>BSYR01000010.1:8752500-10002500 GCA_030270665.1 Hibiscus trionum | reverse complement strand
ACATTTACTTAACTTGGCATACAACTGATTATCCATCAAAGCTTGAAGCACAGTCCGCAAATGTCTATCATGATCTTCCACGGTACGAGAGTACACATGGATATCATCAATAAACACAACCACAAATTGATCCAGACTTATGGAATACCGTACTCATCATATCCATAAATGTAGAAGGTGCATTGGTCAATATAAATGGCATCACCAAGAACTTGTAAATCTCGTACCTCGTATGAAAAGTTGTCTTAGGCGCGTCCACATCTTTCACCTTCAACTGATAGTACGCAGACCTTAGATCAATTTTAGAGAACACTGAGGCACCTCTAAATTGATCAAACAAATCATCAATTTGTAGCAAAGGATACTTATTCTTAATCATCAACTTGTTCAATTGCTGATAATCAATGCACATTCGCATCGTGTCATTCTTCTTCTTTACAAACAACATCGGTGCACCCAACGTTGAAACACTAGGCCTAATAAACCCTCAATCAAGCAACTCCTGAAGTTGCATCTTTAACCCCTTCAAATCCTTTGGTGCCTTACGATACAGAGCAATGGATACCGGAGCGGTACCTGTATAGAACTCAATGCCAAACTCAACTTCCCTATTCGGCGGTAAACCTGACAATTCCTCTAGAAAAACACCTAGAAATTCACATATTGTACGGATATCCTAAACACGCACCTCTTTCGATCCCAAATTCAATACATAAGCTAGGAATGTCTAACAACCAGAATGTTGGAGTATGCCCAAAGACCAATCATGTGATGATTGAATAGACATACTATTTTACTAGATTTATCAAGTAATGGCATTGCCATTATTATCATTTGGTATGTTTTTGTGCATCAAACTAACCATTGGATAATAATGTCCATACAATAATACGATTATTGTTAAATAGGATCTTTAGTCGAATATTATTACGGGTATGGACAATGAAAATATATAAAGACTAATATGTGGTTGATGACAAGCGTTGTCATTGACATAGAGATGTCAAAATCAACACATAAGTATTTGTTAGAGAACAACATACTGGATTGACCCGCTATGAGCATGTTTCTTGGGTAATTATGTGACAGTCACAACATTGCTCATGATAAACATTTGTATAATCCTCAGACTTGAGATCAACATGATTTAAACATAAAGATTTACGTATTTTGACATAGTCAAACGTGTGTCGTAACTGACTACATTATAAAGACTGATGATTGGATACATGATGACCTATGTAGTGAAATATGGTTGATCAAGAAAGGATTTGTCCCTCCTACATGATGGGAGAAATATCTTCGGTCACATGATTGAGTGAGATTAGAAAATGCATGACTAACCCATGACTTGTGTTCATCTAAGATATAAAGGACAAAAGGATGAAATACATAAAGGAAGTTTATTAAGGAATTAGGAAAGTCAAACCATGACTTCATGCAACTTAGGTAGCAATGATGTATTGCTAGATGCCACTCATTGTTTGTAAAATTAGAACAGTTCTAATTTTGCTGCTAACGCTGCGTGAACCTACAAGGGTCACACCCTTCGAATGAAACAAAAAAAAAATTGGGAACCATACTCCCTATTTTAGGGAGGTTGCCGAAAATCCCCTATGGGATAAGGGAAATCGGCAACTCCCTTAAATGAGAATAATATTGGATAAATATTGTATTTATCAAATATTATTTAGAGTATGGAAAATATTTAGAGACTTAAATATTATAGAATAAGATTCTAGAAATCTAAATATATATTTTGAATTTATATAATGTATATTTAATTCTAAGTTTATGTAGAATTGGATTCCACATAATTAAAAATATATATTTAAATATATTTAAATCCAACTAAAGATAGAATGAGATTCTATATAATAAAAATATATATATTTGGATTAAATATAATGTATATTTAAATCCATGTTTTATGTAGAATAAGATTCTACACAATTAAATATATATATTTCATTTAATACTATTAAATATAATTTATATTTAATTTAAACCAATTTCAAGTAGAATTAGATTCTATGAATTTTGGTTGAACTTGGATTTAAGGAATTCAATTAGAATTAAGTCTCTAAATATTTTTTAAAGGGACAAGGGCTAGCAACCAAATCATCCCTCTTCCTCCTCTTGAAGATTTCGACAACACCCTAGGGATTGCACACTGGAATTCGACATATGATACAAGGGTGTTGATGGTGAAAACAACATTCCTCGTTCATTCACGGATCTAGGATAATAGCAAGTATTTCTCTGACACAGAAACAAACATGGTTTTGTATTTAGATGTCAAAATAAAGATAAGAAGAAAAAATGAAAGAAAAATCAGAAATGGGAATAGAAGAAATTTGCCGAAATAATTTAAGGACTAGGTGAAAGGTTGAAGATGATATTTTCAAGCATTCAACAATGGCAGCAACGTTCTTGGACTTGACACGATGAACTCGAAAGAACCTGCATAATCTGTTATGCAAACCCGAATCGAAACTGTTCTTCGTAATTGAAAGAAGAACAAACTCCAAGGAAGAACTCGAACAATCTGTTGAACGAACCCGAACCTTATCTTGAATTTGTTCGAACAAAGTACTTGAACCCTTCAATTATCTAACAATTAAGAACCCGAAGTATCAAAGAAAAAGTTCTAAAAAGAACTAAATTTGAGAGAATAATCTCACAAAAAATTTATTCATCAAATGTCTAACTTTGTACAATGGAGTTTCGGCCTACATATATAGGAATACATAGATAGTTAGCCGGATTGTTCTTGTGGCTAATATTAAAAAATACAATTTAAAATTCAAACAAATTACCACAAATAACCTCTCCTTTTGGCTGATTGAATATGAGCCATAATTTTGAAATTTGGCCGCCACATTTGGAATTAAGCACATGTGAAATGTGCTTTGAATTTGAAATTCAAAAGAATAATCTCCCTTCTGCTTATCCGAATTGAGAAGGCAAGCATGGTTCGGCTGGACTGCACCACTTTGTAAACTCTCTCTACCAAAAAAATAATATTCCCACGTGTTGTTGCATGGTGGATAAATTGACTTCAAATCTCCACGTGATTGCTGCATATGCGTAGAGTAAAAGATTTCGGCCGCATGTGCTGTCTTAAATTCTATCAACGCACATGTGTAAATATGTGTTGTGGCTGAATGTATTCACCACTTTGCCGTACATATAATATTTGCGTGAGGGATGTCAATTCCACGTAAATGTGCATGGTTTTATAATTTTAAAAGCACATAAAATGTGTGGATGCTGCTCCTTGCGGCATTAATGCATAATTTGCATGGGGTATGTAATTTGGTGAAGGGTTGCACATGATGGATGAAAACAAAGTCTTCTAAGGCTCGGCTACATTGGCTTCACTAGGCGCACATGGGATTGATCACGCATGGCACATGCACACACGTACACTTGGCTCCTATCAAACAAATATATAATAATAATAAGTCACCTTATAATAATCCCAAAACTAAACCAATATAAAAACATTATAAATCATATCAAACTAAACCAACATACTTAACAAATTATATACATACTCAAACACACCTAATAATTATTATCATATAAATATGTCACATATCAACATGCAACACATTAAAAGGCTTGCTATCTAAGGCACAAACATTATCAAATGATTCAGAAATATTAGCACAAGTAAGGAAAAGAGATTCCCTGAAACGTTGCGCCCTAGATCGTGTAATTGGTCCTAACGGTAAGACCTCCGGATCGGCAACATGTGTTGGTGAAGGTGTGCTCACATCATCCCCCCTTCTTTAATGCGATTTGTCCCCAAATCGACCCTCATTACAAAAGAGAACAATTTCAACTTTCGCTTGGCAGAGAACTTCTTCAGTCGTCTTGCTCGGCACATATGCCATCCTCTTGAATCAAGTTCGTTTACAAAGAACACAAATGGAAATACCTTCTTTCTTGTACCTTTCCGAATAATGCACAACATAAAATCAGACAATGCTTGGCGTGCATCCTTAAACCTGAAAAAAATGACATACAAAGGCAACTCCAAAGAACAATAAGAATCTCGACAATCATCCAGAATCACAACACAAGGTCGTTCACAATCCAATGTACAACCAAAGAAATCAGCATATAAAAATGAAAAATCAATAGTACAATAGGAAGGAACGTCAAACGTGGTAAAGAAGGTTGCTAAATTTCTGGAAAGAACATAGATGCACTAGACATACCAACAGTAGCAACCTTGGGAACTTCGCATGGCATCACCGTATTAACCTGCAAGTTAGACGAAGAAATACAAGAAAATGTCGAATCATATAATACCTGTGAATTTTCTTTCTTCTTTTCACATTCATTCTTCTCTTTGTTGGCCTTCCAAGCAGCAATACTCGCTTTCAAAAGAACTTCGTCTTCATATACTTCACTTGGAGTCTTAGGTGCCAAAGTTACCTTTTTGCCCTCATGAGTAAAAGAGTATCGATTGGTGTAACAATCGTGCAAAACTCTCTTTTCATACTGCCACGGTCTTCCTAACAACAAATGACAAGTATCCATAGAGCAAACATCACAAGTTACCTCATCCTTGTATTTGCCAATGAAAAATGGTATAACAACTTGTTCGGTAACTTCGATTTCAACACCATCATTCAACCATTGTAACTTGTACGGATTGGGATATGTGGTCGTCTTCAGTCCTAACTTGTCAACCATGAGAGTACTAGCAACGTTAGCACAACTACCACTATCAATAATCACAATACATACCTTGCCGTTCACGTTGCATCTCGTATGGAAGAGGTTGTTTCGTTGGGGTTCATCCTATGATGGTTGATCATTCAGACTTCTCTTGTCAACAAGTGCTTCGTCGGTAGCAAATGTCTGCACATAGTCATCATTTATCTCTTCATGGAAAGAATGGGAACCACCCCCATCTAATCTATCCAATTGAGAATGTATAGGTTTCAATGCATTTGCAATCACTCGTTGCATTATACGCTCTAAGGCTTGCATATGAAGATTCGGTGGTTGTTGTTTATCAGAACCTGTCATTTTCACACAAAGAAAACAAACAAACAAACAAATGGGTTAAAGGTTAGAAAAAAAAGTAGTCCTCACCAATCACACAACAAAAATCCTCACTAGTCACTTCAAAGAATTTGCACTCAAAAAAATAAGGAATTAACACTCAGCACTCGTGTTTCACTCGGGAGAATACTTGAATGGCTCTTTTTGTCTCCCCTTCTGTTCTCACACGCTCTATTTGCCTTTTCCCTCAATCTCTCGTACTTAGTTCTTTAAAGGAACTGATTCCGATGTTCAGATTCTGCAAGTGTTGTCAAATTGAAAGAAAACAACGGGTGACGAGTGAATATTGTTAGAACAAAGATAAGGGTTAGGAGAAAAGAAATAAAAAAATAAAATGAAAGTTGAGAATTGGGCTGAAAGAAAAAAAAGATAACAATATGAAATGAAAGAAAGGATGCTAAAAGAACAAGAATTTAGCAACTTACGCAGTAGAAATGCTTACCACCATCCTATCTCCGGAACAAACAAGAAAAGTTGATTTCGGGTGATTACAAAGCATTTCAAGGTAAGATAGACACATCCTTCAACATATCAAAACTTTTCAACAATGCTGTTTTTTTATTCTACACAATTCATCACTCTTTTTCTTTTCTTTTTTTTTGAATTTCTGTATATATATATAATTCGGAAAAAAAATTTGACTTTTTTTTCAGAATTTTTTTTTTCGATTTTTTTAACTTTTGTATATATATTTTTTGATGTCTGGTAGTGCAGAAAGTGCTAAAATCCGACCAAAGCTCTGATTACCATATGATACAAGGGTGTTCATGGGGAAAACAACATTCATCGTTCATTCACGGATCTAGGATAATAGCAAGTATTTCTCTGCAACAGAAACAAACATGGTTTTGTATTTAGATGTCAAAATAAAGAAAAGAAGAAAAAAATGAAAGAAAAATCAGAAATGGGAATAGAAGAAAGTTGCCGAAATAATTTAAGGACTAGGTGAAAGGTTGAAGATGATATTTTCAAGCATTCAACAATGGCAGCAACGTTCTTGGACTTGACACGATGAACTCGAAAGAACCTGCATAATCTGTTATGCAAACCCGAATCGAAACTGTTCTTCGTAATCAAAAGATGAACAAACTCCAAGGAAGAACTCGAACAATCTGTTGAACGAACCCGAACCTTATCTTGAATTTGTTCGAACAAAGTACTTGGACCCTTCAATTATCTAACAATTGAGAACCCAAAGTATCAAAGAAAAAGTTCTAAAAAGAACTAAATTTGAGAGAATAATCTCACAAAAAATTTATTCATCAAATGTCTAACTTTGTACAATGGAGTTTCGGCCTACATATATAGGAATACATAGATAGTTAGCCGAATTGTTCTTGTGGCTAATATTAAAAAATACAATTTAAAATTCAAACAAATAACCACAAATAACCTCTCCTTTTGGCTGATGGAATATGAGCCATAATTTTGAAATTTGGCCGCCACATTTGGAATTAAGCACATGTGAAATGTGCTTTGAATTTGAAATTCAAAAGGCTAATCTCCCTTGTGCTTATCCGAATTGAGAAGGCAAGCATGGTTCGGCTGGACTGCACCACTTTGTAAACTCTCTCTGCCAAAAAAAAAATAATATTCCCACGTGTTGTTGCATGGTGGATAAATTGACTTCAAAACTCCACGTGATTGCTGCATATGTGTAGAGTAAAAGATTTCGGCCGCATGTGCTGTCTTAAATTCTATCAACGCACATGTGTAATTATGTGTTGTGGCTGAATGTATTCACCACTTTGCCGTACATATAATATTTGCGTGAGGGATGTCAATTCCACGTAAATGTGCATGGTTTTATAATTTTAAAAGCACACAAAATGTGTGGTTGATGCTCCTTGCGGCATTAATGCATAATTTGCATGGGGTATGTAATTTGGTGAAGGGCTGCACGTGATGGATGAAAACAAAGTCTTCTAAGGCTCGGCTACATTGGCTTCGCTAGGCGCACATGGGATTGATCGCGCATGGCACATGCACACACGTACACTTGGCTCCTATCAAACAAATATATAATAATAATAAGTCACCTTATAATAATCCCAAAACTAAACCAATATAAAAACATTATAAATCATATCAAACTAAACCAACATACTTAACAAATTATATACATACTCAAACACACCTAATAATTATTATCATATAAATATGTCACATATCAACATGCAACACATTAAAAGTCTTACTATCTAAGGCACAAACATTATCAAATGATTCAGAAATATTAGCACAAGTAAGGAAAAGAGATTCCCTTAAACGTAGATCGTGAAATTGGTCCTAACGGTAAGACCTCCGGATCGGCAACATGTGTTGGTGAAGGTGTGCTCACATCAACATATCCCAGAAAGCTCTCTGAGAAGCTGTTCGATATTTTTCTGGTGTTCTACTTGCCCCTTGGCAAATCACAGAATGTTCTCTTGCTCGATTGCAAGTCCCGGTTGAACTCCTGGTCGATTTCAGACTCCCTCAGGAATCCTTGGAGGGATTTCGACTTATCCCTAGAAGGTGTTCAAACCTGTTGAAATTTATCCCTAAGTGTTAGGGAGGCGGAAACTTTATTCGTTTTGTTCGGGTGGACTTCGTAGAGGTCGTTGCGAACCTGTGACGATTCCGGTTTTACTTGACGTGGTTATTCCGACATACTGTCGGTTTTCCAGTTTCTAGAGCTTTAAAAGGTAACTCTTCATCTTTTCACCCCAGATTCGTTCTTGTACATGGATCCTGGCTGGATTACATAGGATTAATTTTTCCGCTGCGCCACGGGGCGTGCCGATGTGACCCAACAGTGGTATCAGAGCCACTTGTATCATACGAATTCAGACTTAAATTCTTGGGTGATGTTTATGTATGAGATGCATGCTGTTTGATTCGATTTAGATATTTATCGTTTATCGTGTCACACCTAATAAAGACTTATTTTGATTATCACTGAATGATTAAGAGTTAATCATAACTATGTTAGGTTGCTTCAATGTTAAATGTTAACATGTTGAGACTAATAGTTAGTCTAGAGAACAAGTAGTTGTTCGAAGTTTCATAGATTTATGAAATCTCTGAAAGGGCTTCTAATTTGATAAAAGTTATCAAACTATCTTTCACGGTGAATCTATAAGAGTTATGGTTAGATGTTATGAAAATTTCATGTCTAGGATTGGCATCATCAAAGACCTGGTACTTAAGTGTGCCTAGTGCGCCACATCTCTTTCATGTTGACCTACCTGGTGCATTTGTTCACTAACACAAATGGTTTATGAAACCTCGTGATTCTTCTTTGGCCCATTAACCGCAACATAGGGATAATCAGTTTAAAACTCCGTAAACACGTCGTTACTTTGTTCACACGATATTTGAAATGCATGTTAGATTGCACGGTGTTTGTTTTGCATGGTTATAGCCCATATCTTTTATAGTTTTGGTTTTTATAAATATGGCCTATGTGTCGTGCCTTTCTCTATCTTCTATTGTACTTCTCTTCTCATCTCACTCCCTCGCATGTAACGCAAGTTTTTGAAAATTGTAAATTCTCATGGAGATAAAGCAAGAACCAAGGTAGCAGCATGGTGGGCCTTCCCTGGTGGACCGGGCGTTTCAGAAGCAGATTCAATCTTCAATAGAATGGTCCTCCCATTGGCTTGGGACGGGTCGCCTTAGGTTAAGAAGGGCTATAATCATTGCATATTTATTTACCGCTTATATTTACCTTGTATGTGATGCAATGAATGTTTTATAAGCATGATTAAACATAGTTCTATTTATAGGATCAATGTTAAAATGATGAGATAATTAAGTAAATCCCTCACTATAATTCTAAGTCTGTTTTAACCATCCAATATTTACCCTCGTTAAAGCTTTGATCGATATAATGCGAGCTTTGCCAAAGCAATGTCACATTTATCTATCTTAGTTAAACACGAAGAATAAGCTAGTGATATTCGCCGGTTGAGATATTGGTATTGACTTAGCTGGGTTGTTCTAATAGGATTAGAAAACCTAGTGGTTAAAAGTTTTGGATAATCATAAGATGATTTAAAGAACAAGAGTTGTTCGCCAAAAGATTAGGAATTACATGAGATGTAATTAGTAAGGTGTTACTTACCTAAATTACCATTTCCTAAAATACTAGCCAAAGCTGATTTAGGAATGGTGAAATACGGATCCTCGCTCACTAGAAAAACTATCGAAACGTTTTTCCGAAATTAAAACTAGAGGGTTTTTAATTTTGAAGAAAACAGTGGGAGTAAATTTACAGTAAAGACCTATCTATAAATTTTAAAATTTAGTAAAACTTATGTAGTATATTTTCTTTGTTGTAGAATTAATGGCAAATAATACTCTATCTCTGCGATCTATCCTTGAGAAGGATAAGCTCAATGGCATAAACTTCCTTGACTGGTTCCGCAATTTGAGAATTGTTCTCAAACAGGAAAAGAAGGAATATGTCATTGAAGAACATGTTCCTGATGAACCGATTGCCACTGCTTCCAGAGCTGACAAAGACAAGTTTAAGAAACACAGGGAAGACATGCTGGATGTCGATTGTCTTATGCTTGCCTCCATGACCCCTAAGCTTCAGTAGCAACATGAGGACATGGTAGCTTATGATATGATTCAAAATCTCAAAGAGATTTATGAAAGGCAAGCTCGTCAAGAGAGGTACGAGGCCTCTAAAGCTTTGTTTCAATGCAAGATGAGTGAGGGATCTCCCGTAGGAGCTCACATCATCAAAATGATGGGCTACATCCAAACGTTGGAGAAGCTCGGCTTTCCGCTGAAAAACGAATTAGCTACTGATGTCATCCTGCAATCGTTGCCGGATAGTTTCAATCAGCTCGTCCTTAATTTCAATATGAATGAGCTGCCACAGTTGCTCGGCATGTTGAGAGCTGCTGAAATCAACCTGAAGAAGGTAGGACCTAAACCTGTTCTGATGGTCCACAAGGGCAAGAAGAAAGGTAATTCGGCAGCAAAGTCTAAAGGTGATGGTAAGACCAAAACCGATGGAAAGGAGGCATTGAAACCTAAGAAGGGAATAAAAAAGGATGGAAAATGTTTCCACTGCGGCAAGACCGGACACTGGAAGAGAAACTGCCCCACACACCTACAAAAAGTCAAGAAAGCAAAAACGAGTGAGGCATCAACCTCAGAGGCTTCTAAGAGAAGGCATCAGAATAGACATGGACCTGCGAATGGAAATAAAGCAAGAGTTGTTACATCATCCAATAGGACATGTGTTTTTGCTTAAATAGATTTGTTTTAGTTTTTAAGATTATTATTTTATGCCTAAGTTTTAGTTATCTTGTAAGGACAAGATATTTTAATTTTGAGATTATTTAAATAAATGGTATTCTTTTAATCTCTTATGGCACAACGAATCAATGATCTTTAAACTAATCAAATCAATAATATTTATAAGATAAATAAAACAAATGACTAATCTCAAACTCATAAAAAGTATTAAGGTAATTTGATGAAATCAAATTCAAGAATATTTAAAGTTTGATGAACTTTCAAAGAATATGGGATTGTCCCATAATTAAACCCCACAAGTGGAACGAAAAGTCTTTCAAAGAGAATCAAATATGTTAGACATGTTTTGATTCAGAACAAGTCATTTTCGACTTCTTTACACACTAGAAAAACAACTCTCATACTTAATCATTTTTTTCGAAACGTCATATAAGATATGGACTAAGAATTGTTCAAGAATACCTTTGAAGTTTTAAGGTTACTTACATGTTAAAATGTTTACAAAGTTCAAACCTTAAAAACTCCATTTGTTGTTTATCTTAACGAGAACAAAACGTTTGTTTCTCAAACGAGAGTTTATCTTGAAAGAGATTAATTCTCACAAAGGGATATTATTTCTTCAACTTTAACGAGAAAAAAGCGTTTGTTTCTCAAATGATAGTTTATCTCGAAAGAGAATACTTATCACTAAGGGATTTCATTTTTCAATGAGAACAAAATTTTTGTTGCTCAAACGAGAGTTTTTCTCTAAAGAGATTACCTCTCACAAAAGGAAAAAATAGAATTTGGAATGTGAAGAAATTTTAGACAACAAATTTATGAACCAAAGATTGAGAATGTTCCACAAATGATCAAGGAACATTGGAACAAAACACAACCATTGTGTTGATCCTTAAGAGAATAGCATATACTTGAGAATATGGATTTCTCACTATCCGTACATGGAAACACTCTTCTTTTCGGATCAAGATAAAGACTAGGTCTTATCAGAAAGCAATGGTGAGCCCAAAATTCAAGAAATGGCTAAGAGCCATGAGATATGAGATGGAATCCATATCTAAAACCAAGTATAGACTTTGGTTACCTAAAAGGGTAAAACCTAAAAGGTATGGATGAGTTTTTCAAAAAAGGAAAAACCGACATGGATGATAAAACATACAAAGGATGATTCGTCGCTAAAAGTTTTCGAAAAACTTCATAGTATAGACTATGATAAAGCATCTTCCTTGTAGCTATGTTTAATCCATCTTAATCTCACTTGCAAGTAGTTACATACGATGATTATGGAATCAAATAAAGGAATGTCAAAGCCACTTTCCTAAGGGAAAACTTGAAACAAATGTGTACATGACACATCCAGAAGGTTTTGTCACTCCAGTAAACACTTGGAAGGTATGTAAGCTACAAAGGTCTATCCGTAGACTAAGGCAAGCTTCTCAAAGTTGGGATATTCGTTTTAGAAGATACAATCAAAAGGTTTGGTTTATCTAGAAACAAAAGGGGAGTCTTGTTTTCAAAAGAGCTAGTCGGAGCATTGTTACTTTCCTAAGTATTGTATGTAGATAACATACTCATCAAAAGGAACTAAAGATCGCAATTTGTTTTGCATTAATAAAAGATACTGGGAGTTAGCAACATGAGACAATGTCTAACTCTACAACATAGGCTGAATGTATTACAGTCGACATAGCAATAAAGAAGGATGTTTGGATCTAAAGGGTTCACTTCTGAACTAAGGGTTGTTCCCAGCATATTAGATGCTACATAACTCTGTTATGATGGAACCTTTGCGTAAGCAAATAAAACCCAGATCTCATCAATAAATCCAAACATATTCTAAAGTACTTACATCTTGGAGATGTGAAAGTATGCAACATACGCACAAAGTTGATAACTTTGTCAACTCCCTGACAAAGCTTTTGACATAGCATAAGCATGTCAGTTACACTAAGCCATGTCGTATTAGATACGAGAATGATTGGTCTTAGTGCTAGTGGGAGATTGTTGAAGTATGCCCAAAGACCAATCATATGATGATTGAATAGGCATACTATTTTACTAGATTTATCAAGTAATGGCATTACCATTATTATCATTTGGTATGTTTCTGTGCATCAAACTAACCATTGGATAATAATGTCCATACAATAATACGATTATTGTTAAATAGGATCCTTAGTCGAATATTATTACGGGTATGGACAATGATAATATATAAAGACTAATATGTGGTTGATGACAAGCATTGTCATTGACATAGAGATGTCAAAATCAACACATAAGTATTTGTTAGAGAACGACATGCTGGATTGACCCGCTATGAGCATGTTTCTTCGGGAATTATGTGACAGTCACAACATTGCTCATGATAAACATATGTATAATCCTCAGACTTGAGATCAACATGATTTCAACATAAAGATTTACGTATATTGACATAGTCAAACGTGTGTCGTAACTGACTACATTACAAAGACTGGTGATTGGATACGTGATGACATATGTAGTGAAATATGGTTGATCAAGAAAGGATTTGTCCCTCCTACATAATGGGAGAAATATCTTCGGCCACTTGATTGAG
Source organism: Hibiscus trionum (assembly GCA_030270665.1). Classification (NCBI taxonomy): domain Eukaryota; kingdom Viridiplantae; phylum Streptophyta; class Magnoliopsida; order Malvales; family Malvaceae; genus Hibiscus; species Hibiscus trionum. The sequence continues at coordinate 9,989,575 of BSYR01000010.1, read as the reverse complement.
TGAGATTAGAAAATGCATGGCCATGCTCGAATATTATGATATGAGATATCATAGAGATTCGTTTATCATAATATACTCAAGACATCAATAAACACTAGATGGACAACGCAAGTGTGACTAACCCATGACTTGTGTTCATCTAAGATATAAAGGACAAAAGGATGAAATACATAAAGGAAGTTTATTCAGGAATTAGAAAAGTCAAACCATGACTTCATGCAACTTAGGTAGCAATGATGTATTGCTAGATGTCACTCATTGTTTGTAAAACTAGAACAATTCTAATTTATCTGCTAACGTTGCATGAACCTAGAAGGGTCACACCCTTCGAATGAAACGAACAAAAATTGGAAACCATACTCCCTATTTTAGGGAGGTTGCCGAAAATCCCCTATGGGATAAGGGAAATCGGCAACTCCCTTAAATGGGAATAATATTGGATAAATATTGTATTTATCAAATATTATTTAGAGTATGGAAAATGTTTAGAGACTTAAATATTATAGAATAAGATTCTAGAAATTTAAATATATATTTGGAATTTATTTAATGTATATTTAATTCCAAGTTTATGTAGAATTTGATTCCACATAATTAAAAATATATATTTAAATATATTTAAATCCAAGTAAAGATAGAATGAGATTCTATATAATAAAAATATATATATTTGGATTAAATATAATGTATATTTAAATCCATGCTTTATGTAGAATAAGATTCTACATAATTAAATATATGTATTTCATTTAATATTATTAAATATAATGTATATTTAATATAACTCAATTTCAAGTATAATTAGATTCTATGAATTTTGGTTGAACTTGGATTTAAGGAATTCAACTAGAATTAAGTCTCTGAATACTATTTAAAGGGACAAGGGCTAGCAACCAAATCATCCCTCTTCCTCCTCTTGAAGATTTTGACAACACCCCTAGGGATTCCCCACTGGAATTTGACCAATTCCAGAAAGCTCTCTGAGAAGCTGTTCGATATTTTTCTGGTGTTCTACTTGCCACCTGGCAAATCCCTGAAGGTTCCCTTGCTCGATTGCATGTCCCGGTTGAACTCCTGGTCGATTTCAGACTCCCTCAGGAATCCCTGGAGGGATTTCGACTTCTCCCTGGAAGGTGTTCAAACCTGTCGAAATTTATCCCTAAGTGTTAGAGAGGCGGAAACTTTGTTCGTTTTGTTCGGGTGGACTTCGTAGAGGTCGTTGCGAACCTGTGACGATTCCGGTTTTACTTGACATGGTTATTCTGACATACCGTCGGTTTTCCAGTTTCCAGAGCTTTAAAAGGTAACTCTTCATCTTTTCACCCCAGATTCGTTCCCGTACATGGATCCTGGCTGGATTACGTCGGAATAATTTTTCCACTGCGCCACGGGGCGTGCCGACGTGACCCAACACAGAATCCATCATACAACTCGCTTCTAGAATCGAGACAACATTTGAGAAGAATTTCACATTCTCGCCCACAACTACCACTTCATAATCATCCGCAAGTTTCAAGGAAACTCACTTGGTTTTGAAATCAACACAGCTCTATGCTCGATCAACCAATCTATACCCAAGATTATATCAAAACCAAAGAACGGAAACTCCTTCAAATCAACCACAAACACATGACCAAGAACTCTCAACGGACACCTCCTATACATCCTTATACCCACAATCGTCTCACCAAAAGAACTAGTTACATGTATGCCCACATCTAACATTTCTACAAGTATATCATGAAAATTTGCATGCTCGTACAAAATGTATGAATGCGTAGAACCATAATCAACCAAAGATAACAACTGGAAGGATTGCAATGTAAATGTACCTGCAATCACATTGGTGCCATTGCATCCCTCACGATGGGCGTACACCCTCGCATGACCACCACCCTCTGTCTGAACAGAAATGCTTTGAGCAACAACCCGCTGCCCTTCCTCCCTTTGCTGGAAGTTACCACGACGGTGCCCACGACCTCTCTAGGTGCAACAGTATGCATAGGAGCTTGTCCATCCTTAGGAAACTACGTACAGTCGCGCCTCAAATGATCCTGCAAACCATAATTCCAACATGTACCAGAAGCTCCCCAACACTCTCCGAAATGACGCCTACCACAACACCCACACTCAGTGGTTCAAGAAAAGGTGTTCAGACCTTGCCAACCACGCCCAACATTACCACCACCACGTTTCTACTTCAGGTGATACTTCCTATCTTTGTTTCTCTTATATCAATCCTTGCCAACATCCGATTCAGCCACCCTCTTTCAAGAACAAGAATTTCCCGAACGTGAAGACAAACCCAAATTCTGCTCTATGTCCTTAGCTCGTGTAACCAGAACATCAAAATCAATGTACTCAGAAGCCAACATAAAAGTCTTAACATCTTGTACCAATCTGTAATATAATTGGTCACAACGATGCCTCTCGCCCGGTACCAATTCGGGAGCATACTGACTCAACCGTACAAATTGTACCTCGTACTCAGCTACAGACATATTGCCTTGAACTAAAGCCATAAACTCGCATTTCTTCTCATCCAAGTATCTAATTCCTAGATACTTCTTAAAAATAGCTTGGAAGAATTCCCAAGTCACATATTCGGGTTCTGTGCCCACAATCGCAGTACTCTACCAACTATATGTGTCTCCTTGCATCAATGATACATCACAACCCAACATACGGGCATCATTGCACCCCATTTGATTCAAAATCTGATCCGTTCTAGCCATCCACTCCTTGGATGATTATGGTGCCAAGCCCTGAACTTGAATCTTCCCAAACTACGCAAACGTTCTAGCGGCAATCCTATTTGCCCAACAGCAAGTGTAGGTACATGCATTCCAGCAACAACAGCATGAAACGCTCCGGTCATCGCATGAATCAATAGTGCAATATCACCCAACATTGGCCCATTTGGCACTAGAGGTAGTTGCTCTCCACCCTCGAGAGGATTAGGTGGAGGAGGTGGAAAACCACCAAGAGTAATATCATTCCTCTGATTTCCCTACCCAACGGCAACAACATTCGTGCCCGATCTCAGTTCTCTCCTAGGTCTCATTTTCAAAATATGAATCTACGGCATGATAATACAACAAAACACAATACTTAGGCCAGCTTGAAGAAAGATTCCAAGATGCTCACTTATCAAAAAAATGATTTCCATTTGTATTAATATGGCAATGTGAACCCCCCAAATTTACCCCATATAGCATATTTTAGCATATCAACATATCATCAACCACCGAGCACATCAAACAATAGTCAATCAACAAGTAACAACATTTCGATCATCATAACCGACCGTGCAAGTTTCAAACAACAACAATTAATCATTATCAACGTTCTAATTTATCGCAAACTTGGCTCTAATACCACCAAATGTAACCCCCTCAACTTGGCATAGACGTCTGACCAAACTAAACGAGCTACGTTGAGTTTGCCAAAACAAACCTGTGAAAAGGTTACTCGAATTACATCCATTTTTTTCTTTTATCTTACCTACATGCAATTTATTAATCTATGGTGTACATTCTTGCAGCGGTTCAAATTTCAAAAAAAAAACGGACATCGATAAGGCATTCAGTTTCAGCTCAAAACAACCATCCAACGTCATTCGGTCGCATCCATAACAAGCAAGGACCAAAAGGTAAGAATTTCAAACTCCAAACTTCACTTTAACCAACTTAACCATTGGTTGTATCGATACACAGTCAAGTGTATCGGTATGGTTATGCATTCCCCAAAACCCAGATTCAAGTAGCTCAAACCCGTACTAAAACAGTACTCGGTGTATTGAAACGCATGCCAATTTTGCATGAGCTCGTACCGAAATGATAGCCCGCGTATTGAAACGCCAAGGCAATTTAGGTACACCTATTTCGGTATAGGTTCACGTGTACCGAAACACCTGAACACAAAATGTCCAAAATTGCTTGTATTTCATGCTTACAAGGGCCCAAACACGTTCCAACATACCTCAAACAAATATATAACTATTTCCATGATCTAACCACTTTAAAACATCACCAAACTAGGATCATAACAAAGCATCATACTTCATTCATGATTCTATATGCATGCTTCCTAAAATCACTCCATAAAGAAGCTAAAATGCATAACTATTCAACAACCAATCAAGAAGGGTTATTAACAAGTCTACAATAGCAATATAAACTTGCACAAACAAGGAGTTCAACAAATAACCCTCCCAAATACAACTTGGTCACATTGCCTTTTATTACAACAAAACCTTTAAAACCATACTTGAGTAAAATTTAACACTTGGCTCTATTCCTTGCTTGCTAACTGTCTCGATCACTTCTCTACATTGATGAGAAAAGAGAGCGTATGTATAAATACTTAATGAGGGATGCTCAAGGAAAACACTCATCAATGCATTAAAATCACTTAAATCAATAATTGCATTTAAACATTATGCCGAAACATCTCATGCTTCTCAAACCAAATCAAATCTATTCATTAAACCATTGTTAAAAATGTATCATGAATCTCTAGCATGCCCATATGATAACCTCAATTTAAGCCTTCACATGCTTAACCAACCCAAGCAAATCTTAAAGAGAAAACATGTATAAATATCATTATACAAAACACAACCATTTTTCCATGATACATCATCTCATATATTGGCATTAAAGTGACCCAAAACCAGATTCTTCCGTTATAAATACACATACATCAGAAACACATATTTCCCAAATGGTTACTCTTCCCACTTCACATACATTCTCAAATGGAGCATGGCTTACTCTTCACCCCTCAACGGTTAATCAGGCATGGCTTACTCTTCGCCACTCAATGGTCAATGTATACATCCACACGACGGGGCCACGGCTTACTCTTTACCCCTCAACCACCGGGTACTCAAGTTGGAGAATGGTTTACTCTTCACCCCCTCGACAAACATGAGGTGACTTATTATTGTGCACTATAAACCCTATGGCTAGCCAACTATATCGGATAACATTAGAACACTGATCACTTGCCAATATATACTACAAGCCAAGTTACCTCACTGTTTTTCATATGCATTCAATCAAACCAAATCCCAATACATTAAACATGTATTTTAGCTTTCTCAAAAACCTTTCAGAAATCATTTCTCATACTCATATATCATCCACATAAGCTAATTTGCAAAATCTTTCAAAGCTAATCATGCATATAACAGTAGGTAAACAACATTAAAACATTTCCATGAGATTTATATTTATAAAACCGAAAATGAGATCATGAGAACCCTTTTCTTACTTCTGATCTTAGTTAAGCATTCCAAGTGTAACGCCTTGGTTTTGTGCCTAGATGTTTTAGACATCGGATCGGACCGGTCGGAAAAGGTTCGAATCGCGTAAGGTGATTTAAGGAAATCAAGGATCGGGATAAGATAAAAATGTGGTAAAAATTGCTAAAATCCTCTAAAAATATGTTTGAGAGGTTGGCCAAATCAATTTTACAAAAAGAGTTTCAGAAGTGGTGCATTTTGGGTGGTTACCAAAATGTAAAGTTTCAAAATTGTGAAAAATGCAATTTTCAAAAAGGAGAGTCAAAGTCATAGAATCTTTACAGAGATTTATGCAATTAAGCCTTTCCTTAATATGACATGTGTTTAAAATGGTTTTTGCTTAATTGATTTTAAAAAGGGGCTTTATCTATTTTATTAATTAAATGGTTAATTTGGGAGATTTAGTTACGTAACTACTTTTCTTTTCTCATTATCAGCCAAACACTCTTCTAAATCATTTTCTCTAGATTTCTTTTCTCCCAAACACTCTCTCTTGATTTCTCTTTCATTTCCAAAGAATCTTTTTCAATTTCATCAAGATTTTTGAAGCAAAGACCTGTAATTTATTGAGGAAAGCAAGGATTGGAGGTAAATCCCGTTCTCAACCTCTAATCAAGATTCTTTATTGAAATTGCCAAGATTTTTTACTTTCAATTGTTGTTTTTAACTGAGTTTTTATGATAGTTATGATTTAAGATCAAAATCTTGCAAAATGGTGACTTAATTCTTGATTTTCGGAATTGTTTTGATGAGCTCTGTTTTGGATAGATTCTAATTGAGTTTTGAGCTAATTATGTTGTTGAGAAAGTGTTTTAATGATATAGATCCCGAAATCCTTGAGATCCTTGAGTTTTATGATAGTTTTAGTTGAGTTTTTGAAGTGAAATGATGAGGTTTTGATGCTGGAGGTATAAGGATGGGTTTAGGCTGATTTTAGATGTATTTTGATGCTTATAAATGATTGAAAGTGATGTATGTTGGCTGTGCATGGTTTAGGAAGCAATCGATTGAGTTTTCGGTTGTTACGGATGGGTAAATTGGTGTAGTTTGGCTGAGCAACGGGTTTGTGTTTAGTTGCTGGTGTTGAAATGCATTTTAATGCATTTGGATCTTTGTTTTGATGAAATGAAGCGGGGGATCTTGATCCAGAGGCAAACGAGTCGGTTGTGGAGGTTTGGGAAGAGTTAATTTAATGTCGGCAAGCAAGGTTTCGCGTTGTCGGTGAGTGGACGTGTTTTTAAAGCTTTGTAAGCTTGGATATGAGTTATTGGGAGGTTAGTGTAAGCTTGAAAGGCTTAGCTAATCTCGGAAGTAAGTATGGTTTCTTGTTCTCTCGGTTTTCTTTTTGAAAAGGATTCCATTGTATATCATGTTCATGTTTTGTTGATGATTGTTACTCACTGTTATGCATGGACTTAAGCATGGTTTTGCTTGTGTTAATCGCATGAAAAGTTTTGGTTTGAGTACAAGATGGTGAGATATTGTATGAGATGGTTTTTGCTATTTAAAGGCATGTTTAGTTTGGGATATGTGATGATTTTTATGATGCATTGAAAACAGTGAGTTAACATGGTTTTTAAGGATATATTGGCATGGTTTGATCTATTCTTAATATTCGGATACATTGGTCGACCAATATGATGCGAGTGCACTATAATCTATAAATCGTACGTGTGTCTAGCTACGTGTCGTAATATGGGGTGAGCCTATTGTGGGTGATGGAGGTGAGCCTATCACTATGGGTTAGGGGTGAGCCTAATTCCATTCGTAGTCATTAAGATGGGGTGAGCCATCATTGAGTTAGGGGTGAGCCTATGTGAGTCCGTGTATCCGATATTGTATATGTGAGTGATGGGGGTGAGTCCATCATAACGGATAGGGGTGAGCCTATGCCGATTGTTAAATGCCAATATATGTGTATGGTTTATTTTGCCCATGTATCATGTTTTAAATGGAAGCATCATGATTTATTGTGCATGAGATGCTTGATGTTGAGTTATTGCATATGAGGATTCAATGCATGTGGATTAAGCAAGTGAGGCTTAATGTGGTTTTGCATTGAGAGCAATGCATGTGACTAATGGTACACGTGGAACATGATTTAAGAATGATTTGCTTTAGTTTTGAAAGCATGGTTTGAGAATGAGCATGAAATGGTTTGATATATGTTTTAAAAACCGCATTGTTGGTGTATTTTTGTGCATTCCCTCACTAAGCAAGTGTGCTTACGCTCCTCTTTTTTTAACAATGCAGATAACTAAGTTTGAGGGGCGAGGAGTAGCCAGTGAAGGTACCTAAGTTGTCACTCGAACTCAAGTATGAACTTTGGAGAGTTTTAATTAGTAGATTTCGCAATGGGGGATTAGAACATTGCTTTGAAGGTTTCCTTGTTGAATTCCTAGCTGAGATATAATGGTTGCTTACTTTGGGTTGTAAATGGCCATTGAGGATTTGAATTGTGCATGAATGTGGTTTTTAGCCTTTGTATGGTTTTGGAGTCTATGAAGCATGCCTATATATCAAATGCTTGCATGAATGATGATATGTCCTAGCTTGTGCTTCTTGTTAGTGGTCCATGATGTGTTTACAAGTTGTATGTGGGTTGTAACATGTGTGGGGATGTTTTCGGGTGAGGAAAGTTGTTTAAAATCTACCGTTGTAGGGCAGGGTGTTTTGGAACGCCCTCATCTGTATTGAAACGATGTCCTATATTCGACAGAGGGTTTCGGATCGGGTGAGATCGTTCCAGAACATTTGGCTACTGTGAAGTCTGGTTTCGGAACTAGTTTCGGAACGTACCCGAGTATCGAAATTGTTAACTTCGTTTCGAAACAACCGTTCCGATACAAGGCTCAGCGTTCCAGAACAGGTGACCGTTGAACTTGGATTTTGAATTGTTCCAGGTTTGTCTTTCTTGCATTTTGACCCATGAATGTTTGTGTGTTAAATTAATTCAGTTTGGTTGTTCCGTTTGAGATGAGTTTTGGCATGCTGGTATGCTACATGATTAATTTTGGTTTCTTAACTCTAAAATCTTGTTAGTCCTCGTAACTCTAAAAATTTACAATTTAGTCTATAAAAGTCAAATGTATGCAACTGTATCCCTTAATGAACTTCGTTTGTTGCACCGTTTTCTTCTATGTGTTATGCTATCCACATAGATTAATATTGTGCATCTAGAAAAGATAATGTAAAAAAGGGTCGTTAATCGAGGTTGAATTTTACGAGTTGACTTCGATTTTCCCCATGTAATCTTCTCAATTTGGGTCGGGCGTCTAGATCGGGCTAAGGGAGTTACATTTGTTGGTATCAGAGCCAGGTTATGAAAGAAATGAGAATGATGGTATATGAATTTGGTACGTTTTGATGTATGTGGATTGAAAAAGTATGTTTTAGTTGAATATGATGATTAGGTGAGGATGTGATTTTGATGTTTGCTGATTTCTGAATGATGTAAAGCATGTTGATCATGAAATGTTATATTATACTATTTTGTGCTTGAGGGATGACTGGGGTACCCATTGCCAAAGCTACCGATAGAGAAATTTTGTTTTGAGCAAATGAGTTGAGTGACTTAGGTCCTTGCTACTGAAGGCCTGATTTAATTTATTGTTGTGTTTGTATTATAGTACACCTTTTATGCCATGGGTCTGAGACGAGAGACGAGGGGCAATACCCGAAATGTGGCCGAGAATGGTCCAGAAGAGCAAGTTGAGAATCTATCGCCTCCTCCTTCGGGTGGACCACCCGCAGGTGGTGGGACAGGAGTCGAGGCTGGAGCTGGTACTGGAGGTATTGCACTTGAGGGAGCACCAGGGCAAGGTGTTCCAAATATGACGATTTTGATACAAGTTACTGCAGGAGCCTTTTAGGCGGCAGTAGCTGGTTTTCATGTTGCTGCACCACAGCAGGGTGCTAACCCTGGGTTGCCTTTGGAGCGGTTACGCAGCATGGGAGGTGCGGAGTTTAGAGGATTGACCCATGTAGGATCAGAGGCTTGGTTTGAGAGTACCAAGCGAATATTGGGTAAGATGAACTGTAATAACATGTAGAAGTTGGACTGTGTAGTGTCGCTGTTGCATGGCGATTCGTATACGTGGTGGACAACCATTACAGCTCGGATGGAGCAGGATGAAATAGATTAGACCTTTTTCGTGAACGCGTTCAAGAAGAAGTTTTTGGGGGTCTATTACCTGGACGAGAAGAAACAAGAATTTATAGCCTTGGTGCAGGGCAATATGTCAGTTGCTGAATATGAGGTGCAATTTGTGAGGCTAAGCTAATATGAACTTGAGTTAGTACCGGGTGAGCGAACGAGTTGTGAACGTTTCCGCTATGGATTAGTAAGGGAAGTGAAGACGTATGTGCTAGCGGCTGAGTACGCAGACTTTGATGTACTGGTCTCGCGTGCGAAGGTTATAGAGCTAAATCTGAGGATGGCAGCTCGGATTGGGGACTCTAGTTCAGGGAAGAGAGGTGCTAATTGTAACGCTATGGTTTTGGGCCTAGATATTTTAGGGGTTGAATCGGGTTGGTTGGGAACGATTCGAATCCTTTAGGGGTGGTTTAGGGAACACCTAGTTCGAGATGCTTTAAAAATATGGAAAATATCTAAAAATCCTCATTTATTATATAAATGTTTTTGCTGAAAACAATTTTACAAAATGTGATTTGGAAATATTACATTTTGGTGTAGTGACCAAATTGCAGTTTGTGCAAAAGTTGACTAGTGACTGTTTTGTAAAAGATTGAAACTTTGAATCTTTAAGGAGCTAACTTTACCAAATTGTTTTCATCTGATTTCTCTTTAATTTGGGAGTTTTAATAATGATTTAATTAAATGAATTAAAATAAAAATCTTATGTTGACTTTTCATAACCACTTTACGATACTTTTCCCTCTAATCATTTTTCTCTCAACTTCCACTCAGCCAATGTAACCCCCTTAGCCCGGCCTAGGCGATCGACCCGAACTACGAAGATTACACGGGGAAAACCAAAGTCAACCCAAAAGTCAACCTTGATTAACGACCCTTTTTTATTTTTAAACTTGTCTAAATGCATATTATTCCTAGGTGAACTCTTGAGAAGAACGTACTCAAAAATCACAGCAATCAGAAAACATTTAGGGACTCGATTGCACAACATACAAATTTAGGGATCAAAATGAAAATTCTGGAAATTAAGAGGACTTAACATGTTTTAAAGTTACCATTATAAAATTAATCATATTCCATGCCTTTCTGTCAAATTTCATCTCAAACGGACGTCACAAACTCAACCAATTGCATATACAAAGTTTGGGACCAAAACGTAAGAGTTTCAAAACATATAACCATCAGATTCAGTGCCCAACGGTCGAGTGTTCCGAAACGGGGATCATCCGTTTCGAAACGCGGGACCGTTCTGAAACTTGTTGCGGAACAAGGCTTGGCAGTGGCAAAACCGTTTCAGAACAGCTCTACCTGTTTCGAAACGCCAAGGCCATTTCAGGCCACCTGTTCCGAAACAGTAGCACCCGTTCCGAAACGAGATGCCCAGAATTGCAGAATTTAGCTGGTTTAACAAGCATTTGACCCATCAAACACATTCCGATGACACTCACAACGTACCAACAAGTCATCAAACACTTAAGGATCATATTAGCCTCAACTAAACACAATCATGGAATCATTCAAAGAAAAACCCAATTCTATAGGCATGCATCCTATATTGAAAACCATGCAACCATCAAATCACCAAAACCAAATACCAAAAGGCCATTTACATGTTCCAACGTCATCAAAAGCATTAACCAAACTTAGGGAGTCCAAACATCTCCCAAAAACACAATCTAGGTTCTCATTGCCAAATGCCAAAAGCTAATAGTGTTAGGAAAACATTCACCATACATGAGCTTAATCTTCCACTTGGATTCTTGACCTCCTTGCTGCCCTCAATGCTCCGCATTATTGGTTTAAGAAAGAAGGAGCGTAAGCACATAGCTTAGTGACGAAATGCTCAATTAAAATATCACAATAATGCATTTGTAAAAACACCTTTTCAAGGCATTTAGTTTCAAAACAACATTTACCATGCAATTATTCATACAAGCCAAGCATCTCATGCTTCATATCATCAACATGTCATATTGGCGTACAAGTGATAATCAATAACATTTTACAACTCAAAACACAATCGGATACACGGATTACAAGCGTTGTCCCATACGCTTCATACACACTACCAATAACAAGGTGGAGCATGGTACAATCACAACCCCTCAACACCCGTGATGGAGACTATGGTACAATCACAACCCCTCAACATCACTCATTGGTAGTTGTATAACATCACTAACGAGAACACGGGACACACAACACAAGATACACACATGGACTTTTAACCACCATTGTGATCTTAACACAAGATCCACTCATGGACTTTTAACCACCATGATAATCTTAACCATCTCGTTAGTGTACTTGGATGGAGTTACGGTACAATCACAACCCCTCAACATCCAAGGTGACTTTATTCACGGTGCACCCAATCCTATAGCCGGCTAACTATATCCGATTCAAGTACTTTTAAACCCACACATCACTTGCCAATATACATCATATAACATCATTAATCCACTGTTTTAAAGCATTTAACAAAGCCATTTAATCATCTTGCATTACAATGCATTAAACCACATTTATCAAGGTTCCAAAACAAGGATCTCTTACCTTGAGCATCCTTCAATCCATGGCTTACAAAACCAGCATTAAACATGCTAAAATATGCTTTCAAAATAGAATTTAATCATGCAAACAAAACACATTGCATTCAACCATCTCATGGTTCATCAACAAGAGAGTTCCTCGAAAAGCTTACTCTTGAGCTTAGCTAAGTTGTTTATACTTAAACTAAGCTCCCAAAACCTTCCAACATTGGTTTCAAGGCTGAAAACCAACTTCACTCACCGATTCCGTTTCGCAAGCTTGCCGAAACACCGATCAAACCTCCGGATCAACACCACAAGGATCTGACGATGTCTCCCCTGTTTTAAACACATCAAAGCAGTGGATTAATGCATCATCATGCATTAATATCTTCAACCAAGACACCTAAACTCACTGCTCTCATCAACACTCACATTTCAGCTACCAAACACAACCGAAATCACATCCAAACACCTCTACAACCTTACCCAGCCAAGATCCATCAAATCCAAACATACATATACATCAATTAACATCCAAAAAGGATCTAATCACGTCCTTATACCTCAAGCAATAGCAGAACATCAAAATCACCCCATAAACCACCATTAACTCAATCAAAAACTTAGGAAAATCAACCTATCCGGGATTGCATTGATTAAACCCCAATTACACATCATTTATACATCCATTAAACATCAAAAAGACATCTCAAAACACAGCCCAATCACTTAGTACGAATTTAATCCAATTTAAATCCAAATCTTGCATTTTAAGCCAAAATCAAGAACTCATCATTAAAACCTTTAATAAAACTCAAATCAAGGATTGAGAACTTGGGAATTTCAGTAAAGAACTGAGTATTTAGAGGAGAAGGACGTTCATACCTCTAAATGTGAGTTTCTCCTTGTTTAAAGCCAAGATTCTTGAAAATTCAATAAGCAAATGGTAATAATTTGATGTAGGAATGATTAGAAACCAATTGGAGATTGAAATCTCATCTTTTGGTGTTAAAATCAGAGAGAAAATGGCTGGGGAAATGTGTTTGGCTGAGAGAAAAGGGAGAGAAAATGAAGAGGGAAAATTTTAAGAAAAGTTAGTTATGAACTCCAAAATATCTATTTCCCCTTTTTCCTTTTATTAAATATCATTTAATAAATGTTTAATATTAAGAAAAATCTGGAGAAAACTCTTCTTGGGTAAATTAGCTCCTTAAAGATTCAAAGTTTCAATCCTTTTAAAACAGTCACCAACTTTTCAAAAATTACATTTTAGTCACTAACTTGAAATGTCACATTTCGAAACCTCATTTTGTAAAATTGATTTCACCACTCTCTTATATATAATAAAAGAGGATTTTAAGATATTTTTCCATATTTTTAATGCATCCCGAACTAGGCTTTCCCTAAAAACCACCTTTTATATTCGAACCGAAATTCGACCGGTCCGATTCAAACCCAAAACCTCTAAGCCCAAAATTGGGGTGTTACAACTCTCCCCCCCTTAAGAAATTTCGTCCTTGAAATTTACCTGAAGGAAAGAGATACGGAAACTGCTTCAACATGTCATCCTTCCGTTCCCAAGTGGCTTCCTCAACACCACGATGCTTCCACAACACCTTTACCAACTCAGTGGTCTTGCCTCGAAGAACCTTACTATCCGAATCCAGAATCTTCACCGGTTCCTCATCATAGGTCAAATCCGGATTCAATTCCACCTCTTCCACAGGCATCACATGCAAAGGATCTGATCTATACTTCCGAAGCATAGAAACATGAAACACATCATGAATCTTTTCCAACCCCTGCGGTAACCTCAACTTGTACGCAACAGGACCCACACGCTCAATCACCTCGTATGGTCCAATGTACCTAGGGCTCAACTTACCCTTTCGGCCAAACCTCATCACCTTTTTCCAAGGCGAAACTTTCAAAAACACACGATCACCCACCGCATACTCAATCTCCTTACGCTTCAAATCCGCATAAGACTTTTGCCGATCAGAAGCTCCCTTCAAACGCTCACAAATGAGCTTCACCTTCTCGGTGGTTCCTTTCAACAAAGCTGGCATCGAAACCAACTTCTGAGCCGTTTCAGCCCAACAAATAGGAGTCCTACACTTCCTCCCATACAAAGCTTCATAAGGCGCCATTTGAATACTTGCCTGATAACTGTTATTATAGGCAAACTCCACCAAAGGCAGATGTTTCTCCCAAGAACCCTAAAACTCAATCACGCAGCACCTCAACATATCCTCCAACACCTGGATAACACGCTCAGACTGTCCATCCGACTGTGGATGATAAGAAGTGCTGAAATTCAACCGTGTACCCAAAGCCTGATGCAAACACTGCCAGAAACGCGATGTAAACCTCGGATCCCTATCCGACACAATCGACTTAGGCCCACCATGCAGCCGCACAATCTCAGCAATGTACAGCTCCGCAAGCCTATCCAAGGTATACGTAGTATGTACAGGCAAGAAATGTGCACACTTCGTCAGACGATCCACAATCACCCACACCGAATTCTTCTTCGATGGCGACAAAGGAAAACCAGACACAAAGTCCATGGTAATCCTTTCCCATTTCCACTCAGGAATCCTCAACGGTTGCAACAACCCTGAAGGAAACTGATGCTCAGCTTTAACTCGCTGGCAAACCATGCACTTGCTTACAAACTCAGCAACATCTTTCTTTAAACCCACCCAATAGTACTCATCACGAAGATCACGGTACATCTTAGTACTACCAGGGTGCATAGCAAAAGGACTACTATGACCTTCAGTCAGAATAGCACGCCTCAACTCAGCATCATTGGGCACTACTATCCAACTCCCAAAACATAAAACCCCATCATCATTAAAGCAGAAATCCGATGGCCTACCCTCTGCAATATCCTGAACATGTGGCACCAAGGAATCATCCAACAACTGCTTCTCCTTAATCAACTGAACCAAGGATGGTTTCACTTGCAACTCAGCCACAAGACCACCATCACGCGAAATGCTCAAACTGGCAAACATAGCCCTCAACTCCACAGCTACCTTCCTACTCAAGGCATCCGCTACAACATTAGCCTTACCCGGATGGTACTCGATCGTCAAATCATAATCCTTAAGCAACTCCACCCAACGTCGTTGCCTAAGATTTAACTCCTTCTGAGACATCAGATACTTCAAACTCTTGTGGTCCGTGTACACCGTACACTTCTCACCATACAGGTAATGTCTCCAAATTTTCAAAGCAAAAACCACCGCAGCTAACTCAATGTCATGCGTAGGGTAATTGCGCTCATGCACCTTCAACTGCCGTGATGCATAAGCCACCACCTTACCCTCTTGCATCAACACACATCCCAAACCAACGTAAGACGCATCACTATACACCACAAACTCTTTCCCTGATTCAGGTTGAACCAAGATAGGAGCTTGCGTCAAAGCTGCCTTAAGCTTCTCAAAAGCCTGCTGTCTCGCTTCCGTCCACTCATACTTAACATCCTTTTGCATCAACTTCGTCAAAGGTGCAGCAATCTTGGAAAACCCATCCACGAACCTCCGAAAGTATCCTACCAGACCAAGGAAACTACGGACTTCATGAGCAGACTTAGGAGGCTTCCAATTCATCACCGCCTCAATCTTTTGAGGATCAACACGAATTCCCTCCGCATAAACAACATGACCAAGAAACACCACTTCTCTAAGCCAGAACTCACACTTGTTCAGCTTAGCATAAAGCTGATTCTCCAACAAAGCTTGTAACACAATTCTCAAATGCCCTTCACGCTCCTCCTCAGTACGAGAGTACACGAGGATATCATCAATGAACACCACGACAAATCTATCCAAGTATTCATGGAATACCCTATTCATCATGTCCATGAAAGCTGCAGCAGCATTCGTCAAACCAAACGGCATCACCAGGAACTCAAAATGCCCATACCTCGTCCTGAAAGCTGTCTTTGGCACATCCACATCCTTCACCTTCAACTGGTAATACCCTGACCTTAAGTCAATTTTAGAGAACACAGCCGCTCCCCGAAATTGATCAAAAAGATCATCAATTCTCGGCAATGGATATCGATTCTTGATAGTCAACTTGTTAAGCTGACGGTAATCAATGCACATTCTCATAGTGCCATCCTTCTTCTTCACAAACAACACCGGTGCACCCCAAGGTGACACACTCGGCCGAATGAAACCACGATCAAGCAACTCCTGAAGCTGCGTCTTCAGCTCTTTCAACTCTTTAGGTGCCATTCGATAAGGAGTAATGGACACTGGAGTTGTGTTTTCATACAGCTCAATCCCAAACTCCACTTCTCGATTAGGAGGCAACCCAGGCAACTCCTCCGGAAACACACCAGGAAACTCTCGCACAGTCCTGATATCTTGCACTCGCAACTCTTTAGAGCTAGGATTCATCACAAAGGCTATGTAAGCTTCACAACCTTGCCTCAGCATCCGGCTCGCTTCCAAGGTAGACACCACATTGGCAAGAAACTTCACATTCTCACCAACCACCACCACCTCATAATCATCCGCAAGCTTCAACGAAACTCGCTTATTCTCAAAATCCACAACAGCGCGATGCTCAACAAGCCAATCCATACCAAGGATTACATCAAAGCCATAAAAAGGCAATTCCATAAGATCAACATGAAAAACATGATCTTGTACAACCAAGGGACATCTTCTATAAAGCTTTCGTGTCACAACAGTCTCACCAAAAGAACTAGTTACACGCATACCAACATCCAAAGACTCAACAGGCAAACCAAGCAATTGAGCCTGCTCACGCAATATGTATGAGTGTGTAGATCCAGAATCAATCAAGGAAAGTAAGGACAAGGATTGCAAAGTAAAAGTACATGCGATTACATCTGTGTCATTCCTCCCATCTCTCTGAGCATACACTCTGGCCTGGCCACCACCCTCAGGCTGAACAGCTACCACATGAGCCACATTCCTTCCACCATCCTCTCTACGCTGGAAGTTACCACGGCCACGCCCACGACCTCTCTGTGGTGCAACAACTCCAGGAGCACGTCCTTGGCCACCACCGGCTAACATAGGACACTCCCTCCTCATATGATTCACCGAACCACAGTTCCAGCACGAGTTACCGGCCGCCACAACAGGAGCCTGAACCTCCCTCGCTGCTCGCGGACAATCACGCCTCAGGTGTCCACGCGATCCACATGTCCAACATGTGTTCCGATCAGCTCTCGCCCTGTCTCCCTGAACAGGCGCACCTTGCCCTCCACCACCTCGCCTAGCCAAAGACTGATACTTCCGATCACGGCCTCTCTTGTTCCGTCTGCCACCGGAACTATACTCAGCAGCTTGCTTGCCCACACTAGGACCAACTCCTCTAGAAGATAAACTCAAATTCAACTCAATGTCCTTTGCCCTCCCAACCAGCACATCAAAATCAGTGTACTCAGCAGCCAGCATATAAGTGTTCACTTCCGTCATCAGACCATAACGGAAACGTTCACACCTCTCCCGCTCATCAGGAACAAGCTCAGGTGCGTACTGACTGAGTCGGACAAACTGAACCTCGTACTCAGCCACTGTCATACTCCCTTGAGTAAGAGACATGAATTCCCTTTTCTTCTCATCCAGGTATCGCACACCCAGATACCTCCTCTTGAACGCGTTCAGAAAGAACGTCCAAGTTACATCAGCTTCCTCCATTCCGGAAATAGTGGTTGTCCACCAGGTATACACATTGTCATGCAACAGTGATATCACACAACCCAGCTTCTGCACATCATTGCAGTTCATTTGTCCCAAGATTCTCTTGGTACTTTCCAACCAAGATTCAGAACCTTCAGCAGACAATCCCCTGAACTCAGTCCCTCCCAGACTGTGCAAACGTTCCAGAGGTAGTCTTACATTAGCATCTCCCTGATGCCCAGCTCCTTGAGCTCCAGCTACCGCCGCCCGAAAGGCTCCAGCAATAGCTTGAATCAGCGTTGTCATGTCAGGAGCAGCTTGCCCCTGCCCACCTTCAGGTCCAGCGACCCCAGCACCAGCAGCAACACCAGCTCCTTCACTCCCAGCACCACCACCGCCAGGTGGAGGAGGTAAATACACTACATTCTCAGCATTCTCCTCATTCTCATTTTGAGCCATAGCTCGCGTATTAATCCTTGTTTCTCTACGAGGTCCCATTCACTAAATAATGCAATCACAATGCAATAAACAAAGTCAGGTTCAGCAAGGTAAGTAATCCAAGTACTCAAGCTCATTTCCAATTAAAAACAAATCATTTCATTAGCTTTGATTTGGCAATGGGTCCCTCTAACATGCTTCACTACAACATACACCACAATTGCAATATACTTACAATTTATACATCATACTTTCACTCATCACGCATACAAAGCAATCATACACATATCACCCACATAACCATTCCCAATTACTCGAGAACTCAGCTCTGATACCACCAAATATAACCCCCTTAGCCCGGCCTAGGCGATCGACCCAAACTACAAAGATTATACGGGGAAACCAAAGTCAACCCGAAAGTCAACCTTGATTAACGACCCTTTTTTATTTTTAAACTTGTCTAAATGCATATTATTCCTAGGTGAACTCTTGAGAAGAACGTACTCAAAAATCACAGCAATTGGAAAACATTTAGGGACTCGATTGCACAACATACAAATTTAGGGATCAAAATGCAAATTCTGGAAATTAAGAGGACTTAACATGTTTTAAAGTTACCATTATAAAATTAATCATATTCCATGCCTTTCTGTCAAATTTCATCTCAAACGGACGTCACAAACTCAACCAATTGCATATACAAAGTTTGGGACCAAAACGTAAGAGTTTCAAAACATATAACCATCAGATTCAGTGCCCAACGGTCGAGTGTTCCGAAACGGGGATCATCCGTTCCGAAACGCGGGACCGTTCCGAAACTTGTTGCGGAACAAGGCTTGGCAGTGGCAAAACCGTTTCGGAACAGCTCTACCTGTTTCGAAACGCCAAGGCCATTTCAGGCCACCTGTTCCGAAACAGTAACACCCATTACGAAACGAGATGCCCAGAATTGCAGAATTTAGCTGGTTTAACAAGCATTTGACCCATCAAACACATTCTGATGACACTCACAACGTACCAACAAGTCATCAAACACTTAAGGATCATATTAGCATCAACTAAACCAATCATGGCATCATTCAAAGAAAAACCCAATTCTATAGGCATGCATCCTATATTGAAAACCATGCAACCATCAAATCACCAAAACCAAATACCAAAAGGCCATTTACATGTTCCAACGTCATCAAAAGCATTAACCAAACTTAGGGAGTCCAAACATCTCCCAAAAACACAATCTAGGTTCCCATTGCCAAATGCCAAAAGCTAATAGTGTTAGGAAAACATTCACCATACATGAGCTTAATCTTCCACTTGGATTCTTGACCTCCTTGCTGCCCTCAATGCACTTCAATGCTCTGCATTATTGGTTTAAGAAAGAAGGAGCGTAAGCACATAGCTTAGTGACGAAATGCTAAATTAAAACATCACAATAATGCATTTGTAAAAACACCTTTTCAAGGCCTTTAGTTTCAAAACAACATTTACCATGCAACTATTCATACAAGCCAAGCATCTCATGCTTCATATCATCAACATGTCATATTGGCTTACAAGTGATAATCAATAACATTTTACAACTCAAAACACAATCGGATACACGGATTACAAGCGTTGTCCCATACGCTTCATACACACTACCAATATCAAGGTGGAGCATGGTACAATCACAACCCCTCAACACCCGTGATGGAGACTATGGTACAATCACAACCCCTCAACATCACTCATTGGTAGTTGTATAACATCACTAACGAGAACACGGGACACACAACACAAGATACACACATGGACTTTTAACCACCATTGTGATCTTAACAAAAGATCCACTCATGGATTTTTAACCACCATGATGATCTTAACCATCTCGTTAGTGTACTTGGATGGAGTTACGGTACAATCACAACCCCTCAACATCCAAGGCGACTTTATTCACGATGCACCCAATCCTATAGCCGGCTAACTATATCCGATTCAAGTACTTTTAAACCAACATATCACTTGCCAATATACATCATATAACATCATTAACCCACTGTTATAAAGCATTTAACAAAGCCATTTAATCATCTTGCATTACAATGCATTAAACCACATTTATCAAGGTTCCAAAACAAGGATCTCTTACCTTGAGCATCCTTCAATCCATGGCTTACAAAACCAGCATTAAACATGCTAAAATATGCTTCAAAACAGAATTTAATCATGCAAACAAAACACATTGCATTCAACCATCTCATGGTTCATCAACAAGAGAGTTCCTCGAAAAGCTTACTCTTGAGCTTAGCTAAGTTGTTTAGACTTTAACTATGCTCCCAAAACCTTCCAACATTGGTTTCAAGGCTGAAAACCAACTTCACTCACCGATTCCGTTTCGCAAGCTTGCCGAAACACCGATCAAACCTCCGGATCAACACCACAAGGATCCGACGATGTCTCCCCTGTTTTAAACACATCAAAGCAGTGGATTAATGCATCATCATGCATTAATATCTTCAACCAAGACACCTAAACTCACTGCTCTCATCAACACTCACATTTCGGCTACCAAACACAACCGAAATCACATCCAAACACCTCTACAACCTTACCCAGCCAAGATCCATCAAATCCAAACATACATATACATCAATTAACATCCAAAAAGGATCTAATCACGTCCTTATACCTCCAGCTATAGCAGAACATCAAAATCACCCCATAAACGACCATTAACTCAATCAAAAACTTAGGAAAATCAACCTATCCGGGATTGCATTGATTAAACCCCAATTACACATCATTTATACATCCATTAAACATCAAAAAGACATCTCAAAACACAGCCCAATCACTTAGTACGAATTTAATCCAATTTAAATTTAAATCTTGCATTTTAAGCCAAAATCAAGAA
This sequence comes from Hibiscus trionum, assembly GCA_030270665.1. NCBI lineage: Eukaryota > Viridiplantae > Streptophyta > Magnoliopsida > Malvales > Malvaceae > Hibiscus > Hibiscus trionum. The sequence goes on along the minus strand of BSYR01000010.1, from coordinate 9,968,568 downwards.
CTCATCATTAAAACCTTTAATAAAACTCAAATCAAGGATTGAGAACTTGGGAATTTCAGTAAAGAACTGAGTATTTAGAGGAGAAGGACGTTCATACCTCTAAATGTGAGTTTCTCCTTGTTTAAAGCCAAGATTCTTGAAAATTCAATAAGCAAATGGTAATAATTTGATGTAGGAATGATTAGAAACCAATTGGAGATTGAAATCTCATCTTTAGGTGTTAAAATCAGAGAGAAAATGGCTGGAGAAATGTGTTTGGCTGAGAGAAAAGGGAGAGAAAATGAAGAAGGAAATTTTTGAGAAAAGTTAGTTATGAACTCCAAAATATCTATTTCCCCTTTTTCCTTTTATTAAATATCATTTAATAAATGTTTAACATTAAGAAAAATCTGGAGAAAACTCTTCTTGGGTAAATTAGCTCCTTAAAGATTCAAAGTTTCAATCCTTTTAAAACAGTCACCAACTTTTCAAAAATTACATTTTAGTCACTAACTTGAAATGTCACATTTCGAAACCTCATTTTGTAAAATTGATTTCACCACTCTCTTATATATAATAAAAGAGGATTTTAAGATATTTTTCCATATTTTTAATGCATCCCGAACTAGGCTTTCCCTAAAAACCACCTTTTATATTCGAACCGAAATCCGACCGGTCCGATTCAAACCCAAAACCTCTAAGCCCAAAATTGGGGTGTTACAGCCAAAGACATTTCCCTCATCAATTAATCTCTTGTTTTCATCTCTTTTGCTGAGATTTCATCTTCCTAAGGATTTCCAACCTTTTCTTCATCAAATCCTTTTTGTTTTCACTTTGGATTTTCAAGAAATCTTGCCCAAATTGAGGAGAAATCAACCATTAGAGGTAAGCTTCATCCTTCTCCTCTAATGATCAGTTCTTTATTGAAATTCCAAAGTTATCAATCATTTGTTAATGATCTTTAAGTTGTTTTAATGTTATAATCAAGAAATAGTTGTTAAATTCATGGTTCTTGAGGTGATTTTTGTATCTCTAAGTTAAACTCTATTTTTAGGTTGATTTCCAACATGTTTTGGATGATCTTTGATGTTGAGATTGAGGTTTTATCAAGTAAATCCCGAATAGGCTTGGGTTCCTAAGTTTTACATGTTAGATTTGTGGGTTTTGGAGTGTTTTTGGTGATCTGCTATTCCTAGAGATATAAGGACGTGTTTGTGATGATTTTTGATGTTGATTGAGGTTTAGAAGTTGTTCGAATTGATAGATCTTCGTTGGGCTTTAATTTGAGAAATTTGGAAGTGATTTCGGTTGCTTCGGATAGCCGAAATGGTGTTTCCGTTTATTGCAGTGAGTTTGAATGAGTGGCTGGTGATTTCAATGCATGATGATGCATTAATCCTCTGCTCTTATGTGTAATTAACAACGGAGTCATATTCGGACGCTTTTGGTGTTGATCTGGAAGTGCCGGAAGCCTAGGAATCGTTTCGGCAAGAAAGCGAAATGTAATTGGTGAGTACGAATGGTTTTAGAAGTCCTTGAGGAACAAGGAAACAAGGTTTGGGGATTTAGGATTGGTTTGAAACACCATCCTAAGTCCGGAATTAAGTATGGCTAGATTTGCTCTCGATATGTGGTTGATGCCTTAAATGCTTTTAACATGCTCTTTATTTGCGTTAGAGAAATTTCTATTGTTTTCTACATGATTTATAACATGAAAAGATGTTATGTGTTGATCCCATGAGATATCATGATTATGTTAAGAGTTTTAAGATTTTGATTAAATGAAATGCATGAAATGTGGTTTGAAATGGGATGAGAATTATTTGAGAAATGTTTCATCAAAACAGTAGGTGAGATGATGATTTTAAATTAATATATTGGCATAAATGAAGAGATGATTACCGGATATAATTGGTCGACCAATAGGATAAAAGTGCACTATAAACAAAAAATTTGTACGTGCTCTTTGGAGTCGGGCAATGGGGGCAGTGCCATCCCGATCCAAAGTGAGAATCTGATTATGAGAGATACCATCGGGGTAGGTCTTGGTGAAACACCCAAGCTTTGTGGTGAAGAGAGATACCGCCATGAGAGTCCGGTGATGTGAGATTCCACCGGGGTAGGACTTGGCTTTAAGTCTAGCTAATCTGCATATCCGAGTAAAGATGTAATATGAAATGTCAATATATGAGATTGTATTTGATTCACGTCTACCAAATGTTGAGATGTTTTATGCTATGAAAAATCCATGTGATTTGAGGTTTATGAATTGCTTTAATTACATTAAGCATGTGTATGGCTTTGCCATGATATTTGCATTGGTTGAATGCATGGGTTAGATTGATGGTACACGTGATTTTTAAATGAAGATTTTCTTTGAAAGGTTTTCTAGCATGTGTTAGAAAGAGCATGTTGTTGAAAATGGTTTTTCAGAATGAGTTTTATGGTTGCATTGTTGTGTTGGTGTTTTTAGAGAGTGCCTCACTAAGCAAATGTGTTTACGCTCTCTTTTACCAACTATGTAGATAATTGAGACACTTTTGGCAGCAAGGAGGCTAAGGATTTCCAAGGATTTGAAAAGCTCAAGGATGGTGATGTTTTACGTTTACTCTAGTAATGATAATTGGCAATGGGGATCTATGGTTTGTTTTGGGAGATGTATTTTGAACTCCTTGTGGTTGTTGCAAGTTTGATGTGGTATTTGTGGTTTGTAAGAGGCCTTTATTGTTGTTTTGGTGCTTTATGTTACCTTTTGGTATATTCATGATTGTTTCATAAGCATGCTTCATGAATTGTCTTGTCATGCATGGGATAGTCAATCAAATACCGTTATACGTTGAAAATTGCATGTCTATATGTTTGTGTGGGTGCAATAGCATGTATGTATGATTTGAGGATGTTTTGTTAAAGAATGCAGTGTTTTAGAGGCTGTTTTTAGGACAGTTCTGGTATGCGTATCGATACGCGGGCTTCCGTATCGATACACATAGGCCAAATTTGTGCTTTGCTGCACAAGCGTTTCGGTACGATTGTGAAGTGTTTCGGTACGGGCTTGAAGGGCAAACCGATACGCTATTTGTGACTTTGGTCACTGCCATCCCGTGTATCGATATGGTCACAAGCGTATCGAAACGCGACCGTTAATTCTGTTATATGGCACCTTTATAAGTTTGTTTTTGTTACATTTTAGTCCCCCAAAATATATGGATGCAATTGAATGAGTTTGGAATGTCTGATTGTGTTGAAAATTGACAGAGTGGCATGATATGAGACTAATTGAATATTGGTAACCTTAAAATCTATGAGGTCCTTGTAAATTAAAAAAATTACATTTTGGTCCCTAAATGTCTACTTTATTCAATTAAATCCCTAATCGAGATCCGATCGCTGCACCATTTCTTCCATGCTTAATGAGGAACACTTAGGACTAAAGTTGCATCTAGTAAAGATAAAAAGAAAAAAAAAGCTTGTCAATTGGAGTCGGCTTTAACGAGTTGGCTTCGGTTTTCCCCGTGTAATCACCTCGGTCTGGGTCAACCGTCTAGACCAGGCTTAGGGGGTTATATTTTTTTGGTATCAGAGCTAGGTTTATGAATAATTGGGGCTTGGTAGTGGTTGATAAGTGTGAATATAATTGGTTATGACTCTTTGTGAAAGCATGTTGTGTGATTCTTCGATGTTTTAGCTTTAATAAGGTGTAATGCATCCAAGTTAGTGGATTAGGATGAAATTGTGATGTTATGTTTGGGAGTATAGATGGGGAACTCATTGCCATATCATTACTATTGGAAAGAATTGGTTCGAAAATGAACTTGAGCACCTTGGATTTCTTACCTTATAATGCCTAACTGTGATTTATTGCATTTTTTTGCTAGTTGCATTATTTTGAAATGGGGCAACGCAAAGAGCATAGAATGAATATGCGTAACACATTCAAGAATGAAACGAATGAGAATGACGAGCGGGTCGAGAATCTACCACCTCCTCCTCCTGGTGGACCACCCGGTGGTGGTAGAGCGAAGGTCGTGCTGCAGGAGCTAGAGTAGGGGTTGCTGGACCCGATGGAGCACAAGGGCAAGCTGCTCCTGATATGACAATGTTAATACAAGCTATTGTTGGATCTTTTCAGGCGATAGCAGCTGAAGCTCATGTGGCTGCACTGTAGGCTGGTACTGGTGCGAGTTTGCCTCTAGAGCGACTCCGTAGTCTGGGAGGGACTGAGTTTAGGGGATTGACCCCTGAGGGTTCTGAGTCTTGGTTGGAGAGTACCAAGAGAATCCTTGGACAAATGAACTGTAATGATGTCCAGAAACCGGGGTGCATCGTATCTCTGTTGCATGGTGATGCTTACACGTGGTGGACGACCACTATTGTTGGTTTAGAGGATGTTGAGGTATCTTGGACGTTCTTTTTGAACGCGTTCAAGAGGAAATATTTGAGAGTCTGTTATCTCGACGAGAAGAAGAGGGAGTTTATGTCACTAGTACAAGGTAGCATGTCGGTGGCGGATTATGAAGTACAGTTTGTACGCCTTAGCTAGTATGCGCCAGAATTGGTCCCGAGTGAACGGGAAAGATGCGAGCGGTTTAGATATGGGCTGGTGGCTAACGTGAAAACTTATATGCTTGCATCAAACTATACCAATTTTGATGTCTTGGTCACTCAAGCCAAGGATATCGAGCTGAATCTTGGTTTGGCAAGTCAAACGTGAGGACCTAGCTCGGGGAAGCGACCCTTGAATCGTGATTTTGGAAGGGATCGGTTCAAGAGACCCAAGGATAGGAGGTCACACTTGGATGCTAGACGTGGGGGAGGTAACCACGGGAGAGGCCAGCAAGGGGGCTGAATGCTTTAGTCCGTACCCCTGAATGTAACCGGTGTAGTAGGAGACACACGAGAGAGTGCTGGGGTAATGTTGGTAAGTGTTGGAATTGTGGATCCCGGGGACATATGAAGTAGGATTGTCCTCAGCCGGTGCGAGAGGGGCAGGATCCGGTGAGAGCAGCTGAGCTGCAGAGGGGCCGTGGGCGCGGCCGTGGCAATTTTCAGCGTAGAGATGATGGTGCGAGGAATGTAGCACACGTTGTAGTTGTTCAGCCTGAAGGAGGTGGCCAGGCCAGAGTGTACGCCCATCGTGAAGGGAGGAATGACACGGACGTAATTGCAGGTACCTTTACTTTGCAGTCTTTGTCATTGATTTCTCTAATTGATTATGGATCTACACACTCATACATATTGTGTGAACATGCTCAAATGCTTGGTTTGCCTGTTGAGTCTCTGGATGGTGGTAAGCGTGTAACTAGCTCTTTCGGTGAAACGATAGTAACAAGGAGGTTGTATTGGAAATATCCCTTAAAGGTACAAGAACATGTGTTCTTGGTGGATCTTATGGAATTGCCTTTCTATGGATTCGATGTAATCCTTGGTATGGATTGGCTCGTTGAACATAGAGCAGTTGTGGATTTCGAGAATAAGAGAGTTTCGCTGAAACTTGCTGATGATTATGAAGTTGTTGTGGTAGGAGAGAATGTGAAGTTCTTATCTAATGTGGTTTCAACGCTTGAAGCAAGCCGGTCGTTACGTCAAGGATGTGAAGCTTATTTGGCTTTTGTAGTGAATCCTAGCACGAAGGAAGTTCGAGTGCAGGATATAAGGACGGTGCGTGAACTCCCTGGGGTATTTTCGGAGGAGCTGCCTGGTTTACCACCTAGTTGAGAGGTTGAGTTTGGAATCGAGTTATATAAGAACACATCTCCGGTGTCCATCGCTCCCTACCGAATGACACCAAAGGAGTTAAAGGAGCTGAAGACGCAACTTCAGGAGTTGCTGGATTGGGGTTTTATCCAACCATGTGTGTCGCCTTGGGGCGCACCAGTTTTCTTTGTAAAGAAGAAAGATGGCACGATGAGAATGTGCATATATTATTGTCAGCTGAAAAAGTTGACTATCAAGAACAAATATCCTTTACCAAGGATTGATGATCTCTTCGATCAGTTTCGTGGAGCGGCTATGTTCTCAAATATAGATCTATGGTCAGGATAATATCATGTAACACCCCAATTTTGGGCTTAGAAGTTTTGGGTTTGGACCGGACCGGTCGGATCGCGGTTCGAATATAAAAGGGTGAATTTAGGAAAGCCTAGTTCGGGTTGCATTAAAAATATGGAAAAATGTCTTAAAATCCTCTTTTATTATATATAAGAGAAAGGTGAAATCAATTTTACAAAATGAGGTTTGGAAGGGTGATATTTTGGGTTAGTGACCAAAATGTAATTTTCGGAAACTTGGTGACTGTTTTAAAAAGGATTGAAACTTTGAATCTTTAAGGAGCTATTTACCCAAAAGAGTTTCTCCAGATTTTTCTGAATATTTATCAATTAATTAATGGTTTTAAAATAAAGGTAAAAGGGAGGGAAAGATATTTTTGGCATTTTAACAAACTTTTCCCAATTTTTCCATTTTCTTTTCTCTCAACTTTTCTCTCAACCCAAACACATTTCTCCAGCAGAATTTCCTCTGATTTTGACAACTTAAGATGAGATTTCTATCCTCATTTGATCTCTAATCAAATCTACAACAAAACCTTAGCATTTGCTTATTGGATTTTCAAGATTTTGGTTCCAAAAAGGGAGAAAACTCAAGTCTAGAGGTATGAACGTCCTTCTCCTCTAAATTCTCAGTTCTTTACTGAAATTCCCAAGTTCTCAATCCTTGAATTATGTTTTATTAAAGGTTTTGCAATTGAGTTCTTGATCTTGGCTTTAAAATGCAAGATTTGCTTTAATTTTGATAAAATTCGTATGATCTGATTGGGCAGTGTTTTGTGATGTGTTTTTGATGTAAACTGGATGTATAATTGATGAGAAATTGAGGTTTAATCAATGCAATCCCGAATAGGTTGATTTTCCTAAGTTTTGCTTGAGTTTTTGGTGGTTTTTGGAGTGATCTTGATGATCTGTTATAGCTGGAGGTATAAGGACGTGGTTAGATCCTTTTTGGATGTTAATTGATGTTTAAGCATGTTTAGAATTGATGGATCTTGGCTGGGTAGTGTTGTGGAGTTGTTTGGATGTGTTTTCGGTTGTGTTTGGTAGCCGAAATGTGAGTGTTGATGTGAGCAGCGAGTTTAGATGTCTTGGTTGGGGGTATTAATGCATGATGGTGCATTAATCTACTGTTTTGATGTGTTTAAAACAGGGGAGACATCTTCGGATCTTTGTGGTGTTGATCCGGAAGCTTGATTGGTGTTTCGGCAAGTGGCGAAACGGAATCGGTGAGTGGATTTCGGTTTTCAGCTTTGAAACCAATGTTTTGAAGGTTTGGGAGCTTAGTGTAAGTCTAAACAACTTTGCTAAGCTCAAGAGTAAGTTTTCGGAAAAACTCTCTTGTTGATGAACCATGAGTTGGTTGAGTGCAATGTGATTGTTTGCATGTTTTAAACTCGGTTTTGAAAGCATACTTAGCATGTTTATTTGCTGGTTTTATAAGCCATGTGTTGAAGGATGCTCAAGGTAAGAGATCCTTGTTTAGAACATTTGTTAAAATGTGGTTTTGTTGCATAAGGATGCATGATGATTAATGGCTTGTTAAATGCTTTAAAACAGTGGTTTATTGTTGTTAAATGATGCATATTGGCAAGTGATGTTTTGTGAATGGTTAAGAACACTATGGTGGTTAAAAGTCCATAGGTGGTTCTTGTGTTAAGAACAACATGGTGGTTAAAAGTCCATGATTGGTTCTTGTGCTAAGGTCACCAAGGTGGTTAAAAGTCCTTGAGTGAGCCTTGTAAGGTCACAAAGGTGGTTAAAAGTCCTTGTGTGAGCGTTGTGTATTTTAAGAACACCATGGTGGTTAAAAGTCCATGGGTGATTCTTGTATTAAGGTCACAAAGGTGGTTAAAAGTCCTTGTGTGAGCCTTGTGTTTTAAGAACACCATGGTGGTTAAAAGTCCATGGGTGATTCTTGTGCTAAGGACACAATGGTGGTTAAAAGTCCATGTGTGGTCCTTGTGAATTGTAAGATCACAATGGTGTTTAAAAGTCCATGTGTGAGTCTTATGTTGATTGTACTATGAAATGGAAAGATTATGATTATCACTTGTGGCCAATATGACATGTTATTAATTTGAAGCATGTATGCTTGTTTTAAATGCTTTTGTGCATGGTTAAAGATTGTTTTGAATTGTGGTTTATAAAAGTGCTTTATAAATACATTATTGTGTTGTTTTAAATGAGCATTCCTCACTAAGCTATGTGCTTACGCTCTCTCTTTTCTTAAACCAATAATGCAGAGCATTGAAGTGCATACAAGGGCAGCAAGAGGTCAAGAATCCAAGTGAAGAACTAAGCTCATGTATGGTGAATATTTTCATAACTTGATTAGCTTTTGGCATTTGGCAATGGGGAACCTATGTTGTAGTTTTGGGAGATGTTTTGGACTCCCTAAGATGGTTTTATGTTGTTGTTGATGATGGAACATGTAAATGGCCACTATGAGGATTGTTTGATGTTTTGGTGTTGAATGGTCTTTCAATATAGGATGCATGCCTATAGAATTGGGGCTTTTCTTGTTGGATGCCATGTTTATGAATTGTTGATGCCATTATGTTCCTAATGCATGTAATGTGTTGCTGGTTTAATTTGGTTGTCTTTGGAGCATGTTTGATGGGTCAATTGTGTGAAAATCTAGCTAAATTTCTGCAATCTGGGCAGCCTGTTTCGGAACAGGTGCTGCCGTTTCGGAACAGAGGGCCTGAAATGGCCTAGGCGTTTCGAAACGGGCAGAGCCGTTCCGAAACAGTTTGGCCACTGCCAGGCCCTGTTGCGCAACGCGTATCGGAACGGTCCCGCGTTTCGGAACGGATCATCCCTGTTCCGAAACACCCGACCGTTGGGCACTGAAATTGTTGGTTATATGTTTTGAAACCTTTGCGTTTTGGTCCTGAATCTTGTTTATGCAATTGAATGAGTTTGAGATGTCCGTTTGAGTTGAAATTTGACAGAGAAGCCTGAAATATGACTAATTTCATAATGGTAACTTAAAAGTGGGTTAAGTCCTTCTAATTTCCAGAATTTACATTTTGGTCCCTAAACTTGTATGTTGTGCAATTAAGTCCATAAATGTTTTCCGAATGTGCTGATCTTTGAGTATGCTGTTGTTATGAACATATCTAGAGTTAATATGCATTTAGATAAGATTAAAAAGAAAAAAAGGGTCGTTAATCAAGGTTGACTTTCGGGTTGACTTTGGTTTTCCCCGTGTAAACTTCTTAATTCGGGTCAACCGTCTAGGCCAGGTTAAGGGAGTTACATTTGGTGGTATCAGAGCTAAGTTCTCGAGTAAATGGGAATTATTATGTGGGTGATTAATGTATGTATGCTTTGTATGCTTGTTGGATGAAAGCATGTTGTGTGAATTGTAAGTATGTTACAATTGTGATGTATGCTATGGTGAAGCATGTTAGGGGGACCCATTGCCAAATCAAAGCTAATGAAATGATGTTGTTTTTAATTGGAAATGAGCTTGAGTACTTGGATTGCTTACCTTGCTGAGCCTGACTTTGTTTATTGCATTGTGATTGCATTGTTTAGTGAATGGCACCTCGTAGAGAATTGGGGGTTAATACGCGAGCTATGGCTCGAAATGAGAATGAGGAGAATACTGAAATTATGGTGGATTTACCTCCTCCACCTGGTGGTGGTGGTGCTGGGGGTGAAGGAGCTGCTGCTGGTGCTGATGCTGGGGTCGCTGGACCTGAAGCTGGTCAGGGACAAGCTATTCCTGACATGACAATGCTAGTTCAAGCCATTGCTGGAGCTTTTCGAGCAGCGGTAGCTGGAGCTCAAGGAGCTGGGCATCAGGGAGATGCTGGTGTTAGACTACCCTTGGAGCGTTTGCGCAGTCTGGGAGGGACTGAGTTCAGGGGTTTGTCTGCGGAAGGTTCTGAGTCTTGGCTGGAAAGTACCAAGAGAATCTTAGGGCAGATGAGTTGCACTGATGTGCAGAAGCTGGGCTGCGTGGTATCATTGTTGCAAGACGATGCTTACACTTGGTGGACAACCTCTATCTCTGGAATGGAGGAAGCTGATGTAACTTGGACGTTCTTTTAGAATGCGTTCAAGAGGAGATATCTGGGTGTGAGGTACCTAGATGAGAAGAAGAGAGAATTCATGTCTCTTACCCAAGGGAGCATGTCTGTAGCTGAGTACGAGGTTCAGTTTTTCCGACTCAGTCAATACGCACCTGAGCTTGTTCCTGATGAGCGGGAGAGGTGTGAAAGGTTCCGTTATGGTTTGGTGACGGAAGTAAAGACGTATATGCTAGCTGCTGAGTATAATGATTTTGATGTGCTGGTTGGGAGAGCAAAGGACATTGAGACGAATTTGGGTTTATCATCTAAAGGTGCTGGTTCTGGTAAGCGAGTTGCTGAGTATAGTTTCGGTGGTGGACGGAACAAGAGGGGACGTGATCAGAGGTATCAGGCTTCGGCTAAGCGAGGTTGTGGTGCGCCTGCTCAGGGAGGCAAGGCAAGAGCTGAACCGAGCGCATGTTGGACATGTGGATCGCGTGGCCATATGAAACGTGATTGTCCTCGAGCTGTGAGGGAGGTGCAAGCTCCTGTTGTGGCAGCTGGTAATTCGTGCTGGAACTGTGGATCTACGGATCACTTGAGGAGAGAGTGTCCTATGTTGGCTGGTGGCCAAGGGCGTGCTCCTGTAGTTGCTGCACCACAGAGAGGTCGTGGGCGCGGCCGTGGTAACTTCCAGCGGAGAGAAGAGGGTGGACGGAATGTGGCTCATGTTGTTGCTGTTCAGCCTGAAGGTGGTGGCCAGGCTAGAGTGTTTGCTCAGAGGGAGGGGAGGAATGACGCGGATGTGATTGCAGGTACTTTTACTTTGCAGTCCTTGTCATTACTTTCCTTGATTGATTCTGGATCTACACACTCATACATTTTGCGTGAGCATGCTGAGTTGCTTGGTTTGCCTGTTGAGTCTTTGGATGTTGGTATGCGTGTCACTAGTTCTTTTGGTGAGACTGTTGTGACTCGAAAGCTTTATAGAAGATGTCCATTGGTTGTGCAAGATCATGTCTTTCATGTTGATCTTATGGAATTGCCTTTCTATGGTTTTGATGTAATCCTTGGTATGGATTGGCTTGCTGAGCATCGTGCTGTAGTGGATTGTGAGAATAAGCGAGTTTCGTTGAAGCTTGTGGATGATTATGAGGTGATTGTGGTTGGTGAGAATGTGAAGTTCCTTGCCAATGTGGTGTCTACATTGGAGGCGAGCCGGATGCTGAGGCAATGTTGTGAAGCTTACCTAGCCTTTGTGATGAATCCTAGCTCTAAGGAGTTGCGTGTGCAGGATATCAGGACTGTGCGAGAGTTTCCTGATGTGTTTCCGGAGGAGTTGCCTGGATTGCCTCCTAATCGTGAGGTGGAGTTTGGGATTGAGCTGTATGAAAACACAACTCCTGTGTCCATTACTCCTTATCGAATGGCACCTAAAGAGTTGAAAGAGCTGAAGACGCAGTTGCAAGAGTTGCTTGATCGTGGTTTCATTCGGCCAAGTGTGACACCTTGGGGTGCGCCGGTCTTGTTTGTGAAAAAGAAGGATGGCACTATGAGAATGTGCATTGATTACCGTCAGCTTAACAAGTTGACTATCAATAATCGGTATCCATTGCCGAGAATTGATGATCTTTTTGATCAATTTCGGGGAGCAGCTGTGTTCTCTAAGATTGATTTAAGATCAGGGTATTACTAGTTGAAGGTGAAGGATGTGGATGTGCCAAAGACAGCTTTCAGGACGAGGTATGGGCATTATGAGTTCCTTGTGATGCCGTTTGGTTTGACAAATGCTCCTGCAGCTTTCATGGACATGATGAATCGTGTATTTCATGAATACCTGGATAAATTTGTGGTGGTGTTCATTGATGATATCCTCGTGTACTCGCGTATTGAGGAGGAGCATGAGGGGCATCTGAGAATTGTGCTGCAAGCTTTGTTGGAGAATCAGCTTTATGCTAAGCTGAGCAAGTGTGAGTTCTGGCTTAGAGAAGTGGTGTTTCTTGGTCATGTGGTTTCTGCTGAAGGGATTTGTGTTGATCCTCAAAAGATTGAGGCGGTGATGAATTGGAAGGTTCCTAAGTCTGTTCATGAAGTTTGTAGTTTCCTTGGTTTGGCGGGATACTACCGAAGGTTTGTGGATGGGTTTTCAAAGATTGTTGCACCTTTGACAAAGTTGTTGCAGAAGGATGTTAAGTATGAGTGGACGGAAGCGAGACAGCAGGCTTTTGAGAAGCTTAAGGCAGCCTTGACACAAGCTCCTATCTTGGTTCAACCTGAATCAGGGAAAGAGTTTGTGGTGTATAGTGATGCGTCCTATGTTGGTTTGGGATGTGTGTTGATGCAGGAGGGTAAGGTGGTGGCTTATGCATCACGGCAGTTGAAGGTGCATGAGCGCAATTATCCTACGCATGACATCGAGTTGGCTGCGGTGGTTTTTGCTTTGAAGATCTGGAGACATTATCTGTATGGTGAGAAGTGTACTGTGTATACGGATCACAAGAGTTTGAAGTATCTGATGTCTCAGAAGGAGTTGAATCTTAGACAGCGACGCTGGGTGGAGTTGCTCAAGGATTATGATTTGACGATTGAGTATCACCCTGGGAAAGCTAATGTTGTAGCGGATGCCTTGAGTAGGAAGGTAGCTGTTGAGTTGAGGGCTATGTTTGCCAGTTTGAGTATTTCGCGTGATGGTGGTCTTGTGGCTGAATTGCAAGTGAAACCATCTTTGGTTCAGTTGATCAAGGAAAAGCAGTTGTTGGATGATTCCTTGGTACCACATGTTCAGGATATCGCGGAGGGTAGGCCTTCGGATATCTGTTTTAGTGAAGATGGAGTGTTGTGTTTTGGGAGTCGGATAGTAGTGCCCAATGATGTTGATTTGAGGCGTGCTATTCTGACTGAAGGTCATAGTAGTCCTTTTGCTATGCACCCTGGTAGTACTAAGATGTATCGTGATCTTCGTGATGAGTACTATTGGGTGGGTCTAAAGAAGGATGTTGCTGAGTTTGTAAGCAAGTGCATGGTGTGTCAGCGAGTTAAGGCTGAGCATCAGTTTCTGTCTGGTTTGTTGCAACCGTTGAGAATTCCTGAGTGGAAGTGGGAAAGGGTTACCATGGATTTTGTATCTGGTTTACCTTTGTCTCCATCGAAGAAGAATTCGGTGTGGGTGATTGTGGATCGCTTGACGAAGTGTTCGCATTTCTTGCCTGTGCATACTACGTATTCTTTGGATAAGCTTGCGGAGCTGTACATTGCTGAGATTGTGCGGCTGCATGGTGTGCCTAAGTCGATTGTGTCGGATAGGGATCCGAGGTTTACATCGCGTTTCTGGCAGTGTTTGCATCAAGCTTTGGGTACACGGTTGAATTTCAGTACATCTTATCATCCTCAGTCGGATGGTCTGTCCGAGCGTGTTATCCAGGTTTTGGAGGATATGTTGAGGTGCTGCGTGATTGAGTTTCAGGGCTCATGGGAGAAACATTTGGCTTTGGTGGAGTTTGCTTATAACAATAGTTATCAGGCAAGCATTCAAATGGCACCTTATGAGGCTTTGTACGGGAGGAAGTGTAGGACTCCTCTATGTTGGGCTGAAACGGGTCAGAAGTTGGTTTCGATGCCAGCTATGTTGAAGGGAACCACCGAGAAGGTGAAGCTCATTTGTGAGCGCTTGAAGGCAGCTTCTGATCGGCAAAAGTCTTACGCAGATTTGAAGCGTAAGGAGATTGAGTATGCGGTGGGTGACCGTGTGTTTTTGAAGGTTTCGCCTTGGAAAAAGGTGATGAGGTTTGGTCGAAAGGGTAAGTTGAGCCCTAGGTACATTGGACCATACGAGGTGATTGAACGTGTGGGTCCTGTTGCGTATAAGTTGAGGTTACCGCAAGAGTTGGAGAAGATCCATGATGTGTTTCATGTTTCTATGCTTCGGAAGTATAGATCGGATCGTTCACATGTAATGCCTGTGGAAGAAGTGGAATTGAATCCGGATTTGACCTATGATGAGGAACCGGTGAGGATTCTGGATTCGGATAGTAAGGTTCTTCGTGGCAAGACCATCGAGTTGGTAAAGGTGTTGTGGAAACATCGTGGTGTTGAAGAAGCCACGTGGGAGCGGAAGGATGACATGTTGAAGCAGTTTCCGTACCTCTTTCCTTCAGGTAAATTTCGAGGACGAAATTTCTTAAGGGGGGGGGAGAGTTGTAACACCCCAATTTTGGGCTTAGAAGTTTTGGGTTTGGACCGGACCGGTCGGATCGCGGTTCGAATATAAAAGGGTGAATTTAGGAAAGCCTAGTTCGGGTTGCATTAAAAATATGGAAAAATGCCTTAAAATCCTCTTTTATTATATATAAGAGAAAGGTGAAATCAATTTTACAAAATGAGGTTTGGAAGGGTGACATTTTGGGTTAGTGGCCAAAATGTAATTTTTGGAAACTTGGTGACTGTTTTAAAAAGGATTGAAACTTTGAATCTTTAAGGAGCTATTTACCCAAAAGAGTTTCTCCAGATTTTTCTGAATATTTATCAATTAATTAATGGTTTTAAAATAAAGGTAAAAGGGAGGGAAAGATATTTTTGGCATTTTAACAATCTTTTCCCAATTTTTCCATTTTCTTTTCTCTCAACTTTTCTCTCAACCCAAACACATTTCTCCAGCAGAATTTCCTCTAATTTTGACAACTTAAGATGAGATTTCTATCCTCATTTGATCTCTAATCAAATCTACAACAAAACCTTAGCATTTGCTTATTGGATTTTCAAGATTTTGGTTCCAAAAAGGGAGAAAACTCAAGTTTAGAGGTATGAACGTCCTTCTCCTCTAAATTCTCAGTTCTTTACTGAAATTCCCAAGTTCTCAATCCTTGAATTATGTTTTATTAAAGGTTTTGCAATTGAGTTCTTGATCTTGGCTTTAAAATGCAAGATTTGCTTTAATTTTGATGAAATTCGTATGATCTGATTGGGCAGTGTTTTGTGATGTGTTTTTGATGTAAAATGGATGTATAATTGATGAGAAATTGAGGTTTAATCAATGCAATCCCGAATAGGTTGATTTTCCTAAGTTTTGCTTGAGTTTTTGGTGGTTTTTGGAGTGATCTTGATGATCTGTTATAGCTGGAGGTATAAGGACGTGGTTAGATCCTTTTTGGATGTTAATTGATGTTTAAGGATGTTTAGAATTGATGGATCTTGGCTGGGTAGTGTTGTGGAGTTGTTTGGATGTGTTTTCGGTTGTGTTTGGTAGCCGAAATGTGAGTGTTGATGTGAGCAGCGAGTTTAGATGTCTTGGTTGAGGGTATTAATGCATGATGGTGCATTAATCTACTGTTTTGATGTGTTTAAAACAGGGGAGACATCTTCGGATCTTTGTGGTGTTGATCCGGAAGCTTGATTGGTGTTTCGACAAGTGGCGAAACGGAATCGGTGAGTGGATTTCGGTTTTCAGCTTTGAAACCAATGTTTTGAAGGTTTGGGAGCTTAGTGTAAGTCTAAACAACTTGGCTAAGCTCAAGAGTAAGTTTTCAGAAAAACTCTCTTGTTGATGAACCATGAGTTGGTTGAGTGCAATGTGATTGTTTGCATGTTTTAAATTCTGTTTTGAAAGCAGACTTAGCATGTTTATTTGCTGGTTTTATAAGCCATGTGATGAAGGTTGCTCAAGGTAAGAGATCCTTGTTTAGAACATTTGTTAAAATGTGGTTTTGTTGCATAAGGATGCATGATGATTAATGGCTTGTTAAATGCTTTAAAACAGTGGTTTATTGTTGTTAAATGATGCATATTGGCAAGTGATGTTTTGTGAAAGGTTAAGAACACTATGGTGGTTAAAAGTCCATAGGTGGTTCTTGTGTTAAGAACAACATGGTGGTTAAAAGTCCATGATTGGTTCTTGTGCTAAGGTCACCAAGGTGGTTAAAAGTCCTTGAGTGAGCCTTGTAAGGTCACAAAGGTGGTTAAAAGTCCTTGTGTGAGCCTTGTGTATTTTAAGAACACCATGGTGGTTAAAAGTCCATGGGTGATTCTTGTATTAAGGTCACAAAGGTGGTTAAAAGTCCTTGTGTGAGCCTTGTGTTTTAAGAACACCATGGTGGTTAAAAGTCCATGGGTGATTCTTGTGCTAAGGACACAATGGTGGTTAAAAGTCCATGTGTGGTCCTTGTGAATTGTAAGATCCCAATGGTGTTTAAAAGTCCATGTGTGAGTCTTATGTTGATTGTACTATGAAATGGAAAGATTATGATTATCACTTGTGGCCAATATGACATGTTATTAATTTCATAATGGTAACTTAAAAGTGGGTTAAGTCCTTCTAATTTCCAAAATTTACATTTTGGTCCCTAAACTTGTATGTTGTGCAATTAAGTCCCTAAATGTTTTCCGAATGCGCTGATCTTTGAGTATGCTGTTGTTATGAACATATCTAGGGTTAATATGCATTTAGATAAGATTAAAAAGAAAAAAAAAGGGTCGTTAATCAAGGTTGACTTTCAGGTTGACTTTGGTTTTCCCCGTGTAAACTTCTTAATTCGGGTCAACCGTCTAGGCTGGGTTAAGGAGGTTACATATCAGTTGAAGGTTAAGGATGTAGATGTGCCGAAGACAGCTTTCTGAACGAGATATGGGCATTAAGAATTTCCGTTGATGCCGTTCAGTTTGACAAATGCTCCTGCTGCTTTCATGGATATGATTACCAAGGTGTTTCATGAGTTTTTGGATAAGTTCGTTGTGGTGTTCATCGATGATATCCTTGTGTACTCTCGTACCGAGGAGGAGCATGAGAAACATTTGAGGATTGTTTTACAAGTGCTGCTAGAGAATCAGCTTTATGCTAAGCTGAGTAAATGTGAGTTTTGGTTGAAGGAGGTTGTTTTCCTTGGGCATGTGGTTTCGGCCGAGGGAATCCGTGTTGATCCTCAGAAGATTGAAGCAGTGGTGAATTGGAAGCCTCCTAGGTCTGTTCATGAAATTCGTAGTTTTCTTGGTTTGGCGGGTTACTACCGAAGGATTGTGGATGGGTTTTCCAAGATTGCTGCTCATTTGACGAAGTTATTGAAGAAAGATGTGAAGTTTGTGTGGACGGAAGCGAGACAACATGTTTTTGAGAAGTTAAAGAAAGCTTGAACGCAAGCTCCTATCTTGATTCAACCTGAATCAGGAAAATAGTTTGTGGTGTTTATTGGCGCATCCTATGTGGGGTTGGGATGTGTTCTGATGCAAGAAGGTAGGGTGGTAGCTTATGCATCGTGAAAGTTGAAGGTGCATGAACGTAATTATCTACGCATGACATTGAATTGGCGGTAGTGGTATTCGCTTTGAAGATCTGGAGACATTATCTATGTGGTGAGAAGTGTATTGTGTACACGGATCATAAAGTTTTAAGTATCTTATGTCTCAGAATGAGCTAAATCTCAGGCAACGACGTTGGGTGGAATTTCTTAAGGATTATGACCTAACGATCGAGTATCATCCGGGAAAGGCCAATGTTGTGGTTGATGCTTTGAGCAGGAAAATGGTGGTGGGGTTGAGGGCGATGTTTGCTTGTCTGAGCATATCACGATATGGTGGTCTTTTTTTGAGTTGCAAGTGAAGCCATCCTTGGTTTAGTTGATAAAGGATAAGCAGTTGCTTGATGATTCTCTTGTACCGCATGTCCAGGATATTGCAAAAGGGAGGTCTTCGAATTTCAGCTTTAATGATGACGAAGTTCTATGCTTTAGGAGTCAGATAGTGGTGCCAAGTGATGTGGAGTTGAGGTGCACTATTCTGACTGAAGCTCATAGTAGTCCTTTTGCTATGCACCCTGGTAGTACGAAGATGTATAGTGATTTGAAGGATGAGTACTACTGGGTGGGGTTGAATAGAGATGTTGCCGAGTTTGTTAGCAAATGCATGATTTGTCAGCGGGTTAAGGCTGAATATCAAGTTCCTTCTGGGTTGTTGCAGACGTTGAGAATCCCAGAATGGAAGTGGGAAAGGATTACTATGGATTTCGTGTCTGGGTTGTCGTTGTCGCCATCGAAGAAAAATTCTGTTTGGGTGATTATTGATCGCCTTACGAAGTGTGCATATTTCTTGCCTATGCATACTACGTATACCTTGGATAAGCTAGCTGAGTTGTACATTGCTGAGATTGTACGATTACATGGGGTACAAATATTTATAGTGTCGGATAGAGATCTGAGGTTCACATCAAGGTTCTGGGAATGTTTACATCAAGCTTTGGGTACGCGGCTGAATTTTAGTACTTCTTATCATCCGCAAACGGATGGACAGTCGGAGTGTGTTATCCAAGTGCTTGAGGATATGTTGAGGTGATGTGTTATTAAGTTTCAAGGCTCTTGGGAGAAGCACTTGACTTTGGTTGAGTTTGCTTATAATAATAGTTACTAGGCAAGCATTCAAATGGCACCCTATAAGGCTTTATACGGGAGGAAGTGTAGGACTCCCCTTTGTTGGGCTGAAATGGGACAAAAGTTGGTTTCGATGCCAGCTTTGTTGAAAGGAACCACCGATAAGGTGAAGCTCATTTATGAGCGTTTGAAGGTAGCATCGGACCGGCAAAAGTCTTATGTGGATTTGAAGCATAAGGAGATAGAGTTCGCGGTTGGTGAAAATTTATTTCTGAAAGTCTCACCTTGGAATAAGGTGATGAGATTTGGTCGGAAGGGAAAATTGAGTCTGAGGTTCATTGGACCATATGAGGTGATGGAAAGTGTGGGAAAAGATACATAACATGTTTCATGTATCAATGCTACGGAGGTATCGATCAGATCCGTCACATGTTATGCTTGTAGAAGAGGTTGAGCTGAATCCATATTTGACTTATGATGAAGAGCCCGTTGAGATTCTGGATACGGATAGTAAGGTTCTCCGGGGTAGGACCATCGAGCTGGTTAAAGTATTGTAGAGACATCGTGGCGTTGAAGAAGCCACGTGGGAAAGGAAGGATGACATGAAGAAGCAATTTCCTTACCTTTTTCCACCAGGTCAATTTCGAGTTCAAAATTTCATAAGTTGGGGAGAGTTGTAATGCCCTGGTTTTGGGCCTAGATGTTTTAGGGGTTGAATCAGGCTGGTTGGAAACAATTTGAATCCTTTAGGGGTGGTTTAGGGAACACCTAGTTCGGGATGCTTTAAAAATATGGAAAAATATCTAAAAATCCTCATTTATTATTTAAATTTTTATGGTGAAAACAATTTTAGAAAATGTGATTTGGAAATATTACATTATGGTGTAGTGACCAAATTGCAGTTTGTGCAAAAATTGACTAGTGATTGTTTAGTAAAGGATTGAAACTTTGAATCTTTAAGGAGCTAAATTTACCAAATTGTTTTTCATCAGAGTTCTCTTTAATTTGGGAGCTTTAATAATGATTTAATTAAAAGAAAATTCTTATGTTGACTTTTCATAACCACTTTACGATACTTTTTCCCTCTAATCATTTTTCTCTCAACTTCCACTCATCCAAACACATTTCCCACATCAATTAATCTCCGGTTTTCATCTCTTTTGCTGAGATTTCATCTTCCTAAGGATTTCCAACCTTTTCTTCATCAAATCCTTTTTGTTTTCACTTTGGATTTTCAAGAAATCTTGCCCAAATTGAGGAGAAATCAACCATTAGAGGTAAGCTTCTTCCTTCTCCTCTAATGATCAGTTCTTTACTGAAATTCCCAAGTTATCAATCATTTGTTAATGATCTTTAAGTTGTTTTAATGTTATAATCAACAAATGGTTGTTAAATTCATGGTTCTTAAGGTGATTTTTGTGATTTTTGTATTTCTAAGTTAAACTCTATTTTTAGGTTGATTTCCAACATGTTTTGGATGATCTTTGATGTTAAGATTGAGGTTTTAACAAGTAAATCGTTAATAGGCTTGGGTTCCTAAGTTTTACATGTTAGATTTGTGGGTTTTGGAGTGTTTTTGGTGATCTGCTATTCCTAGAGATATAAGGATGTGTTTGTGATGATTTTTGATGTTGATTGAGGTTTAGAAGTGGTTCAAATTGATAGATATTGCCCGGGCTTTAATTTGAGAAATTTTTGAAGTGATTTCGGTTGTTTCGGATAGCCGAAATGGTGTTTTCGTTTATTGCAGTGAGTTTGAATGAGTGGCTGGTGATTTCAATGCATGATGATGCATTAATCCTCTGCTCTTATGTGTAATTAACAGGGGAGACATATTCGGACGCTTTTGGTGTTGATCTGGAAGTGCCGGAAGCCTGGGAATCATTTTGGCAAGAAAGCGAAATGTAATTGGTGAGTACGAATGGATTTAGAAGTCCTTGAGGAACAAGGAAACAAGGTTTGGGGATTTAGGATTGGTTTGAAACACCATTCTAAGTTCGGAAGTAAGTATGGCTAGATTTTCTCTCGATATATGGTTGATGCCTTAAATGCTTTTAACATGCTCTTTATTTGCATTAGAGAAATTCCTATTGTTTTCTACATGATTTATAACATGAAAAGATGTTATGTGTTGATCCCATGAGATAGCATGATTATGTTAAAAGTTTTAATATTTTGATTAAATGAAATGCATGAAATGTGGTTTGAAATGGGATGAGAATTATTTGAGAAATGTTGCATCAAAACAGTAGGTGAGATGATGATTTTAAAGTAATATATTGGCATAAATGAAGAGATGATTACCAGATATAATTGGTCGACCAATAGGATAAAAGTGCACTATAAACTAAAAATTTGTACGTGCTCTTTGGAGTCGGGCAATGGGGGTAGTGCCATCCTGATCCAAAGTGAGAATCTGATTATGAGAGATACCATCGGGGTAAGTCTTGGTGAAACACCCAAGATTTGTGGCGAAGAGAGATACCACCATGAGAGTCCGGTGATGTGAGATTCCACCAGGGTAGGACTTGGCTTTAAGTCTAGCTAATCTGCATATCCGAGTAAAGATGTAATAGGAAATGTCAATATATGAGATTGTATTTGATTCATGTCTACCAAATGTTGAGATGTTTTATGCTGTGAAAAATCCATGTGATTTGAGGTTTATGAATTGCTTTAATTACATTAAGCATGTGTATGGCTTTGCCATGATATTTGCATTGGTTGAATGCATGGGTTAGATTGATGGTACATGTGATTTTTAAATGAAGATTTTCTTTGAAAAGTTTTCAAGCATGTGTTAGAAAGAGCATGTTGTAGAAAATGGTTTTTGAGAATGAGTTTTATGGTTGCATTGTTGTGTTGGTGTTTTTAGAGCTTGCCTCACTAAGCAAATGTGCTTACGCTCTCTTTTACCAACAATGCAGATAATTGAGAAACTTTTGGCAGCAAGCAGGCTAAGGATTTCCAAGGATTTTAAAAGCTCAGGTATGGTGATGTTTTACGTTCACTCTAGTAATGATTAAGTGCAATGGGGATCTATGGTTTGTTTTGGGAGATGTATTTTGAACTCCTTGTGGTTGTTGCAAGTTTGATGTGGTATTTGTGGTTTGTAAGAGGCCTTTATTGTTGTTTTGGTGCTTTATGTTACCTTTTGGTATGTTCATGATTGTTTCATAAGCATGCTTCATGTATTGTCTTGTCATGCATGAGATAGTCAATCAAATGCTGTTATACGTTGAAAATTGCATGTCTATATGTTTGTGTGGGTGCCAATAGCATGTATGTATGATTTGAGGATGTTTTGTCGAAGTATGAAGTGTTTTCGAGGTTGTTTTTAGGACAGTTCCAGTATGCGTATCGATACATGGGCTTCTGTATCGATACGCATAGGCCAAATCTGTGCTTTGCTGTACAGGCGTTTCGGTACGATTGTGAAGTGTTTCGGTACGTGCTTTAAGGGCGTACCGATACGCAGGGAAGCGTATTGATACACTATCTATGACTTTGGTCACTGCCATCCCGCATATCGATACAGTCACAAGCGTATCGAAACGCGACCGTTAATTCTGTTATATGGCACATTCATAAGTTTATTTTTGTTACATTTTAGTCCCTAAAATCTATGGATGTAGTTGAATGTGTTTGGAATGTCTGATTGTGTTGAAAATTGACAGAGTGGCATGAAATGATACTAATTGAATATTGGTAACCTTAAAATCTGTGAGGTCGTTGTAAATTACAAAATTTACATTTTGGTCCCTAAATGCCTACTTTGTTCAATTAAATCCCTAATCGAGATCCGATCGCTGCACCGTTTCTTCCATGCTTAATGAGGAACACTTAGGACTAAAGTTGCATCTAGTAAAGAAAAAAAGAAAAAAAAAGGTTGTCAATTGGAGTCGGCTTTAGTTTTCCCCGTGTAATCACCTCAGTCTGGTCAACCATCTAGACCGGGCTAAGGGGGTTACGTTGATCATGATGGTGGGCGTGATTGTGGCAAGAGGCCACGGGATAGAGGATATCAGAGAGATCATTGTCGAGGTGGTGGTGGTGGAGCGGGCCGAGGACAACCTGCTTAGAATGTTGGTGCTCGCGCACCTGTTTGCAATCATTGTGGAAGACATCACACAGGGAAGTGCTAGGTGTGTCGGGGACTTGCTGGCACTGTAGAGTGTAGGGTCACGTGAAGCGTGACTGTCCGTAGTTGGTGAGGCAGGCACCAGTGCGAGTTGTGGAACTTTAGAGGGGACGTGGGGGCGGTCGGGGCAATTTTTATAGGAGAGATGAGGGACAACGTTGCATCGCTCATGTTGTGTCTGTTCGGCCCGAATGAGGTGGTCCTGAGAGGGTGTATGCGCAGCGCGAGGAACGCAACGATGCTGATGTCATTACATGTACCTTTGTTGTCCAGTCTTTATCATTGTTGGCTTTGATTGATTTTAGATCCACGTATTCTTATATCTTGAGCGAGCATGCACATTTTCTTGATACACATGTTGAGTTGCTAGAAGTAGGAATGCAAGTGACTAGTTCCTTTGGTGAGACTGTATTCACTAGGAAGTTATATCAGAGGTGTCCCTTATCTGTTCAGGGTCATGTTTTCCTTGTTGATTTGATGGAATTACCATTTTATGGATTTGATGTGATCCTTGGAATGGATTGGTTGTCTGAGCATAGAGCGATGGTTGATTTTGATACCAAGCGGGTCACCTTAAAGCTTACCAATGATTATGAAGTGGTGGTAGTAAGCGAGAATGTAAAGTAAAGTTCTTGTCTAATGTGGTTTCAGCCTTAGAAGCGAGCCGTATGCTATGGATGGGTTATGAGGCCTTTCTTGCTTATTTGATTAATCCTGACACACACGACGTACGAGTGCAGGACATCAAGACTATTTGTGACTTTCCGAGTATCTTTCCGAAAGAGTTGCTTGGGTTACCACCAAATAGAGAAGTTGAGTTTGGTATCGAGTTGTATGAAAATACGACTCCGGTGTCCATTGCTCCTTATCGCATGGCTCCTAAAAAGCTGAAAGAATTGAAAACGCAAATTCATAAGTTGCTGGATCGCGGGTTTATTCGACCGAGTGTATCACCTTGGGGTGTACCGGTGTTGTTCGTAAAGAAGAAAGATAGCACAATGCGGATGTGTATAAATTATCGGCAACTGAACAAGTTGACGATCAAGAATAAGTATCCATTGCCTAGGATTGATGATCGTTTTGATCAGTTTCGGGGAGCCTCAGTGTTTTCTAAGATTGACTTTAGGTCAGGGTATTACCAGTTGAAGGTGAAAGATGTGGATGTACCGAAGACGGCTTTTCGGACAAGGTACGAACATTATGAGTTTCTGGTGATGTCGTTCGGTTTGGCCAACGCACCTGCTGCTTTCATGGACATGATGAATTGTGTATTCCATGAGTTCTTGGATCAATTTGTGGTGGTGTTTATCGATGATATCCTTGTGTACTCTCGTACGAGGAGGATCATGATAGGCACTTAAGGATACTCTTGCAAGTGTTGTTGGAGAATCAGTTGTATGCTAAGCTAAGCAAATGTGAGTTTTGGCTTAAGGAGGTGGTCTTCCTTGGACATGTTGTGTCGGCTGAGGGTATTCGTGTTGATCCCCAGAAACTTGTAGCAGTGATAAGTTGGAAGGTGCCTTGGTATGTGACAGAAGTGCGAAGTTTTCTTGGTTTAGCTGGGTATTACCGTAGGTTTGTCGAGGGTTTCTAGAAGATAGCTGCACCGTTGACCAAGTTGCTACAGAAGAACGTTCTCTTTGAGTGGACAGATGCGAGGCAACAAGATTTTGATAAGCTGAAGGAGGCTTTGACGCAAGCTCTTGTCCTGATTCAACCCGAGTTTGGTAAGGAGTTTGTAGTCTATAGTGATGCGTCCATTGTCGGTTTGGGTTGTGTGTTAATGCAGGAGGATAAGGTAGTGGCTTATGCATCTAGGCAATTGAAGGTGCACGAGCGTAACTACCCTACTCATGATCTAGAGCTTACGACTGCTGTGTTTGCCTTGAAGATTTGGAGGCATTACCTGTATGGCGAAAAGTGTGTGGTGTTCACGGATCATAAGAGCTTAAAGTATCTAATGTCTCAAAAAGAGTTGAATCTTAGGCAGCGTCGTTGGGTGGAGTTGCTTACGGATTATGATCTATCAATCGAGTATCACCTGGGCAAGGCCAATGTCGTAGCCGATGCTTTGAGTAGAAAAGTGGCTGTGGAATTGAGGGCGATGTTTGCTCGCTTGAGCATATCGCGAAATGGTGGTTTAATTGTTGAATTTCAATTGAAACCATATTTAATTCAGTTGATCAAAGAAAGGCAGTTGTTAGATGATTCTCTCGTTTCCTATGTTCAGGATATTACGGAGGGTAAGCCTTCAGGTTTCAGTTTTAATGATGACGGGGTTTTGTGTTTTGGGAGTCGAATAGTGGTACCGGATGATATGGGGCTGAGGCGCACTATTCTAACGGAAGCTCACAATAGTTCTTTCGCTATGCACCCTGGTAGTACAAAGATGTACTGTAATTTGAAGGATAAGTACTATTGGGTGGGGTTGAAAAAGGATGTTGCTGATTTCGTCAGCAAGAGCATGGTGTGTCAGCGAGTGAAAGCTGAACATCAGGTTCCTTCTGGGTTGTTGCAACCTTTGAGAATCCCAAAATGGAAGTGGGAAAGGATTAACATGGATTTTGTGTCCGGTTTGCCCTTGTCCCCATCGAAGAAGAACTCGGTATGGGTGATTGTGGATCGTCTTACTAAGTGTGTACATTTCTTGTAACACCCCAATTTTGGGCTTAGAAGTTTTGGGTTTGGACCGGATCGGTCGGGTTGCGGTTCGAATATAAAAGGGTGAATTTAGGAAAGCCTAGTTCGGGTTGCATTAAAAATATGGAAAAATATATTAAAATCCTCTTTTACTATATACAAGAGAAAGGTGAAATCAATTTTACAAAAGGAGGTTTGGAAGAGTGACATTTTGGGTTAGTGACCAAAATGTAACTTTTGAAAACTGGGTGACTGTTTTAAAAAGGATTGAAACTTTGAATCTTTAAGGAGCTATTTACCCAAAAGAGTTTCTCCAGATTTTTCTGAATATTTATCAATTAATTAATGGTTTTAAAATAAACGTAAAAGGGAGGGAAAGATATTTTTGGCATTTAACAAACTTTTCCCAAATTTTCCATTTTCTTTTCTCTCAACTTTTCTCTCAGCCCAAACACATTTCTCCAGCAGAATTTCCTCTGATTTTGACAACTTAAGATGAGATTTCTATCCTCATTTGATCTCTAATCAAATCTACAACAAAACCTTAGCATTTGCTTATTGGATTTTCAAGAATCTTAGTTCCAAAAAGGGAGAAACTCAAGTTTAGAAGTATGAACGTCCTTCTCCTCTAAATTCTCAGTTATTTACTGAAATTCCCAAGTTCTCAATCCTTGAATTATGTTTTATTAAAGGTTTTACAATTGTGTTCTTGATCTTGGCTTTAAAATGCAAGATTTGCTTTAAATTTGATGAAATTTGTATGATCTGATTGGGCACTGTTTTGAGATGTCATTTTGATGTAAAATGAATGTATAATTGATGAGAAATTGAGGTTTAATCAATGCAATCCCGGATAGGTTGATTTTCCTAAGTTTTGCTTGAGTTTTTGGTGGTTTTTGGAGTGATCTTGATGTTCTGCTATAGCTGGAGGTATAAGGACGCGATGAGATCCATTTTGGATGTTAATTGATGTTTAAAAATGGTTAGAAGTGATGGATCTTGGCTGGGTTAAGTTTTGGAAGTGTTTGGATGTGATTTCGGTTCTGTTTGGTAGCCGAAATTTTAGTGTTGATGTGAGAAGCGAGTTTAGGTGTCTTGGTTGAGGATATTAATGCATGATGGTGCATTAATCTACTGTTTTGATGTGTTTAAAACAGGGGAGACATCTTCGGATCCTTGTGGTGTTGATCCGGAAGCTTGATTGGTGTTTCAGCAAGTGGCGAAACAGAAATCAGTGAGTGAAGTTGGGTTTTCAGCTTTTAAACCAAGGTTTGGAGGTTTTGGGAGCTTAGTTTAAGTCTAAACAACTTAGCTAAGCTCAAGAGTAAGTAAATGGAATTTCTCTCTTGGTTGTGTTATGTTTTGGTTTTTAAAGCACTTGTGATTGTTGGATGCAATGCATGTGATTTGCATGTTTTAAATTCTGTTTTGAAAGCATATTTTAGCATAGTTTAATGCTGGTTTTGAAAGCCATGTGTGAAGGATGCTCAAGGTAAGAGATCCTTGGTTTTGTACTTTGGAATTGTGGAATTGATGCATAGTGTTGCATGTTGTTTAATGGCTTTGTGTAATGCTTCAAAAACAGTGGGTTGATGATGGTAATTGGTGGTTTTGGCATTTTGGTTATGCTTGTAAAACAATGGATTAATATGGTAAATTGGTTATATTGGCAAGTGATGTAAGTGGTTCTTGATTACATGAATCGGATATAGTTAGCCGGCTATAGGATTGGGTGCACCGTGAAAAAAGTCGCCTTGGATGTGGAGTGGTTGTGATTGAACCGGTAACTCCATCCAAGTACACTAACGAGATGGTCAAGAACATCATGGTGTTTAAAAGTCCATGGGTGGGTCTTGTGTTAAGGTCATATTGTGGTTAAAATTCCATATGAGGACCTTGTATACATTAAGGTCATATGGTGTTTAAAAGTCCATATGAGGACCTTGTGTATGGTAAGATCACAATGGTGGTGTAAAGTCCATGTGTGGATCTTGTATGTCCCGGGATCTCGTTAGTGATGTTATACAACTACCAATGAGTGATGTTAAGGTCAAATGGTGGTTAAAATTCCATTTGAGGACCTTGTGCATGTTAAGGTCAAATGGTGGTTAAAATTCCATTTGAGGACCTTGTGAATGTTAAGGTCATATAGTGTTTAAAAGTCCATATGGGGACCTTGTGTATGTTAAGGTCATATGGTGTTTAAAAGTCCATATGTGAACCTTGTGATTGGTAGTGTGTATGAAGCGTGGGGACAACGCTTGTGATTCGCGTATCCGATTGTGTCATGTGTTATGATGGTTTGTGAATTATAACTTGGAAGCCAATATAATGTTCTTGTTTATGATGAAGCATGAGATGCTTGAAATGATGCATGTTTGCATGAGAAGGGTGTAATGTTTTATGAATTCATGTTTACTTGTTAGCTTGAACAAGAGTTTATTCTCTAATGAGAATGGTGCATGTGAGCATGAAATCTCTTAAGTGCATTGTAGTCTTGCGAAGACTTGTTTTTAAAGGCATGAAATGCAAACATTGATTTTTGTGGTTCATATGTTGCATTTGTTTAATGCATGAGATAGTTTGAATGAGTAAGTGGTTTTCAAAGGTTTCTTGCTTTGGAATGGTTTTCAAGTATGAGAAAGGTATGATGTGCAGTGGAAGTGTTTTCCAAGGATCTTGTATTTAACTTTGCATGTGATGTTCATGCATGGAATGGTTAAATTGATGGTTTTGCAAGGTTGTGCTTTGAAGTGAATTACTTGGCTTTTCTAAGCTAAGGGTTGGTTTTCATATTTGAGCAATGCATGATTTAAAGCATGTTGACTAAAGGGGTTTTCAAACATTGCTTTGGTTTATCGATTTGTGATGCTTTTAAAAGAGGTTTTATGACTCGCTGCATTGATGGTGTTTTGGTTTTGAGCATTCCTCACTAAGCATTATGTGCTTACGCTCCTTTTTGTCCATCAATGCAGATATTTGAAGTTGGGACAGCGAGAAGCAAGGGATTCAAGGAGAGCTCCATTTGAGATGTATGTCTCGGTAAATAGCTATAGATAATAAAGGCAATGGGGGGAGAATCTCTTACGTTGACGTTTAATGAGATTGTGTATGTTGGACTCCCTAAGTTGATTTTATGTTGTTGATGATGTTGGAACATGTAAATGGTCTTTATGAGGATTGTTTGGTGATTTGGTGTTTGAATGGTTTTCAATATAGGATGCATGCCTATAGAATTGGGGCTTTCCTTGTTTGATGCCATGTTTATGAATTGTTGATGCCATATTGTTCCTTGAGTGTTGAATGACTTGCTGGTATGATTTGGTTGCCTTTGGAGCATGTTTGATGGGTCAATTGTGCATTAAGCCAGTGAAATTTCTGCAATCTGGGCAGCCTGTTTCGGAACAGGTGCTGCCGTTTTGGAACAGAGGGCCTGAAATGGCCTAGGCGTTTCGAAACGGGCAGAGCCGTTCCGGAACAGTTTGGCCACTGCCAGGCCCTGTTTCGGAACTGGTTTCGGAACGGTCCCGCGTTTCGGAACGGATTGTCCCTGTTTCGAAACACCCGACCTTTGGGCACTAAAATTGACGGTTTTATGTTTTGAAACCTTTGCGTTTTGGTCCTGAACTTTGTGTATGCAATTGAATGAGTTTGGGATGTCCGTTTGAGTTGAAATTTGGCAGAGAAGCTAGAAACATGACTAATTTCATAATGGTAACTCAAAAGTTGGTTAAGTCCTTATAATTTTCAGAATTTACAAATTGGTCCCTAAATTCATGATTTGTGCAATCGAGTCCCTAAATGTGTTCTGATTGTTGTGATCTTTGATCATGCTGTTGTTATGAAAATATCTAGGGTTAATGTGCATATAGATAAGATTAAAAAGAAAAAAAAAGGTCGTTAATCAAGGTTGACTTTCGAATTGACTTTGGTTTTCCCCGTGTAAACTTCTTAATTCGGGTCAACCGTCTAGGCCGGGTTAAGGGAATTACATTTGGTGGTATCAGAGCTGAGTTACAAATGCTTGGGGAAAATGGTAAATTGTTGTAATATGTGTTTGATGTTTACTCTGATGTGTGGTTGAAAGTCGGTTGGAATGCGTGTTTTTGAGCGAGTTGTTGATGTTTTTAGCATGCTTTTTGATTGAGAATCTTCATTGAGCTGATGTGATTTTGTGCTGATGATATCCTGGTGATGTGAGCTGATTTTATGATTGATGAAAGTGTGATGGGTATGATATGTTGATATTATGCTGTTGCGAGTGAATGTTGGTTGATGAGAGCATGATCGAAATATGTTGATTGATATGCTCAATGTTGTGATATACATGTTGTTATTGACTGTTATGTCATGTAAAAGGGGAGAATTCGGGATACCCATTGCCTTATTATTATAGCTATTGTGTTATTTTGGAGTTGGAGCTTTGAATCCTTGCTTAAAGCTGGTCTGATCGATTTGTTTGTTTTGTTATGATTGTTTGTTGTTAATAGCATGATGAAATCGATGAGAGAATGGCAGTTGGGTGAGATGGTTGCTGCTTTAGAACAGGTTGTTAAGGCGTGGAATTCACCTTTTGGTGGAGGTGTTTCGTTTCAGCCCACAGTGCCTGGAGTTGAGGTTGTGAGGCAAGAGGAAGAAGTTGGTTCTGTGATGAAGAGTTCATCACCTGTAGTTCAAGAGGTGTTGGGAACATCTCAAGCTGTGGCAAAGGTAAGGCCTGCAGACGTGCCGGCTGTGGGATGTGCGGGTTTGTCGAAACAACGTTTACATGATTTGGGAGCTGTGGAGTATCATGGTTCGACACCTGAGACGTTTGAGGCTTGGTTGGCCAGTGTAATTCTGATTTTGGATCAGGAAGGTTGTGGCTGTGCCTGTAAGCTGGGAAGTGTTGTCTCTTTGATGTTGGAAGACGCCTGTGCGTGGTGGACGTCTGTGGCGGTGGCATCGCACATCCATGATATAGATTGGGACTTCTTTGTGTCTGCCTTTTATGAAAGGTATCTTGGAGAGAAATTCTCAAGGGTTAAGCAATGTGAGGGTGTGGTTTCAGTTTATGAAGGTGAGAAAAGTTTAAGCGAGAGAGTTGTGGGTACTGACCTTGAGAGCGGTCAGCGTAAGAGGCTACGTGATAGAAGGTTTTGCTTGAATCGAAGTCTGAGTGGTAGTGCAAATCTGGGGCAAGTGCTGCATGATCAAGGAGTGGAAGCTCAGTTACCAGTGTGTGACCGTTGTGGAAGGCGCCATGTTGGAGGTTGTTGGGGCGCAGGAGTTTGTTGGAACTGTGGTTCTAAAGAACATGTGAAGCGGGATTGTCCACAAGTGGTGAGATCAGTTTCAGTGGTAGCAAAAGGGTCTCTAAAGGGTCGAGGGTACGGCCAAGACAAGGTTCGAAGAAGGCAGGAAGGGCAGAAAGGTGTGAGGAGCTTGCAGAATGAATCTTGTTGGAATTGTGGGTCCGTTGGACATATGAGACGTAATTGTTTGAAGTTGGCTCGGGGTAGTCAGGGTTCTTTACCGCAGGGAGATGGTGATGACCTTAATGTGTTAGCTGATGTTGCAGCAGTGCGGCTGGAGAATTATGGTTCTGCGAGGAAGAGAACTTGTCTATTGAAGCTCCGAGGCAGTGAGGTGTTTACAGGTAACCTTGTTAAGTAATCTTTGCCTTAGTTATCTTAGTTTGGTTTCGGTTTGGTTTTTCCTTGCGTAGTGGGTATGGTCTCGTTGCTAGCATGTTTGGGGTAGTAGTGGTGTTGTTTTGAAAACAACTTTAGTGTGAAGAGGGCATTAGTGAGTATCTTGTGGTTAATGGGTTGTTAGAATGATGAAGTTGGTATAGTTAGAAGTGAGTTAGGAGGTTGTTTTTAGACGGATTCTGAGGATGTTATTCGTGGGTGTGAACCGACATACATGCACAGTTAAAATCATTTGTTATATGCTATATTATATATGTACTGGTCCATGCATACATGTGACATGACATTAGAGATTTTGCATGCATGTACATCAGGCATTGATAGGGCATATTGGTGACCATGCATACGAACGTTCACACTCGCTGATAGTTAATCGGGTCCGTTAGTGTTGGGATAGGGTTAAGTTGGATGATGAGTTTTAAAAGTTGTGTTGGTGCTAAGAGAATGTTAGAAGTTGTGGAGAGTATTAAGCGGGCTGACCATAATAGTGAGTGCGGTATAGCATATTGGTAGAAGGAAAGTGTTTGGCGCTTAATGAGTTTAGCGGGATGGTGGTGAGGAGATTACCGGTTGAAGTTAGAATCGGTTAGAGTGGTCGTGGATAGTTGGTAGAAGTGGTAGTTCTTGGTGTTAAGTGATGTGGTGAGTTAGTGGGTGTGTTCCAGAGTGCTGAGGTAACTTGGCATTGATGTTGTAGTAGAAGGGTTGTTTTATAGGTGATGGTTCGTAGCAACCTTCGAAGAGTTGAGAAGAGGTTGTGATGTGGGTTGTAGAAAAGGGTTAGCCGGGGGAAATAGAAGTTTCGTAATCTTATGTATGTATAGAATGGGCAGT
This sequence comes from Hibiscus trionum, assembly GCA_030270665.1. Classification (NCBI taxonomy): domain Eukaryota; kingdom Viridiplantae; phylum Streptophyta; class Magnoliopsida; order Malvales; family Malvaceae; genus Hibiscus; species Hibiscus trionum. The sequence continues at coordinate 9,936,864 of BSYR01000010.1, read as the reverse complement.
GTCCTGGTAAGGCTGGTGATCTAGTTCAGGCTTGAAGTGGAAAGGCAATGTAAGATCAAAGGCCATTGTTGGTTGGATGGGTTCTTGTGAGTAGTGGTTGGCTAGTTGTGTATAAGTAAATTCCTTCTGAAGTCAGCTGGTGGTGTGTGGAACGGCTGGCGGAGTCAAGGTTGGGGTTTTGTGTTGTGATTCTCAAGTGTTAGGTGAGTAGTTCTGGTGAATCGTTATGGTAATGATAGCGGCGGATGTGAAGGAATGTCAGCATTACGTTGAGAAATTTGGGTAAGCAGTTGATGCTTAAGAATTTTTGCTTGTTGTGATAGTCTTTGAAAGAGGTTGAGTAGTTTTGCAAGGAGTTTTAGAAGCAGTGGAGGTTGTGGGTCACATGGTGGCTGAACTGGGTTGGCTGGTGTCACTGTGTGAACAAGTTTTGGGAGTTGTGAGCTGAGGTGATGAATGCTGTAAAAGTTGGAGGTTCTTCAGGTTGTTGTTGGGGCTGTGTGCAGTCCGGAAGTGTGAAAGGTTAAGATGTGGTTAACATCTGAGTGTTCTGGAATCTGTGAACAGTATGTGGTGGTGTTGTGTTGGTGGAGTTTTGTGAGGAGAGTGTTCAGTGGTGGTTAAGTCTCCTGTGTTGCCTGGTGTGTTGCTTGAGAAGTTTGGTTGTTCTCTTTTCGCCAGTTGAAATTTCGAGGACGAAATTTCTTAAGGGGGAGAGTTGTAACACCCCAATTTTGGGCTTAGAAGTTTTGGGTTTGGACCGGATCGGTCGGGTTGCGGTTCGAATATAAAAGGGTGAATTTAGGAAAGCCTAGTTTGGGTTGCATTAAAAATATGGAAAAATATCTTAAAATCCTCTTTTATTAAATATAAGAGAAAGGTGAAATCAATTTTACAAAAGGAGGTTTGGAAGAGTGACATTTTGGGTTAGTGACCAAAATGTAACTTTTGAAAACTGGGTGACTGTTTTAAAAAGGATTGAAACTTTGAATCTTTAAGGAGCTATTTACCCAAAAGAGTTTCTCCAGATTTTTCTGAATATTTATCAATTAATTAATGGTTTTAAAATAAAGGTAAAAGGGAGGGAAAGATATTTTTGGCATTTTAACAAACTTTTCCCAAATTTTCCATTTTCTTTTCTCTCAACTTTTCTCTCAGCCCAAACACATTTCTCCAGCAGAATTTCCTCTGATTTTGAAAACTTAAGATGAGATTTCTATCCTCATTTGATCTCTAATCAAATCTACAACAAAACCTTAGCATTTGCTTATTGGATTTTCAAGAATCTTGGTTCCAAAAAGGGAGAAACTCAAGTTTAGAGGTATGAACGTCCTTCTCCTCTAAATTCTCAGTTCTTTACTGAAATTCCCAAGTTCTCAATCCTTGAATTATGTTTTATTAAAGGTTTTACAATTGTGTTCTTGATCTTGGCTTTAAAATGCAAGATTTGCTTTAAATTTGATGAAATTCGTATGATCTGATTAGGCACTGTTTTGAGATGTCATTTTGATGTAAAATGAATGTATAATTGATGAGAAATTGAGGTTTAATCAATGCAATCCCGGATAGGTTGATTTTCCTAAGTTTTGCTTGAGTTTTTGGTGGTTTTTGGAGTGATCTTGATGTTCTGCTATAGCTGGAGGTATAAGGACGTGATGAGATCCATTTTGGATGTTAATTGATGTTTAAAAATGGTTAGAAGTGATGGATCTTGGCTGGGTTAAGTTTTGGAAGTATTTGGATGTGATTTCGGTTGTGTTTGGTAGCCGAAATGTGAGTGTTGATGTGAGCAGCGAGTTTAGGTGTCTTGGTTGAGGATATTAATGCATGATGGTGCATTAATCTACTGTTTTGATGTGTTTAAAACAGGGGAGACATCTTCGGATCCTTGTGGTGTTGATCCGGAAGCTTGATTGATGTTTCGGCAAGTGGCGAAACAGAAATCGGTGAGTGAAGTTGGGTTTTCAGCTTTTAAACCAAGGTTTGGAGGTTTTGGGAGCTTAGTTTAAGTCTAAACAACTTAGCTAAGCTCAAGAGTAAGTAAATGGAATTTCTCTCTTGGTTGTGTTATGTTTTGGTTTTTAAAGCACTTGTGATTGTTGGATGCAATGCATGTGATTTGCATGTTTTAAATTCTGTTTTGAAAGCATATTTTAGCATGGTTTAATGCTGGTTTTGAAAGCCATGTGTGAAGGATGCTCAAGGTAAGAGATCCTTGGTTTTGTACTTTGGAATTGTGGAATTGATGCATAGTGTTGCATGTTGTTTAATGGCTTTGTGTAATGCTTCAAAAACAGTGGGTTGATGATGGTAATTGGTGGTTTTGGCATTTTGGTTATGCTTGTAAAACAATGGATTAATATGGTAAATTGGTTATATTGGCAAGTGATGTAAGTGGTTCTTGGTTACATGAATCGGATATAGTTAGCCGGCTATAGGATTGGGTGCATCGTGAATAAAGTCGCCTTGGATGTGGAGTGGTTGTGATTGAACCGGTAACTCCATCCAAGTACACTAACGAGATGGTCAAGAACATCATGGTGTTTAAAAGTCCATGGGTGGGTCTTGTGTTAAGGTCATATGGTGGTTAAAATTCCATATGAGGACCTTGTATACATTAAGGTCATATGGTGTTTAAAAGTCCATATGAGGACCTTGTGTATGGTAAAATCACAATGGTGGTGTAAAGTCCATGTGTGGATCTTGTATGTCCCGGGATCTCGTTAGTGATGTTATACAACTACCAATGAGTGATGTTAAGGTCGAATGGTGGTTAAAATTCCATTTGAGGACCTTGTGCATGTTAAGGTCAAATGGTGGTTAAAATTCCATTTGAGGACCTTGTGAATGTTAAGGTCATATGTTGTTTAAAAGTCCATATGGGGACCTTGTGTATGTTAAGGTCATATGGTGTTTAAATGTCCATATGTGAACCTTGTGATTGGTAGTGTGTATGAAGCGTGGGGACAACGCTTGTGATCCGCGTATCCGATTGTGTCATGTGTTATGATGGTTTGTGAATTATCACTTGGAAGCCAATATAATGTTCTTGTTTATGATGAAGCATGAGATGCTTGAAATGATGCATGTTTGCATGAGAAGGGTGTAATGTTTTATGAATGCATGTTTACTTGTTAGCTTGAACAAGAGTTTATTCTCTAATGAGAATGGTGCATGTGAGCATGAAATCTCTTAAGTGCATTGTAGTCTTGCGAAGACTTGTTTTTAAAGGCATGAAATGCAAACATTGATTTTTGTGGTTCATATGTTGCATTTGTTTAATGCATGAGATAGTTTGAATGAGTAAGTGGTTTTCAAAGGTTTCTTGCTTTGGAATGGTTTTCAAGTATGAGAAAGGTATGCTGTGCAGTGGAAGTGTTTTCCAAGGATCTTGTATTTAACTTTGCATGTGATGTTTATGCATGGAATGGTTAAATTGATGGTTTTGCAAGGTTGTGCTTTGAAGTGAATTACTTGGCTTTTCTAAGCTAAGGGTTGGTTTTCATATTTGAGCAATGCATGATTTAAAGCATGTTGACTAAAGGGGTTTTCAAACATTGCTTTGGTTTATCGATTTGTGATGCTTTTAAAAGAGGTTTTATGACTCGCTGCATTGATGGTGTTTTGGTTTTGAGCATTCCTCACTAGGCATTATGTGCTTACGCTCCTTTTTGTCCATCAATGCAGATATTTGAAGTTGGGACAGCGAGAAGCAAGGGATTCAAGGAGAGCTCCATTTGAGATGTATGTCTCGGTAAATAGCTATAGATAATAAAGGCAATGGGGGGAGAATCTCTTACGTTGACGTTTAATGAGATTGTGTATGTTGGACTCCCTAAGTTGATTTTATGTTGTTGATGATGTTGGAACATGTAAATGGTCTTTATGAGGATTGTTTGGTGATTTGGTGTTTGAATGGTTTTCAATATAGGATGCATGCCTATAGAATTGGGGCTTTCCTTGTTTGATGCCATGTTTATGAATTGTTGATGCCATATTGTTCCTTGAGTGTTGAATGACTTGCTGGTATGATTTGGTTGCCTTTGGAGCATGTTTGATGGGTCAATTGTGCATTAAACCAGTGAAATTTCTGCAATCTGGGCAGCCTATTTCGGAACAGGTGCTGCCGTTTCGGAACAGAGGGCCTGAAATGGCCTAGGCGTTTCGAAACGGGCAGAGCCGTTCCGGAACAGTTTGGCCACTGCCAGGCCCTGTTTCGGAACTGGTTTCGGAACGGTCCCGCGTTTCGGAACGGATTGTCCCTGTTTCGAAACACCCGACCGTTGGGCACTGAAATTGACGGTTTTATGTTTTGAAACCTTTGCGTTTTGGTCCTGAACTTTGTGTATGCAATTGAATGAGTTTGGGATGTCCGTTTGAGTTGAAATTTGGCAGAGAAGCTAGAAACATGATTAATTTCATAGTGGTAACTCAAAAGTTGGTTAAGTTCTTATAATTTTCAGAATTTACAAATTGGTCCCTAAATTCATGATTTGTGCAATCGAGTCCCTAAATGTGTTCTGATTGCTGTGATCTTTGAACATGCTGTTGTTATGAAAATATCTAGGGTTAATGTGCATATAGATAAGATTAAAAAGAAAAAAAAGGGTCGTTAATCAAGGTTGACTTTCGGGTTGACTTTGGTTTTCCCCGTGTAAACTTCTTAATTCGGGTCAACCGTCTAGGCCGGGTTAAGGGGGTTACATTTCTTGCCGGTGCATACTACATATACCTTAGATAAGGTGGATGAGTTGTACATTGCTGAGATTGTGTGGTTGTACGGTGTGCCAAAGTCCATTGTGTCGGATAGGGATCTGAGGTTTACAGCGTGATTTTGGGAATGTTTGCATCAAGCTTTGGGTACACGGTTAAATTTCAGTACTTTCTATCATCCTCAGATGGATGGACAGTCGGAATGCGTTATCTAGGTGCTTGAGGACATGTTAAGATGTTGCGTGATAGATTTTTATGGTTCTTGGGAGAAGCACTTGCCATTGGTAGAGTATACTTACAATAATAGTTATCAGGTGAGTATACAGATGGCTGCTTACGAGGCTTTGTATGGAAGGAGATGTAGAACCCCACTTTGTTGGGCAGAAGCAGGGAAAAAGTTGATTTCGATGCTGGGTATGTTGAAAGGAACCACCGAGAAGGTGAAGGTCATTTGTGAGCGTTTGAAGGCAACATCGGACCGGCAAAAGTCCTATGTGGATCCAAAACGTAGGGAGATCGAGTTCGCGGTTGGTGAACGTGTGTTTTTGAAGGTTTTGCCTTGGAAGAAGGTGATGAGATTTGGGTGTAAGGGTAAGCTTAGCCCAAGGTTCATTGGACCTTACGAGGTTGTAGAGCGTATTGGTCCTGTGGCATATCGGTTGAGATTGCCTTCCGAGCTGGAGAAGATTCATGATGTGTTTCATGTCTCGATGTTGCGAAAGTACGGATCGGATCCTTCTCATGTGATGCCTGTTGAGGAGATAGAATTGAATACAGATCTGTCTTATGATGAGGAACCAGTGAGTATTCTGGATGTGAGTAGCAAAGTTCTTCGTGGCAAGACGATAGAACTTGTGAAGGTGTTGTGGCGACATTGAGGAGTTGAGGAGGCCAATTGGGAGAGCAAAGCGGACATGCTGAAGCAATTTCCGCACATTTTTCCTTTAGGTAAAATTTCGAGGATGAAATTTCCTAAGTGGGGGAGAGTTGTAATGCCCTGGTTTTGGGCCTAGATGTTTTAGACATCGGATCAGACCGATCGGAAACGGTTCGAATCGCGTAAGGTGATTTAAAGAAATCAAGGATAGGAATAAGATAAAAATGTGGTAAAAATTGCTAAAATCCTCTAAAAATATGTTTGAGAGTTTGGTCAAATCAATTTTACCAAAAGAGTTTCGGAAGTGGTACATTTTGGGTGTTGACCAAAATGTAAAGTTTCAAAATGCAATTTTCAAAATGGAGAGTCAAAGTCTTAGAATCTTTAGGGAGATTTATACAATTAAGCCTTTACTTAATATGACATGTGTTTAAAATGGTTTTTACTTAATTGATTTTAAAAGGGGGTTTTATCTATTTTAATAATTAAATGGTTAATTTGAGAGATTTAGTTAGGTAACTACTTTTCTTTTCTCATTATCAGCCAAACACTCTTCTAAATCATTTTCTCCAGATTTCTTTTCTCCCAAACACTCTCTCTTGATTTCTCTTTAATTTACAAGGAATCCTTTTCAATTTCTTCAAGATTTTTGAAGCAAAGACTTGTCATTCATTGAGGTTCTTTATTGAAATTCCCAAGATTTTCGACTCTCAATTGTTGTTTTTAAGTGAGTGTTTATGATAGTTTTGATTTAAGATCAAAATCTTACAAAATGGTAACTTAATTCATGATTTTCGGAATTGTTTTGATGAGCTCTGTTTTTGGAAAGATTCTTAATTGAGTTTTGAGCTAATTGTGTTGTTGAGAAAGTGTTTTAATGATATAGATCCCGAAATCCTTGAGATCCTTGAGTTTTATGATAGTTTTAGTTGAGTTTTTGATGTGAAATGATGAGGTTTTGATGCTGGAGGCATAAGGATGGGTTTAGGCTGATTTTAGATGTATTTTGATGCTTATAAATGATTGAAAGTGATGTATGTAGGATGGGCATGGTTTAGGAAGCAATCGATTGAGTTTTCAGTTGTTTCGGATGGGTAAATTGGTGTAGTTTGGGTGAGCAACGAGTTTGTGTTTAGTTGCTGGTGTGGAAATGCATTTTAATGCATTTGGATCTATGGTTTTGATTAAATGAAGCAGGGGATCTTGATCCGGAGGCAAACGAGTCAGTTGTGGAGGTTTCAGAAGAGTGAATTTCGTGTCGGCAAGCAAGGTTTCGCGTTGTCTGTGAGTGAACGTGTTTTTAAAGCTTTGTATGCTTGGATACGAGTTATTGGGATGTTAGTGTAAGCTTGAAAGGCTTAGCTAATCTCGGAAGTAAGTATGGTTTCTTGTTCTCTCGGTTTTCGGGTTTGAAATTGATTCCATGGTATATCATGTTCATGTTTTGTTGATGATTGTTACTCACTGTTATGCATGGACTTAAGCATGGTTTTGCTTGTGTTAATCCCATGAAAATGTTTGGTTTGAGTATAAGATGGTGATATTTTGTATGCGATGCTTTTTGCTATTTAAAGGCATGTTTAGTTTGGGATATGTGATAAATTTTGATGATGCATTGAAAATAGTGAGTTAACATGGTTTTTAAAGATATATTGGCATGGTTTGATCTATTCTTAATATTCGGATACGTTGGTCGACCAATAGGATGTGAGTGCACTATAATCTATAAATCATATGTGTGTCTAGCTACGTGTCGTAATATGGGGTGAGCCTATTGCAGGTGATGGAGGTGAGCCTATCACTATGGGTTAGGGGTGAGCCTAATTCCATTCGTAGCCATTAAGATGGGGTAAGCTATCATTGAGTTAGGGTGAGCCTATGTGAGTCCGTGTATCCGATATTGTATATGTGAGTGATAGGGGTGAGTCCATCATAAAGGATAGGGGTGAGCCTATGTCGGTTGTTAAATGCTAATATATGTGTATGGTTTATGTTGCCCTTGTATCATGTTTTGAATGGAAGCATCATGATTTATTGTGCATGAGATGCTTGATGTTGAGTTATTGCATATGAGGATTCTATGCATGTGGAATCAACAAGTGAGGTTTAATGAGGTTTTGCATTGAAAGCAATGCATGTGACTAATGGTACTTGTGGAACATGATTTAGGAATGATTTGCTTTAGTTTTGAAAGCATGGTTTGAGAATGAGCATGAAATGGTTTGATATGTATTTTAAAAACCGCATTGTTGGTGTATTCTTGAGCTTTCCCTCACTAAGCAAGTGTGCTTACGCTCCTCTTTTTCCAACAATATAGATAACTAAGCTTGAGGGCCGAGGAGTAGCAAGTGAAGGCACCTAAGTTGTCACTCGAACTCAAGTATGATCTTTGGAGAGTTTTAATAAGTAGATTTTGCAATGGGGGATTAGAACCTTGGTTTGAAGGTTTCTTTGTTGAATTCCTAGCTGAGATATAATGGTTGCTTACTTTGGGTTGTGAATGGCCATTGAGGATTTGAATTGTGCATGAATGTGGTTTTTAGCATTTGTATGGTTTTGGAGTCTAGGAAGCATGCCTATAGATCAAATGCTTGCATGAATGATGATATGTCCTAGCTTCTACTTTGGGTTGTGAATGGCCTGTATTGGCCAGAGGGTTTCGAAAAGGGTGAGATCGTTCTGGAACATTTGGCTACTGTGAAGCCTGGTTTCAGAACGTACCCGAGTATCGAAACATTCAACTTGGTTTCAAAACGACCGTTCCGATACGGGGCTCAATGTTCCGGAACAGGTGACCGTTGAACTTGGATTTTGAATTGTTCCAGGTTGGTCTTTCTTGCATTTCGACCCCTAAATGTTTGTGTGTTAAATTAATTTAGTTTGGTTGTTCTGTTTGAGATGAGTTTTGGCATGCTGGCATGATACATGATTAATTTTGGTTTGGTATCTCTAAAATCTGGTTAGTCCTCGTAACTCTAAAAAATTAGAATTTAGTCCCTAAAAGTCAAATGTTTGTGTGTCCTGCTATCCACATAGATTAAAATTGTGCGTCTAGAAAAGATAACGTAAAAAAGGGTCGTTAATTGAGGTTGACTTTTACTAGTGGACTTCGGTTTTCCCCGTTTAATCTTCTCAGTTTGGGTCGGGCATCTTCACCTGGCTAAGGGGGTTACATCAAGCTTAAACTAAACGCCCATAAACACTTTCAAACCTTTGTAAAGCTTTAAAACTCGTTTCCACTCACAGACTACGCAAAGCGTTCACGTCGATGCGAAAAACAAGCGTATGATGCTTCAAAAACTTCACCTCATACTTCCAACTTATCCACCCATCTTTTATCCACATAAAACTAGAGGATTAATGCCTCACTTAGCATCCAAAAATCTTAGCAACAACAATCCTCAACTTCACTTTACTAAACCCCTGCCAAACACCTTCCGAAACAACCGAAAACATCAACAAACACCACTCTAATCAAACCCAGCCATAAACAAACGATTCAAACAATACATTAACATCAATTAGAATTTAGAAACACTCTAATATCATCCATATACCTCCAGCATTAATTAAGAACCCACAACTTCTAAAAAACACAACTCTAGCAACCTAGAAAATTAGAGATTCACCTAGTTTCGGGATTCAAATGTTAAAACTAACTTATTAACATTATAAAACATCAATATCATGTTCTAATCTGATCAAGAACCTAGAAAAATAGATCCAAAAGTAATCTCAATCAATTTCCCCAATTAAATCTCAATTAAACTAAATTTCCATAACTAAATCATCAAAACACATTAGAAAACATGTGTAAGGGATCAAGATCTTGGGAATTTCAGTAAAGAACTATTCATTAAAGGAGAAGAACAAACCTCACCTCCAATGATTGAAATCCCTCCCAATTGGATGATTTTACTCTCGAAAAATAAGGGAAATCAATGAGATTTTGTAAAAACAAGTTTAAAAATCTATTGGAAATCATTAGTTCAAGAAAAAAAGATCATTACCTCAAATCTTTTCTGGAAACTAAGTGTTTGGCTGAAGAGATTTTGAGAGAAACTTTAGGAGAGAAAAGTTACGTCAAATTTTCTTTTAAGAATAACTACCTTCGTTTTATTGAAATCCCTTTTAATCCTTTAATTAAAACACTTTAGAAGTAATCTAATTGAGAGAAAAATCTGATAAAAATATTTAGGTATATTAGCTTCTTAAAGATTCAAAGTTTTGACCCTTTTACAAAACAATCACTAAAAAAAATTTACATTTTGGTTACTAATCTTAAAATGTCAAATCTCCAAAACTCATTTTTCAAAATTGATTTCACAAAAATAATTAATATATTAAATGAAGATTTTAGGACATTTTCCCATATTTTTATCATTCTCCAAAATATTTATTCCAAATTAAATCTCGAAACTAACTCGAATCCCTAACACAGTTCTCTCGAACAGTCTAATCTTTTCGGTTAACATATAGGCCCAAAATCAGGGCGTTACACCCTTTCTCTTAGCAATGCGTAAGTCAAAATCATTTATAATAGGAATTTCATTTTGAAACAATTCCTTACCTTGCAAGGTTTTTGAGGCACTTGGACCAAGGTCTAGTTCTTGATTGTCTTAAGGAATTGTTATCATATCTTTAGTATGCTTCCCCCAACTTTTATAGACGCTAATTTTTTTTGCCTTTAACTTGCATAGGCTGGTCTTTATGAGGGGTAAAGGGTGAGGAAGGAGTAGGAGATGAAACTTGGTCCAGGTTATCAATCGAACTTTTAGGGACGAATTCAATAGTCAACTTTTGGAAGTTTCAAGAATTGGTTCAGAGGTAGGAACATCCTGAAATGTCTGAGAAAAATAAAAAACAAGATAAATGGTAAAGGGTGAATATTCAACTGATAAAACATGAGTTTCAATAACTTTCTCCCCCTGAATGTCATTGTTAGCATAAAAAGTTTTAGTTTCAAAGAAAGTCATATCCATGGAGGTGTAGAATTTCCTTGTGGAGGGTGAGTAACATTTGTAGCCCTTCTTAATTGGTGAATATCCCAAGAAAATACACCTAACAACCCGAGGATCAAATTTAGACCAAGATAAGGAATTTGTATGGACAAAAACAGTGGTGTCAAAAACCTTGACTGCAATGTTAGAAGCAAGAGGTTGGAAGTGTTGAAACACTTGGAGAAATAAGTTCCTATGAGAATTGAAGTTGATGGATTTATTGGGCAATCTATTAATGAGAAAAGTAGCAGCTAATGTAGCTTCCCCAATAAAAAGTATGAACATTTGAAGAAAATAACAAGGACCTAGAAACCTCTAGTAAATTCCTATTTTTTCTCTCAACAATCCTATTTTGTTGGTGAGAGTCAACAAAAGGAGTTATATGAATTACCCTTTTTCTTTTAGGTATTTCCCAAGAGTCATGGTAAAATATCCACTCCCATTATCATTATGAAGAACCTGAATTTTCCTCTGAAATTAAGTTTCCACTAGACTATAATTTTTTTAAACACGCATTCGGTTTCTGATTTTTCCTTTAGTAGGAATGTCCATGTAAGCCTAGTATAGTCATCTATAAAGGTTATAAACCACCAAGAACCATCAATGTTTTTAACCTGAGAAGGGCCCTAAATGTCACTGTGTATAGTTGCAAAGGGCTGGGAGGTTTTGGCATGGGATGGAGGATAATTGGCTTTAGTGTGTCTTGCAAGAGGGTAAACATAACAGTTAAACGAAGCAGGCTTTTTATTAGTAAATAACTTGGGGAACATGCGTGACAAATACTAAAAGTTTGGATGACCCAATGATAATGCAACAAGCATCATTAGAAGAATTAAAAATACGAAAACAAGAACAACAACTTGAAACTACTTGTCTATTTTGAGGAGTCTACTCATGAAGAATATAGAGGCCAACACATTGCCTAGCACTGCCAATCACCTTCCCCGAGTCCAAATCCTAAAATGTACAAACATGTGAAATGAATTGAGTGGTGCATTTTATATCCCTTGACAATTTACTAACTAAAATAAGATTGCAGACCGGCTTTGGAACATATAAGACATTATGGAATACTATATTGTCAAATATTCTAACAGAACCACTTCCTAAGATAGGTGATAAGGATCCTTCGACAGTTTTATCTAAAAAGGGACAAATAGAGGCTGGAATGCATAGAATAAGGTAGCATTTCTTGTCATATGGTCTGAGGCATCTGGGTCAATAATACAGTCCAAACAATTAGTTGCATTAGCTATTCCCACACAAAATAAACTACCTTCAGGTGCTTTAGAAGCAATGGTGGATTCAGGATAAGGATTCATCTATTTGAGCAATCTTTGTATGTCATCTATTTGTTGTTTGCTTAAGCTAGGTCCAACAACATCGATAGATGTCATATTGGTAGACCCATCAGGTTGTTGTCGAAATCTTTGAGGCTTCCAATTTGCTGGTTTGCCATGCAATTTCTAGCAATTTTCCTTTGTATGACCAGGCCTTCTACAATGATGACACCACTCCTTTTCTCTCCTTGGCTTGGTTGTGGAATGAGTGAGAAGTGATGCACCGTCAGATTGGGCATGTTGCGGAAGCATCACACCCCTCATGCTCTCTTCTCTTCGAACCTCATTAAAGGCCTCTCGTAAGAAAGGTAGAGGTTTGGTAGAAACTATTTTCCCTTTCACATCATCCAGATTATTGTTGAAACCATAAAGGTGTTGAAATACTCTTCTTTGGGTTGTAATCTATTTGTATAATGTTGCATCTACCGTTGTGGACCAATTATCACTCTTAACAAGATCCAACTGGTGCCAGTATCTCACAATAGTATTGTAGTATTGTGTGATAGTCATCTCATCTTGGCGAAGGCACTTAAACCCGTTCCCTATCTCGAATAGTTCAACAACATTATCAGAACTGGAAAAAAATTGAAATTAGTTGTGTTTACCTCTGGACCAACTAGTCTTGGCATTTGATTGTCCATATTTGGTGCCAAGTGTTCTTTAATAGATTTTTCGTCATCTAGATTAACAACAAGAGCAACAGGAGTAGCCGACATCTCATTGTGAAGTGGTGGATTCTGGTTATTTGGAACACCATCAACTCCTCATTTACGGTTAAGAGCCATTTCTCGAACTTTTTTTAATCTACGTAAGGTTCGTTCAATTTCTGGATCGTATGGCCAATCTTTCATCGCATGGTAGTTACTGGTCATACACCAAACAAAACAAATAAATAAAATAAAATAAGTAAATCACAATAATAAATTATGTTGCAATCCCCGACAATGTAAATATGTAAGAAATAATGCCAAGAGTGAGTGTATGGCGTGCAAGTATACATGGACAACAACTAATAAAACAATAAGTTGAGTATCATATCTACAAGGATTGACCAAGAATCTAATTGTTTAATGGTTTACTTGTTAAATGAATCAAGAATGTTTGGATTAATTTGGAGTTTTGTTTTAGATTATAGTTAAGGGAGTGCAACAAAAGTGAAAATAGTTTGGCAAAAAGAAGTATTCAAATGGGTGATGAGCGTTGGCAATGGATGCCTGGATTTCACGCTAGCTATGTTAGCTATTAATAATGTCTTGCCTTGGATTTATTGTCGAGCATATTTCAAGAGTAGTATTACTTCTGCCGATGGCAATACCCTAAGTTAACCACAATAAAACCTCTATATGTCTATAGTACAGTTTTTCATAAATTAACTTGATTAAGTTTCAATCTAAACTCCTAAGGGGTAGATTCAACTTTCTGAACTAAGCTCATTTACTTGAACATCTTTTGTCGAAGCTTCTCTCCTTAGTACCTAGCAACTAATCGTTGCCACTTAAGTCTGTTAAGATGTAACACTCTGGTTTTGGGACTATAGGTTTTTGGGATGGTTTTAAGGTTTGTTGGACCGAAACTAGAGATTCGGGTAAGCTTCAGGATGAGTTCAAGGAAAACCTATTTTGAGAGGTGATAAAAATACAAAAAATTTTTTTATCTAAAATCCATTTTTAATATATAAAAGGTTTTGGTGAAATCAATTTTGGAAAATGTTATTTGGAATTCGGACATTTTGGATTTACAGACCAAAAAATATACTTTGAAAACTGTTTTTAGTGACCATTTTGTAAAAGGATCAGAATTTTGAATCTTTAAGTAACTAATTGCCCAAAGTCTAATATTAGACTTTTATCCCTTAATTGTCTTATTTTAAATGGGTTTTAATTAATATAATAAGTTGGAGGAATTGATTGGTCATTATTTCATTAAAACAAATTTGACGTAACTTATTTTCTCTAAAAAGTTTTCTCTCAAATTCTCTCCAGCCAAACATTCATTTCTTCTTAAAACTCTTAAGGTAAACTCTTGATTTCCTTAATCTTTTGATATCAAGTGATTTCTTCTTGTCTTCCTATCAAAACCTTATTGTTTTAATCTTGTTTTTACATGGAAATCTATCCAATTGAGGGGAAAAGTATCCATTAGAGGTGAGCTGCATTTTTCTCCTCTAATGTAAGGTTCTTTACTGAAATTCTCAAGTTCTTAACCTTTGTATATGTTATCCAAAGGGGGTTTGATCTTTCAATTGAGAAAATTTGATTTAATTAATGGATTTGTGTAATTTTCGTAATAGATCTGTTTTATTGGGTTTAAGGTTAACTTTAATCATGGTTTGGAAGTCTAATAATGTTAAGATAAATGTTTTAACATTGTAATCCCAAAACTATGTGATTCTATAGTTGTTTAGGTTGTTAGATTTGGGTTTTGTGGAGTTGTGGTGGTTTTGTGAATGCTGGAGGTATAAGGTTGATAATATGATGATTTTGGATGTTAATCAATGAGAATTGATGATTGAAAGTGTTAGGTTTTTGCTGGTTAAGTTTGAAGGTTAATCGATGTTGTTTTCGGTTGTTTCGGATAGGCGATTGGTAGTTTTTGGCAAGGCAATATGGTGGAATTGCTTACTGGAGTTTTGAATGTAATGTGATGCATTAATCCTCTATTATTATGTGGTTAAAATAGGGTAGAACATTTTGGAAGCAACCTGTGAATCTTTGGGAGCTTTGGACGCTTAGTTTCGCGTCGGTAAATCGAGGTTTCACGTGTCGTTGAGTGAGAACATGGATATCAGCTCTGAAATATTTTAAAGGTGGTTTTGGGAACTTATATTTAATCTTGAAAAACTTGTCTAAGTTCGGAAGTAAGTATACGAGGTTTCTCTCTCGGTTGTGCTATTATGAAATGGTTTTATGCACTTGGTATTGATTTCATGTTACCTACTGTTAAAGCATGTTTAAAGTATGTGATATACTGTTTTCAATGATAAAATGATGAAGGATGCACATGGTAAGTGATCCTTAAAAGTATATGTTTTATACTTGTGGTTTAAAGCATTGTTTGATGCTTTGGGAAATGGTTTATTATTGATGCTTTGAAAATAGTGAGGTATATGGTTAACCGTGAGTTATATTGGCAAGTGATGGTATGGAAATGGTCTTGAAAATGCTATTGGATATAGTTAGTCGGCTATAGGATTGAATGCACTATAAATAAGTTGCCTTGAATGTTGAGGAGGTTGGTGTCCCGTCTCCATCCAAGTACTCTAACGATCGAGGAGGTTGGTATCCCGTCTCTCTTTAGTGAGTTAAGCATCTAACCGATGTTTGGGGTTGTTGTCCATATTGGTTAAGATTTTACCATTATTATGGTTAATATGGCTTGAAGTGTTATGAGAACACTTGTTTAATCCATGTATCTGATATGATATTTTGAGAATGGAACTTGGGTAATGATCACTTGTAAGCCAATATAATTGTTGATGTATCACGATTTTCATAATGTGATTTATACATGGTTTCTCTTTATGCTTTGCATATGGTATGTTATGCATGGGAAGAATTAAATTGAGGTTAGCAATGTGAGTTGTTGTGGTGTTATGATACATGTTGTATATGGTTTAATATGTTGGTTTTTGATTGGTTAAAGTGCATTGTTTTAAGGGCATAATGGTTTTCAAATGATGATTTGGAATAATTGAAATGCGATTTCAATGTGGTTTGGAAAGTGGTTTTAAAATGCATTGATGGTGTTTTATTTTGAGCACTCCTCACTAAGCCTAGTGTGTTTATGCTCTCTTTGTCCATCAATGTAGAGAATTAAACTTGGAAGGCAGCAAGAAGCAAGGGATAAAGAAAGACTTCACTACTTGAAAGTATGTTTTCAGTTTAGACTAGGAGTAATAAGGGCAATGGGGGATCCGTTGTGTTTTTAGGACATATGTGTAAACTCTCTACTTGAGCAAGTTTATATTGATGTTTTCGACTTGTAAATGGCCTTTGGTATTTGGATTATGCTTTGCTATGGTTTTTGGTATCTTGCTTGAATAGGTTCTAGGAAGCATGCCTATAGATTTCTATTTAATACATGTTGCCATGAGTTGATGTTGAATATGTCATATTTGGTGGAGGATTGATCTTTGGATATGTTGTGTATATGTTAGAAGCATGTTTAGGTGGTTTGTATAGAATCAAAGACTAAAAAACCAACAATTTGGGACATTTTAGGCCCAGGCGTATATATACACCTAAGGCTGTATCGATATGGTGAGACTGAAATGGGCATGATGTTTCGGTAGAGTTCAAGGTGTATCGGAACGGGCTCGGATTTCTGGTTTCTGGAATTTCGCGTATCGAAACTCTTAGAGACTGTATCGGTACGGGTCTGTGTATCAAAACACTTGGAGTTGTTTCGGTACGAGGTGTATCGATACAGGGTGGATCGTACTAATACACTCGACAATTATTTAGTTATTTGGAATTTTTTTAAGGTTTTGTTTCTTTACGTTTTAGTCCCTGATTGTTACATATGCAATTGAATGAGTTTGAATAATCGAAATGAGCTGAAATTTGACACAGTGGCATGAAATATGGTTAATTAAAGGATTAGAAATTGGATGAAGTCCTTGACATCTGCTAAAATTACAAATTGGTCCCTAATCTATGTTTCTAATCAATAGAGAGTCAAATTGATGTCTGATTGAATTGATGTTTCTTTCATTGTGAGTCTTATCACTTAGGATGATAATGTGCATCTAAACAAGATAAAAAGAAAATAATAGAATCATTTATTGAGGTAAACCTTCCCAGTTTACTTCAATATTCCCTATGTGACCTGTTTGGTTTGATCTCACATCCGTGCTGGGTCAAGGGGGTGACATTTGGTGGTATCAGAGCTAGGTTAGCGATAATTGGAAGGTAAGTTGATTGATTAGTGTTGTTTTTTGTTTAAACTAAGTTTGTGGTAATTTGGAATTTTGATATCGGCTGGATGCTGATGAATGTTATGCACGATGATTGTTATATATATGTACCGGTGAGTGGAAAAGAGTTTTCCATCTTTGAAACATTTTGGACGAGGTTTTGGGAGCTTAGTTTAAGTCTAAACAACTTAGCTAAGCTCAAGAGTAAGTAAATGGAATTTCTCTCTTGGATTGTGCCATGATTTGGTTTTAAATGCACTTGGGGTGGTTGAGTTTTAATTACTGTTTTTAAGCATGTTTAGTCATGGTTTAATGCTGGTTTTGAAAGCTATATGTTGAAGGATGCTCAAGGTAAGAGATCCTTGTTTTGGCATATTGTTAAATTGGTAGTGGTGCATGGTGATGCATGGTGTTTAATGGTTTTGTTTAATGCTTTAAAACAGGTAATTGATGTGTATTGGCAAGTGATGTAAGTGGTTTTTGGTTACTTTAATCGGATATAGTTAGCCGGCTATAGGATTGGGTGCACCGTGAATAAAGTTGCCTTGGATGTTGAGGGGTTGTGATTGTACCGTAAACTCCATCCAAGTATCCTAACTAGAGAGGTAAGATCACAACGGTGGTTAAAAGTCCGTGTGTGGATCTTGGTGAGCTCACAACGGTGGTTAAAAGTTCGTGTGAGGATTTTGGGTAAGATCTCAATGGTGGTTAAAAGTCCGTGTGAGGATCTTGTTAAGGTCACAACGGTGGTTAAAAGTCCGTGTGAGGATCTTGTTAAGGTCACAACGGTGGTTAAAAGTCCGTTTGTGGATCTTGTGTTATGTTTCTCGTACTCTCGTTAGTAGATTATACAACTACGGATGAGTGATGTTGAGGGGTTGTGATTGTACCGTTAAACTCCATCACGAGTGTGGATGGGTTGTGATTGTACCATTAAACTCCACCTTATGTTGTTTGGTAGTGTGTATGAAGCGTGTGGGACAACGCTTGTAATCCGCGTTTCCGATTGTGTCTTGAGATGAAATGGTTTGTGAATTATCACTTGAAAGCCAATATAATGTTTTTGAAGTAATGAAGCGAGAGATGCTTGAAATGGTGCAAGGTTGCATGAGAATTGTGTAATGATTTAAGAGTGCATGTATTACTTGTTAGGCATGAGCAAGTGTATATCTTCTATTGTGAATGGTGCATATGGGCATAGAATCTCTTTAGTGCATTGGAGTCTTGTGAAGGCTTGTTTAAAAAGGCATGTAATGCAACTGTTGCTTTTGTAGTTCATGTGTTTTGCATTTGTTGAATGCATGAGATAGTTAGAAGGAACAAAGGGTATTCAAAAGGTATTTTGCTTTGAAATGATCATCAAGCATGAGGAAAGTATGTTGTGAAGTGGAAGTGTTTTCCAAGGAATTTGAGTTTAACTTTGCATGTGGTGTTCATGCATGGAAATGTTTAAAATGATAGTATTTGCAAGAATGTGTTTTGGGGTGAGTTGTTTATCTTTTCAAAGTTAAAGGTTGATTTTCATGTTGAGCAATGCATGATTTAATGCAACGTTGTTTCAAATGAAGTTTTCCTCCAATGCTTTGGTTTATTGAGTTGTAACTACATTTAAAGAGGGTTTTATGATTCACTGCATTGATGGTGTTTTGGTTTTGAGCATTCCTCACTAAGCATTATGTGCTTACGCTTGTTTTTGTCCATCAATGCAGATATTTGAAGTTGGGACATCAAGAAGCAAGGGATTCAAGAAGAGCTCCTGTAACCCCCTTAACCCGGCCCAGACGGTTGAACCGAATTAAGAAGTTTACACGGGGAAAACCAAAGTCAACTCGAAAGTCAACCTTGATTAACGACCCTTTTTTTTCTTTTAAATCTTATCTAGATGCACGTTAACCCTAGTTATGTTCATACAAACATCATACTCAAAGATCATCGCAGACGGAAAACGTTCAGGGACTTAATTTGAACAAATCAAGACTTTAGGGACCAAAATGTAAATTTTGGAAAATACAAGGACTTAACCCACTTTTAAGTTACCAATATGGAATTAGTCATATTTCATGCTTGTCTGTCAAATTTCAGCTCAAACGGACATCACAAACTCAATCAATTGCGTAAACATGATTCAGGACCAAAACGCCAACAAAACAAAACACATAACCAACAATTTCAGTGCCCAACGGTCGAGTGTTCCGAAACAGGGAGACCCGTTCCAAAACGCGGGACCGTTCCGCAACAGGTTCTGAAACAGTGCCTGGCAGTGGCACTTCCGTTCCGGAACGGCTGCATCCGTTTCGGAACGCCCAGGCCATTTCAGGCCCCTGTTCCGATACGGTAGCACCTGTTCCGAAACAGGCTGCCCAGATTGCAGAAAAATAGCTGGTTTAATGCACAATTAACCTATCAAACATGCTCCAAAGACAACCAAACTTTACCAACAAGTCATACAACATTCAAGGAACATAATTGCCTCAACCAAATATCAACATGGCATCAATTATGAAAATCCCCAATTCTATAGGCATGCATCCTATTTAGCAAACCATTCAAGCGTCAAACCATCAATTCAAACACATAATGGCCAATTACAAGAAACAACAATGTTAACAACATTTATACAACTTAGGGAGTCCAAAACGTCTCCCAAAACAACAACATAGGTTCCCCATTGCCAAATACCCAAAAGCTAGTAGTTTGAGAAAATGTTCACCATACATGAGCTTTGTTCACCACTTGGATTCTTCACCAACTTGCTGCCCTCAAATGCACTTTAATGCTCTGCATTAATGGTTTAAGAAAAGAGAGAGAGAGCGTAAGCATAAGCTTAGTGAGGAATGCTCAATAAAACCACACAATAATGCATTTACAAAACACCTTTATAAATCATACTTCAAAACAACATTTGAACATGCTCACAAGCATTCAAAAACAAGCAATTCATGCTTCAATCTTTATCAAGTCATATTGGCAACAAGTGATACATTCAAAATAAGATTCACGTATGGACTTTCGAACACCATTGTAATCTTATAAATTCCAAGGACCACACATGGACTTTTAAACACCATTGTGTCCTTAACCCATGGACTTTTAAAAACCATGACAAGGACCACACAAGGACTTTTAAACACCTTTGTGTCCTCAACAAGAACCATCCAAGGACTTTTAAACACCTTGATGTTCTTAAGTAACAAGGCTTACACAAGGACTTTTAAACACCTTGAACCTTAACCAAGAACCAACCATGGACTTTTAAACACCATGTTGTTCTTAACAAGAATCATCCAAGGACTTTTAAACACCTTAATGTTCTTAATTAACAAGGCTTACACAAGGACTTTTAACCACCTTGAACCTTAACCAAGAACCAACCATGGACTTTTAAACACCATGTTGTTCTCAAATAAACAAGGCTCACACAAGGACTTTTAAACACCTTTGTGACCTTAACCATCACTTGCCAATAATCATCATTAACAACCATATTCCACTGTTTTAAAGCATTTAACAAAGCCATAAACATCATGCATCTTTAAGCATCAAACCACAATAGAACAATGTTCAAAAACAAGGAACTCTCACCTTGAGCTTCCTCCTACACATGGCTTACAATCTCAGCAAATACACATGCTAGATATGCTTTAAAAACAGAATTTAAAACATGCAAACAATCACATTGCACCCAACCATCACATGGTTCCTCAACAAGAGAGTTTTCCCGAAAACTTACTCTTGAGCTTAGCAAAGTATTTTAGACTTAGACTAAGCTCCCAAACCTTCGAAACATTGGTTTCAAAGCCGAAAACCAAAATCCACTCACCGATTCCGTTTCGCCTCTTGCCGAAACACCAATCAAGCTTCCGGATCAACACCACTAGGATCCAAAGATGACTCCCCTATTTTAAACACATCAAAACAGTAGATTAATGCATCATCATGCATTAATACCCTCAATGAAAGCATCAAAACTCGCTGCTCTCATCCACACTCCATTTTCGGCTACCAAACACAACCGAAAATGCATCCAAACAAGTCCTCAACACTACCCAGCCAAGATCCATCAAATCTAAGCATCCTTAAACATCAAATAACATCCAAAAAGGATCTAACCACGTCCTTATACCTCCAGCTATAACAGATCAACAAGATCACTCCAAAAATAACCATGAACACAAGCTAAACTTAGGAAATTCAACCTATCCGGGATTGCATTGATTAAAACTCAATTTCACATCAAATTAGCATTCAATTAACATCAACTTGACACCTCAAAACACAGCCCAATCAGATCATACGAAAATTTCATCAAAATCAATCAAATCTTGCATTTAAAAGCCAATATCAAGAACAAATCAATAAAACCTTTTATAAAACACAATTTAAGGATTGAGAACTTGGGAATTTCAGTAAAGAACTTAAAGTTCAGAGGAGAAGGACGTTCTTACCTCCAAACTTGAGTTTTCTCCCTTTTTGGAACCAAAATCTTGAAAATCCACTTAGCAAATGGTGAGGTTTTGTTGAAGAGATGGTTAGAGATCAAAAGAGAGTTGAAATGTGATATTTAGGTGACAAAATCTGAGGAAAAGCTCTGGAGAAAATGTGTTTGGTTTGAGAGAAAAGATGAGAGAAAATGGAAAATGGAAAAGTTAGTTGGAAAATGATAAAATATCTTCCCTCCACTTTTCTTTTATTTAAAAACCTTTAATAAATCATTTAATATCTTAGAAAAATCTGGAGAAACTCCCATTGGGTAAATAACTCCTTAAAGATTCAAAGTTTCAATCCTTTTTAAAACAGTCTCACAGTTTTCGAAAATTACATTTTGGTCACTAACCAAAATGTCACACTTCCAAACCTCATTTTGTAAAAATTGATTTCACCATTCTCTTATTCATAATAAAAGAGGATTTTAGAACATTTTCCATATTTTTAATGCAACCCGAACTAGGTTTTCCTAAATTCACTCTCATATATTCGAACCGCGATCCGACCGAACCTGTCCGAAACTCAAAACTCCTAAGCCCAAAATCGGGGCGTTACAGCTCCACTTGAGAAGTATGTCTTGGTTTATAGCTATAGATAATAAAGGCAATGGGGGGGAGTCTTTTATATTGATGTGTAATGAGATTGTGTATGTTGACCAAGTTCGGTTTATGGTTTGAACTTTGTTGTTGATCGCTTTGCCATAGTTGAATCATCTTCTTCATAACTTGATATGTTATGCTCTTTGATTAAAAGCAAGATCATGTGTTGGATGTGTTGAATGAGTTGGTGCACCTAAGTTTTGATTTGTATCTAGTTTTTAATGCAATTTGGTAGTTATGATGCTTGGCTTGTTGTTGATATCTTGAGGAATGGTTTAAAGTATGTTTGTTGGTGTTTGGATGTGTAAAACCAGAATTTTCTGCTATTTCTGGGCAGGGTGTATCGAAACACCCTTGGCTGTTTCGAAACGGGTCCATGAAATGGCCTGGACGTTTCGAAACGGCTAGAGGTGTTTCGAAACACTTTGGCTACTGGAGGTGCATGTTTCTGAACTAGTTTCAGAACATATCCGCGTTTCGAAATGGTCAACATTGTTTCGATACGGGCGTACGACACATGTGTTTCTATACGGGTGTCAGTGTTTCGAAACGGGTGACCGTTGGACAGTTTTTGCATGCTTTACATTTTAGTCCTGGACGTTGTAATTGCAATTGCTTGAGCTTGAGATGTTTTTTTAAGCTGAAATTTGGCAGAGAGTCTTGTAATATGATTAATTGAGGTTTGGTAAAACTAAAATCTTGGAAGTCCTTTTATTTTCCAAATTTTACATTTTCGTCTCTAAAAGTGTATTTCTTGCATTTGAGTCCTTAAACGTTTCCGATCGCTGTGCTTTTCTCTCCCAAGGTTCTTGGGCTTTCATATAGGTTTAATGAGCATCTAGAGAAGTTCTAAAAAGAAAAAAAAGGGTCGTTAGTCAAGGATGACTTTCAGGTTGACTTTGGTTTTCCCCGTGTAATCTTCGTAGTTCGGGTGAACCGTCTAGACCGGGCTAATGGGGGTTACATTTGTTGGTATCAGAGCTAAGTTGCGAATATATGGGGCGATGGTAAGTTTGTGGTAAGTTGCTATGGTAAATGTTGGATGTTTATTCAGATGTGTGGTTGAAAGTTGGTTGAAAAATATGTCTTGAGCGAGTTGTTAATGTTTTTATCATGCTTTTTGGTTATGAATCTTCTGTGAGCTAGTGTGAACATGTATTCGTGATATGCTGGTGATGTGAGTTGATTTTCTGAGTAATAAAAATGTGATGGGGATGATAAGTTGATACTATGCTGTTGAGGGTGAATGTTGTTTGATGAGAGCACGATCGAAGTCTATTGACTGATATGCTTGATGTTTGTGATATCAATGTTTTTATTGATTGTTATGTCATGTAAAAGAGGGGAATTCGAGATACCCATTGCCTTATTATTATATCTATTGTGTTATGTTGGAGTTGGAGTCTTGAATCCTTGCTTTAAGCTGGCCTGATCGTTTTGTTTGTTTTGTTATCCTTGCTCGTTATTAATAGCACAATGAGATCGATGAGAGAATGGCAGTTGGGTGAGATGGTTGCTGCTTTAGAGCAGGTTGTTAAGGCGTGGAATTCACCTTTTGGTGGAGGTGTTTTGTTTCAGTCTACAGTGCCTAGAGTTGAGGTAGTAAGGCAGGAGGAGGAAGCTGGTTCTGTGATGAAGGGTTCATCACATGTGGTTCAAGAGGTGTCGGGAACATCTCAGGTCGTGATGAAAGTGAGGCCTGTAGACGTGCCGACTGAGGGACACGCGAGTCTGTCAAAACAGCGTTTGTATGATTTGTGAGCTGTGGAGTATCATGGTTCGACACCTGAGGCATTCGAGGCCTGGTTAGCCAGTTTAATTCTGATTTTGGATCAGGAAGGGTGTGACTATGCCTGTAAGCTGGGAAGTGTTGTCTCGTTGATGTTGGAGGATGCTTGTGCCTGGTGGACATCTGTGGCGGTGGCAATGCATATCCACGATATAGACTAGGAGTTCTTTGTGTCTGCCTTTAATGAAAGGTACCTTGGAGAGAAGTTCTCAGGGGTGAAGCAACGCGGGGATATGGCTTCAGATTTTGCTGGTGAGGTAAGTATAAGCAAAAGAGTTGTGGGTACTGACCTCGAGAGTGGTCAGCGTAAGAGGCTACGTAACAGAAGGGTTTGCGTGAATCGAAGTCTGGGTGGTAGTGCAGACGTGGGTCAAGTGCAGTATGACCAAGGAGTGGTAGCTCGGTTGCCGAAGTGTGACCGTTGTGGAAGGTGTCACGTTGGAGGTTGTTGGGGCGTGGGAGTTTGTTGGAACTGTGGTTCTATGGAGCATGTGAAGCGAAATTGTCCTCAAGTGGTGAGATCAACTTCAGTGGGTGCAAAAGGGTCTCAGAAGAGTCATGGGCACGACCGAGACAGAGTTCGGAGGTGGCAAGAAAGGCAGGAAGGTGTGAGGAGCTTGGGGGATGGATCTTGTTGGAATTGTGGGTCTGTTGGACATTTGAGACGAAATTGTTTGGAGTTGGCTCAGGGTAGTCAGGGTTCTTTACCGCAGGGAGACGGTGATGACCTTGAAGTGTTGGTTGATGCTGCGGTGGTGCGGCTAGAGAATGATGGTTCTGCGAGGAAGAGTGTTTGTCTGTGGAAGCTCCGGGGCAGTGAGGTGATTACAGGTAACCTTGTTAAGTAATCTTCGCCCTAGTTATCTTTGTTTGGTTTCGGTTGGGTTTCCCTTGCGTAGTGGGTTTGGTCTTATAGCTAGCAAGATTGGGGTAGTAGCCGGTGTTGTTTTGGAAACAACTTTAGTGTGAAGAGGGTATTAGTGGGTATTTTGTGGTTAGCGGATTGTTAGAATGATAGAGGTGGGCAAGATAGAAGTGAGGTAAGAGGTTGTTCATAGGCGAATTCTGAGGATGTTATTGGTGGGTGTGAACCGACATACATGCACAGTTAAAACCATTGTTATATACTATATTATATATATGTTGGTACATGCATACATGCGATATGACATTAGAGGTTTTGCGTACATGTACACAGGCATTGATAGGGCATATTGGTGACCATGCATACGAACGTTCACACTTGCTAATAGCTAATTGGGTCCGTTGGTGGTGTGGTAGGATTAGGTTGGATGGTGGGTTTTAAGAGTTGTTTTGGTGCTAGGAGAATGTTAGAAGTAGTGGAGGGTAGTAAGCGAGTTGTCAGTAATAGTGAGTGTGATCTAGCATGTTGGCCGAGGGAAAGTGTTTTGGTGCTTAAAGAGTTTAGCAGTGTGGTGGTGAGGAGATTACCGGTTGGAGTTAGAATCGGTCAAGTGGTTGTGAATAGCTAGTAGATGTGGTAGTTTCTTTGTGTTAAGTGATGTTGTAGGTTAGTGGATGTGTCTCTAGAGTGCTGAGGTGTCTTGGCATTGATGTTTGCAATAGGAGGGTTGTTTATATAGGTGATGGTTTGTAGCAACCTTCGAGGAGTTGAGTAGAGGTTTCGTAATCTTAACATGTTTGTATAGAATGGACGGTATCCAGGTAAGGCTAGTGTTATGGTCAAAGCTTGAAGTGGAAAGGCAATGTAAGTTCAAGGGCCATTGTTGGTTGGCCGGGTTCTTGTGAGAAGAGGTTTGCTAGTCGGGTATAAGTAAATCTTTTCTAAAGTCAGCTAGGGGTACGTGGAACAGCTGGCGGAGTTAAGGTTGGAGTCTTGTGACGTGGATTTCGAATGTTGAGTGAGTAGTTTTGGTGAGTCGTTATGGTAGTAATAGTGGCGGATGTGAAGGAATGTCATCAATACGTTGAGAAGTTTGAGTAAGCAGTTGATGCTTAAGAAATTTTTGCTTGTTGTGGTAATCTTTAAAAGAGGTTGAGCAATTTTGCAAGGGTTTTGGAAGCAGTAAAGGTTGTGGGTCACATGGTGGCTGAAATTGGATGGGTTAGTGTCGCCGTGTGTGCGAGTTTTGGGAGTTATGAGATGAGGTGGAGTATGTTGTAAAGATTTGAGAGTTCTTCGGGTTGTTGGGGCTATGCACGGTTCGAAAGTGTGAAAAGTTAATCTGAGGTTAATAACAGAGTGTTCTAGAAGTCTTGAACCGTAAGTAGTGGTGTTGGGTTTGGGTATAGTGTGAGTTTGATTTGAGGAGGAGTTGATTTTTTATGGTGTTCTGAGTGGAGGATGTTTTAGTGGTGGTTAAGTCTTCTGTGTTACTTTGTGTGTTGCTTTGAGAAGTTTGGTATCGTGCTCTTTTCGCCGGTTGGAATTTCGAGGATGAAATTTCCTAAGAGGGGGAGAGTTGTAACACCCCAATTTTGGGCTTGGAAGTTTAGGGTCTAAACCGGACCGGTCTGATTTTCGGTTCGAATATAAAAGGAGGTTTTAGGGAAAGGCTAGTTCGGGATGCTTTAAAAATATGGAAAAATATCTAAAAATTCTCTTTTAATATATATAAGAGAGTGGTGAAATCAATTTTACAAAATAAGTTTTGGAAATGCAACATTTTTGAAATAGTGACTAAAATGCAATTTTTGAAAAGTTCAGTGGTGACTGTTTTGTAAGGATTGAAACTTTGAATCTTTAAGGGGCTAATTTACCCAAGAAAGATTTCTCCAGATTTTTCTTAAATTTAAGTGATTTAATTAATGTTTTAATTAATTAGATGAGGAGAGAAACTACCTTTTGATTAAATCATAACTAACTTTTCTTAAAACTTTCTCATCTCATTTTCTCTCAAAATTCCCTCATCCAAACACTTTTCTCCAGGAACTTGTTCCATTGGTTTTCAATTCAATTGATGAGGATTCAATCAACAATTAATTCCTAATCCTTTATACATCAAATCCTTTTGATTTGCTCATTGGATTTTCAAGAAAATTGTCTCTAATAAAGAAGAAATCTACATTTAGAGGTAAGGTTGTTCTTCTCCTCTAAATACTCAGCTCTTTACTGAAATTCCCAAGTTATCAATCCTTAATTTAAGTTTTATAAATGGTTTTAATGGTATGAACTTGACTTTGGCTTAAAACTCAAGATTTGGAAGAAATCTTGAAGAATTTCGTGGTGATTGTTTGTGCTCTGTTTTGAGATGGTTATTAAATGTAGTTTGGATGTGTAAATGAGGTTTGATCAATGCAATCCCGAATAGGTTATGTTTCCTAAGTTTTTGCTTATGAAAATGGTGGTTTTTGGGGTGATCTTGGTGTTCTATTATAGCTGGAGGTATAAGGATGGGTTTAGGTTCATTTTGGATGTTAACTGATGTTTATAGAAGGTTGGATTTGATGGATCTTGGCTGGGTTACGTTTTGGAAGAGTTTGGAGGTGATTTCGGTTGTGTTTGGTAGCCGAAATGTTAGATTTATGTAGAGCAGCGAGTTGGGTTGTGTTGCTGGTGTTTTTAATGCAAGATGATGCATTAATCCTCTGTTGTTATGTGTTTAAAACAGGGGAGAATGATCTGGAAGCAATAGAGGTGGCGTTGGAGGTTTCGGATGCTTGGAAGGCTTGTCGGCTAGCATAGTTTTATGTACCGGTGAGTGGAAAAGAGTTTTCCATCTTTGAAACATTTTGGACGAGGTTTTGGGAGCTTAGTTTAAGTCTAAACAACTTAGCTAAGCTCAAGAGTAAGTAAATGGAATTTCTCTCTTGGATTGTGCTATGCTTTGGTTTTAAATGCACTTGGGGTGGTTGAGTTTTAATTACTGTTTTTAAGCATGTTTAGTCATGGTTTAATGCTGGTTTTGAAAGCTATATGTTGAAGGATGCTCAAGGTAAGAGATCCTTGTTTTGGCATATTGTTAAATTGGTAGTTGTGCATGGTGATGCATGGTGTTTAATGGCTTTGTTTAATGCTTTAAAACAGTGAATTGATGATGGTAATTGATGTGTATTGGCAAGTGATGTAAGTGGTTTTTGGTTACTTTAATCGGATATAGTTAGCCGGCTATAGGATTGGGTGCACCGTGAATAAAGCCGCCTTGGATGTTGAGGGGTTGTGTTTGTACCGTAAACTCCATCCAAGTATCCTAACGAGAGAGGTAAGATCACAACGGTGGTTAAAAGTCCGTGTGTGGATCTTGGTGAGCTCACAACGATGGTTAAAAGTCCGTGTGAGGATTTTGGGTAAGATCTCAACGGTGGTTAAAAGTCCGTGTGAGGATCTTGTCAAGGTAACAACGGTGGTTAAAAGTCCGTGTGAGGATTTTGTTAAGGTCACAACGGTGGTTAAAAGTCCGTTTGTGGATCTTGTGTTATGTGTCCCGTACTTTCGTTCGTAGATTATACAACTACCGATGAGTGATGTTGAGGGGTTGTGATTGTACCGTTAAACTCCATCACGGGTGTTGAGGGGTTGTGATTGTACCGTTAAACTCCACCTTATGTTGTTCGGTAGTGTGTATGAAGTGTGTGGGACAACGCTTGTAATCCGCGTATCCGATTGTGTCTTGAGTTGAAATGGTTTGTGAATTATCACTTGAAAGCCAATATAATGTTTTTGAATGTAATGAAGCGAGAGATGCTTGAAATGGTGCAAGGTTGCATGGGAATTGTGTAATGATTTAAGAGTGCGTGTATTACTTGTTAGGCATGAGCAAGTGTATATCTTCTATTGTGAATGGTGCATATGGGCATAGAATCTCTTTAGTGCATTGGAGTCTTGTGAAGGCTTGTTTAAAAATGCATGTAATGCAAATGTTGCTTTTGTAGTTCATGTGTTTTGCATTTGTTGAATGCATGAGATAGTTAAAAGGAACAAAGGGTATTCAAAAGGTATTTTGCTTTGAAATGATCATCAAGCATGAGGAAAGTATGTTGTGAAGTGGAAGTGTTTTCCAAGGAATTTGAGTTTAACTTTGCATGTGGTGTTCATGCATGGAAAGGTTTAAATGATAGTATTTGCAAGAATGTGTTTTGGGGTGAGTTGTTTAGCTTTTCAACGTTAAAGGTTGGTTTTCATGTTGAGCAATGCATGATTTAAAGCAACGTTGTTTCAAAGGAAGTTTTCCTCCAATGCTTTGGTTTATTGAGTTGTAACTACATTTAAAGAGGGTTTTATGATTCGCTGCATTGATAGTGTTTTGGTTTTGAGCATTCCTCACTAAGCATTATGTGCTTACGCTCCTTTATGTCCATCAATGCAGATATTTGAAGTCGGGACAACAAGAAGCAAGGGATTCAAGAAGAGCTCCACTTGAGAACTATGTCTTGGTTTATAGCTATAGATAATAAAGGCAATGGGGGAGAGTCTTTTATATTGATGTGTAATGAGATTGTGTATGTTGACCAAGTTCGGTTTATGGTTTGAACTTTGTTGTTGATCGCTTTGCCATAGTTGAATCATCTTCTTCATAACTTGATATGTTATGCTCTTTGATTAATAGAAAGATCATGTGTTGGATGTGTTGAATGAGTTGGTGCACCTAAGTTTTGATTTGTATCTAGTTTTTAATGCAATTTGGTAGTTATGATGCTTGGCATGTTGTTGATATGTTGAGGAATGGTTTAAAGTATGTTTGTTGGTGTTTGGATGTGTAAAACCAGAATTTTCTGTTGTTTCTGGGCAGGGTGTATCGAAACACCCTTGGCTGTTTCGAAACGGGTGCATGAAATGGCCTGGGCGTTTCGAAACGGCTAAAGGTGTTTCGAAACACTTTGGCTACTGGAGGTGTCCGTTTCTGAACTAGTTTCAGAACATACCCGCGTTTCGAAACGGTCAACACCATTTCGATACGGGCGTACGACACGGGTGTTTCTATACGGGTGTCAGTGTTTCGAAACTGGTGATCGTTGGACAGTTTTTGCATGCTTTACATTTTAGTCCTGGAAGTTGTAATTGCAATTGCTTGAGTTTGAGATGTCTTTTTAAGCTGAAATTTGGTAGAGAGGCTTGTAAAATGATTTATTGAGGTTTGGTAAAACTAAAATCTTGGAAGTCCTTTTACTTTCCAAAATTTACATTTTGGTCCCTAAAAGTGTATTTCTTGCATTTGAGTCCTTAAACGTTTCCGATCGCTGTAATTTTCTCTCCCAAGGTGCTTGGGCTTTCACATAGGTTTAATGCTCATCTAGAGAAGTTTTAAAAAGAAAAAAAAAGGTTGTTAATCAAGGTTGACTTTCGGGTTGACTTTGGTTTTCCCCGTGTAATCTTCGTAGTTCGGGTCAACCGTCTAGATCGGACTAAGGGGGTTACAAGTTGGTCGAGTGTTGGGTGACATAGCACTTAGGATATAGGCGATGTCCAGATCTTATGGAGTTGTCATTGTTGGAATGCATGAGATGTCACCAGTTGTTGGACAACTGTGAGTTGCTGTTAGAATCCATTTGTAGTTTGAGAGAAGATAAGTTTCGAGGGTTGACACCCGAGGTATCCGTGGAGTGGATGGCATGTACTATTGGGATTATGGAACAAATAGGGTGCAATGATGCACGTAAGCTGGGATGTGTTGTTTCTCTGTTGGAAGGAGATATGTACAACTGGTGGACAACTGTGGTTATGAGTTTGGAAGCCGACGTTGTGACCTGGGAGTTTTTTTGAACATTCTTTAAGAAGATATATCTAAGAGTTTGATATAGATTTTTCAAATGATAAGAAATGTGAATTCATGGCTTGGGTTCAAGGTAGTATGTATGTGGTCGAGTTTAAGGTACATTTTTTTAAGTTGAGGGAGTATGCTCTTGAATTGGTATTTGATGTGAGACATCGATGTGATTGATTTTGTTTCGGATTGGTACATGATGTCAGGTTATATATGTTGGCTTTTGGCTATATCGTTTTCGACGTGTTGGTTACACGGGCGAAGTGCTCTGAGCAGAACTTAGGTTTATCAATTCGTGTGAGAGGTTCTAGCTCTGATAAAAGAGTTGCAGACTCTGGTTTTGATGGTAGTCAGTTTAAGAATAATCATCATAAAAGGTATCGCCTGAGTTGAGGTGAGGTGGTGGTAGTGATGGGCGAGGACCGTAGGGTAAGAGTATCCAAGCTAGAGTGGCATTTAATGCTTGTTGGATATGTAGATCGTGTGGTCACATGAGGCGGGACTGTCTACATTTGATTTGTGTGGTATAAACTTCTGTGCATGTTGTTGTTAATGCTTTTGGAAGATGTGGCTTGAACGATCGTTTCAGAAGCGTTAGATGTGGGAATGCAAGTAACTAGTTACTTTGGTGAAACGATTGTTACAATAAGGTTGTTTAGGAGATGTCCTTTATTTGTTCAAGGTCATATGGTTGCGGTTGATTTGATAGAGTTGCCTTTTCATGTCTTTGATGTAATCCTTGGTATGGATTGGTTGTCGGAGCATAAGGATGTGGTTGATTTTGAAATCAAGCCAGTTACCTTGAAACCAACTAATGATTACGAAGTGGTTATCGTGGTTGAGAATGTTAAATTCTTGTCCAATGTTGTTTCGGCTCTGGAAGCGAGTCGTTTGATAGAATCGGGTTGTGAGGCCTTCTTATCTTATGTTATGAATCCAGGGTCGAAGGAAGAGTGTGTTTAGGACATACATAGAGTATGTGAGTTTCCGAGCATATTTCTGGAGGAATTGCGTGGTTTTGTCGCCAAATAGAGAGGTTGAGTTTGGCATTAAGTTGTATGAAAATTCGGCTCTAGTGTCTATTGCTCCCTATTGTTTGGCACCAAAGGAATTGAAGGAGTTGAAGACGCTCGCTATTGCTTGATCGAGGGTTTATTAGTCCTAGTGTTTTGCACTAAGGTGCGCCGGTGTTGTTTATGGAAAAGAATGATGGTTCAATGCGAATGTGTATTGATTATCGGCAATTGAACAAGTTGACGATTAAGAACAAGTATCCTTTGCCATGGATTGATGTTTTTTATTAGTTTTGAGGTGCTTCGGTTTTTTCTAAGATTGATTTGAGGTCCGGGTATTATCAGTTGAAGGTGAAGGATGTGGATGTGCCTAAGGCTGCTTTTCGTAGGAGGTACGAGTATTATGAGTTCTTGGTGATGTTGTTTGGTTTGACAAATGCGCCTGTTGCATTCATGGATATGATGAATCGAGTATTCCATGAATTCTTGGATCAATTTATGGTTGTATTTATTGATGATATCCTTGAGTACTCTCATACCTAGGAGGATCATGATAAACACTTGGGGATTGTGCTTCAGGCTTTGTTGGATAATCAATTTTATGCCAACTTGAATAAATGTGAGTTTTGGCTTACAGAAGTTGTCTTTCTTGGACATGTAGTGTCAGCCGAGGGTATTCGGGTTGATCCACATAAAATTAAGGCAGTGATGGGTTGGAAGTCACCTAAATCTGTGATGGAAGTTCGTAGTTTTCTTGGCTTGGCTGGTTATTATCGTAGGTTTGTGTATGGATTTTTGAAGATTGCTACTCCATTGACTAAGTTGTTGCAAAATAATGTTCTCTTTGAGTGGACGGTTGATAGATAACAGGCTTTTGAGAAGTTGAAGGAAGCTTTAATGCAAGCTCCTATCTTGATTCAACCTAAGTCGGGTAAAGAGTTTGTGGTTTATAGTGATTCATCATACGTTAGTTTGGGTTTTGTGTTGATGCAAGAAAGGAAAGTTGTGGCTTATGCATTTAGGCAATTGAAGGTGCACGAGCGCAACTACCCTACGTTAATTTGTGTTTGCTTTGAAAATTTGGAGGCATTATCTTTATGGTGAGAAGTGTGTTGTTTATACGGATCATAAGAGTTTAAATTACTTGATGACTCAAAAGGATTTGAATCTTAGGCAACGTAGATGGTTGAAATTGCTTAAAGATTATGATTTAATGATTAAGTATCATCCAATGAAAGCTAATGTGGTAGTTGATGCTTTGAGTAGGAAGGTTGTGGTTGAGTTGAGAGCCATGTTTGCATGGTTGAGTGTGATGCAAGAATGTGGTTTGTTGGCTGAGTTGCAAGTTAAGCCATCTTTTTCACAATTGATTAAAGAAAAGTAATGTACCATCCACTTTTCCGTCTAGCATTTTGTTCATCGAATTAGAATATTAATTTATTTTTTGAAAGCAATTAAGTCAATAACTAAGTAAATTATCCAATTTCATCCTTGAACTCCCTTATTTGACGATAATGGCATCAATTCGAATCTAAATGAGACTATGTATTCGAATTAAAGAATTGAGTTGAATGAGCTGAGTTGATAACTTAATGGAACATTAATTTGATTGTCACATGATTAAAGTAATAAGATTGGAAAATTAAAAAATAATTAGAAGGTGTATGATTCCCTAGTGAAAAATTGGACCAAATTGAAAGAAGAAAGAATTATGTGTGGATGAAATTAATGACCAAATTAAAGAGAAAATAAAACTTATAATTTGCATGTTAAATTTTAAAGTTTTGTGGGTTACCCTTAGTAAAAAATAGATTAGTTTAGTGAGAAAGGTTAATTAAGTAAAACAAATACTAACATAATCCCCCAAATTAAGGGAGATGACTTTCTTCTCCATCTTTTCCCCTTGTTGTCGTGAAATTAGAGAGAAAGGGGGAGAAGGAAAAGCTTGAAAAATCTCTAAAAATTTGGCTTCAATGGAGGAAGGAAACTGCATGCATGTTGATGAAATTGAGTTAGGAAGAGGAAGGGTCATCTAGTTAGCAAGTTAAGAAATCAAATTTGTGAGGAGTCTTTGGAGGAGGCTAAGATTGATCAATCAAGGAGGAGGAACAAGGGCATCCTAATAAAAGATCAAACTTAATGAGTTTGTGAGTGTAATTGTTATAGGGTTGGGACTAGTGTCATAACCACTTTATTTTATTTATGTAATGTATAAATTATGCATGAAATGGACTTAATTTAAAGTTGGTAACATGTTTAGTAAGGGAAGCAGGTTAAATGGGAATGGATGCATGAAATAGATCTTTGTTAATGCTCGATTGTATGAAAATGTGGACCACCCTTATATGATATATTTTGCTATGTTATATATGCTTGAAATTTCATGTGATGTTGTTGTTTATGTATGCTTTGATGTTGTTCGAATGTGACACGAAGTTAATTAGAATGACTTATATGAATTGGTAAAATTATATGATAGAATGAGCATGCAATTCGAATTATACAAAATTGTAGGTGCTAAATTAAGTATGAATGATATCATTGAAAGGTGTATGATAAATTAAAAAGATTAATAAGCCTTGGTCGATTAAAGGTCTTAGATAGTACGACATGCCTAGACTCTGAGCTCTCTTGATTTGTTGCTTAGTGCAACCCCTGATTTGTTGCTTAGTGCAACCCCTAATTTGTTGCTTAGTGCAACCCCTATTTAGTACCTAGTGTACCCTCCAAACTTGTGATCGAATGTGATCTTGCTTGGTGTCCAAGACACATTGATGCTATTAAACATCCCTTGAGTTGTTGCTTTGGCAACCCCTATTTGGTACTTGGTACCCTTCTGATGACTTGCTTATCTAATCCTTCTATTCTACCTAGGGCATCTCAACTAAATTAAATGTGAAACGTATAATTGATAAAAGCTTATGAAGTGGATAAGTGGAATGATGATTGAATTGGCATGATATGAGTCACATTTGATAGATGAATTTTGTGGTCATTGGTCCTTTTGATTGTGGTAAAATGCATTAGAGATGCTTGAAATGTTTGAATATAAGAAATGTGATATGTATATGAACATGATGCTTAAGGTTAATGAATATGAAAATGAAATGTGATATGTTTCATATGTTTAACTCATTGTTAATGGTTGGTGATCCATTCGAATGTCATGCTTAAGGAGATTTGGGACTTTGCTATTGAATAATTGATAATGCAATGTTATATTTGAATGATTTTTGGTTATTTCGATTGTGAAGGATAAGTATAAGCATGTTGGAAATTTAATTGATTCATGGCTCTTGCTTGTTCGAATATGAAGCATGATTATTAATTTAATGCTAATTGAAATGTATATGAACATGATGCTATGAATGGTTGTATATGTGATGTCTGAAATTACTTGAGTTCGGTTATGCCAAGCTTAGTTAGGTGTTAATTGTATGCTATCAATCCTAGCTAAGTAAACTCAATGCTTGATCTCATATAAATTAAAGAATGAATTAGCTTTAGTATTACCTCGCTAAGTATAATTTGTACTTAACGCTCCTTTGTTTCCTTCTTCCCAATTAGCAGGATAGCTTGGGACTAAAATTAGCATATCCGTTCGGGGCAAATTACAAGACAAAAATGTATGATCTTAGTCTTATCTTTAGACTCCTAGATGGTGGCTTTAAAGTTTGTCTAGAGGCTCATTTCATTTTGTTTGGTCGTAGCCTAAACTTACATTGGTGTATGAAGTTATTATATGCTCCTTGATGTTTAGTTAGGAGGCTAATATCATGTTTTGTTTTTAATTCGAATGCCTCATTCTTTTGTTGTAAATATGTAAGTTAAGCTAGTGGTCTTGCATTATTCTTTTTGTTGTATATAGTTCGATAGCTTGGCATGGTTAAGGAACATTTAGAAGTATGATGTTTTCTAATGCAACTATTAATGGAAGGTTGATATAATGGTTTATGAAATAAAGCATGGCTTGTATGATAATTATGACGTTTTTAATTATTGGTAATGCCTTGTTTTGTTTCGAAATAACCTAGACTAAATTAATAGGGGTTCAAATGGCATGGTATAAAAAGGGCATAAGTATTTCGATATGGTTGTATTAAATCCTATCAGTGAATTAATTGATACATTGTTAGAATATGGTTAGTACAAATTGATAAATTAAATGGCCTAGTGTTCGAATGAAAATATTAAGTGAGGTATTAAAATTGGATCTTTAATAAGTTGATAAGAAAATTTTAAATTGGCTCGTAAATTGCTATGGTTTAATATAGATGCAAGTCTAGTTAGTTTGTATGGTTAGAAAATTTTTGTTAACCTGCTTTCCGCGTGCGCATTAATAAGGTTTGCTATTACGAAACTAATCTTGTTTCGGTTTCCAAAATGATATTATGTTTTATTCTGTTCTGGTAACGCTCCTCGCTCCTAACTCGGGCGAGGGGTGTTACATTTTGTGGCATCATTGCTTTTTAGGTTACAAGTCCTAAAAACCTCGAATAAGTTTTTCATGCATCATTTAGGTTAAGTCAAGCCACCTAGTATTCATACATTGAATTTCTTTTGATTATGCTCCTAACTCTGATTTTGTTTAATCTGAAGAATAATGACTGAGACACGGTTAGCTCGAGACGATGAAAGTCCTCGAGGATCCTCAAGTGAAGGGAAATGTGTCCATGTGAGAGAGAATCCTCATGCACAAGATAGTATCTGACAACAACCTCCTATACAACCTCAGCCGAACACTATTAATCCAGTTGTTCAGAATGCTCAACGAGACTGCCTCTTGAGTATGAAAGAAATGTTCGACCAGCTTTTGACGAACATGAGACAAGAACAACCTACTCCGGTAGCTGCTGCCCCTAGCATTTCTCCTATTGAAAAGCTTTCTTAGCACCGAGCCTATACATTCTGTAATGCCCCGATTTTGGGCCTAGAAGTTTCAGAGTTTGAATAGGACCGGTCAAGAACGGTTGGAATCTTTAAGGGAGATTTAGGGAACACCTAGCTCGGGATGCTTTAAAATTATGGAAAAATATCTAAAAATCCTCATTTATTATATGGATGATTGTGGTGGAAGAAATTTTGTAAAATAAGGTTTGAAAATACTACATTTCGGAGTAGTGACCAAATTACAGTTTTTGCAAAAGTGAATAGTGACTGTTTTGTAAAGGATTGAAACTTTGAATCTTTAAGGAGATAATTTTACCAAAATGTTTTAATCAGATTTCTCTTTATTTTGGGTGTTTTTATTAATGTTTTAATTAAGGGAAATAAGGATTATTAAAAAGAAAATCTATCTTTGACTTTTCATAAATACCTTACGTTAGTTTTCTCTCATTTCATTTCTCTCAATTTCTTTTCAGCCAAACACATGTTCTCCATAAATTAGCCTTTGATTTTCATTTCTTTTGATGAGATTTCAATCTCCTTTTGATTCCTAATCTTTTCCTCATCAAATCCTCTTGTTTTCACTTTGGATTTTCAAGAAAACTTGCCCAAATCAAGGAGAAATCAGCCGTTAGAGGTAAGCTTCATCCTTCTCCTCTAATGACCAGTTCATTACTGAAATTCCCAAGTTATCAATCCTTTGTTAATGATTTTTGAGTTGCTTTAATGTTAGAAACATGAAATTGTATTAAAACTTAAGATTTTTGGAGAGATCGTGGTTAATGGTTAGGCTCTGTTTTGAGGTTGTTTTCTAAAGTATTTTGGATGGTAATTGATGATATAAATGAGGTTTTATCAAACAAACCCCGAATAGGCTTGGATTCCTAAGTTTTACATGCTAAAATGGTGGTTTTTGGGGTGGTTTTGGTGTTTTGTTATAGCTAGAGCCTGCGTGTTTATGGTCTTGCTTGGATTGGTTTGAGGTTTGAAGATTGAATTTGGTTTTGTAGTTAGGAAGTATTCATATAGTTTGAATGATCATGTGTTTGATGTCATGCTTTAGCTTGAGCTTTTTAAATATATCCCTTGATGATTAATCAAGTTGCTGATATGCTATGGCATGATTTGGGAGTTGTTTAAGCATGATTAGAAGTGAAAAACCCAGAAAATTCTGTTGTTGCAGGGCAGGGTGTATCAAAACACTCTTAACTGTTTTGAAACAGGGGTCTGTAATGGCCATAATGTTTCGGAACGGTTGAAGGTGTTTCGGAACATTTTTGCTACTGGAGAGGCCTGTTTCGATACTGGTCTCGGGACGCACCCGAGTACCGAAACGGTCAACTCCGTTCTGACACGATCGTTTCGATACCAGGGTCAGTGTTCCGAAACGGATGACTGTTGGATGATGATTTTGAATTGTTTTAAGTTCTCATGTTTTACATTTTAGTCCTCAATGTTGTGGTTGCAATTGCTTGAGCTTGGAATGTCCTTTTAAGCTGCAATTTGATAGGGAGGCATGTAATATGACTAATTACTTATTGGTAAACTTAAAATCTGCAAAGTCATTATATTTTACAAAATTTACATTTTGTTCCCTAAAAGTGTAATTCATGCAATTGAGTCTTTAAATGTTTTCCAATCGATGTGCTATTCTCTCCTATGTTTCCTCTGTGATCACTTAGGCTTAATGTGCATCTAGAAAAGATAAAAAGGAAAAAAAGGGTCCTTAATCAAGGTTGACTTTCAGGTTGACTTTGGTTTTCCCCGTATAATCTTCGTAAGTTCAGGTTAATCGTCTAGGCCGGGCTAAGGGGGTTACATTTGTTGGTATCAGAGCCAAGTTAACGAATAATTGGGGCTTTGTAAGTGGTTATTGTATGTAGTTATGAATGTTTGTGATTTGGCAGTAAAAGCTTGATGTGTGATTATTAATGTATGGTTATGTTGAGATGGAAGGGTGATGTTATTTTGTGTATGGGGTTTAGTTGGGGATCTCATTGCCATATCATTACTAATGAGGAGAATTGTTTTAAAAAATGAGCTTGAGTACTTGGATTACTTACCTTATTATGCCTAATTAGATTTATTGTATTTTGTCAGTTGCATTGTTTTATTATGGGGCCACGTAGAGAGCTTAGAATCAATACACGTTCTACGGCCGAGAGCGAGAGTGTGGAGAATGCTGAGATTTTCCTCCTCCTCCCTCTGGTGGACCACCTGGTGGTGATGGAGCAGGGGTTGGTGCTGCTGGAGTTGGTGCTGGGGTTGCTGGACCCGGGGGAGTTCAGGGGCAAGCTGCTCTTGATATGTCCGTGTTAATACAAGCTATTCCTGGAGCTTTCCAGGCAGTAGTAGATGGAGCTCATGGAGATGCACCTCAGGATGGTGCCAATGTGAGATTTCCGTTGGAGCGTCTCCGCAGTCTGGGAGGGACTGAGTTTAGAGGGTTGACCCCGGAGGGTTCCGAGTCTTGGTTGGAGAGTACCAAGAGGATACTTGGACAGTTGAATTGTAACAATGTTCAGAAGCTAGGATGCATTGTGTCTCTGTTGCATGGTGATGCATATAAATGGTGGACGACCACTATTGCGGGAATGGAGGATGATGATGTGACTTGGACATTCTTCTTGAATGCGTTCAAGCGGAAGTATTTGGGAGTTCGATACCTCGATGAGAAAAGGAGGGAATTCATGTCCCTGGTGCAAGGGAGCATGACGGTGGCAGAATATGAGGTGCAGTTTGTGCGCCTAAGCCAATATGCGCCCGAGCTGATTCCTAGCGAGTGAGAAAGATGTGAACGGTTACGTTACGGGCTGGTGGCGGATGTGAAAACCTATATGCTCGCAACCGATTATACTAATTTTGATGTTTTGGTCACCTGAGCCAAGGACATTGAGCTGAGTCTTGGTTTGGTGAGTCAAACAGGAGGATCCAGCTCAGGGAAGCGAGCTGCTGAGCGTGATTTTGGTAGAGATCGCAATAAGAGGCATAAGGATAGAAGGCCTTATGGTGATGCTAGATGTGGGGGTGTGACCCTGGAAGAGGTCAACAAGGACCAAATGCTTTCTTGAGAACTCCTGAGTGTAACCGGTGTGGTGGGAGGCATGCTGGTGAGTGCTGTGGTAATCGAGGGCATATGAAGAAAGATTGTCCTCAGCCGTGGAGAGAACGGCAGGCTCTGGTGAGAGCAGCTGAACCACAGAGAGGTCGTTGGCGCGGCCGTGGTAATTTCCAGCGCAGGGATGAAGGTGGAAGGAATGTAGCACATGTGGTGGCTGTTCAAATTGAGGGTGGTGGCCAGGCTAGAGTGTATGCTCATCGAGAGTGGAGGAATGACACGGACGTGATCGCATGTACCTTTACTTTGCAATCCTTGTCATTACTTTCTTTGATTGATTCTGGATCTACACACTCGTACATATTGCGTGAACATGCTCAAATGCTTGGTTTGCCTGTTGAGTCTTTGGATGTTGGTATGCATGTGACTAGTTCCTTTGGTGAGACGGTTGTAACCAGAATATTGTATAGAAGATGCCCCTAAATGGTGCAAAATCATGTGTTTCTTGTCGATCTTATGGAATTGCCATTCTATGGTTTTGACATAATTCTTGGCATGGATTGGCTTGTTGAGCATAGAGCCATTGTGGATTTTGAAAGCAAGCGAGTTTCGCTGAAACTAGCGGATGATTATGAGGTTGTGGTGGTGGGAGAAAATGTGAAATTTCTATCTAATGTAGTGTCTACGCTTGAACCAAGCCGGATGTTGCGTCAGGGATGTGAGGCTTATCTAGCCTTTGTTACGAATCCTAGTAAAAAAGAGGTTCGTGTACATGATATAAGGACCGTGTGTGAGTTCCCTGGAGTGTTTCCAGAGGAATTACCTAGTTTGCCGCCTAGTCGAGATGTTGAATTTGGAATTGAGTTGTACGAGAACACAACTCTGGTGTCCATTACTCCTTATCGCATGGCACCCAAAGAGTTTAAGGAGTTGAAGATGCAACTTCAAGAGTTGCTTGACCGAGCCTTTATTCGGCCTAGTGTGTCACCTTGGGGTGCACCAGTCTTGTTTGTTAAAAAGAAAGATGGCACGATGAGGATGTGCATTGATTATCGTCAGTTGAATAAGTTGACCATCAAAAACAAGTATCCTTTGCCGAGGATTGACGATCTCTTTGATTAGTTTCGAGAAGCGGCTGTGTTTTCAAAGATAAATTTGAGGTCAGGGTATTATTAGTTAAAGGTGAAAGATGACGACGTGCCGAAAACAGCCTTTCAAACGAGGTATGAGCATTACAAATTTCTAGTGATGCCTTTTTGGATTGACAAATGCCCCTGCTGCATTCATGGACATGATGAATAGCGTGTTCCATGAATTCTTGGACAAGTTCGTTGTGGTGTTCATCGATGATATCCTTGTGTACTCTCGTATTGAGCAGGAGCTTGAAGGTCATTTGAGGATCGTTTTGCAAGCGCTGTTAGAAAATCAGCTTTATGCTAAGCTAAGCAAATGTGATTTTTGGCTAAAGGAAGTTGTTTTTCTTGGCCATGTGGTTTCGGCTGAAGGGATTCGAGTTGATCCTCAGAAGATTGAGGCGGTGATGAATTGGAAGCCTCATAGATATGTCCATGAGGTTCGTAGTTTCCTTGGGTTGGCAGGTTACTATCGGAGGTTCGTGGATGGATTTTATAAGATTGTCGCACCTTTAACTAAGTTGTTGCAAAAGGATGTCAAGTATGCGGAAGCGAGACAACAAGCTTTTGAGAAGCTAAAAACAGCTTTGACACAAGCTCCTATCTTGGTTCAACTTGAATCAGGGAAAGAGTTTATGGTGTATAGTGACGCATCCTATGTTGGGTTGGGGTGTGTGTTAATGCAAGAGGGTAAGGTAGTGGCTTATGCATCGCGACAGTTGAAAGTGCATGAGCGCAACTATCTTACGCATGACATTGAGTTAGCAGCAGTAGTTTTTGCTTTAAAGATCTAGAGGCATTATCTCTATGGTGAGAAGTGTACTGTGTACACGGATCATAAGAGTTTGAAGTATCTGATGTCGCATAAAGAGTTGAATCTTAGGCAACGATGTTGGGTGGAGTTGATTAAGGATCACGATCTAACGATCAAGTATCATCCAGGGAAGGCCAATATTGTGGCCGAGGCATTGAGCAGGAAAGTGGCGGTGGAGTTAAGGGCGATATTTGCTAGTTTGAGCATATCGCGGGATGGTGGTCTTGTTGCTGAATTGCAAGTGAAACCATCTCTAGTTCAGTTGATAAAGGACAAACAACTGTTGGAAGGAAGACATGAAGAAGCAATTTCCTTACCTTTTTCCTCCAGGTAAATTTTGAGGACGAAATTTCTTTAGAGGGGGAGAGTTGTAACGCCCCGATTTTGGGCCTAGAAGTTTCAGAGTTTGAATCGGACCGGTCGAGAACGATTCGAATCTTTGAGGGAGATTTAGGGAAGACCTAGTTTGGGATGTTTTAAAATTATGGAAAATATCTAAAAATCCTCATTTATTATATGGATGATTGTGGTGGAAGCAATTTTGCAAAATATGGTTTGGAAATACTACATTTCAGAGTAGTGACCAAATCACAGTTTTTGCAAAAGTGGAATAATGGGTGTTTTGTAAAGGATTGAAACTTTGAATCTTTAAGGAGCTAATTTTACCAAAAATGTTTTAATCTGATTTCTCTTTATTTTTGGTGTTTTTATTAATGTTTTAATTAAGGGATATAAGGATTATTAAAAAGAAAATCTATCTTTGACTTTTCATAACTACCTTACGTTAGTTTTCTCTCATTTCATTTTCTCTCAATTTCTTTTCAGCCAAACACATTTTCTCCATCAATTATCCTTTGATTTTCATTTCTTTTGATGAGATTTCAATCTCCTTTTGATTTCTAATATTTTCCTCATCAAATCCTCATGTTTTCACTTTGGATTTTCAAGAAAACTTGCCCAAATCAAGGAGAAATCAGCCATTAGAGGTAAGCTTCGTCCTTCTCCTCTAATGATAATTTTTTTACTGAAATTCCCAAGTTATCAATCCTTTGTTAATGATTTTTGAGTTGCTTTAATGTTAGAAACATGAAATTGTGTTAAAACTCAAGATTTTTGGAGAGATCTTGATAATTATCGTGGTTAATGGTTAGGCTCTGTTTTGAGGTTGTTTTCTAAAGTATTTTGGATGGTAATTGATGATATAAATTAGTTTTTATCAAACAAACCCTGAATAGGCTTGGATTCCTAAGTTTTGCATGCTAGAATGGTGGTTTTTGGGGTGGTTTTGGAATTCTGTTATAGATGGAGGTATAAGGACGAGTTTATGGTGATTTTTGGTGTTGATTGAGGTTTGGAAATGTTTAGAAGTGATAGATCTTAGCTGGCCTTTGTTTTGGAAGAGTTTGGAGATGATTTTAGTTGTTTTTGGTGGCTGAAATGAGGCTTGTGAGTAGAGCAGCGGGTTTAGGTGTGTGGCTGATGATTTCAATGCATGATGGTGCATTAATCCTCTTCTC
Source organism: Hibiscus trionum (assembly GCA_030270665.1). Lineage (NCBI taxonomy): Eukaryota > Viridiplantae > Streptophyta > Magnoliopsida > Malvales > Malvaceae > Hibiscus > Hibiscus trionum. The sequence goes on along the minus strand of BSYR01000010.1, from coordinate 9,894,041 downwards.
TTATGTGTTATGAACATGGGAGACATCTTCGGACGTCTTTGGTGTTGATCCGAAACTGCCGGGAGCTTAGATAGCGTTTCGGCGAGCAAGCGAAACGTAATCGATGTGCGAATGGTGTAGAAGTCCTTGAGGGACAAAGAAACAAGGTTTGGGGATTTAGGAAAGGTTTGAAACACCTTCCTATGTCCGAAAGTAAGTACGGCTAGATTTGCTCTCAAATATGTGGTTGTTGCCCCTAAAATGCTTTTACATGCTCTTTCTTTGAGATAGACAAATTCCTACTGTTTTTATGCATGATTTGTAGCATGAGATGATTCTTTGAAGAGATTTCATGTGATAGCATGTGCATTGAAGAGTTTCAAGGTTTTGATTTAATGCAAGCATGAATTATGATATTGAAATGAGATGAGAAATGTTTGAGAAATGTTGCATGAAAAATAGTAGGTGAGATGAAGTTTTGACAAAATATTGGCATAGAAGATGAGATACTTACCGAATATAATTGATCAATCAATAGGATGAGAGTGCACTATAAACTAAAAATCCGTACGTGCTCTTTGGTTTCAATCCAAAGGGAGAGACCGATGATGGGCATTCCATCAGGTAGGACTTGGTGAAACACCCAAGCATTTTGGCGATGAGAGATACCGCCATGAGAATCCGGTGATGAGAGATTCCACCAGGGTAGGACTTGACCTTGAGTCAAGCTAGTCCGTATATCCGAGTAATGATGAAATGTGAAATGCCAATATAAAATATGGAAATGTATTTGATTCACATGTACCAAAATGAAGAGATGTTTTATGCTATGAGAAATGCATATGAGATTATGATATGAAATGCTTTTGTTTTCATTTATCATGTGTATGGCCTTGCCATGAGATTTGTATTGGTTTAAATGCATGAGATAGAATAGAGGTACATGTGGTTTCAAATGAAGATTTGCTTTGAAATAGTTTTCAAGCATGAGATAGAATGAGCATGTTGTTGAAAATGGCTTTTGAGAGTGTTTTGAATAATGCATTGTTGTGTTGGTTTTTCTTTAGAGCTTGCCTCACTAAACAAAAGTTCTTACGCTCTCTTTTACCAACAATGCAGATAATTGAAGTGTTTTGGGCAGCAAGAAGGTTAAGAACATCCAAGGAAGTGCAAAGCTCATGTATGGTGATGTTTTTATATACATTAGTATTGATATTTGGCAATGGGATTTCATGGTTGTTGTTGGGAGATGTGTTTTGAACTCCCTATGTTTGTAACAAGTTTGATGTGGCTTTTGTAGTTTGTAAATGGTCTTGCTTGGCTTGGTTTGAGGTTTGAAGATTGAATTTGGTTTTGTAGTTAGGAATTATCCATATAGTTTGAATGATCATGTGTTTGACGCCATGCTTTAGCTTGAGCTTCATAAATATATCCCTTGATGTTTAATCAAGTTGCGGATATGCTATGGCATGATTTGGGAGTTGTTTAAACGTGATTAGAAGTGAAAAACCAGAAAATTCTGCTGTTGCAGGGCAGGGTGTATCGAAACACCCTTAACTGTTTCGAAACAGGGGCCTGTAATGGCCATAGTGTTCTGGAACGGTTGAAGGTGTTCCGGAACATTTTTGCTACTAGAGAGGCCTGTTTTGATACTGGTCTCGGAATGCACCCGAGTACCGAAACGGTCAACTCCATTCCGATACGACCGTTTCGATACCAGGGTCAGTGTTCCGAAACGGATGACCGTTGGATGATGATTTTGAATTGTTTTAAGTTCTCATGTTTTACATTTTGGTCCTGAATGTTGTGGTTGCAATTGCTTGAGCTTGGAATGTCCTTTTAAGCTGAAATTTGATAGGGAGGCATGTAATATGACTAATTATTTATTGGTAAACTTAAAATCTGCAAAGTCCTTATATTTTACAAAATTTACATTTTGGTCCCTAAAAGTGTAATTCATGCAATTGAGTCTTTAAATGTTTTCCAATCGCTGTGCTATTCTCTCCTATGTTTCCTCTGTGATCACTTAGGCTTAATGTGCATCTAGAAAGGATAAAAAGGAAAAAAGGGTCGTTAATCAAGGTTGACTTTCAGGTTGACTTTGGTTTTCCCCATGTAATCTTCGTAAGTTCAGGTTAATCGTCTAGGCCGGGCTAAGGGGTGTTACACGTTCGCTGGTACTAGTGAAGAGAAACCTGAAGAAGCTGAGTATTGGTTAGAAAGAACTACTCAGATATTGACTAAACAACTTTAGTGCTCAGATGAGCATAAGCTCGAATGCGTTCTTGCATTACTTGTTGATGAAGCATTGACTTGGTGGGAGACTACGACACTAACCGCTCCAGCAGTGTCTGTAAACTGGAATTTCTTTGTAGAGGAATTCAAGAAGAAGTATATCAGTGAACAGTACTTGGCCGATCGAAGAAAACATTTCTTGTATCTGATTAGACAACGAAGTTGATTGGAATTACTCAAAGATTATAATCTGGCCATCGATTATCATCCTGGAAAGGCTAACATGTTTGTCGATGCTCTGAGTCAGAAACCGAACCACGATATGTCTTTTGAAATTCTCAAAATTTGAAAATGCTCAATCTTGAAAATCCAACTAAATTATTCAAATAGTGCCTTGCTTTCCAAGTAATGTATTGATTTGTTTGTTCGTAGCTTCTCTAGCCATCAATGCTCATTTCCGACTATATAAAGCTCAGAATTATCTGAATGAACTCCAGGTTCAATCTGTTCTGATTTCTAGAATCAAAGAACTCCAAAAAGTTGATCCAGAACTTCAAAAAATCTTGTCTAAGCTTGAGTCTAATCCTGACTTCTCCGTCAAGTCAAACAGTCTTCTATATTTCAGAGATCAGATTTGTGTGCCTAATAACAACGAATTACAAGATGAAATTCTGCAAGAAGCACATCAAAGTTCTTTTTCAATCAACCCTGGATCTGTTAAGATGTACAAGGATCTCAAGCTCTTGTATTGGTGGTCTGGAATGAAATCGGCTATCAATGACTTTGTATCGAGGTGTCTGAACTGTCAACGGGTCAAAGTCGAACATCGTGCTCCTACTAGATTACTTCAACCTCTTGAATTTCCGCAATGGAAATGGGAACGGATTATGATGGATTTCGTGACCGGTCTTCCTTGCTCTCCAAGAATGTGTGATGCTATTTGGGTGATCGTTGATCGTTTCACCAAATCAGCACATTTCATTCCAGTGCGAATGAATTTTAGTCTAGAGGCCTTGGCAGAGTTGTATATTCGAGAAGTTATCCGTTTACATGGAGTTCCTACATCTATAGTCTCAGATCGAGATCCTCGATTCACAGCTCGATTATGGAAAACGTTACACAAGGCTCTTGGAACCAAACTGAATGTTAGCACAGCTCGATTCACGGATCGAGATCCTCGATTCATCCTCAAAGCGAAGGACAATCTGAACGGGTAATTCAAGTTCTTCAAGATATGCTCATAGCTTGCATTATCGACTTCGGAAAGAACTGGGAAAAATCGCTGCAATTAATAGAGTTTGCATATAATAACAGCTACCAATCTTCTATTCAGATGGCTCATTTTGAAGCATTTTATGGAAGGAAATTCCGAACGCCTTTTTCCTGGTCTGAACTCAGAGATGATAAGGTGTTAGGACCTCAACTACTTCAGGAAACTGAAGAACAGGTTCAAATTATTCATTCCCGGTTAAAACAAGCTTTTGATAGGCAAAAGTCGTACGCTGATCTAAAGCGTAGGGACATTCAATATGAGATCGGAGATAAAGTATTTCTCAAAGTTTCTCTGTGGAAGAAAGTTTTCCGCTTCGGCAAAAAGGGAAAGCTTAGTCCTCGTTTCATTGGACCGTTCGAAGTAATTGAGAGAATTGGTCCTGTAGCTTATCGACTCGCACTACCTCCTGAATTCGATAAGATCCATAATGTCTTTCATGTATCTATGTTAAGGTGTTATCGATCTGATCCGTCTCACATCCTCAAACCAGAAGAAGTTGAACTCAATCCCGACCTTTCTTACGAATAGGAACCCATTCAGATTCTTGATCGGGAACTTAAAAGGTTTTGTAATAAGAACGTCCTTCTTGTTAAAATTCTCTGGAAGAATCATCACATTAAAGAAGCAACGTGGGAACTCGAGGATACGATGCGAAAGCAATATCCTCATTTGTTCAGTTCAGGTAAGAATTTGAGGACGAATTCTTTCTTTAACGAGGAGGGAACTGTAACATCCGCTTTTCCGTCCTAGAATTTTGTTCATCGAATTAGAATATTAATTTATTTTTTTTTTGAAATCAATTAAGTCCATAATTAAGTAAATTATCCAATTTAATCCTTCAACTCCCTTATTTGACGATTATGACATCAATTCGAATCTAAATGAGACTAGGTATTCGAATTAAAGAATTGAGTTGAATGAGTTGAGTTGAGTTTATAACTTAATGGAACATTAATTTGATTTCCACATGATTAAAGTAATAAGATTGAAAAATTAAAAAATAATCAGAAGGTGTATGATTCCCTAGTGAAAATTTGGACCAAATTGAAAGAAGAAAGAATTATATGTGGATGAAATTAATGACCAAATTAAAGATAAAATAAAACTTATAATTTGCATGTTAAATTTTAAAGTTCTTTTGGCTGCCCTTAGTAAAAAGCTAGATTATTTTAGTGAGGAAGGGTAATTAAGTAAAACAAATACTAAGATAATCCCCCAAATTAAGGGAGATGACTTTCTTCCCATCTTTTCCCCTTGTTGCCGTGAAACTAGAGAGAAAGAGGGAGAAGGAAAAGCTTGAAAAATCTCTGAAAATTTGGCTTCAATGGAGGAAGGAAAATGCATGCATGTTGATGAAATGGAGTTAGGAAGAGGAAGGGTCATCTAGTTAGCAAGTTAAGAAATCAAATTTGTGAGGAGTCTTTGGAGGAGGCTAAGATTGATCAATCAAGGAGGAGGAACAAGGGCGTCCTAATCAAAGATCAAGCTTAAGGAGTTTGTGAGTGTAATTGTTATAGGGTTGGGACTAGTGTCCTAACCACTTTATTTTATTTATGTAATGTATAAATTATGCATGAAATGGACTTAATTTAAAGTTAGTAACATGTTTAGTAAGGGAAGGAGGTTAAATGGAAATGGATGCATTAAATAGACCTTTGTTAATGCTCGATTGTACGAAAATGTGGACTGCCCTTATGTTATATATTTTGCTATGTTGTATATGCTTGAAATTTCATGTGATCTTGTTGTTTATGTATGCTTTGATGCTTTTCGAATGTGACCCGAAGTTAATTAGCATGACTTATATGAATTGGTAAAATTATATGATAGAATGACCATGCAATTCGAATTATGAAAAATTGTATGTGCTAAATTAAGTATGAATGATATCATTGAAAGGTGTATGATAAATTAAAAAGATTAATAAGCCCTTGGTCGATTAGAGGTCTTAGATAGTACGACATGCCTAGAGTCCGAGCTCTCTTGATTTGTTGCTTAGTGCAACCCCTGATTTGTTGCTTAGTGCAACCCCTATTTAGTACCTAGTGCACTCTCCGAACTTGTGATCGAATGTGATCTTGCTTGGTGTCCAAGACACATTTATGCTATTGAGCATCCCATGACTTGTTGCTTAGGCAACCCCTATTTCGTACTTGGTACCCTCCTGATGACTTGCTTATCTAATCCTTCTATTCTACCTAGGGCATCTCAAGTAAATTAAATGTGAAACATATAATTGATACAATCTTATGAAGTGGATAAGTGGAATGATGATTGAATTGGCATGATATGATTCGCATTTGATATATGAATTTTGTGGGCATTGGTCCTTTCGATTGGGATAAAATGCATGAGAGATGCTTGAAATGTTCGAATATAAGAAATGTGGGCAATGACCCCCTTTCGAAAGACATGAATATGAAATGTGATATGTTTGATATGTTTGACTCATGGTCAATGGTTGGTGATCCATTCAATGACATGCTTAAGGTAATTTGGAACTTTTCTCTTGAATAATTGATAATACAATGTTATATTTGAATGATTTTTGGTTATTTCGATTGTGAAGAATAAGTATAAGCATGTTGGAAATTGAATTGATTGATGGCTCTTGCTTGTTCGAATATGAAGCATGATTATGAATTTAATGCTAATTGAAATGTATATGAACATGATGCTATGAATGGTTGTATATGTGATATATGAAATTACTTGAGTTCGTTTATGCCAAGCTTAGTTAGGTGTTAATTGCATGCTATCAATCCTAGCTAAGTAAACTCAATGCTTGATCTCATATAAATTAAAGAATGAATTAGCTTTAGTATTACCTCGCTAAGTACAATTTGTACTTAACGCTCCTTTGTTTCCTTCTTCCCAATTAGCATGATAGCTTGGGACTAAAGCTAGCATATCTGTTCGGGGAAATTACAAGACAGAAATGTATTATCTTAGTCTTATCTTTAGACTCCTAGATTGTGGCTTTGAAGTTTGTCTAGAGGCACATTTCATTTTGTTTGGTCGTAGCCTAAACTTACTTTGATGTATGAAGTTATTATATGCTCCTTGATGTTTAGTTAGGAGGCTAATATCATGTTTTGTTTTTAATTCGAATGCCTCATTCTTTTGTTGTAAATATGTAAGTTAAGCTAGTGGTCTTGCATTATTCTTTTTGTTGTATATAGTTCGATAGCTTGGCATGGTTAAGGAGCATTTAGAAGTATGATGTTTTGTAATGCAACTATTAATGGAAGGTTGATATAATGGTTTATGAAATAAAGCATGGCTTGTATGATAATTATGAAGTTTTTAATTATTGGTAATGCCTTGTTGTGTTTTGAAATCACCTAGACTAAATTAATAGGGGTTCGAATGGCATGGTATAAAAAGGGCCTAAGTATTACGATATGCTTGTATTAAATCCTATCAGTGAATCAATTGATACATTGTTAGAATATGGTTAGTACAAATTGATAAATTAAATGGCCTAGTGTTCGAATGAAAATATTAAGTGAGGTATTAAAATTGGATCTTTAATAAGCTGATAAGAAAATTTTAAATTGGCTCATAAATTGCTAAGGTTTAATTTAGACGCAAGTCTAGTTAGTTTGTATGGTTAGAAAATTTTTGTTAGCCCACTTTCCGCGTGCGCATTAATAAGGTTTGCTATTATGAAACCAATCTTGTTTCGGTTTCTGGAATGATATTTTGTTATGTTCTGTTCCGGTAACGCTCCTCGCTCCTAACCCGGGCGAGGGGTGTTACAAGTAACCTCATGATGAAGAGTTAGTACCGCATGTTAAGGATATTATGGATGGGAATCTGATAGATTTTTGTTTTAATGATGATGGAGTGTTGTGTTTCAAGGATCAGATAGTGGTTCCTAATGATGTTGAGTTGAGGTGAACAATTTTGATCGAAGCGCATAGTAGTCCTTTTGCTATGCATCATGGCAGTACTAAGATGTATCATGGCTCGAAAAAAGAATACTATTGGGTTGGTTTAAAGAAAGATGTGGCTGATTTTGTTGCTATGTGCATGGTGTGTCAGTGTGTTAAGGCTAAGCATCAGTTTCCTTCCGGGTTGCTGTAACCTTTGAGGATACCGGAATGGAAATGGGAGAGAATCACCATGGATTTTGTGTCTGGGTTGCCGTTAACGCTAGCTAAGAAAGATTTCATTTGGGTAATTGTTGATCAGTTTACGAAGTGTGCACATTTTGTGCATGTGCATATGACGTATATTGTGGATAAGTTGGCAGATTTGTGCATCGCTAAGATTGTGTGTTTGCACGGAGTGCCCAAGTCTATAGTTTCGTATAGATATTCGTGGTTTACATCGAGGTTTTTGGGGTGCTTGCATCGAGCTTTGGGTACATGGTTGAATTTTGGCACTTTGTATCATCCTCAGTCGGATGGTCAATCTGAACGTGTGATTCAGATTTTGAAAGATATGTTGAGATGTTGTGTCATTGAATTTTAAGGAACCTCGAAGAAACATTTTCTTTTGGTGGAGTTTGCGTATAATAACGGATACCAAGCTAGTATACAAATAGCATCGTATGAGGCTATGTATGGTAGAACGTGTCGTATGCCTCTGTGTTGGGCTAAGGTTGGGGAAAAGTATGTTTCCTTGCCTGATGTGTTGAAAGGCACAAATGAGGAAGTGAAGCTTATTTGTGATCATTTAAAAGCTGCCTCAGATCGTTAGAAATCCTACGAGGATTTGAAGAGTATGGAGATTGAGTTTGCAGTGGGTGATTGCGTGTTTTTGAAAGTGTCACCTTGGAAGAAGGTGATGAGGTTTGGACGTAAATGTAAGCTTAGTCAATGGTTTATTGGACCATATGAGGTTGTGAAGAGTATTGGTCTTGTGGCTTATCGTTTGAGCTTACCTTTAGAATTAGAGAAAATTCATGATGTATTTTATGTGTTGATATTGCGGAGGTATAGATCGGATCCGTCGCATGTTATGCTAGTGGAGGATTTTAAGTTGCGACTGGATTTGTCTTATGATGAGGAACCTGTTCAAATTCTTGATTCTAGTAGAAAAGTTCTTCGTGGTAAGATGATTGAACTTGTAAAGGAGTTGTGGCGACATCGAGGATGTGAGAAGGCCACATGGGAAAGCATGACAGACATGTTGAAACTGTTTCTGCACCTTTTTCCTCCAGGTAAAATTTCAAGGACGAAATTTTCTAAGTGGGGAAGATTTGTAACTCCATGGTTTGGGGCCTTGAGGTTTTAGGGTCTGTAGGACCGACACTAGAGATTAAGGTAAGTTTCGGAATCAGTTCAGGGAAACCTATTTCGGAAGGTGATAAAAATACGGAAAATTTATCTAAAATCCTTTTTAAATATATAAACGGTTTTGGTGAAATCAATTTTTGAAAATAGTATTTGGAATTCGGGCATATTGGATTTAGAGACCAAAAATAAACTTTGAAAACTATTTTTAGTGATTGTTTTGTAAAAGGACCAAAATTTTGAATCTTTAAGCAACTAATTGCCCAAAAACTAATATCAGACTTTTATCGCTTAATTGTCTTATTTTAAAGGGGTTTTAATTAATAAAATAGGTTGTAGGAATTGATTGATCGTTATTTCATTAAAACAAATTTGAAGTAACGTCTTTTCTCTCAAATTCACTCCAGCCAAACATTCATTTCTTCTTCAAAATCTTACGGTAAACTCTTGATTTCCTTAATCTTTTTGTTATCAAATGATTTCTTATTATTTTCCTATCAAAACCTTATGTTTTAATCTTGTTTCTACATGGAAATCTATCCAATTGAGGGGAAAGTATCCATTAGAGGCGAGCTACGTTTTTCTCCTCTAATGTAAGGTTCTTTACTGAAATTCCCAATGTAACGCCCCGGTTTTGGGCTTAGAAGTTTTGGGCGTTGACCGGTTTGGTCAAAGTCCTGTTCGAATCTTAAGTGGTTAAATTAGGAAAGCCTAGTTCGGGTTGCATTAAAAATATGGAAAAATGTTCTAAAATCATCTTTTAATATAATTAGATGAACTGTGAAATCAATTTTGAAAAATGGGTTTTGGAAGTATGACATTTTGGCTAGTGACCAAAATGTAATTTTCGAAAGTTTGGTGGCTATTTTATAAAGAGTTGAAACTTTGAATCTTTAAGGAGCTATTAATCCAAAGATGATTTCTCCAGATTTTTCTAAGATATTTTAAGTCTATAATCTGATTTTAAAACATATTAGAAGTGGAGGGAAAATCTATTTGGCATTTTCTCAACTAACTTCTCATTTTCTTTCTCTCTTTTTCTCTCAACCCAAACACTCCATTTCCAGAGTTTTGTTTCTGATTTTCTCACCTAAATTCCTCCATTCAACTCTCATTTGATTGCAAATCATTGTATCTTCAAAACCTCCTCAATTGCTTCTTGTTTCTTCAAGGATTTTCATTCCAAAAAGTGGAGAATCACAAGTTTGGAGGTAAGAACGTCCTTCTCCTCTAAACTATCAGTTCTTTACTGAAATTCCCAAGTTATCAACTCTTGATTGATGTTTAATTAAAGGCTTTTGAGTTTGGAATTGTATCTTGGCTTATTATGCAAGATTTTGATGATTTTTGATGATTTTCGTTAGATCTGAGTAATCTGTGATTTAAGAGATGTTTTTGATGTTAAATGATCTCTAAATTGATAAGGAAATGAGTTTTGATCAATGCAATCCCGGATAGGTTGAGTTTCCTAAGTTTAGCTTAAGATTCTTGAATGTTTTTGTGGTGATCTTGTGGATCTGTTGTTGCTGGAGGTATAAGGATGTTTATAGGTTGTTTTTAGATGTTGTATGGTGATGATGGATGTGAGGTTTTGCTGGTTTATGGCTGGGCTTTGTTTAGAAGTGGTTTGGATGCAATTTCGGTGGTGTTTGGTGGCCGAAATTGGTGTTTGAATGAGAGCAGCGAGTTTGAGTGCTTTCATTGAAGCTTTTGATGCTTGATGATGCATTAAACCTCTGCTTTAATGTGTTTGATCAGGGGAGGCATCTTTGGATCCAAGAGTTGTTGATCCGGAAGCTTGAATTCGTGCTTCGGCAAGTGGCGAAGTGGAATCGGTGAGTGAAAATGGGTTTTCGGCTTTGAAACCAATGTCTTGGGAGCTTAGCTTAAGTCTAAACAACTTTGCTAAGCTCGAGTGTAAGTTTTCGGAATTTCTCTCTAGTGGTGGCCATGATTTTGTTGTGATGCGAAATGATAATTTGCATGTTTTACATACTGATTTGGAGGCATATTTTAGCATGGTTTTTGCTGTTGACATAAGCCATATGTTGAAGGTAACTCTAGGTAGGAGTTCCTTGCTTTTGCACATTGAAATGTTGTGGTATAATGCTTTTAAATGCATGATGAATATGGCTTGGTTTTATGCTTTAAAACAGTGATGTAAGTGATGAAAATGATGTATATTGGCAAGTGATGTTTTTAAAATGTTAAGGTCACTAAGGTGGTTAAAAGTCCTTGAGTGAGCCTTGTTACTTATGAACATCAAGGTGGTTAAAAGTCCTTGGATGGTTCATGTTGTGGACACTAAGGTGGTTAAAAGTCCTTAGGTGATCCTTCTCTATGGTGTTTAAAAGTCCATAGGCCAAGGTGTTTAAAAGTCCTTGGGATCAAGGTGTTTAAAAGTCCTTGATGTGATTCATTCATGGTGTTTAAAAGTCCATGGCCAAGGTGTTTAAAAGTCCTTGGGATCAAGGTGTTTAAAAGTCCTTGATGAGATACTATCTATGGTGTTTAAAAGTCCATAGGCCAAGGTGTTTAAAAGTCCTTGGGGCCAAGGTGTTTAAAAGTCCTTGGGAAAGTTGTTGAACTTGTTTTAATAAATGGAATGTTTCACTTAAGCCAATATGACATGTTAAGAATATTGAGAAGCATGAGATGCTTGTTTAAATGTTTATGTTGAAGCATGAGATTGCTTGTTAAGAATGCTTTTGAGCATGTGAAAAGGTTGATTTAAAGCATGTTTTGTAAATGTTTTGAATTGCATTATTGAATGGTTTTAAGAGCTTTCCTCACTAAGCTTTTGCTTACGCTCTCTACGTTTTCCTAATTCAATAATGCAGAGCGTTAGAGTACCTTGAGGGCAGCAAGAAAGGGCAAGCAATCAAGTTCAAGTGAAGCTCAAAGTACGAAGGTTTTATAAGTGCATTTAGCTTTTGTATGTTTTGGCAATGGGGGACCAAAGTGTATGTTTTGGGAGGTGTTGGAGACTCCCTAAGTATGATATATGTTGATGTGTTTGCTGGTTTTGGTTTGGAACCATTTATGCTTGTTTTGCAAGTTTGGTGTTTGAATGTCTAGCTTGTGTAGGAAGCATGCCTTTAGAATTGGGGCTTTTTGCTTGTGATGATGTTTGGATGAATTGATGATGCTATTATGTTGTTATTATGTTGTATTGCATGTTGGCAAAGTTTGGTGATGTTCGGAGCATGTTTGGATGTGTAATTGCATGTTTAAAGTGATGTTTTGAAGCAATCTGGGCAGGGTGTTTCGGAACAGCACCTACCGTTTCGGAACGGGTGCCTTAAATGAGCCCAGGCGTCCGAAACGGGAGGGGCCGTTCCGAAACGGAAAAGCCTCTGCCAGACCCCCGTTTCGAAACAAGCTAAGCCTGTTTCGGAACGGCCCCGCGTTTCGGAACGGGCTGTCTCCCGTTTCGGAACGGTTGACCGTTGGGGGCTGACATTGGTAGTTATGTGTTTTGAATTGTTTGCGTTTTGGTCCTGAATCTTGTTTATGCAATTGTATGAGCTGTGGATGTCCTTTTGAGCTGAAATTTCAAAGAGTAGCATGAAACATGATTAATTTCAAGTTGGTAACTTCAATTTGGATTAAGTCCTTTAATTTATCAGAATTTACAATTTGGTCCCTAAAGTTGTAAATTGTTCAATTGAGTCCCTGTTTAACCTCTGATGTTTGTGATCTTTTGGTATGATGTTTGTGTGATCACCATTAGGCTTAATGTGCATCTAGACAAGTTTAAAAAGAAAAAAAAAGGGTCGTTAATCAAGGTTGACTTTCGGGTTGACTTTGGTTTTCCCCGTGTGACTTTCTTAATTCGGGTCAACCGTCTAGGCCGGGTTAAGGGGGTTACATTTGGTGGTATCAGAGCTGAGTTCTCGAGTAATTGGGAATGAATGTATGCATGATTGAAGCATGTTTGCTTTGTATGCTTGTGGTTTGAAAGCATGTTCAGTGGCTTGAGGTGTTGATACAATTGAGTTGTATGTTGTGATGTTGCATGCTGAGGGTACCCATTGCCAAACAAAAGCTAATGAAATGAAATTGATTTTGAATGAAATTGAGCTTGAATACTTGGATTGCTTACCTTGCTGGGCCTGACTTGTTTTATTTTGCATTGTTGTTGCATGGTAAAAGTATGGCACCACGTAGAGAGTTAAGAGGTAATGTGCGAGCTACGGCTCCCAATGAGAATGAGAATGAAGAGCACGCTGATAGTGCTGTGTTACCCCCTCCTCCGCCTGGTGGTGGTGATGGAGGTGCGAGAGCTGAAGCTGCAGCTGGTGCTGGAGCTGCTGGACCAGAGGTTGGTCAGGGGCAAGCTATGCCTGACATGACGATGTTGGTACAAGCTATTGCGGGTGCTTTTCGAGCAGCAGTAGCTGGAGCTCAGGGAGCTGGGCATCAGGGAGATGCTGGAGTCAGATTGCCTTTGGAGCGTCTGCGCAGTCTTGGAGGGACTGAGTTTAGAGGTTTATCAGCTGAGAGTTCTGAGGCTTGGCTGGAAAGTACCAAGCGTATCTTGGGGCAGATGAGTTGCACGGATGTGCAAAAGCTGGGCTGTGTTGTGTCCTTGCTGCAGGACGATGCTTATACATGGTGGACAACTACCATTGCTGGAATGGCTGAAGCTGATGTTACCTGGACATTCTTTCAGAATGTGTTTAAAAGAAGATATCTGGGAGTGAGATATCTGGACGAGAAAAAGCGAGAATTCATGTCTCTTACCCAAGGGAGCATGAGCGTAGCTGAGTATGAGGTACAGTTTGTACGGCTCAGTCAGTATGCACCGGAGTTGATACCTGATGAGAGGGCTAGGTGCGAGAGGTTTCGTTACGGTCTTGTGACGGATGTTAAGATGTATTTGTTGGCCACCGAGTATGTTGATTTTGATGTGTTGGTGGGCCGAGCAAAGGATGTTGAGATGAACCTGAGTTTGTCTGCTAAGAGTGCTGGCAAGCGAGCTGCTGAGTATAGTTCCGGAGGTGGACGGAACAAGAGGGGACGAGATCAGAAGTATCAGTCCTCAGCCAGGAGAGGTGGTGGTGTGCCTGCTAGGGGTGGCGGTGCTAGAGCTGATCCTAGTGCTTGTTGGATCTGTGGTTCCCGTGGTCACTTGAAGCGTGATTGTCCTCGTGCTGAGAGAGTGGCACAAGCTCCTGTTGTGACAGCTGGTAATGCTGGTGGAAATGGGTGCTGGAATTGTGGCTCTGCGGACCACATCAGGCGAGATTGTCCGAGGTTGGCTGGTGAGCAGGTGCGTGCTCCTGTTGTTGCTGCACCGCAGAGAGGTCGTGGGCGCGGCCGTGGTATTTCCAGAGGAGAGAGGAAGGTGGCCGAGGGGTAGCTCATGTTGTAGCTATTCAGCCTGAAGGTGGAGGCCAAGCGAGGGTGTATGCTCAGAGAGAGGGCAGGAATGATGCAGATGTGATTGCAGGTACCTTTACTTTGCAGTCCTTGTCATTGCTTTCTTTGATTGATTCTGGATCTACGCATTCATATATTCTTCGTGAGCATGCTGAATTGCTTGGTTTGCCTGTTGAGTCTTTGGATGTTGGTGTTCGGGTCACTAGTTCTTTTGGTGAGACTGTTGTGACTCGGAAGTTGTATAGAAGGTGCCCTTTGGTTGTTCAAGAGCATGTCTTTCATGTTGATCTTATGGAGTTGCCCTTCTATGGTTTTGATGTGATCCTTGGTATGGATTGGCTTGCTGAGCATCGTGCTGTTGTGGATTGTGAGAATAAGCGTGTTTCGCTTAAGCTTGCGGATGATTATGAAGTTGTGGTGGTTGGTGAGAATGTGAAGTTTCTTGCCAATGTTGTGTCTTCTTTGGAGGCGAGCAGGATGCTGAGGCAAAGTTGCGAAGCTTATCTAGCTTTTGTGATGAATCCTAGCTCTAAGGAGTTGAGGGTGCAAGATATCAGGGTTGTAAAGGAGTTTCCTGGTGTTTTTCCTGAGGAGTTGCCTGGTTTACCTCCTGACCGCGAGGTGGAGTTTGGAATTGAGCTGTATGAGAATACAACTCCTGTGTCCATTACTCCCTATAGAATGGCACCTAAGGAGCTGAAGGAGCTGAAGACGCAGTTGCAGGAATTGCTTGATCGTGGTTTCATCCGGCCGAGTGTGTCACCTTGGGGAGCACCGGTCTTGTTTGTGAAGAAGAAGGATGGCACTATGAGGATGTGCATTGATTACCGTCAGCTGAACAAGTTGACTATCAAGAATCGGTATCCTTTGCCGAGGATTGATGATCTCTTTGATCAATTTCAGGGAGCTGCTGTGTTCTCTAAGATTGACTTGAGGTCAGGGTATTATCAGTTGAAGGTGAAAGATGTGGATGTGCCTAAGACAGCTTTCAGGACAAGGTATGGGCATTATGAGTTCCTTGTGATGCCGTTTGGTCTGACAAATGCTCCTGCTGCTTTCATGGACATGATGAATCGTGTGTTTCATGAATACCTGGACAAGTTTGTCGTGGTGTTCATTGATGATATCCTCGTGTACTCTCGTACAGAGGAGGAGCACGAAGAGCATTTGAGGGTTGTTTTGCAAGCTTTGTTGGAAAATCAGCTTTATGCTAAGCTGAGCAAGTGCGAGTTTTGGTTAAGAGAGGTGGTTTTTCTTGGGCATGTTGTTTCAGCTGAGGGGATTCGTGTTGATCCTCAGAAGATTGAGGCGGTGATGAGCTGGAAGGTTCCTAAGTCTGTTCATGAGGTCCGTAGTTTCCTTGGTCTGGCGGGATACTACCGAAGGTTTGTGGATGGTTTTTCCAAGATTGCTGCTCCTTTGACAAAGTTGTTGCAGAAGGATGTTAAGTATGAGTGGACAGAAGCGAGACAGCAGGCTTTTGAGAAGCTGAAGGCGGCTTTGACGCAAGCTCCTATCTTGATTCAGCCAGAATCAGGGAAAGAGTTTGTGGTTTACAGTGATGCATCCTATGTTGGTTTGGGGTGTGTGCTGATGCAGGAGGGTAAGGTGGTGGCTTATGCATCGCGGCAATTAAAAGTGCATGAGCGCAATTACCCTACGCACGATATTGAGCTGGCTGCAGTGGTTTTTGCTCTGAAGATCTGGAGGCATTATCTGTATGGTGAGAAGTGTACTGTGTACACGGATCACAAGAGTTTGAGGTATCTGATGTCTCAGAAAGAGTTGAATCTTAGGCAGCGGCGTTGGTTGGAGTTGCTCAAGGATTATGATCTGACGATTGAGTATCATCCTGGAAAAGCTAATGTTGTTCTTGATGCCTTGAGTAGGAAGGTGGTTGTTGAGCTGAGGGCCATGTTTGCTAGCTTGAGCATATCGCGTGATGGCGGTCTTGTGGCTGAATTACAGGTGAAACCATCTTTGATTCAGTTGATCAAGGATAAGCAGTTGTTGGATGATTCCTTGGTGTCTCATGTTCAGGATATCGCGGAGGGTAGACCTTCGGATTTCTGTTTCAATGATGATGGTGTGCTGTGTTTTGGTAGTCGGATAGTAGTGCCCAATGATGCTGAGTTGAGGCGTGCTATTCTGACTGAAGGTCATAGTAGTCCTTTTGCTATGCACCCTGGTAGTACTAAGATGTATCGTGATCTTCGTGATGAGTACTATTGGGTTGGTTTGAAGAAGGATGTTGCGGAGTTCGTGAGCAAGTGTTTGGTGTGTCAGCGAGTCAAGGCTGAGCATCAGTTTCCTTCTGGTTTGTTGCAACCGTTGAAAATCCCTGAGTGGAAGTGGGAGAGGGTTACCATGGATTTTGTGTCTGGTTTGCCTTTGTCTCCATCGAAAAAGAATTCGGTTTGGGTGATTGTGGATCTCCTGACGAAGTGTGCACATTTCTTGCCTGTGCATACTACGTTCTCTTTGGATAAGCTGGCAGAGCTGTACATTGCTGAGATTGTGCGGCTGCATGGTGTGCCTAAGTCGATTGTGTCGGATAGGGATCCGAGGTTCACATCGCGGTTTTGGCAGTGTTTGCATCAAGCTCTGGGTACAGGGTTGCATTTCAGTACCTCCTATCATCCTCAGTCGGATGGTCAGTCTGAGCGAGTTATCCAGGTTTTGGAGGATATGTTGAGGTGCTGCGTGATTGAGTTCCAAGGTTCTTGGGAGAAGCATCTGCCTTTGGTTGAGTTTGCTTATAACAATAGTTATCAGGCGAGCATACAGATGGCACCCTATGAGGCTCTGTATGGGAGGAAGTGTAGGACTCCTCTTTGTTGGGCTGAAACTGGTCAAAAGTTGGTTTCGATGCCGGCTTTGTTGAAAGGGACCACTGAGAAGGTGAAGCTCATTTGTGAGCGGTTGAAGGCGGCCTCTGATCGGCAGAAGTCTTACGCGGATTTGAAGCGTAAGGAGATAGAGTATGCGGTTGGTGACCGTGTGTTCTTGAAGGTTTCGCCTTGGAAGAAGGTGATGAGGTTTGGCCGAAAGGGCAAGTTGAGCCCTAGATACATTGGACCGTATGAGGTGGTTGATCGTGTGGGTCCTGTTGCGTATCGGTTGAGGTTACCTCAGGAGTTGGAGAAGATCCATGATGTGTTCCATGTCTCTATGCTTCGGAAGTATAGATCCGATCCTTCGCATGTGATGCCTGTGGAGGAAGTGGAACTGAATCCGGACTTGACCTATGATGAGGAACCGGTGAAGGTTCTGGATTCGGATAGCAAGGTTCTTCGTGGCAAGACCATTGAGTTGGTGAAGGTGCTGTGGAAGCATCGCGGTGTTGAGGAAGCCACGTGGGAGCGGAAGGAAGACATGCTGAAGCAGTTTCCTTATCTCTTTCCTTCAGGTAAATTTCGAGGACGAAATTTCTTAAGGGGGGGAGAGTTGTAACGCCCCGGTTTTGGGCTTAGAAGTTTTGGGCGTTGACCGGTTTGGTCAAAGTCCTGTTCGAATCTTAAGTGGTTAAATTAGGAAAGCCTAGTTCGGGTTGCATTAAAAATATGGAAAAATGTTCTAAAATCATCTTTTAATATAATTAGATGAACTGTGAAATCAATTTTGAAAAATGGGTTTTGGAAGTATGACATTTTGGCTAGTGACCAAAATGTAATTTTCGAAAGTTTGGTGGCTATTTTATAAAGAGTTGAAACTTTGAATCTTTAAGGAGCTATTAATCCAAAGATGATTTCTCCAGATTTTTCTAAGATATTTTAAGTCTATAATCTGATTTTAAAACATATTAGAAGTGGAGGGAAAATCTATTTGGCATTTTCTCAACTAACTTCTCATTTTCTTTCTCTCTTTTTCTCTCAACCCAAACACTCCATTTCCAGAGTTTTGTTTCTGATTTTCTCACCTAAATTCCTCCATTCAAATCTCATTTGATTGCAAATCATTGTATCTTCAAAACCTCCTCAATTGCTTCTTGTTTCTTCAAGGATTTTCATTCCAAAAAGTGGAGAATCACAAGTTTGGAGGTAAGAACGTCCTTCTCCTCTAAACTATCAGTTCTTTACTGAAATTCCCAAGTTATCAACTCTTGATTGATGTTTAATTAAAGGCTTTTGAGTTTGGAATTGTATCTTGGCTTATTATGCAAGATTTTGATGATTTTTGATGATTTTCGTTAGATCTGAGTAATCTGTGATTTAAGAGATGTTTTTGATGTTAAATGATCTCTAAATTGATAAGGAAATGAGTTTTGATCAATGCAATCCCGGATAGGTTGAGTTTCCTAAGTTTAGCTTAAGATTCTTGAATGTTTTTGTGGTGATCTTGTGGATCTGTTGTTGCTGGAGGTATAAGGATGTTTATAGGTTGTTTTTAGATGTTGTATGGTGATGATGGATGTGAGGTTTTGCTGGTTTATGGCTGGGCTTTGTTTAGAAGTGGTTTGGATGCAATTTCGGTGGTGTTTGGTGGCCGAAATTGGTGTTTGAATGAGAGCAGCGAGTTTGAGTGCTTTCATTGAAGCTTTTGATGCTTGATGATGCATTAAACCTCTGCTTTAATGTGTTTGATCAGGGGAGGCATCTTTGGATCCAAGAGTTGTTGATCCGGAAGCTTGAATTCGTGCTTCGGCAAGTGGCGAAGTGGAATCGGTGAGTGAAAATGGGTTTTCGGCTTTGAAACCAATGTCTTGGGAGCTTAGCTTAAGTCTAAACAACTTTGCTAAGCTCGAGTGTAAGTTTTCGGAATTTCTCTCTAGTGGTGGCCATGATTTTGTTGTGATGCGAAATGATAATTTGCATGTTTTACATACTGATTTGGAGGCATATTTTAGCATGGTTTTTGCTGTTGACATAAGCCATATGTTGAAGGTAACTCTAGGTAGGAGTTCCTTGCTTTTGCACATTGAAAT
The DNA here is from genome assembly GCA_030270665.1 of Hibiscus trionum. Classification (NCBI taxonomy): domain Eukaryota; kingdom Viridiplantae; phylum Streptophyta; class Magnoliopsida; order Malvales; family Malvaceae; genus Hibiscus; species Hibiscus trionum. The sequence goes on along the minus strand of BSYR01000010.1, from coordinate 9,875,002 downwards.
GTTGTGGTATAATGCTTTTAAATGCATGATGAATATGGCTTGGTTTTATGCTTTAAAACAGTGATGTAAGTGATGAAAATGATGTATATTGGCAAGTGATGTTTTTAAAATGTTAAGGTCACTAAGGTGGTTAAAAGTCCTTGAGTGAGCCTTGTTACTTATGAACATCAAGGTGGTTAAAAGTCCTTGGATGGTTCATGTTGTGGACACTAAGGTGGTTAAAAGTCCTTAGGTGATCCTTCTCTATGGTGTTTAAAAGTCCATAGGCCAAGGTGTTTAAAAGTCCTTGGGATCAAGGTGTTTAAAAGTCCTTGATGTGATTCATTCATGGTGTTTAAAAGTCCATGGCCAAGGTGTTTAAAAGTCCTTGGGATCAAGGTGTTTAAAAGTCCTTGATGAGATACTATCTATGGTGTTTAAAAGTCCATAGGCCAAGGTGTTTAAAAGTCCTTGGGGCCAAGGTGTTTAAAAGTCCTTGGGAAAGTTGTTGAACTTGTTTTAATAAATGGAATGTTTCACTTAAGCCAATATGACATGTTAAGAATATTGAGAAGCATGAGATGCTTGTTTAAATGTTTATGTTGAAGCATGAGATTGCTTGTTAAGAATGCTTTTGAGCATGTGAAAAGGTTGATTTAAAGCATGTTTTGTAAATGTTTTGAATTGCATTATTGAATGGTTTTAAGAGCTTTCCTCACTAAGCTTTTTCTTACGCTCTCTACGTTTTCCTAATTCAATAATGCAGAGCGTTAGAGTACCTTGAGGGCAGCAAGAAAGGGCAAGCAATCAAGTTCAAGTGAAGCTCAAAGTACGAAGGTTTTATAAGTGCATTTAGCTTTTGTATGTTTTGGCAATGGGGGACCAAAGTGTATGTTTTGGGAGGTGTTGGAGACTCCCTAAGTATGATATATGTTGATGTGTTTGCTGGTTTTGGTTTGGAACCATTTATGCTTGTTTTGCAAGTTTGGTGTTTGAATGTCTAGCTTGTGTAGGAAGCATGCCTTTAGAATTGGGGCTTTTTGCTTGTGATGATGTTTGGATGAATTGATGATGCTATTATGTTGTTATTATGTTGTATTGCATGTTGGCAAAGTTTGGTGATGTTCGGAGCATGTTTGGATGTGTAATTGCATGTTTAAAGTGATGTTTTGAAGCAATCTGGGCAGGGTGTTTCGGAACAGCACCTACCGTTTCGGAACGGGTGCCTTAAATGAGCCCAGGCGTCCGAAACGGGAGGGGCCGTTCCGAAACGGAAAAGCCTCTGCCAGACCCCCGTTTCGAAACAAGCTAAGCCTGTTTCGGAACGGCCCCGCGTTTCGGAACGGGCTGTCTCCCGTTTCGGAACGGTTGACCGTTGGGGGCTGACATTGGTAGTTATGTGTTTTGAATTGTTTGCGTTTTGGTCCTGAATCTTGTTTATGCAATTGTATGAGCTGTGGATGTCCTTTTGAGCTGAAATTTCACAGAGTAGCATGAAACATGATTAATTTCAAGTTGGTAACTTCAATTTGGATTAAGTCCTTTAATTTATCAGAATTTACAATTTGGTCCCTAAAGTTGTAAATTGTTCAATTGAGTCCCTGTTTAACCTCTGATGTTTGTGATCTTTTGGTATGATGTTTGTGTGATCACCATTAGGCTTAATGTGCATCTAGACAAGTTTAAAAAGAAAAAAAGGGTCGTTAATCAAGGTTGACTTTCGGGTTGACTTTGGTTTTCCCCGTGTGACTTTCTTAATTCGGGTCAACCGTCTAGGCCGGGTTAAGGGGGTTACACCCAAGTTCTTGATCCTTTATATATGTTGTCTAAAGGAGTTTTGATGTTTTAATTGAGAAAATTTAGTTTAATTGATGGATTTGTGTAATTTTCTTAATGGATCTGTTTTGTTGGGTTTAAGTTTGATTTTAATCATGATTTGGAAGTCTAATAATGTTAAGATAAAGGTTTTAACATTGTAATCTCGAAACTATGTGAATCTCTAGTTGTTTAGGTTGTTAGATTTGGGTTTTTGTGGTGTTATGGTGGTTTTGTGAATGCTGGAGGTATAAGGTTGATAATATGATAATTTTGGTTGTTAATCAATGATAATTGATTATTGAAAGTATTTGGTTTTGGCTGGGTTAAGTTTGGAGATTAAACGATGTTGTTTTCGGTTGTTTTGGTTAGGCGATTGGTAGTTTTTGGCAAGGCAATATGGTGAAATTGCTTGTTGGAGTTTTGAATGCATTGAGATCCATTAATCATCTGTTATTATGTGGTTAAAACAAGGGAGAGCATTTCAGAATCAACCGATAAAGCTTTGGGAGCTTCAGACGCTTAATTTCGCATCGGCAAATTGAGGTTTTGCGTGTCGGTGAGTGATAACGTGGATTTTAGCTTTGAAATGTTTTAAAGGTGGCTTTTGGAACTTAGATTTAAGCATGAAATGCTTGTCTCATTTCGGATGTAAGTATACGGTAATGTTAAAACATGTTTAAAGTATGTGATATATTGTTTTTAATGATGAAATGATGAAGGATGCACATGGTAAGTGATCATTGAAAGTATATGTTTTATACTTGTTCATTAAAGCATGGTTTGATGCTTTGGTATATCGTTTATTATTGATTCTTTGTGTAAAACCAATGTTTGACTTTGATATAACAAATAATCTAAGGACTAAATTGCAATGTAAATAAATTTTTAAGTACTCAAAAGACTAACATTTGACAAGTAAATTTTAAACTTAAAATGTTTTGATGTCAAAACTTAAACCCCATAAAATTTTCTAAGTGTTTCAAAGCCAAAATACTCAAAATTGCCCAGGCGTTTCAAAACACCCCCTTAAGTGTTTCGATACGTTTTGGCACTGGAAATGTTCGTTTCGATACGGACTTATCTGTTTCGAGACAAGGGTTTCGAAATGGGCTTGCCTGTTTCGATAAAGCCTCCATCTAGGCTTTTCAAGGCTTTTGTTTTTTTAAGTGTCGTTTCGAAACTACTTATGCCCGTTTTGATACAGAGATAAAGTATTTTCAAAATCGAGCATTAAATGAACTATTTGTTACTTGTCAGAACCGAACTTTTAAAGAAAAAAATGGTTATGTGTTTCGATACACCCCTTTACTGTTTCGAAATAATAATTTACAATTTCAAAACGTTTCGATACAACCTATAGTCGTTTCCATACGGCCCCCTTTTTACACTTAAAGGCATTTTACTGTTTCAAATTGTTTCGATACAGTCTATAGCCGTCCCGATACGGATCCCTTTTTACACACAACATCTCTTTCTTTTTTTGGTGTCTGTTTCGATACAGGGCCTCGTGTTCTGATACGGGTAGTTGCAGAGCATCATTAAATGAGAAGGCATAAAAGCAAGCCTCAAAAGCACCAGCAACAACTATTGAACCTAAAAGCAACAGCTAAGTAATTCAATCCAAACCTTAAGCACTTATTGTCAAATTCTTGTACTCAACTCTTAGAGTTCTTAGTGTAAATCAAATTTGTGAGTTTGGGGAGTGTTTGTAATCTATTGGGGATATATTTATCTTGATAGAGATCAATTGTAATATCCAACGTCTTCTTTGTAAAGTGAGAGCCTTGTGGTTCAATCTTTTGGTAGAAACATTGAACATTTTTAAAGGTTGCCTCCTTAGCCTAGAAAAGGGGAAGAACGAATTAGTGGATAGTTTGTTGAAAATCCTTAGTGGGAGCTAAGGTAGTAGATGTAGAGCTTGTTTAAAATCTTGAACCACTATAATTGTCTTGTCCATCATTTATAATTGTTCCTTTTGCTCCCTTCATTTTTTAAAGTGCCAATTCACCCCCTCTTGGCCATATCGGTTAATTCGATCCACTCAACAATTTGTATCAGAGATTATCTCATTGAAGGCTTCACAACAACAAGAGGAGATCCTAGAAGAGTGTTAATCAATTTCCAAGTCAAGTCATGGCATCTACCTCTGGGCCAAGCATGTACGAGTCACAATATATCACCAAACCACCATTCTTCAATGGAGATAACTATCCTTATTGGAAGAACCGAATGTGCCTTTTCATCAATTCAAACGATTACACCATACGAGATATGGTAAAAGATGGACCAATCATTCGAATGAAAAGAGATGAAGAAGGAAGGCTTCCTCTAAAGATGAAGGTGGATATGAGTGAAGAGGATAGGAAGAGATTGCAAATGAATGATAAAGCTTTCCACATGCTATTTTGCTCACTCGGACCGAACATCTACTCTAAAGTGTCCTCAATCACAAGTGCCAAATAAGTGTGGGAAGCGATGTAAAGGAGACAAAGATCGGGATCCTAAACATTAGTTACGAGAACTTCAAAATTGAGGCCAATGAGACTGTAACGAAGATGTTTGATCGTTTCTCCCTCATCGTGAATGGTTTAAAGGGCTTTAGAGAGATCATCATCGAAGACAATCTAGTCCGGAAGCTACTCTATTCACTTCCCGAATCATGGGATGAGAAGAGAACCACAATAATCGAGGCAAAGAATTTGAAGACCTTGAAGCTCGATGAGTTGGTAGGATCCCTCCGTACTCATGAGATCATGAAACAAGGGAGAAAAGACGAGAAAAGAAAACAAGAGAGAAGAGTAGTCAAACAAGAGGTAGAAAAGAAGAAACAATGAGTTGCTCTCAAAGCCTCTCTACCACAAGAGGAGAGCACTTCTAGTAGGGAAGATGAGTTTGAAGAATTGGCTATGATAGCCAAAAGATTCTCAAGGTTCATGAAGTCCAACCGTGGTAGAAAGTTTTCAAGAAGAAAAGACTTCAAGAACAAGAACAAAGAAGAAGAGAAAGACTAGCTCATTTGCTACGAGTGTAAGAAGTCGGGTCACATTCGCATTGACTGTCCTCAACTAAAGAAGAAGAGCTTTGAGAAGAAGAAGAAGCTCAAGGCTCAAGTAGCAACTTGGAGTGATGAGGAGTCATCATCCGAGGACGAGGAGCATGAAGTGGCCAACCTTTGCCTCATGGCCCTTAAGAAGGAATCTATGGTAAACTTTAACTCATCATATCTTACTTATGATGAACTTTATGATGCCTATGATGAGTTGCAAGAAGTTTATGATGAATTTGTTGAAAAATATAAAGAGTCTATTTAAAAAAAACAAGAAAAATATTTCCGGTTTAAAATCTCAAAATGAGTCTCTTTCAAAAACAAATTTCGAATTGGAAAAGAAGGTTTTATACTTGATAAATCTTTCAAATTAAGAAAAATCTTAATGTTGAAAAACTTCTTTTCGATTCCCAAGATTATCACACTAAGGAAGTGGATAATCTTAAAACTTCTCTTACTATTGGGAAAAATGGTTTTGACAAGGGTAGTTCTTCAAAAACCCAATATGTAAAGAGAGAATTTTAACTAAAAACAAAGTGGCTTTCAAAGGCATTATAGAGCCAAGAGAATTAGAAGTGCATGGGTTCCTAAGGAACTTGTAGCTTCTAATAATATTGTTTCTATTTCATCTTGGATTCCTAAGGGAACCAAGTTTTTGGAAGCTAAAACTTATGGACCCAAAATGGTTTGGTTACCAAAATCAAAGAACTAATCTTTGTTTGTAGGGGGCATTGTTACAAGGCCAAAGCTTCAAGTCAAAACACATGGTACCTTGATAGTGGATGCTCAAGACATATTACTAGAGACAAGAGTAGATTCATAGAGCTCAAGCTAAAGCATGGTGGAGTGGTAACTTTCGGTGACAATTCCAAAGGCCATATTGAGGGCATTGGCACTAGTGGTAATCACTCATCCATTCTTATTGAATATGTATTGCTTGTCAGTGGTCTTAAACATAATCTATTGAGCATTAGTCAACTTTGTGACAAAGGTTTTGATGTTCATTTTGATAAAAATGGGTGTAAATTTGTGAACATTAAAACAAATAAAGTAATGCTCATTGGTCATCGCATAGGAAACATTTATATGGTGCATTTAGATGACAAACATTCATCTCATGCGTGTTTAGTTGCACATGATGAGAATGATGCATGATTGTGGCATAGGAAACTAGGGCATGCTAGTATAAGTGTTTTAGAAAAGTTGGTTTCCCTTAATCTAGTTAGAGGTTTACTCAAACTAAAATTTTCATTAGATAAATATGTGATGCTTGTGCTAAGGGTAAATAAAAGAGAACCTCATTTAAACCCATTAATGATGTTTCAACTAGTAGATCGTTACAATTAATCCACATGGATTTATTTGGGCCTATTAGAACTATGAGCTTGGGTGGTAAGTCATATGCATTTGTATTGGTAGATTACTTTTCTAGATACATTCGGGTTCTATTCTTAAGTACTAAGAATGGGGTTTTAGAAAAATTTATCACATTTACAAAACTTACCTAAAATGATCTTGATCTTAAAATCTCACATATTAGAAGTGACCATGGAACCGAGTTTCAAAATATGGGTTTTGAAGATTTTTGTAATGAAAATGGTATTAGCCATAATTTTTTGGCTCCTCGCACTCCCCAACAAAATGGGGTAGTTGAGAGGAAAATAGAACTTTAGAAGAGATGGTTAGGACCATGCTTTGTGAAAACAATTTACCTAAATATTTTTGGGTGGAAGCCACTAATACGGCTTGTTATATTATTAAAAGAGTAAAGATTAGGCATATTTTAAAGAAAACACCTTATGAGATTTTGAAATCCAAAAAGCCTAACATTAGCTATTTCCACCCTTTTGGTTGTAAATGTTTTGTCTTAAACAATGGAAAAAACAACTTAAGTAAATTTGATGCTAAAAGTGATGAAGCAATATTTTTGGGTTATTCCCTAAATTCTAAAGCCTACTGGTATTTAATAAAAGAACTTTGGTTGTTGAAGAGTCTATATATGTTGTTTTCGATGATAACCTCCTTCCAAAGAAGGAATCTTGTGATGATGATGATGTAGGGATCATTGAAGCCATTGATGGAGGACAAACATCAAAGGTGGATGAGATTCCAACTAAAGAAGAGGATGCACAAGATCCACCTCTTGAATCCTTCAAGGACTTGGCTCCTGAGGAAAAGAAGGTGACATACCCAAAAGAGTTCAACTATGTCAAAGATGATGAAATCTTGGATGATCCATCCAAGGGGGTAATGTTGCGTGCAAAAGTGATGCGCAAATAGCGTGCAAGTGTACACAGTGTGAACTTATAGTATTTAAGATATCGTCTCCACATGGATTGTGACAGCTTTTTAGAGTTCACTTTTCTGCACAGGTAAAGTAAAAACACAGATATTAAGAGTTGGTTTGCTTGAAGCTAAAACTAAAACACGTAAAAGTAAAGTGAGAAATTAGAGTAGGAGAATGGGCCGGTATTGGATGTTTCGTAGTGTGGAGAATTAATTTACTATCTCAGCACAGTTTTGCTGATCAACTTAACAACTTTGGCTACCGCCCACAGGTATGCCTCGACAAGCGCCCACCCTGGCAGAGATGTGTGAGATCGCCTGGGTAGTTAAGCGATGATTCAAGGTTCGGCAAGGCTCCCTTCTATGACTCCCTCTTCTCTCGAAGCTTGAAGTACTAATGGCGAACATGTCTTGGATGATACCTCCCGGCGTGAATCTAAGGGCAAACACCAACCAATTGTGGATCCTCTTTTAGCCACTTAACTTATCCCTAAGCCGAAGTAGCTTTACCTTATTGTTGGATAAAATTGTGTTTACTCCTTTTGTGAGTTCAACTCTCCCGATATTGAACAAATGGGTTGAAGCCCTCTTCTCTCCCGATAAAGATTGTGGCAATGAAGAACCAATAGTAAACAAACTTTGAATTTTATTGCAAAATTGAAATCCTAAACTAATATAACAAGACTCTTACAACTACTACACAACCAACCCTTAGCCCTAGGGAAGGTTTAGAACATGGTGGGGTTTTGACGGCACTAGGGTTTCGACAAGGAGTTTCTCTCTAATCTCAATTATGTTCTCTCCTTCAAGTCGATTACATATTTATAGGGGAGGAGCCTATGCCTAAGTAAGTTTAGGGTAGGAATACTAGTTAGAATATGATTACAACTCATTAAAAGATCATTAAATCCTCCTAGATTCCCGTTTGACTTTTCTTCAACTTGACTTTGACTCGGCTTTTCTTTGTCTGTTGGGCTCCAATGCACGTGCAAATCGTCTCTAAAAATCAGGCTTTGTGAGCTCTTTCTATCACATGCCACTTTACATTTTTCCACTCTTCCTTGAAGTGCTCCCTCGGTGGCAATTAGTTGACTGCCTCGGCGGGGGTATGGAATGGTGTGCATGAGTTGGCACAGCTCTACATTCTAATTATTTCCTCCTCGATCAGCTCTTCTGATGATCCAACAACTTCCTCCTTTAGTTCCCAACTTTCTCTTCATCTGCCCTCTTTGCTGCTTCGACGGCATTTGCCTAGGCTGGTACCTACGCACAGGGAGAAAACACACTTGAGTAGTATCATATATATATATATATATATATATATATATATATATATATAATCAATTAAATTCATCAAATAAGACAGAGTATATAATCTATGCTATTTTGTGTATGTTACCTAATAAATGCAACCTAAACTATACTTAAGAACAACAATAACTGAGCTAAACTATGCACACTTAACACACCCTCAAACTCGAACTATTTCTTGTCCTCAAGCAATGCAATCTAATAATAACATGCCAAAACTTAAAATCATATGCAAACTAAGTCGAGAAAGCATCTTAAGCAACCTTTACATTCCGTGTAGACTTATCCCTAATTAGCAACCCCTTGAATGACAAAAAAATTACCCGAAACCGAACTATGTATCTCGTGAGTGTGTGTGTTCCTCGTGTTAAGCATGATTCTTCGGCTTCTAAGTAAACCTTCGATAAACACCTTAATTCCCTTGGATTTCCCTCTAGTTTCTTTTTCAATTTCAACCACTAGTTGTCGGTAATAGGCTTTTCTAATGATTGCAATATTTTTTTTTCTCTAGGACGTCTCTTTTTTTCAAACTTCAAGTTCTACCCAAGTTTATTAGGTGAAATACCTAAGTTTCCTAAAAGTCCTAAAATCAAACTAGTCACAGAAAGTGTTTTCTTTTAAGTTCATACCATAGTAGGATTCTAAGCTAACCTAAAGTCATGCTAAGGTTGACGCCTAGGTGGGCCATCTGTCGTGGCGGGTAAAGGATACTCAAGAATATTTCTCAATTAAGAGTTCATTAGGCTTTAAATAAAGGCATGTTAAAATTAGAACCTTAAAAAAGAAAAAAAAATAAAACAAAATTAGAAAATACAAGAAAAAGAAAAATAAAAGACAAAATTAGAGGACTAATTCCCCCCCCCCCCAACTTGAGAGGAGCATTGTCCTTAATGCATGCCTACATACACAAAATTTATACATAGATTAGATAAAAATAAAAGAGAAGAAGGGAAGAGAATCTTAGATTGGTTGTGATTTAGAGGAGTTGCCGGCGTTGCCAATGATCACCCTCTTCCATGCTGCCATCTTGAAGCGCTTGGCCGCCCTCGATGGCTGTTGGCGGGAAGGCAAACTGGGTTGAGCCTTTTGTGTCACCTCTCGTTCACCGTCGTCTTCACTGTCTGGGTAGACTTTGGTAGCGGTGTGTGTTCTCTTTGCTCCTGGGGAGAAGGACGGTTCAAGCTTCGTAGTAATGGATCGAACCGTGTCCTGCCATACGAAGTCGTCTAAGAGGAAGTCCTTGAGGTAGCCGGAGTTGGATGGTCCTGGTGCGTCCGCTGCTGCCCTGGATGGCTGCCCTTGTTCTTTGACTGGGGCTGCCGTCGTGTCTCCTTGGTTGTTGGAGCTGGAGAGGATCTTGGTGGCCGTGGCAGCTAAGGAGGCGTGTGGCTCGGTGGATATGGGAGTGGTTGATGCTGTCGGATGTGTTGCCAAGGCAGATGGTGCGACGGGCGTTGTTGGTGCCGCCGGAGCAAATATCTCGACAGGTAACTCTAGGAAGAGGGCCGCTGGGAACTTTTCTTTGATGGAGGAGGCGGTGGCGTTGTTGAAATCCTGGATATATGCCACGAAGGTTAGCTGGCGGTGTTCCATTCGATCGAGCTGTACGGCCAAGCCGCCGATGGTGGTTGTCGGGGCAGGTTTTAGGATGTGTTGCTGATTGCCCATCTCCGACACCAGGGTAAAGTTTTCTAGGGTGGCTGATGTGATCTCCATTTTCCGAAGGATTATTTCCCTTGTCCACCCGGTTCGTTCTTGTGTCATGGTGTCGGTTGGGGTGGGTGCCAAATATGCCATCTCACATGTCACTGTGATAAGGCTGGGGAAGTAGAGTTGCCCCTTTTTTTCTGCCCACACTCGTAAATTTCATTAGCAATAATCGAACCCACATTGACATACCTTTTATTGATGATGGAGTGGATGAGTGCCAATCTTGGCTTGTTGATAGTGGAGTTGTGGGTTGTGGGCAGCAAACGCCTCTTCACAAATGTGTTACAAAGTTTCACCTCAGGCAGCAAATTCCACCGATTGACGAAGCCTCAGTTTTTGCCCTCGTTCCAAACCGTCCCTGGTATGCATAACTCTTCCTTTATTGCCTCGTAACTATCGACTGTGAGGGAGGCAAGGAACTCTGCGTGCTGGTCTTCGCAGATATGAAGGCCGCAGTAGAGATTGATCTTGTCTTTTTCTATTAAAATCGGCCGCCCGCGACTATTGACTATCGACACGTCCTCCATCGGCCCATGGGCGCAGTACTAGCGCACCATGGTTTGATTTGCTGGCTTGGGTTTCTGGGAAAAGATTTTCCACCATTGATGCGCGATTTTGGAGTAGATGAATTACTCAAAGCCCTAATTTTTCTTTCCCGGCTCGTAGAAGAATCCATACTCCTCCCATACCAATCTTTCTTTAAATCTTTCGTTGTGGCGGGCTTTTATTTATGGTGTGGAAAAGTGATGGAGGGATTCCTCTGATTCTGCATGGACAACATGGTGCCGGGGGTTCTTGCCATTCTTTAGGTGGGCTTTAGGTTTTTGTGTGAGAGAGTTGTGAGGGCTTGAAAAAAAATTGTGGAAAAAGAAATAGACTGGAAGTAAAGGAAATCTTGTTAGGCAATAAGAAAGAGAGAGTAAAGAATAGTGAATAGTGAAAAAATGAGGGGTATAAATAGAGAAAGAGTGTTGTCGTTTCGTCTGCCGAGGTAGCCATTGCCCGGGCAAATAGCCGTTGGAACAGAACAGGCTTCTACAAACGGCTAGTCTGTAACGACTAGTTCTGGCGGGAAACAACGTCTGTCTGCCGCGGAAATTTAGGCAAGCGGGCTTGGAATGGTTAATGAATTTGGGCTTTCTTCTTCTCCCTTCTCTTGGGCTATTGTCTATCCTAAAAAAACTGAAATAAAAATTATTAGAGAATGAGAAAATACGATAATGAAATCTAATTCCTAGAAATGCAAGAAATTAAAATCTAAATCCTAAAACATAAAACATAAAATAAAAGGAAATAAAAAAAGTTAAGTTATGTTGGGAAATGCATCTGGATGCATTTCCCAACATAACCACTTCCTGGGCTGCTCAAGCATCTGCTTCACCCTCTACCAGGGCAGGTCATTGTGTTTCCCTTAATTTTTGGTGCTGCCAAGTTGCCCACCTTGGCGGTTGTGGCTGGTGTGCTCTAGCTTAATGCTGGGTTCGGTGTCTGCTGAATCATGGATGTCCTGACATTCTTCTTTGTCTTCAGCTTTCTTCAAGTGTTGCAAGACATTTAATTTATTTTGTCGGTCATCCACCTTCATAGTAAGCTCCCCATTCTTCACATCTATTAGAGTTTTACTTGTGGCTAGGAATGGTCTTTCCAGGATGATGGGTGCTTTTTCATCTCCTTCACAATCCATAATTAAGAAATCTGCTGGAAAGATGAGATTGTTTACTCTTACTAGGATGTCTTCGACCTTTCCTTCATGTTGTACATACGAGTGATCAACTAACTGAAGTATGACGGTGGTGGGTCTAGCTCTTCCCATTCCCAGCTTTTCAAACATCGATTTGGGCATCAAATTGATGCTTGCCCCAAGGTCACATAAGGCCTTCCCTTCATATTGGCTCCCAATAGTGCAAGAGATGAGGAAATTGCATGGGTCTCTTAGTTTGGGCTGTGTTTTATTGTGCAGCATGGCCATGCATTCTTCCGTCATGGCTATGGTTTCAAATTCCCTGATTTTTTTCCATTTGGAAACCATGTCTTTCAAAAACTTTGCATAGTTCGGCATTTGTTGTATGGCTTCCACCAGGGGTATGTTGATGTGCACTTGCTTGAGAATGTCTACAAACTTTCTGAGCCGGTGGTCCTGCTTCTGGGGTTTCAGTTGTTGTGGGGCAGGTGGGTGTGCACGATCTTCATGTTTCACGATGGTACTACGAGAGTCTGCTGGGGAGGATGGTTTTGGGTCTATCGCGGTAGGATTGCTTGCTTCCGTCTGGGTGACTAATTTGATGGCCTTGCACTGCTCGTAAGTGGGTTTCCTCGCGACTTCAATATCGTTGGGCAATCCTCCCATAGGTTTGGTGTTCAAGACTTGAGCAAATTGTCCCACTTGAGTTTCTAGTGACTTTAAAGTTGCTTCATGATTCTTTCATTCGCATCTCGGTCTTGTCCATGAAGGCATCGGTTTTCTTAACAAATAAATCTATATTGGACATATAGGTACCTGTCTGAGTCATGAAGGCACGTAGAATTTGCTCCAGGGCACTGGTGCTGCCTGTTGCGGCGGGTTACTCCATGAAAATTTAGGATGCCTCTTCCAACCATGATTGTAGGTGTTCGATGGAGGGTTGTTGTTTCTGTTGAAGTTTCCTAAAAAGCAGATGGTCTCTGTCCCTTGTTGGCATTCAGATAAGTCATTGTCTCCCCCACATTGGTCGCAAAAGGCATTAATTGCTTTGACTTGTTGTGTATTATTCTGTCCTTGCATCGCTTCTACCATCTTTGTCAACCGGGCAACTTGTGCTATGAGTGCATCTGATGTTCCTAGCTCGTTTGATGTGGCCTGCCTTCTTATGCCACCTCAGCGGGTATTAGGAAATTGATAGTCGTTTTTGGCCATCCTGTTCAGAATTTGAATTTCTTCGGCAGGCTCCTTTTTCGAGTAATGTACCATTGGCAGAGGAATCCAGCATCATCCTTGTTGGTGTGTTCACACCATTGTAGAATATAGATACTAGTGTCCATTCTAGAAATCTTTGGGAGTGGCATTTATTCAACAATTCGCAGTATCTCTCCTATGCCTCGTACATTGGTTGATCATCTTCCTGGCGAAATGTAGTGATGTCAGTCCGCAGTTTATTAGTCAGGCTGACGGGATTAAGTCGAGCTAAGAAATCTCTGCATAATTCTGTCCAAGATTCAATGGACTACGATGGTAGGCTGTTAAACCAAGTCTTTGCCCTATCCCTTAGCTAATAGGGGAATAATATTAGACGTAGCACGTCCGGATGAACTCCATGGATTTTGAAGGACTTGTAGATGTCCAGGAAAGACTTCATGTGCTCGAGGGCATCTTTAGTGGCGGAACCTCCAAACTGTCCAAGCGTATTCAGCATGTTGAACATGACGAGTTTGAGCTTGAAGTGGTCCGCTTCTATTTCAGGATCGATCACGCCAGAGTTCAGCCTTCTATGATCTTCCTTCGGGTAGTCTCTTACTAACCGCCGAGCGGCAGGAGGTTGCCTTCCATTGCCCGCCAAGGCATTGTCGCCTGGGGTGGTGGTGGTAGATTCTGGATGTTTTCTGGATCAGCCATGGGTTCCTTGTTTGCTTGTCTTAATCTGCATGCAGTACGTTCAGGCTCTGGATTGTATTCTCGCAAGGGTGATTTCTGGTTGGCTCTAGTCATAAACCAAAGAAAACCAGGGGGTTAAGTGAAAAAAATAAAAAGTGCAGAAAAATAAAAACAAAAAGTTGTACGCCAATCCCCGGCAACGGCGCCAAAAACTTGTAGCGTGCAAAAGTGATGCGCAAATAGCGTGCAAGTGTTCACGGTGCCAAGTTATAGTATTTAAGATATCGTCTCCACAGGGATTGTGACAGCTTTTCGGAGTTCACTTTTCTGCACAAGTAAAGGAAAACACAGATATTAGGAGTTGGTTTGCTTGAAGCTAAAACTAAAACAAGTAAATTAAATTGAGAAATCTGAGTGAGAGAATGGGCCAGTATTGGATGTTTCGTAGTGTGGAGAATTGATGTACTGTCTCGGCACAGTCTTGCTGATCAACTTAACAACTTCAGCCACCGCCCACAGGTAGGCCTTGGCAGGCGCCCGCCTCGGCAGAGAGGTGTGAGATCGCATGGGTAGTTAAGCGATGATTCAAGGTTCGACAAGGCTCCCTTCTATGACTCCCTCTTCTCCCGAAGCTTGAAGTACTATTTGCGAACACATCTTGGATGATACCTCCCTGCGTGAATCTAAGGGTGAATACCAACCGATTATGGATCCTCTTTTAGCCGCTTAACTTATCCCTAAGCTAAAGTAGTTTTACCCTATGTTTGGATAAAACTGTGTTTACTCGTTTCGTGAGTTCAACTCTCCCAGTATTGAAAAAATGTATTGAAGTCCTCTTCTCTCCCGATAAAGATTGCGACTATGAAGAACCAAGAGTAAACAAACCTTGAATTTTATTGCAAAACTGAAATCCTAAATGAATACAACAAGACTCTCACAACTATTACAAAACCAACCCTTACCCCTAGGGAAGGTTTAGAACATGGTGGGGTTTTGACGGCATTAGGGTTTTGAAAAGAAGGAGTGTAACGCCTCAATTTTGGGCCTAGATATTTTAGAGTTCGAATCAGACCAGTCGAGAACGGTTCGAATCTTAAAGGGAGATTTAGGGAACACCTAGTTCGGGATGCTTTAAAAATAAGGAAAAATACCTAAACTCCTCATTTATTATATGAATGATTATGGTGAAAGCAACTTTACAAAATAAGGTTTGGAAATACTATATTCCGGTGTAGTGACCAAATCGTAGTTTTTGCAAAAGTTAAATAGTGACTATTTTGCAAAGGATTCGAACTTTGAATCTTTAAGGAGCTAATTTTATCAAAATGTTTTTAATCAGATTTCTCCTTATTTTGTGTGTTTTTAATAATGTTTTAATTAAGGGAAATGAAGATAATTAAAAGGAAAAAAACCATCTTTAACTTTTCATATCTACCTTACGTCAATTTTCTCTCATTTCATTTTCTCTCAATTTCTTTTCAGCCAAACACATTTCCTCCATCAATTAGCCTCTGATTTTCATTCCTTTTGATGATGTTTCAATCTCCTTTTGATTCCTAATCTTTTCCTCACCAAATCCTCTTGTTTTCACATTGGATTTTCAAGAAAACTTGTCCAAATCAAGGAGAAATCATCCAATAGAGGTAAGCTTTGTCCTTCTCCTCTAATGATCAGTTCTTTACTGAAATTCCCAAGTTATCAATCCTTTGTTAATGATTTTTTAGTTGCTTTAATGTTAGAAACAATAAATTGTGTTAAAACTCAAGGTTCATTGAGAGATCTTGATGATTTTCGTGGTTGTTGGTTAGGCTCTATTTTGAGTTTGTGTTCTAATTTATTTTGGATGGTAATTGATGTTATAAATGAGGTTTTATCAAACAAATCCCGAATAGGTTTGGATTCCTATGTTTTTCATGCTAGAATGGTAGTTTTTTGGGGTGGTTTTGGTGTTCTGTTATAGCTGGAGGTATAAGGACGAGTTTGTGGTGGTTTTTGATGTTGATTGATGTTTAGAAATGTTTAGAAGTGATAGATCTTGGCGTGGATTTGTTTTGGAATAGTTTGAAGATGATTTCGGTTGTTTTTGGTAGCCGAAATGAGGCTCTTAAGTACAGCAGCGAGTTTAGGTGTGTGGCTGATGATTTCAATGCATGATGATGCATTAATCCTCTGTTCTTATGTGTTATAAACAGGGGAGACATCTTCGGACGCCTTTGGTGTTGATCCGGGAGCTTAGATAGCGTTTCAGTGAGCAAGCGAAACGTAATCGGTGAGTGCAAATGGTTTTAGAAGCCCTTCAGGGACAAAGAAACAAGGTTTGTGGATTTAGAAAAGGTTTGAAACACCTTCCTATGTCCGGAAGTAAGTATTGGTTAGATTGCTCTCAAATATGTGGCGGTTGCCCTTAAAATGCTTTTACATGCTCATGTTTTGAGATAGATAAATTCCTACGGTTTTATGCATGATTTGTAGCGTGAGATGATGCTTTGAAGAGATTTCATGAGATAGCATGTTGCATTGATGAGTTTTGAGATTTTAATTTAATGCAAGCATGTCTTTTGATTTTGAAATGAGATGAGAAAGATTTGAGAAATGTTGCATGAAAAATAGTAGGTGAGATGATATTTTGACATAATATATTGGCATAGAAGATGAGATAATTACCGGATATAATTGATCGATCAATAGGATGAGAGTGCACTATAAACTAAAAATTCGTACGTGCTCTTTGGATTCAATCCAAAGGGAGAGACCGATGATGAGCATTCCATCGGGTAGGACTTGGTGAAATACCCAAGCTTTGTGGCGATGGGAGATATGTTACTAGACGAGTGAGTACGGTGATGTGAGATTCCACCAGAAGTGTCTAGTGGGTTTGAGAAAGTTATCCGCATATTCGAGTAATAATGAGATGTTGTAGAAAAAAGCTTTTGAGAAAGTGTTTTGAATAATGTATTGTTGTGTTGGTTTTCTTTAGAGCTTGCCTCACTAAGCAAATGTGCTTACGCTCTCTTTTACCTAAAATGCAGATAATTGAAGTGATTTGTGGGCAGCAAGAAGGTTAAGAACATCCAAGGAAGTTCAAAGTGCATGTATGGTGATGTTTTACATACTTTAGTATTGGTATGTGGCAATAGGGTTTCATGGTTGTTGTTGGGGGATGAGTTTTGTAACTCCCTATGTTTGTAATAAGTTTGGTGTAGCCTTTGGAGTTTGCAAATGGTTTTGTTTGGGTGGTTTGAGGTTTGAAAGCTTATATATGGTTTTGTGGCTATGAAGCATTCATATAGATGGATTGTTCATGTGTTTGATGCCATGCTCTAGCTTAAGTTTCCTTATTATGTTCTCCAATGTCTAGTCAAGTTGCTGGTACAATATGGTATGCTTTGAAGCATGTTTGAGTGGGTTAAGAAGTGAAAAACCAGCATTTTCTACTCTTGCAGGGCAGGGTGTATCGAAACACCCTTAACTGTTCCGAAACGGGGGGCTGTAATGGCCATAGTGTTTCGGAACGGTTGAAGGTGTTTCAGAACATTTTGGCTACTGGAGAGGCTTGTTCCGATACTGGTCTCGGAACGCACCTGAGTACCGAAATGGTCAACACCGTTTCGATACGGGCGTTTCGATATGAAGGTCAGTGTTCCGAAACGGATGACCGTTAGATGAAGTTTTTGAATTGTTTTAAGTTTCCCTGTTTTACATTTTAGTCCTGAATGTTATGGATGCAATTTCTTGAGCTTGGAATGTCTTCTTAAGCTGAAATATGACAAAGAGGCATGTTATATGATTAATTACAATTTGATAAGCTTAAAATCTATTAAGTCCTTATATTTTCCAAAATTTACATTTTGGTCCATAAAACTATAATTCTTGCAATTGAGTTCCAAATTGTTTTCCGATCGCTGTGCCCTTCTCTCATTTGATTCTTGAATAATCACATAGGCTTAATGTGCATCTAGAAAAGATAAAAAGAAAAAATATGTCGTTAATCAAGGCTGAATTTCAAGTTGACTTTGGTTTTCCCCGTGTAATCTTCGTAGTTCGGGTCAAGCGTCTAGGTCGGGCTAAGGGGTTACATTTGTTGGTATCAGAGCCAGGTTAACGAATAATTGAGGTTTGGTAAATGGTTATTGTATGTAGTTATGAATGTTTGTGACTTTTCGGTGAAAGTATGATGTATGAATGTTGATGTATGATTCAATTGAGATGAATTTACGATGCTATGTTGTGTTTGGGGTATAGTTGGGGATCCCATTGCCATATCATTACTAATGAGAAGAATTGTTTTCAAAAATGAGCTTGAGTACTTGGATTACTTACTTTATTATGCCTAATTGAGTGGTTGTATTTTTGTCAGTGCATTGTTTTATTATGGGGCCACGAAGAGAGCTTAGAATCAATACTCGTTCCACGGCTGAGAACGAGAATATAGAGAATGCTGAGGATCTACCTCCTCCTCCCCTTCGTGGACCACCTGGTGGTGGTGGAGCTGGGGTTGGTGCTGCTAGAGTGGGTGCTGGGGTTGTTGGACCCGAGGGAGGTCAGGGGAAAGCTGCTCCTGATTTGACCGTGTTGATACAAGCTATTGCTGGAGCTTTCCAGGTAGCAGTAGCTGGAGCTCATGGAGCTGCACCACAGGATGGTGCTAATGTAAGGTTGACGTTAGAGCGCCTTCGCAGTCTAGGAGGGACTGAGTTTAGGGGGTTGACCCCGGAAGGTTCCGAGTCTTGGTTAGAGAGTACTAAGAGAATACTTGGACAGCTGAATTGCAACAATGTGCAGAAGTTGGGATGCATTGTGTCCCTGTTGCATGGTGATGCATACACGTGGTGGACGACCACTATTGCGGGAATGGAAGATGATGAAGTGACTTGGACATTCTTTTTGAATGCGTTCAAGCGGAAATATTTGGGAGTTCGCTACCTTGACGAGAAAAAGAGAGAGTTTATGTCCCTTGTGCAAGGGAGTATGACGGTGGCAGAATATGAGATTCAGTTTGTACGCCTTAGCCAATATGCGCCCGAGCTGATTCCTAACGAGAGAGAAAGATGTGAACGGTTCCGTTATGGGCTGGTGGAAGACGTGAAAACCTATATGCTCGCAGCTGATTATATTGATTTCGATGTCTTGGTCACTAGAGCCAAGGACATTGAGTTGAATCTTAGTTTGGCGAGTCGAGCAGGAGGATCTAGTTCGGGGAAGCGGGCTGCAGAACGTGATTATGGTAGGGATCGCAATAAGAGGCATAAGGATAGAAGGCCACATATTGATGCTAGACGCGGGGGTGGTAACCTTGGAAGAGGTCAGCAAGGACCGAATGCTTTCTTGAGGACTCCTGAGTGTAACCGGTGTGGTAGGATACATGCTGATAAGTGTTGGGGTAACCTTGGTACATGCTGGAACTGTTGTAATCGAGGGCATATGAAGAAGGATTGTCCTCAGCCGTTGAGAGAAGGACGGGCTCCGGTGAAATACCCAAGCTTTGTGGCGATGAGAGATTCCGCTATGTGAGTACGGTGATGTGAGATTCCACCGAAAATTATGTTACTAAACGAGTGAGTACGATGATGTGAGATTCCATCGGAAGTGTCTAATGGGTTTGAGAAAGTTATCTGCATATCCGAGTAATAATGAGATGTGAAATGCCAATATAATATATGAAAATGCTTCTGATTCACATGTACCTATTGATGAGATGATTTATGCTATGAGAAATGCATATGAGATTTGTTTATGAAATGCTTTAGTTTTCACAAGCATGTGTATGACCTTGCCATAAGTTTTGCATTGGTTTAAATGCATGAGAAAGAATTGAGGTACATGTGTTTTCAATGGAGATTTGCTTTGAAACGATTTTCAAGCATGAGATAGAATGAGCATGTTTTAGAAAAAGGCTTTTGAGAAAGTGTTTTGAATAATGCATTGTTGTGTTGGTTTTCTTTAGAGCTTGCCTCACTAAGCAGATGTGCTTACGCTCTCTTTTACCAACAATGCAGATAATTGAAGTGATTTGTGGGCAGCAAGAAGGTTAAGAACATCCAAGGAAGTTCAAAGCTCGTGTATGGTGATGTTTTACATACTTTAGTATTGATATGTTGCAATGGGGTTTCATGGTTGTTGTTAGGGGATGAGTTTTTGAACTCCCTATGTTTGTAATAAGTTTGGTGTGGCCTTTGGAGTTTGCAAATGGTTTTGTTTGGCTGGTTTGAGGTTTGAAAGCTTATATATGGTTTTGTGGCTAAGAAGCATGCATATAGATGGATTGTTCATGTGTTTGATGCCATGCTCTAGCTTAAGTTTCCTTATTATGTTCTCTAATGTCTAGTCAAGTTGCTGGTATGATATGGTATGCTTTGAAGCATGTTTGAGTGGGTTAAGAAGTGAAAAACCAGCATTTTCTGTTGTTGCAGGGCAGGGTGTATCGAAACACCCTTAATTTTTTTGAAACGGGGGCCTATAATGGCCATAGTGTTTTCGGAACGGTTGATGGTGTTTCGAAACATTTTGGCTACTGGAGAGGCTTGTTCCGATACTGGTCTCGGAACGCACCCGAGTACCGAAATGGTCAACACTGTTTCGATATGGGCGTTTCGGTACGAAGGTTAGTGTTCCGAAACGGATGACCCTTAGATGATGTTTTTGAATTGTTTCAAGTTCCCCTATTTTACATTTTAGTCCTGAATGTTATGGATGCAATTGCTTGAGCTTGGAATGTCTTCTTAAGCTAAAATTTAACAAAGAGGCATGTAATATGATTAATTACAATTTGGTAAGCTTAAAATCTATTAAGTCCTTATATTTTCCAAAATTTACATTTTGGTCCATAAAAGTGCAATTCTTGCAATTGAGTCCCTAGTTGTTTTCCTATCGTTGTTCCCTTCTCTCATTTGATTCTTGAATAATCACATAGGCTTAATGTGCATCTAGAAAAGATTAAAAGAAAAAAAAGGGTCGTTAATCAAGGTTGACTTTTAGGTTGACTTTGGTTTTCCCCGTGTAATCTTCGTAGTTCGGGTCAAGCGTGTAGGCCGGGCTAAGGGGGTTACAAGGAGTTTCTCTCTAATCTCAGTTGTGTTCTCTCCTTCGAGTCGATTACATATTTATTGGGGAGGAGCCTAGGCCTAAGTCGGTTTAGGGTAGGAATACTAGTTAGAATATGTTTACAACTCATTAAAATATCATTAAATCCTCCTTGATTCTCGTTTGACTTTTCTTCAACTTGACTTTGACTCGGGTTTTCTTTGTCTGATGGGCTACAATGCATGTGCAAATGGTCTCTAAAAATCGGGCTTGGTGAGCTCTTTCTACCGCATATCACTTTGCACTTCTTTTCACTATTTCTTGAAGTGCTGCCTCGACGGCAATTAGTTGAATGCCTCGGCGGGGGTATGGACTGGTGTGCAGGGGTTGGCACAGCTCTACATACTGTTTCTTTCCTCCTCGATCAGCTCTCCTGATGATCCAATATCTTCCTCCTTCAGTTCCCAGTTTTCTCTTCTTTTGCCTTATTTGCTGCCTCGGCGGCATCTGCCTGGGCGGGTACCTATGCACAGGGAGAAAATGTACTTGAGCAATATCATATATAGAAAATCAATTAAATTCATCAAATAAGGCAGAGTATCTAATCTATGCTATTTTGTGTATGTTACCTAATAAATGCAACCAAAACTATATTTAAGGACAATAATATTTGAGCTAAACTAGGGTATAAATATAGGAATTTTGCACACTTAACAGGTAACTACTAGATCCTCTCTCAAACCTATGTATCATGTTGCATTCATCTCATACATAGAGCCTAAAAATATCAAAGAAGCATTAAAATATTATTTTTGGTATTGGTTATGCAAGAGGAACTTAATCAATTTTAGAGTAGTAGAGTATGGACATTAGTTGATACGCCTAGTAATCAATCTACTATAGGAACTAAGTGGGTATTTAGAAACAAACTATATGAGAGTGATAACATAGTGAGGAACAAGGCTAGTCTTGTTGCTCAAGGTTACATTCAATAAGAGGGAATTGATTTTCATAAAACATATGCACTCGTAGGTAGAATGGAGGCTATTAGGTTGCTTCTTGCATTTGCATGCTATCATGATTTCAAGCTTTCTCAAATGGATGTGAAAAGTTCTTTTCTAAATGGTTTTATAAATGAAGAAGTGTATGTTGAACAACCATCGGGTTTTGAAGGTCCACAATTTCCAAATCATGTTTTCAAACTAACTAAAACTCTTTATGGTTTAAAACAAGCTCTTAGAGCTTGTTATGAAATGCTTTCAAACTTTTTGATTCAAAAGGGTTTTGAAAAAGGCAAGGTGGATGCTACACTTTTCATCAAAAGATATGGAAATGACATCTTAGTAGTTCAAATATATGTTGATGATATTATTTTTGGTTCTACTAATGAATTTTATTACCAAGAATTTTCTAAGCTAATGCAAGGTGAATTTGAGATGAGCATGATGGGAGAGCTCTTATTTTTCTTTGGGCTCCAAATCAAGCAAAGGAATGATGACATCTTTATAAATCAAGCAAAATACATAAAGGACATGCTCAAGAAGTTTGGCTTGGAGAATGTAACCCCCTTAACCCGGCCTAGACGGTTGACCCGAATTAAGAAAGTCACACGGGGAAAACCAAAGTCAACCTTGATTAACGACCCTTTTTTTTCTTTTTAAACTTGTCTAGATGCACATTAACCCTAGTTATGATCATTCAAACAACATACTCAAAGATCATAAGCATCAGAGATCGAACAGGGACCCAATTGAACAAACTACAACTTTAGGGACCAATTTGTAAATTCTGATAATTATAAGGACTTCACCCAAATTAAAGTTACCAACTTGAAATTAATCATGTTTCATGCATCTCGGCCAAATTTCAGCTCAAACGGACATTCCAAACTCATACAATTGCACATACAAGTTTCAGGACCAAAATTCAAACATTTTGAAACATATAACTACCAATGTCAGCCCCCAACGGTCATCCGTTCCGAAACGGGAGACAGCCCGTTTCGAAACGCGGGGCCGTTCCGCAACGCGTACCGAAACGAGGGCTGACAGTAGCCTTTTCGTTTCGGAACGGTGTCACCCGTTTCGGACGCCTGGGCTGCTTCGAGGCACCCGTTCCGAAACGGAAGGCACTGTTCCGATACGGCCTGCACAAAATGCAGAAATTTGCTTGCCTAAACATGCAATTGACCAACCAATCATGCTCCAATTGCTATCAAACTTTACCAGCATCTCATACAACATACAAGAGACATATTTGCATCAACCAATCATCATTATATCAACATATATGAAAAGCCCCAAATCTAAAGGCATGCTTCCTACACAAGCAACCATTCATGCACAAAAGCCTTCAAACCAACACATAATGGCCAATTACAAAAACCAACACTAACAACAACATAATTCCAACTTAGGGAGTTCCAAACATCTCCCAAAACAACAACATAGGTCCCCCATTGCCAAATGCCAAAAGCTAAAAGTGTTTAAGAAAACCTTCTCATACATGAGCTTAACTTCCACTTGATTGCTTGCCCTCCTTGCTGCCCTCAATGCACTTTAATGCTCTGCATTATTGGTTTGAGAAAAGAGAGAGAGCGTAAGCAAAAGCTCAGTGAGGAAAGCTCCTTAGAACCACACAATAATGCATTTAAAAAACTCATTTATAAATCATACTTCAAAATACAATTAGACATGCTCACAAGCAATCTTAAACAAGCATCTCATGCTTCACATCATAACATGTCATATTGGCCACAAGTGATAATTACCATCTTTAAAACAAGATCAACATAAGACTCACACATGGACTTTTAAACACCATTGTGATCTTATCCCCAAGGACTTTTAAACACCTTGGCCCATGGACTTTTAAACACTATGGGAAGGACCACACAAGGACTTTTAAACACCTTTGTGTCCTTAACAAGTTTCACCTCAAGGACTTTCAAACACCTTGACCCCAAGGACTTTTAAACACCTTGGCCATGGACTTTTAAACACCATGATATAAATCACCCCAAGGACTTTTAAACACCTTGGAAACGACCACACAAGGACTTTTAAACACCTTTGTGTCCGTAACAAGAACCATCCAAGGATTTTTAACCACCTTGATGTTCTTAAGTAAACAAGGCTCACTCAAGGACTTTTAACCACCTTAGTGACCTTAACCTTTTCAAAAACATCACTTGCCAATATAC
Organism: Hibiscus trionum; assembly: GCA_030270665.1. Taxonomy (NCBI): domain Eukaryota; kingdom Viridiplantae; phylum Streptophyta; class Magnoliopsida; order Malvales; family Malvaceae; genus Hibiscus; species Hibiscus trionum. The sequence goes on along the minus strand of BSYR01000010.1, from coordinate 9,851,062 downwards.
ATCATATATCATCAATAATCCACTGTTTTAAAGCATTTAACCAAGCCATAAACATCATGCATCTTTAAGCATCAAACAACATTTATACAATGTTCAAAAACAAGGAACTCTAACCTTGAGCTTCCTTAAACACATGGCTTATAATCTCAGCAACACACATGCTAGATATGCTTTAAAAACAGAATTTAAACATGCAACAAACACATTGCACCCAACCATCACATGGTTCCTCAACAAGAGAGTTTTTCCGAAAACTTACTCTTGAGCTTAGCAAAGTTGTTTAGACTTAGACTAAGCTCCCAAACCTCCAAACATTGGTTTCAAAGCCGAAAACCAAAATCCACTCACCGATTCCGTTTCGCCTCTTGCCGAAACACCAAATCAAGCTTCCGGATCACCACCACTTGGATCCAAAGATGACTCCCCTGTTTTAACACATTAAAATAGTAGATTAATGCATCATCATGCATTAATAGCTTCAATGAAAGCACCTAAACTCGCTGCTCTCATCCACACTCCATTTTCGGCCACCAAACACAACCGAAAATGTATCCAAACAACTCCTCAACAAAGCCCAGCCATAAACCATCAAAACTAAGCATCCTTAAACATCATTATACATCTAAAAAGGACCTAACAACATCCTTATACCTCCAGCAACAACAGATCCACAAGATCACTCCAAAAACAACCAAGAATCATAAGCTAAACTTAGGAAATTCAACCTATCCGGGATTGCATTAATCAAAACTCAATTTCCAATCAAATTAACATTCATTTATCATCAAATTAACACCTTAAAACACAGCCCAATCAGATCTCACGAAAATCCATGAAAAACCATCAAATCTTGCATTTAAAGCCAAGATCCATCACACAACTTAAAAGCCATTTATAAAACATCAATTAAGGATTGAGAACTTGGGAATTTCAGTAAAGAACTGAGAGTTTAGAGGAGAAGGACGTTCTTACCTCCAAACTTGAGTTTCTCCTCTTTTAGAACCAAAAAGCTTGAAGAATCAACTTGCAAAATGTGAGGTTTTGTTGATGAGATGATTAGCAATCAAAAGTTGATTGAAAATAGGTGTTTAGATGCCAAAACCAGAAGAAAATCTCTGGATAAAGTTGTTTGGGTTGAGAGAAAATGAGAGAAAGGAAAATTGGAAAATATGGGAAGTTAGTTACAAAATAGGAAAAATAGCTTCCCTCCTCTTTTCTTTTGTTTTAAAATCAGAAATAAACCTTAAAATATCTTAGAAAAATCTGGAGAAACTCCCTTTGGGTAAATAGCTCCTTAAAGATTCAAAGTTTCAATCCTTTCTAAAACAGTCACGCAACTTTCAAAATTTACATTTTGGTCACTAGCCAAAATGTCACCCTTCCAAACCTCATTTTGTAAAATTGATTTCACAGTTCACTTATTTATATTAAAATATGATTTTAGAACATTTTTCTATATTTTTAATGCAACCCGAACTAGGCTTTCCTAAATTCACTCTTATATATTCGAACCGCACTTTGACCAAACCGGTCAACGCCCAAAACTTCTAAGCCCAAAACCGGGGCGTTACAACTCTCCCCCCCTTAAGAAATTTCGTCCTCGAAATTTACCTGAAGGAAAGAGATAAGGAAACTGCTTCAGCATGTCATCCTTTCGCTCCCACGTGGCTTCCTCAACACCGCGGTGCTTCCACAACACCTTCACCAACTCAATGGTCTTGCCACGAAGAACCTTGATATCCGAATCCAGAACCATCACCGGTTCCTCATCATAGGTCAAATCCGGATTCAATTGTACTTCCTCCACAGGCATCACATGCGAAGGATCAGATCTATACTTCCGGAGCATAGAAACATGAAACACATCATGAATCTTCTCCAACTCTTGAGGTAACCTCAACCTGTACGCAACAGGACCCACACGCTCAACCACCTCGTATGGTCCAATGTACCTAGTGCTCAACTTACCCTTACGGCCAAACCTCATCACCTTCTTCCAAGGCGAAACCTTCAAGAACACACGGTCACCCACCGCATACTCAATCTCCTTACGCTTCAAATCCGCGTAAGACTTCTGCCGATCAGAAGCTGCCTTCAAACGCTCACAAATGAGCTTCACCTTCTCGGTGGTTCCTTTCAACAAAACCGGCATCGAAACCAACTTCTGACCCGTTTCAGCCCAACAAAGAGGAGTCCTACACTTCCTCCCGTACAAAGCCTCATAAGGTGCCATTTGAATGCTCGCCTGATAACTATTTTTATAAGCAAACTCAACCAAGGGCAAATGCTTCTCCCAAGAGCCCTGAAACTCAATCACGCAGCACCTCAACATATCCTCCAAAATCTGGATAACACGCTCAGACTGACCATCCGACTGAGGATGATAGGATGTACTGAAATTCAACCTCGTACCCAGAGCTTGATGCAAACACTGCCAGAACCGCGATGTGAACCTCGGATCCCTATCCGACACAATCGACTTAGGCACACCATGCAGCCGCACAATCTCCGCAATGTACAGCTCCGCAAGCTTATCCAAAGAGAACGTAGTATGCACAGGCAAGAAATGCGCACACTTCGTCAGGCGATCCACAATCACCCACACAGAATTCTTCTTCGACGGTGACAAAGGTAAACCAGATACAAAATCCATGGTAACCCTTTCCCACTTCCACTCAGGGATTCTCAACGGTTGTAACAACCCTGAAGGAAACTGATGCTCAGCCTTAACTCGCTGACACACCATACACCTGCTGACAAACTCCGCAACATCCTTTTTCAAACCCACCCAATAGTACTCATCACGAAGATCTCGATACATCTTAGTACTACCTGGGTGCATAGCAAAAGGACTACTATGACCTTCAGTCAGAATAGCACGCCTCAGCTCAGCATCATTAGGCACCACTATCCGACTCCCAAAACACAACACTCCATCATCATTAAAACAGAAATCTGAAGGTCTACCCTCCGCGATATCCTGAACATGCGGCACCAAGGAATCATCTAGCAATTGCTTTTCCTTGATCATCTGAACCAAAGATAGTTTCACTTGCAACTCAGCCACAAGACCACCATCACGCGAAATACTCAAACTGGCAAACATAGCCCTCAGCTCAACAGCTACCTTCCTACTCAAGGCATCCGCTACAACATTAGCCTTCCCAGGGTGATACTCAATCGTCAAATCATAATCCTTGAGCAACTCCACCCAACGTCGCTGTCTGAGATTCAACTCCTTCTGAGACATCAGATACTTCAAACTCTTGTGATCCGTGTACACAGTACACTTCTCACCATACAGGTAATGCCTCCAGATCTTCAAAGCAAAAACCACTGCAGCCAGCTCAATGTCATGCGTAGGATAATTGCGCTCATGCACCTTCAACTGCCGCGATGCATAAGCCACCACCTTACCCTCTTGCATCAACACACATCCCAAACCAACATAGGATGCATCACTATACACCACAAACTCTTTCCCTGATTCAGGTTGAACCAAGATACGAGCTTGCGTCAAAGCTGCTTTAAGCTTCTCAAAAGCCTGCTGTCTCGCTTCCGTCCATTCATACTTAACATCCTTCTGCAACAACTTCGTCAAAGGTGCAGCAATCTTAGAAAACCCATCCACAAACCTCCGATAGTATCCTGCCAAACCGAGGAAACTACGAACTTCATGAACAGACTTAGGAACCTTCCAATTCATCACCGCCTCAACCTTCTGAGGATCAACCCGAATCCCCTTAGCAGAAACCACATGCCCAAGAAACACCACCTCACTTAACCAGAACTCGCACTTGCTCAGCTTAGCATAAAGCTGATTATCCAACAAAGCCTGCAAAACAATCCTCAAATGCTCTTCGTGCTCCTCCTCAGTACGCGAGTACACGAGGATATCATCGATGAACACCACAACAAACTTGTCCAGGTATTCATGAAACACACGATTCATCATGTCCATGAAAGCAGCAGGAGCATTTGTCAACCCAAACGGCATCACAAGGAACTCATAATGCCCGTACCTTGTTCTGAAAGCTGTCTTAGGCACATCCACATCTTTCACCTTCAACTGGTAATACCCTGACCTCAAGTCAATCTTAGAGAACACAGCAGCTCCCTGAAATTGATCAAAGAGATCATCAATTCTCGGCAAAGGATACCGATTTTTGATAGTCAACTTGTTCAGCTGACAGTAATCAATGCACATCCTCATAGTGCCATCCTTCTTCTTCACGAACAAGACCGGTGCACCCCAAGGCGACACACTCGGCCGAATGAAACCACGCTCAAGCAACTCTTGCAACTGCGTCTTCAGCTCTTTCAGCTCCTTAGGTGCCATCCTATAGGGAGTAATGGACACAGGAGTTGTATTCTCATACAGCTCAATTCCAAACTCCACCTCGCGATTAGGAGGTAAACCAGGCAACTCCTCAGGAAACACACCAGGAAACTCCTTCACAACCCTGATATCTTGCACACGCAACTCCTTAGAGCTAGGATTCATCACAAAAGCTAGATAAGCTTCACAGCCTTGCCTCAGCATCCGGCTTGCCTCCAACGTGGACACAACATTGGCAAGAAACTTCACATTCTCACCAACCACAACAACTTCGTAATCATCCGCAAGCTTCAGCGAAACTCGCTTATTTTCACAATCCACCACAGCACGATGCTCAGCAAGCCAATCCATACCAAGGATTACATCAAAACCATAGAAAGGTAACTCCATAAGGTCAACATGAAAAACATGATCCTGAACAACCAAAGGACACCTTCTATATAGCTTTCTAGTCACAACAGTCTCACCAAAAGAACTAGTGACACACATACCAACATCCAAAGACTCAACAGGCAAACCAAGCAATTCAGCATGCTCACGCAATATGTAAGAGTGCGAAGATCCAGAATCAATCAAGGAAAGTAATGACAAGGATTGCAGAGTAAAAGTACCTGCGATCACATCCGCGTCATTCCTCCCCTCTTGCTGAGCAAACACTCTAGCCTGCCCGCTACCCTATGGCTGCACAGCTACAACATGAGCCACACCTCGGCCACCTTCCTCTTTCCGCTGGAAATTACCACGGCCGCGCCCACGACCTCTCTGCGGTGCTGCAACAACAGGAGCACGAACTTGGCCACCAGCCAACATAGGACAATCACGCCTCAAATGATCCGAAGATCCACAGCTCCAGCAACCATTACCAGCTGCCGCAACAGGAGCTTGCACCTCCCTCACACCATGAGGACAATCACGTTTCATGTGACCATGCGAACCACATATCCAACAAGCACTCGGATCAGCTCTAGCGTTGCCTCCCCGAGCAGGTGCTCCACCTCCTCGCTTAGGCGAGGACTGATACTTCTGATCACGTCCCCTCTTGTTCCGTCCACCACCGGAACTATACTTAGCTGCTCGCTTACCAGCACCTTTAGCAGATAAACCCAAGTTCATTTCAATATCCTTGGCTCAGCCCACCAACACATCAAAATCATCATACTCGGTAGCCAGCACATACATCTTCACATCCGTCACTAAGCCATAACGGAACCTTTCACACCTCGCTCGCTCATCCGGGACAAGCTCAGGTGCGTATTGACTGAGTCGAACAAACTGCACTTCATACTCAGCCACCGTCATGCTCCCTTGGGTAAGAGACATGAACTCCCTCTTTTTCTCATCTAGGTACCTCACACCCAGATACCTTCTCTTGAACACATTCTGAAAGAATGTCCAAGTCACATCAACTTCTGCCATCCCAGCAATAGTGGTTGTCCACCACGTATATGCATCCTTCTGCAGCAAGGACACAACACAGCCAAGCTTCTGCACATCAGTGCAACTCATCTGACCCAAGATCCTCTTGGTACTCTCTAACCAAGCCTCATAACCCTCAGCAGACATACCCCTGAACTCAGTCCCTCCTAGACTGCGCAAACGCTCCAAAGGTAGTCTAACTCCAGCATCTTCCTGATGCCCAGCTCCTCGAGCTCCAGCTACCGCTGCTTGAAAAGCACCAGCTATAGCTTGAATTAACACCGTCATGTCAGGAACAGCTTGCCCCTGACCAGCCTCAGGTCCTGCAGCCTCAGCACCAGCTGCAGCTCCAGCTTCCTCAGCCCCAGCACCACCACCACCAGGTGGAGGAGGTAAAACCACACTCTCAACATTCTCTTCATTTTCATTCTCATTCTGAGCCGTAGCTCGCACATTACTCCTCAACTCTCTACGAGGTGCCATACTCTAATTATGCAATCACAATGCAAAATAAACAAAGTCAGGCCCAGCAAGGTAAGCAATCCAAGTACTCAAGCTCAATTTCATTTAAAATCAACATCACTTTACTAGCTTTGATTTGGCAATGGGTACCCACAACATGCTTCACCACAGCATACAACTCAATTGCAACATACATGCAATCCACTCAACATGCTTTCACTCAACAAGCATACAAAGCATACACACTTTAAACATTCACATACACATTCCCATTTACTCGAGAACTCAGCTCTGATACCACCAAATGTAACCCCCTTAACTCGGCCTAGACGGTTGACCCGAATTAAGAAAGTCACACGGGGAAAACCAAAGTCAACCCGAAAGTCAACCTTGATTAACGACCCTTTTTTCTTTTTAAACTTGTCTAGATGCACATTAACCCTAGTTATGATCATTCAAACAACATACTCAAAGATCATAAGCATCAGAGATCGAACAGGGACCCAATTGAACAAACTACAACTTTAGGGACCAATTTGTAAATTCTGATAATTATAAGGACTTCACCCAAATTAAAGTTACCAACTTGAAATTAATCATGTTTCATGCATCTCGGCCAAATTTCAGCTCAAACGGACATTCCAAACTCATACAATTGCACATACAAGTTTCAGGACCAAAATGCAAACATTTTGAAACATATAACTACCAATGTCAGCCCCCAACGGTCATCCGTTCCGAAACGGGAGACAGCCCGTTTCCAAACGCGGGGCCGTTCCGCAACGCGTACCGAAACGAGGGCTGACAGTAGCCTTTCCGTTTCGGACGCCTGGGCTGCTTCGAGGCACCCGTTCCGAAACGGAAGGCACTGTTCCGATACGGCCTGCACAAAATGCAGAAATTTGCTTGCCTAAACATGCAATTGACCAACCAATCATGCTCCAATTGCTATCAAACTTTACCAGCATCTCATACAACATACAAGAGACATATTTGCATCAACCAATCATCATTATATCAACATATATGAAAAGCCCCAAATCTAAAGGCATGCTTCCTACACAAGCAACCATTCATGCACAAAAGCCTTCAAACCAACACATAATGGCCAATTACAAAAACCAACACTAACAACAACATAATTCCAACTTAGGGAGTTCCAAACATCTCCCAAAACAACAACATAGGTCCCCCATTGCCAAATGCCAAAAGCTAAAAGTGTTTAAGAAAACCTTCTCATACATGAACTTAACTTCCACTTGATTGCTTGCCCTCCTTGCTGCCCTCAATGCACTTTAATGCTCTGCATTATTGGTTTGAGAAAAGAGAGAGAGTGTAAGCAAAAGCTTAGTGAGGAAAGCTCCTTAGAACCACACAATAATGCATTTAAAAAACTCATTTATAAATCATACTTCAAAATACAATTAGACATGCTCACAAGCAATCTTAAACAAGCATCTCATGCTTCACATCATAACATGTCATATTGGCCACAAGTGATAATTACCATCTTTAAAACAAGATCAACATAAGACTCACACATGGACTTTTAAACACCATTGTGATCTTATCCCCAAGGACTTTTAAACACCTTGGGCCATGGACTTTTAAACACCATGGCAAGGACCACACAAGGACTTTTAAACACCTTTGTGTCCTTAACAAGTTTCACCTCAAGGACTTTTAAACACCTTGACCCCAAGGACTTTTAAACACCTTGGCCATGGACTTTTAAACACCATGATATAAATCACCCCAAGGACTTTTAAACACCTTGGCCCAAGGACTTTTAAACACCTTGGAAAGGACCACACAAGGACTTTTAAACACCTTTGTGTCCGTAACAAGAACCATCCAAGGACTTTTAACCACCTTGATGTTCTTAAGTAAACAAGGCTCACTCAAGGACTTTTAACCACCTTAGTGACCTTAACCTTTTCAAAAACATCACTTGCCAATATACATCATATATCATCAATAATCCACTGTTTTAAAGCATTTAACCAAGCCATAAACATCATGCATCTTTAAGCATCAAACAACATTTATACAATGTTCAAAAACAAGGAACTCTAACCTTGAGCTTCCTTAAACACATGGCTTATAATCTCAGCAACACACATGCTAGATATGCTTTAAAAACAGAATTTAAACATGCAACAAACACATTGCACCCAACCATCTCATGGTTCCTCAACAAGAGAGTTTTTCCGAAAACTTACTCTTGAGCTTAGCAAAGTTGTTTAGACTTAGACTAAGCTCCCAAACCTCCAAACATTGGTTCCAAAGCCGAAAACCAAAATCCACTCACCGATTCCGTTTCGCCTCTTGCCGAAACACCAAATCAAGCTTCCGGATCACCACCACTTGGATCCAAAGATGACTCCCCTGTTTTAACACATTAAAATAGTAGATTAATGCATCATCATGCATTAATAGCTTCAATGAAAGCACCTAAACTCACTGCTCTCATCCACACTCCATTTTCGGCCACCAAACACAACCGAAAATGTATCCAAACAACTCCTCAACAAAGCCCAGCCATAAACCATCAAAACTAAGCATCCTTAAACATCATTATACATCTAAAAAGGACCTAACAACATCCTTATACCTCCAGCAACAACAGATCCACAAGATCACTCCAAAAACAACCAAGAATCATAAGCTAAACTTAGGAAATTCAACCTATCCGGGATTGCATTAATCAAAACTCAATTTCCAATCAAATTAACATTCATTTATCATCAAATTAACACCTTAAAACACAGCCCAATCAGATCTCACGAAAATCCATGAAAAACCATCAAATCTTGCATTTAAAGCCAAGATCCATCACACAACTTAAAAGCCATTTATAAAACATCAATTAAGGATTGAGAACTTGGGAATTTCAGTAAAGAACTGAGAGTTTAGAGGAGAAGGACGTTCTTACCTCCAAACTTGAGTTTCTCCTCTTTTAGAACCAAAAAGCTTGAAGAATCAACTTGCAAAATGTGAGGTTTTGTTGATGAGATGATTAGCAATCAAAGGTTGATTGAAAAGAGGTGTTTAGATGCCAAAACCAGAAGAAAATCTCTGGAGAAAGATGTTTGGGTTGAGAGAAAATGAGAGAAAGGAAAATTGGAAAATATGGGAAGTTAGTTACAAAATAGGAAAAATAGCTTCCCTCCTCTTTTCTTTTGTTTTAAAATCAGAAATAAACCTTAAAATATCTTAGAAAAATCTGGAGAAACTCCCTTTGGGTAAATAGCTCCTTAAAGATTCAAAGTTTCAATCCTTTCTAAAACAGTCACGCAACTTTCAAAATTTACATTTTGGTCACTAGCCAAAATGTCACCCTTCCAAACCTCATTTTGTAAAATTGATTTCACAGTTCACTTATTTATATTAAAATATGATTTTAGAACATTTTTCCATATTTTTAATGCCACCCGAACTAGGCTTTCCTAAATTCACTCTTATATATTCGAACCGCACTTTTACCAAACCGGTCAACGCCCAAAACTTCTAAGCCCAAAACCGGGGCGTTACAGAGAACGTAAAGCCTCAAGCCACTCCAATGAGCTCATCAAACAAGCTTGACAAAGATAAGGGAGGTAAGTGTTTCGATTCTAAGCTTTATAGATCTATGATTGGCTCTTTGCTTTACCTTACAGCAAGTAGTCCAGATATTATGTTTAGTGTTTTCTCGTGTGCTAGGTTTCAAGTTAGCCTTAGAGAATCACACATAGTTGCCATTAAGAGAATTTTTAGATACCTTAGAGATACACCTAGTTTAGGTCTTTGGTATCCTAGGGATTCCTCATTTAACCTTCATGCTTTATCCGATGCATATTATGGGGGATGTAAGATAGATAAGAAAAGTACCTCCGAAACATGTCAATTCTTAGGTAGTATGCTCGTATCATGATTCTCTAAGAAACAAAATAACGTAGCCTTATCTACCACCTAAGAGGAGTATTGTAGAGTGTCCACGGGTTCTATATTTTGTACACATTCATGTCCTTATTATTGCTATTCTTAAGCTCATTTAGGCATATTCAGGTGCATTGCATGCATAATAACAATATTTTCTCTTTCACCATGCTTTTATTGAATATTTTACGTTTGGTTAAGAAAAGATATTGTTTTAGTTTAATTTTTATCTTCAGGTGTTGTAGCTGTGAAGAGGAGGAAATGATAGGAGAGGGTAGAAAAGCTGGAAACAATAGGAGCTATATTGAAGCAGTTCTAGATGCCGCCAAGGACGCTGCCAAAGCAGCATTGCCGCCCAGGAAGGAGTTACACCGACTTAGCCAAGATGGGTCGCGATTGAAAGAGGGCAATTCCTTGAGCCCAATGTGCCCAGTCTTGCAATTTCCTGAAGCTTGTAGCAGCCGGTAGAGCTGATTCAAGATTGATAAGTAGGAGTACTTATCCTTACTTGCGGGAGAAGGCAACGTCCAAAGAGTCCACATTTAAGTCAAAAATGAGTCAGTGTTTAATGTAAAACTACTTTAAGAACTTCTACTTCAAGGAGGACTCAAACTTAGGCCATGAGCCCTATATATACCCAATGTATGTGAGGGTATAGGGGCACGCAAGTATCAACTTCACGAAAGGGTTAAGCACAGTCACAACGTGTTGAGGCGTGACTAACTTGGCTCCAAAAGTTCACAAGTTTCAGCGGCTAAAAAGGATCACCAATCGAATTGACTAGCCTGTGTTAGGTTTATGCTGAAATTGCTAGGTATTGCCTACATCACACGAGCATTCAAGCATCCTTGCCTAGACATAGGGAGGATCACTGTCGACTATCCCGCCGAACTTGGAGCATCTGCCAGACTTGCTACCATGACTTACTTCGATTCCACTTGCCGAGATAGAAAAAGTTGCAAAAGTTGTGACCCGCTGCGGCCGCGTGACATGGTCGTAGGTGTCGCTCGCCATTATCCACCGAGGCAGCAAATCATGGAAGCGCAAAATATTCTTAGGCTCTACAACGTAATCTACACGCTACTGACCTGCAATTGTCTTACCCAATCTATCGATCAAATCTCTCCCTATCATTGTAACCCCCTTAACCCGGCCTAGACGGTTGACCCGAATTAAGAAAGTCACACGGGGAAAACCAAAGTCAACCCGAAAGTCAACCTTGATTAACGACCTTTTTTTTAAAAAAAAAACCTGTCTAGATGCATATTAAGCCTTAGATATGATCATACAACAGCATACTCAAAGATCATAAACATCAGAGATCAAACAGGGACCCAATTGAACAATTTACAACTTTAGGGACCAAATTGTAAATTCTGTTAAATGTAAGGACTTAACCCAAATTAAAGTTACCAACTTGAAATTAATCATGTTTCATGCTTCTCTGTGAAATTTCAGCTCAAAAGGACTTTCCAAACTCATACAATTGCACAAACAAGATTCAGGACCAAAATGCAAACATTTCAAAACATTTAACTGCCAATGTCAGCCCCCAACGGTCACCCGTTCCGAAACGGGAAACAGCCCGTTTCGAAACACGGGGCCGTTCCGCAACGCGTACCGAAACAGGGGTCGGGCAGTAGCCTTTCCGTTTCGGAACGGTCCCTCCCGTTTCGGACGCCTGGGCTTGTTTAAGGCACCCGTTCCGAAACGGTAGGTGCTGTTCCGAAACACCCTGCACAGATTGCCCAAAAATGCATACTTAAACATGCAATTGACCAACCAATCATGCTCCAAATGCCACCAAACTTTGCCAACATGCAATTCAACATATATGAGACATACTTGCATCAACAATTCATCAAAACATCCACAAATATGAAAAGCCCCAAATCTATAGGCATGCTTCGTACACAAGCAACCATTCAAGCATAAACTTCCAATTCAAGCATATAAAGGTCAACCACAAAAACCAGCATTCTCAACAACATTCAACATACTTAGGGAGTTCAAAACATCTCCCAAAACATACACATAGGTCCCCCATTGCCAAATTACCAAAAGCTAAATGTACTTAAGAAAACCTTCCATACTTTGAGCTTTACTACCACTTGAATGCTTGCCTTCCTTGCTGCCCTCAAAGTACTTTAATGCTCTGCAATATTGATTTGAGAAAACAAAGAGAGCGTAAGCAAAAGCTTAGTGAGGAATGCTCAGTAAAACCATCCAATAATGCATTTATAAAACACTTTATAAATCATGCTTCAAATCATCATTTACGTATGCTCAAAAGCATACTTTAACAAGCATCTCATGCTTCATTTCATTACATGTCATATTGGCACAAGTGATACATTTCATTTCTTTGAAAACAAGTTCATCAACTTTCACCCCAAGGACTTTTAAACACCTTGGACCCCAAGGACTTTTAAACACCTTGGCCATGGACTTTTAAACACCATGATATAAATTACCTCAAGGACTTTTAAACACCTTGACCCCAAGGACTTTTAAACACCTTGGCCTATGGACTTTTAAACACCATAGAAAGGACCACACAAGGAATTTTAAACACCTTTGTGTCCGTAACAAGAATCATCCATGGACTTTTAACCACCTTGATGTTCTTAAGTAACAAGGCTCACTCAAGGACTTTTAACCACCTTAGTGACCTCAACCTTTTCAAAACACCACTTGCCAATATACATCATTATCATCAATTTGTCCACTGTTCTAAAGTATTAAACCAAGCCATATTCATCATGCATTTAAAAGCATCAAACCACATTTAATCAATGTTCAAAAACAAGGAGCTCTTACCTTGAGCTTCCTTCAACATATGGCTTACAAAAACAGCATTAACCATGCTAAATCATGCTTTCAAAACAGAATTTAAAACATGCAATAAACCACATTGCACAACAATCAAATCATGGCCACCACTAGAGAGTATTTCCGAAAACTTACACTTGAGCTTAGCAAAGTTGTTTAGACTTAAACTAAGCTCCCAAGACATTGGTTTCAAAGCCGAAAACCCAATTTCACTCACCGATTCCACTTCGCCTCTTGCCGAAGCACCAAATCAAGCCTCCGGATCACCACCACTTGGATCCAAAGATGACTCCCCTGTTTTAACACATTAAAACAGTAGATTAATGCATCATCATGCATTAATAGCTTCAATGAAAGCACCTAAACTCGCTGCTCTCATCCACACTCCATTTTCGGCCACCAAACACAACCGAAAATGCATCCAAACTACTTCTCAACATAGCCCAGCCATTAACCAACAAAACCTAACATCATTTAACATCTAAAAAGAACCTAACAACATCCTTATACCTCCAGCAACACCAGATCCACAAGATCACCTCAAAAACAACCAAGAATCATAAGCTAAACTTAGGAAATTCAACCTATCCGGGATTGCATTAATCAAAACTCAATTCCTTATCAAATTAACATTCATTAATCATCATTTTAACACCTTAAAACACTGCTTAAAGAGATCCAACGAAATTTCATCAAAAACACACCAAATCTTGCATTTTAAGCCAAGATCCATTAAACAATCTTAAAAGCCATTTATAAAACATCAATTAAGGATTGAGAACTTAGGAATTTCATTAAAGAACTTGAAGTTCAGAGGAGAAGGACGTTCTTACCTCCAAACTTGAGTTTCTCTTCTTTTGGAACCAAAAAGCTTGATGAATCAAGTAGCAAATTGAGAGGTTTTGTAGATATGATGATTAGGAATCAAAAGAGAGTTGGAAGGAGAGAAATGAGTGACAAAATCAGAAGGAAATCTCTGGAGAGAAAGTGTTTGGGTTGAGAGAAAATGAAAGAAAAGAGAAATTGGAAAATATGAGAAATTAGTTACAAAATAACCAAAATGATTTTCCCTCCACTTTTCTTTTGCTTGAAAATCAGAATTAATCATTAAAATATCTTAGAAAAATCTGGAGAAACTCCCTTTGGGTAAATAGCTCCTTAAAGATTCAAAGTTTCAATCCTTTCTAAAACAGTCACAAAACTTTCAAAAATTACATTTTGGTCACTAGCCAAAATGTCACCCTTCCGAAACTCATTTTCCAAAATTGATTTCACAGTTCACTTAAATATATTAAAAGATGATTTTAGAACATTTTTCCATATTTTTAATGCAACCCGAACTAAGCTTTCCTAAATTCACTCTCTTAGATTCGAACAACACTTTGACCAAACCGGTCAACGCCCAAAACTTCTAAGCCCAAAACCGGGGCGTTACAACTCTCCCCCCCTTAAGAAATTTCGTCCCCGAAATTTACCTGAAGGAAAGAGATAAGGAAACTGCTTCAGCATGTCTTCCTTTCGCTCCCACGTGGCTTCCTCAACACCTCGATGCTTCCACAGCACCTTCACCAACTCAATGGTCTTGCCACGAAGAACCTTGCTATCCGAATCCAGAACCTTCACCGGTTCCTCATCATAGGTCAAATCCGGATTCAAAACCACTTCCTCAACAGGCATCACATGCGAAGGATCAGATCTATACCTCCGGAGCATAGAGACATGGAACACATCATGAATCTTCTCCAACTCCTGAGGTAACCTCAACCGATACGCAACAAGACCCACACGCTCAACCACCTCATATGGTCCAATGTACCTAGGGCTCAACTTGCCCTTCCGGCCAAACTGCATCACCTTCTTCCAAGGCGAAACCTTCAAGAACACACGGTCACCCACCGCATACTCTATCTCCTTACGCTTCAAATCCGCGTAAGACTTCCGCCGATCAGAAGCAGCCTTCAACCGCTCACAAATGAGCTTTACCTTCTCTGTGGTCCCTTTCAACAAAGCCGGCATCGAAACCAACTTTTGACCAGTTTCAGCCCAACAAAGAGGAGTCCTACACTTCCTCCCGTACAAAGCCTCATAAGGTGCCATCTGTATACTTGCCTGATAACTCTTGTTATAAGCAAACTCAACCAAAGGCAGATGCTTCTCCCAAGAACCTTGGAACTCAATCACGCAGCACCTCAACATATCCTCCAAAATCTGGATAACTCGCTCAGACTGACCATCCGACTGAGGATGATAGGATGTACTGAATTGCAACCTTGTACCCAGAGCTTGATGCAAACACTGCCAGAACCGCGATGTGAACCTCGGATCTCTATCCGACACAATCGACTTAGGCACACCATGCAGCCGCACAATCTCAGCAATGTACAGCTCTGCCAACTTATCCAAAGAAAACGTGGTATGCACAGGCAAGAAATGCGCACACTTCGTTAGGCGATCCACAATCACCCACACCGAATTCTTCTTCGAGGGAGACAAAGGTAGACCAGATACAAAATCCATGGTAACCCGTTCCCACTTCCACTCAGGGATTTTCAACGGTTGCAACAACCCTGAAGGAAACTGATGCTCAGCCTTAACTCGCTGACATACCATACACTTGCTAACAAACTCCGCAACATCTTTCTTCAAACCCACCCAATAGTACTCATCACGAAGATCACGGTACATCTTAGTACTACCAGGGTGCATAGCAAAAGGACTACTATGACCTTCAATCAGAATAGCACGCCTCAACTCAGCATCAGCAGGCACTACTATCCGACTCCCAAAACACAACACACCATCATCATTAAAACAGAAATCCGAAGGTCTACCCTCCGCGATATCCTGAACATGCGGCACCAAGGAATCATCCAGCAACTACTTATCCTTGATCAACTGAACCAAAGAGGGTTTCACTTGCAACTCAGCAACAAGACCACCATCTTGCGATATGCTCAAGCTAGCAAACATAGCCCTCAGCTCAACAGCTACTTTCCTACTCAAGGCATCCGCTACAACATTAGCTTTTCCAGGATGATACTCAATCGTCAGATCATAATCCTTGAGCAACTCCAACCAACGCCGCTGCCTAAGATTCAACTCCTTCTGAGACATCAGATACCTCAAACTCTTGTGATCTGTGTACACAATACACTTCTCACCATACAGATAATGTCTCCAGATCTTCAGAGCAAAAACCACTGCAGCCAGCTCAATATCATGCGTAGGGTAATTGCGCTCATGCACTGTCAACTGCCGCGATGCATAAGCCACCACCTTACCCTCCTGCATCAGCACACACCCCAAACCAACATAGGATGCATCACTGTAAACCACAAACTCTTTCCCTGATTCAGGCTGAATCAAGATAGGAGCTTGCGTCAAAGTTGCCTTAAGCTTCTCAAAAGCCTGCTGTCTCGCTTCCGTCCACTCATACTTAACATCCTTTTGCAACAGCTTCGTCAAAGGAGCAGCAATCTTGGAAAAACCATCCACAAACCTTCGGTAGTATCCCGCCAAACCAAGGAAACTACGGACCTCATGAACAGACTTAGGAACTTTCCAATTCATCACCGCCTCAATCTTCTGAGGATCAACACGAATCCCCTCAACAGAAACCACGTGCCCAAGAAACACCACCTCCCTTAACCAGAACTCACACTTGCTCAGCTTAGCATAAAGCTGATTCTCCAACAAAGCTTGCAAAACAATCCTCAAATGCTCTTCATGCTCCTCCTCAGTACGCGAGTACCCGAGGATATCATCAATGAACACCACAACAAACTTGTCCAGGTATTCATGAAACACACGATTCATCATGTCCATGAAAGCAGCAGGAGCATTTGTCAACCCAAACGGCATCACAAGGAACTCATAATGCCCATACCTTGTCCTGAAAGCTGTCTTAGGCACATCCACATCCTTCACCTTCAACTGATAATACCCTGACCTCAAGTCAATCTTAGAGAACACAGTAGCTCCCCGAAATTGATCAAAGAGATCATCAATTCTCGGCAAAGGATACCGATTCTTGACAGTCAACTTGTTCAGCTGACGGTAATCAATGCACATTCTCATAGTGCCATCCTTCTTCTTCACAAACAAGACCGGTGCTCCCCAAGGTGACACACTCGGCCGGATGAAACCACGATCAAGCAACTCTTGCAACTGCGTCTTCAGCTCCTTCAGCTCCTTAGGTGCCATTCTATAGGGAGTAATGGACACAGGAGTTGTATTCTCATACAGCTCAATTCCAAACTCCACCTCGCGGTTAGGAGGTAAACCAGGCAACTCCTTAGGAAAAACACCAGGAAACTCCTTCACAACTCTGATATCTTGCACCCTCAACTCTTTAGAGCTAGGATTCATCACAAAAGCTAGATAGGCTTCGCAACCTTGCCTCAGCATCCTGCTCGCCTCCAAGGTAGACACCACATTGGCAAGAAACTTCACATTCTCACCAACCACAACAACTTCATAATCATCCGCAAGCTTAAGCGAAACTCGCTTGTTTTCGCAATCCACAACAGCGCGATGCTCAGCAAGCCAATCCATACCAAGGATTACATCAAAACCATAAAAGGGCAACTCCATAAGATCAACATGAAAAACATGTTCTTGAACAACCAAGGGACACCTTCTATAAAGCTTACGAGTCACAACAGTCTCACCAAAAGAACTAGTGACACGAACACCAACATCCAAAGACTCAACAGGCAAACCAAGCAATTCAGCATGCTCACGCAAAATGTATGAATGCGTAGATCCAGAATCTATCAAAGAAAGCAATGACAAGGATTGCAAAGTAAAGGTACCTGCAATCACATCCGCATCATTCCTTCCCTCACGCTGAGCATACACCCTCGCTTGGCCTCCACCTTCAGGCTGAATAGCCACAACATGGGCCACTCCACGACCACCTTCCTCTCTCCTCTGGAAATTACCACGGCCGCGCCCACGACCTCTCTGCGGTGCAGCAACAACAGGAGCACGCACCTGATCACCAGCCAACCTAGGACAATCACGCCTCAAATGGTCTGCGGATCCACAATTCCAGCACCCATTACCAGCTGCCGCAACAGGAGCTTGCACCTCTCTCACAGCACGGGGACAGTCACGTTTCATGTGACCACGTGAACCACAGATCCAACAAGCACTCGGATCAGCTCTAGCATTGCCTCCTCTAGCAGGTGCACCACCACCTCTCTTAGCTGAAGACTGATACTTCTGATCACGTCCCCTCTTGTTCCGTCCACCTCCAGAACTATACTCTGCAGCTCGCTTGCCGGCACCCTTAGCAGATAAACTCAAGTTCATCTCAACGTCCTTGGCTCGGCCCACCAACACATCAAAATCATCATACTCGGCGGCCAGCAAATACATTTTCACATCCGTCTCTAAGCCGTAACAGAACCTCTCGCACCTTGCCCGCTCATCAGGTACCAGCTCAGGTGCATACTGACTGAGTCGCACAAACTGCACTTCATACTCAGCCACACTCATGCTCCCTTGGGTAAGAGACATGAATTCACGCTTCTTCTCACCAAGATATCTCACACCAAGATATCTCCGCTTGAACACATTCTGAAAGAATGTCCAAGTCACATCAGCTTCTGCCATCCCAACAATAGTGGTTGTCCACCACGTATACGCATCCTTCTGCAGCAAGGACACAACACAACCCAGCTTCTGCACATCAGTGCAACTCATCTGGCCCAAGATTCGCTTGGTACTCTCTAGCCAAGCTTCAGAACTCTCAGCAGACATACCCCTGAACTCAGTCCCACCAAGACTGCGCAGACGCTCCAAAGGTAGTCTGACTCCAGCATCTTCCTGATGCCCCGCTCCACGAGCCCCAGCTACTGCTGCTTGAAAAGCACCAGCAATAGCTTGCACTAACATCGTCATATCAGGCATAGCTTGCCCCTGACCAGCCCCAGGTCCAACAGCTCCAGCACCAGCTGCAGCTCCAGCTTCCTCAGCCCCAGCACCACCACCACCAGGTGGGGGAGGAGGTAACACCGCACTACCCGTGTTTTCCTCATTCTCGTTCTCATTAGGAGCCGTCGCTCGCACATTACCTCGTAACTCTCTACGTGGTGCCATACTCTTACCATGCAATCACAACACAAATAAAACAAAGTCAGGCCCAGGAAGGTAAGCAATCCAAGTATTCAAGCTCAATTTCATTCAAAATCAACACCATTTCATTAGCTTTTATTTGGCAATGGGTACCCACAACATGCTACATCACAACATACATCTCAAATGCAACATACATGCAATTCACTCAAGATGCTTCCACTCAACAAGCATACAAAGCATACACACTTCAATCATGCACACATTCATTCCCAATTACTCGAGAACTCAGCTCTGATACCACCAAATGTAACCCCCTTAACCCGGCCTAGACGGTTGACCCGAATTAAGAAAGTCACACGGGGAAAACCAAAGTCAACCCGAAAGTCAACCTTGATTAACGACCCTTTTTTAAAAAAAAAACATGTCTAGATGCATATTAAGCCTTAGATATGATCATACAACAGCATACTCAAAGATCATAAACATCAGAGATCAAACAGGGACCCAATTGAACAATTTACAACTTTAGGGACCAAATTGTAAATTCTGTTAAATGTAAGGACTTGAAATTAATCATGTTTCATGCTTCTCTGTGAAATTTCAGCTCAAACGGACTTTCCAAACTCATACAATTGCACAAACAATATTCAGGACCAAAATGCAAACATTTCAAAACATTTAACTGCCAATGTCAGCCCCCAACGGTCACCCGTTCCGAAACGGGAGACAGCCCGTTTCGAAACACGGGGCCGTTCCGCAACGCGTACTGAAACGGGGGTCGAGCAGTAGCCTTTCCGTTTCGGAACGGTCCCTCCCGTTTCGGACGCCTGGGCTTGTTTAAGGCACCCGTTCCGAAACGGTAGGTGCTGTTCCGAAACACCCTGCACAGATTGCCCAAAAATGCATACTTAAACATGCAATTGACCAACCAATCATGCTCCAAATGCCACCAAACTTTGCCAACATGCAATTCAACATATATGAGACATACTTGCATCAACAATTCATCAAAACATCCACAAATATGAAAAGCCCCAAATCTATAGGCATGCTTCCTACACAAGCAACCATTCAAGCATATAAAGGTCAACCACAAAAACCAGCATTCTCAACAACATTCAACATACTTAGGGAGTTCAAAACATCTCCCAAAACATACACATAGGTCCCCCATTGCCAAATTACCAAAAGCTAAATGTACTTAAGAAAACCTTCCATACTTTGAGCTTTACTACCACTTGAATGCTTGCCTTCCTTGCTGCCCTCAAAGTACTTTAATGCTCTGCAATATTGATTTGAGAAAACAAAGAGAGCGTAAGCAAAAGCTTAGTGAGGAATGCTCAGTAAAACCATCCAATAATGCATTTATAAAACACTTTATAAATCATGCTTCAAATCATCATTTACACATGCTCAAAAGCATACTTTAACAAGCATCTCATGCTTCATTTCATTACATGTCATATTGGCACAAGTGATACATTTCATTTCTTTGAAAACAAGTTCATCAACTTTCACCCCAAGGACTTTTAAACACCTTGGACCCCAAGGACTTTTAAACACCTTGGCCATGGACTTTTAAACACCATGATATAAATTACCTCAAGGACTTTTAAACACCTTGACCCCAAGGACTTTTAAACACCTTGGCCTATGGACTTTTAAACACCATAGAAAGGACCACACAAGGACTTTTAAACACCTTTGTGTCCGTAACAAGAATCATCCAAGGACTTTTAACCACCTTGATGTTCTTAAGTAACAAGGCTCACTCAAGGACTTTTAACCACCTTAGTGACCTCAACCTTTTCAAAACACCACTTGCCAATATACATCATTATCATCAATTTATCCACTGTTCTAAAGCATTAAACCAAGCCATATTCATCATGCATTTAACAGCATCAAACCACATTTAATCAATGTTCAAAAACAAGGAGCTCTTACCTTGAGCTTCCTTCAACATATGGCTTACAAAAACAACATTAACCATGCTAAATCATGCTTTCAAAACAGAATTTAAAACATGCAATAAACCACATTGCACAACAATCAAATCATGGCCACCACTAGAGAGTATTTCCGAAAACTTACACTTGAGCTTAGCAAAGTTGTTTAGACTTAAACTAAGCTCCCAAGACATTGGTTTCAAAGCCGAAAACCCAATTTCACTCACCGATTCCACTTCGCCTCTTGCCGAAGCACCAAATCAAGCCTCCGGATCACCACCACTTGGATCCAAAGATGACTCCCCTGTTTTAACACATTAAAATAGTAGATTAATGCATCATCATGCATTAATAGCTTCAATGAAAGCACCTAAACTCGCTGCTCTCATCCACACTCCATTTTCGGCCACCAAACACAACCGAAAATGCATCCAAACTACTTCTCAACATATCCCAGCCATTAACCAACAAAACCTAACATCATTTAACATCTAAAAAGAACCTAACAACATCCTTATACCTCCAGCAACACCAGATCCACAAGATCACCTCAAAAACAACCAAGAATCATAAGCTAAACTTACGAAATTCAGCCTATTCGGGATTGCATTAATCAAAACTCAATTCCTTATCAAATTAACATTCATTAATCATCATTTTAACACCTTAAAACACTGCTTAAACAGATCCAACGAAATTTCATCAAAAACACACCAAATCTTGCATTTTAAGCCAAGATCCATTAAACAATCTTAAAAGCCATTTATAAAACATCAATTAAGGATTGAGAACTAAGGAATTTCATTAAAGAACTTGAAGTTCAGAGGAGAAGGACGTTCTTACCTCCAAACTTGAGTTTCTCTTCTTTTGGAACCAAAAAGCTTGATGAATCAAGTAGCAAATTGAGAGGTTTTGTAGATATGATGATTAGGAATCAAAAGAGAGTTGAAAGGAGAGAAATGAGTGACAAAATCAGAAGGAAATCTCTAGAGAGAAAGTGTTTGGGTTGAGAGAAAATGAAAGAAAAGAGAAATTGGAAAATATGAGAAATTAGTTACAAAATAACCAAAATGATTTTCCCTCCACTTTTCTTTTGCTTGAAAATCAGAATTAATCATTAAAATATCTTAGAAAAATCTGGATAAACTCCCTTTGGGTAAATAGCTCCTTAAAGATTCAAAGTTTCAATCATTTCTAAAACATTCACAAAACTTTCAAAAATTACATTTTGGTCACTAGCCAAAATGTCACCCTTCCGAAACTCATTTTCCAAAATTGATTTCACAGTTCACTTAAATATATTAAAAGATGATTTTAGAACATTTTTCCATATTTTTAATGCAACCCGAACTAAGCTTTCCTAAATTCACTCTCTTAGATTCGAACAGCACTTTGACCAAACCGGTCAACGCCCAAAACTTCTAAGCCCAAAACCGGGGCGTTACAATCATCACTATCTTTATTTTACTTGTGTTTTTATATTTCCTCATTGTGATATTTAATTGTGCATTTAATAAATCTTTGTGCATGATACCATTTACAGAAGCAGCTCCAATCCTTGTGGGAAACAATATCTTTTATACTATAACTTGACAAGAGTGTGCACTTGCGCTCATAAATAGAGAACACTCAAACGCTCTACAAGTTTTTGGCGCTGTTGCCGGGGATTGGCAACATCAAATGTGTTTGAATTTATGCACTTCTACTTTAGTTTTTGCACCTTAAATCTCTGTTTATTTTATTGCTTAAAAAA
The DNA here is from genome assembly GCA_030270665.1 of Hibiscus trionum. Taxonomy (NCBI): domain Eukaryota; kingdom Viridiplantae; phylum Streptophyta; class Magnoliopsida; order Malvales; family Malvaceae; genus Hibiscus; species Hibiscus trionum. The sequence continues at coordinate 9,828,309 of BSYR01000010.1, read as the reverse complement.
TATGCATCTTTGGTGTATGTCCCGCCAGGGCAACAAAGATGGCAGCCAACATCCACCTGAGGAGGGGAAGGACATGCCCGGAGGAAAAGCCAAATGCAGAGCCCTCAAGAAGTAGTTATGTTTGGGAAAAGCGCAACCCAACATAACTTATTTTTTTATTTTCAGTTTTATTTTTAATTTATTTTTATGCATTATGATTAGATTTAATTTTCAGTTATTTTTTGTTTAATTTTTTCTTTTAATTTATTTCAGGTAAGGAATGAACGCAATACCAAGAAGGATGAAAGAATAAACGAGAAAAGCCCAACCAGTGGCCAAGGCAACCCAAGGCAGATGAGCATAACGGCTAGCGGCTTCATAACGGCTAGCCGCAACGGCTATATTTGCAACAGCTGGCAGAATGGATATATGCGTAACGGTTGGAATCCCGTTATTTTTTGCCACAATCATTGCCGCCCGTTGGCAGCGTGCTCGCCAAGGCAGCGGAGAGAAGCGGCTATAAAAGGCCAACTATTCTCTCCTTGTTCTTCACATTACTTTCTCTTTTACTCTCAATTATTTTGTCTATCTTTGCTTTCAAGATTTCACTAGCTTTACCTTATTGCAATTTCTTTTTCGTTCTTTAGGAAAACACAACTGTTCTCTCAACTATGGCCATATCGCAACAACCTGCCTCCACCTCCAAGCCTCTTTTCCAAAGGTTCTTAAACCCTACTGTCGCGACAACCTATAAGTAGTACTACACAGAGCGGCAACTCTGGGAGGAAATAGGGGCCCAATACACCAGGCCAGATGGGGATTTTGGCCTCGAACCCACCATATTCGAAAGGATTCGTACTTTGGGCTGGGACCTTTTTACACGGCAGCCAGAAGGAATAAACATCAACCAAGTACGAGAGTTCTACGCCCACAAACCTACACCGGGAAATCCTTTCGTATATGTCCGCGGTGAAGGTATTAAATTCACGACAGATACCATCAACAGTTTCTACAGCATAGACATCCGTGACAATCCGCATGAAGAATGGAAGTCCTACCTCACGGCGGCTGACTATCACAAGATCAAGAAAGAAATTTGCAAGCCCAAGATCAAGTGGCTAATAGGCAAGAATAGTGGCTCAGTCAGCCGCTGCGACCTGCTGCCGGAGGCAGTTCTTTGGAGCAACTTCTTCTAACGCCGCTTGATGCCCACCATGCACGGATCAACAGTCAACAAGCCGCGGCTGGCCCTAATCTATAGCATTATGAAGGGGCGGCCAATCAATGTTGGTGAAGTAATGCTACAGGAGATCTATGCCCACGCCAACAAACCCAACGCCAAGGGACCTCTCGTCTTCCCTGCACTCATCACGGGACTATGCACCAATTTCCGCGTGCCTCCGTACCCCAAGGACACAATACTTCCTGCCAAGGAAGGGTGGACAAGAAAGGCGCACTTCCAGATGATGGAAGATCTGGAGTCGGAAACACCATCAACTGCCCAGCCGCCATCCCAACCTGCTGCCACCCCAGTTGCAGCGAGCAGTACTGAAGATGCCCTCCCCTCTGTCGTGATCCCACTGCTGCACAGCCTCATCGAAAGTTGCCAAAGGATCGAGCACAAACATGTAATCTTCACCAAATATATTTCGGAGGTGCAAGAGGCCTTTGTGGCCTACTTGCTTGACAAATACCATGACGGCGTCCCACAATTGAAAACATTCCCATCGGAGTTAGCAGCATCCAAACCGCCTCATATCACACCCAGACCAGCTACTACTCCAGCCGCCGCCGACAGTGAGTTGCCGTACATCTGCCCCAGGAGAAGGACCTCACCTACTACCATCCAGTCGTACGACCTCACCTCCTCATCCGAGTCAGAGAAAGAAGAGAAGACCACCGCCGCCTCCCCAGTAGCGAAGAAGGTCGCTGTCAATGATGCCAATGACTCCGACATGGAGATTTCAGACTCCTTCGATGATGAACTGGCAGAGGAATCAAGGAAGAGGAAGCGGCCAGCAACCTAGCCTCAGGGTGGAAGACCTGAAAGACCATCCAAGAAACCCACCCCTAACCGCATCCAGCCGCCGAGTGGCAAGAAAAAGAGCCCAGCCGCCAGACCATTTGCCACACGCCGCCTAGTCCTCCCCGCCTCCTCAGAATCCTCCTCTGACGCAGCAACAATAGAGGGGAACTCCCCTAGTTTATAGCACTGTAACCCCCTTAACCCGGCCTAGACGGTTGACCCGAATTAAGAAAGTCACACGGGGAAAACCAAAGTCAACCCAAAAGTCAACCTTGATTAACGACCCTTTTTTTCTTTTAAAACTTGTCTAGATGCAAATTAAGCCTTAGATATGATCACACAACAGCATACTCAAAGATCATAAACATCAAAGATCAAACAGGAACCCAATTGAACAATTTACAACTTTAGGGACCAAATTGTAAATTCTGATAATTAAAAGGACTTAACCCAAATTGAAGTTACCATCTTGAAATTAATCATGTTTCATGCTTCTCTGTGAAATTTCAGCTCAAAAGGACTTCCCAAACTCATACAATTGCACAAACAAGATTCAGGACCAAAATGCAAACATTTCAAAACATTTAATTGCCAATGTCAGCCCCCAACGGTCACCCGTTCCGAAACGCGTACCGAAACGGGGGTCGGGCAGTAGCCTTTCCGTTTCGGAACGGTCCCTCCCGTTTCGGACGCCTGGGCTTGTTTAAGGCACCCGTTCCGAAACGGTAGGTGCTGTTCCGAAACACCCTGCACAGATTGCTCAAAAATGCATACTTAAACATGCAATTGACCAACCAATCATGCTCCAAATGTCACCAAACTTTGCCAACATGCAATTCAACATATAAGAGACATACTTGCATCAACAATTCATCAAAACATCCACATATATGAAAAGCCCCAAATCTATAAGCATGCTTCCTACACAAGCAACCATTCAAGCATAAACTTCCAATTCAAGCATATAAAGGTCAACCACAAAAACCAGCATTCTCAACAACATTCAACATACTTAGGGAGTTCAAAACATCTCCCAAAACATACACATAGGTCCCCCATTGCCAAATTACCAAAAGCTAAATGTACTTAAGAAAAACCTTCCATACTTTGAGCTTTACTACCACTTGAATGCTTGCCTTCCTTGCTGCCCTCAAAGTACTTCAATGCTCTGCAATATTGGTTTGAGAAAACAAAGAGAGCGTAAGCAAAAGCTTAGTGAGGAATGCTCAATAAAACCATCCAATAATGCATTTATAAAACACTTTAAAAATCATGCTTCGAATCATCATTTACACATGCTCAAAAGCATACTTTAACAAGCATCTCATGCTTCATTTCATTACATGTCATATTGGCCACAAGTGATACATTTCATTTCTTTGAAAACAAGTTCATCAACTTTCACCCCAAGGACTTTTAAACACCTTGGACCCCAAGGACTTTTAAACACCTTGGCCATGGACTTTTAAACACCATGATATAAATTACCTCAAGGACTTTTAAACACCTTGACCCAAGGACTTTTAAACACCTTGGCCTATGGACTTTTAAACACCATAGAAAGGACCACACAAGGACTTTTAAACACCTTTGTGTCCGTAACAAGAATCATCCAAGGACTTTTAACCACCTTGATGTTCTTAAGTAACAAGGCTCACTCAAGGACTTTTAACCACCTTAGTGACCTCAACCTTTTTAAAACATCACTTGCCAATATACATCATTATCATCAAATTATCCACTGTTCTAAAGCATTAAACCAAGCCATATTCATCATGCATTTAAAAGCATCAAACCACATTTGATCAATGTTCAAAAACAAGGAACTCTTACCTTGAGCTTCCTTCAACATATGGCTTACAAAAACAACATTAACCATGCTAAATCATGCTTTCAAAACAGAATTTAAAACATGCAATAAACCACATTGCACAACAATCAAATCATGGCCACCACTAGAGAGTATTTCCGAAAACTTACACTTGAGCTTAGCAAAGTTGTTTAGACTTAAACTAAGCTCCCAAGACATTGGTTTCAAAGCCGAAAACCCAATTTCACTCACCGATTCCACTTCGCCTCTTGCCGAAGTACCAAATCAAGCCTCCGGATCACCACCACTTGGATCCAAAGATGACTCCCATGTTTTAACACATTAAAACAATAGATTAATGCATCATCATGCATTAATAACTTCAATGAAAGCACCTAAACTCGCTGCTCTCATCCACACTCCATTTTCGGCCACCAAACACAACCGAAAATGCATCCAAACCACTTCTCAACTAAGCCCAGCCATTAACCATCAAAACCTAACATCCTTTAACATCTTTCAACATCTAAAAAGAACCTAACAACATCCTTATACCTCCAGCAACACCAGATCCACAAGATCACCTCAAAAACAACCAAGAATCATAAGCTAAACTTAGGAAATTCAACCTATCCGGGATTGCATTAATCAAAACTCAATTCCTTATCAAATTAACATTCATTAATCATCATTTTGACACCTTAAAACACTGCTTAAACAGATCCAACGAAAATTCATCAAAAACTCACCAAATCTTGCATTTTAAGCCAAGATCCATTAAACAATCTTAAAAGCCATTTATAAAACATCAATTAAGGATTGAGAACTTAGGAATTTCATTAAAGAACTTGAAGTTCAGAGGAGAAGGACGTTCTTACCTCCAAACTTGAGTTTCTCCTCTTTTGGAACCAAAAAGCTTGATGAATCAAGTAGCAAATACAAAGGTTTTGATGATGAGATGATTAGGAATAAAAAGAGGATTGAAAAGAAGTATTTAGGTGATAAAAATCAGAGGAAAAGATCTGGAGAGAATGTGTTTGGTTTGAGAGAAAAGATGAGAGAAAATGGGAAATGGAAAATTTAGAAAGTTAGTTAAAAATGACTAAAATGTCTTTCCCTCCTTTTACTTTTATTTAAAACCATTATTAAATCATTTAATATTCTAGAAAATCTGGAGAAACTCCCTTTGGGTAAAATAGCTCCTTAAAGATTCAAAGTTTCAATCCTTTTTAAAACAGTCACAAAACTTTCAAAAATTACATTTTGGTCACTAGCCAAAATGTCACCCTTCCGAAACACATTTTCCAAAATTGATTTCACAGTTCACTTAAATATATTAAAAGATTATTTTAGAACATTTTTCCATATTTTTAATGCAACCCGAACTAGGCTTTCCTAAATTCACTCTCTTAGATTCGAACAGCACTTTGACCAAACCGGTCAACGCACAAAACTTCTAAGCCCAAAACCGGGGCGTTACAACTCTCCCCCCCTTAAGAAATTTCGTCCTCGAAATTTACCTGAAGGAAAGAGATAAGGAAAATGCTTCAGCATGTCTTCCTTCCGCTCCCACGTGGCTTCCTCAACACCTCGATGCTTCCACAGCACCTTCACCAACTCAATGGTCTTGCCACGAAGAACCTTGCTATCCGAATCCAGAACCTTCACCGGTTCCTCATCATAGGTCAAATCCGGATTCAAAACCACTTCCTCCACAGGCATCACATGCGAAGGATCAGATCTATACCTCCGGAGCATAGAGACATGGAACACATCATGAATCTTCTCCAACTCCTGAGGTAACCTCAACCGATACGCAACATGACCCACACGCTCAACCACCTCATATGGTCCAATGTACCTAGGGCTCAACTTGCCCTTCTGGCCAAACCTCATCACCTTCTTCCAAGGCGAAACCTTCAAGAACACACGGTCACCCACCGCATACTCTATCTCCTTACGCTTCAAATCCACGTAAGACTTCTGCCTATTAGAAGCAGCCTTCAACCGCTCACAAATGAGCTTTACCTTCTCTGTGGTCCCTTTCAACAAAGCCGGCATCGAAACCAACTTTTGACCAGTTTCAGCCCAACAAAGAGGAGTCCTACACTTCCTCCCGTACAAAGCCTCATAAGGTGCCATCTGTATACTTGCCTGATAACTATTGTTATAAGCAAACTCAACCAAAGGCAGATGCTTCTCCCAAGAACCTTGGAACTCAATCACGCAGCACCTCAACATATCCTCCAAAATCTGGATAACTCGCTCAGACTGACCATCCGACTGAGGATGATAGGATGTACTGAAATGCAACCTTGTACCCAGAGCTTGATGCAAACACTGCCAGAACCGCGATGTGAACCTCGGTCCCTATCCGACACAATCGACTTAGGCACACCATGCAGCCGCACAATCTCAGCAATGTACAGCTCTGCCAACTTATCTAAAGAAAACGTGGTATGCACAGGCAAGAAATGCGCACACTTCGTTAGGCGATCCACAATCACCCACACCGAATTCTTCTTCGATGGAGACAAAGGTAAACCAGATACAAAATCCATGGTAACCCGTTCCCACTTCCACTCAGGGATTTTCAACGGTTGCAACAACCCTGAAGGAAACTGATGCTCAGCCTTAACTCGCTGACATACCAAACACTTGCTAACAAACTCCGCAACATCTTTCTTCAAACCCACCCAATAGTACTCATCACGAAGATCACGGTACATCTTAGTACTACAGGGTGCATAGCAAAAGGACTACTATGACCTTCAGTCAGAATAGCACGCCTCAACTCAGCATCAGCAGGCACTACTATCCGACTCCCAAAACACAACACACCATCATCATTAAAACAGAAATCCGAAGGTCTACCCTCCGCGATATCCTGAACATGCGACACCAAGGAATCATCCAGCAACTGCTTATCCTTGATCAACTGAACCAAAGAGGGTTTCACTTGCAACTCAGCAACGAGACCACCATCTTGCGATATGCTCAAGCTAGCAAACATAGCCCTCAGCTCAACAGCTACTTTCCTACTCAAGGCATCCGCAACAACATTAGCTTTTCCAGGATGATACTCAATCGTCAGATCATAATCCTTGAGCAACTCCAACCAACGCCGCTGCCTAAGATTCAACTCCTTCTGAGACATCAGATACCTCAAACTCTTGTGATCTGTGTACACAGTACACTTCTCACCATACAGATAATGTCTTCAGATCTTCAGAGCAAAAACCACTGCAGCCAGCTCAATATCATGCGTAGGGTAATTGCGCTCGTGCACTTTCAACTGCCGCGATGCATAAGCCACCACCTTACCCTCCTGCATCAGCACACACCCCAACCCAACATAGGATGCATCATTGTAAACCACAAACTCTTTCCCTGATTCAGGCTGAATCAAGATAGGAGCTTGCGTCAAAGCCGCCTTAAGCTTCTCAAAAGCCTGTTGTCTCGCTTCCGTCCACTCATACTTAACATCCTTTTGCAACAGCTTCATCAAAGGAGCATCAATCTTGGAAAAACCATCCACAAACCTTCAGTAGTATCCCGCCAAACCAAGGAAACTACGAACCTCATGAACAGACTTAGGAACTTTCCAATTCATCACCGCCTCAATCTTCTGAGGATCAACACGAATCCCCTCAGCTGAGACCACATGCCCAAGAAACACCACCTCCCTTAACCAGAACTCACACTTGCTCAGCTTAGCATAAAGCTGATTCTCCAACAAAGCTTGCAAAACAATCCTCAAATGCTCTTCATGCTCCTCCTCAGTACGCGAGTACACGAGGATATCATCAATGAACACCACAACAAACTTGTCCAGTTATTCATGAAACACATGATTCATCATGTCCATGAAAGCAGCAGGAGCATTTGTCAACCCAAACGGCATCACAAGGAACTCATAATGCCCATACCTTGTCCTGAAAGCTGTCTTAGGCACATCCACATCCTTCACCTTCAACTGATAATACCCTGACCTCAAGTCAATCTTAGAGAACACAGCAGCTCCCCGAAATTGATCAAAGAGATCATCAATCCTCGGCAAAGGATACCGATTCTTGATAGTCAACTTGTTCAGCTGACGGTAATCAATGCACATTCTCATAGTGCCATCCTTCTTCTTCACAAACAAGACCGGTGCTCCCCAAGGTGACACACTCGGCCGGATGAAACCACGATCAAGCAACTCTTGCAACTGCGTCTTCAGCTCCTTCAGCTCCTTAGGTGCCATTCTATAGGGAGTAATGGACACAGGAGTTGTATTCTCATACAGCTTAATTCCAAACTCCACCTCGCGGTTAGGAGGTAAACCAGGCAACTCCTCAGGAAAAACACCAGGAAACTCCTTCACAACTCTGATATCTTGCACCCTCAACTCTTTAGAGCTAGGATTCATCACAAAAGCTAAATAGGCTTCGCAACCTTGCCTCAACATCTTGCTCGCCTCCAAGGTAGACACCACATTGGCAAGAAACTTCACATTCCACCAACCACAACAACTTCATAATCATCCGCAAGCTTAAGCGAAACTCGCTTGTTTTCACAATCCACAACAGCGCGATGCTCAGCAAGCCAATCCATACCAAGGATTACATCAAAACCATAAAAGGGCAACTCCATAAGATCAACATGAAAAACATGTTCTTGAACAACCAAGGGACACCTTCTATAAAGCTTACGAGTCACAACAGTCTCACCAAAAGAACTAGTGACACGAACACCAACATCCAAAGACTCAACAGGCAAACCAAGCAATTCAGCATGCTCACGCAAAATGTATGAATGCGTAGATCCAGAATCTATCAAAGAAAGCAATGACAAGGATTGCAAAGTAAAGGTACCTGCAATCACATCCGCATCATTCCTTCCCTCACGCTGAGCATACACCCTCGCTTGGCCTCCACCTTCAGGCTGAATAGCCACTCCACGACCACCTTCCTCTCTCATCTGGAAATTACCACTGCCGCGCCCACGACCTCTCTGCGGTGCAGCAACAACAGGAGCACGCACCTGATCACCAGCCAACCTAGGACAATCACGCCTCAAATGGTCTGCGGATCCACAATTCCAGCACCCATTACCGGCTGCCGCAACAGGAGCTTGCACCTCTCTCACAGCACGGGAACAGTCACGTTTCATGTGACCACGTGAACCACAGATCCAACAAGCACTCAGATCAGCTCTAGCATTACCTCCTCTAGCAGGTGCACCACCACCTCTCTTAGCAGAAGACTGATACTTCTGATCACGTCCCCTCTTGTTCCGTCCACCTCCAGAACTATACTCAGCAGCTCGCTTGCTAGCACCCTTAGCAGATAAACTCAAGTTCATCTCAACGTCCTTGGCTCGGCCCACCAACACATCAAAATCATCATACTCGGCGGCCAGCAAATACATTTTCACATCCGTCTCTAAGCCATAACGGAACCTCTCGCACGTTGCCCGCTCATCAGGTACCAGCTCAGGTGCATACTGACTGAGTCGCACAAACTGCACTTCATACTCAGCGACACTCATGCTCCCTTGGGTAAGAGACATGAATTCACGCTTCTTCTCATCAAGATATCTCACACCAAGATATCTCCGCTTGAACACATTCTGAAAGAATGTCCAAGTCACATCAGCTTCTGCCATCCCAGCAATAGTGGTTGTCCACCACGTATACGCATCCTTCTGCAGCAAGGACACAACACAACCCAGCTTTTGCACATCCGTGCAGCTCATCTGACCCAAGATTCGCTTGGTACTCTCAAGCCAAGCTTCAGAACTCTCAGCAGACATACCCCTGAACTCAGTCCCACCAAGACTGCGCAGACGCTCCAAAGGTAGTCTGACTCCAGCATCTTCCTGATGCCCCGCTCCACGAGCCCCAGCTACTGCTGCTTGAAAAGCACCAGCAATAGCTTGTACTAACATCGTCATATCAGGCATAGCTTGCCCCTGACCAGCCCCAGGTCCAGCAGCTCCAGCAGCTCCAGCGCCAGCTGCAGCTCCAGCTTCCTCAGCCCCAGCACCACCACCACCAGGTGGAGGAGGAGGTAACACCGCACTACCCGTGTTTTCCTCATTCTCGTTCTCATTAGGAGCCGTAGCTCGCACATTACCTCGTAACTCTCTACGTGGTGCCATACTTTTACCATGCAATCACAACACAAATAAAACAAAGTCAGGCCCAGCAAGGTAAGCAATCCAAGTATTCAAGCTCAATTTCATTCAAAAACAACACCATTTCACTAGCTTTTATTTGGCAATGGGTACCCACAACATGCTACATCACAACATACATCTCAAATGCAACATACATGCAATTCACTCAACATGCTTCCACTCAACAAGCACACAAAGCATACACACTTCAATCATGCACACATTCATTCCCAATTACTCGAGAACTCAGCTCTGATACCACCAAATGTAACCCCCTTAACCCGGCCTAGACGGTTGACCCGAATTAAGAAATTCACACGGGGAAAACCAAAGTCAACCCGAAAGTCAACCTTGTCTAGATGCAAATTAAGCCTTAGATATGATCATACAACAGCATACTCAAAGATCATAAACATCAAAGATGAAACAGGGACCCAATTGAACAATTTACAACTTTAGGGACCAAATTGTAAATTCTGATAATTAAAAGGACTTAACCCAAATTGAAGTTGCCATCTTGAAATTAATCATGTTTCATGCTTCTCTATGAAATTTCAGCTCAAAAGGACTTCCCAAACTCATACAATTGCACAAACAAGATTCAGGACCAAAATGCAAACATTTCAAAACATTTAACTGCCAATGTCAGCCCCCAACGGTCACCCGTTCCGAAACGGGAGACAGCCCGTTTCGAAACACGGGGCCGTTCTGCAACGCGTACCGAAACGGGGATCGGGCAGTAGCCTTTCCGTTTCGGAACGGTCCCTCCCGTTTCGGACGCCTGGGCTTGTTTAAGGCACCCGTTCCGAAACGGTAGGTGCTGTTCCGAAACACCCTGCACAGATTGCCCAAAAATGCATACTTAAACATGCAATTGACCAACCAATCATGCTCCAAATGTCACCAAACTTTGCCAACATGCAATTCAACATATAAGAGACATACTTGCATCAACAATTCATCAAAACATCCACATATATGAAAAGCCCCAAATCTATAGGCATGCTTCCTACACAAGCAACCATTCAAGCATAAACTTCCAATTCAAGCATATAAAGGTCAACCACAAACACCAGCATTCTCAACAACATTCAACATACTTAGGGAGTTCAAAACATCTCCCAAAACATACACATAGGTCCCCCATTGCCAAATTACCAAAAGCTAAATGTACTTAAGAAAAACCTTCCATACTTTGAGCTTTACTACCACTTGAATGCTTGCCTTCCTTGCTACCCTCAAAGTACTTCAATGCTCTGCAATATTGGTTTGAGAAAACAAAGAGAGCGTAAGCAAAAGCTTAGTGAGGAATGCTCAATAAAACCATCCAATAATGCATTTATAAAACACTTTAAAAATCATGCTTCGAATCATCATTTACACATGCTCAAAAGCATACTTTAACAAGCATCCCATGCTTCATTTCATTACATGTCATATTGGCCACAAGTGATACATTTCATTTCTTTGAAAACAAGTTCATCAATTTTCACCCCAAGGACTTTTAAACACCTTGGACCCCAAGGACTTTTAAACACCTTGGCCATGGACTTTTAAACACCATGATATAAATTACCTCAAGGACTTTTAAACACCTTGACCCAAGGACTTTTAAACACCTTGGCCTATGGACTTTTAAACACCATAGAAAGGACCACACAAGGACTTTTAAACACCTTTGTGTCCGTAACAAGAATCATCCAAGGACTTTTAACCACCTTGATGTTCTTAAGTAACAAGGCTCACTCAAGGACTTTTAACCACCTTAGTGACCTCAACCTTTTTAAAACATCACTTGCCAATATACATCATTATCATCAAATTATCCACTGTTCTAAAGCATTAAACCAAGCCATATTCATCATGCATTTAAAAGCATCAAACCACATTTGATCAATGTTCAAAAACAAGGAACTCTTACCTTGAGCTTCCTTCAACATATGGCTTACAAAAACAGCATTAACCATGCTAAATCATGCTTTCAAAACAGAATTTAAAACATGCAATAAACCACATTGCACAACAATCAAATCATGGCCACCACTAGAGAGTATTTCCGAAAACTTACACTTGAGCTTAGCAAAGTTGTTTAGACTTAAACTAAGCTCCCAAGACATTGGTTTCAAAGCCGAAAACCCAATTTCACTCACCGATTCCACTTCGCCTCTTGCCGAAGTACCAAATCAAGCCTCCGGATCACCACCACTTGGATCCAAAGATGACTCCCCTGTTTTAACACATTAAAACAGTAGATTAATGCATCATCATGCATTAATAACTTCAATGAAAGCACCTAAACTCGCTGCTCTCATCCACACTCCATTTTCGGCCACCAAACACAACCGAAAATGCATCCAAACCACTTCTCAACTAAGCCCAGCCATTAACCATCAAAACCTAACATCCTTTAACATCTTTCAACATCTAAAAAGAACCTAACAACATCCTTATACCTCCAGCAACACCAGATCCACAAGATCACCTCAAAAACAACCAAGAATCATAAGCTAAACTTAGGAAATTCAACCTATCCGGGATTGCATTAATCAAAACTCAATTCCTTATCAAATTAACATTCATTAATCATCATTTTGACACCTTAAAACACTGCTTAAACAGATCCAACGAAAATTCATCAAAAACTCACCAAATCTTGCATTTTAAGCCAAGATCCATTAAACAATCTTAAAAGCCATTTATAAAACATCAATTAAGGATTGAGAACTTAGGAATTTCATTAAAGAACTTGAAGTTCAGAGGAGAAGGACGTTCTTACCTCCAAACTTGAGTTTCTCCTCTTTTGGAACCAAAAAGCTTGATGAATCAAGTAGCAAATACAAAGGTTTTGATGATGAGATGATGAGGAATCAAAAGAGGATTAAAAAGAAGTATTTAGGTGATAAAAATCAGAGGAAAAGATCTGGAGAGAATGTGTTTGGTTTGAGAGAAAAGATGAGAGAAAATGGGAAATGGAAAATTTAGAAAGTTAGTTAAAAATGACTAAAATATCTTTCCCTCCTTTTACTTTTATTTAAAACCATTATTAAATCATTTAATATTCTAGAAAATCTGGAGAAACTCCCTTTGGGTAAAATAGCTCCTTAAAGATTCAAAGTTTCAATCCTTTTTAAAACAGTCACAAAACTTTCAAAAATTACATTTTGGTCACTAGCCAAAATGTCACCCTTCCGAAACTCATTTTCCAAAATTGATTTCACAGTTCACTTAAATATATTAAAAGATGATTTTAGAACATTTTTCCATATTTTTAATGCAACCCGAACTAGGCTTTCCTAAATTCACTCTCTTAGATTCGAACAGCACTTTGACCAAACCGGTCAACGCCCAAAACTTCTAAGCCCAAAACCGGGGCGTTACAAGCACCCTTTTTCTTTTTTTTTCTTTTTTCTATTTTTGTTTTTCTATTTTTATTTTTCTTTTTATGTTTTCTTCTTTTTATTTTGTAAGGCATTGAAGACAATGCCAACCTTTAGTTTGAGGGGAATAATTCTCTTTGTATTTAGGTTCTTTTAGTAGCATATAGGAGCATATGTAAATTTTGCCCTAACACTCAATGAAGTAGAAAATTTTATCTTAAAATTTGTGCCTATGATAGTTATCCGATTACTTATATTCGCACCATACTAAAAATTTTAACCTAACTATGGTGAAAATTCCTTGATTGGATATATGTTTGCCGCAGCGGCAGCACATGGTAGCAGAAAAAAATGGTGAAAACCCTAGAGGTGCCCGAAACAGGCTCTAGGAAGGATCATGAGCAAGGACACTTCGCTGCTATCAAAGTCCACGTATCTAAACCAAGTGACGGACAAATTAGAAAGAGTGAATGAAAGCCTTCACGGGATGACTCTATTCAAAGGGTTCGGACTTTCGTAGAGTGCACCTATCTTAGCTTTACACCCAGAGAATAGTTGTGATGAGCTGAAGCCCTTAAAGTCATGATCATAAAAAGAAGACAGAAGTGCCTAACTGTGCTGCCAAGGCAGCAACTAGTATCATTTTTAGTAGTTTAATTATTTTAGGCATTCTTTGTTAACTTAGTAATCTCAGTATGTTTAGCATAAACACAAACCTGCACACATTGCACTGGCACTAAGAAAATTAAAATCTAAGTTATTTCTTAACATTCCCTATCACTAACATAAAAACAGGTGCCACGGCCTTGAGGTAAGAAATCAAGTTAAAGGCTAAAGTTTCTATTAATTTTGTGCAAGGTGCAGATTTACTAGCTAGGTTGCATTGCTTGAGGACAAGCAATAGTTCGAGTTTGAGAGTGTGTAGAGTGTCCACGAGTTCTATATTTTGTACATATTCACGTCCTTATCATTGCTATTCTTAAGCTCATTTAGGAATATTTAGGTGCATTGCATGCATAATAACAGTATTTTCTCTTTCATCATGCTTTTATTGAATATTTTATGTTTGGTTAATAAAAGATATTGTTTTAGTTTAGTTTTTATTTTCAGGTGTTGTAGCTGTGGAGAGGAGGAGAGGATAGGAGAGGGTAGAAAAGCTGGAAACAATAGGAGCTGTATTGAAGCAGTTTCAGATGCCACCAAGGACGCTGCCGAAACAGCATTGTCGCGAAGTGCCGCCCAGGTAGGAGTTACATCGACATAGCCAAGATGGGTCGCGATTGAAACAAGGCAATTCTATGAGCCCAATGAGCCCAATCTTTCAATTTTCTGAAGCTTGTAGCAGTCGGTAGAGCTGATTCAAGATTGATAAGTATGAGTACTTATCCTTACTTGCGAGAGAAGGCAACGTCCAAAGAGTCCACATTTAAGTAAAAAGGAGTTAGTGTTTAATGTAAAACTACTTTAAGAACTTCTACTTCAAGGAGGACTCAAACTTAGGCCATGAGTCCTATATATACCCAATGTATGTGAGGGTATAGGGGCATGAGGGGATGCATGCATGAATAGATGTATATCGGAGAGGTAGCTAGATAGATGGGAGGTGTTGGAGGTCGCGGTCCAACACTCCTAAGGTTTAGGCTTTTGTATGTAAATTAGTTGTGAGAAACAATTGTAATAGTTTAAGAGTGTTTTCAATAAAATTCCAAGTTTGCTTAATCTATGCACTTCATTCTTTCAATTAATTCTAACCGTTCAGTTGAGAGAATCCATTTAGGGGGCACGAAAGTGTCAACTTCACAAAAGGGTTAAGCATGGTCACAACGTGTTGAGGCGTGACTAACTTGGCTCCAAAAGTTCACAAGTTTCAGCGACTAAAAGGGATCACCAACTGAATTTACTAGCATGTGTTATGTTTACGCTGAGATCGCTATGTATTGCCTACATCATGCAAGCATTCGAGCATCCTTCCCTAGACATAGGGAGGATCATTGTCGACTATCCCGTCGAACTTAGAGTATCTGACAGACTTGCAGCCAGGACTTATTTCCATTCCACCTGCCGAGAAAGCGAAAGTTGCAAAAGTAGTGACCCGCTGCGGCCGTGTGACAGGGTCGTAGCTGCCGCCCGCCATTATCCGCCAAGGTAGCTGATAACTGCATGATTATCCTTGTTTTCATACCTTTTTGCTATAGCATTTGCCTGTTCTTGAGCCCATATAATAGCATTTAGACTGTATTTAGGTTGAATTTTCTTCTTTTAGGTGCATCATTATTATTTTTTGTTTGTTATTAGTCCATGTTGAGGGGTACTGCTCGAAAGGTTGGTTTTGGGTTTGATGATGCACAAGAAGCGAGTCTAGCGAGAGAAAGCTGGCACCGAGAATTGCTATAGCATAGTGGAAGTGGATATTGGCCAACAGGTGAACTGTGAGAACACTTGAGCTGCAGAAGCATGTGAATATGCATAAAAGGACAACCTGACATGTGCAGCAGTCGGTACCCACCTTCAGACTGTCCTCCTTGTCCCCTCGTGGTAGAGCTTTTCGGTGGATATTCCTTGGGATTATCAAGGAATCTTTAGGGCACAAAACCCTAGAAGCCTCCACTATATAAAGAGGGAGAGAGGCGAAAAAAGAAAAAAAATAGCGAAGAGAGAGAGAGTTACGTGCTGAACAAGGGGAGAGAAGTGTTCTTCTTCATCTTCTCCAACTTGGTGTCCTCCATCGTTGAAGCTCCAAGGAGTGGCCCCGCTGGCCTCGAGAGAGGCAGTGGGCCTAAGACAGTCGGGCAGTCCATGGTAGAGAGGGAGTTCACCTTTCTTTCTGTCGCTTTAGCATTTCCTGTTTATATTTTTATCTTTTGGGATGTTATCACAATGATAAGTTGGATGATATTGCCCAGCCACGAACTGTTTTAGGTGGTCTAGGTTTGATGGATGATTTTATTCTTAAGTACTTTTTAATGCATGCTATATCTTTCCAGTGTTTATCATGTTCTATGCTTTGCTTATGCGTTTTATTTCCTTAAAGTTGTAAGAGCCCTCGAGAGTTAGTCGTTCTTTAAGTGTTTGTTGAGGTTAGTAATCGAAAGAGCTAGCATTAGAACCCCCATAAGCAATGGAGTAGCTGTCGAGAGGTGGACTCTAACCTAACTTAGAGATAAGTGATAGGTTTCAAAGGCTAAAAACGTTAGTTCGTGAAGGGTAAGGGAGTGTTAAGAGTTTACGCCGAGAGGTATGGCTGTAGCATTTCTGACTCCCAGTTTCCTAGCTAGAGATAGTTTAGGAGCCTTAGTATCATTAAGAAGCTTAGTTTAGGTTGTCCATCATTCCCAGCCAGTCATTCCGTAGTGAGTTTCGCATACGAAAGGGGACATGTCCATCATATTGTTATCTCAACTTTCTTTACATTGTTTTGCTACAACATTATTTTACACAATCTCTTTTACTATAGCATTTTCACCTGCAAAAAAGTTCATTCAATATTGTTACAGCAAACCTGAATACCTCCAACCCCTATGGAGATGATACTCACTCACTCACTTTATTACTCGTTCGATGTGTATACTTATACCATATTTGCGTATCATTTATAGTGCATCGCACGCAAGCAACATGTTTTTGGCGCCGTTGTCGGGGATTGCCAATTGGTTGTTTACGTTTTTTTGTTTATATCGCTTCTTCTTTTTGTTTTTTACATATTTATTTCGGATTTTTCATTTTTCTTTTCAGGTGTCCTACTAGTGCATGACCAGAAGAAGACCTAAAGGACCCCTGCAATCACCTATTTATGAAATCGAGCATTTCTTGCGACTCAGAAGACGTGTTCGAAGAGAAGAGACCATAAACATGAACGAAGAAATACCACAACATCCAGGTAACGGAGATGCTATGGCAAATGGCCAGGGAGAAGCGGCCCGACCTCGAGCCATTAGAGATCATTTGACCCCTATCTTGGATGATCTCTATCCCGAAATAGTAGCTCTAGAAATTCAGGTAGCCCAGTTTGAGCTTAAACATATTATGTTCAACATGTTGAACACTATTGGTCAATTTGGAGGTACGCCTCACGAAGATGCAAGACAACATATTCATGCTTTCTTAAAAGTTTGTGACTCATTCAGACAGCAAGGAGTGCACGAGGATGTGCTAAAGCTTAAATTGTTTCCATATTCTTTACGAGATCATGCTAGAGCATGGATAAATGGAGTCCCAACTGGATCAATGGAGACTTGGACAAATCTATGCAAAAGTTTTCCGCTACGGTATAATCCACCCAATAGAAACACTCAGTTGAAAAATGATATTGCTTCTTTTCGTCAAGCTGATGACGAATCCATGTACAAGTGTTGGGACCGATTCAACAGATTATTGAGGAAGTGCACAAATCATGGTTTTCATGATTGGACCCAAGTGGTTATGTTCTATAATGGAGTGAAAGCTCCTACAAGGATGATGTTAGATGCTTCAGCAAATGGGACCTTGTTAGACAAATCACCGAAGGAAGCATTCGACATTCTTGATAGGGTAGCCAACAATGACTACCAGTTTCTGACCACAAGGCTTGGAACGGGGAGGAGAAACCAAGTAGTTCGAGAGAGTGAAGTCAATGACTTGGTAGCCACCCAGTTAGCTGCTATCACCAATATTCTAAAGAACCTCCAACGTCCCAGAAAAGTCAAGGAAGTGAAGTCTGCAACCTCATGTCTCAGATGCGATGACAATCACCATTTGAGTGAACGCCCTGACAATCAAGAGTCAGCCAACTATGTGGGGAATTATAACCGAAACAACAATCAATACTCTATCAAGAATGGGCAGTCAAGGAGGACGATGCTGCCATGGTTTCCGCCATGACAGCACAAGACGATAGCAGTTTTGTGGAGAAGATGCAAAGTGGACCTCGACAGATAGAGAAAATTCAGCCCGTCTGTCGTGTGAAATCACCATATTTTTCCAAGCCCTAGTTCAGAAGATATTCCAAGCCCAAAGTTCAAGGAGAGAAAATCCCAAGTAACAAGGAGGACGACTTAAAGATAGATTCTCTTAAGATTTAGTCTTTATTAGAATTGTACTTTAATTTAAAGTTGTAATCCTTGTTAAATTAGAAAACTTGCGCCCAAAGCTTATATAAGGGCATATATCTTAACCTAGAGGGCATCACCGATTACCCTAGCTTCCTTCCCAAAACTCTAGCCGTTTTCATCCTCTCACCATGTTCTAAATTCCCCCTAGGGCCACGGGTTGATTTGTAAAGTAGTTGCAAAGGGTTGTTTTGTTTTAGGAATTTTCAGTTCAATAAAATAAACTTCAAGTTCTCTTATTTTGGTTATTAATATCTTGCAAGAGCATCGGGAGAGCATTGTGAGGTTATCAATTTAATTAGCATCGGGAGAGTTAAGTATACGAAAGAAATAAGAGCAAGTTCTCTAGTTTATAGTTGAACTATCTCGGGCCTAGGGATAGGACGGGGTTAAGTGGCTAAAGAAGAATTCATCCACATCGGTGTTCATCCTTCGATTCACGCCGGGAGGTATCATCAAAGACGTGATCATCGACAGACTTGGACCTAGGGATAGGCCAAGGCACATCTGGGATTCTTGCCAAACTTGAAGTACTGAGTTGGGTAATCGCTGCCGCGATAACCGACGGACTGCTGCCGCGACAGGTGCTGCCGCGACGGGAACGAAAACAGCACTGGATCTCCTAAACTCAGCAATACCTGCACTACTGAGCAATTCAATACCAGCTCATTCTCTCTATCTTGATTTTCCTTCTCTTTAATTTACGTTTACTTTATTACTTTCATGACAGCTTCTTAAATATTTCCTTTACTTCCGTGCAATGAATTAAGGTGAAGCTATTAGCCCAATCCCTGTGGAGACGATATCTGATACTTCGTATCACTTTACTACTTGTGTCGTGTATACTTGCACCACAATTGCGATAGACTATTTTACACGCAACAGAAAGCATGTTGAGCATGATGTGTCATTGTATGCTATGCTATGTTGAGGGAAATCGAGGTGCCCATTGCCTTATTACACTAATCAAATGTTTTTGTAAACTTAGATCCTTTCTTGAAGCTGGCCTAAATGGTTTGATTTGTTTTTGTCGTTATGCTTGTTTGAAATAGCACTATGGGTCCGAGAAGAGAGTTGAGCTCGAATACAATAGTACCTCAGGGCGACCAGGGTGAGCAAGGGGCTGATGTCCCTCATGGTGGAAATCTACCTCCTCTACCATCACCTGAAGGTAGGGAGCAGGTGTAACAAGGACCTGCTGGTCTGGGTTTGGGTGATCTAACGCCATTGGTTCAGGCGATCACCGGGGCGTTTCAGGCTGCTATTGCCGGAGCGCATGTACAGGCCCCTGCAGCTGGGCAGACGGGCTTACCATTGGGGAGGTTGAGGAGCCTAGGAGCTATGGAGTTCTTCGGAATGTCTCCTGAGGCGTCTGAGGCCTGGTTAGCGAGTATGATCCATATCATGGATCAAATGAGATGCAATGACGTGCGCAAGCTGGGATGCACAGTTTCCTTGTTGCAAGGCGATGCCTACAGCTGATGGACGACTACCACTGTTGGTTTGGAACCCAATGCGATTGATTGGGAGTTTTTCAGAGGTGCCTTCAAGAGAAAGTATCTGGGGGTGAGATACTTGGACGAGAAGAAACGCGAGTTTATGTTGCTAGTTCAGGGCAATCTCTCCGTGGCTGAGTACGAGGTCCAGTTTGTACGCTTGACCCAGTATACTCCTGAGCTGATACCTAGTGAGAGGCACCGATGTGATCGCTTCCGGTACGGGCTGGTACAGGAAGTCAAGATGTATATGTTGGCCGCAGATTATACCGACTTCGATGTGCTTGTGTGTCGAGCCAAAGACATCGAACAAAACTGTGGTGTGTCATCTCGAGGTGTTTGTTCTAGCTCTGGGAAGAGAGCAGCTGAGTATAGTTCTGGGGTAGGACGAAATAAAAGAGGTCGAGATAGGAGACATCAACTTAAGAGGAGGCGAGGTGCTTTGGGTCGAGGTGGTCAGGTTCAGGGAGGCCGAGTGAGGTCTGAGCAGCACACGTGCTGGACATGTGGGTCGAGGGACCATTTGAGGCGAGATTGCCCTCGAGCATCTAGAGAGGTTGAGGCTCCTATTGTGGTGACAGGGAATTCATGTTGGAATTGTAGCTCGGCGGATCACATGAGGCGGGAGTGTATTTTGTTGGCTGGTGGAGGCCAGGGACGTGCACCTGCTGTGGCTGCACCTCAGAGATGCCGTAGGCGCGGTCGAGGGAACTTCTAGAGGAGAGATGAGGGTCAGAGAGGCGTTGCTTATGTGGTTGCAGTTCGGCCTGAGGGAGGCGGTCCTGCTAGGGTTTATGCTCAGCGCGAGGAGCGCAATAATACTGATGTTATCGTAGGTACCTTTGCTCTTCGGTATTTATCATTGATGGCTTTGATTGATTCTGGATCTACACATTCTTATATCTTGAGTGAGCATGCACATTTGCTTGATATACATGGTTAGTTGCTTGAAGTAGGAATGAAAGTGACTAGTTCTTTTGGTGAGACTGTAGTCACTAGGAAGTTGTATAGGAGATGCCCTTTATCTGTTCAAGGTCATGTATATCTTATGGATTTGATGAAGTTACCCTTCTACGGATTCGATGTGATCCTTGGGATGGATTGGTTGACGGAGCATAGAGTTGTGGTTGACTTTGATGTCAAACAAGTTACCTTAAAGCTGGCCGATGATTATGTAGTAGTGGTAGTAGGTGAGAATGTGAAATTCTTGTCGAATGTGATTTCAGTTTTGGAAGCAAACCATATGATGAGGTTGGGTAGTGAGGCTTATCTTACCTATGTAATGAATCCTGGCACCAAGGATGTGCGTGTGCAAGATATCTGAACCGTTCGCGATTTTCTAGGTGTCTTTCTGGAAGAATTGCCTGGGTTGCCACCAAACAGGGAAGTTGAGTTTGGCATTGAGTTGTACGAGAATACAACTCCGGTGTCCATTGCTCCTTATCGCATGGCACCTAAAGAGCTAAAAGAGTTGAAAACGCAACTACAGGAGTTGTTGGATCGAGGTTTCATCCGGCCGAGTGTGTCACCTTGGGGTGCACCGGTCTTGATTGTTAAGAACAAAGATGGGACAATGCGGATGTGCATAGATTATCGGCAACTGAACAAGTTGACGATCAAGAACAAGTATACCTTACCTAGAATTGATGATCTCTTCAATCAGTTCCGGGGAGCCTCGGTGTTTTCCAACATAGACTTGAGGTCAGGATATTACCAGTTGAAGGTGAAAGGATGTGGACGTACCTAAGACAACTTTTCGGACAAGGTACGGGCATTACGAGTTCTTAGTGATGTCCTTTAGTTTGACCAACGCGCCTGCTGCTTTCATGGACATGATGAATCGTGTATTCCGTGAATTATTGGATCAGTTTGTGGTGGTGTTCATCGATGACATCCTTGTGTACTCGCGTACCGAGGATGATCATGATAGACACTTGAGAATCATTTTGCAAGTGTTGTTGGAAAATCAGTTGTATGCCAATCTAAGTAAGTGTGAGTTTTGGCTTAGGGAGGTGGTCTTCCTTGGACATGTTGTGTCAGCTGAGGGTATCCGCGTTGATCCGCATAAAGTAGAGGCTGTGATGGGTTGAAAAGTGCCTAGGTCAGTAAGAGAGGTACGAAGTTTCCTTGGTCTAGCTGGGTATTACCATAGGTTTGTCGAGGGTTTCTCGAAGATAGCTGCAGCTTTGACCAAGTTGTTGCAAAATAATGTTCGCTTTGAGTGGACAGATGCGAGGCATCAAGCTTTTGAGAAGCTGAAGGAAGCTTTGACGCAAGCTCCTGTTCTGATTCAGCCTGAGTCTGGTAAGAGTTTGTGGTCTATAGTGATGCGTCCATTGTTGATTGGGTTGTGTGTTGATGCAGGAAGGTAAAGTGGTAACTTATGCATCTAAGCAGTTGGAGGTGCATGAGCGTAACTACCCTACTCATGATCTTGAGCTTGGGGTGGTTGTGTTTGCTTTGAAGATCTGGAGGCATTACCTGTATGGTGAGAAGTGTGTTGTATTCACGGATCATAAGAGTTTGAAGTATCTCATGTCGCAGAAGGAGTTGAATCTTAGGCAACGTCATTGGGTGAATTTGCTTAAGGATTATGATCTGACGATCGAGTACCAACCGGGCAAGGCTAATGTTGTAGCTAATGCTTTGAGCAGGAAAGTGGCTGTGGAGTTAAGGGCAATGTTTGCTCGCTTGAGCATATCGCGTGATGGTGGTCTTATCGTGGAATTGCAAGTGAAACCATCTTTGATTCAGGTGATCAAAGACAATCAGTTGCTTTATGATTCCCTTGTTTCGCATGTTCAGGACATTGCGGAGGGTAAACCTTCGAATTTCAGCTTTAATGACGACATTGTTTTATGCTTTGGGAATCGAATAGTGGTTCGAGATGATGTTGAATTGAGGCACACTATTTTGACAGAAGCTCATAGTAGTCATTTTGCTATGCATCCTGGTAGTACAAAGTTGTACCGTGATTTAAAAGATGAGTACTACTGGGTGGGGTTGAAAAAGGATGTGGCTGAATTCGTTAGTAAGTGCATGGAATGTCAGCGAGTGAAGGCTGAACATCAGGTTCCTTCTGGGTTGTTGCAACTTTTGAGAATCCTAGAATGGAAGTGGGAAAGAATTACCATGGATTTTGTGTCTGGGTTGCCATTATCACCGTCAAAGAAGAATTCGGTTTGGGAGATTGTTGACCGCCTTACAAAGTGTGCGCATTTTCTGCCTGTGCATACTACGTATACCTTGGATAAGTTGGTTGAGCTGTACATAGCTGAGATTGTGCGGTTGCACGGTGTGCCAAAGTCTATAGTGTCGGATAGGGATCCGAGGTTTATAGCACGATTTTGGGAATGTTTGCATCAATCCTTGGGAACACGGTTGAATTTTAGTACTTCATATCATCCTCAGACGGATGGACAGTCGGAACGTGTGATCCAGGTGATTGAGGATATGTTGAGATGTTGTGTGATAGATTTTCAGGGTTCTTGGGAGAAGCACTTGCCGTTGGTTGAGTTTGCGTATAATAACAGTTATCAGGCAAGTATTCAAATGGCTCCATACGAGGCTTTGTATGGGAGAAGATGTAGAACCCCTCTCTGTTGGGCAGAAGTTAGGCAAAAGTTGATTTCGATGCCAGCTATGCTAAAGGGAACCACCGAGAAGGTGAAGCTCATTTGTGAGCGTTTGAAGGCAGCATCGGATAGGCAAAAGTCTTACGTGGACATGAAGCGTAAGGAGATTGAGTTCGCTGTTGGTGAACGTGTGTTTTTGAAAGTATCTCCTTGGAAAAAGGTGATGAGATTTGGGCATAAGGGTAAACTTAGCCCAAAGTTCATTGGACCTTACGAGATTGTGGAGCGTATTGGTCCTGTGACATATCGGTTGAGATTGCCTTCGGAGCTGGAAAAGATACATGATGTGTTCCATGTCTCTATGTTGCGGAAGTATAGATCGGATCCTTCGCATGTGATGCCTATTAAGGAGATAGAGTTGAATCCGGATCTGTCATATGATGAAGAACCAGTGAGGGTTTTGGATGTGAGCAGTAAAGTTCTTTGTGGTAAGACGATAGAGCTTGTGAAGGTGTTGTGGCGACACCGAGGAGTTGAGAAGGCCACGTGGGAAAGCAAAGCGGACATGCTGAAGCAGTTTCCGCACCTTTTTCCTTTATGTAAAATTTCGAGGATGAAATTTCCTAAGTTGGGGAGAGTTGTAACGCCCTGGTTTTGGGCCTAGATGTTTTAGACATCGGACCGGACCGGTCGAGAACGGTTCGAATCGCAAAAGGTGATTTAAGGAAAACAAGGATCGGGCTAGGATAAAAATGTGGTAAAAATTGCTAAAATCTTCTAAAAATGTGTTTAAAAGGTTGGTCAAATCAATTTTACAAAAAGAGTTTTGGGAATGGGACATTTTGAGTAGTGACCAAATTGTAAAGTTTCAAAACTATGAAAAATGTGAATTTTAAAGAAGCCAAATTCTTAGAATCTTTAGGGGGCTTTATGGCAATTTAACCTTTCCTTAATATGACATGTGTTTTAAATGGCTTTAATTGGATTTTATTTTAATTAATTAAAATGGGTAGTTAATGTGAGATTCCATCACGCAACTACAATCTTCTCTTCATTTTCAGCCAAACACTATTTTCATTCATTTCTTTGTAGAATTCTTTTCTCCCAAACACTATCTTAATCTCTCTTAAACAATTTTCAGGCAATCCTTTCAAGTTCTTCAAGATTTTGCTAAGGAAAACTTGTCATTAATTGAGGAAAGCAAGGATTGGAGGTAAATCCTGTTCTCAACCTCTAAACAAAGTTCTTTATTGAAATTCCCAAGATCTTTGGATTCTAATTAATTTTTTTGCTTGAGTTTTAACTATAGTTTTGATTGGAGATCAAAATCTTGTAAAAGTATGGTTGATGTAACGCCCCGGTTTTGGGCTCAGAAGTTTTGGGCGTTGACCGGTTCGGTCAAAGTGCTGTTCGAATATATAAGAGTGAATTTAGGAAAGCCTAGTTCGGGTTGCATTAAAAATATGGAAAAATGTTCTAAAATCATCTTTTAATATATAAAAGTGAACTGTGAAATCAATTTTGGAAAATGAGGTTCGGAAGGTTGACATTTTGGCTAGTGACCAAAATGTAATTTTTGAAAGTTCGGTGACTGTTTTATAAAGGATTGAAACTTTGAATCTTTAAGGAGCTATTATTCCAATAAGAATTTCTCCAGATTTTTCTAAGATATTTTAAGGCTTTATTCTGATTTTAAAGATTATGAAAGAGGAGGGAAATCATTTTTACCATTTCTTAACTAACTTTTCATTTTCTCTCCATTTTCCTTTTCTCTCATTTTCTCTCAACCCAAACACAATTCTCCAGATTTTTCTTCTCTGATTTTGGCATCTAAATCTCTCATTTCAACTCTCACTTGATTCCTAATCATCTCATCAACAAAACCTCTCAATTTGCAAGTTGTTTCATCAAGCTTTTTGGCTCTAAAAAGGAGAAATTCAAGTTTGGAGGTAAGAACGTCTCTCTCCTCTAAACTATCAGTTCTTTACTGAAATTCCCAAGTTCTCAATCCTTGGTTTGTGTTTTGTTAAAGGCTTTTCAATAGAAATCTTGATTTTGGCTTAAAATGCAAGATTTGGCGATTTTGGTGAAATTTTCGTGTGATCTGTTTGGGCAGTGTTTTGAAGTGTCAAAATGATGTTAAATGAATGTTAAATTGATTAGAAGTTGAGGTTTAATTAATGCAATCCCGGATAGGTTGAATTTCCTAAGTTTTGCTTGAGTTTTTGGTTGTTTTTGGAGTGTTCTTGGTGATCTGTTATACCTGGGAGTATAAGGACGTGTTTGTGATCATTTTGGATGTTAAATGATGTTTAAAAATGGTTAGAAGTGATGGATCTTGGCTGGGTTAAGTTTTGGAAATGTTTGGAGGTGATTTCGGTTGTGTTTGGTAGCCGAATTGTTGGATTTGTGTCGAGCAGCGAGTTTGGTTGTGTGGCTGCTGTTCTTAATGCATAATGATGCATTAATGTGCTGTTTTTGTGTGCTTGAAACAGGGGAGTTTGATCCGTGAGCTTTAGAGGTGTTGCGGAAGGTTTCGGATGCTTGGAAGGCTTGGTGGCTAGCCTTGTTTTGTGTATCGGTGAGTGAAGTTGGGTTTTCGGCTTTTAAACAAAGGTTTGAAGTTTTTGGGAGCTTAGTTTAAGTCTAAACAACTTTGCTAAGCTCAAGAGTAAGTAAATGGATTTCTTACTTGATTTGTGATATGAATTGGCTTTTTAAGAAATTGTGGTTGATGATTGAAATGCATGTGTTTTGCATGGTTTAATTCTGTTTTGAAAGCATATTTTAGCATGGTTTAGTGCTGGTTTTGAAAGCCATATGTGAAGGATGCTCAAGGTAAGAGATCCTTGGTTTTATACATTGAAAATGTGGTTTTGATGCATGGTGTTGCATGTTGTTCTATGGCTTTGTCTAATGCTTTAAAACAGTGAATTAATGTTGGTAAATGATGGTTTTTGCATGTTGGTTATGCATGTGAATCATTTGATTAATGTGGTAATGGTTTTGCATTATGGTTATGCATGTGGAACATTGGACAATGTGGTAAGATGGTTATATTGGCAAGTGATGTAAGTGGTTCTTGGTTCTTTGATCGGATATAGTTAGCCGGCTATAGGATTGGGTGCACCGTGAATTAAGTCGCCTTGGAGGTGGAGTGGTCAAGAGTGGACCGGGAAACTCCCTTCAAGTATCCTAACGAGATGGTTAAGGTCATAATGGAGGTGTTGCCCATTCGAGGACCTTGGTTGAGCAAAGGTTATATGGTGTTTAAAAGTCCATATGTGAGAACCTTGTGCTTGTTGAGATCACAATGGCGGTGTTAAGTCCATGTGTGGATCTTGTATAGGGTGTCCCGGATCTCGTTAGTGATTTCTACAACTACCAATCGGTGAATGCAAAGGTTATATGGAGGTGTTGCCCATATGTGAGAACCTTGTGCATGTCAAGGTTGTATGGTGGTTAAAAGTCCATACATGGGAACCTTGGGGAAGAGCTAAGGTTGTGTGGTGTTTAAAAGTCCATACATGGGAACCTTAGGATGTTGAGGTCATAATGGAGGTGTTGCCCATTCGAGGACCTTGGATTGGTAGGGTGTAGGGAGCGTAGGGACAACGCTCGGAATCCGCGTATCCGATTGGATGTTGAGTTGAAAAGTGGATGTGATTGATCACTTGAAGGCCAATATGATGTTCTTGATTATGAAGAAGCATGGGATGCTTGAAAAGATGCATAATTGCATGTGAAGCATGAAATGCTTGAAAAGATGCATAATTGCATGTGAAGCATGAAATGCTTGAAAAGATGCATAATTGCATGTGAAGCATGAAATGCTTGAAAAGATGCATGGTTGCATGGAAATTGTATAATGCTTGTAAATGCATGTTTACTTGTTAAGTTGAACAAGTGTTGATTATCATTTGATAAATGATGCATGTGAGCATGATATATCTTTAATGCATTGGAGTCTTGGAAGACTTGTTTTAAAAGGCATGTGATGATGATAGTATGGTTTATATTTTTGCCTTGGTAAATGCATGTGATGGATTGCTTGAGTAATGGTTTTAAAAAGGTTTCTTGCTTGAAATGGCTCTCAAGTTTAAGAAAGGTATGTTATGGAATGGGAGTGTTTTCCAAGGCTTTGTTTTAGCTTTGCATATGGTGTTTATGCATGGTTTGGCTAAATGGATGATTTGTAAGTTGTGCTTTAAAAAGGTTTTCTTAGCTTGCTAAACTAAGGGTTGGTTTTCATGTATGTGCAATGCATGGTTTTGATGCTTGTTGTTGAAAAGGGTTTCAAACATGGCTTTGGTAAATAAATCGGGTTTGTTTTAAAAGTGTTTTGTGACCCGCTGCATTGATGGTGTTTTGGTTTTGAGCATTCCTCACTAAGCATTATGTGCTTACGCTCCTTTTTGTCCATCAATGCAGATTCTTGAAGTTTGGACAGCAAGGAGCAAGGGATTCAAGGCGGACTCCAAGTGAGATGTATGTCTCGGTGAATAGCTATAGTTAATAAAGGCAATGGGGGTAGAATCTCTCGGGGTTAACGTGTATGTGTTCGTTTATGTTTGAACAAGGATGTTTTTATGTTAATGTTGTTGTTGGATCATGTATTGGCATAAATGAGTTTGGTTTGGAAAGTTTGTGCTTAAGTGGTTGCTTGTGTAGGAAGCATGCATTTAGATTTGGGGCTTTTTGTATATGTTGTTATTTTGTTGAATTGTTGATGCAGGTATGCCTCTTTTATGTTAAATTGCATGTTGGCAAAGTTTGGTAGCGTTTGGAGCATGTTTGGTTGGCCTATTGCATGTTTAAATAGGCAAATTTCTGCATTTTGTGCAGGGTGTTTCGGAACAGGGTGAACCGTTTCGGAACGGGTGCCTCGAAGCAGCCCAGGCGTCCGAAACGGAAAGGCTTCTGCCAGACCCCCGTTTCGAAACGGGCTATGCCTGTTTCGGAACGGCCCCGCGTTTCGAAACGGGCTGTCTCCCGTTTCGGAACGGTTGACCGTTGGGGGCTGACAGTGGCAGTTATGTGTTTCAAAATGTTTGCATTTTGGTCCTGAATCTTGTATGTGCAATTGTATGAGTTTGAGATGTCCGTTTGAGCTGAAATTTGGCCGAGATGCATGAAATATGATTAATTTTAAGTTGGTAACTTAAAATCTGGTTAAGGCCTCAAAGTTTTCAGAATTTACATTTTGGTCCCTAAAGTTGTGTTTTGTGCAATTGGGTCCCCTAATGATCTCTGATGGTTGTGATCTTTGAGTATGTTGTTTGTGTGATCACATCTAGGGTTAATGAGCATTTAGACAAGATTAAAAAGAAAAAAAAAGGGTCGTTAATCAAGGTTGACTTTCGGGTTGACTTTGGTTTTCCCCGTGTAATCTTCGTAGTTCGGGTCAACCGTCTAGGCCGGGCTACGGGGGTTACAGTTGAAATCTTAATTTTCGGACTTGTTTTGTTAAGCTCTGTTATGGATTGATTTTAATTGAGTTTTAAGTTGGATAATATGTTGAAATGAAGTTTTGATAACATAGATCCCGAAATCCTTGAGTTTCTTGTTAGTTTTAACTGAGTTTTTAAGGTGGAATGGTGGAATCTTGCTTGCTGGAGGTATAAGGTTGGGTTAGGTTGTTTATTAGATGTGTTTTGATGTTTATAATGGATTGGAAGTGATGTATGTTGGCTGGGCTTGGTTTAGGAAGCAATCGATTGAGTTTTCGGTTTTTTCGGATGGGTAAATTGGTGTAGTTTGGGTGAGCAACGAGTTTGTAAATTGTTTCTGGTGTTGAAATACATTTTAATGCATTTAGATCTCTGTTTTGATGATGTGAAAACAGGGGATCTTGATTCGGGAGCAAACGAGGCATTGTTGGAGGCTCCAGAAGAGTAATTTTCGTGTCGGCGAGCAAGGCTTCTCGTATCGGTGAGTGGAAATGGATTTTCCAGCTTTGTAACGCTTTGAGCGTGGTCTTGGGAGCTTAGTGTAAGTTTGAAACACTTAGCTAAGCTCAAGAGTAAGTGATTCGAAAGTCTCTCTTGAAAATGTGCTATGTTTTGATGAAAATGCACTTGAGTTAATTATGGTTTTGATCACTATTTTAAAGCATGTTTTAAGCATGGTTAATGCTGGGTTTTAATGCCATTGTGTTAAGGATGCACTAGGTAAGTGATCATTGGTTTTATGTGATTATTGCACATGATGTTAAGCATGGTTATGCTTGTGGTAATGGCTTTGTATTTATGCTGGTAATACAGTGGATTAATGAGGTTAAATGATTATATTAGCAAGTGATGAAAGTGGTTTTTGGTTCTTGTAATCGGATATAGTTAGCCGGCTATAGGATTGGGTGCACCGTGAATAAAGTCGTCTTGGATGTCGAGGGGTTGTGATTGTGCCGTAATCTCCATCCAAGTACCCTAACGATTGAGGTTAAGATCACAACGGTGGATGGTTTAGTCCCGTGTGTGAATCTTGTGGTATGTGTCCCATACTCTCGTTAGTGGAATTATACAACTACCGTTGAGTGATGTTGAGGGGTTGTGATTATGCCATTAATCTCCATCACGGGTGTTGAGGGGTTGTTATTGTGCCATGTATCTCCACCTTGTGTAATCCGGTAGTATGTATGAAGCGTGTGGGACAACACTTGTAATCCGCGTATCCGATTGTGTCTTTGAGTTGGTTTGGTTTGAGAAATGATCACTTGTAAGCCAATATAGTGATGATGACTAATGGTTTAAGTATGAGATGCTTTTGATTATGCTAGAATGCATGTGATGCTTGGTAAAGCACGAACAAAGGTTTATTTGCTGTTTTAAAAAGGATGCATAAGAGCATGTGTTTTAGAAAGTGCAATGATGTCTTTAAAGGGAATGTTTTATGTAAAGGCATGTGATGATAATAGTGTTTTTCCATTTGTGTGAAAAGCATTGATGAATGTTGTTTAACGATCCTCACTAAGTTTTGTGATTACGCTCATTTGTTTCATCAATGTAGAGAATTAGGCATGTGAGGAAGCGAGTAAGCAAGAGGAATCCAAGCACTTTGGTTTAGAAAAGTATGTGGTTTATCTTTGGTGTAATAAGAGGCAATGGGTGGGATTTCTACTTTTGGTTAATTGAAGATGTTGATTCTTACTTTGTTCATATTTGGTTTGGTATTTTTGAGTTGTAACTGGCCTTTGAAGTTTGATTGATGCATGATTGTGGCCTTTAGCTTTTGTTTGGTTTTAAAGACTAGGAAGCATGCCTATAGAACCAATGCTTGCTTGAATGAAGCTATGTTTTAGCTCGTACTTTGCAATGTTGATATTTGATGCCTAAACATGTTGTATGAATGTTGTGGCATGAATTGGAATGTTTTCGGGGGGTGTTTATGAGTGAAAAACTAGCAAAATCTACTGTTACAGGGCAAGGCGTATCGGAACGCCCTTACCTGTTTCGGAACAGAGGCCTGAAATGGCCATAAGGTTTTAGAACGGGTAGGAACGTTTCGGAACGTTCTTGCTACTGGAAAGGGGTGTTTCGATACGGGTTTCGGAACACACCCGAGTATTGAAACGGTTAACCTGGTTTCGAAACGACCATTTCGGTACAGGGCCTTGTGTTTCGAAACACCTGACCGTTGAGCTTGGATTTGAATTGCTTCAGGTTTTTGTTTCTTACGTTTTAGTCCCAGAGTCTTGAATGCTTGATTAAGGGAGTTTGGATGATCTTTTTAAGATGAAATTTGACATGCTGGCTTCTTAAATGATTAATTTTGGTTTGGTAATTTTAAAACTTGTTTGGTCCTTAAATTTCTAGAAATTTACAAATTAGTCCCTAAAAGACGATCATATGCAATTGAACCCATAAATGAACTTTGTTCGATGTGTCGCTTCCGCTATAATGTTTTGCTATTCACATAGATTAATAATGTGCATCTAGAAAAGTTAAAAAGAAAAAAGGTCGTCAATCAAGGTTGACTTTCACGAGTTGACTTTGGTTTTCTCGATGTAATCTTCTTAGTTCGGGTCGGACGTCTAGGCCGGGCTAAGGGGTTACACCATTCGTATGTGAAACTCACTACGAAATTACTAGCTGGGAATGATGGACAACCTAAACTAAGCTTCTTAATGATACTAAGGCTCTTTAGCTATCTTTTATGCTAGGTGGGATTTGCTAAAAGTGCTCCTAAAATTCCTCTAGCCAGGAAACTGGGAGTCAGAAATGCTACAGCCATACCTCTCGGTGTAAACTCTTAACACTCCCCTACCCTTCACGAACTATCCTTTTTAGCCCTTGAAACCTATCACTTATATCTAAGGTAGGTTAGAGTGTGCCTCTCGACAACCACTCCATTGCTTATGGGGGTTCTAAGGCTAGCTCTCTTGATTACTAATGTAACCCCCTGGTTTTGGGTCTAGATGTTTAAGACATCGGATCGAACCGGTCGAGAACGGTTCGAATCGCGTAAGGTGATTTTAGGAAATCAAGGACCGGGATAGGAAAAATTGTGATAAAAATTGCTAAAATCCTCTAAAAATATATTTAAGAGGTTGGTCAAGTCAATTTTACAAAAAGGGTTTTGGAAAATGGACATTTCGAGTAGTGACTAAATTGTAAGGTTTTAAAACTGGGAAAATGTGATTTTTAAGGTGGAAGCCAAAATCTTAGAATCTTTAGGGGGCTTTAAGTCAATTTGACCTTTCTTCAATATGACATGTGATTTAAAAGGGTTTTTAATTAAATGATTTTTAATTGGATTTTTATATTAATTAACTAAAAGGTATTTAATGGGATTTTCATTTACGTAACTACCAATCCCCTCTCATTTTCAGCTAAACACCATTTTCTCTCATCTTTTTCCAGAATTCTTCCTCCCCAAAACTCTCTCAATATTTCCTAAATCATTTTCAAGAGAGATTTTGGGTTGACTTTGGTTTTCCCCGTGTAATCTTCGTAGTTCGGGTTTAACGTCTGGACTGGGCTAAGTGGGTTACATTTGTTGGTATCAGAGCATGGTTACGAAAGAATTGGGAATGTTGGTATGTGAAATTGATATGTATTGAAGTATGATGTTTGAAAAGCATGCTATTGGTTGAATTTTGAACCTTATGCCAAGCTTGATTGATGTGAATTGCATATGGATTGAATATGATTGTACGATGATGATTTTATGTGGATATGTGCTGATTTTGGGATGATGAAAAAGTATGTGAGCATGATGTTTCTTGTATGCTATGCTCTGTGGGGAAAATTCGGTGCCCATTGCCTTATTACACTAATCAAATATTTTGTAAACTTGGATTCTTGCTTGCCGCTAGCCTAAATGGTTTGATTTGTTTTTGTTGTTGTGTTTGGTTAAAATAGCACATGGGACCTAGAAGGGAGTTGAGGTCCAATACGATAGTGCCTGCAGCTGAGCAGGGTAACCAGGCTGAGCAAGGGGCTGATGTCCCTCCTGGTGGAGATCTACCTCCTCCGCCACCACCTGGAGGTGGGGAGCAGGTGCAACAAGGACAAGCTGGTCCTGGTTTGGGTGACTTGGCGCCTCTGGTTCAAGCGATCACTGGAGTGTTTCAGGCTGATGTTGCCGGAGCGCATGTGCAGGCCCCTGCAGCTGGGCATGTGGGCTTACCTTTAGAAAGGTTGAGGAGCTTAGGAGCCGTTGAGTTTTATGGTATGTCACATGAGGCGTCCGAGGCCTGGTTAGCTAGCACGATCTGCATTATGGATCAGATGGGTTGTAATGATGTGCGCAAGCTGGGATGCACAGTATCCTTGCTACAAGGTGATGCTTACAGCTGGTGGACGACTACCACAGCTGGTATGGAACCTAATGAAGTTGATTGGGAGTTCTTCAGAGGTGCCTTCAGGAGAAAGTGTCTAGGTGTGAGATATATGGATGAGAAGAAACGAGAGTTTATATCGCTTGTTCAGGGCAACCTTACGGTGGCTGAGTACGAGGTCCAGTTCGTACGCTTAAGCCAGTATGCTCCTGAGTTGGTACCTAGTGAAAGGCATCGATATGATCGCTTCCGGTACGGTCTAGTATATGAAGTTAAGACGTACATGCTGGCAGCTGATTATACTGACTTTGATGTGCTCGTGTGTCGAGCCAAAGACATCGAGCAGAATCTGGGTTTGTCATCTAGAGGTGTTGGTTCTAGCTCTGGGAAGAGAGCTGCTGAGTATAGTTCCAGTGGTGGACGGAACAAAAGAGGCCGTGATAGGAGAGATCAGCCTAAGGGAAGGTGTGGTGTTCCGGGTCGAGGTGGACAGGCTCAGGGAGGTCGTGTGAGATCTGAGCAGCATACATGCTGGACAAGTGGTTCGAGGGACCATTTGAGGCGAGATTATCCTCGAGCAGCTAGGGAGGTTCAGACTCCTGTTGTGGTGACAGGGAACTCTTGTTGGAATTGTGGTTCGACAGATCAAATGAGGAGGGAGTGTCCTTTGTTGGCTGGTGGTGGCCAAGGACGTGCTCCTGTGGTGGCTGCACCTCAGAGAGGCCGTGGGCGCAGCCGTGTAAACTTTTAGAGGAGAGATGAGAGGCAGCGATGTATTTCTCACGTTGTAGCCATTCGACCCAAGGGAGGTGGACCAGCGAGGGTGTATGCTCAGCGCGAGGAGCGCAACGATACCGATGTGATCGCAGGTACCTTTGCTCTTCAGTCTTTATCTTTGCTGGCTTTGATTGATTCTGGATCCACGCATTCTTATATCTTGAGTGAGCACGCACATTTTCTTGATATACCTGTTGAGTTTCTTGAGGTAGGAATGCAAGTGACTAGTTCTTTTGGTGAGACTGTAGTCACTAGGAAGTTGTATAGGAGATGCCCTTTGACTGTGCAGGGTCATGTTTTCCTTGTGGATCTGATGGAGTTACCTTTCTACGGATTTTATGTAATCCTTGGTATGGATTGGTTGACGGAGCATAGGTCAGTGGTTGACTTTGATGTTAAGCAAGTCACCTTAAAGTTGGCCGATGATTACGAGGTTGTAGTAGTAGGCGAGAATGTGAAATTCTTGTCGAATGTGATTTCGGCTTCTGAAGTAAACCATATGATGAGGTTGGGTTGCGAGGCTTACCTTGCTTACGTGATGAATCTTGGCACCAAGGATGTGCCTGTGCAGGACACTCGAACTGTTTGCGTTTTTCCGGGTGTCTTTCCGGAGGAATTGCCTGGGTTGCCACCAAACAGAGAAGTTGAGTTTGGTATAGAGTTGTACGAGAACACAACTCCGGTGTCCATTGCTCCCTATTGCATGGCACCCAAAGAGTTAAAAGAGTTGAAAACACAATTGCAGGATTTGTTGGATCGAGGTTTCATTCGGCCGAGTGTGTCACCTTAGGGTGCACCGATCTTGTTTGTGAAGAAGAAAATGGGACGATGAGAATGTGTATAGATTATCGGCAACGGAACAAGTTGACGATCAAGAAAAAGTATCCCTTGCCTAGAATTGATGATCTCTTTAATCAGTTCCAGGGAGCCTTAGTGTTTTCTAAGATAGACTTGAGATCAGGGTATTATCAGCTAAAGGTGAAGGATGTGGACGTACTTAAAAATGCTTTTTGGACGAGGTACGTGCATTATGAATTTTTAGTGATACCGTTTGGTTTGACCAACGCCCCTGCTGCTTTCATGGACATGATGAATCGTGTATTCCATGAATTCTTAGATCAGTTTGTGGTGGTATTCATCGATGATATCCTTGTGTATTCGCGTACTGAGGAGGATCATGATAGGCACTAGAGGATTGTTTTGCAAGCGTTGCTGGAGAATCAGTTGTATGTCAAGATGAGTAAATGTGAGTTTTGGCTTAGGGAAGTGGTCTTCCTTGGACATGTTGTATCGGCTGAGGGTATTCGCGTTGATCCGCAAAAGGTAGAGGTTGTTATGACTTGGAAAGTGCCTAAGCCAGTGACGGAGGTACGAAGTTTCCTTGGTTTGGCTGGGTACTATCGTAGGTTTGTTGAGGGTTTCTCGAAGATAGCAGCGCCTTTGACCAAGTTGTTGCAAAAGAATGTTCGCTTTGAGTGGACGGAGGCGAGGCAACATGCTTTTGAAAAGCTGAAAGAAGCTTTGACGCAAGCTCCTGTTTTGATTCAACCTGAGTCTGGTAAGGAGTTTGTGGTCTATAGTGATGCGTCCATTGTTGGTTTGGGCTGCGTGTTGATGCATAAGGATAAGGTGGTGGCCTATGCATCTAGGCAGTTGAAGGTGCATGAGCGCAACTACCCTACTCATGATCTTGAGCTTGCGGCAGTAGTGTTTGCCTTGAATATTTGGAGGCATTACCTGTATGGTGAGAAATGTGTTGTGTTTACAGACCACAAGAGCTTGAAATACCTTATGTCTTAGAAGGAGTTGAATCTTAGGCAACGACGTTGGGTGGAGTTGCTTAAGGATTATGATCTGGAAATCGAGTATCACCCGGGTAAGGTTAATGTTGTAGCCGATGCTTTGAGCCGGAAAGTGGCTGTGGAATTGAGAGTGATGTTTGCTCGTTTGAGCATATCGCGTGATGGTGGTCTTGTGGCGGAGTTGCAAGTGAAACAATCCTTGATACAATTGATTAAAGATAAGCAGTTGCTTGATGATTCTCTTGTTTCGCATGTTCAGGACATTGCGGAAGGTAGACCTTCGGATTTCAGCTTTAGTGATGATGGTGTTCTGTGCTTTGGGAGTCGAATAGTGGTGACAGATGATGCTGAGTTAAGGCACACTATTCTGACTGAAGCTCATAGTAGTCCTTTTGCTATGCACCCTTGTAGTACCAAGATGTATCATGACCTGAAAGATGAGTACTACTGGGTGGGGTTGAAAAAGGATGTGGCTGAGTTTGTTAGTAAGTGCATGGTGTGTCAACGAGTGAAGGCTGAGCTTCAGGTTCCTTCTGGAATTGTTGCAGCCTTTGAGAATTCCAGAATGGAAGTTGGAGAGAATCACCATGGATTTTGTGTATGGTTTGCCTTTGTCACCGACAAAGAAGAATTCAGTTTGGGTGATTGTGGATCGACTTACGAAGTGTGCGCATTTTCTGCCTGTGCATACTACTTATACCTTGGATAAGTTGGTTGAGCTGTACATAGCTGAGATTGTGCGGTTGCACGGTGTGCCAAAGTCCATTGTGTCGGATAGAGATCCGAGGTTTACAGCGCGATTTTGGGAATGTTTGCATCAAGCCTTGGGTACACGGTTGAATTTCCGTACTTCTTATCATCCGCAGACGGATGGACATTCAGAACGTGTGATTCAAGTGCTTGAGGACATGTTGAGATGCTGTGAGATAGATTTTCAGGGTTCATGGGAGAAGCACTTGTCGTTGGTTGAGTTTACGTATAACAACAGTTACCAAGCAAGTATCCAAATGGCTCCATACGAGGCTTTGTATGGGAGAGGATGTAGAACCCCTCTCTGTTGTGCAGAAGCTGGGCAAAAGTTGATTTCAATGCCAGCTATGCTTAAGGGAACCACCGAGAAGGTGAAGCTCATTTGTGAGCGGTTAAAAGCGGCATCGGATAGGCAAAAGTCTTACGCGGACTTGAAGCGTAAGGAAATTGAGTTCACGGTTGACGAACGCGTGTTCTTGAGAGCATCACCTTGGAAGAAGGTGATGAGATTTGGGCGTAAGGGTAAGCTTAGCCCAAGGTTTATTGGACCTTACGAGATTGTGGAGCGTATTGGTCCTGTGGCATATCGGTTGAGATTGCCTGCAGAGTTGGAGAAGATACATGATATGTTTCATGTCTTCATGTTACAGAAGTACAGATCAAATCCTTCGCATGTGATTCTTGTTGAGGAGATAGAGTTGAATCCGGATCTGTCATATGATGAGGAACCAATGAGGGTTCAGGACGTGAGTAGCAAGGTTCTTCGTGGCAAGACGATAGAACTTGTGAAGGTGTTGTGGCGACACCGAAGAGTTGAGGAGGCCACGTGGGAAAGTAATGCGGACATGCTAAAGCAGTTTCCGCATCTCTTTCCAACAGGTAAGAATTTCGAGGATGAAATTTCCTAAGTGGAGGAGAGTTGTAACGCCCTGGTTTTGGGTCTAGATGTTTTAGACATCGGATCGGACCGGTCGAGAACGGTTCAAATCGCGTAAGGTGATTTTAGGAAATCAAGGATCGGGATAGGATAAAATTGTGATAAAAATTGATAAAATCCTCTAAAAATATAATTAAGAGGTTGGTCAAGTCAATTTTACAAAAAGGGTTTTGGAAAATGGACATTTCGAGTAGTGACTAAATTGTAAAGTTTCAAAACTGGGAAAAATGAGATTTTAAGGTGGAAGCAAAAATCTTAGAATCTTTACGGGGCTTTAAGTCAATTTCACCTTTCTTCAACATGACATGTGATTTAAATGGGTTTTTAATTAAATGATTTTTAATTGGATTTTTATATTAATTAACTAAAAGATAGTTAATGGGATTTTCATTTACGTAACTACCAATTCCCTCTCATTTTCAGCCAAACACCATTTTCTCTCATCTTTTTCCAGAATTCTTCCTCCCAAAAACTCTCTCAACATTTCCTAAATCATTTTCAAGAGATCTTCTTTAATTCTTCAAGATTTTTGCAAGGAAAACTTGTCATCTATTGAAGGAAGCAAGGATTGGAGGTAAATCCCGTTATCAACGTCTAATCTAAGTTCTTTATTGAAATTACCAAGATATTTGGCTTCTAAATACTATTTTTGTGTGAGTTTTCAATATAGTTTTGATTTGAGATCAAAATCTTGTGAAATTGTGGATGAAATCTTGATTTTCGGACTTGATGAGTTGGGCTCTGTTTTGTGTTGATTTTAATTGATTTCTATGTTGGTTTATATGTTAAAATGATGTGTTAATAACATAGATCTCGAAATCCTTGAGATCCTTGAGTTTCTTGGTAGTTTTAAGGGAGATTTTGGGGTGAAATGGTGGAATCTTGCTTGCTGGAGGTATAAGGATGAGTTAGGATGTTTATTAGATGTGTTTTGATGTTGATAATTGTTTGGAAGTGATGTGTGATGGCTGGGCTTGGTTTAAGAGGCAATCGATTGAGTTTCGGTTGTTTTGGAAGGGTATTTTAGTGTAGTTTGAGTGGGCAACGAGTTTATGAATTGTTGCTGGTGTTGGAATGCATTTCAATGCATTTAGATCTCTATTTTGATGATGTGAAAACAAGGGATCCTGATCCGGAAGCGAACGAGGTGTTGTTGGAGGCTCCGGAAGAGTAATTTTCGTGTCGGCGAACAAGGCTTCACGTATCGGTGAGTGGAAATGCAACTTCCTACTTTGTAACGCCATGGGCGTGGTCTTGGGAGCATAGTGTAAGTTTGATACACTTAACCGAGCTCAAGTGTAAGTGTTTCGGTAACCCCTCTCTTGGAGATATGTGATACTTGATGAAATTGCACTTGAAGTGAGTGTGGATTTGTTTACTTTTTTAAGCATGTTTAAGCATAATTTAAATGCTGGATTTTAGTGCCATGATGCTAAGGATGCACTATGTAAGTGATTCTTGGTTTTACATATGACTATGCATATGATATTAAGCATGTGATGGTTGTGAAAATGGCATTGTGGTTGTGCTTGTAAAACAATGGATTATTGATGATAAATGATTATATTGGCAAGAGATGGAAATGGTTTTAGGTTACTTTAATTGGATATAGTTAGTCGGCTATAGGATTGGGTGCACTGTGAATAAAGTCACCTTGGATGTCGAGGGGTTGTGATTGTGTCAGAATCTCCATCCAAGTACCCTAACGATTGAGGTTAAGATCACAACGGTGAATGGTTAGTCCCGTGTGTGAGTCTTGTGTATGTGTCCCATACTCTCGTTAGTGGAAATATACAACTACAAATGAGTGATGTTGAGGGGTTGTGATTGTGCCATTAATCTCCATTACGAGTGTTGAGGGGTTGTGATTGTGCCATTTGTCTCCACCTTGTGTAGTCCGTTAGTTTGTATGAAGCGTGAGGGACAACGCTTGTAATCCGCGTATCCGATTGTGTCTTGTGTTGAAATGGTTTATGTGTTATCACTTGAAAGCCAATATAATGTAAATGAATAAAGTGAAGCATGAGATGCTTGTATATGATGCAAGGTTGCATGCGATATTTGAGTGTGATGCAAGAGTGCATGTGATGCTTGTTAAAGCATGAGCAAAGGTTTATTTGCTGTTTTAAAATGATGCATATGAGCATGTGGCTATAAAGTGCATTGAGGTCTTGAGAAGACATGCTTTATAAATGGCATGAGATGTAAAGTGTTGGTTTTGCATGACATGAGACATGCATTGATGAATGTTGTTTAGCGATCCTCACTAAGCGTTATGCTTACGCTCTTTTGTTTCATCAATGCAGAGAATTGAACTTTTGAAGGCAGCTCAAAAGCAAGAGGAATCCAAGGCTTTGTTAAAGAGATGTATGTGGTTCACCTTTAGTGTAATAAGTGGCAATGGGTGGGATTTATACTTTGGAATTGTTGAGGATGTTTCCCTTTAGTTTGAGCATGTTAGATTGCCTATACTTGAGTTGTACATGGCATGTGGTGCTTGGATTTTGATTTGTATGATGTTATATCTTGTTATGGTTTTGTTGAACTAGGGAGCATGCCTTTAGTGCCTTTACTTACATGTTGGTTGCCATGTTTAAGCTATTGCCTTGAGATGATGATTGTTGATATGTATCCATGTTGTATGCATGTGGTGGGATGTTTCGAGAATGATTTGAATGTGTTAAAGCATGAAAAACCAGCAAAGTCTGCTGTTGCAGGGCAAGGCGTATCGGAACGCCCTTGCCTGTTTCGAAACATGGGCTCGAAATGGCCTTAAGGTTTCGGAATGGATGAAGGCGTATCGAAACGCTTTGGCTACTGGAAGGGGGTGTTTCGATACGGGTCTCGGAATGCACCCGAGTATCAAAACTGTCAACCCCATTTCGAAATGACCATTTCGGTACAGGGCCATCCGTATCGAAACACTTGGCCGTTGGATTTGAATTTTTAGCAGTTCGGAGTTTCTGTTTCTTACATTTTGGTCCTTAATGTTGGCTGCTTAAATTAATCTGTTTGAATGATCCGTTTGAGTTGATTTTTGACAAGATGACATGTTATGTGATTAATTGAGGTTTGGTAATTTTAAAATCATGAAATTTCCTGTAATTTATGAAATTTATAGTTTAGTCCCTAAAAGTCAAATGTATGCAATTGAACCCCTAATCGAACTCCGATCGCTGTTCCGTTTTCTCCTAATTGCTTTGCTGAACTCATAGGTTAATAATACGCATCTAGAGAAGATAAAAAGAAAAAAAGGGTCGTAAATCAAGATTGACTTTTGGGTTGACTTTAGTTTTCCCCGTGTAATCTTCGTAGTTCGGGTTTAACGTCTGGACCGGGCTAAGGGGGTTACAACTAACCTCAACACACACTTAAAGAATGACCAACTCTCGAGGGCTCTTACAACTTTAAGGAAATAAAATGAATAAGCAAAGCATAGAACATGATAAACACTAGAAAGCTATAGCATGCATTAAAAGTACTTAAGAATAAAATCATCCATCAAACTGAGACCACCTAAAACAGTTCGTGGCTGGGCAATATCATCCAACGTATCATTGTGATAACATCCCAAAAGATAAAGATATAAACAGGAAAAGCTAAAGCGACAAAAAGAAAGGTGAACTCCCTCTCTGCCATGGACTACCCGACTGTCTTAGGCCCACCGCCTCTCTCGAGGCCGGTGAGGCCACTCCTTGGAGCTTCAATGATGGAGGAC
Organism: Hibiscus trionum; assembly: GCA_030270665.1. NCBI lineage: Eukaryota > Viridiplantae > Streptophyta > Magnoliopsida > Malvales > Malvaceae > Hibiscus > Hibiscus trionum. Next base: position 9,787,038 of record BSYR01000010.1, on the reverse strand, counting down.
ACCAAGTTGGAGAAGATGAAGAAGAACACTTCTCTCTCCTTGTTCAGCACGCACCTCTCTCTCTCTTCTCTCTTTTTTCTTTTTTCACCTCTGTCCCTCTTTATACAGTGGAGGCTTCTAGGGTTTTGTGCCCTAAAGATTCCTTGTTAATCCCAAGGAATATCCACCGACAAGCTCTTCTCTGAGGGGACAAGGAGGACAATCTGCAGGTGGGTACCGACTGCTGCACATGTCAGGTTGTCCTTTTCTGCATATTCACGTGCTTTTGCAGCTCACGTGTTCTCACAACTTACGTGTTGGCCAATATCCAGTTCCACTATGCTATAGCAATTCTCGGCGCCAGCTTTCTATCGCTAGACTCCCTTCCTACGCATCATCAAACCCAAAACCAACCTTCCGAGCAGTGCCCCTCAACATGGACTAATAACCAGCAAAAAATAATAATGATGCACCTAGAAGAAGAAAATGCAACCTAAATGCAGTATAAATGCTATGATATGGGCTCAAGAACAGGAAAACACTATATCAAAAAGGTATGAAAACCAGGATATTCATGCAGTAATCACACCCCCAAACTTAAGCTATTGCTTGTCCTCAAGCAATGTGTAGAACAGAACAAAAGAAATACTATGGAAAAGATTTACCCTAGAGAATTGCTATGGTAAAATCTCAGTCCTCATAAATGACATAGGCAATTAAAATATAAACAACTAGAAGTGAGATCCTTAAGAACATTCATTAGGACTAAGCTATGTGTGTGTGTGCGTGGCTGCCTTCCTCCTATACTTAAGCTAGTAAGACAAATTTTCAAGGAAGCTCCCTAGTTATACACTAACCATGTTCTCTAGCTCTTTCTAATTTTCAAACTCCCAAAGATATAGATTTTCTGCTACGAAGGGTGTCAGCTCATCACACCTACCGTCCTTAGCTCTAGATGAGTAGAGAGAAAACCTCTCACCCGAGCTAGTAGGTAGAGTCAACCCGTTACAACTTTCATTCACTCGTATGCTATAGCCAAACTTTTTTCTTTTTTTTTGATTTTAAACTTATTATTATGCTATAGCACAGTGGAGTGTCCTTCTACAGATATGTCGTAGCATTTATTCATTCGTTTTAGCACAAGAACGTCTAATTTTTTTTAAGATCTCTAGAGTTTACATACCAGAATTCACTAGGGTTCTTCCCAAAAAAAATTTCTAACGAACTTACTTATAGAAAGAGGGAAGCTGTGTAATTTTTTTTAACAACTAGATCCTAAGGTCAGTTCTACAGATCTCAACTAGTTGTGTTTGTTCTAAACTAATTCAAGCCTTTAAGTTTTCTTCATTAGACATCATAGATATATTCATAAGCTGTCTCTAGACTAAACAAAATGCCATAGTAAAAATTTTGTTCTTTCCTACTATGCATATGCTAAAACAAAATACTTGTTGGAGTATGCCCAAATACCAATCATATGATGATTGAATAGACATACTATTTTACTAGATTTATCAAGTAATGACATTGTCGTTATTATCATTTGGTATGTTTCTGTGCATCAAACTAACCATTGGATAATAATGTCCATACAATAATACGATTATTGTTAAATAGTATCCTTAATCGAATAATATTACGGGTATGGACAGTGATAATATATAAAGACTGATAAGTGGTTGGTGACAAGCGTTGTCATTGACATAGAGATGTCAAAATCAACACATAAGTATTTGTTAGAGAACAACATACTGGATTGACCCGCTATGAGCATGTTTCTTGGGTAATTATGTGACAGTCACAACATTGCTCATGATAAACATATGTATAATCCCCAGACTTGAGATCAACATGATTTCAACATAAAGATTTACGTATTTTGACATAGTCAAACGTGTGTCGTAACTGACTACATTATAAAGACTGATGATTGGATACGTGATGACCTATGTAGTGAAATATGGTTGATTAAGAAAGGATTTGTCCCTCCTACATAATGGGAGAAATATCTTCGGCCACTTGATTGAGTGAGATTAGAAAATGCATGGCCATGCTCGAATATTATGATATGAGATATCATAAAGATTCGTTTACCATAATCTACTCAAGACATCAAGAAACACTAGATGGACAACGCAAGTGTGACTCACCCATGACTTGTGTTCATCTAAGATATAAAGGACAAAAGGATGAAATACATAAAGGAAGTTTATTCAGGAATTAGGAAAGTCAAACCATGACTTCATGCAACTTAGGTAGCAATGATGTATTGCTAGATGCCACTCATTGTTTGTAAAATTAGAACAGTTTATGAGATAAGGGAAATCGGAAACTCCCTTAAATGTGAATAATATTGGATAAATATTGTATTTATCAAATATTATTTAGAGTATGAAAAATATTTAGAGACTTAAATATTATAGAATAAGATTCTAGAAATTTAAATATATATTTGGAATTTATATAATGTATATTTAATTCCAAGTTTATGTAGAATTAGATTCCACATAATTAAAAAACATATATTTAAATATATTTAAATCCAAGTAAAGATAGAATGAGATTCTATATAATAAAAATATATATATATATTTATTATATATAATGTATATTTAAATCCATCTTTTATGTAGAATAAGATTCTACATAATTAAATATATCTATTTCATTTAATATTATTAAATATAATGTATATTTCATATAAACACATTTCAAGTAGGATTAGATTCTATGAATTTTGGTTGAACTTGGATTTAAGAAATTCAACTAGAATTAAGTCTCTGAATACTATTTAAAGGGACAAGGGCTAGCAACCAAATCATCCCTCTCTCTCCTCTTGAAGATTTCAACAACACCCCTAGGGATTCCCCACTGGAATTCGACATATCCCAGAAAGCTCTCTGAGAAGCTATTCGATATTTTTCTGGTGTTCTACTTGCCCCCTGGCAAATCCCTGAAGGTTCCCTTGCTCGATTGCAAGTCCCGGTTGAACTCCTAGTCGATTTCAGACTCCCTCAAGAATCCCTGGAGGGATTTCGACTTCTCCCTGGAAGGTGTTCAAACCTGTCGAAATTTATCCCTAATTGTTAGGGAGGCGGAAACTTTGTTCGTATTGTTCGGGTGGACTCCGTAGAGGTCGTTGCGAACTTGTGACGATTCTGGTTTTACTTGACGTGGTTATTCTGACATACTGTCGGTTTTCCAGTTTCCAGAATTTTAAAAGGTAACTCTTCATCGTTTCTCCCTGGATTCGTTCCTGTACATGGATCCTGGCTGGATTACGTCGGATTAATTTTTCCGCTTTGCCACTGGGCGTGCCGACGTGACCCAACAATACTAACTATAAAAAATACTAACTATGAACACCAACACCCTCAAACTTAAGGAATGCATTGTCCTCAATGCATGAACTAAATGAAAAATGAAATACATGAAAAGAAAAAGAATAAAAAATACCTTCTGGGTGCGGAGGTTATGTGGTGCTGCTGGTGTTGTCCATGGAAGTTTTAGAAGAGTAGTGTTGGGGATTTGGGAGATCGTCCACACTATCGGTGGAGACTTGCTGAGCACTGGGTGAAGAGTGGATACGACTAGCGGTGCGCTTGATGCGTGTCTTAGGTATAGATGTTATAGCATCCTCTGTTTGTGCGGTGGTATGCTCAGGCGTGGGTACTGGGGTTGTCTGCTTTAGAGGGGGGTCCTCATGATCACTCGGTATATGGTCCGACTCAGATAGTGGGTTATTCGGTTGTGAAGGCGCTGGGTTGGTTGCCTTCCTGCATCATTTTCTCTATTTGGTGGGGGTTGGCGCAGGGGCGGTTTCTTCTACTGGAGGTGGAACCGAGTGGGTTTCTTTTTTGGGTTGGGCATAAGGAGTCGCATGCGTTTTCTTTCTTGCAGTTTTTTTCTTAGTAGGGGGCGGGACTGAGCTAGGGTCAACTTCGCTTTGATTGGGAGGGGCTGGGCTTGCTGTGGCAGTGGTGGGGGCTTGCAATAACTCTAGGGGAAATAGAGGGAATGAAATGTTCTGGTCCGGGAGGAGTTTGGTGAAGCAAGATGCTATAGCACCATCACGATGGTGGGCATACTTAAAGTACGTCAACTGATGTGCTTTCATCAGATTGAGCTCATTGCTCAAGTGTTTTGTCGAGGCCACCAATGTAGCTACCCTTGCTGCAGCAAAACTTTTAGCGCCCCCTCCACCGTCTTCTGAGGGACATCTTCGTTAAATCCTCAGAGCTCAGTGATTAGGGCTAGTGTGAGACTTGTTTTTCCTAAAATTTTCCCATCTAAAAGACCGTCTACAAAGACGTCCTTCCTCTTATACTGTGCTGTTATCAGGTTAGGAAATACTAAAGGACTACGAGGCCTTTTTAAGCAAGCATAAACTTCATCAACAATAATTTTCCTATATCTATCGATCTACCATGCAATATAGAGTGGAGAAGAAATAGCCCAGAAATATGGACAATGGCTATGTGCAACATGGTCATTATCTTGTGTCGCAAGAATTGATTCCATACCTTAGCCTCTAGCTTGAGGCGACCTCTTTCTACAGATCTGCTATTGTCCAGCACTGTACCCTCGAAACAAATGTCTTCCAAAACCTCACGCTGCGTTCGCGGGTCCATGGTCGTCACGAATATGGTATGATGATCCACGGTATGCTTCAGCCCATAGAATTTGTTGATTGCTGCAGCGGTGAACTTGATATGCTCGCCACATACATAGATAGTGGACTGAGTAGAGCTTGTAAGATGGGCTTAGAACTCCTTGACCAGTGAAGTGGAAATTTCATTAGGGTGGGCAGCGAAGGACTTCCATTCATGCCTACCGATGATATCCATAACAGCTTGGTCGAACTGGTCTTCCCCTTCCTTAGAGTATTTGAACCCTAACTCAGGAAGAACGTTTTTATCCTCCAGTCTCTTCCACTGTTCTTTTGCAGCGTCATCGACGAACTTGGTAATCTCCATGACTTGAGGGTTTTTTTTAAGGCGGTCAGAGGTTTCAGGAGTGTTTTTGCAATGTGCCATGGTGACTTAGTGAAAGTAGGGGAAGGGTGAATGGTTGAAGGAAAAGTAATGGAGAGTTTTTGGTGTTTGGAGAAAATAGAAAATGGAAGGGAAGAGGAAAATGGGTTGAGCGTTGAAGAAGATGATTATGGTGGAGAAGATGAAGGGACTGATGATGATAATAAAGTGTGTGAAGTTGAAAAAGGTGAGGGTAGGAAAAGGACGAATTAAATGGAAGAGGTGAGTGAGGGCGATGTGTGTCGGCTTTAAGAGAGAGAGAAAAAGGCTTGGAGTTAATGTGATGGGTGATGGCTGGAGAGAGAATAAATAGGTTTTGTGGCTAGGGTTTTACCACATTAATTGGATGACTTTTCTCTCTCTCACTTTTCCCTTGTTTTTTATTCACCCTCCCACACTTTTCGGGTAAAACCTTTCCTCCTTTTTTTGTACTCCCTAAAGTCGATAAACACAAAACTCCATGTCCTTTGTCTTTTTGCTACTAACCCTGTAGGCGACCATGCTCACCTACCTCTGCACCTGACATGGTACTATGAAAGAGAAAGCTTGTACGAGGGTCACGAGAAAAGATAAGAAAATAAAGAAAAAGATAACACAAAAACTAAACTAAAAAGAAAAGCATTATTTATGAACATGTTACATCATAAAAGAGAGAGTTTAGAAAAGCAAACTCTCAAGGATCGTGTAGATCCAGGTGTGACTTGTCTCTGAGGATAGGGGCTCCACTATACACCTTTAGGCATTGGCCATTGACCTTTAAGACTTCATCATCGTCCAACTTCTTGTTATCAATCGCGTCATGAGGGTACACCTTGTGTATAATGAATGGTCCTGACCATCTTGATTTCAGCTTTCCAGGGAAAAGCTTTAGCCTGGAATTGTAGAGAAGCACTTGTTGACCTTACGAGAAATGCCTTGGCAAAATATGTTTGTCATGCCACTTCTTGGTTTTCTCTTTGTAAATGCAGGCTTTCTCATATGCTTGGGCTCGAAATTCTTACAGCTCATTAAGCTCTAGCAACCTTCTTTCACCAGCTAGTTGGGCATCCATGTTGAGTTTCTTAATTTCCCAATAAGCCTTGTGTTTAAGCTCAACGGGTAGATGGCATTCCTTTCCAAATACGAGCTTGAAGGGTGACATGCCCAAATGCATCTTGAAGGTTGTTCTATATGCCCATAGTGATTCATCCAACTTGGGGGACCAGTCTTTTCTCCTAGGGTTGACCACCTTCTCCAAGATTTGCTAGATTTCACGATTGGAAACTTTAGCCTGTCCATTCGTCTACGGATGATATGCTGTAGCAATCTTGTGCCTGACTCTATATTGATGTAATGCTTTAGCAATAAGTTTGTTTTCAAAGTGAGTTCCTTCATCACTGATGATGGCTCGGGGTGGTCCAAACCTCGTGAAGATGTTCTTGTGAAGGAACTTCATGACCGTCTTGGATTCGTTCCTCAGGGTGGCAACAGCCTCCACCCATTTTGACACGTAGTCGACTGCTAGCAGAATATATAAATCTCCATATGATGCGGGAAACAAGCCCATGAAGTCAATTCCTCACACGTCAAAAATTTCAACCTCCAGAATATTTTGCAGTGGCATTTCATTCCGCCTGGAGATGTTCCCCATTCTTTGGCATCTATCACAAGTTTTGTAGAACTCGTGTGCATCCTTGAAAACTGTAGGCCAATAGAATCCTACTTGAAGAATTTTTGCAGCGGTCCTAGCACCACCAAAATGCCCTCCACACGGTGATGAATGACAATGGTACAAAATGCTATGGCATTCTTCTTCTGGAACACATCTCCTAATGATCTGATTAGGACATTACTTGAACAAGTAGGGTTCACCCAATAGTAGAATCTTGCATCATGTCTGAATTTCTTGAGTCCCTGGCTAGATAAATCAGGAGGCAAAATACCACTAACAAGATAATTAACTATATTAGCATACCACAGAATTGCCGTAGCAGACAACATATTCTCGTCAGGGAATTCCTCCTTAATTTCATATTCACCACCTTGTGCGATAGCATTTTCTAGCCGAGATAGATGATCAACTTCCTAGTTCTCACATCCTTTCCTATCTCTAACTTCTAAATCAAATTCTTGTAGCAAGAGTATCCATCTAATAAGTCTAGGCTTAGCATCCTTTTTAGTCACTAAGTACTTGATGGCTGAATGATCGGTATGAACTATAACCTTAGTGCCTATCAAGTATGACCTAAACTTATTAAAGGCAAATCTACAACAAGCAATTTTTTCTCAGTAGTGGTGTAATTGATTTGTGCATCATTCAAAGTGCGACTAGCATAATAAATAACATGAAAGAGTTTACCTCGACGTTGTCCAAGTGCTGCACTAACGACGTAGTCACTTGCATCACACATTAGCTCAAATGGCTCGTTCCAATTACGTGGAATGACAACCGGTGCTGAGATAAGCTTCTCCTTCAGTTCTTGAAACGCGTTATGGCAATCTCTGTCAAACACAAATGGTTGATTTTGATGTAAAAAATTGCATAGCGGCTTTGAGATATTCAAAAAGTCCTTGATGAATCTCCGATAAAAGCCAGCAAGCCCTAGAAAGCTTCTTACTCCCTTGACAGTAGTGGGGAGGTAGTTTTTCAATGACCTCGACCTTTGCTTTGTCAACTTCTATCTCTTACTCCGAGATCTTGTAGCCTAAGACCGTTCCTTTCGTTACCATGAAATGGCATTTTTCCCAATTGAGCACCAAGTTAGCTTCCTCACACCTCTTTAGAACCTTGGCGAGATTGCCCAAGCATGTGTCGAAGTCATCTCCGGAGACCGAGAAGTCATCCATGAAAATTTCTAAAAAATCCTTGACCATGTCTGAAAAGATAGCCAACATACATCTTTGAAAAGTTGCTGGGGCATTGCAGAGACCAGAGGGCATTCTACGGAAAGCATAAGTTCCATAAGGGCATGTGAAAGTCATCTTCTCTTGGTCTTCGGGTGCTATAGCAATCTGATTGTACCTAGAATACCCATCGAGGAAGCAGTAGAATGCCTTGCCGGCTAGTCGATCTAACATCTGATCAATGAATAGGAGGGGAAAATGGTCCTTCTTGGTTTCCATGTTGAGCTTCCTATAGTCCATGCAAATCCTCCACCCCATGATAGTTCTAGTAGGCAATACCTCATTCTCCTAGTTGCTTACCACGGTCATGCCTCCCTTCTTCGGTACATATTGCACCAGGCTGACCCATGAGCTATCGGATATCGAGTAGATTACTCTAGCATCAAGCCACTTAATTATCTCTTTCATTACCGCATTCTTCATGATTGGGTTTAATCTTCTCTGGGGCTCAACAGAATTGCTGTGACAATCATCAATCAAAATTTTGTGCATACATAGAGCAAGGCTTACACCCTTCAAATCAGCCATAGTCCACCCTAGCACTTTTTTATGCTGTAACAACATATTTACTAAGCTAGTTTCTTGCTTAGGTGTGAGACTAGATGAGATTACCACAGGAAAAATTTCATTGCTCCCTAAGTAAACATACTTAAGATGTAATGGCAAAGGTTTCAGTTCTAGAGTAGGTGCATGCTCAAGGGAAGGCTTAGGAGGTACAAATTTTGAAAAATCAAGAGGTTCAAAGTGCGTACCTGGTCTAGCTTCGAGTCGACTCGACTGCTTCAGTTCCCTTGAGAGTTCTTCTAGGTCTGATTCATCATCTTTGCAGAGTGCTTCAAACTCTTCCATTTGTATCTCATTGCTACAGCAAAACTCAGCAGTTCCATTCTGTGTTGTAGCATCTATGTATTGGCATGCTCCCAGATTGTCTGCATACTTGAGGGTGTCATGAATATTGATCGTGACCGTTTGATCAGCCACTCGCATCGTGAACTCACCCTTCTCACAATCGATTAAAGCTCGCCCGGTGGCTAAAATGGCCTTCCCAAGATAATAGGTGTGTTGCTATTAGCTTCACAGTCGAGGATTAAGAAGTCGACTGGAAAGATAAATCAGTCCACTTTTACCACGACATCTTCAATTCTTCCTTCTGGGTGAACATGAGAGTGATCTACTAGCTGTAGCACAACCTTGGTGGGTTGTGCCTCTCGTATTCTCAGTTTCATAAAAATCGACTTAGGCATCAAGTTAACACTTGATCCCAAATCGCAAAGTGCTCTTCCAACAAACTTATCGCCAATAGAGCATGGGATAGCAAAGCTACCTGGGTCCTTCCTCTTAGGTGGAAGCTTACTCTACAAAGAACAACATTCTTTTGCTATAACGACATTTTCTTGCTTCTCGACCTTCCCCTTTTTTGTAACTATATCCTTAAGGAACTTGGCATATGTTGGCATCTGATCAATGGCCTCCAAAAATGGGACATTGATATGTAATTTATCCAGGATATCCACGAATTTTTGGAATTGAAGGTCTTCTTTCTGCTTCTTGAGTCGTTGAGGAAAAGGAGGTGGGGGTCTAACTTCATTTATCTGGACAGGTGGAGTTGCATCTTTTGCTGTAGCAAAAGAAGGCTCCTCCTCCGATGTTTCTTTTGCTATGAATTCCTCCTTATCCTTCTCTTCAGCTGGAGGGTCTTGTGACTTATCTTCTTCGTGAGGCAAGTTGGGCTGAGATTCTTCCTTCTCCTTTCCCCCAAACTTATCTTCTTTGTAAATTTACTTTCCACTCCTTAATGTGAGTGCGCTGCATTGCTCCTTGCTATGGTGCTTAGTGGCTTCAGTGTCACTAGGTAGACTCCCTTGTGGTCACGCATGCAAGGTTTGAGCTATTTGACCAAACTTGTGTCTTTAAGGCTCTGAGAGAAGAACTATGGCTTTGCAATAAGGCTCCTTGATTCTTAATGTTTGCTGCATGGTCCTGTCGCAAAACTTTCATGGTTCCCATAAAATCTTTTGTCATAGCCATAAATTCTTTGAATGTCATATCCAACGAACTGTTTGATGAAGATGCTACTCCCTTTGTGACCTTCCCATGGCATCATCTGGTTAGAAGGTGGTTCTTCGATCAGATTTTGCTGTGGTGCTGGCTGTGCAGAATTGTTGTGCCCTTGATTACCCCAACTGAAATTTGGATGCTGACGTCATCCTGCAAAAACAACCATTTTTAGTATAAATTGTGCCTTTTAATGTGTTTGTGATGTTTTGTTGTAAACTGACCTAAATGCAATAAATAATGCTTGAATGCAGCAGAAATATGGGTTAAAAGAGGTGTAAATAATAGAACATTTATACACTCAACACACCCCCAAACTCAAGTTTTTGCTTGCCCTCAAGCAACTAGGACCTAAAAAACTGAAATATTTTTGTTTTGGCTTTCAAACAGTGAACTTTCCCTTACCCGTCGTTCGTTCCCTATGACGGCAGCACCCTGTCGGATAATCTAGGATCTGTCCGTAATCTCTCTATAGTCCTCGTGCAGTGTGTGCATGCTTGTGAACAGTTATATGCCAAGACTCTCTTAGTTTCACTAGAATATTATACCTTAGCTTGTTTAGAGTTTTTCTTACGAGACTGATTTCTTTCTTTTTCTTACTAGAGCCAGAAACGGGCACCTCTAGTTATTTCCCATTTTTCTAATTTCTTATCTTTTCTACTAGAGCCAGTATTTCAGGCACCTCTAGTTAACTGTCTAGAGCCGATGATAGGCACCTCTAGAAGTTTTTCTCTGGTTATCTGCCTAGAGCCAGTGGTAGGCACCTCTAGGTTTCCTGAGATTCGAGTCTCTTTTCTACTCTAAGTGCTAAGTTTTCTATTCTAGTTTGGCTAAAAGAAGTCTAAGCAGTATAACAGTCACAATGGTGTTTAAGTTTTCAGAACTATAGAAAGGCTCTAAACTTCTTCTAAAAATTATCCTAAAGTTGCTGCCACGACAGGGTTGTCACAGCAGGTAAGTTCGAGTCACAGTTTTCAGCCAAAGTTTTCAATATTTTCATTTTTTTTGAACAAAAATAAACTAAGTAAAGACACAAAGTTTGAAACTAAGATGCACTCCATTGATGGAGGGATGCCACCCCCAAACTCAAGGGTTGCATTGCCCTCAATGCAAAATGATAGAAAAACAAAAAACAGATAAAAGCAGTAAATCACAGAATATAGTAGGCAGCAGATATAAGATAAGAAACTTAAATTTCAATCGATGTCTTCGCTGCTACTGCTGAGTCTGATCTGGCGGCAGGCTCTGGCTCTCGGAGCTGGTTGGGGCACGGGGGAGGCAGATGTGTTCTTTGCTTTGGCCTCCCGTAGTGGCTGGATTCTAGTCGGGGAGATGGAGGCGGTTGCTCCACAACCTGGATTTCAGCGCTGCTGCTGCTGCTGTCACCACCGGTGCTGCCGTTACCTCCGCTACTGCTGCCTTTTTGCATGTTACCTTTGTCTGCCATCCTCTTTTGCCTCTTCACTGGTGAGAACTCTTTTGACAAATTCCTCTTGATCGAGGGTTCAGTGTCACTGGCGGCCCAAACAGAAGAGGAAGAGAGACCAGCAATAAAGGCATCAAGTTTTTCCGTTGCTGTCTTTCTCTTTGTCCCACGGGCAGAAGTCTCGGCATGGGTGCTGCCCGCTGCTGTTGGGGCAGGTGTTGGCGTTGACGCGGTAGAAGGTGTCCGTGGGGTGGCAGCGGGTGTAGGTGTGTGGGCAGGTGTAGGTACAGTGAAATAATGGGCAGGAAAAGTGGGAAATGCAGCATCAGGGAAATTTAAGGAGTTTTGAATAAAAGTTACCGTAGATGCAGCAGAGTCCCTGATGAAAGTCATTAAGCCCAGCTGTCTCTCCTCCAGCTTCTGAATGGCAGCTAATATCTGGGTGGAGGTGTCTGTCGGGGCAGCTGCTGTGGTAGCTGGTTCAGTGTGCTGCTGCTCTGTCGTTTCGGCTGTGGCGGCAGCAGGGTCGAATGACGACAGAGGGGTAGCAACAGTTAACTCCATCAGGCTGAGGATGTTCTTTTCATTTCAACCTCTTCCTTCTTCTATCAAATCGATGCGTAGCTCTAGAACATTATGGCCGCGGCAGAGCGAAGTGATGAGGTATGGAAGGTAGAGGGGACCCGTCGGTCTATGCGCACTGTAACGCCCCGGTTTTGGGCATGGAAGTTTTGGGTGTTGACCGGTTCGGTCAAAGTGCTGTTCGAATCTAAAAGGGTGGAATTAGGAAAGCCTAGTTCGGGTTGCATTAAAAATATGGAAAAATGTTCTAAAATCATCTTTTAATATATATAAGTGAACTGTGAAATCAATTTTACAAAATGAGGTTTGGAAGGGTGACATTTTGGCTAGTGACCAAAATGTAATTTTTGAAAACTGTGAGACTGTTTTAAAAAGGATTGAAACTTTGAATCTTTAAGGAGCTATTTACCCAATGGGAGTTTCTCCAGATTTTCTAAAGATATTAAATGATTAATTAAAAGGTTTTAAATAAAAACAAATTGGATGGAAGATATTTTGGTTTTAACTAACTTTTCTCTCAATTCTATTTCCTCTCATTTTCTCTCAAGCCAAACACCTTTTCTCCAGAGCTTTTCTCTTTGATTTTGTCACCTAAATTCATCTTTTCAATTACCTTTTGATTTCTAATCATCTCTACAACAAAACCTCACCATTTGCTAAGTGGATTTTCAAGAAAACTTGATTCTAAAAGGGGGAAACTCAAGTTTGGAGGTAAGAACGTCCTTCTCCTCTAAACTCTCAGTTCTTTACTGAAATTCCCAAGTTCTCAATCCTTAATTGATGTTTTATAAATGGTTTTTAAAGTGGTGTAATGGATCTTGGCTTAAAATGCAAGATTTGATGATTTTTGATGGATTTTCGTATGATCTGATTGGGCTGGGTTTTAAAGTGTTAATTTGATGATAAATGAATGTTAATTTGATTGGAAATTGAGTTTTGATTAATGCAATCCCGGATAGGTTGAATTTCCTAAGTTTAGCTTGTGATTCTTGGTTGTTTTTGGAGTGATCTTGTGGATCTGTTGTTGCTGGAGGTATAAGGTTGTTGTTAGGTTCTTTTTAGGTGTTAAATGATGATAAAGGATGTTTAGTTTTGATGGTTTATGGCTGGGCTTTGTTGAGGAGTTGTTAGGTTGCATTTTCGGTTGTGTTTGGTGGCCGAAAATGGAGTGTGGATGAGAGCAGCGAGTTTAGGTGCTTTCATTGAAGTTATTAATGCATGATGATGCATTAATCTTCTGCTTTGATGTGTTTAAAACAGGGGAGTCAGCTTTGGATCCAAGTATTGGTGATCCGGAGGCTTGATTTGGTACTTCGGCAAGAGGCGAAGTGGAATTGGTGAGTGAAATTGGGTTTTCGGCTTTGAAACCAATGTCTTGGGAGCTTAGTTTAAGTCTAAACAACTTTGCTAAGCTCAAGTGTAAGTTTTTGGAAAAACTCTCTAGTGGTGGCCATGGTTTGGTTGTTGTGCAATGTGATTATTGCATGTTTTAAATTCTGTTTTGAAAGCATGTTTTAGCATGATTATTGCTGATTTTATAAGCCATGTGTTGAAGGAAGCTCAAGGTAAGAGTTCCTTGTTTTTAAACATTGTTTAAATGTGGTTTGATGCCTAAAGATGCATGATGTTTATGGCTTGGTTTAATGCTTTAAAACAGTGGATTATTTGATGATAATGATGTATATTGGCAAGTGATGTTTTGAAAAGGTTAAGGTCACTAAGGTGGTTAAAAGTCCTTGAGTGAGCCTTGTGGATTCTAAGAACTTCATGGTGGTTAAAAGTCCATGATGATTCTTGTTAAGGTCACTAAGGTGGTTAAAAGTCCTTGAGTGAGCCTTGTTACTTAAGAACATCAAGGTGGTTAAAAGTCCTTGGATGGTTCTTGTTAAGGACACAAAGGTGGTTAAAAGTCCTTGTGTGGTCCTTGCCATGGTGTTTAAAAGTCCATGGGCCAAGGTGTTTAAAAGTCCTTGGGGCCAAGGTGTTTAAAAGTCCTTGGGGTGAAACTTGTAAGGACACAAAGGTGGTTAAAAGTCCTTGTGTGGTCCTTGGAAATTATAAGATCACAATGGTGTTTAAAAGTCCATGTGTGAGTCTTATGTTGATCTTGTTTTAAAAAGATGGAACTTATCACTTGTGGCCAATATGACATGTATTGATATGGAAGCACGTATTGCTTGTTTAAGATTGCTTTTGAGCATGTTAAAATGGTGTTGAAGTATGATTTATAAAGTGTTTTTACAAATGCATTATTGAATGGTTTTAATGAGCATTCCTCACTAAGCTTTTGCTTACGCTCTCTTTCGTTTTCTTAAACCAATAATGCAGAACATTAAGGACTATTGAGGGCAGCAAGGAGGGCAAGCAATCAAGTGGAAATTAAGCTCAAGTATGGGAAGGTTTCTTTAAACACTTATTAGCTTTTGGCATTTGGCAATGGGGGACCTTTGTGGATGTTTTGGGAGATGTTTTGAACTCCCTAAGCTTGTTTAATGTTGTTGACAATGCTGGAGTTTTGTATTTGGCCATTATATGTTTGGTTTGGAGGTTTTATGCTTGAATGGTATGCTTGTGTAGGAAGTATGCCTTTAGATTTGGGGCTTTTTATATGTGATGCCATGATGATGAATTGATGTTGCATTTATGTCCTTTTTATGTTGAATTTCTTGCTGGTAAAGTTTGGTAGCTTTTGGAGCATGTATGGTTGATCAATTGTGTGTTTTAGTAGCCTTTTCTAAGCATTCTGAACAGGCCGTATCGGAACAGTAGCCCTTGTTTCGGAACGGGTGCCTTATAGCAACCCAGGCGTCCGAAACGGGAGACACCGTTCCGAAACGGAAAGGCCACTGCCAGCCTTCGTTTCAGTACGCGTTGCGGAACGGCCCCGCGTTTTGAAACAGGCTCTCCCTGTTTCGGAACACCTGACCGTTGGGGGCTGACATTGGCACTTATATGTTTTGGAAAGTTTGCATTTTGGTCCTGAATCTTGTTTGTGCAATTTCATGAGTTTGAGATGTCCGTTTGAGCTGAAATTTGGCAGTGAAGCATGAAACCTGACTAGTTACAAGTTGGTAACTTTAATTTGGGTTAAGTTCTTATAATTATCAGAATTTACAATTTGGTCCCTAAAGTTGTAAATTGTTCAATTGGGTCCCTGTTTGATCTCTGATGTTTATGATCTTTGAGTATGTGATTTGTATGATCATAACTAGGGTTAATGTGCATCTAGACAAGATTAAAAAGAAAAAAAAGGGTCGTTAATCAAGGTTGACTTTGGTTTTCCCCGTGTGACTTTCTTAATTCGGGTCAACCGTCTAGGCCGGGTTAAGGGGGTTACATTTGGTGGTATCAGAGCTGAGTTCTCGAGTAACTGAGAATGATCGTGTGCATGATTGAAGTGTGTATGCTATGTATGCTTGTTGAGTGAAAGCATGATGAGTGGTTTGTGATTTGATGCAATTGAGTTGTATGCTGTGATGAAGCATGTTGTAGGTACCCATTGCCAAATCAAAGCTAGTGAAGTGATGTTGATTTTTTAAATGAAATTGAGCTTGAGTACTTGGTTTGCTTACCTTGCTGGGCCTGACTTTGTTTATTTGCATTGTGATTGCATGGTTAAAGTATGGCACCACGTAGAGAGTTGAGAAGTAACGTGCGAGCTACGGCTCCTAATGAGAATGAGAATGAGGAGAACGCAGGAAGTGCGGTGTTACCTCCTCCTCCACCTGGTGGTGGTGGTGCTGAGGGAGAAAGAGCTGATGCTGCAGCTGGTGCTGGAGCTGCTGGACCTGAGGTTGGTCAGGGGCAAGCTATGCCTGACATGACGATGTTGGTGCAAGCTATTGCTGGTGCTTTTCGAGCGGCAGTAGCTGGAGCTCAAGGAGCTGGGCATCAGGGAGATGCCGGTGTTAGATTACCCTTGGAGCGCTTACGTAGTCTTGGTGGGACTGAGTTCAGGGGTATGTCTGCTGAAGGTTCTGAGGCTTGGTTAGAGAGTACCAAGAGGATCTTAGGTCAGATGGGTTGCACTGATGTGCAAAAGCTGGGTTGTGTTGTATCCTTGCTACAGGATGATGCTTATACGTGGTGGACGACCACTATTGTTGGGATGGCTGATGCTGATGTAACTTGGACATTCTTCCAGAATGTGTTCAAGAGAAGGTATCTTGGTGTGAGGTACCTGGATGAAAAGAAGCGTGAGTTCATGTCTCTTACCCAGGGGAGCATGACTGTGGCTGAGTATGAAGTGCAGTTTGTGCGACTCAGTCAGTATGCACCTGAGCTGGTACCTGATGAGCGGGCGAGGTGCGAAAGATTCCGTTATGGTTTAGTGACGGATGTGAAGATGTATGTGTTGGCCACAGAGTATGATGATTTCGATGTGCTGGTGGGCCGAGCCAAGGATATTGAGATGAACTTGGGTTTATCTGCTAGAGGTGCTGGAGCAAGTGCTGGTAAGCGAGCTGCTGAGTTTAGTTCCGGTGGTGGACGGAACAAGAGAGGACGTGATCAGAAGTATCAGTCCTCAGCTAAGAGAGGCGGTGGTGCACCTGTTCGGGGAGGCAATGCTAGAGCTGATCCGAGTGCTTGTTGGATATGTGGATCACGTGGTCATATGAAGCGTGATTGTCCTCGTGCTGTGAGGGAGGTGCAAGCTCCTGTTGCGGCAGCTGGTAATGGGTGCTGGAATTGTGGATCTGCGGATCACTTGAGGCGAGATTGCCCTATGTTGGCTGGTGGCCAAGTGCGTGCTCCTGTTTCTGTTGCACCGCAGAGAGGTCGTGGGCGCGGCTGTGGTAATTTCCAGCGAAGGGAGGAAGGTGGTCGAGGAGTGGCCCATGTTGTGGCTATTCAGCCTGAGGGTGGAGGTCAAGCTAGGGTGTATGCTCAGCGGGAAGGGAGGAATGACGCAGATGTGATTCCAGGTACTTTTACTTTGCAATCCTTGTCATTACTTTCCTTGATTGATTCTGGATCTACGCATTCATACATTCTGCGTGAGCATGCTGAATTGCTTGGTTTGCCTGTTGAGTCTTTGGATGTTGGCGTTCGTGTCACTAGTTCTTTTGGTGAGACTGTTGTGACTCGAAAGCTGTATAGAAGGTGTCCTTTGGTTGTTCAAGATCATGTTTTTCATGTTGATCTTATGGAGTTGCCTTTCTATGGTTTTGATGTAATCCTTGGTATGGATTGGCTTGCTGAGCATCGTGCTGTTGTGGATTGTGAAAATAAGCGAGTTTCGCTGAAGCTTGCGGATGATTATGAAGTTGTTGTGGTTGGTGAGAATATGAAGTTTCTTGCCAATGTGGTGTCTACCTTGGAGGCGAGCAGGATGTTGAGGCAGGGTTGTGAAGCTTACCTAGCTTTTGTGATGAATCCTAGCTCTAAGGAGTTGCGGGTGCAAGATATCAGGGTTGTGCGAGAGTTTCCTGGTGTTTTTCCTGAGGAGTTGCCTGGTTTACCTCCTAATCGCGAGGTGGAGTTTGGAATTGAGCTGTATGAGAATACAACTCTTGTGTCTATTACCCCTTATAGAATGGCACCTAAGGAGCTGAAAGAGCTGAAGACGCAGTTGCAAGAGCTGCTTGATCATGGTTTCATTCGGCCGAGTGTGTCACCTTGGGGAGCACCGGTCTTGTTTGTGAAGAAGAAGGATGGCACTATGAGAATGTGCATTGATTACAGTCAGCTGAACAAGTTGACTATCAAGAATCGGTATCCTTTGCCGAGGATTGATGATCTCTTTGATCAATTTCGGGGAGCAGCTGTGTTCTCTAAGATTGACTTGAGGTCAGGGTATTGCCAGTTGAAGGTGAAGGATGTGGATGTGCCTAAGACAGCTTTCAGGACAAGGTATGGGCATTATGAGTTCCTTGTGATGCCGTTTGGTTTGACAAATGCTCATGCTGCTTTCATGGACATGATGAATCGTGTGTTTCATGAATACCTGGACAAGTTTGTTGTGGTGTTCATTGATGATATCCTCGTGTACTCGCGTACTGAGGAGGAGCATGAAGAGCATTTGAGGATTGTGCTGCAAGCTTTGTTGGAGAATCAGCTTTTTGCCAAGCTGAGCAAGTGTGAGTTCTGGCTTAAGGAGGTGGTGTTTCTTGGGCATGTAGTTTCTGCTGAGGGGATTCGTGTTGATCCTCAGAAGGTGGAGGCGGTGATGAATTGGAAGGTTCCTAAGTCTGTTCATGAGGTCCGTAGTTTCCTTGGTTTGGCGGGATACTATCGGAGGTTTGTGGATGGGTTCTCTAAGATTGCTGCACCTTTGACGAAATTGTTGCAAAAGGATGTTAAGTATGAGTGGACAGAAGCGAGACAGCAGGCTTTTGAGAAGCTTAAGGCGGCTTTGACGCAAGCTCCTATCTTGGCTCAGCCTGAATCAGGGAAAGAGTTTGTGGTGTACAGTGATGCATCCTATGTTGGTTTAGGATGTGTGTTGATGCAGGAGGGTAAGGTTGTGGCTTATGCATCGCGGCAGTTAAAGGTGCATGAGCGCAATTATCCTACGCATGATATTGAGTTGGCTGCAGTGGTTTTTGCTCTGAAGATCTGGAGACATTATCTGTATGGTGAGAAGTGTACTATGTACACGGATCACAAGAGTTTGAGGTATCTGATGTCTCAGAAGGAGTTGAATCTTAGGCAGCGGCGTTGGTTGGAGTTGCTCAAGGATTATGATCTGATGATTGAGTACCATTCGGGAAAAGCTAATGTTGTAGCGGATGCTTTGAGTAGGAAGGTAGCTGTTGAGCTGAGGGCTATGTTTGCTAGTTTGAGCATTTCGCGTGATGGTGGTCTTGTGGCGGAGTTGCAAGTGAAGCCATCTTTGGTTCAGTTGATCAAGGAAAAGCAGTTGCTGGATGATTCCTTGGTGCCTCATGTTCAGGATATCGCTGAGGGTAGAGCTTCGAATTTCTGCTTTAATGATGATGGTGTGTTGTGTTTTGGGAGTCGGATAGTAGTGCCTAGTGATGCTGAGTTGAGGCATGCTATTCTGACTGAAGGTCATAGTAGTCCTTTTGCTATGCACCCTGGTAGTACTAAGATGTATCGTGATCTTCGTGATGAGTACTATTGGGTGGGTTTGAAAAAGGATGTTGCGGAGTTTGTGAGCAAGTGTTTGGTGTGTCAGCGGGTTAAGGCTGAGCATCAGGTTCCTTCAGAGTTGTTGCAACCGTTGAGAATTCTTGAGTGGAAGTGGGAAAGGGTTACCATGGATTTTGTATCTGGTTTACCCTTGTCACCAGCGAAGAAGAATTCGGTGTGGGTGATTGTGGATCGCCTGACGAAGTGTGCGCATTTCTTGCCTGTGCATACTACGTTTTCTTTGGATAAGCTTGCGGAGCTGTACATTGCTGAGATTGTGCGGCTGCATGGTGTGCCTAAGTCGATTGTGTCGGATAGGGATCCGAGGTTCACATCGCGGTTCTGGCAGTGTTTGCATCAAGCTTTGGGTACAAGGTTGAATTTCAGTACATCCTATCATCCTCAGTCTGATGGTCAGTCAGAGCGTGTGATTCAGATTTTGGAGGATATGTTGAGGTGCTGCGTGATTGAGTTCCAAGGTTCTTGGGAGAAGCATCTGCCTTTGGTTGAGTTTGCTTATAACAATAGTTATCAGGCAAGTATTCAAATGGCACCTTATGAGGCTTTGTACGGGAGGAAGTGTAGGACTCCTCTTTGTTGGGCTGAAACGGGTCAGAAGTTGGTTTCGATGCCGGCTTTGTTGAAAGGAACCACCGAGAAGGTGAAGCTCATTTGTGAGTGTTTGAAGGCAGCTTCTGATCGGCAGAAGTCTTACGCGGATTTGAAGCGTAAGGAGGTTGAGTATGCGGTGGGTGATCGTGTGTTCTTGAAGGTTTTGCCTTGGAAGAAGGTGATGAGGTTTGGCCGGACGGGTAAGTTGAGCCCTAGGTACATTGGACCATATGAGGTGGTTGAGCGTGTGGGTCCTGTTGCGTACAAGTTGAGGCTACCTCAAGAGTTGGAGAAGATTCATGATGTGTTCCATGTTTCTATGCTCCGGAAGTATAGATCTGATCCTTCGCATGTGATGCCTGTGGAGGAAGTGGAATTGAATCCGGATTTGACCTATGATGAGGAACCGGTGAAGGTTCTGGATTCGGATAGCAAGGTTCTTCGTGGCAAGACCATTGAGTTGGTGAAGGTGCTGTGGAAGCATCGAGGTGTTGAGGAAGCCACGTGGGAGCGGAAGGATGACATGCTGAAGCAGTTTCCTTATCTCTTTCCTTCAGGTAAATTTCGAGGACGAAATTTCTTAAGGGGGGGAGATTTGTAACGCCCCGGTTTTGGGCATGGAAGTTTTGGGTGTTGACCGGTTCGGTCAAAGTGCTGTTCGAATCTAAAAGGGTGGAATTAGGAAAGCCTAGTTCGGGTTGTATTAAAAATATGGAAAAATGTTCTAAAATCATCTTTTAATATATATAAGTGAACTGTGAAATCAATTTTACAAAATGAGGTTTGGAAGGGTGACATTTTGGCTAGTGACCAAAATGTAATTTTTGAAAACTGTGAGACTGTTTTAAAAAGGATTGAAACTTTGAATCTTTAAGGAGCTATTTACCCAATGGGAGTTTCTCCAGATTTTCTAAAGATATTAAATGATTAATTAAAAGATTTTAAATAAAAACAAAGTGGAGGGAAGATATTTTGGTTTTAACTAACTTTTCTCTCAATTCTATTTCCTCTCATTTTCTCTCAAGCCAAACACCTTTTCTCCAGAGCTTTTCTCTCTGATTTTGTCACCTAAATTCATCTTTTCAATTACCTTTTGATTGCTAATCATCTCTACAACAAAACCTCACCATTTGCTAAGTGGATTTTCAAGAAAACTTGATTCTAAAAGGGGGAAACTCAAGTTTGGAGGTAAGAACGTCCTTCTCCTCTAAACTCTCAGTTCTTTACTGAAATTCCCAAGTTCTCAATCCTTAATTGATGTTTTATAAATGGTTTTTAAAGTGGTGTAATGGATCTTGGCTTAAAATGCAAGATTTGATGATTTTTGATGGATTTTCGTATGATCTGATTGGGCTGGGTTTTAAAGTGTTAATTTGATGATAAATGAATGTTAATTTGATTGGAAATTGAGTTTTGATTAATGCAATCCCGGATAGGTTGAATTTCCTAAGTTTAGCTTGTGATTCTTGGTTGTTTTTGGAGTGATCTTGTGGATCTGTTGTTGCTGGAGGTATAAGGTTGTTGTTAGGTTCTTTTTAGGTGTTAAATGATGATAAAGGATGTTTAGTTTTGATGGTTTATGGCTGGGCTTTGTTGAGGAGTTGTTAGGTTGCATTTTCGGTTGTGTTTGGTGGCCGAAAATGGAGTGTGGATGAGAGCAGCGAGTTTAGGTGCTTTCATTGAAGTTATTAATGCATGATGATGCATTAATCTTCTGCTTTGATGTGTTTAAAACAGGGGAGTCAGCTTTGGATCCAAGTATTGGTGATCCGGAGGCTTGATTTGGTACTTCGGCAAGAGGCGAAGTGGAATTGGTGAGTGAAATTGGGTTTTCGGCTTTGAAACCAATGTCTTGGGAGCTTAGTTTAAGTCTAAACAACTTTGCTAAGCTCAAGTGTAAGTTTTTGGAAAAACTCTCCAGTGGTGGCCATGGTTTGGTTGTTGTGCAATGTGATTATTGCATGTTTTAAATTCTGTTTTGAAAGCATGTTTTAGCATGATTATTGCTGATTTTATAAGCCATGTGTTGAAGGAAGCTCAAGGTAAGAGTTCCTTGTTTTTAAACATTGTTTAAATGTGGTTTAATGCCTAAAGATGCATGATGTTTATGGCTTGGTTTAATGCTTTAAAACAGTGGATTATTTGATGATAATGATGTATATTGGCAAGTGATGTTTTGAAAAGGTTAAGGTCACTAAGGTGGTTAAAAGTCCTTGAGTGAGCCTTGTGGATTCTAAGAACTTCATGGTGGTTAAAAGTCCATGATGATTCTTGTTAAGGTCACTAAGGTGGTTAAAAGTCCTTGAGTGAGCCTTGTTACTTAAGAACATCAAGGTGGTTAAAAGTCCTTGGATGGTTCTTGTTAAGGACACAAAGGTGGTTAAAAGTCCTTGTGTGGTCCTTGCCATGGTGTTTAAAAGTCCATGGGCCAAGGTGTTTAAAAGTCCTTGGGGCCAAGGTGTTTAAAAGTCCTTGGGGTGAAACTTGTAAGGACACAAAGGTGGTTAAAAGTCCTTGTGTGGTCCTTGGAAATTATAAGATCACAATGGTGTTTAAAAGTCCATGTGTGAGTCTTATGTTGATCTTGTTTTAAAAAGATGGAACTTATCACTTGTGGCCAATATGACATGTATTGATATGGAAGCACGTATTGCTTGTTTAAGATTGCTTTTGAGCATGTTAAAATGGTGTTGAAGTATGATTTATAAAGTGTTTTTACAAATGCATTATTGAATGGTTTTAATGAGCATTCCTCACTAAGCTTTTGCTTACGCTCTCTTTCGTTTTCTTAAACCAATAATGCAGAACATTAAGGACTATTGAGGGCAGCAAGGAGGGCAAGCAATCAAGTGGAAATTAAGCTCAAGTATGGGAAGGTTTCTTTAAACACTTATTAGCTTTTGGCATTTGGCAATGGGGGACCTTTGTGGATGTTTTGGGAGATGTTTTGAACTCCCTAAGCTTGTTTAATGTTGTTGACAATGCTGGAGTTTTGTATTTGGCCATTATATGTTTGGTTTGGAGGTTTTATGCTTGAATGGTATGCTTGTGTAGGAAGTATGCCTTTAGATTTGGGGCTTTTTATATGTGATGCCATGATGATGAATTGATGTTGCATTTATGTCCTTTTTATGTTGAATTTCTTGCTGGTAAAGTTTGGTAGCTTTTGGAGCATGTATGGTTGATCAATTGTGTGTTTTAGTAGCCTTTTCTAAGCATTCTGAACAGGCCGTATCGGAACAGTAGCCCTTGTTTCGGAACGGGTGCCTTATAGCAACCCAGGCGTCCGAAACGGGAGACACCGTTCCGAAACGGAAAGGCCACTGCCAGCCTTCGTTTCGGTACGCGTTGCGGAACGGCCCCGCGTTTCGAAACAGGCTCTCCCTGTTTCGGAACACCTGACCGTTGGGGGCTGACATTGGCAGTTATATGTTTTGGAAAGTTTGCATTTTGGTCCTGAATCTTGTTTGTGCAATTTCATGAGTTTGAGATGTCCGTTTGAGCTGAAATTTGGCAGTGAAGCATGAAACCTGACTAGTTACAATTTGGTAACTTTAATTTGGGTTAAGTCCTTATAATTATCAGAATTTACAATTTGGTCCCTAAAGTTGTAAATTGTTCAATTGGGTCCCTGTTTGATCTCTGATGTTTATGATCTTTGAGTATGTGATTTGTATGATCATAACTAGGGTTAATGTGCATCTAGACAAGATTAAAAAGAAAAAAAAGGGTCGTTAATCAAGGTTGACTTTCGGGTTGACTTTGGTTTTCCCCGTGTGACTTTCTTAATTCGGGTCAACCGTCTAGGCCGGGTTAAGGGGGTTACACGCACACTCCAAAATACTTTCTCGAATAAAGCTGCCCTCATTAATAGGCCGTTCATGTAGAATAGAGTGTATCAACGCTAACCTTGGCTGGTCGACGGTGGTGTTGTGGGATGACGGCATGATCATCTTCTTTATGAAGGCATTCCACAATTTTGCCTCCGGCAGCAGCTGGGTCCTCCGTACTGTCCTTGGATTTTTCTTGCTGGTGTTCCATTCAGTTCCCTCCTCTGTCAATTCTGCCATGACAGCGTCGAAGGCAGCAGTGTCTAATGTATTCAGGAATTGCTGGTGGGCGTCTTCATTGATACCGATGTAGAAGCCATAGAGGGTATTAATGTATTCTGCTTCAAATGGTACCTCTTTCCCTCGAACGAACACCGTTGTCGCTGTCCTGCTGATGATGGCAGCATAAAATTCTCGAACCAGCGTGACATTCATTTCCTCTGGCTGCTCTGCAAAGGTTTGCCAATGTAAAGCTCTGATCTTTCGGGCTATGAATGGTTTGAGGCCTAGATGCTCCTCCGTTGATGTGTAAATAACGCCTCTCTCTTCCCACATGTCTCTGTTAGCAAAGGAATGAAGGGGAGTTGTTGCTGGTGCGGAACTGGAGGCAGCACTGCGTCGGGTTTTTCTGGAAGACATAGTTGTACAAGGGTTGTGAAAAACAAATGAAAATAGAAGAAACTAAAGAGATAGAGTAAGTAAGAAAGGCAGAAGTGAGTGAAAATGAAAATGAAACGGGGTTATATAGAGAGAAATTTGCTGCCCGTTGAAGTTGTAACGGCAGGCGCGAATAACGGGGCCAGCTGTTATGAGTTAGCGTGTCTGACGCGTCTGACACACATTTCCGCATCTGTTACGCGTCTGTGACGTGTTTCCGCGTCTGTCGCGACAGCGTGGTGACAGCCTGTATTTTTCGCGTCTTTCGCGGCAGCTGTAATGACAGGCTTCAACTGTTGGGCTTTGTTGGGCTGGTGGATGGATGATGGGCTAAGTTCACTTCTCATGTTCTTCTTGACTCCTTTATTTCCTAAAAACAATGAAAATAAAAACATTATTCAAATAAAATAAATCTTATTTCCTAATAACTAATAAATAATAATAATAAAATAAAAAATAAAAATTAGGTTAAGTTAGGGAAGCCAGGTGGGGCATCTCCTAAGGTAACCACTTCTTGTATTCCTGGGGCTTCAGTCCCCTGATAATGCTTGAGACGCTGTTCGTTGACTTTGAATTGGTGCTCGTCTTTTAGTGATCGGATTGTGATGGCACCATGGGGAAAAACTTGTACGACTAGGAAAGGGCTCGACCATCTAGACTTCAGTTTCCCTGGGAAAAGTTTCAGTCTAGAATTGAACAACAATACAAGCTGCCCTAGGCAGAACTGTCGTGGCAGCAACTTTTTGTCATGCCACTTCTTCGTTTTATCCTTGTAAATTCTTGCATTGTCATAGGCCATTGTTCGGATTTCTTCAATTTCGTTCAGATCTAACAGCCTTTTCTGTCCTGCCCTGTCGAAGTCCATATTCACTGCCTTGATCGCCCAGTATGCTCTGTGCTCTATCTCTACAGGTAGATGACATGTTTTCCCATAAATCAACCGGTATGGAGACATTCTTAATGGAGTTTTAAAAGCTGTCCTATAAGCCCATAATGCATCATTAAGGAGTAAAGACCAGTCTTTCCTAGTTGGCTTAACCATCTTCTCAAGAATGTTCTTGACTTCCCTGTTAGAAATTTCATGTAACCCCCTTAACCTGGCCTAGACGGTTGACCCGAATTAAGAAAGTCACACGGGGAAAACCAAAGTCAACCCGAAAGTCAACCTTGATTAACGACCCTTTTTTTCTTTTTAAACTTGTCTAGATGCATATTAATCCTTAGATATGACCATACAACAGCATACTCAAAGATCATAAACATCAGAGATCAAACAGGGACCCAATTGAACAAATTACAACTTTAGGGACCAAATTGTAATTTCTGATATATATGAGGACTTAACCCAAATTAAAGTTACCAACTTGAAATTAATCAGGTTTCATGCTTCTCTGTGAAATTTCAGCTCAAAAGGACTTCCCAAACTCATACAATTGCACAAACAAGATTCAGGACCAAAACGCAAACAATTCAAAACATTTAACTGCCAATGTCAGCCCCTAACGGTCACCCGTTCCGAAACAGGCAGAGCCCGTTTCGAAACGCGGGGCCGTTCCGCAACGCGTACCGCAACACGGGCTGGCAGTAGCCAAACCGTTTCGGAACGGTCCCTCCCGTTTCGGACGCCTGGGCTTGTTTAAGGCACCCGTTCCGAAACGGTAGGTGCTGTTCCGAAACACCCTGCACAGAATACTCCAAAATGCATACTTTAACATGCAATTAAACATCCAACCATGCTCCAAAAGCCACCAAACTTTACCAACATGCAATTCAACATATAAGAGACATACTTGCATCAACAATTCATCAAAACATCCACATATATGGAAAGCCCCAAATCTATAGGCATGCTTTCTACACAAGCAACCATTCAAGCATAAACTTTCAATTCAAGCATATAATGGCCAACCACAAAAACCAGCAACCTCAACAACATCCAAAATACCTAGGGAGTTCAAAACATCTCCCAAAACATACACATAGGTCCCCCATTGCCAAATTACCAAAAGCTAAATGTACTTAAGAAAACCTTCCATACTTTGAGCTTTACTTCCACTTGAATGCTTGCCTTCCTTGCTGCCCTCAAAGTACTTTAATGTTCTGCATTATTGGTTTGAGAAAACAAAGAGAGCGTAAGCAAAAGCTTAGTGAGGAATGCTCAATAAAACCATTCAATAATGCATTTATAAACACTTTATAAATCATGCTTCAAATCATCATTTACACATGCTCAAAAGCAATCTTTAAACAAGCATCTCATGCTTCATATCATTACATGTCATATTGGCCACAAGTGATACATTTCATTTCTTTAAAAACAAGTTCATCAACTTTCACCCCAAGGACTTTTAAACACCTTGGCCCCAAGGACTTTTAAACACCTTGGCAAGGACCACACAAGGACTTTTAAACACCTTTGTGTCCTTAACAAGTTCACCTCAAGGACTTTTAAACACCTTGACCCCAAGGACTTTTAAACACCTTGGCCATGGACTTTTAAACACCATGATAATAATCACCCCAAGGACTTTTAAACACCTTGGCCCCAAGGACTTTTAAACACCTTGGCCCATGGACTTTTAAACACCATGGAAAGGACCACACAAGGACTTTTAACCACCTTTGTGTCCGTAGCAAGAATCATCCAAGGACTTTTAACCACCTTGATGTTCTTAAGTAAACAAGGCTCACTCAAGGACTTTTAACCACCTTAGTGACCTTAACCTTTTCAAAACATCACTTGCCAATATACATCATTATCATCAATTTATCCACTGTTTTAAAGCATTAAACCAAGCCATATTCATCATGCATTCAAAAGCATCAAACCACATTTAATCAATGTTCAAAAACAAGGAACTCTTACCTTGAGCTTCCTTCAACATATGGCTTACAAAAACAGCATTAACCATGCTAAATCATGCTTTCAAAACATAGTTTAAAACATGCAATAAACCACATTGCACAACAATCAAATAATGGCCACCACTAGAGAGTATTTCCGAAACTTACACTTGAGCTTAGCAAAGTTGTTTAGACTTAAACTAAGCTCCCAAGACATTGGTTTCAAGCCGAAAACCAAATTTCACTCACCGATTCCACTTCGCCTCTTGCCGAAGCACCAAATCAAGCCTCCGGATCACCACCACTTGGATCCAAAGATGACTCCCCTGTTTTAACACATTAAAACAGTAGATTAATGCATCATCATGCATTAATAGCTTCAATGAAAGCACCTAAACTCGCTGCTCTCATCCACACCCTATTTTCGGCCACCAAACACAACCGAAAATGCATCCAAACCACTTCTCAACAAAGCCCAGCCATAAACCATCAAAACCTAACATCTTTTAACACCATTTAACATCTAAAAAGAACTTAACAACATCCTTATACCTCCAGCAACAACAGATCCACAAGATCACTCCAAAAACAACCAAGAATCATAAGCTAAACTTAGGAAATTCAACCTATCCGGGATTGCATTAATCAAAACCCAATTCCTTATCAAATTAGCATTCATTAATCATCATTTTAACACCTTAAAACACTGCTTAAACAGATCCAACGAAATTTCATCAAAAACACACCAAATCTTGCATTTTAAGCCAAGATCCATTAAACAATCTTAAAAGCCATTTATAAAACATCAATTAAGGATTGATAACTTGGGAATTTCAGTAAAGAACTGAGAGTTTAGAGGAGAAGGACGTTCTTACCTCCAAACTTGAGTTTCTCCTCTTTTAGAGCCAAAAAGCTTGAAGAATCAACTTGCAAATTGAGAGGTTTTGTAGATATGATGATTAGAAATCAAAAGAGAGTTGAAAGGAGAGATTTAGGTAACAAAATCAGAAGAAACTCTCTGGAGAGGAAGTGTTTGGGTTGAGAGAAAATGAGAGAAAAGAAAATGAGAAGTTAGTTACAAAATAGCCAAAATGACTTTCCCTCCTCTTTTCTTATGTTTAAAAATCAGAATAAAACCTTAAAATATCTTACAAAAATCTGGAGAAACTACTTTTGGAATAATAGCTCCTTAAAGATTCAAAGTTTCAATCCTTTATAAAACAGTCACGCAACTTTCAAAAATTACATTTTGGTCACTAGCCAAAATGTCACCCTACCAAACCTCATTTTTCAAAATTGATTTCACAGTTCACTTATATATATTAAAAGATGATTTTAGAACATTTTTCCATATTTTTAATGCAACCCGAACTAGGCTTTCCTAATGTCACCCTTATAGATTCGAACAACACTTTGACCAAACCGGTCAACGCCCAAAACTTCTAAGCCCAAAACCGGGGCGTTACAACTCTCCCCCCCTTCAGAAATTTCGTCCTTGAAATTTACCTGAAGGAAACTACTTCAGCATGTCTTCCTTCCGCTCCCACGTGGCTTCCTCAACACCTCGATGCTTCCACAACACCTTCACCAACTCAATGGTCTTGCCACGAAGAACCTTGCTATCCGAATCCAGAACCTTCACCGGTTCCTCATCATAGGTCAAATCCGGATTCAAAACCACTTCCTCCACAGGCATCACATGCGAAGGATCAGATCTATACTTCCGGAGCATAGAAACATGAAACACATCATGAATCTTCTCCAACTCCTGAGGTAACCTCAACCGATACGCAACAGGACCCACACGCTCAACCACCTCATATGGTCCAATGTACCTAGGGCTCAACTTACCCTTCCGGCCAAACCTCATCACCTTCTTCCAAGGTGAAACCTTCAAGAACACACGGTCACCCACCGCATACTCAATCTCCTTACGCTTCAAATCCGCGTAAGACTTCTGCCGATCAGAGGCAGCCTTCAACCGCTCACAAATGAGCTTTACCTTCTCTGTGGTCCCTTTCAACAAAGCCGGCATCGAAACCAACTTTTGACCAGTTTCAGCCCAACAAAGAGGAGTCCTACACTTCCTCCCGTACAAAGCCTCATAAGGTGCCATCTGTATACTTGCCTGATAACTGTTGTTATAAGCAAACTCAACCAAAGGCAGATGCTTCTCCCATGAACCTTGGAACTCAATCACGCAGCACCTCAACATATCCTCCAAAATCTGGATAACTCGCTCAGACTGACCATCCGACTGAGGATGATAGGATGTACTGAAATGCAACCTTGTACCCAGAGCTTGATGCAAACACTGCCAGAAACGAGATGTGAACCTCGGATCCCTATTCGACACAATCGACTTAGGCACACCATGCAGCCGCACAATCTCAGCAATGTACAGCTCTGCCAACTTATCCAAAGAAAACGTGGTATGCACAGGCAAGAAATGCGCACACTTCGTTAGGCGATCCACAATCACCCAAACAGAATTCTTCTTCGAGGGAGACAAAGGTAAACCAGATACAAAATCCATGGTAACCCTTTCCCACTTCCATTCAGGGATTTTCAACGGTTGTAACAACCCTGAAGGAACCTGATGCTCAGCCTTAACTCGCTGACACACCAAACACTTGCTCACAAACTCCGCAACATCCTTCTTCAAACCCACCCAATAGTACTCATCACGAAGATCACGATACATCTTGGTACTACCAGGGTGCATAGCAAAAGGACTACTATGACCTTCAGTCAGAATAGCACGCCTCAACTCAGCATCAGCAGGCACTACTATCCGACTCCCAAAACACAACACTCCATCATCATTAAAGCAGAAATCCGAAGGTCTACCCTCCGCGATATCCTGAACATGAGACACCAAGGAATCATCCAGCAACTGCTTATCCTTGATCAACTGAACCAACGATGGCTTCACTTGCAACTCAGCAACAAGACCACCATCACGCGAAATGCTCAAGCAGGCAAACATAGCCCTCAGCTCAACAGCTACCTTCCAACTCAAGGCATCCGCAACAACATTAGCCTTTCCAGGATGATACTCAATCGTCAGATCATAATCCTTGAGCAACTCCAACCAACGCCGCTGCCTAAGATTCAACTCCTTCTGAGACATCAGATACCTCAAACTCTTGTGATCTGTGTACACAGTACACTTCTCACCATACAGATAATGTCTCCAGATCTTCAGAGCAAAAACCACTGCAGCCAGCTCAATATCATGCGTAGGGTAATTGCGCTCATGCACTTTCAACTGCCGCGATGCATAAGCCACCACCTTACCCTCCTGCATCAGCACACACCCCAAACCAACATAGGATGCATCACTGTAAACCACAAACTCTTTCCCTAATTCAGGCTGAATCAAGATAGGAGCTTGCGTCAAAGCCGCCTTAAGCTTCTCAAAAGCCTGCTGTCTCGCTTCCGTCCACTCATACTTAACATCCTTTTGCAACAGCTTCGTCAAAGGAGCAGCAATCTTGGAAAAACCATCCACAAACCTACGGTAGTATCCCGCCAAACCAAGGAAACTACGAACTTCATGAACAGACTTAGGAACCTTCCAATTCATCACCGCCTCAATCTTCTGAGGATCAACACGAATCCCCTCAGCAGAAACCACGTGCCCAAGAAACACCACCTCCTTAAGCCAGAACTCACACTTGCTCAGCTTAGCATAAAGCCGATTCTCCAACAAAGCCTGCAAAACAATTCTCAAATGCTCTTCATGCTCCTCCTCAGTACGTGAGTACACGAGGATATCATCAATGAATACCACAACGAACTTGTCCAGGTATTCATGAAACACACGATTCATCATGTCCATGAAAGCAGCAGGAGCATTTGTCAAACCAAACGGCATCACAAGGAACTCATAATGCCCATACCTTGTCCTGAAAGCTGTCTTAGGCACATCCACATCCTTCACCTTCAACTGATAATACCCTGACCTCAAGTCAATCTTAGAGAACACAGCAGCTCCCCGAAATTGATCAAAGAGATCATCAATCCTCGGCAAAGGATACCGATTCTTGATAGTCAACTTGTTCAGCTGACGGTAATCAATGCACATTCTCATAGTGCCATCCTTCTTTTTCACAAACAAGACCGGTGCTCCCCAAGGTGACACACTCGGTCGGATGAAACCACGATCAAGCAACTCTTGTAACTGCGTCTTCAACTCTTTCAGCTCCTTAGGTGCCATTCTATAAGGAGTAATGGACACAGGAGTTGTATTCTCATACAGCTCAATTCCAAACTCCACCTCGCGGTTAGGAGGTAAACCAGGCAACTCCTCCGGAAAAACATCAGGAAACTCCTTCACAACTCTGATATCTTGCACCCTCAACTCTTTAGAGCTAGGATTCATCACAAAAGCTAGATAGGCTTCACAACCTTGCCTCAGCATCCTGCTCGCCTCCAAGGTAGACACCACATTGGCAAGAAACTTCACATTCTCACCAACCACAACAACTTCATAATCATCCGCAAGCTTAAGCGAAACTCGCTTGTTTTCACAATCCACAACAGCACGATGCTCAGCAAGCCAATCCATACCAAGGATTACATCAAAACCATAAAAGGGCAACTCCATAAGATCAACATGAAAAACATGTTCTTGAACAACCAAGGGACACCTTCTATAAAGCTTTCGAGTCACAACTGTCTCACCAAAAGAACTAGTGACACGAACACCAACATCCAAAGACTCAACAGGCAAACCAAGCAATTCAGCATGCTCACGCAAAATGTATGAATGCGTAGATCCAGAATCTATCAAAGAAAGCAATGACAAGGATTGCAAAGTAAAGGTACCTGCAATCACATCCGCATCATTCCTTCCCTCACGCTGAGCATACACCCTCGCTTGGCCTCCACCTTCAGGCTGAATAGCCACAACATGGGCCACTCCACGACCACCTTCCTCTCTTCTCTGGAAATTACCACGGCCGCGCCCACGACCTCTCTGCGGTGCAGCAACAACAGGAGCACGCACCTGATCACCAGCCAACCTAGGACAATCTCGCCTCAAATGGTCTGCGGATCCACAATTCCAACACCCATGACCAGCTGCCGCAACAGGAGCTTGCACCTCTCTCACAGCACGAGGACAGTCACGCTTCATGTGACCACGTGAACCACAGATCCAACAAGCACTCGGATCAGCTCTAGCATTGCCTCCTCTAGCAGGTGCACCACCACCTCTCTTAGCTGAAGACTGATACTTCTGATCACGTCCCCTCTTGTTCCGTCCACCTCCGGAACTATACTCAACAGCTCTCTTACCAGAACTTGCTCCAGCACCTTTCGCAGATAAACCCAAGTTCATCTCAATGTCCTTGGCTCGGCCCACCAACACATCAAAATCATCATACTCGGTGGCCAGCACATACATCTTTACATCCGTCACTAAGCCATAACGGAACCTCTCGCACCTTGCCCGCTCATCAGGTACCAGCTCAGGTGCATACTGACTGAGTCGCACAAACTGCACTTCATACTCAGCCACACTCATGCTCCCTTGGGTAAGAGACATGAATTCACGCTTCTTCTCATCAAGATATCTAACACCAAGATATCTCCGCTTGAACACATTCTGAAAGAATGTCCAAGTCACATCAGCTTCAACCATCCCAGCTATAGTGGTCGTCCACCACGTATACGCATCGTCCTGCAGCAAGGACACAACACAACCCAGCTTTTGCACATCCATGCAGCTCATCTGTCCCAAGATTCGCTTGGTACTCTCTAGCCAAGCTTCAGAACTCTCAGCAGACATACCCCTGAACTCAGTCCCACCAAGACTGCGTAGATGCTCCAAAGGTAGTCTAACTCCAGCATCTTCCTGATGCCCCGCTCCACGAGCCCCAGCTACTGCTGCTTGAAAAGCACCAGCAATAGCTTGCACTAACATAGACATATCAGGCATAGCTTGCCCCTGACCAACCTCTGGTCCCGCAGCTCCAGCACCAGCTGCAGCTCCAGCTTCCTCAGCCCCAGCACCACCACCACCAGGTGGAGGAGGTAACACCGCACTACCCGTGTTTTCCTCATTCTCGTTCTCATTAGGAGCCGTAGCTCGCACATTACCTCGTCACTCTCTACGTGGTGCCATACTTTTACCATGCAATCACAATACAAATAAAACGAAGTCAGGCCCAGCAAGGTAAGCAATCCAAGTATTCAAGCTCAATTTCATTCAAAATCAACACCATTTCATTAGCTTTTTATTTGGCAATGGGTACCCACAACATGCTACATCACAGCATACATCTCAATTGCATCCAAATCACAAGCCACTAAACATGCTTTCGATCAACAAGCATACAAGGCATACATACTTCAATCATGCACACATTCATTCCCAATTACTCGAGAACTCAGCTCTGATACCACCAAATGTAACCCCCTTAACCCGGCCTAGACGGTTGACCCGAATTAAGAAAGTCACACGGGGAAAACCAAAGTCAACCCGAAAGTCAACCTTGATTAACGACCCTTTTTTTCTTTTTAAACTTGTCTAGATGCATATTAATCCTTAGATATGACCATACAACAGCATACTCAAAGATCATAAACATCAGAGATCAACCAGGGACCCAATTGAACAAATTACAACTTTAGGGACCAAATTGTAATTTCTGATATATATGAGGACTTAACCCAAATTAAAGTTACCAACTTGAAATTAATCAGGTTTCATGCTTCTCTGTGAAATTTCAGCTCAAAAGGACTTCCCAAACTCATACAATTGCACAAACAAGATTCAGGACCAAAACGCAAACAATTCAAAACATTTAACTGCCAATGTCAGCCCCTAACGGTCACCCGTTCCGAAACAGGCAGAGCCCGTTTCGAAACGCGGGGTCGTTCCGCAACGCGTACCGCAACACAGGCTGGCAGTAGCCAAACCGTTTCGGAACGGTCCCTCCCGTTTCGGACGCCTGGGCTTGTTTAAGGCACCCGTTCCGAAACGGTAGGTGCTGTTCCGAAACACCCTGCACAGATTACTCCAAAATGCATACTTTAACATGCAATTAAACATCCAATCATGCTCCAAAAGCCACCAAACTTTACCAACATGCAATTCAACATATAAGAGACATACTTGCATCAACAATTCATCAAAACATCCACATATATGGAAAGCCCCAAATCTATAGGCATGCTTCCTACACAAGCAACCATTCAAGCATAAACTTTCAATTCAAGCATATAATGGCCAACCACAAAAACCAGCAACCTCAACAACATCCAAAATACCTAGGGAGTTCAAAACATCTTCCAAAATATACACATAGGTCCCCCATTGCCAAATTACCAAAAGCTAAATGTACTTAAGAAAACCTTCCATACTTTGAGCTTTACTTCCACTTGAATGCTTGCCTTCCTTGCTGCCCTCAAAGTACTTTAATGTTCTGCATTATTGGTTTGAGAAAACAAAGAGAGCGTAAGCAAAAGCTTAGTGAGGAATGCTCAATAAAACCATTCAATAATGCATTTATAAACACTTTATAAATCATGCTTCAAATCATCATTTACACATGCTCAAAAGCAATCTTTAAACAAGCATCTCATGCTTCATATCATTACATGTCATATTGGCCACAAGTGATACATTTCATTTCTTTAAAAACAAGTTCATCAACTTTCACCCCAAGGACTTTTAAACACCTTGGCCCCAAGGACTTTTAAACACCTTGGCAAGGACCACACAAGGACTTTTAAACACCTTTGTGTCCTTAACAAGTTCACCTCAAGGAATTTTAAACACCTTGACCCCAAGGACTTTTAAACACCTTGGCCATGGACTTTTAAACACCATGATAATAATCACCCCAAGGACTTTTAAACACCTTGGCCCCAAGGACTTTTAAACACCTTGGCCCATGGACTTTTAAACACCATGGAAAGGACCACACAAGGACTTTTAACCACCTTTGTGTCCGTAGCAAGAATCATCCAAGGACTTTTAACCACCTTGATGTTCTTAAGTAAACAAGGCTCACTCAAGGACTTTTAACCACCTTAGTGACCTTAACCTTTTCAAAACATCACTTGCCAATATACATCATTATCATCAATTTATCCACTGTTTTAAAGCATTAAACCAAGCCATATTCATCATGCATTCAAAAGCATCAAACCACATTTAATCAATGTTCAAAAACAAGGAACTCTTACCTTGAGCTTCCTTCAACATATGGCTTACAAAAACAACATTAACCATGCTAAATCATGCTTTCAAAACAGAGTTTAAAACATGCAATAAACCACATTGCACAACAATCAAATAATGGCCACCACTAGAGAGTATTTCCGAAACTTACACTTGAGCTTAGCAAAGTTGTTTAGACTTAAACTAAGCTCCCAAGACATTGGTTTCAAGCCGAAAACCAAATTTCACTCACCGATTCCACTTCGCCTCTTGCCGAAGCACCAAATCAAGCCTCCGGATCACCACCACTTGGATCCAAAGATGACTCCCCTGTTTTAACACATTAAAACAGTAGATTAATGCATCATCATGCATTAATAGCTTCAATGAAAGCACCTAAACTCGTTGCTCTCATCCACACCCCATTTTCGGCCACCAAACACAACCGAAAATGCATCCAAACCACTTCTCAACAAAGCCCAGCCATAAACCATCAAAACCTAACACCATTTAACATCTAAAAAGAACTTAACAACATCCTTATACCTCCAGCAACAACAGATCCACAAGATCACTCCAAAAACAACCAAGAATCATAAGCTAAACTTAGGAAATTCAACCTATCCGGGATTGCATTAATCAAAACCCAATTCCTTATCAAATTAACATTCATTAATCATCATTTTAACACCTTAAAACACTGCTTAAACAGATCCAACGAAATTTCATCAAAAACACACCAAATCTTGCATTTTAAGCCAAGATCCATTAAACAATCTTAAAAGCCATTTATAAAACATCAATTAAGGATTGAGAACTTGGGAATTTCAGTAAAGAACTGAGAGTTTAGAGGAGAAGGACGTTCTTACCTCCAAACTTGAGTTTCTCCTCTTTTAGAGCCAAAAAGCTTGAAGAATCAACTTGCAAATTGAGAGGTTTTGTAGATATGATGATTAGAAATCAAAAGAGAGTTGAAAGGAGAGATTTAGGTAACAAAATCAGAAGAAACTCTCTGGAGAGGAAGTGTTTGGGTTGAGAGAAAATGAGAGAAAAGAAAATGAGAAGTTAGTTACAAAATAGCCAAAATGACTTTCCCTCCTCTTTTCTTATGTTTAAAAATCAGAATAAAACCTTAAAATATCTTAGAAAAATCTGGAGAAACTACTTTTGGAATAATAGCTCCTTAAAGATTCAAAGTTTCAATCCTTTATAAAACAGTCACGCAACTTTCAAAAATTACATTTTGGTCACTAGCCAAAATGTCACCCTTCCAAACCTCATTTTTCAAAATTGATTTCACAGTTCACTTATATATATTAAAAGATGATTTTAGAACATTTTTCCATATTTTTAATGCAACCCGAACTAGGCTTTCCTAATGTCACCCTTATAGATTCGAACAGCACTTTGACCAAACCGGTCAACGCCCAAAACTTCTAAGCCCAAAACCGGGGCGTTACATTTCAGCTTGTCCATTGGTCTGTTGGTGGTATGCTGTAGCAATCCGATGTTTGACACCGTATTTCTTCAAGGCAGCAGCAATAACCCTGTTGTCAAAATGTCTCCCTTCATCACTGATAATCGCCTTGGGGATGCCAAACTTAGAAAAAATGTTCTTGTGTAAAAATCGTTGAACTGTCTTGGCATCATTCTTTTGAGTGACGATTGCTTCAACCCACTTAGAGACATAATCTATTGCCATGAGGATGTATAGATTCCCACATGAGGATGGAAAAGGTCCCATAAAATCAATCCCCCAAACGTCGAAGATCTCGACTTCTAGAATGTTCTGCAGCGCAATCTCGTTTCTCCGTGAGATGTTTCCTGTTCTTTGGCACCTGTCATAGCTTTTGTAGAAGATTTGTGCATCTTTATATAGTGACGGCCAATAAAATCCTGACTGCAGCACCTTGGCAGCAGTTTTGTTGCCTCCTAAGTGTCCTCTATACTGTGAAGCATGGAAGTGATGCAATATATCTTTCTGCTCTTCCTGTGGTACACATCTCCTTATAATCTGATCTGCACAGATTTTGAAAAGAAGAGGTTCGTCCCAATAATAATGCTTAACATCATTTTGGAACCTCTTCCTGGCTTGATAATTAAGGTCAAGGGGAATTATTCCGCTAACTAAGAAATTAACGAAATCTGCATACCAAGGAAGTTCAGAATACGTACATGCCGCCATGGCTGTCGCGGCAGTGATTGCGGCAGCAAAGAGCTGCTCGTCTGGGAAGGTCTCCAGTATGTTTATCCCATCTATTGGTAGACACTTTCCCTTCTCCAATCTTGACAAGTGATCTGCCACCTGATTTTTTGCCCCCTTTTTGTCCTTGATCTCAAGGTCGAATTCTTGTAGTAGCAGGATCCACCGTATCAATCGAGGCTTTGCATCCTTTTTCGCGAACAAATACTTGAGGGCAGAATGATCTGTGTGTACTATGACCTTCGTTCCAAGTATGTAAGAACGAAACTTGTCAATGGAGAAAACCACAGCTAATAACTCCTTTTCTGTGGTGGTGTAATTCACTTGGGCGTCATTCAGTGTCTTGCTGGCATAGTATATGACATGAAAAATTTTGTCTCTCCGCTGCCCAAGTGCTGCCCCGACAGCATAGTCACTAGCATCACACATGATCTCAAACGGCTGTGTCCAGTCTGGTGGCTGCACTATTGGGGCTGTTACCAGTTTTTCCTTCAGAACCTTGAATGCTTCAGTACATTCATTATTAAAGTCAAAGGGTCGGTTCTGCTCCAAGAGATGGCATAGGGGCTTGGTGATTTTTGAGAAATTCGCAATGAACCTCCTATAAAAACCAGCATGTCCTAAGAAGCTTCTAATTCCCTTGACTGTAGTCGGTGGTGGCAGCTTTTCGATCACTTCTATTTTGGCCCTGTCGACTTCTATGCCACGGCAGCTGATCTTATGGCCAAGGACTATCCCTTCATCCACCATGAAGTGGCATTTTTTCCAATTCAAGACTAGGTTTGCTTTTTCACATCTTTCAAGTACCTTTTGTAGATTGCCTAAGCAACTCTCAAAATCGTCCCCAAAGACTGAAAAATCATCCATAAAAATTTCTAGGAAGTCCTCCACCATATCAGAGAATATGGCCATCATGCACCTTTGGAAGGTGGCGGGTGCATTGCATAGTCCGAATGGCATTCTCCTAAAAGCATAAGTGCCGTAGGGGCATGTAAAAGTCATATTTTCTTGATCTTCCGGTGCGATAGCAATTTGATTGTAACCTGAATAACCATCAAGAAAACAATAGTAAGGTTTACCCTCTAATCTATCAAGCATTTGATCAATAAAGGGTAAAGGAAAGTGGTCCTTTCGGGTAGCTTTGTTAAGCTTCCGATAGTCCATACAAACCCT
Organism: Hibiscus trionum; assembly: GCA_030270665.1. Taxonomy (NCBI): domain Eukaryota; kingdom Viridiplantae; phylum Streptophyta; class Magnoliopsida; order Malvales; family Malvaceae; genus Hibiscus; species Hibiscus trionum. Next base: position 9,748,490 of record BSYR01000010.1, on the reverse strand, counting down.
CCAACCGGTCACAGTCCTGGTTGGGATTAACTCATTGTTTTCGTTGGTTATCATGGTCATTCCTCCTTTCTTGGGAACACATTGCACCGGGCTCACCCATTTGCTGTCGGATATGGCGTAAATAATACCAGCATCTAACCATTTGATTATCTCTTTACGCACCACCTCTTTCATCGCATGGTTTAGCCGCCTTTGGGCATCTATAGTCGGCTTATGATTTTCCTCTAAAAGGATTTTATGCATGCATGACGCCGGACTAATGCCTTGAATATCAGCTATCGTCCATCCAATTGTCTTTTTGTGCTGCTGCAGCATCTCTACTAACTGTTGTTCCTGTTCCTGCATCAACTTGGAAGAGATGATTACGGGCAACGTATCATTTGAACCAAGAAAAGCATATTTTAACTGCCCTGGCAGGGGCTTCAGTTCTAAAACAGGGGGCTCAACAGTAGATGGCTTTTGGATTGCATGGTTATCCGAAGTATAGTTTAAAGGTTCGAATAACTTACATGGACGATCGCCTATCCAGTTTACCTCCTCCTGATCTTCAGTATCTGATGTTTCGGATTCTGAGGAGTTGCTGTCGTCGGTGCTGTCGTGACAGTCCTGTAAGTAGCTGCCGAGGCAGTGACCAATGTTGATGTCGTGATAGCCCAACCTGATGCAGGGTTGGTCGAGGGTAACTTCAGTGATAACCTTGCATTCCTCATCTGCATCAGCATGCTTCATAGCTTGGAGAACATTCAACTTTATTTCTTGATCGTTCACTCTCATGGTGAGCTCTCCTTTTTCCACATCAATCAGTGATCTTCCCGTGGCTAAGAAGGGTCGCCCCAGGATGATTGGTGCTTTTTCATCTGCTTCACAATCTAACACAAGAAAGTCAGCAGGAAAAATAAATTTATCCACTCTTACCAGAATATCTTCGATTTTTCCTTCCGGATGAACATAAGAGCGGTCTGCCAGCTGCAGAATTACTGTCGTGGGCCGAGCTTTTCCAATACCTAATTTTTGAAAAATAGATTTTGGCATTAAATTAATACTAGCACTAAGATCACACAGTGCCTTACCCACATATTTATCTCCGATTACACAAGGTATGATGAAGCTCCCCGGATCCTTCTTTTTCTGGGGTGGCTGCCTATGAAGAATACTCATGCATCCTTCTGTCATCTTAACCGTTTCAAATTCCTCAAGTTTAGATTTCTTTGACATGACATCCTTGAGAAATTTGGCGTAACCGGGCATCTCCCTAGCGGCATCTAACAGCGGAATATTAATATGAACCTGCTTAAAGATATCATAAATCTTTTTGAGCTGAGATTCTTACTTTGCTTGCTGTAACCGTTGAGGAAAAGGAGGTGGGGGACTATAATCAGCAATACGTCCTTCCCACTGCATACGAATCTGAGGAGGTTTGGGTTCATCATTTTTCTCCTCTGTCGCTTCTGCTGTCGTGACAGGCTCATTGGTAGCAGGCTGTTTGTTACCTGTCGGGGCAGCCTCCTCGGCAGGTTTGTCCAAGGCTGGTTTCTTCACTGTTTCAGCTTCTTTCTCTGGCCCTGGTAGTTTCTTCCCACTCCTAGTAGTAATGGCTTTACACTGCTCATGTGTGGGCTGTCTAGCATTTTCAGTATTGCTAGGTAATCCTTCAGTCTGCCTTGGCTTGATATGCTGGGAAACCTGACCCATTTGTGTCTCCAAGGATTTCAGAGTGGCTTCATGATTCGTCATCCTCATCTCTGTTTTATCCATGAATGTCTCTGTTTTCTTGACAAACTGATTCATATTCTCAATATAAGTACCTGTCTGAGACATAAACGTAGCCAGAGTCTGTTCTAGTATACTGTTTGTGGCAGCTGGTGGCTGTTGCTGCGGCTGCTGTTGAGTCAGCAATCTAGGTCCACCCTGATTCTGATTGTTGTGTGCTTATGGATTCAGGGCATTATTAGGATTACTCCAAGAAAACTTGGGGTCCTTTCTCCAGTTGGGATTATAGTTGTTGGAATTGTAATTCGGCTTATTGTAATTTCCAACATACTTTCCCTCTTCTAACTGTATTGGACATTCCTCTGAACTGTGATTTCCCTCACAAATGTCACATACCTCCTCGACAGCAAATCCATGTTGTGTATCCTCGTTCAAGAGCTTTTTCATTGCCTTAGTAAGGTATGCCACTTGTGATTTCATCGTGCTGTCGGCCTCATAATCCTTAACAGCTAGGACCCGTTTACCCCCTCTTCTTGTTGTCGGAAACTACTCTTCATTCTTAGCTAGATTCTTCAATACTTGCATTGCCTCATCCGGGTCTTTGTCCAATAGTAATCTGTTTGTTGTTGAATCAATCCGAATACGAGTTTGTAAGTTGGCAGCATTATAAAACTTGGTTACCTAGTTCTAGACGGGGAATCCATGCATAGGGCAGTTCTGTAGAAGAGTGGTGAATCTATCCCAGGCCTCGTGCATCGGCTCGTCATCTTCCTGTTGAAAAGTAGCAATTTCATTACGTAATCGCTCAGATAAATGTGAAGGATTAAAACGAGATAAAAATTCACGAGACAAATCTGCCCAACTTCTAATTGAACCCGGCGTAAGTTTATTCCACCAAGTTTTTGCTCTGTCCCTCAATGAATGGGGAAATAACCGAAGCTTCAGTATCTCCGGATTAACTCCTGGTAGTCTAAACGAACCACAGATTTCCTGGAATGTTTTGAGAAGCTCCCTAGCATCCTCTGTAACAGCACCACTGAATTGACCGGCGTTGTTGATCATGCTAAACATAACAGGTTTTAGCTCAAAGTTGTCAACTTCAATGTCCGGCAGCGTGGTTTCTAGTTCTACATGATCGTTCAGCATGTAGTCTCGACAGGACCGGCGTGCGGCAGCGGCAGGAAAGTCGGCAGCATGACCGTTTCCTCCATTCCCGGCAGGATCTACAGCATCCTGGGGATTTCTTGGGTCGTCCCTTCTTTCTTCTTGTCTTTCGTTTACCATAGCTTCGAGTTATTGCTCTAGGTAATCGTTCCTTTCAACGAGGTAGCGGACTCTTTTCTTGAGATTGAATGTTCGTTCTGGTTCAGGATCTAACTGGTATTCCGGTTCCATCCCTCGTTGAGATCTGCGCATACGAAAACAAAAGACCTTGTGAAAGGTATAGGTTGGACAATCCAAATAAAATAGAAAAATAAAAACAAAAACGAAAAGTGCAGTAAAAGAAAAGGTAGAGTTATGTTGCCAATCCCCGACAACGGCGCCAAAAACTTGTTGCGTGTAAAATAGTCTATCGCAATTGTGGTGCAAGTATACACGACGCAAGTAGTAAAGTGATACGAGGTATCGGATATCGTCTCCACAGGGATTGGGCTTATAGCTTCACCTTAATTCACTGCACGGAAGTAAAGGAAATATTTAAGAAGCTGTCACAGAAGTAATAAAGTAAACGTAAATTAAAGAGAAGGAAAATCAAGATATAGAGAATGGGCTGGTATTGAATTGCTCAGTAGTGCAGGTATTGCTGAGTTTAGGAGATCTAGTGCTGTTGTCGTTCCCGTCGCGGCAGCACCTGTCGCGGCAGCAGTCCGTCGGTTATCGCGGCAGCGATTACCCAACTCAGTACTTCAAGTTTGGCAAGAATCCCAGATGTGCCTTGGCCTATCCCTAGGTCCAAGTCTGTCGATGATCACGTCTTTGAAGATACCTCCCGGCGTGAATCGAAGGATGAACACCGATGTGGATGAATTCTTCTTTAGCCACTTAACCTCGTCCTATCCCTAGGCCTGAGATAGTTCAACTATAAACTAGAGAACTTGCTCTTATTTCTTTCGTATACTTAACTCTCTCGATGCTAAGTAAATTGATAACCTCACAATGCTCTCCCGATGCTCTTGCAAGATATTAATAACCAAAATAAGAGAACTTGAAGTTTATTTTATTGAACTGAAATTCCTAAAACAAAACAACCCTTTGCAACTACTTTACAAATCAACCCGTGGCCCTAGGGGGAATTTAGAACATGGCGAGAGGATGAAAACGGCTAGAGTTTTGGGAAGGAAGCTAGGGTAATCGGTGATGCCCTCTAGTTTAAGATATATGCCCTTATATAAGCTTTGGGCTCAAGTTTTCTAATTTAACAAGGATTGCAACTTTAAATCTGAAGAGAATCTATCTTTAAGTCGTCCTCCTTGTTTCTTGGGATTTTCTCTCCTTGAACTTTGGGCTTGGAATATCTTCTGAACTAGGGCTTGGAAAAATATGGTGATTTCACACGACAGACGGGCTGAATTTTCTCTATCTGTCGAGGTCCACTTTGCATCTTCTCCACAAAACTGCTGTCGTCCTCTGCTGTCACGGCGGCAACCATGGCAGCATCGTCCTCCTTGACTGCTCGTCCAGTTCCAGCTCTTCTGCTTCACTGCCCAGCGCCTGCCCTTTCTGTCTGCTATAGCAGCAACCTGCAAAAACAGCCATTTTTAGTAGAAACTGTGCCTTTTAATGTGTTTGTGATGTTTTGCTGTAAACTGACCTAAATGCAATAAATAATGCTTGAATGCAGCAGAAATATGAGTTAAAAGAGGTGTAAATAATAGAACATTTATACACTCAACACTTTCCATCATCCAAAATCAGCACATAACAACATCGCATCATTATCATACGATCATATTCATTTCACATGCAATTCACATCAATCAATCATGACATAAGCTTCAAAATTCAACCAATTACATGCTTTTCAAACAACATACTCCAACACGTATCAATTTCACATACCAACATTCCCAATTCTTTTGTAACCTGGCTCTGATACCAACAAATGTAACCCCTTAACCCGACCTAGATGTCTGACCTGAACTAAGAAGATTACACGGGGAAAACCAAAGTCAACTCGTGAAAGTTAACCTTGATTGACGACCCTTTTTTTCTTTTTAACTTTTCTAGATGCACATTATAAACCTATGTGAATAGCAAAACATTTTAGCGGAAGCGACACAACGAACAGAGTTCATTTAGGGGTTCAATTGCATATGATCGTCCTTTAGGGACTAATTTGTAAATTTCCATAAATTTGAGGACCAAATAATTTTTAAAATTATCAAACCAAAATTAATCATATAAGAAGCCAGCATGTTAAATTTCATCTTAAACAGATCATCCAAACTCACTTAATCAAGCATTCAAGACTCATGGACTAAAACGTAAGAAACAGAAACCTAAAGCAATTCAAATTCAAGCTCAACAGTCAGGTGCTTCGAAACATAAGGCCATGTACCGAAACGGTCGTTTCGAAACTAGGTTGACCATTTCGATACTCAGGTGTGTTCCGAAACCCGTATCGAAACACCCCTTTCTAGTAGCAAGAACATTCTGAAACGTTCCTACCCGTTCTGAAACCTTATGGCCATTTCAGGCCTCTGTTTCGAAACATGTAAGGGCGTTCTGATAGGCTTTGCCCTACAACAACAGATTTTGTTGGTTTTTCACTCATAAACACCCCCGAAAACATTCCAATTCATGCCACATCATTCATTCAACATGTTTAGGCATCAAATATCAACATTTCAATGTACGAGCTAAAACATAGCATCATTCAAGCAAGCATTGGTTCTATAGGCATGCTTCCTAGTCTTTAAAACCAAACAAAAGCTAAAGGCCACAATCATGCATCAATCAAACTTCAAAGGCTAATTATAACTCAAAAATACCAAACCAAATATTAACAAAGTAATAATCAACATCCTTAATTAACCAAAAGTAGAAATCCCACCCATTGCCTCTTATTACACCAAAGATAAACCACATACTTTGCTAAACCAAAGTGCTTGGATTCCTCTTGCTTACTCGCTGCCTCAAATGCCTAATACAGATGTTATTGCATGTAACTTCTCATTACAGTCTTTGACTTTGCTTTCTTCGATTGATTTTGGCTCTACACATTCGTACATTTTGCGCGAGAATGCGAAGTTGTTGGATATACCGTGTGAAATATTAGATGTGGGAATGAATGTTACAAGTTCTTTTGGTAAAACCGTTGTGGTTAGGAAAGTATATAGAAGATGTCCTTTGATGGTTCAGGGTTATGTGTTCCCAGTAGATATGATGGAATTGTCGTTTTATGGTTTTGATGTGATTTTAGGCATGGATTGGCCTGTAGAGCATAAGGATAAGGTAGATTTTGAGACAAAGAGAGTATCTTTGAGACTTTCAGACGATTAAAAGGTAGTGGTAGTAGGAGAGAACATTAAGTTCTTGTCCAATGTTGTACCAGCTTTAGAAGCTCAGAGGTTGATGGATGTTGGTTGTCAAGCATATTTAGCTTATATTATGAACCCAAACATGAATGAGGCACGACCGCAAGACATCAGAACCGTTTGCAACTTTCCAGAGGTATTTTCGGAAGAGTTGTTTGGTTTGTCGCCTGATAGAGAGGTTGAGTTTGCTATAGAGACTTATACTGATTCTACTCCAGTATCCATAGCTCCATATCGTATGGCCCCTAAAGAGATGAAAGAGTTGAAAACAATGCCTCAAGAACTATTGGATCGAGGATTCATTCGTCCTAGTATCTCACTTTGGGGTGCACCAGTGTTGTTTGTGAAAAAGAAAGACGGTAGCTTGAGAATGTGTATAGATTATCGGCAGTTGAATAAGTTGACGGTGAAGAATAAGTATCCTTTTCCACGGATTGACGGTCAATTTGATCAGTTGCGAGGTGTTTCCGTGTTTTTCGAGATAGATTTGAGATCCGATTACTATCAGTTGAAGGTAAAAGATAAAGATGTACCAAAGACAGCTTTTTGCACTTGCTATGGACATTATGAGTTCTTGGTAATACCCTTTGGTTTGACAAATGCACCGGCTGCATTTATGGAAATGATGAATAGGGTATTTCATGAGTATTTAGATCAGTTTGTGGTAGTGTTCATTGATGATATTCTAATATACTCCCGTACCGAGGAAGACCATGATAAGCATTTGCGGTTGGTGTTACAAACTTTGCTAGATAATCAGATGTATGCTAAGCTAAGCAAGTGTGAATTTTCGATTAGAAAGGTAGTATTCTTAGGACATATAGTATCAGCCGAGGGAATCAGAGTTGATCCTAAAATGGTTGAGGCAGTTGTGAGTTGGAAACAACCGAAGTCAGTGACAGAAATTCGTAGTTTATTGGGATTGGCTGGTTATTATCAACGATTTGTAGAAGGTTTTTCTAAAGTTGCTGCTCCTTTGACTAAATTGTTGCAAAAGGACGTTCGTTTTGAGTGGACAGAAGCGAGACAACAAGCTTTTGATAAATGGAAAGAAGCCTTGACAAAACCTCTTGATTTGGTTCAGCCTGTGTGTAACGCCCTAGTTTTGGGCCTAGATGTTTTAACTATCGGATCAGGCCGTTCGAAAACGGTTCGAATCGTATTAGGTGGTTCAGGGAAATCAAGGTTCGGGATAGGATAAAAATTAGACAAAAATTTCTAAAACCCTCTAAAATCATGTTTAAAAGGTTGGTCAAATCAATTTTACAAAATGAGTTTTGGAAGTGGTACATTTTGGGTAGTGACCAAAATGTAAAGTTTTAAAACTGTGGAAAAATGCAAATTTCAAAAGAGGAGTCAAAAATTTTAGAATCTTTAGAGAGCTTTTATGAAATTACATCTTTCCTTAAATTGACATGTGTTTTAAATGAGTTTTAATATAATTGATGAAAAGGGGATTTATTTTAATTAATAAAATAGCAAAATTGGGAGGTTTCATTTTACGTAACTAACTTTCAATACTCATTTTCAGTCAAACACATTTCTAAAAGACTTTTCTCCATATTTGTTTTCTCCCAAACACTCTCTCTTTGATTTCTCATCCTTTTCAAAGAATCCTCTTCAATTTCTTCAAGATTTGTGAAGCAAAAACTTGTCAATCTTTAAGGAAGGCAAGGGTTGGAGGTAAATCTCATTCTCAACCTCTAATCTAGGTTCTTTATTGAAATTCCCAAGATTTTTGACTCCTAATTGTTGTTTTTAACTAAGTTTTGATTTAATATCAAAATCTTGCAAAATAAAGGTTTAAATCTTGATTTCCGGAGTGTTGTTGATGAGCTTTGTTTTAGATGGATTCTAATTGAGTATTGAGATGATTATGATGTTGAAAAAGTGTTTTTATAATGTTGATCCCGAAATCCTTGAGATCCTTGTGTTTTATGATAGTTTTAGTTGAGCTTTTGAGGTGTTTTGATGGTGTTATGATTGCTGGAGGTATAAGAAAGGGTTTAGGTTATTTTTAGCTGTGTTTTGATGATTATTAATGGTTGGAGGTGTTGTATGTTGGCTGGGCTTTGTTTAGGAAGCAATCGATTGAGTTTTCGGATGTTTCGGATGGGTAATTTGGTGTAGTTTTGTTGGGCAAGGTGTTTGTGTTTAGTTGCTGGTGTTGGAATGCATTTTAATGCATTTGGATCTCTGTTTTGATGCTCTAAAAATAGGGGATCTTGATTAGGAAGTAGGCGAAACATTTTGGAGGCTCTGAGCGAGTGATCTTTGCGTCGGCAAGCGAAGTTTCGCGTATCGGTGAGTGGAAAAAGGATTTTCCAGCTTTGAAACGTTTTGAACGTGGTTTTGGGAGCTTAGTGTCAGTTTGAAACACTTAGCTAAGCACAAGAGTAAGTAAATCAAAAGTCTCTCGGACCGTGCTATATTTTGGTTTAAAATGCACTTAATTTGAACGTGGTTTGATTACTATTTTAAAGCATGATTTGAGCATTGATGTTGCTGGTTTTAAATGTCATTTTGTTAAGGATGCACATGGTAAGTGATCCTTGAGGTTATATGTTTTATGCAAGTTGGTTTTAAGCATGTTAATGCTTGTGAAAGTGGCATTGTGGTTTATGCTTGTAAAATAGTGAAATGATGTTGAAAAATGATTATATTGGCAAGTGATGGTAAATGGTTTTGGTTACTTTAATTGGATATAGTTAGCCGGCTATAGGATTGGGTGCACCGTGAATAAAGTCGCCTTGGATGTCGAGGGATTGTGATTGTGTCGTAAACTCCATCCAAGTACCCTAACTATTGAGGCTAAGATCACCACAGTGGATGGCTTAATTCCGTGTGTGATTCTTGTGGTTTGTGTCTCGTGCTCTCGTTAGTGGAATTATACAACTACCGATGAGTGATGTTGAGGGGTTGTGATTGTGCCATTAATCTCCATCACGGGTGCTGAGGGGTTGTGATTGTGCCATTTAACTCCACCTTGGGTAATCTGGTAGTGTGTATGAAGCGTGTGGGATAACGCTTGTAATCTGCGTATTCGATTGTGTCAATTGTGTTAGTTTTGATATGGTTTGTTATTGATCACTTGTGAGCCAATATAATGATGTTTATATAATGATTAAATGATGAACATTTATTTTGAGAAAGCATGTGATGCTTGGGAATTATGCTAGAATGCATATGACGCTTGGTTTAAGCATGCGCAAAGGTTTTTGCTGTTGTAATTGATGATGCTATGAGCATGTGGATTTGAAAGTGGATTTGGTGTTCTAAAGTGCGTGTTTTAAAGGAAGGCATATGTTTACCAAGGATGATGTTTTGGTTTTTAAAATGCATTGATGAATGTTTGGTTTTATAGCGGTTCTCACTAAGCTTTATGCTTACACTCGTTTGTTTCATCAATGCAGAGAATTGAGCATCTTTGGCAGCAAGAGGGCAAGGGGAAACCAAGTGATTTTAGCTAAGCAAAGTATGTGCTTTCACTTTAGTGTAATAAGAGGCAATGGGAGGGATTTCCACTCATGGATTTTTTTGGTAATGTTAATCACTTTGAGCATGTTTGGTTTGTGTTTTAGGACTTGTAAATGGTCTCTATTCGGTTTATGGTCTTATATTTTGGTATATGGCTATGTTATGGATTGTGTTTAAAAGCATGCTTGAGTAGTTTAATATCTCTTCATGAATTGCCATGCTTGACGCGTAATTTGTGAATGGTTGATGATGCATAAGGGTTTGGAATGTTGGATATAACATGTATGAATGTTTTGAACATGTTTCGATGTTTTTAAATGTGATTTGAGGGCTATGGAATGTGATTTTCTGGTATGTGTATCGATACACTAAGGCATTTTTCATGCAAATCGGTATAGGGGTATCGATACGAGTTGCTCGCGTATCGATACACCTAGACAAACTTTGAAGGTCGTACTGATACGCGGGGAAGCGTATCGATACCTTTATCCCATCTTTGGCTAGTGCTTTCCCCCGTATCGATACGGGCTTAAGTGTACCGATACCGAGCCGTTAAATTCAGTTAAAAGTATCTTTAAAGGTACTAAAATGTTGCATATTGGTCCCTGAATGTTGCATGTTCAATTAGCTGAGTTTGGATGATCTGTTTGTGATGAAATTTGACATGGAAGCATGTTACATGACTATTTAAGCATTGGTAATCCTAAAATTGGTCTAGTCTCTGTAATTTTCAGAAATTATAGTTTAGTCCCTAAATGTTTAATTTAAGCAATTGAACCCCTAATCGAACTCCGATCACTGTGTTGTTTTCTTCTAAGTGTTTTGCTCAACATATAGGATATTAATGTACATCTAGAGAAGATAAAAAGAAGAAAAAGGTCATTAATCGAGGTTGACTTTAACGAGTTGACCTAGAGGTGGAGAGCCGAAGCAACATGGACAGGCGATCACCGGAGCGTTTCAGACTGTGGTAGCCGGAGCGTATATTCAGGCACCTGCAGCTGTGCAGATGGGTTTGCCTATGGAATGGCTAAAGAATTTGGGAGCTGTTGAGTTCCGCGGTATTTCTCCTGAGGCATCGGAGGCATGGTTAGCTAGTACGATCCACATTATGGATCAGATGAGATGCAGTGATGTGCGCAAGCTAGGGTGCGCAGTTTCATTGCTTCAGGGTGATGCCTATAGTTGGTGGACGACCATCACCACTGGTTATAAGCCCAATGAGGTAGATTGGGAGTTCTTTCAGAGTGCCTTTAAGAAGAAGTATCTTGGTGTGAGATACTTGGATGAGAAGAAGCGCGAGTTCATGTCGCTAGTGCGAGGAAATCTTTCTGTGGCTGAGTACGAGGTCAAGTTCGTACGTCTAAGCCAGTATGCCCCTGAGTTGATGCCGAGTGATAGGCATCATTGTGATAGCTTCCGATATGGGCTTGTACAAGAAGTGAAGACCTTAATGTTGGCTACAGACTACACGGATTTTGATGTGCTCGTATGTCGAGCTAAGGACATCGAGTAGAGCTTGGGTCTGACATCTCGTGGAGGTGGTTCTAGCTCCGGTAAAAGAGATGCTGAGTTCAGTTCCGGAGGCGGATGGAACAAAAGAGGCCGAGATAGGAGGCATCAGCCTGATGCGAGGCGAGGTGCTCCAGGACGGGGTGGACATGCACAGGGTGGGCGAGTGAGGTCCGAGCATCCCACCTGCTGGACGTGTGGATCGAGGGACCATCTGAGGCGAGATTATCCACGTGCGGATAGAGAGGCACATGCTCCTATTGTGGTGGCAGGGAATTCTTGTTGGAACTGTGGTTCAGCTGGTCATATGAGGCGTGAGTGTCCTCTGTTGGTTGGTGGAGGCCAGGGACGTGCACCTGTTGTGGCTGCACCTCAGAGAGGCCATGGGTGCGGCCGAGGTAACTTCCAGAAGAGGGAAGAAGGTCAGAGAGGTATCGCTCATGTTGTAGCAGTTCAGCCTGAGGGAGGCGGTCCTGCAAGGGTCTATGCTCAGCATAAGGGGAACAACGATATAGATGTTATCGCAGGTACCTTTGTTCTACAGTCTTTATCATTGTTGGCGTTGATTGATTATGGATCCACGCATTCTTATATCTTGACTGAGCATGCACATTTGCTTGATATACTTGTTGAGTTGCTTGATGTAGGAATGCAAGTGACTAGTTCTTTTGGTGAGACTATGGTCACAAGAAAGTTGTATCGGAGGTGTCCTTTATCTGTTCAGGGTCATGTCTTTCTTGTGGATTTGATGGAGTTACCCTTTTATGGATTTGATGTGATTCTTGGTATGGATTGGTTGTCTGAGCATAGAGCAGTGGTTGACTTTGATGTTAAGCGAGTCACCTTAAAGCTTGTGGATGATTATGAGGTGGTGATAGTAGGCGAGAATGTGAAATTCTTGTCTAATGTTGTTTCGGCTTTGGAAGCAAGCAGTATGCTAAGGTTGGGTTGTGACGCTTATCTTGCATATGTGATGAATCCTAGTGCAAAGGATGTACGTGTGCAAGACATCAGAACCGTTTGCAATTTTCTGGGTGTCTTTCCGGAAGAGTTGCCTGGGTTGCCGCCAAATAGGGAAGTTGATTTTGGTATCGAGTGGTATGAGAATATGACTCCGGTGTCCATTGCTCCTTACCGAATGGCACCGAAAGAGCTGAAAGAGTTGAAGACACAACTTCAGGAGTTGCTTGATCAAGGGTTCATCCGGCTGAGTGTATAACCTTGGGGTGCGTCGGTGTTGTTTGTAAAGAAGAAAGATGGGACAATGCGGATGTGTATAGATTATCGGCAACTGAACAAGTTGACGATCAAAAACAAGTATCCTTTGCCAAGGATTGATGATAGGAGCCTCGGTGTTTTCTAAGATTGACTTGAGGTCAGTGTACTACCAATTGAAGGTGAATGATGTGGACGTACCTAAGAAGGCTTTTCAGACAAGGTACGGGCATTATGAGTTTCTAGTGATGCCTTTTGGATTAACCAACTCACATGTTGCTTTCATGGACATGATGAATCGCGTATTCCATGAGTTCTTGGATCAATTTGTGGTGGTGTTCATCGATGACATCCTTGTGCACTCTCGTACTGAGGAGGATCATGATAGACACTTAAGGATAGTGTTGCAAGTGTTGTTGGAGAACCAGCTTTATGCTAAGTTAAGCAAGTGTGAGTTTTGGCTTAGGGAGGTAGTCTTCCTTAGACATGTTGTATCAGTCGAGGGTATTCGTGTTGATCTACATAAGGTAGAGGCAGTGATGAGTTGGAAGGTGCCTAAGTCGGTGACAGAGGTACGAAGTTTTCTTGGCTTGGGTGGGTATTACCGTAGGTTTATTGAGGGTTTCTCGAAGATTGCTGCACCTTTAACCAAGTTGTTGCAGAAGAATGTTCGCTTTGAGTGGACAGATGCGAGGCAGCAAGCTTTTGAGAAGCTAAAGGAAGCTTTGACGCAAGCTCTTATCCTGATTCAACCTGAGTCTGGTAAGGAGTTTGTGGTCTATAGTGATGCGTCCTATGTTGGTTTGGGTTGTGTGTTGATGCAGGAGGGAAAGGTAGTAGCATATGCATCTAGGCAGTTGAAGGCGCATAAGCGTAACTATCCTACTCATGATCTTGAGCTCGCGGTTGTTGTGTTTGCCTTGAAGATTTGGAGGCATTACCTGTATGGCGAAAAGTGTGTAGTATTCACAGATCATAAGAGTTTGAAGTATCTTATGTCTCAAAATGAGTTGAATCTTAGGCAACATCGATGGGTGGAGTTGCTTAAGGATTATGATCTGTCGATTGAGTATCATCCTGGAAAGGCCAATGTTGTGGTCGATGCTTTGAGCAGAAAGGTGGTTGTGGAGTTGAGGGCGATGTTTGCTTGCTTGAGCATATCGCGAGAGGGTGGTCTTGTTGCCAAATTGCAAGTGAAACCATCCCTGATCCAGTTGATCAAGGATAAGCAGTTGCTTGATGATTCCCTTGTTCCTCATGTTCAGGATATTGCAGATGATAAGCCTTCGGATTTCAGTTTTAATGATGATGGTGTTCTGTGTTTTAGGAGTCGAATAGTGGTGTCGAATGATGTTATGTTGAGGCGCACTATTCTGACTGAAGCTCATAGTAGTCCTTTCGTTATGCATTCTGGTAGTACGAAGATGTATCGTGGTTTGAAGGATGAGTACTATTGGGTGGGATTGAAGAAGGATGTTGCCGAGTTTGTTAGCAAATGCATGGTTTGTCAGCGAGTGAAGGCTGAACATCAGTTTCTTTCTGGGTTGTTGCAACCTTTGAAAATCCCAGAATGGAAGTGAGAAAGGATTACCATGGATTTCGTGTCTGGTTTGCCTTTGTCACCATCGAAAAAGAATTATGTTTGGGTGATTGTTGATCACCTTACGAAGTGTGCACATTTCTTGCATGTGCATACTACGTATACCTTGGATAAGCTGGTAGAGCTGTATATCGCTGAGATTGTGCGGTTGCACTATGTGCCGAAGTCCATAGTGTCAGATAGAGATCCGAGGTTCACATCGAGGTTTTGGGAATGTTTGCATAAAGCCTTGGGTACACGGTTGAATTTCAGTACTTCTTATCATCCTCAGACGGATGGATAGTCGGAGCGTGTTATTCAAGTGCGTAAGGACTTGTTGAGATGTTGCGTTATTGATTTTCAGGGATCTTGGGAGAAGCATCTGCCGTTGGTTGAGTTTTCTTACAACAATAGTTATCAGGAAAACATTCAAATGGCTCCATACGAGGCTTTGTATGGGAGAAAGTGTAGAACGCCTCTTTGTTGGGTAGAAGCTGGGAAAGAGTTGATTTCGATGCCGGCTATGTTGAAAGGAACCACCGAGAAGGTGAAGCTCATTTGTGAGCGCTTGAATGCAGCATCGAATCAGCAAAAGTCTTACGTTGATCTGAAGCGTAAGGAGATTGAGTTCGCGGTTGGCGAACGTGTGTTCTTGAAAGTATCACCTTGGAAGAAGGTGATGTGATTTGGGCGTAAGGGTAAGCTTAGCCCGAGGTTTATTGGACCTTATGAGGTTGTGGAGCATATTGGTCCTGTGGCTTATCGGTTAAGGTTGTCTCCCGAGTTGGAAAAGATTCATGATGTGTTTCATGTTTCGATGTTGCGGAGGAATAAATCGGATCCTTCGCATGTGATGCCTGTTGAGGAGATAGAGCTGAATCCATATTTATCTTATGATGAGGAACCGGTGAGGATCCTGGATTCGAGTAGCAAATTTCTTCGTGGCAAGACGATAAAGCTTGTGAAGATGGTGTGGCGACACCGAGGAGTTGAGAAGGCCACTTGGAAAAGCAAGGCGGACACGTTGAAGCAGTTTCCGCACCTTTTTCCTTCAGGTAAAATTTCGAGGACGAAATTTCCTAAGTAGGGGAGAGTTGTAACGCCCTGATTTTGGGCCTAGATGTTTTAGCCATCGGATTGGGCCGGTCGGAAATAGTTCGAATCGTATTAGGTGGTTCAAGGAAATCAAGGTTCGGGATAGGATAAAAACAAGACAAAAATGCTAAAATCCTCTAAAATCATGTTTAAGAGGTTAGTCAAATCAATTTTACAAAATGAGTTTTGGAAGTGGTGCATTTTGGGTTGTAACCAAAATGTAAAGTTTTAAAACTGTGGAAAAATGCAAATTTCAAAAGAGGAGTCAAAAATCTTAGAATCTTTAGGGAGCTTTTGTTCAATTACACCTTTCCTTAAATTGGCATGTGTTTTAAATGAATTTTAATATAATTGATTAAAAGCTATTTTATTTTAATTAATAAAATATCAAAATTGGGATGTTTCATTTTACGTAACTAACTCTCAATCCTCATTTTCAGCCAAACACATTTCTAAAAGACTTTTCTCCAGATTTCTTTTCTCACAAACACTCTCTCTTTAATTTCTCATCCTTTTTAAACAATCCTCTTCAATTTATTCAAGATTTGTGAAGCAAAAACTTGTCAATCTTTAAGGAAGGCAAGGATTGGAGGTAAATCTCGTTCTCAACCTCTAATCTAGGTTCTTAATTGAAATTCCCAAGATTATTGACTTCTAATTGTTGTTTTTAAATAAGTTTTGATTATAGTTTTGATTTAATATCAAAATCTTGCAAAATAAATGTTTAAATCTTGATTTTCGGAGTGTTGTTGATGAGCTCTATTTTAGATGGATTCTGATTGAGTTTTGAGATGATTATGATGTTGAAAAAGTGTTTTTATAATGTTGATCCTGAAATCCTTGAGATCCTTGAGTTTTATGATAGTTTTAGTTGAGCTTTTGAGGTGTTTTGATGGTGTTATGTTTACTGGAGGTATAAGGAAGGGTATAGGTTGTTTTTAGATGTGTTTTGATTATTATTAATGGTTGGAGGTGTTGTATGTTGGCTAGGCTTGTTTTAGGAAGCAATCGATTGAGTTTTCGGTTGTTTCGGATGGGTAATTTGGTGTAGTTTTGTTGGGCAACGTGTTTGTGTTTAGTTGCTGGTGTTGGAATGCATTTTAATGCAATTGGATCTCTGTTTCGATGCTCTAAAAATAAGGGATTTTGATCTAGAAGCAGACGAAGCATTTTCGGAGGCTTTGGGCAAGTGATCTTCGCGTCGGCAAGCGAAGTTTCGCGTATCGGTGAGTGGAAAAAGGATTTTCCAGCTTTGAAACGTTTTGAACGTGGTTTTGGGAGTTTAGTGTAAGTTTCAAACACTTAGCTAAGGTCAAGAGTAAGTAAATTGAAAGTCTCTCGAACTGTGCTATGTTTTGGTTTAAAATGCACTTAATTTGAACATGGTTTGATTACTGTTTTAAAGCAA
Source organism: Hibiscus trionum (assembly GCA_030270665.1). NCBI lineage: Eukaryota > Viridiplantae > Streptophyta > Magnoliopsida > Malvales > Malvaceae > Hibiscus > Hibiscus trionum. Next base: position 9,731,956 of record BSYR01000010.1, on the reverse strand, counting down.
GATATAAGCATTGATATTGCTGGTTTTAAATGTCTTTTTGTTAAGGATGCACACGGTAAGTGATTCTTGAGGTTATATGTTTTATGCAAGTTGGTTTTAAGCATGTTAATGCTTGTGAAAGTGGCATTGTGGTTTATGCTTGTAAAACAGTGAAATGATGTTGATAAATGATTATATTGGCAAGTGATGGTAAATGGTTTTCGTTACTTTAATCGGATATAGTTAGCCGGCTATAGGATTAGGTGCACCGTGAATAAAGTCGCCTTGGATGTCAAGGGGCTGTAATTGTGTCGTAAACTCCATCCAAGTACCCTAACGGTTGAGGCTAAGATCACCAAAGTGGATGGTTTAATCTCGTGTGTGAATCTTGTGGTTTGTATCCCGTGCTCTTGTTGGTGGAATTATACAACTACCGATGAGTGATTTGAGGGGTTTTGATTGTGCCATTAATCTCCATCACGGGTGTTGAGGGGTTGTGATTGTGCCATTTAACTCCACCTTGTGCAATCCGGTAGTGTGTATGAAGCGTGTGGGACAACGCTTGTAATCCGCGTATCTGATTGTGTCATTTGTGTTGGTTTTGATATGGTTTGTTATTGACTACTTGTGAGCCAATATAATGATGTTGATATAATGATTAAATTATGAACATTTATTTTGAGAAAGCATGTGATGCTTGGGAATTATGCTAGAATGCATATGATGCTTGGTTTAAGCATGAGCAAAGGTTTTTGCTGTTGTAATTGATGATGCTATGAGCATGTGGATTTGAAAGTGGATTTGGTGTTCTAAAGTGCATGTTTTAAAGGAAGGCATATGTTTACAAAGGATGATGTTTTGGTTTTTAAAATGCATTGATGAATGTTTGGTTTTATAACGGTTCTCACTAAGCTTTATGCTTATGCTCGTTTGTTTCATCAATGCAGAGAATTGAGCATCTTTGGCAGCAAGAGAGCAAGGGGAATCCAAGTGATTTTAGCTAAGCAAAGTATGTGCTTTCACTTTAGTGTAATAAGAGGAAATGGGAGGGATTTCCACTCATGGATTTTTTTGGTAATGTTAATCACTTTGAGCACGTTTGGTTTGTGTTTTGGGAGTTGTAAATGATCTCTATTCGGTTTATGGTCTTATATTTTGGTATATGGCTATGTTATGGATTGTGTTTAAAAGCATGCTTGAATAGTTTAATATCTCTTCATGAATTGCCATGCTTGACGCGTAATTTGTGAATGGTTGATGATGCATAAGGGTTTGGAATGTTGGATATAACATGTATGAATGTTTTGGACATGTTTAGATGTTGTTAAATGTGATTTGAGGGTCATGGAATGTGAATTTCTGGTATGTGTATCGATACTCGGGATTGAGTATCGATACTCGGGATTGAGTATCGATACACTAAGGCATTTTTCAGGCAAATCAGTACATGAGTATCAATACGACTAACATAAACACCCTAAGCAAGCATTTCACCAACACCTAAGCATACATGCAACTCAAGGCGACCAAGAATACTCATGTAAAACAAGTTGAACATTCAACGAGGCTAGAACAACATAGCAAGATTTAACAAGGCAACTAAACATGCTTAACATTCATAAAGAGGTCAAAAGCCAAACCAAGGCATGCTTCAACTTTTTAAACATGTTAACAACAATAACAACCACATAGGAGTTTGGACGCCATCTCCCCAACGTAAAAGTCTAGCATTCCTATTGCCTATGTATTATTACAACCATGAAAACCATACTTGAGCTAGCAAATAAACTCCAAGGTTCCTTCTTTGCCCCACTTGCCTCCCGAGGCCACTAACGGTCTGCATTTTTGGAAAAGAGAGCGTAAGCTTAAAAGCTTAGTGAGCGGAGCTCAAAATCACAACAACAACAATGCAGTTCAAAACATGTATTTAGTTTAAAGACAAAACCATTAAAATGGAAATACGATAAACCGAAAGCATAAGACAACACCATGGTATGCACATGCACAACCATTCCCAGTAGGACTACACATCACCGTTCACAACAACTAGCATATTTCCGGTGGGACTACACATCACCGTATTCAACAACACACTTCCCATTAACCATCACGTGAGGCTTTGACAACAACTACGACAACATAACAATCATTAAAAATAAGGTAAAAGCAATCTGTATTTCACACAACAACACATATAATCACATACACCAACAATCAACGAAACAAGGCAAAATTAGACAAACTTACACTTGGGTTTAGGTTGGCCCCTAAGGCTCCACCCAAACCCCAAGAAAACTTCTTTGAAACATTTTAAAGCTTCAAAACATTACCACTCACCAGCACAATACCAAAACAAGCTAACGATCCTTCTTCAAGCTTCCTCAACTCCCGGTGTAGCGTCCGAAGAACCCAAATCCTTATCCACTCCTAAAATCCTCCAAGATGGTGAATGTTGGTGGAAATGAATAGTTGTTAGGCTTAGGGAAACTTTGATGTGAAAAGGAAATGGGAAAAGAGAGAAGAAAGGGGTTTTTGAAATATAATATTTTATTTCAATTTAAAAATCCATCTCTAAAACCTATTTGTTACCCATTTTACCAAAAACCCCATTTTTCTTCAAAGGCTTTAGAATTTGATCATTTAAATTGTTTTCCCCAAAATTAGCTTAACTCGAACCGGCTTAACCAAACCCAAATATCTCCCTGGCCCCAAACTCGGGCGTTACAACTCTCCCCCACTTAAGGAATTTCGTCCCCGAAATTTACCTTATGGGAAGAGATACGAAAACTGTTTCTCCATGTCATCCTTTCTCTCCCAAGTGGCATCTTCCACACCTCGGTGTCTCTACAAAACCTTGACTAACTCAATAGTCCTCCCACGCAACACTTTACTATATGTAGCAAGAATCTCAACCGGCTCTTCGCCATACGACAAATCTGGGTTCAACTCGATCTCTTCCACTGGCATCACATGAGACGGATCTGATCTATACTTTCGAAGCATCGAAACGTGGAACACATCATGAATATTTCTAACTCGGTCGGAAATCTCAATCTATAAGTAACGGGACCAATTCTCTCAACTACCTCATAAGGACCAATGAATCTCGGACTTAGCTTACCCTTCTTACCAAACCTCATCACCTTCTTCCAAGGTGAGACTTTCAAAAATACTTTGTCACCAATAGCATACTCAATCTCCTTTCTCTTCAAATCTGCGTACAATTTCTGTCTGTCTGAAGCTGCCTTCAAGCGATCACAAATCAGTTTTACTTTCTCGGTAGTGCCCTTAAGCAAGTCTGGCATAGGTACAAGCTTATGTCTGGCCTCGGCTCAACAAATAGGTGTTCTATATTTCCTACCATACAGAGTTTCATATAGTGCCATCTGAATACTAGCCTAGTAACTTTTATTGTACGCAAACTCTACTAGCGGCAGATGTTTTTCCCACGAACCCTGAAAATTGATGATGCAACACCTCAACATGTCTTCTAACACCTGAATAACTCTCTCTGACTGTGGGTGATACGAAGTACTGAAGTTCAACCAAGTTCCCAAAGCTCGATGCAAACACTCCCAAAATCTAGCTGTAAACCTCGGATCTCGGTCTGGCACAATCGATTTCGGTACACCATGCAATCTCACTATCTCACAGATGTACAGACCGGCCAACTTGTCTAAGGTGTAGGTAGTATGAACATGTATGAAATGGGCGCACTTAGTGAATCTGTCGACGATTACCCATATTGAATTCTTCTTCGAAGAAGTCAACGGTAAACCTGACACAAAATCCATAGTAATACGTTCCCACATCCATTCTGGAATCTTCAATGGCTTTAAAAAACTTGAAGGAAACTGATTCTCGGCCTTAACTCGCTGACAAACCATACACTTACTCACAAACTCGGCCACATCTTTCTTTAACCCAATCCAATAGTACTCATCTTTCAACCCACAATACATCTTCGTACTACCTAGATGCATAGCAAAATGACTATTATGAGCTTCATTTAGAATAGTACGCCTCAACTCGACATCTTCTGGAACAACTACTCTATCCTTGAAACATAAGACCCCATTCTCACCAAAGCAAAAATTTGTGGGTTTACCCTCGGCTATATCTTGCACGTGAGGTGCCAAAGATCCGTCTTGCAATTGTTTCTCTCGAATCAACTGAACTAATGAAGGCTTAACATGTAGCTCAGCTATCAAACTGCCATCCCGCGACACACTCAATCTCGCAAACATAGCTCGCAACTCAACTGCCACTTTTCTACTCAAGGCATCGGCCACTACGTTTGCCTTACCCATATGGTACTCTATCGTGAGGTCATAGTTCTTAAGAAGCTCTAACCACCTACGTTGTCTAAGGTTCAACTCTCTCTGAGTCATCAAATATTTCAAACTCTTGTGGTCGGTGTAGACTGTGCATTTCTCACCATAAAGGTGGTGTCTCCAAATCTTAAAAGCAAACACTACAGCAGCTAAGTCTATGTCATGAGTGGGGTAATTCTTCTCGTGAACATTAAACTGCCTCGAAGCGTAAGCTACAACTTTTCCCTCTTGCATAAGCACATAACCTAAACCTACATACAATGCATCACTGTAGATTACGAACCCTTTCCCTGGTTCAGGCTGAATCAAAATAGGAGCTTTTGTCAATGCTTTCTTCAACTTTTCGAATGCTTGCTGCCTTGCATCTGTCCACGCATACGAAACATTTTTGTGAAGCAGTTTAGGTAAAGGTGATGCAATCTTCGAGAATCCCTCAACAAACCTTCGGTAATACCCCACCAAGCCTAGGAAACTACGGATTTTAGTCAGTGACTTTGATTGTTTCCAATTCACTATCGCGTCTATCTTCTTGGGATCCACACTAATCCCATCGGCTGAGATCACATGACCTAAAAAGACTACCTCCCTAATCCATAATTCGCATTTACTCAACTTGGCATACAACTGATTTTCAAGCAAAGACTGTAGCACTAATCGCAAATGCTCATCATGCTCTTTCTCGATTTTGGAGTATACTAAAATGTCATCTTTGAACACTACTACAAACCTATCCAAAAACTCGTGAAACACTATGTTCATCATGTCCATAAATGCAGCTGGGGCATTGGTCAGACCGAAAGGCATTACTAGGAACTCGTAGTGCCCATATCGTGTACGGAAGGCCGTCTTCGGTATGTCTACATCCTTCACCTTCAACTGATAATAATCAGATCTCAAATCAATCTTTGAAAATACTGTAGCACCTCTCAACTGATCAAGCAAGTCCTCGATCTGCGGCAAAGGATACTTGTTCTTTACTGTTACCTTGTTCAACTGCCTATAATCTATACACATCCTCATATTGTTGTCCTTTTTCTTCACAAACAAGACCGGAGCACCCCACGGGGAAATACTAGGCCTAATGAAACCTCTATCAGACAGTTCCTGAAGATGTGTCTTCAACTCTTTCAACTCTTTAGGTGCCATTATATACGGAGAAATAGACACGGGTGCTGAATTTGAATACGTCTCAATAGCAAACTCAACATCCCTATCTGAAGGCAAACCCGACAACTCTTCTAGAAAGACACACATAAAATCATAAATTGTTTTGATGTCTTGCGGTCTAACCTCACTCATATTCGGATTCATCACATAGGCCAAATATGTTTGACAACCTAAATCCAGCAATCTCTGAGCTTCTAAAGCGGAAACAACATTGGACAAGAACTTAATGTTCTCGCCAACTACTACAACCTCAAGATCATACGCAAGCCTCAAGGAAACTCTCTTGCTCTCAAAGTCTACCCTAGCCCTATGCTCTACGAGCCAATCCATGCCCAAAATCACATCAAAACCATAAAACGATAATTCCATCATATTGACCAGAAACACATGACCCTGAATCATCAAAGGACACCTCCTATACATTTTCCTAACAACCACGGTCGCACTGAAAGAACTACTAACATTCACACCTACCTCTAACCATCCATACGGTAAACCTAATGATCTTGCATGCTCACCCAAAATGTATGAATGTGTCGAACTCGAATCTATCAACGAAAGTAAGGATAAAGACCGTAACAAGAAATTACCTGCGATGACATTCGTGTCATTCCTAGCCTCTCACTGTGCATACACCCTAGTCGGTCCTCCACCCTCGGGCTAAACTGCTACCACATGAGCTACATTTCTCTGACCATCATTACTTGGCTGATAACTACCTCGATCGCGCCTAGGGGTGATAACGAGCCGAGCTGAGCCCGAGCCTGGCCAGGCTCGACTCTGCTCAGAAACAGTGTAATTGGGCTCGGCTCGGGCTCGAGGCTCGCCGAGCTCGGAATTTTAGGCTCGAGCTCGGCTCGAAAACAATTCTATTGGGCTCGGGCTCGAAGCTCGTCAGGCTCGGCTCGAGCTCGTCAGGCTCGGCTCCGCTCGAAATGAAAAAAATTGCTATAGTTTTTTATATAAAATATACATTAAAAATCCCTTTCATAACCAACACTAAAACGAAATTCAATGACCGGAAAGGGAAAAAGTGCCAAAAATTAGATTAATCCAAATAATCAATAAATATTCTTATAATACAAACACATAATTAAAGAAAATACAAAATCAAACAACAATCAACTAATGAAAGAAAATACAAACACATAATTTTTTAGTGCATATGTAGATTCCGAGCCTGTTAAGGAGCTTTTCGAGCCGAGCCCGAACCTGAGTCGAGCTCACTCGAGCCGAGCTTTGATCGAGCTTTAACCGAGCCGAGCCCGAGTAGCTCGCGAGTCGATCAGGCTCATTATCACCCCTAATCGCGCCCACGGCCTCTCTGGTGCTCAAAACCTCTATTTGGAGCATGTCTTCCCCTAGCCGGGTGAGGACAGTTACGCCTTAAATGATCTCGAGAACCACAGTTCCAACATACCCCAAAGGTACCCATACACTCACCCAGGTGGCGTCTTCCACATCTAGTGCACTCAAGAGTGTGAACAACAACTCCTTATCCCTAATGGCCACGTCTATTGTTACCGCCCTTATGTCTCGAGTCGGGCTGATATCTCCCATCTATGTGCCTCTTGGCATGCTCTCTCTCCCAATCTGTATGTCTTTTCCCTAAATCGGACCCACTAGCACGAGCGTTCAAGCCCAAACTTTGCTCAATATCTTTGTCCCTAGAGACCAAAACATCAAACTCGGGGTAATCAGAAGCAAGCATATAAAGTCTTCACATCCCTAGTCAAACCATAACGGAAGCACTCACACCGTTCTCTCTCATTGGGAACCAACTTGAGAGCATATTAGCTCAACCTCACAAATTGTACCTCATATTCTGACTCCGTCTTACCACCCTGAACCAAAGCCATAAATTCCCTCTTCTTTTCATTCTGATATCGGGCTCCAAGGTACTTCTTTTTAAGGTTATTCTGAAGAATTCGCAAGTGACCTCCGCCTCTGACATACCTGAAATAACTATAGTCTACCAAGCATACGCATCTCCCTAAAGCAAGGAGACAACACAACCCAACTTACGAGTGTTTGAGCACTCCATATGACATAAGATTCATGTAGTGATCTCGAGCCAAGCCTACGAACCCTTAGGAGTCAAACCACGGAACTCAACTCTGCCCAAACTACGAAGTCTCTCAAGGGGTAAACCAGTCCCCGCACCCTGAGGTGGTGCTGCAACATTTATACTGGCTAAAACTGTCTGAAAAGCCCCAGCTATGGTCTGAATCAAATGAGTCATGTCCGCACTTGCCTGACCCTGGCCAGCCTGAGCTCTATTACCTCTAACATTCGCCCCAGCCTGATGTACATCATCTCTGACATTCACCCCATTACCGTCGGGAGCAGGAGAGGGAGGAGGAGACACAACCTAAGGTGCCTGGTCACCCGCTCTAAGCCTTCCCCTTGGTCTCACCATAAAGAAGATACAATCTAAAACAACAAACATAACACAAAAGAAAACATTGGGCCAGCAAGGGCAAGGATCCAAGTGCTCAAGCTCTTTTAACCAAAACCATTTTCCAATAACAATACTTAGCAATGGGGACGCTCGACTACACTTACACCAACAACAAGAAAGAGAAATCATGCTTTCACACACACCGTGCAATGGCAAACAAACCAAATAAATCAACTTACCTGACTTACCTTCCCAGGAGACCTCGTAACCGAGGCTATGATACCACCAAATGTAACCCCCTCGACCCGGCCTAGCCACCAGATCGAACCAAACGGGTTACACGGGGAAAATCGAAGCGAAACCCGTTAAGGCCTCATTCCGATTAGCAGCCCTATTTTAAAAAAATTAATCTTGTCTAAATGCTTTATTTGAACCTATGTGAGGAAGCAAACAACAGAAAAAGCAAACACGGATATGAACCAAGCAGAAAAGACATTAAAAGATAACTTTTAGCCATTTTACTTCAGGCTGTATCGATACACCTAAAACGCGTATCGATACGCCTTCAGCGGTCAAACTCCCCCAAAGTCAACTTTAAGAGGCCGTATCGATACCCTCCAAGGCTGGCATCGATACGCCCTTAACGGTCATGTTTCCCAAAGTCAACTCCAGGACCGTATCGATACGCCTAAGGCCTGTACTGATACCCCAATTTCTCGTAAAAATCTCAGATTTCCAGTGATCCAAAATGGTATTGATACGGCCCCGCGTATCGGTACGATAGGATTAAAACAAGGGACCGTATCGATACTGCCCTTGAGCATATCGATATGCCTTACATAGAAAGACAGAAATTTGCAGATTTAAGCACAAGGGGACTAACATAAACACCCTAAGCAAGCATTTGACCAACACCTAAACATACATGCAACTCAAGGTGACTAAGAATACTAATATAAAACAAGTTGAACATTCAACGAGGCTAGAACCAACATAGCAAGATTTAACAAGGCAACTAAACATGTTTAACATTCACAAAAAGGTCAAAAGCCAAACCAAGGCATGCTTCAACATTTTAAACATGTTAACAACAATAACAACCACATAGGAGTTTGGACGCCAACTCCCCAACGCAAAAGTCTAGCATTCCTATTGCCTACGTATTATTACAACCATGAAAACCATACTTGAGCTAGCAAATAAACTCCAAGGTTCCTTCTTTGCCCCACTTGCCTCATGTTGAGTGTGTAAAAGTTCTATATTTTACCCCCTATTTAACCCATATTTCTGCTGCATTCAAGCATAATTCATTGCATTTAGGTTAGATTTCAATTATACATCACAATTATATCAAATGGCACAGTTTCTACTGAAACTGGTTGCTTTTGCAGGTAGCTGCTGTAGCAGATGGAGGGCAGTGGAGAAGCAGACACTGGGCAGTGAAGAAGCAGAGCTGAAACTGGACTTCAGACGAGAAGGACGATGCTGCCATGGCCGCTGCCGTGGCAGCCAAAGACGACAGCAATGGTGAAGGGAAGAAGTGAAGTGGGCCTCGACAGAAAGAGAAATTAAGTCGGTCTGTCGTGGAGCACCCTTATATTTTTCCAAGCCCTAGATCAGAATGAAGGCTAAGCCCAAAGTTCAAGGAAGAAACTCCAAGCAAGAAGGAAGGACGAATTAAAGACATATGCTTTGAAGATTTAGTCTTTAATAGAGTTGTACTTTAATTTAAACTTGTACTCTTGCCATATTAGAAAACTTGACCCAAGGCCTATATAAAGGCATGTAATTCGACCTAGGGAAGAATATCTTACTCTCTAGCCTTCTTCCCAAAACCCTAGCCGTTTTCCCTTCTCATCATGTTCTAAACTTCCCCTAGGGCTAAGGGTTGATTCTGTAAAGTAGTTGCAAGGATTGCATTGTTTTAGGATTTTCTTTGTTCAATAAAATAGACTTCAAGTTTGCTTATTCTGGTTTTTCACATCTTGCTAGAGTATCGGGAGTGCATTGTGAGATTACTCATTTACTTAATATCGGGAGAGTTAAGTATACGAAAGGAATAAGTACAGGTTCTCCAGCTTATGGTTGAACTATCTCAGACCTAGGGATAGGACGAGGTTAAGTGGCTAAGGAAGATTTCAATAACATCGGTGTTCATCCTTCGATTCACGCCGGGAGGTATCATCAAAGACGTGTTCATCGACAGACTTGGACCTAGGGATAGGCCAAGGCATAGCAGGGATTCTTGCCAAGCTTGAAGTGCTGAGTTGTGTGTTCACTGCCGCGACAACAACAGACCACTATCGCAGCAGGTGCTACAACAAAACAGAGAAGTCTTAGACATTGCAACACCTGCACTACGGAGTAGATCAATACTGGCCTATTCTTTACTCTGAATATTTTCCTCTTTTATTTTCAATATTCTCTATTATCTCGTGACAAACAATTAAACTATTTCTTTTCTCTCTTGTGCAGCAATCTAAGGTTAAAGCTATTGGCCCAATCCCTGGAGAGACGATATATGATACTTACGTATCACTTTACTACTTGCGTCGTGTACACTTGCACTACATTGCGATAGACACTTTTACACGCAACAAGTTTTTGGTGCCGTTGCCGGGGACTGGCAACATATCTTTACCCTACCTTTTACTGCACTTCTTTTATTTTTCTATTTTTACTTGGATTGTCCAACCTGTGATTTTCACAAGATTTTCTGTTTATGCGCAGATCGAGACGAGGAAAGGAACCTGAGTATAAGATAGATCCTGAAATCGAACGTCTGTGCAATCTTAGGAACCGACTCTGACTCGTATTAGCCAGAAATGAGTATCTTGAAGAACAGTTAGAGGCCATGAACAACCAAGGAAATCCCCGAGGACCTGAAGATCCCCTCGGAGATGGGAGGAACGAGCAACCTGCCGATCCTCCTGCCGCTGCCGCACGCCGGTCATGCCGAGACTACATGATCAATGATCATGTGGAACTAGAAACCACCCTGCCAGACATGGAAGCTGAAAATTTCGAGCTGAAACCTGTCATGTTCAGCATGATTAATAACGCTGGCCAATTTAGTGGTGCTGCTACAGAGGATGCTAGGGAACATCTAAAAACGTTCCAGGAAATCTGTGGTTCGTTTAGACTACCAGGAGTAAACCCAGAGATACTGAGGCTTCGGTTATTTCCTCATTCATTGAGGGACAGGGCGAAAAAATGGTGGAATAAACTAACGTCGGGTTCAATACGAACTTGGGCAGATTTAACTCGTGAATTCTTGTCTCGTTTTAATCCTTCACATTTATCTGAGCGATTACGTAACAAAATTGCTACTTTTCAACAAGAAGACGACAAGCCAATGCACGAGGCATGAGACAGATTTACCACTCTACTAAGGAACTACCCAATGCATGGATTCCACGTTTGGAATCAGGTAATTAAGTTTTATAATGCTGCCAACTTACAGACTCGTATGAGAATTGATTCAGCAGCGAATGGATTGATGTTGGACAAAGATCCATATGAAGCAATGGTAGTATTGAAAAACCTGGCAAAGAACGAGGAACAGTTTCCTACAGCAAGAAGAGGGGGTAAACGAGTACTAGCTGTGAAATATTATGAGGCCGACAGTTCCCTAAAAACACAGGTGGCATATCTCACAAAGGAAGTGAAAAAGCTCTTGAAAGAAGATTCACAACATGTCTACTCCGCTGAAGAGGTATGCGAAACTTGCGATGGGAATCACAGTTCGAAAGATTGTCCACTACAGTTAGAGGAGGGGATGTATGTTGAGAACTACAACAAACAGAACTACAATTCCAGCAACTACAATCCTAACTGGAGAAAGGATCCCAAGTTTTCTTGGAGCAACCCTAACAATGCCCTGAATCCTCAAGCACAGAACACCCAGAATCAGGGGGGACCTAGATTACTGACTCGGCAGCAGCCACAGCAGCAGCAGCAACAGCCACCAGCTGCCACGACTAGTATACTGGAGCAGACCTTGGCTACGTTTATGTCTCAAATAGGAACTTACATTGAGAACATGAATCACTTCGCCAAGAAGACTGAGTCATTCATGGATAAAACAGAGACGCAAATGACCAACCATGAAGCTACTTTGAAGTCACTGGAGACACAGATGGGTCAGGTTTCCCATCATATCAAACCGAGGTAGAATGGAGGATTTCCTAGCTATACTGAAAACGCTAGACAACCCACACATGAGCAGTGTAAAGCCATCACGACAAGGAGTGGGAAGAAATTACCAGGGCCAGAGAAGGAAGCTGAATCAGTGAAAGAACCAGCCTTGGAGTCGACTGCCGAGAAAGCTGCCCCAGCAGACAACAAACAGCCTGCTACCGATGAACCTGTCACGACAGCAGAAGGGACAAAGGACAAGGATGAAGAACCTAAGCCTCCTCAGATCCGAATGCAGTGGGAAGGACGTATTGCTGATTATCGTCCCCCACCTCCTTTTCCACAGTGGCTACAGAAGTTGAAACAGGAATCCCAGCTTAAGAAAATCTATGATATTTTTAAGCAGGTTCACATCAATATTCCATTGTTAGATGTCGTTAGGGAAATGCCCGGTTATGCCAAATTTCTCAAGGAGGCCATGTTGAAGAAATCCAGGCTTGTGGAATTTGAAACGGTTAAAATGACAGAGGGATGCATGAGTATTCTGCACAAGCATCCACCCCAAAAGAAGAAGGATCTTGGGAGCTTCATCATACCGTGCATAATCGGAGATAAATTTGTGGGTAAGGCACTTTGTGATCTTGGTGCTAGTATAAATTTAATGCCCAAATCTGTTTTTCAGAAATTAGGTATTGGAAAAGCTCGGCCCACAACAGTTGTACTGTAGCTGGCAGACCGCTCTTACGTTCATCCAGAAGGAAAAAATTGAAGATATTCTGGTAAGAGTGGATAAATTTATTTTTCCTGCTGACTTTCTTGTTTTAGATTGTGAAGCAGATGAGAATGCACCAATCATCCTGGGGCGACCCTTCTTAGCCACAGGAAGATCATTGATTGATGTGGAAAAAGGAGAACTCACTATGAGAGTGAACGATCAATAGATCAAGCTAAATGTTCTCCAAGCGATAAATCATGCTGATGCAGAAGAAGAATGCAAGGCTATCACTGAAGTTATCCTTGACCAACCCTGCATCAGGTCGGACTGCCATGACATCAAATTTGGCCACTGCCCCAGCAGCCATTTAGAAGACTGTCACGGCAGCAACGACGATAGCAGCTCCTCATACTCTAACTTATCTGATACTGAAGATCATGAGGAGGTAAACTGGATAGGCAATCGTCCAGGTAAGTTATTCGAGCCCTTAAACTATACCTCAAATGAACATATAGTCCAAAAGCCATCAACTGTAGAGCCACCTGTTCTAGATCTTAAGCCCCTGCCAAGGCAGCTCAAATATGTTTTCCTTGGATTAAATGATATGTTGCTCGTAATCATCTCTTCCAAGTTGATGTAGGAACAGGAACAGCAGCTGATAGGGATGCTGCAGCAGCACAAAAAGGCTATTGGATGGACGATAGCTGATATCCAAGGCATCAGTCCGGCACTATGCATGCACAAAATCCTCTTAGAGGATGATCACAAGCCGACCATTGATGCCCAGAGACGTCCAAATGATGCTATGCGAGAGGTGGTTCGAAAGGAGATCATCAAATGGCTAGATGCTGGAATAATTTATGCCATCTCGGATAGCAAGTGGGTGAGCCCGGTGCAGTGCGTTCCTAAGAAAGAAGGAATAATTGTGGTAACCAACGAAGAAAACGAGTTAATCCCAACCAGGACTGTGACCGGTTGAAGGGTTTGTATGGACTACCGGAAGCTTAACAAAGCTACCCAGAAGTACCACTTTCCCCTGCCTTTTATTGATCAAATGCTTGATAGATTAGCGGGAAAGCCTTACTATTGTTTTCTTGATGGTTACTCAGGTTACAACCAAATAGCCATCGCACTGGAGGATCAAGAGAAGACGACGTTCACCTGCCCATACGGTACTTACGCTTTTCAGAGGATGCCATTTGGACTCTGTAATGCACCAGCAACCTTCCAGAGGTGTATGATGGCAATATTCTCTGATATGGTGGAGGATTTCCTGGAGATATTCATGGATGATTTTTTTGTCTTTGGAGATAACTTTGAAAGCTGCCTAGGTAACTTACAGAAAGTACTCGAGAGATGTGAGAAAGCAAACTTGGTATTGAACTGGGAAAAATGTCACTTCATGGTGGATGAAGGGATAGTCCTAGGCCATAAAGTGAGTTGCCGCGACATAGAAGTCGACATAGCCAAAATCGAGGTAATTGAAAAACTGCCACCACCCACCACAGTCAAGGGAATCAGGAGTTTCTTAGGGCATGCTAGTTTTTATCGGAGGTCCATCGCAAACTTTTCAAAAATCACCAAACCCTTGTGTCATCTTCTGGAGCAGAACCGTCCCTTCGACTTCAACACTGAATGTACTGAGGCATTCAAGGTTCTGAAAGAAAAACTGGTAACAGCCCCAATAGTACAGCCAGCAGATTGGAAACTACCATTTGAGATCATGTGTGATGCTAGTGACTATGCTGTCGGGGCAACACTTGGGCAAAGGAAAGACAAGCTCTTTCATGTTATATACTATGCCAGCAAAACACTGAACGACGCCCAAGTAAACTACACCACAACGTAGAAGGAACTGTTAGTTGTGGTGTTCTCGATTGACAAGTTCCGTTCGTATATACTTGGAACGAAGGTCATAGTCTACACAGACCATTCTGCATTAAAGTATATGTTCGCCAAAAAGGATGCGAAGCCTACACTGATACGTTGGATTCTGCTACTGCAAGAGTTCAACCTTGAGATCAAGGATAAAAAGGGGACAAAGAACCAAGTTGCAGATCACTTGTCAAGATTAGAGAAGGGAAAGAGTCTCCCAACAGACGAGACACACATACTGGAGACCTTCCCTGACGAGCAGCTGTTCGCTGCCACAAGCACTGCCGCGACAGCCATGGCGGCAGGTAAGTTTTCTGAACTCCCCTGGTATGCTGATTTCGTTAATTATTTAGTTAGCGGAATAACTCCTCCTGACCTTAACTATCAAGCTAAGAAGAGGTTCCAAAATGATGTTAAGCATTATTATTGGGACGAACATCTTCTTTTCAAATATTGTGCAGATCAGATTATCAGGAGATGCGTACCACAGGATGAACATGAAGCTGTGCTTCATCACTGCCATGCTTCACAATATGGAGGACACTTAGGTGGTAACAAAACTGCTGCCAAAGTTTTGCAGTCTGGATTTTATTGGCCGTCACTTTTCAAGGATGCCCAGACATTCTACAAAAACTGTGATAAATGTCAACGGACTAGAAACATCTCAAGGAGACATAAGATGCCGCTACAAAACATTCTTGAAGTCGAAATCTTCAACGTTTGGGGGATTGATTTTATGGGACCATTCCCAGCATCATGTGGGAACTTATATATCCTCATGGCAGTAGACTATGTGTCCAAATGGGTTGAAGCGATCGCTACTCAGAAAAACGATGCAAAGACGGTTCAGAGGTTTTTGCATAAAAATATATTTTCTAGATTTGGCATCCCCAAGGCGATCATCGGTGATGAAGGGAGGCATTCCGATAATAGGGTTATAGCTGCTGCCTTAAAAAAGTATGGTGTCAAACATCGACTCGCAACAGCATACCACCCTCAGACCAATGGACAGGCTGAAATATCCAACAGAGAGGTTAAGAACACTCTTGAAAAGATGGTTAAGCCAACTCGGAAGGACTGGTCTCTACACCTCAATGATGCATTATGGACCTACAGAACAACATTTAAAACTCCATTGGGAATGTCACCCTATCGGCTGATTTATGGAAAAACATGTCATCTACCTGTTGAGATTGAGCACAGAGCATACTGGGTCATCAAGGCAGTGAATATGGACTTGGAAAAAGCAGGACAGAAAAGGCTACTTGATTTAAATGAGATAGAAGAAATTCGAGCAATAGCCTATGACAATGCAAGGATTTACAAAGACAAAACAAAGAAGTGGCATGACAAGAAGTTGCTGCCACGACAGTTCTGCCCAGGGCAGCTTGTGTTGTTGTTCAACTCTAGGTTGAAACTCTTCCCTGGGAAGCTGAAATCTAGGTGGTCCGGCCCATTCCAAGTGGTGCAAGTTTTTCCTCATGGTGCCATCACAATCAGATCTTTAAAAGACGGGCACCAATTCAAAGTCAACGGACAAAGACTGAAGCATTATCAGAGGACTGAAGCCCCAAGAATACAGGAAGTGGTTACTTTAGGAGATGCCCCTCCTGGCATCCCTAATTTAACCTAATTTTATTTTTAATATTTATTATTTATTTATTTATATTAGGTACTTAGAATTATTTTATTTTTAGGAGCTAAGTTTTTATTCTTATTATTTTTAGGAAATAAAGGAGACAAGGAGAAGAGGAGAAGTGAATTCAGCCCACCATCTTTACATCAGCCCAAAAAGCCCAAACTTGGAGCATGCCGTTAAGGCTGCTGCGACAGACACGGAAAATACAGCCTGTCAACACGGTGTCGTGGCAGATACTCAAACGCGCAGCAGACACGGAAACGGGTGACAGATGCGTCAGAAACCGCGTAACAGCTGGTCCCGTTATTTGCGCCTGTCGTTACAGCTCCAACAGGCAGTAAAATCATCCTCTATATAAACCCCGTTTTACTATTCATTTTTCACTCAGTTTCACTCTCTCTACTTGTTTCCTTTCTAGAACTTTATTTGCTTTCATTTTCTCTTCTACAGTCCTTGCAACATGAGTATCAGAAATACCCGCCGTAGTGCTGCCTCTGGATCTGCCCCAGCAGCATCCACTCCCAGCTCCTTCCAGGTCAGAGATATGTGGGAGGAAAAAGCCTTCATTTACACCACCAGAACGGAGAACCTTGGGCTACAACCATTCATAGCTCACAAAATCAGAGCCCTGCAGTGGCAGATGTTTGCCGAGCAGCCGGAGGAAATGAACGTAACTCTCGTCCGAGAATTTTATGCTGCCATCGACAGCAGTAACAGTTCGAGGGAAAGAGGTAGCTTTTGAGCCCGAATACATCAACACCCTCTACAGATTCTATGTTGGGAGAAAGGAAGACGACCACCGAAGATTTGTAGAGAGTTTGGAGTCGGCCGATTACGATGTTGTTATGGCAGAACTGTAACGCCCCGGTTTTGGGCTTAGAAGTTTTGGGCGTTGACCGGTTTGGTCAAAGTCCTGTTCGAATCTTAAGTGGTAAAATTAGGAAAGCCTAGTTCGGGTTGCATTAAAAATATGGAAAAATGTTCTAAAATCATCTTTTAATATAATTAGATGAACTGTGAAATCAATTTTGGAAAATGAGTTTTGGAAGCATGACATTTTGGATAGTGACCAAAATGTAATTTTCGCAAGTTTGGTGGCTGTTTTATAAAGAGTTGAAACTTTGAATCTTTAAGGAGCTATTAATCCAAAAGTGATTTCTCCAGATTTTTCCAAGATATTTTAAGTCTAAATTCTGATTTTAAAGGTTATTAAAATTGGAGGGAAGCCATTTTGGCTATTTTAGATTTTCTAACCAACTTTTCCAATTTTCTTTCTCTCATTTTCTCTTCAACCAAACATTACCTTTTCCAGAGAATTTGATCTGATTTCTTCACCTAAATTTCTCCTTTCAACTCTCAATTGATAGCAAATCATTGTATCTTCAAAACCTCTTCAATTGCTTTTTGTTTCTTCAAGGATTTTCATTCCAAAAAGTGGAGAATCACAAGTTTGGAGGTAAGAACGTCCTTCTCCTCTAAACTATCAGTTCTTTACTGAAATTCCCAAGTTATCAACTCTTGATTGATGTTTAATTAAAGGCTTTTGAGTTTGGAATTGTATCTTGGCTTATTATGCAAGATTTTGATGATTTTTGATGATTTTCGTTAGATCTGAGTAATCTGTGATTTAAGAGATGTTTTTGATGTTAAATGATCTCTAAATTGATAAGGAAATGAGTTTTGATCAATGCAATCCCGGATAGGTTGAGTTTCCTAAGTTTAGCTTAAGATTCTTGAATGTTTTTGTGGTGATCTTGTGGATCTGTTGTTGCTGGAGGTATAAGGATGTTTATAGGTTGTTTTTAGATGTTGTATGGTGATGATGGATGTGAGGTTTTGCTGGTTTATGGCTGGGCTTTGTTTAGAAGTGGTTTGGATGCAATTTCGGTGGTGTTTGGTGGCCGAAATTGGTGTTTGAATGAGAGCAGCGAGTTTGAGTGCTTTCATTGAAGCTTTTGATGCTTGATGATGCATTAAACCTCTGCTTTAATGTGTTTGATCAGGGGAGGCATCTTTGGATCCAAGAGTTGTTGATCCGGAAGCTTGAATTCGTGCTTCGGCAAGTGGCGAAGTGGAATCGGTGAGTGAAAATGGGTTTTCGGCTTTGAAACCAATGTCTTGGGAGCTTAGTTTAAGTCTAAACAACTTTTCTAAGCTCGAGTGTAAGTTTTCGGAATTTCTCTCTAGTGGTGGCCATGATTTTGTTGTGATGCGAAATGATAATTTGCATGTTTTACATACTGTTTTGGAAGCATGTTTTAGCATGGTTTTTGCTGTTGATATAAGCCATATGATGAAGGTAACTCTAGGTAGGAGTTCCTTGCTTTTGCACATTGAAATGTTGTGGTATAATGCTTTTAAATGCATGATGAATATGGCTTGGTTTTATGCTTTAAAACAGTGATGTAAGTGATGAAAATGATGTATATTGGCAAGTGATGTTTTTAAAATGTTAAGGTCACTAAGGTGGTTAAAAGTCCTTGAGTGAGCCTTGTTACTTATGAACATCAAGGTGGTTAAAAGTCCTTGGATGGTTCATGTTGTGGACACTAAGGTGGTTAAAAGTCCTTAGGTGATCCTTCTCTATGGTGTTTAAAAGTCCATAGGCCAAGGTGTTTAAAAGTCCTTGGGATCAAGGTGTTTAAAAGTCCTTGATGAGATTCATTCATGGTGTTTAAAAGTCCATGGCCAAGGTGTTTAAAAGTCCTTGGGATCAAGGTGTTTAAAAGTCCTTGATGAGATACTATCTATGGTGTTTAAAAGTCCATAGGCCAAGGTGTTTAAAAGTCCTTGGGGCCAAGGTGTTTAAAAGTCCTTGGGAAAGTTGTTGAACTTGTTTTAATAAATGGAATGTTTCACTTGAGCCAATATGACATGTTAAGAATATTGAGAAGCATGAGATGCTTGTTTTAATGTTTATGTTGAAGCATGAGTTTGCTTGTTAAGAATGCTTTTGAGCATGTGAAAAGGTTGATTTAAAGCATGTTTTGTAAATGTTTTGAATTGCATTATTGAATGGTTTTTAAGAGCTTTCCTCACTAAGCTTTTGCTTATGCTCTCCTTGTTTTCTGAATTCAATAATGCAGAGCATTAGAGTACCTTGAGGGCAGCAAGAAAGGGGCAAGCAATCAAGTTCAAGTGAAGCTCAATGTATGAGGTTTTATAAGTACATTTTAGCTTTTGTATGATTTGGCAATGGGGGACCAATGTGTATGTTTTGGGAGGTGTTGGAGACTCCCTAAGTATGTTAAATGTTGATGTGTTTGTTGGCTTTTGAATTGGAACCTTATATGCTTGCTTTGTAAGTTTGGTGTTTGAATGCCTAGCTTGTGTAGGAAGCATGCCTATAGAATTGGGGCTTTTTGCATATGATGATGATTGGATGAATTGTTGATGCTAATATGATGTTTATATGTTGAATTGCATGTTGGCAAAGTTTGGTAGTGTTCGGAGCATGTTTGGATGTGTAATTGCATGTTTAAAGTGATGTTTTGAAGCAATCTGGGCAGGGTGTTTCGGAACAGCACCTACCGTTTCGGAACGGGTGCCTTAAATGAGCCCAGGCGTCCGAAATGGGAGGGGCCGTTCCGGAACGGTTTAGCCTCTGTCAGACCCCCGTTTCGAAACGGGCTATGCCTGTTTCGGAACGGCCCCGCGTTTCGGAACGGGCTGTCTCCCGTTTCGGAACGGTCGACCGTTGGGGGCTGACATTGGCAGTTATATGTTTTGAAAAGTTTGCGTTTTGGTCCTGAAACTTGTTTGTGCAATTGTATGAGTTTGGGAAGTCCTTTTGAGCTGAAATTTCACAGAGAAGCATGAAACCTGATTAATTTCAAGTTGGTAACTTCAATTTGGATTAAGTCCTTTAATTTAACAGAATTTACAATTTGGTCCCTAAAGTTGTAAATTGTTCAATTGAGTCCCTGTTTAACCTCTGATGTTTGTGATCTTTTGGTATGATGGTTGTGTGATCACCATTAGGCTTAATGTGCATCTAGACAAGTTTAAAAAGAAAAAAAAAGGGTCGTTAATCAAGGTTGACTTTCGGGTTGACTTTGGTTTTCCCCGTGTGACTTTCTTAATTTGGGTCAACCGTCTAGGCCGGGTTAAGGGGGTTACATTTGGTGGTATCAGAGCTGAGTTCTCGAGTATTTGGGAATGTTTGTATGCATGAATGAAGCATGTTTGCCTTGTATGCTTGTTGCTTGAAAGCATGTTCAGTGGCTTGAGGTGTTGATGCAATTGAGTTGTATGTTGTGATGTTGCATGCTGAGGGTACCCATTGCCAAACAAAAGCTAATGAAATGAAATTGATTTTGAATGAAATTGAGCTTGAATACTTGGATTGCTTACCTTGCTGGGCCTGATTTTGTTTTATTGTGTTGTGATTGCATGGTAAAAGTATGGCACCACGTAGAGAGTTAAGAGGTAATGCGAGAGCTACAGCTCCTAATGAGAATGAGAATGAAGAGCACACTGATAGTGCTGTGTTACCCCCTCCTCCGCCTGGTGGTGGTGATGGAGGTGCGAGAGCTGAAGCTGCAGCTGGTGCTGGAGCTGCTGGACCAGAGGTTGGTCAGGGGCAAGCTATGCCTGACATGACGATGTTGGTACAAGCTATTGCGGGTGCTTTTCGAGCAGCAGTAGCTGGAGCTCAGGGAGCTGGGCATCAGGGAGATGCTGGAGTCAGATTGCCTTTGGAGCGTCTACGCAGTCTTGGAGGGACTGAGTTTAGAGGTTTATCAGCTGAGAGTTCTGAGGCTTGGCTGGAAAGTACCAAGCGTATCTTGGGTCAGATGAGTTGCACGGATGTGCAAAAGCTGGGTTGTGTTGTGTCCTTGCTGCAGGACGATGCTTATACATGGTGGACGACTACCATTTCTGGAATGGCTGAAGCTGATGTTACCTGGACATTCTTTCAGAATGTGTTTAAAAGAAGATATCTGGGAGTGAGATATCTGGATGAGAAAAAGCGAGAATTCATGTCTCTTACCCAAGGGAGCATGAGCGTAGCTGAGTACGAGGTACAGTTTGTACGGCTCAGTCAGTATGCACCAGAGTTGATACCTGATGAGAGGGCTAGGTGCGAGAGGTTTCGTTACGGTCTTGTGATGGATGTCAAGATGTATTTGTTGGCCACCGAGTATGTTGATTTTGATGTGTTGGTGGGCCGAGCTAAGGATGTTGAGATGAACCTGAGTTTGTCTGCTAAGAGTGCTGGCAAGCGAGCTGCTGAGTATAGTTCCGGAGGTGGACGGAACAAGAGGGGACGAGATCAGAAGTATCAGTCCTCAGCCAGGAGAGGTGGTGGTGTGCCTGTTAGGGGTGGTGGTGCTAGAGCTGATCCTAGTGCTTGTTGGATCTGTGGTTCCCGTGGTCACTTGAAGCATGATTGTCCTCGTGCTGAGAGAGTGGCACAAGCTCCTGTTGTGACAGCTGGTAATGCTGGTGGAAATGGGTGCTGGAATTGTGGTTCTGCGGACCACATCAGGCGAGATTGTCCGAGGTTGGCTGGTGAGCAGGTGCATGCTCCTGTTGTTGCTGCACCGCAGAGAGGTCGTGGGCGCGGCCGTGGTAATTTCCAGAGGAGAGAGGAAGGTGGCCGTGGGGTAGCTCATGTTGTAGCTATTCAGCCTGAAGGTGGAGGCCAAGCGAGGGTGTATGCTCAGAGAGAGGGCAGGAATGATGCAGATGTGATTGCAGGTACCTTTACTTTGCAGTCCTTGTCATTGCTTTCTTTGATTGATTCTGGATCTACGCATTCATATATTCTTCGTGAGCATGCTGAATTGCTTGGTTTACCTGTTGAGTCTTTGGATGTTGGTGTTCGGGTCACTAGTTCTTTTGGTGAGACTGTTGTGACTCGGAAGTTGTATAGAAGGTGCCCTTTGGTTGTTCAAGAGCATGTCTTTCATGTTGATCTTATGGAGCTGCCTTTCTATGGTTTTGATGTGATCCTTGGTATGGATTGGCTTGCTGAGCATCGTGCTGTTGTGGATTGTGAGAATAAGCGTGTTTCGCTTAAGCTTGCGGATGATTATGAAGTTGTGGTGGTTGGTGAGAATGTGAAGTTTCTTGCCAATGTTGTGTCATCTTTGGAGGCGAGCAGGATGCTGAGGCAAGGTTGCGAAGCTTATCTAGCTTTTGTGATGAATCCTAGCTCTAAGGAGTTGAGGGTGCAAGATATCAGGGTTGTAAAGGAGTATCCTGGTGTTTTTCCTGAGGAGTTTCCTGGTTTACCTCCTAACCGCGAGGTGGAGTTTGGAATTGAGCTGTATGAGAATACAACTCCTGTGTCCATTACTCCATATAGAATGGCACCTAAGGAGCTGAAGGAGCTGAAGACGCAGTTGCAAGAGTTGCTTGATCGTGGTTTCATCCGGCCGAGTGTGTCACCTTGGGGAGCACCGGTCTTGTTTGTGAAGAAGAAGGATGGCACTATGAGGATGTGCATTGATTACCGTCAGCTGAACAAGTTGACTATCAAGAATCGGTATCCTTTGCCGAGGATTGATGATCTCTTTGATCAATTTCGGGGAGCTGCTGTGTTCTCTAAGATTGACTTGAGGTCAGGGTATTATCAGTTGAAGGTGAAAGATGTGGATGTGCCTAAGACAGCTTTCAGGACAAGGTATGGGCATTATGAGTTCCTTGTGATGCCGTTTGGGTTGACAAATGCTCCTGCTGCTTTCATGGACATGATGAATCGTGTGTTTCATGAATACCTGGACAAGTTTGTCGTGGTGTTCATTGATGATATCCTCGTGTACTCTCGTACAGAGGAGGAGCACGAAAAGCATTTGAGGGTTGTTTTGCAAGCTTTGTTGGAGAATCAGCTTTATGCTAAGCTGAGCAAGTGTGAGTTCTGGCTAAGAGAGGTGGTTTTTCTTGGGCATGGTGTCTCAGCTGAGGGGATTCGTGTTGATCCTCAGAAGATTGAGGCGGTGATGAGCTGGAAGGTTCCTAAGTCTGTTCATGAGGTCCGTAGTTTCCTTGGTTTGGCGGGATACTACCGAAGGTTTGTGGATGGTTTTTCCAAGATTGCTGCTCCTTTGACGAAGTTGTTGCAGAAGAATGTTAAGTATGAGTGGACAGAAGCGAGACAGCAGGCTTTTGAGAAGCTGAAGGCGGCTTTAACGCAAGCTCCTATCTTGATTCAGCCAGAATCAGGGAAAGAGTTTGTGGTTTACAGTGATGCATCCTATGTTGGTTTGGGGTGTGTGCTGATGCAGGAGGGTAAGGTGGTGGCTTATGCATCGCGGCAGTTGAAAGTGCATGAGCGCAATTACCCTACGCACGATATTGAGCTGGCTGCAGTGGTTTTTGCTCTGAAGATCTGGAGACATTATCTGTATGGTGAGAAGTGTACTGTGTACACGGATCACAAGAGTTTGAGGTATCTGATGTCTCAGAAGGAGTTGAATCTTAGGCAGCGGCGTTGGTTGGAGTTGCTCAAGGATTATGATCTGACGATTGAGTATCATCCTGGAAAAGCTAATGTGGTTGCTGATGCCTTGAGTAGGAAGGTGGCTGTTGAGCTGAGGGCCATGTTTGCTAGCTTGAGCATATCGCGTGATGGTGGTCTTGTGGCTGAGTTACAGGTGAAACCATCTTTGGTTCAGTTGATCAAGGATAAGCAGTTGTTGGATGATTCCTTGGTGTCTCATGTTCAGGATATCGCGGAGGGTAGACCTTCGGATTTCTGTTTTAATGATGATGGTGTGCTGTGTTTCGGTAGTCGGATAGTAGTGCCCAATGATGCTGTGTTGAGGCGTGCTATTCTGACTGAAGGTCATAGTAGTCCTTTTGCTATGCACCCTGGTAGTACTAAGATGTATCGTGATCTTCGTGATGAGTACTATTGGGTTGGTTTGAAGAAGGATGTTGCGGAGTTCGTGAGCAAGTGTTTGGTGTGTCAGCGAGTCAAGGCTGAGCATCAGTTTCCTTCTGGTTTGTTGCAACCGTTGAAAATCCCTGAGTGGAAGTGGGAGAGGGTTACCATGGATTTTGTATCTGGTTTGCCTTTGTCTCCATCGAAAAAGAATTCGGTTTGGGTGATTGTGGATCGCCTGACGAAGTGTGCACATTTCTTGCCTGTGCATACTACGTTCTCTTTGGATAAGCTGGCAGAGCTGTACATTGCTGAGATTGTGCGGCTGCATGGTGTGCCTAAGTCGATTGTGTCGGATAGGGATCCGAGGTTCACATCGCGGTTTTGGCAGTGTTTGCATCAAGCTCTGGGTACAAGGTTGCATTTCAGTACCTCCTATCATCCTCAGTCGGATGGTCAGTCTGAGCGAGTTATCCAGGTTTTGGAGGATATGTTGAGGTGCTGCGTGATTGAGTTCCAAGGTTCTTGGGAGAAGCATCTGCCTTTGGTTGAGTTTGCTTATAACAACAGTTATCAGGCGAGCATACAGATGGCACCTTATGAGGCTCTGTATGGGAGGAAGTGTAGGACTCCTCTTTGTTGGGCTGAAACTGGTCAAAAGTTGGTTTCGATGCCTGCTTTGTTAAAAGGGACCACAGAGAACGTAAAGCTCATTTGTGAGCGGTTAAAGGCTGCTTCTGATCGGCAGAAGTCTTACGCGGATTTGAAGCGTAAGGAGATAGAGTATGCGGTGGGTGACCGTGTGTTCTTGAAGGTTTCACCTTGGAAGAAGGTGATGAGGTTTGGCCGGAAGGGCAAGTTGAGCCCTAGATACATTGGACCATATGAGGTGGTTGAGCGTGTGGGTCCTGTTGCGTATCGGTTGAGGTTACCTCAGGAGTTGGAGAAGATTCATGATGTGTTCCATGTTTCTATGCTCCGGAAGTATAGATCTGATCCTTCGCATGTGATGCCTGTGGAGGAAGTGGTTTTGAATCCGGATTTGACCTATGATGAGGAACCGGTGAAGGTTCTGGATTCGGATAGCAAGGTTCTTCGTGGCAAGACCATTGAGTTGGTGAAGGTGCTGTGGAAGCATCGCGGTGTTGAGGAAGCCACGTGGGAGCGGAAGGAAGATATGCTGAAGCAGTTTCCTTATCTCTTTCCTTCAGGTAAATTTCGAGGACGAAATTTCTTAAGGGGGGGAGAGTTGTAACGCCCCGGTTTTGGGCTTAGAAGTTTTGGGCGTTGACCGGTTTGGTCAAAGTCCTGTTCGAATCTTAAGTGGTAAAATTAGGAAAGCCTAGTTCGGGTTGCATTAAAAATATGGAAAAATGTTCTAAAATCATCTTTTAATATAATTAGATGAACTGTGAAATCAATTTTGGAAAATGAGTTTTGGAAGCATGACATTTTGGATAGTGACCAAAATGTAATTTTCGCAAGTTTGGTGGCTGTTTTATAAAGAGTTGAAACTTTGAATCTTTAAGGAGCTATTAATCCAAAAGTGATTTCTCCAGATTTTTCCAAGATATTTTAAGTCTAAATTCTGATTTTAAAGGTTATTAAAATTGGAGGGAAGCCATTTTGGCTATTTTAGATTTTCTAACCAACTTTTCCAATTTTCTTTCTCTCATTTTCTCTTCAACCAAACATTACCTTTTCCAGAGAATTTGATCTGATTTCTTCACCTAAATTTCTCCTTTCAACTCTCAATTGATAGCAAATCATTGTATCTTCAAAACCTCTTCAATTGCTTTTTGTTTCTTCAAGGATTTTCATTCCAAAAAGTGGAGAATCACAAGTTTGGAGGTAAGAACGTCCTTCTCCTCTAAACTATCAGTTCTTTACTGAAATTCCCAAGTTATCAACTCTTGATTGATGTTTAATTAAAGGCTTTTGAGTTTGGAATTGTATCTTGGCTTATTATGCAAGATTTTGATGATTTTTGATGATTTTCGTTAGATCTGAGTAATCTGTGATTTAAGAGATGTTTTTGATGTTAAATGATCTCTAAATTGATAAGGAAATGAGTTTTGATCAATGCAATCCCGGATAGGTTGAGTTTCCTAAGTTTAGCTTAAGATTCTTGAATGTTTTTGTGGTGATCTTGTGGATCTGTTGTTGCTGGAGGTATAAGGATGTTTATAGGTTGTTTTTAGATGTTGTATGGTGATGATGGATGTGAGGTTTTGCTGGTTTATGGCTGGGCTTTGTTTAGAAGTGGTTTGGATGCAATTTCGGTGGTGTTTGGTGGCCGAAATTGGTGTTTGAATGAGAGCAGCGAGTTTGAGTGCTTTCATTGAAGCTTTTGATGCTTGATGATGCATTAAACCTCTGCTTTAATGTGTTTGATCAGGGGAGGCATCTTTGGATCCAAGAGTTGTTGATCCGGAAGCTTGAATTCGTGCTTCGGCAAGTGGCGAAGTGGAATCGGTGAGTGAAAATGGGTTTTCGGCTTTGAAACCAATGTCTTGGGAGCTTAGTTTAAGTCTAAACAACTTTGCTAAGCTCGAGTGTAAGTTTTCGGAATTTCTCTCTAGTGGTGGCCATGATTTTGTTGTGATGCGAAATGATAATTTGCATGTTTTACATACTGTTTTGGAAGCATGTTTTAGCATGGTTTTTGCTGTTGATATAAGCCATATGATGAAGGTAACTCTAGGTAGGAGTTCCTTGCTTTTGCACATTGAAATGTTGTGGTATAATGCTTTTAAATGCATGATGAATATGGCTTGGTTTTATGCTTTAAAACAGTGATGTAAGTGATGAAAATGATGTATATTGGCAAGTGATGTTTTTAAAATGTTAAGGTCACTAAGGTGGTTAAAAGTCCTTGAGTGAGCCTTGTTACTTATGAACATCAAGGTGGTTAAAAGTCCTTGGATGGTTCATGTTGTGGACACTAAGGTGGTTAAAAGTCCTTAGGTGATCCTTCTCTATGGTGTTTAAAAGTCCATAGGCCAAGGTGTTTAAAAGTCCTTGGGATCAAGGTGTTTAAAAGTCCTTGATGAGATTCATTCATGGTGTTTAAAAGTCCATGGCCAAGGTGTTTAAAAGTCCTTGGGATCAAGGTGTTTAAAAGTCCTTGATGAGATACTATCTATGGTGTTTAAAAGTCCATAGGCCAAGGTGTTTAAAAGTCCTTGGGGCCAAGGTGTTTAAAAGTCCTTGGGAAAGTTGTTGAACTTGTTTTAATAAATGGAATGTTTCACTTGAGCCAATATGACATGTTAAGAATATTGAGAAGCATGAGATGCTTGTTTTAATGTTTATGTTGAAGCATGAGTTTGCTTGTTAAGAATGCTTTTGAGCATGTGAAAAGGTTGATTTAAAGCATGTTTTGTAAATGTTTTGAATTGCATTATTGAATGGTTTTTAAGAGCTTTCCTCACTAAGCTTTTGCTTACGCTCTCCTTGTTTTCTGAATTCAATAATGCAGAGCATTAGAGTACCTTGAGGGCAGCAAGAAAGGGGCAAGCAATCAAGTTCAAGTGAAGCTCAATGTATGAGGTTTTATAAGTACATTTTAGCTTTTGTATGATTTGGCAATGGGGGACCAATGTGTATGTTTTGGGAGGTGTTGGAGACTCCCTAAGTATGTTAAATGTTGATGTGTTTGTTGGCTTTTGAATTGGAACCTTATATGCTTGCTTTGTAAGTTTGGTGTTTGAATGCCTAGCTTGTGTAGGAAGCATGCCTATAGAATTGGGGCTTTTTGCATATGATGATGATTGGATGAATTGTTGATGCTAATATGATGTTTATATGTTGAATTGCATGTTGGCAAAGTTTGGTAGTGTTCGGAGCATGTTTGGATGTGTAATTGCATGTTTAAAGTGATGTTTTGAAGCAATCTGGGCAGGGTGTTTCGGAACAGCACCTACCGTTTCGGAACGGGTGCCTTAAATGAGCCCAGGCGTCCGAAACGGGAGGGGCCGTTCCGGAACGGTTTAGCCTCTGCCAGACCCCCGTTTCGAAACGGGCTATGCCTGTTTCGGAACGGCCCCGCGTTTCGGAACGGGCTGTCTCCCGTTTCGGAACGGTCGACCGTTGGGGGCTGACATTGGCAGTTATATGTTTTGAAAAGTTTGCGTTTTGGTCCTGAAACTTGTTTGTGCAATTGTATGAGTTTGGGAAGTCCTTTTGAGCTGAAATTTCACAGAGAAGCATGAAACCTGATTAATTTCAAGTTGGTAACTTCAATTTGGATTAAGTCCTTTAATTTAACAGAATTTACAATTTGGTCCCTAAAGTTGTAAATTGTTCAATTGAGTCCCTGTTTAACCTCTGATGTTTGTGATCTTTTGGTATGATGGTTGTGTGATCACCATTAGGCTTAATGTGCATCTAGACAAGTTTAAAAAGAAAAAAAAAGGGTCGTTAATCAAGGTTGACTTTCGGGTTGACTTTGGTTTTCCCCGTGTGACTTTCTTAATTTGGGTCAACCGTCTAGGCCGGGTTAAGGGGGTTACAAGAACTTACCGACGAAGGTACCGAGTGGAATACCGATCCTAAACATCCAAGAACGGTAAAACAAGTTCAACTCACTCCAGAAGCCAAGCTTTGGAATGCCTTCATCAAGAAGAGGATTATTCCCTCATCGCACAACACAACGGTAGACCAACCAAGGTTAGACCTCATCCATTCAATTCTAAATGAGAGGCCAATTAACGTTGGCATATACGTTCGAGAGGGAATATTGGAGTGTGCGTCCCGGCCATCAGGACCACTCTTCTACCCATACCTCATTATTGCCCTCTATCGCGGCCACAACGTACCGGAAGCAGCCGAGGGTTTGAGAGTTCGAGGGAAAAGGTGGACGGAAAGGAACATCTTCAGCCTGATGAAGCTAAAAGCTGCCTTGCCTCTGTCGTCCTTCGACCCCACTGCCACGACAGGTGAGCTGACAGAGCCCACCCAGACCGAGCCTGCCGTCACAGAACCCAGGCAGCCCACCGCAGTAGCTCCCCCAACAGACTTCTCAACACAAATACTTGCTGCCCTGCAGAAAATGGAAGAACGGCAGCTGAGCCTGATGAGTTTCATCCGAGACTTCACCACAGCCACGGTACACTTTATTAAAACTAATCTTAATTTTCCTGATGTACTGTTCCCTGCCTTCCCCGACCATTATTTTGCTGCACCCACACCTGCCCATACCCCTACCCCTGCTGCCACACCGAGAACATCGTCTGTCGCGTCCACTCCGACCCCAGCCACGACAGCTGCAGGCAGCAGCCACAGCACACCAATCTCTGCCCGAGGAACCAAGAGAAAAGAACTCATGTCAGACCTCGACAGGTATATAGCTGGCTTCTCCTCCTCTGAAATTTGGGCGACATCCGATGACGAGCCCTCTATCAAGAGGAATTTGTCCAAGGAGTTCACCCCGGTGAAACGGCAGAAACCAGGCTCCAGAGTCAGAACATCCAACCAAGGCAAATCTGATAGCGACAGCAGCAGTAGCAGCACCGGTAGTAGCAGCAGCAGCTCCTCCGATGAGGTTCAGGTGTTGGAGAAACCACCACATATCTCCCCCACCCGCATCCAGTGTAACCCCCTTAACCCGGCCTAGACGGTTGACCCGAATTAAGAAAGTCACACGGGGAAAACCAAAGTCAACCCGAAAGTCAACCTTGATTAACGACCCTTTTTTTCCTTTTAAACTTGTCTAGATGCACATTAACCCTAGTTATGATCATTCAAACAACATACTCAAAGATCATAAACATCAGAGATCAAACAGGGACCCAATTGAACAATTTACAACTTTAGGGACCAAAAAGTAATTTCTGATAAATACAAAGACTTCACCCAAATTAAAGTTACCAACTTGAAATTAATCATGTTTCATGCATCTCTGTCAAATTTCAGCTTAAACGGACACCCCAAACTCATACAATTGCACAAACAAGTTTCGGGACCAAAATGCAAACATTTTGAAACATATAACTGCCAATGTCAGCCCCCAACGGTCAGGTGTTCCGAAACAGGGAGAGCCTGTTTCGAAACGCGGGGCCGTTCCGCAACGCATACCGAAACGAGGGCTGGCAGTGGCCTTTCCGTTTCGGAACGGTGTCTCTCGTTTCGGACGCCTGGGTTGCTACAAGGCACCCGTTCCGAAACGGTGGCTACTGTTCCGATACGGCCTGCACAGATTGCAGAAAATTGCTTGCTTAAACACACAATTGACCAACCAAACATGCTCCAATTGCTATCAAACTTTACCAGCAACTCATACAACATGCAAGAGACATATTTGCATCAACCAATTATCATTATATCAACATTTATGAAAAGCCCCAAATCTAAAGGCATGCTTCCTACACAAGCAAACCATTCATGCACTAAACCTCCAAACCAACACATAATGGCCAATTACATGCACCAACATTAACAACAACATAAATCTAAAATAGGGAGTCCAAAACATCTCCCAAAACAACAACATAGGTCCCCCATTGCCAAAAACCAATAGCTAAAGGTGTTTAAGTAAACCTTCCCATTCATGAGCTTATCTTCCACTTGATTGCTTGCCTTCCTTGCTGCCCTTAATGCACCTTAATGTTCTGCATTATTGGTTTAAGAAAAGAGAGAGAGCGTAAGCAAAAGCTTAGTGAGGAATGCTCAATTAAAACCATTCAATAATGCATTTATAAAACACTTTTATAAATCATACATCAAGCCACATTACACATGCTCTTTAACCTTTATAAACAAGCAATACATGCTTCCATCTCATTACATGATTTATTGGCAACAAGTGATAATTACCATCTTTAAACAAGATCAACATAAGACTCACACATGGACTTTTAAACACCATTGTGATCTTATCCCCATGGACTTTTAAACACCATGGCCCATGGACTTTTAAACACCATGGCAAGGACCACACAAGGACTTTTAAACATCTTTGTGTCCTTAACAAGTTTCACCTCAAGGACTTTTAAACACCTTGACCCCAAGGACTTTTAAACACCTTGGCCCATGGACTTTTAAACACCATGACATGAATCACCCCAAGGACTTTTAAACACCTTGGCCCCAAGGACTTTTAAACACCTTGGAAAGGACCACACAAGGACTTTTAAACACCTTTGTGTCCATAACAAGAACCATCCAAGGACTTTTAAACACCTTGATGTTCTTAAGTAAACAAGGCTCACTCAAGGACTTTTAACCACCTTGGTGACCTTAACCTTTTCAAAACATCACTTGCCAATATACATCATTTATCATCAATAATCCACTGTTTTAAAGCATTTAAACAAGCCATAAACATCATGCATCTTTAAGCATTAAACCACATTTAAACAATGTTCAAAAGCAAGGAACTCTAACCTTGAGCTTCCTTAAACACATGGCTTATAATCTCAGCAACAAACATGCTAGATATGCTTTAAAAACAGAATTTAAACATGCAACAAAAACATTGCACCCAACCATCACATGGTTCCTAATCAAGAGAGTTTTTCCGAAAACTTACTCTTGAGCTTAGCAAAGTTGTTTAGACTTAGACTAAGCTCCCAAACCTCCAAAACATTGGTTTCAAAGCCGAAAACCAAAATCCACTCACCGATTCCGTTTCGCTTCTTGCCGAAACACCAAATCAAGCTTCCGGATCACCACCACTTGGATCCAAAGATGACTCCCCTGTTTTAACACATCAAAACAGTAGATTAATGCATCATCATGCATTAATAGCTTCAATGAAAGCACCTAAACTCGCTGCTCTCATCCACACTCCACTTTCGGCCACCAAACACAACCAAAAATGCATCCAAACAACTCCTCAACAAAGCCCAGCCATAAACCATCAAAACTAAACATCCTTAAACATCATTCAACATCTAAAAAGGACCTAACAACATCCTTATACCTCCAGCAACAACAGATCCACAAGATCACTCCAAAAACAACCAAGAATCACAAGCTAAACTTAGGAAATTCAACCTATCAGGGATTGCATTAGTTAAAACTCAATTTCCAATCAATTTAACATTCATTTATCATCAATTATACACCTCAAATCACTGCTTTAACAGATCCAACGAAAATTCATCAAAAATCATCAAATCTTGCATTTTAAGCCAAGATCCATTACACAACTTTAAAACCACTTATAAATCATCAATTAAGGATTGAAAACTTAGGAATTTCAGTAAAGAACTAGAAGTTCAGAGGAGAAGGACGTTCTTACCTCCAAACTTGAGTTTCTCCTCTTTTAGAACCAAAAAGCTTGAAGAATCAAATAGCAATTGATGAGGTTTTGTTGATGAGATGATTAGCAATCAAAAGAGGATTGAAAAGAGAGATTTAAGTGGCAAAATCAGAAGAAAAACTCTGGAGAAAGATGTTTGGTTTGAGAGAAAATGAGAGAAAAGGAAAATGAGATTTTAGGAGAAATTAGTTAGAAATAACTTCCCTCCACTTTTCTTTTGTTTAAAAATCAGAATTAAAACATTAATTATCTTAGAAAAATCTGGAGAAACTCCCTTTGGGTAAATAGCTCCTTAAAGATTCAAAGTTTCAATCCTTTCTAAAACAGTCACGCAGTTTTCAAAAATTACATTTTGGTCACTAGCCAAAATGTCACCCTTCCAAACCTCATTTTGTAAAATTGATTTCACAGTTCACTTATATATATCAAAAGAGGATTTTAGAACATTTTTCCATATTTTTAATGCAACCCAAACTAGGCTTTCCTAAATTCACTCTTATATACTCGAACCGCACTTTGACCGAACCGGTCAACGCCCAAAACTTCTAAGCCCAAAACCGGGGCGTTACAACTCTCCCCCCCTTAAGAAATTTCGTCCTCGAAATTTACCTGAAGGAAAGAGATAAGGAAACTGCTTCAGCATGTCATCCTTTCGCTCCCACGTGGCTTCCTCAACACCTCGATGCTTCCACAGCACCTTTACCAACTCAATGGTCTTGCGACGAAGAACCTTGCTATCCGAATCCAGAACCTTCACCGGTTCCTCATCATAGGTAAAATCCGGATTCAATTCCACTTCTTCCACAGGCATCACATGCGAAGGATCAGATCTATACTTCTGGAGCATAGAAACATGAAACACATCATGAATCTTCTCCAACTCTTGAGGTAACCTCAACCTGTACGCAACAGGACCCACACGCTCAACCACCTCGTATGGTCCAATGTACCTAGGGCTCAACTTACCCTTCCGGCCAAACCTCATCACCTTCTTCCAAGGCGAAACCTTCAGAAACACACGGTCACCCACCGCATACTCAATCTCCTTACGCTTCAAATCCGCGTAAGACTTCTACCGATCAGAAGCTGCCTTCAAACGCTCACAAATGAGCTTCACCTTCTCGGTGGTTCCCTTCAACAAAGCCGGCATCGAAACCAACTTCTGACCCGTTTCAGCCCAACAAAGAGGAGTCCTACACTTCCTTCCGTACAAAGCCTCATAAGGTGCCATTTGAATACTTGCCTGATAAATATTGTTATAAGCAAACTCAACCAAAGGCAAATGCTTCTCCCAAGAGCCCTGAAACTCAATCACACAGCACCTCAACATATCCTCCAAAATCTGAATCACACGCTCTGACTGACCATCAGACTGAGGATGATAGGATGTACTGAAATTCAGCCTTGTACCCAAAGCTTGATGTAAACACTGCCAGAAACGCGATGTGAACCTCAGATCCCTATCCGACACAATCGACTTAGGCACACCATGCAGCCGCACAATCTCAGCAATGTACAGCTCCGCAAGCTTATCCAAAGAAAACGTAGTATGCACAGGCAAGAAATGCGCACACTTCGTCAGGCGATCCACAATCACCCACACCGAATTCTTCTTCGATGGTGACAAGGGTAAACCAGATACAAAATCCATGGTAACCCTTTCCCACTTCCACTCCGGGATTCTCAACGGTTGCAACAACCCTGAAGGAAACTGATGCTCAGCCTTAACTCGCTGACACACCATACACTTGCTGACAAACTCCGCAACATCTTTCTTTAAACCCACCCAATAGTACTCATCACGAAGATCTCGATACATCTTAGTACTACCAGGGTGCATAGCAAAAGGACTACTATGACCTTCAGTCAGAATAGCACGCCTCAACTCAGCATCATTGGGCACTACTATCCGACTCCCAAAACACAACACTCCATCATCTTTAAAGCAGAAATCCGAAGGTCTACCCTCCGCTATATCCTGTACATGAGACACCAAGGAATCATCCAGCAACTGCTTTTCCTTGATCAACTGAACCAAAGATGGTTTCACTTGCAACTCAGCCACAAGACCACCATCGCGCGAAATACTCAAACTGGCAAACATAGCCCTCAGCTCAACAGCTACCTTCCTACTCAAGGCATCCGCTACAACATTAGCCTTCCCAGGGTGATACTCAATCGTCAAATCATAATCCTTGAGCAACTCCACCCAACGTCGCTGCCTGAGATTCAACTCCTTCTGAGACATCAGATACTTCAAACTCTTGTGATCCGTGTACACGGTACACTTCTCACCATACATGTAATGTCTCCAGATCTTCAGAGCAAAAACCACTGCAGCCAACTCAATGTCATGCGTAGGATAATTGCGCTCATGCACCTTCAACTGCCGCGATGCATAAGCTACCACCTTACCCTCTTGCATCAACACACATCCCAAACCAACATAGGACGCATCGCTATACACCACAAACTCTTTCCCTGATTCAGGTTGAACCAAGATAGGAGCTTGCGTCAAAGCCGCCTTAAGCTTCTCAAAAGCCTGCTGCCGCGCCTCCGTCCACTCATACTTAACATCTTTTTGCAACAACTTTGTCAAAGGTGCAGCAATCTTAGAAAACCCATCCACAAACCTTCGGTAGTATCCTGCCAAACCGAGGAAACTACGAACTTCATGAACAGACTTAGGAACCTTCCAATTCATCACCGCCTCAATCTTCTGAGGATCAACACGAATCCCCTTGGCAGAAACCACATGCCCAAGAAACACCACCTCCTTAAGCCAGAACTCACACTTGCTCAGCTTAGCGTAAAGCTGATTCTCCAACAAAGCTTGCAAAACAATCCTCAAATGCTCTTCGTGTTCCTCCTCAGTACGCGAGTACACGAGGATATCATCAATGAACACCACAACAAACTTATCCAGGTATTCATGAAACACACGATTCATCATGTCCATGAAAGCAGCAGGAGCATTTGTCAAACCAAACGGCATCACGAGGAACTCATAATGCCCATACCTTGTCCTGAAAGCTGTCTTAGGCACATCCACATCCTTCACCTTCAACTAGTAATACCCTGACCTCAAGTCAATCTTAGAGAACACAGCAGCTCCCCGAAATTGATCAAAGAGATCATCAATTCTCGGCAAAGGATACCGATTCTTGATAGTCAACTTGTTCAGCTGACGGTAATCAATGCACATTCTCATAGTGCCATCCTTCTTCTTCACGAACAAGACCGGTGCTCCCCAAGGCGACACACTCGGCCGAATGAAACCACGCTCAAGCAACTCTTGCAACTGCGTCTTCAGCTCTTTCAGCTCCTTAGGTGCCATTCTATAAGGGGTAATGGACACAGGAGTTGTATTCTCATACAGCTCAATTCCAAACTCCACCTCACGATTAGGAGGTAAACCAGGCAACTCCTCGGGAAACACACCAGGAAACTCCTTCACAACCCTGATATCTTGCACACGCAACTCCTTAGAGCTAGGATTCATCACAAAAGCTAGGTAAGCTTCACAGCCTTGCCTCAGCATCCGGCTTGCCTCCAACGTAGACACCACACTGGCAAGAAACTTCACATTCTCACCAACCACAACAACTTCATAATCATCCACAAGCTTCAGCGAAACTCGCTTATTTTCACAATCCACCACAGCACGATGCTCAGCAAGCCAATCCATACCAAGGATTACATCAAAACCATAGAAAGGTAACTCCATAAGGTCAACATGAAAAACATGATCTTGAACAACCAAAGGACACCTTCTATACAGCTTTCGAGTCACAACAGTCTCACCAAAAGAACTAGTGACACGCATACCAACATCCAAAGACTCAACAGGCAAACCAAGCAATTCAGCATGCTCACGCAATATGTAAGAGTGCGTAGATCCAGAATCAATCAAGGAAAGTAATGACAAGTATTCCAGAGTAAAAGTACATGCGATCACATCCGCGTCATTCCTCCCCTCACGCTGAGCAAACACTCTCGCCTGTCCGCCACCCTCTGGTTGTACAGCTACAACATGAGCTACACCTCGGCCACCTTCCTCTCTTCGCTGAAAATTACCACGGCCGCGCCCACGACCTCTCTGCGCTGCTGCAACAACAGGAGCACGAACTTGGCCACCAGCCAACATAGGACACTCACGCCTCAAATGATCCGTAGATCCACAGTTCCAGCAACCATTACCAGCTGCCGCAACAGGAGCTTGCACCTCCCTCACAGCACGAGGACAATCACGTTTCATGTGGCCATGCGAACCACATATCCAACAAGCACTCGGATCAGCTCTAGCGTTGCCTCCCCGAGCAGGTGCTCCACCACCTCGCTTAGCCGAGGACTGATACTTCTGATCACGTCCCCTCTTGTTCCGTCCACCACCGGAACTATATTCAGCTGCCCGCTTACCAGCACTTGCTCCAGCACCTCTAGCAGATAAACCCAAGTTCATCTCAATATCCTTGGCTCGGCCCACCAACACATCAAAATCATCATACTCGGTAGCCAGCACATACATCTTCACATCCGTCACTAAGCCATAACGGAACCTTTCACACCTCGCTCGCTCATCCGGGACAAGCTCAGGTGCATATTGACTAAGTCGAACAAACTGTACTTCATACTCAGCCACCGTCATGCTCCCTTGGGTAAGAGACATGAACTCCCTCTTTTTCTCATCTAGGTACCTCACACCCAGATACCTTCTCTTGAACACATTCTGAAAGAATGTCCAAGTCACATCAGCTTCTGCCATTCCAGCAATAGTGGTTGTCCACCACGTATATGCATCCTTCTGCAGCAAGGACACAACACAGCCAAGCTTCTGCACATCAGTGCAACTCATCTGTCCCAAGATTCTCTTGGTACTCTCTAACCAAGCCTCAGAACCTTCAGCAGACATACCTCTGAACTCAGTCCCTCCTAGACTGCGCAAACGCTCCAAAGGTAGTCTAACTCCAGCATCTTCCTGATGCCCAGCTCCACGAGCTCCAGCTACCGCTGCTTGAAAAGCACCAGCTATAGCTTGAATTAACACCATCATGTCAGGAACAGCTTGCCCCTGACCAGCCTCAGGTCCAGCAGCCTCAGCACCAGCTGCAGCTCCAGCTTCTTCAGCCCCAGCACCACCAGGTGGAGGAGGTAAAACCGCACTCTCAACATTCTCCTCATTTTCATTCTCATTCTGAGCCGTAGCTCGCACATTACTCCTCAACTCTCTACGAGGTGCCATACTCTAACTATGCAATCACAATGCAAATAAACAAAGTCAGGCCTAGCAAGATAAGCAATCCAAGTACTCAAGCTCAATTTCATTTAAAACCAACATCACTTCACTAGCTTTGATTTGGCAATGGGTACCCACAACATGCTTCATCACAGCATACATCTCAATTGCAACATACATGCAATTTACTCAACATGCTTTCACCCAACAAGCATACAAGGCATACATACTTCAACATTCACACACACATTCCCAATTACTCGAGAACTCAGCTCTGATACCACCAAATGTAACCCCCTTAACCCGGCCTAGACGGTTGACCCGAATTAAGAAAGTCACACGGGGAAAACCAAAGTCAACCCGAAAGTCAACCTTGATTAACGACCCTTTTTTTTCCTTTTAAACTTGTCTAGATGCACATTAACCCTAGTTATGATCATTCAAACAACATACTCAAAGATCATAAACATCAGAGATCAAACAGGGACCCAATTGAACAATTTACAACTTTAGGGACCAAAAAGTAATTTCTGATAAATACAAGGACTTCACCCAAATTAAAGTTACCAACTTGAAATTAATCATGTTTCATGCATCTCTGTCAAATTTCAGCTTAAACGGACACCCCAAACTCATACAATTGCACAAACAAGTTTCGGGACCAAAATGCAAACATTTTGAAACATATAACTGCCAATGTCAGCCCCCAACGGTCAGGTGTTCCGAAACAGGGAGAGCCTGTTTCGAAACGCGGGGCCGTTCCGCAACGCGTACCGAAACGAGGGCTGGCAGTGGCCTTTCCGTTTCGGAACGGTGTCTCCCGTTTCGGACGCTTGGGTTGCTACAAGGCACCCGTTCCGAAACGGTGGCTACTGTTCCGATACGGCCTGCACAGATTGTAGAAAATTGCTTGCTTAAACACACAATTGACCAACCAAACATGCTCCAATTGCTATCAAACTTTAACAGCAACTCATACAACATGCAAGAGACATATTTGCATCAACCAATTATCATTATATCAACATTTATGAAAAGCCCCAAATCTAAAGGCATGCTTCCTACACAAGCAAACCATTCATGCACTAAACCTCCAAACCAACACATAATGGCCAATTACATGCACCAACATTAACAACAACATAAATCCAAAATAGGGAGTCCAAAACATCTCCCAAAACAACAACATAGGTCCCCCATTGCCAAAAACCAATAGCTAAAGGTGTTTAAGTAAACCTTCCCATTCATGAGCTTATCTTCCACTTGATTGCTTGCCTTCCTTGCTGCCCTTAATGCACCTTAATGTTCTGCATTATTGGTTTAAGAAAAGAGAGAGAGCGTAAGCAAAAGCTTAGTGAGGAATGTTCAATTAAAACCATTCAATAATGCATTTATAAAACACTTTTATAAATCATACATCAAGCCACATTACACATGCTCTTTAACCTTTATAAACAAGCAATACATGCTTCCATCTCATTACATGATTTATTGGCAACAAGTGATAATTACCATCTTTAAACAAGATCAACATAAGACTCACACATGGACTTTTAAACACCATTGTGATCTTATCCCCATGGACTTTTAAACACCATGGCCCATGGACTTTTAAACACCATGGCAAGGACCACACAAGGACTTTTAAACACCTTTGTGTCCTTAACAAGTTTCACCTCAAGGACTTTTAAACACCTTGACCCCAAGGACTTTTAAACACCTTGGCCCATGGGCTTTTAAACACCATGACATGAATCACCCCAAGGACTTTTAAACACCTTGGCCCCAAGGACTTTTAAACACCTTGGAAAGGACCACACAAGGACTTTTAAACACCTCTGTGTCCGTAACAAGAACCATCCAAGGACTTTTAAACACCTTGATGTTCTTAAGTAAACAAGGCTCACTCAAGGACTTTTAACCACCTTGGTGACCTTAATCTTTTCAAAACATCACTTGCCAATATACATCATTTATCATCAATAATCCACTGTTTTAAAGCATTTAAACAAGCCATAAACATCATGCATCTTTAAGCATTAAACCACATTTAAACAATGTTCAAAAGCAAGGAACTCTAACCTTGAGCTTCCTTAAACACATGGCTTATAATCTCAGCAACAAACATGCTAGATATGCTTTAAAAACAGAATTTAAACATGCAACAAACACATTGCACCCAACCATCACATGGTTCCTCATCAAGAGAGTTTTTCCGAAAACTTACTCTTGAGCTTAGCAAAGTTGTTTAGACTTAGACTAAGCTCCCAAACCTCCAAAACATTGATTTCAAAGCCGAAAACCAAAATCCACTCACCGATTCCGTTTCGCTTCTTGCCGAAACACCAAATCAAGCTTCCGGATCACCACCACTTGGATCCAAAGATGACTCCCCTGTTTTAACACATCAAAACAGTAGATTAATGCATCATCATGCATTAATAGCTTCAATGAAAGCACCTAAACTCGCTGCTCTCATCCACACTCCACTTTCGGCCACCAAACACAACCAAAAATGCATCCAAACAACTCCTCAACAAAGCCCAGCCATAAACCATCAAAACTAAACATCCTTAAACATCATTCAACATCTAAAAAGGACCTAACAACATCCTTATACCTCCAGCAACAACAGATCCACAAGATCACTCCAAAAACAACCAAGAATCACAAGCTAAACTTAGGAAATTCAACCTATCTGGGATTGCATTAGTTAAAACTCAATTTCCAATCAATTTAACATTCATTTATCATCAATTATACACCTCAAATCACTGCTTTAACAGATCCAACGAAAATTCATCAAAAATCATCAAATCTTGCATTTTAAGCCAAGATCCATTACACAACTTTAAAACCACTTATAAATCATCAATTAAGGATTGAAAACTTAGGAATTTCAGTAAAGAACTTGAAGTTCAGAGGAGAAGGACGTTCTTACCTCTAAACTTGAGTTTCTCCTCTTTTAGAACCAAAAAGCTTGAAGAATCAAATAGCAATTGATGAGGTTTTGTTGATGAGATGATTAGCAATCAAAAGAGGATTGAAAAGAGAGATTTAAGTGGCAAAATCAGAAGAAAAACTCTGGAGAAAGATGTTTGGTTTGAGAGAAAATGAGAGAAAAGGAAAATGAGATTTTAGGAGAAATTAGTTAGAAATAACTTCCCTCCACTTTTCTTTTGTTTAAAAATCAGAATTAAAACATTAATTATCTTAGAAAAATCTGGAGAAACTCCCTTTGGGTAAATAGCTCCTTAAAGATTCAAAGTTTCAATCCTTTCTAAAACAGTCACGCAGTTTTCAAAAATTACATTTTGGTCACTAGCCAAAATGTCACCCTTCCAAACCTCATTTTGTAAAATTGATTTCACAGTTCACTTATATATATCAAAAGAGGATTTTAGAACATTTTTCCATATTTTTAATGCAACCCAAACTAGGCTTTCCTAAATTCACTCTTATATACTCGAACCGCACTTTGACTGAACCGGTCAACGCCCAAAACTTCTAAGCCCAAAACCGGGGCGTTACATCCAGCCTCCGAGGGAAGCCAAGAAAAAGACCACCTCTGCCTCTCCCAGCCATCTGCCGGCACTGACAAGAAAAGTCACTGCCCGCCGGCAGGTTCAGATCAGCAGCAGCAGCGGTGACGACATCACTTGAAAATTTAAGTTTCTTCTTTTATTCTTGTTGTCTGCCATTTTGTTATGTTTTGTGATGTTGTTTTTATTTTTCTTTTTCATTTCTGTCATTTGCATTGAGGGCAATGCAACCCTTGAGTTTGGGGGTGGCATCCCTCCATTAATGAAGTATCTTTAAGTTAAAAAATTGTGTCTTTTACTTAGTTTATTTTTGCTTTAAAAAAATGAAAATTTGGCTTAAGTCTTTGAACTGAACTTACCTGCTGTGACAACCTCTGTCGTGGCAGTGCCTTTAGGATAGTTTTAGGAGCAGTTTAGAGCCTTACTATAGTTCTAAATCTTAAACACTATTTGTGACTCTTATATTGTCTAGAACTCTGCTAGTAAACTAGAATAGAAAGCTTAACACTTGAGTTGCCCCTAGAGGTGCCTAACACTGGCTCTAGGAAAAGAAGTTAAGAAAAATAGACTCAATACACCTAGAGGTGCCCGAAACCAGCTCTAGGAGGTTAGCTAGAGGTGCCCGAAACCAGCTTTAGTCAAACTTAAGCTTGAGAAAAATAGAGTCGAGTCTAAATAAAAACTAAAGTAGCCTAAGAATTGCCTCCAAAAAGATGAAAATTGGCATAAAAATTCAAGTTAGAAGCTTAGCTATTCTAGTAAACTAAGGGAGTCTTGGCATATAATTGTTCACAAGCATGCACACACTACACGAGAATTATAGCAAGGTTCCGGATGAATCCTGAATTATCCAACAAGGTGTTGCTCACAATAGGGAATGAATGGGGTAGGTAAGGAAAAGTTCACTGTTTTAAGCCAAACAATTTTTTTATTTCTTTTTAGGTCCGAATTGCTTGAGGGCAAGCAAAAACTTGAGTTTGGGGGTGTGTTGAGTGTGTAAAAGTTCTATATTTTACCCCCTATTTAACCCATATTTCTGCTGCATTCAAGCTTAATTCATTGCATTTAGGTTAGATTTCAATTATACATCACAATTATATCAAATGGCACAGTTTCTACTGAAATTGGTTGCTTTTGCAGGTAGCTGTTGTAGCAGATGGAGGGCAGTGGAAAAGTAGACACTGGGCAGTGAAGAAGCAGAGCTGAAACTGGACTTCAGACGAGAAAGACGATGCTGCCATGGTCGCTGCCGTGGCAGCCAAGGACGACAGCAATGGTGAAGGGAAGAAGTGAAGTGGGCCTCGACAGAAAGAGAAAATTAAGCTGGTCTGTCGTGGAGCACCTTTATATTTTTCCAAGCCCTAGATCAGAATGAAAACCAAGCCCAAAGTTCAAGGAAGAAACTCCAAGCAAGAAGGAAGGACGAATTAAAGACATATGCTCTAAAGATTTAGTCTTTAATAGAGTTGTACTTTAATTTAAACTTGTACTCTTGCCATATTAGAAAACTTGAATCCAAGGCTTATATAAAGGCATGTAATTCGACCTAGGGAATGATATCTTACTCTCTAGCCTTCTTCTTAAAACCCTAGCCGTTTTCCCTTCTCATCATGTTCTAAACTTCCCTTAGGGCTAAGGGTTGATTCTGTAAAGTAGTTGCAAGGATTGCATTATTTTAGGATTTTCTTTGTTCAATAAAATAGACTTCAAGTTTGCTTATTCTGGTTTTTCACATCTTGCAAGAGTATCGGGAGAGCATTGTGAGATTACTCATTTACTTAATATCGGGAGAGTTAAGTATACGAAAGGAATAAGTACAGGTTCTCCAGTTTATGGTTGAACTATCTCGGACCTAGGGATAGGACGAGGTTAAGTGGCTAAGGAAGAATTCAATAACATCGGTGTTTATCATTTGATTCACGCCTGGAGGTATCATCAAAGACGTGTTCATCGACAGACTTGGACCTAGGGATAGGTCAAGGCATAGCAGGGATTCTTGCCAAGCTTGAAGTGCTGAGTTGTGTGTTCGCTGCCGCGACAACAACAGACATCTGTCGCGGCAGGTGCTACAACAGAACAGAGAAGTCTTAGACATTGCAACACCTGCACTACGGAGCAGATCAATACCAGCCTATTCTTTACTTTGAATATTTTCCTCTTTTATTTTCAATATTCTTTATTATCTC
This sequence comes from Hibiscus trionum, assembly GCA_030270665.1. NCBI lineage: Eukaryota > Viridiplantae > Streptophyta > Magnoliopsida > Malvales > Malvaceae > Hibiscus > Hibiscus trionum. The sequence goes on along the minus strand of BSYR01000010.1, from coordinate 9,688,648 downwards.
ATGACAAACAATTAAACTATTTCTTTTCTCTCTTGTGCAACAATCTAAGGTTAAAGCTATTGTCCCAGTCCCTGTGGAGACGATATCCGATACTTACGTATCACTTTGCTACTTGCGTCGTGTACACTTGCACTACATTGCGATAGACACTTTTACACGCAACACCTCCCGAAGCCACTAACGATCTGCATTGTTGGAAAAGAGAGCGTAAGCTTAAAAGCTTAGTGAGCGGAGCTCAAAATCACAACAACAACAATGCAGTTCAAAACATGTATTTAGTTTGAAGATAAAACCATTAAAATGGAAATACGATAAACCGAAAGCATAAGACAACACCATGGTATGCACATGCACAACCATTCCCGGTGGGACTACACATCACCGTTCACAACAACTAGCATATTTTCGGTGGGACTACACATCACCGTACTCATCTACTAGTCACTTCCGGTGGGACTACACATCACCGTATTCAACAACACACTTCCCATTAACCATCACGCGAGGCTTTGACAACAACTACAACAACATAACAATCATTAAAAAGAAGGTAAAAGCGATCCGTATTTCACACAACAACACGTATAATCACAAACACCAACAATCAACGAAACAAGGCAAAATTGGACAAACTTACACTTGGGTTTAGGTTGGCCCCTAAGGCTCCACCCAAACCCCAAGAAAACTTCTTTGAAACATTTTAAAGCTTCAAAACATTACCACTCACCAGCACAATACCAAAACAAGCTAACGGTCCTCCTTCAAGCTTCCTCAACTCCCGGTGTAGCGTCCGAAGAATCCAAATCCTTATCCACTCCTAAAATCCTCCAAGATGGTGAAGGTTGGTGGAAATGAATAGTTTTTAGGCTTAGGGAAACTTTGATGTGAAAAGGAAATGGGAAAAGAGAGAAGAAATGGGTTTTTGAAATATAATATTTTATTTCAATTTAAAAATCCATCTCCAAAACCTATTTGTTACCCATTTTACCAAAACCCCCTTTTCTTCAAAGGCTTTAGAATTTGATCATTTAAATTGTTTTCCCCAAAATTAGCTTAACCCGAACCAGCTTAACCAAACCCGAATATCTCCCGGGCCCCAAACTCGGGCGTTACAAAAATAGGGTTGCTAATCGGAGGGAATCCTTTTGGGATTTTCTTCGGTTTTCCTCGTGTAACCCGTTTGGTTTGGTCTGGCGGCTAGACCGGGCTAAGGGGGTTACACTTAGGGTTTTGCTTGTTACCTTCGCAATTGAGACAATTGCATAGGTTTAGTTTCAAATCTAAATTGAGGTTTCGATCCTTTACACTGACTGGAACATTTTTCACAAATTGAGATGATTCTCCAAATTTTTAATGGGGGAAATGAAGGTTCGATTCTCATTCTAGGGAACTAGAGGGCTTTAATCGCTACGAGTACCAAAACGACTAACTACGTTGCGAGACCTACAAAAAACTAGAAAAATGAATCGCTAAATCGAAAATAGAATAATCATCTACTTTAGCTTGCGAAACTCGTTCATGAATTCCGATACTTGGCGATTCAACCTAATATGTTATCTACTTTCTTTACTTTTACAGTTCCGACGTCTAATTTTATCTATTCAACATACTATATGCCGTGTTTCAGTACTAATACTTAAGTTCCGAAACATACTATACAAACATTTATTGTTAAAGGAACTTTTCACATTTCTATTTTACACATTTTCTACAGGTTCCGGTACATGTACACAAGTTCCAATATCATGAGAAAAATGTAAACTATTACACGTCTAACCCTAAAAATGTTACTTTCACAACTGACAGCTTTGGTACTCGATATCAAATTTCGAAACATCTTCTTCCAACTTTAATCGTCACAAACTTTACTTACAATTTGAGTTTAAACTTTTATCTACCGGTTCCGGTACATATCTCAGAGTTTCGGAAGTTATGCGTTATTTTAACATTTTACGTTGCAACACGGATGTTATCCCCATAAAGTATCTATACTACTAAGTCTCGAAACTTACCAACAACAACCTCTTTTCGTTTCCATTGTTTTTTATGAGAATCTAAATCAAACGGTCTAATCAAAATATTTCCCACCTAATGGCTCTAGCATCCCGCCGTTTATTAACTGTATACTAACATGTCATTCTTTAGACTCCCTATAATTTCCTACAATTAGTGAGGGGTTTTGGACATGCGCGATGTGAGCTACCGCACATGCCCAAAAAATAGGCGCCCCAAATGAATTGAATTAAATGTTTATAGAGAGAAAACAAAAGATTTTAGTTTACTAAATTACAAGAAAAAATAAAAACATCTTTAAAGAAGCGTCATAATATTTTTTTACTAAGATAAAAATATCTTTCAAAAAACTTTATATATTTTGAGATTATAAATTAAAGTCTCAATTTTAATAAACTATAAACGGCACCGTAAACTTTTGAATCATCCTGCCTACAACCGGCTGGCGCTACTATTACAAGATAAAAACCAAAAGGTCTAAAAACCGACGGATAGCGTGGTCTACTTTTAACCTCATAAAACTTCACAGTGGGCCCCTCTCTATTTTATTTTTTATTTATCCCTCCCAAAAAAAATCAAAATTCCCAAAAAAATGTAACACCGAGAAACCAATCATGGAAGAATTCTCAACTGGCACCGACCCTCGTGTGCCGGCGGTGAAGACGGACAAGCCATCCCCCTTCGAGGAAGCTCCGCCGCTGTTTGAAGCATCCGCTGCTGTTTCCGAAGATGCGGGGGTGGATAAAGACTTGTTGTGTCCGATTTGTATGCAGATAATTAAGGACGCCTTCCTAACGTCTTGCGGTCACAGCTTTTGCTACATGTGTATCATTACTCATCTTCGAAACAAGAGTGATTGCCCTTGTTGCTCCCAGTTCCTCACCAATAATCAGCTTTTCCCCAACTTTTTGCTCGATAAGGTTGGTCTGTCTTACTCTTTGTTAGCTTGAATTTTGGATTTAATAATGGCTTCGAACAGATATGATTGAATCAATTTCAGAACCATGGTTCTGTTTTTATGATTTCTTGAAAGTAAGGCTTGGCTTTGATATGATTGAAATCTTCTTATTACTAGAACGCACCAACCCTTTTAGACGTTAGTGACGAAGTCTCGTGTTATGATTCAAGTTTAGCTTCTATGTGAACTGAAAGTGAATATTAATCGCCCGAGGGATAACTGGCACAGCTGTTAAATTTGCCCATCTTCTATTTTGTCTTACAGTTATTTTCCCTATGCTTTCGCTCTGTGCTTGGGGGAGTATTAGCGGGTTTAGCCTTTTTTGTACCCAGTTAAATCGGGGGTAAGGGGGTAGAATTTTTTTCTTGGCGATTCGCCAATTTGTACTCTATTTCTAGAATGCCATATTTCAGGATATTCAATTTCGGATAATGATCATAGATCAAAATTTAACATTTCAAAATTTGGATAATCTTTATTGTTTTCTTATGTTGACTGCATGATTTCAAATTTCCTAAATGTTGTAGTTCGACTGTTTGTTTTATGATCATGTAATTATATCTTGAAATGGTCCACTTCTACTCCAGAATGCAGCTTATCATTATAAGATTTCTCTGTATTACTTTTGTAGCTTTTGAAGAAGACATCAGCTCGTCAAATATCAAAAACTGCATCCCCTGTGGAACAGTTCCGTCAGGCGTTACAGCAGGTTACTTTTTGTTTCCTTTCCTTTCTTTTATTAAATCTTAATTTTTTCATTTCTCTTATATTGAGGAATGCATGCATTTGGCTTTCTAAATCAAGTTTTGTTTCCCCCCCCCCCCCTTTTTTTTTGGTGTGTCTGTGTGGGAGGGGGCGGTTATTCTGTTAATGATGTCTCAGTCACTCACACCGATTCAGACTACCAACACAATTCATCTTCAATGCTGATTTTCTTACCATCCTTTTGGAATGACATACTCAAAGAAGGCTTGCTAAACTAAGTACATTAGTTTGTTCATGGATTTGATCTTTCATTACAGTCAATTTAGTTCTTTACAAGTATATTTAAGGTACTTAGGTTGTGTTTGCTAGCCATCGTGATGCAGAGGGTAGGATAAAATTTATCTTATACCATCTTTTCCCTAATGCATAAATGACACAGAAGTTCTAGAGTGACCAAATGTGAGTATTGAGATCACATTTTGTCTCAAAGCTGGGAGCAGGTCCAGCTTTGTCATCTGTAGTTGCATATGTAGCTACATTATACCCATAATCCTTAGGAACCAAGAGTTATTGCTGTTATTTTCCCACTTTAAGGCACGAAATATCCCCTTCCGTTGTATTTAGTATGTGATAATGATAATGTATGATTGGTTTTAAGCTTTCAGCTTATAAGAGTTTATAGTGAATTTTCATGAACAATAGTTTCAATTTATTATTTATTCCCACCCACTGCTGTCAACTAAGCATCGCATTTGATGTCTCTTTAGATGGAAAAGGAGCAGATGAGCTCATAGTTTCTTAGACATGAGCATTTTCCCAACTAAATTTGATTCTTTTGTGTTCCCGAAGCAGGGTTATGAGGTTACAATCAAGGAACTAGACAACCTTTTGTCCTTACTTGCGGAGAAGAAGAGAAAAATGGAACAGGAAGAAGCTGAGAGAAATATGCAAATTCTGCTGGATTTCTTACAATGCTTACGGAAGCAAAAAGTTGATGAACTGACTGAGGTTCATTGCATGTATTTTATGCCACTATTTTTTCTCTTTAGACATTTTTGCACCATCATTCTGTTCAACTCAATTCTTTCTTTAGTTTGACCGATCAATTCTGGGTGTGTTGTTTTTCACCTTTTCATATATATATCATTAATTGTGATATTTGTGATATAACAGTTGTGTTCAAATAGCTACATTTATTAATAATTATTTTTATCTGATTTTTTCCCTGAAAAGATACTTTTCTTTTCTGTAGGTACAAACTGATCTTCAGTTTATTAAAGAGGACATAAATTCTGTGGAGAGACATAGAATGGATTTATATCGTGCAAGAGATAGATACTCTGTGAAATTGCGGATGCTTGGAGATGATTCTAGCTCAAGAAAGCCATGGTCTTCATCCACAGATAAGAACAGTAGTGGGATTGTCTCTAGTTCTCTAAATATTAGAGGGATGTCTACAGGGAATCTTCAAAACAAGAAAATAGATGGAAAGACACAGTTGCCTGGTCACGGTAGTCAGAGGAAAGATGCCATAAGTGGAGTAGACTCACAAGGTTTTAATCAATCTGGTCTCTCCGTTGCAAGAAAAAAACGGGTTCATGCCCAGGTTTGTGATTTTAGAAGTTTTCTGTAGCTATTTTGTTTGGTAGTATATATTTTTGTGAGTAAATCCAGAACATACTTCCTTTGATTGATGACTAATCCCTTGACCTCGCTACCTTCATGCCTAAGAAGTATCCGAGTTTCCCTAGGTCTTTGGACTCAAATTCTCTGCTCAACAGTGCCTTTAATCGACTCTGTTCTTCTTCATCATCACCTGTTAGGATTATATCATCCACATAAACGATAAGAATAACCCTTTTGTTCGATGAGGTTACCTTAGAGAACAAGGTATGATCTTCTAGGGACTGTTTGTATCCATTCTTCAAAATGACCCTTGTGAATCTGTCAAACATGCTCTAGGAGACTGTTTTAGGCCATAGAGTGCCTTGTCAAGCTTGCAAATTTGCCGATTCTGTCCAGCACCCTCTAGCCCTGGAGGAATTTGCATATAGACTTCTTCCTCAAGGTTACCATTAAGGAAAGCATTTTTAATGTCAAGTTGGTGTAATTTCCAATCACAGTTTACAGCAAGACATAATAAAACTAACAAAATTTAATTTGGCAACAGGAGAAAATGTCTCCTTATAATCAATACCATAAGTCTGTGAAAAACCCTTGGCAACCAATCTGGCTTTATATCTCTGTATACTTCCATCTGAATTATACTTAATGGAAAACACTCATTTACACCCAACAGGCTTTTTACCTTGGGGAAGGTCTATAATGGTCTATGTACCAATCTTTTCAAGTGCCCCAACTTCTTCAACAACTTTCTTCCATTTTGGATTCTGCAAAGCTTCCTCAATAGTCATAGGAATCTGTTCATCTAAACATGATGTAAAAGCTTTAAACGATGGCATCAAATTCCCATAAGTAGCATATCTCTGAATAGGATATTTAGTACACTATCTCACCCCTTTTCTTTTAGCAATAGGTAAGTAGTCAAATTCAAGAAGGTGAGGAGGAATACTACCAGAATCATTACTTCCACTGTCTTCACAAGCAGCTGGACTGAAATCCAATTCTTGGCAAGTACCAGATTGCAGAATGGTTTCTGGAATTATCCTCCTTTTTCTGGTATAAACCTGCAGTTGTTTAGGGGGTTGTGAAGAAGATTTGGTTAAATTTTGAGTTCCTGCAGGCGTAACAGTAGGAGAAGGATGGGGTGTAGATGGGATCGTAGGTGAGGAAATAGGTAAAGCATTATAGGGAGAAAAAGAAGTCTGAGGCTCAATTGATAAGGGACAAGTAGGAGGTATTAAAGGAGAAGTAAAAGAAGAAGGAATCTGCCTGTGAGAGGGCTGAAAATCATCGAAAGTCTCCCCCTGAATTGCAGCCGCTGGAAAATATGGTTCCTGTTCAAAAAAGTTAAGGTCCAAAGAAAAAAAAAATTCGAGAAGGTAGATGGTAACATTTGTAGCCCTTCTTTAGTGAAGAATATCCTACTAACACACATTTGAGAGACTTAGGATCAAGTTTAGACTTAGAAGGATCGAAGTTTCTAACAAACACTGTACACCAAAAAACTATCAAAGGAAGGGTAGAGGACAAAGGTTTAAAATGAGGAAAACAAGATAAAAGGACATCTCTAGGTGTTTGGAAATTTAAAACTCTACTAGGCATGCGATTAATAAGATATGTAGAGGTTAATAAGGCTTCTCCCCATAGATATTTAGGAACATTGTGGGTAAACAATAAGGCTCGGGTTACCTCAAGTAGATGCCTATTCTTCCTTTTTGCTACTCCATTTTGTTGGAGTATCAACACAAGAACTGATCTGAACTATCCCTTTATCCTTGAAAAAATCACTTAAAGACTTGATGAAGAATTCCCCTCCATTATCAGACTTAAAGATTTGAATTTTTGAATGAAATTGGGTTTCAACCATGTTATAAAATCTCTCAAACACACTAGCCACTTTAGATTTTTCTTTCAAGAGATAGATAAGTCCAAGTTGTTCTACTATGGTCATCAATAAAGGTCACAAACCATCTGCTACTAGTAATATTCTTCACTCTAGAAGGACCCCAAACATCACTGTGGATAAGAGAAAAAGAATGTGAGGATTTATAAGTAGACGGTAAGTAATATTTTCTTGTTTGTTTCGCAAGTGGACAAATATGACATTTAAAGGAAGAAGGTTTTTGATTAACAAATAATTAAGGAAAAAATTTTGCAAGATAGGAGAAATTTGGGTGGCCTAACCTAAAATGCCATAACATCAAACTGTCCTAAGGAATTAAAACAAAATTTAGAAGGTGAAACTTTAGGATTTCGTGTACTGTGAAGAACATATAAACCATTCTGCAAGCGAGCATTGTCAATCCTCTTTTTTAAGTCCAGTGCCTGTAAAAAACACTCAGAATCAGTGAACTGGAAAACACAATTTAAATCCTTGCATAGCTTGCGAACTGACAATAAATTACAATTCAGACTAGAAAGCACATCTTGAATGATTAAGTCATCAGTAAGAAATACTGAACCACTGCCTTGAACTGCTGAGAAAGAACCATCGGCTAATTTGACAGAATTCTGAGAGGAGGAATTTTTAAATTGAAAAAACAATTCCCTGTTACCAGTCATGTGGTCAGAAGCACCAGAGTCGACTATCCATGCTGGTGTGATCGTAGTAGAAAGAAGTGCAGTCAATGAAGAGCTTGTCTGTGTACCATCATTGTCTGCGAAAGCCAGATTTCCTGCACTGCTTCCAGTGAATCTGTTGAACAGTTGCTGCAGGTGTACCATCTATTGTTGTCGATCAATTGGAGGAAAGGAATTATGATTGGATTGATTTTAGACTGATACCATGAAGATAAACAAAAACTGTTCTGTTTATTAGAATACTGAGTAAAACTCACTCATGCTTAGGGTTACATACATTACATCCTTTTATAGCAAAGGACTTTGAATTGTATTAGGAGTTCTACTAACTATTAACTTCTAACTCTAGGTTTCGGTACATGACTTAAATAATGACTCTACTAGTATAGTTTAACTACAATAATACTTCTAATACGTCTAAACTTACAATTCCATCATTTCATATGATAGGTTCCAATCAACTGGAAGTCTTCTAATTGGTTCATTATGCTATCGACTTTTGTCTGGATATGTCATTTATAGTTGGCTCAGCTCAAATCATTAAACCAGTATTGATTCATTATTCTTTTTCAGGCCTAAATTCACTTAAGTTTTTCACTCGTGGCTGCAGTTTAATGACCTACAAGAGTGTTACCTGCAAAAGCGACGGCAATTGGCAAACCAACCGCATATGAAGCAAGAAAGTGATAAAAATGTCATACACAGGGAGGGTTATAATGCTGGTCTGGCAGATTTTCAGTCTGTGTTGAGTACTTTTACTCAATACAGGTATGGATGTCACTTTTCAATTATGCAGTGGACATAAATTGATATTAACACCTTCTATCCCATTTCTCTCCCTTTTCCTTATTGGACTTAAGTTTATCATCAGTTTTTTGTTTTTGATTTCTCTGTACCAGTCGACTAAGAGTCATTGCTGAAGTGAGGCTTGGAGATCTCTTTCATTCAGCCAATATAGTATCAAGGTGAGATTCTTGCATCTAAATATTGATTTGAAATTGTAGAAAAATGTATTAATCTGTTATCCTCACAGTGTTGCTAAAAATTGAATTGAATATGTCATCCATGGCAGGATATGTTTATGCCTTGTTCAATGCTACTAAACATTTTAAATCAAACTGATTTGACTAGCTTTGCAGAAATCAGAACTCCATTTTTTTATGAAACTGCACACTAACATGTGGTCTAGACTGTTTTAAGTCCTCATCAAGAGGCTGGTCATCATTGTTAGGGATTATCCAGGATGTTCAGAATTCATTTCTTCTGTCAGGAATGACTGATTTCAGTTTTGCTGAAATATAGTGTGTAGGACAAAGCAGTAGGTTTTTTTGCCCACTGGACTAAGAAGCTTAGTACTCTGAGAATCTTTGTATTTTTTCTTGCAAACAAATCAACTACAGAATCTTTTTAGTGCTAAATATGTGTATATGTGCATGTGACATATATATATATATATATTGTCTTCTTTTCTGATTAAGACTGCTGAATATATCTTGAATGGATCATGGTAATTGCAGCATAGAATTTGACCGTGATGATGAGTTGTTTGCTACTGCCGGAGTGTCTCGGCGCATTAAGGTTTTTGATCTCTCTATGGTAAGATCCTGAATTTCCGAAACCTTCAACAATTGGTTTTGGTATCGATATCGTTGGTCGCAAATGAAAAGGGAAATGTACCATGACATTGTACTGTTCTCCGCTCCAATTCCTTTATAGGAACAAGAAAACATTAAATGTCGGTGTTTTAGAGCATGTTCTATGGACGGCTTTCCTGTACATTTGACTATCATTTATGTTCCGGGTTAGTCTTGCACCCACTGTGTCTGCTTTTTCTAGTATTGATTTTTGAAAACCTTGAGAAGCAGGCTGGCATTTTGTTTGATTGTGTTGTTGATACTAGAGAGAGAGAAAGAGAAACTCTTATTGACTATGCAGTTTGTTTTCCAGGTTCTAAATGAACCAGCAGATGTACACTGTCCTGTTGTGGAGATGTCCACGCGTTCTAAACTAAGTTGCTTGAGTTGGAACAAGCAGTGGAAGAATCATATAGCTAGTAGTGATTACGAGGGGATAGTAACTGTGTGGGATGTAACAACTCGTCAGGTAATGAAGAATTATTATGGTTACTCATTTGCCTGACAATATAGTCAAATTCGTGGAGTATAATTTTCATTTTAAACTGGATTTTTATTTCATTTTGTTTAATCTCTTTTAGAGTCTCATGGAATATGAAGAACATGAAAAACGAGCATGGAGTGTTGATTTCTCACGGACAGACCCGTCAATGCTTGTATCTGGTAGTGATGATTGCAAGGTACACTGACATATTTCATATACTAAATCAAGTGCTACTGGTTTGCTTAATCAATTTATAATATCTTATCAACTCGTCATTGCATCTTGGAAGGAGAGAGTGAGGAGATAATTAGGGGGGGGGGGGGGGGGGCTGTAATATTGTCAATCATGTTTTAGCTAGTCTTAATCTTATCATGTCAAGACAAGGGTATAGCAGATAAATGGGTTTGACATGTTCAAGATACAGTTAATTAATCATGACATGAATACTGGATATTTAGTTTACAAGTTACATGACATGGTGTGGTTAAGACATTTAACTAATCTTGTACACGACACACCATAGTTAATCTATTGAATTCTGATAAACCTACTTAAAATGAACCTGTTTAGATAATATTAATAAGTTGAAGATATTTTAATATTAGTGTTTATAAATAAAACCTAAATGGGTTATTAGTTACGTTGAGTTATGTGGGTTAGTATGATCAATTTAATGTGTCTAAATGAGCTAGGCAGGAAACCTGCATAAGACATGAGGTTTTCATGTCATATAATGGTTGGGACAGATGATTATACAAAAGCGAAACCCACTTAACTCCCAAGTTTTATTTGTGTTTGTTAGTAGGTCATTTTCAAAATTGCAAGGTCTATTTCCTTGCTTGAGAAACTAGGGTCCGTTTGGTTTTGAAGAATGGATTCCGTTTTTCTTTTCATTTTCTTGTAAAATGGAAAACGGTAAATGTGTTTGGTTGAAAAATTAGAAAATGAAAACAAAAATAAGTGAAAATTTGTGAACATAAAAAAGATGTTTTCATTGTTTTGATTGGAAATGTTTTAGGGACGTGGAGAATATGAAAACAAGGGTTTTTTAATTTTAACTTCATTTTAACCCGGGTTCGAATCCTTCTAATGTCATTTTTTAAAACTTTAGTTTATTTACTCATATTTTATTTATTTACTATTATACTAATATTTTTCTAACTATATTTTATTTTAATTATTTAATAATTATTTTTTCCTTTTTATTTTGAAAAGTTAGATACCAAACACATTTTCACTATTTTTATTTTTTCAAAACAAGTTTACATCCCTATAAACCAAGCATGTTTTATAATTTTTAGAAACTGAAAATTATTTTTCTTAAAATGAAAGTAAAAAACAAAAATAGAAAATGTTTTCTAAAACCAAATGGACCCTAATGTTTACTGCTTGCTTGTACTGCATATTTTGTAATGGGTCCTTTATGATGATGAATACTTTTAGGAACTTTATTGTGGTGTTTTTGACCTTTTATATGTATGTAGTGTTTTGAGAAATTTACCTTTACTTTCTAGTGTGTTGTTTATGCTTAAGAAATTTTGGGTAATGAATAATTTTAGGAAGATAATAGGAACTGGAGTCATTAACCTGCTGCCTAAGTGCAGTTTCTGCTGTTAATTATATGGATTATGTTTATTTTGTGTGGTTAGTATCCTAAAGAAGCTACTTAAGCCATTTGTGGCTTAACTGTCCTTTTGCCATTATTTGTATCTTGGATAACAGCTGCTATTCTTTCCACTTGGCTTATATAAATGCAGGCGAAATGTGCATCAATGTTAAAGTTTGAAATGTTTTTGTGTGGCATTCATCTTAACTTCCTGTTTTAGGTTGGGAGGATAAGCCCTCATTCATGGTTTTATTTGCTTTAAGCTTTCATCACTAGAGAGGGAATGTACATCGTTGACTAACAATATCATGGATGCATTTTTGTTAATCGACCAGGTGAAAGTTTGGTGCACAAAGCAGGAGGCCAGCGTTCTTAATATTGACATGAAAGCAAATATATGTTGTGTCAAGTATAATCCTGGATCTAGCAATTACATTGCGGTATGGAATATTTGTTTCATTTTCATAATGGGTGGAAGATTGTGTTTTGCAGAAAAAAAAAATCTATTTAAATATGCATTTTCTTTGAAACTGGAATATTTTCCGCAAAGCTCCAATTTTATCGGATGTCCCCGAAGGGACAATTTTGTCATATATATTTTGTTTGAGTTCGTCAGTACTTTAACAAAGCTACTTTAAAATCACAAAGCCAATTTTGAAGAAATTAAGATTTTAAATAGCTTTATAGTCACAGTTTCCCTTAGATTGCGTTTACTAGTCCTACTATCTTTTTGCTAGCATGCTAAATAGGAACTACTTTTCTTTTATGTGGGAAAATGAACTGAAAAACCATGGAACTTTGTGGGGTTATGCAGGTTGGTTCGGCAGATCATCACATCCACTGTTACGATTTAAGAAACATCAGTAGTCCGCTCCATGTGTTCAGTGGGCACAAGAAAGCTGTCTCGTATGTGAAATTCTTGTCTGAAAATGAACTTGCTTCTGCATCTACAGATAGCACGCTAAGGTTATGGGATGTGAAGGAGAATTTGCCGGTGAGTAGTATGTTTATATTGGTTCATTATTTTATAATTTTGCTTTCATGGCTTTAAGTTAAAAACTTCTAGTCTCTAAATTGTCGCATTCAATAGTATGGCTTCATGTAAAGCAGTGAAATTTGAGCCCAAGAGGAGATGTAGAATGTAACATCTTATGGATAATTTTCTTTATATGCTTGCCTCGGCTGAAACTTCCAAATGTCGATCGGGGTCTTCTAAATAAATTATCTGTGTTGAGCTAGAGTCATAAGCGTTCCTGATGCAGTTTTATTAACGTCCAATTTGAACGATGGAGGTTTAAGAAAATGTCTCCATTAACTTATGCTTAGTCTTAGCACTGTGTATTTGTGGCCTGTTAATCCGTTTCCACGTTTTCCTTTCATTTTTTTGTTTGTTAGTTTTATTTGCTCATCTGTTTCTTTGTTTGGGAAAAAAGCTGCGAGTACTTTTGGGATCTTTTCATTGATATCATCTGGTTACTTGCAGCTTCGTACTTTTAAAGGACATACGAACGAGAAGAATTTTGTGGGCCTCACTGTAAACAGCGAATATATTGCATGTGGCAGCGAAACAAATGAAGTGTATGTGTACCATAAGGTAAGGAAAAGCATTAACTGATAAATCTTCATTGGTTTTATTATTTATTTTTCGATATGTAAGGTTGGTCAAGGTTTAATAATAAACCTAACCAGTAAATCGGTGGCTTTGAATTACGGTAGAAGGGTTGAAAGAATTCTAAAGAAAATAAATGCAGGAAATATCGAAACCAGTAACATGGCATAGATTTGGTTCGCAAGAGATGGAGGATGCAGATGAAGATGGGGGAGGATCACACTTCATAAGTGCAGTGTGCTGGAAGAGTGGTAGCCCTACCATGCTAACTGCTAACAGTCAGGGAACCATTAAAGTGCTTGTCCTCGCGGCTTGATTAAATTGTAATTAACACCAAAATTTAATGGCTGTTGCTCTATCCTTCCGTTTTTCAATTTAACTGTATCTATAGGTTTTCCATTGGAAATACGATTAGAGAATTACCCTTGTTGTTTTCACCAAATTATTATTTAACCAGATTTAAGGAAAACTAACGTTGAATGCCTTTTTATTAGCTACATGTCTGTCTATTAGCTATGGCCCTGTTTGGTAAATAGCGGTTTGAACAAAAATTAGAGGTTTGAGGTATAATTAGAGGTTTGACTAGTCAAATCCGCTAATATTGATATTTGGTAAATAGCGGATTGGGGTGAAAAAGCTAGTTTTAAAAAAGCTCCTAATAGGAGCTTTTTGAGATTAGAGGTTTGATATTAGAGTTGTAATGACTCTTTTACCTTTAACAATTACCAAAAATCTCCAAATAACTTAAATTAAATAATAATATTTTTTAATATAAATAATAACATATTAAATATTGGACTTATTTGTTGCTACTACTAATTTATATGGTGACATTTGTAAGTTAATTCTATTTTTTATTATCACATATTTATATGTGCATATAATTTTTTTTTAATAATTATATAAATAATAAATTAATATATAAATCTTTCAAATATGTTTAGAAAATTTATATTAAAAAATAATTTTTACAAATCTAATTAATATTTATTAGATACAAAATATTAATAACTGATAAATTATTTAAACAAGTATTAAATATAATAATGTCCTTCTATGTCATTTTGCTTGTTTAAATAATCAAAAAGGTATCAGCTATCAGTTAATTTTACCAAACACTTTTATACAATCAGCTAATACAATCCGCTAGTCAAATCAGCTAATGCAATCAGCTATCAGCTAATGTAATCTGCTATCAGCTATCAGCTATCCGCTAATTGCCAAACAGGGCCTATATATATATATATATATATGGACGAGCCTACAATTAATGTCATTCACCGATGTACACTACTAGTGTCATATATTAATATACACTACTAATATAAAATAGGATAAACTACACTATTAACCACCAAATTATCACTTCTCTTTTATTTTGGTCATCATACTATTTTTCTTTTTGCAAAAAGAATCTTTAATGATACATTTTTCTACTTTGGTCACCGACCGTTAAAAATTAAGGGAGATGATGATGTGGCATGATATAATAATAATTTTAGTCTCAAAATTTATATATTCAATTAGTTTGATCTTAATTTGAAAAATAATTTAATAAATTTAACTCTCAATATTCACATATTCATCAATTTTTTTCCTTAAGGTTTAAAATTAAAAAAAAGAATTTTATTTTAAAAATTATAAAAATATATTAAAAAAATTTACAAATATTTTTTCGTTTGATTAAATCCTCCCTCAAAATTTTTGCTTTTTCGTATTCTCCTTATTTATCCCAACAAAACAAAAAGCGGCAGAAGCTAGTCGAGTTCGATTGTTGTTGAAGACCAATTGCAGAAAAAAAAAGTGATCCAACTGGTTACCTAGCACCTGGTTTCCCACCATCTGATTTATAATTTGGTTTCAATCGCTTAAGTTTGGGTTATGGAGTCATGGATAGAGATGATATATATATTTTTTTATAAAATCTTTACATGTGGTTTATAAGTCTGATTTATATTGTGTGATTTTCTCTTTCACATTGATGATTTAAACAATTAATGCCTCGTTTGATATAACGGAAGAAAAAGAGGTGTGTTGTATTAAATAACACTTGTGTATTAAAAAGATGAATGAAAGATGATTGTTATTATAGTAAGGCGTTTGGTTGTGAAATTTGTGATAAAGTTAAAGATAAGTGTTATGTATGAATGCACCCTTTTACCCTTACAATTTTAGCTTTATATTTTCCCCTTCTTCTGACATTTATTATTATATCATTTTTAAGGTTTAAGGTTTAGAGTTCAAGCTTTAGGGTTTAGTTTTTGTCGGTTATGGTTTGGGGGTTTAGGTTGTGGATTCATGATTTAGGGTTTTATGAGTTAGAGTTGGAGTTTAGGGTTTAATATTTACAGTTTAGTGTTCAAGTTTAGGGTTTATAATTTATGCTTTTAGTTTAGGGTTTAGGCTCTAGATTTTGTGGTTTATGATTTAGGGTTTAAGGTTTGTGGTGTAGAGTTAAGGGTTTAGTGTTTGAGGTTTATGATTGTAGGGCTTTAGGGGTTTGAGGTTTATGGTTCATGATTTAGGATTAGGGGTTAGGTTTTAGAGTTTAGTGTTTATGGTTTAAGGTTGTAGTTTAAAGGTTTAGTGTTTATGACTTAGGGTTGGAGTTTGTAGTTTGTAGTTCATGGGTTGAGGCTTATGGTTTATGGTGTATGATGAAGGTTTTGGAGTTAAGGGTTTAGTGTTTGAAGTTTATGTTTTATGGCTTTATGTTTAGGTTCGAGGTTCAAGATTTAAGGTTTATGGTTGAGTTCATTGTATAGGGTTTATGGTTGAGTTCTTTGTGTAAGGTTTATGGGGATTGGGGTTGAGTTTATTGTATAGGGTTAAGGTTTGGGGTTGAGATTATTATTTGGGGTTAGCATATTTTTAATGGTGTAAATATGTGAAAAATAGTATGATTGTATAATTGACAAAACTTGCGTGTTAAATAAACACCACCTCTACCCCGTGATAAATACCAACCAATTTGAGTATAAAATAATATGTTATAGTAAATTTCACATCTACTAAACACACCTATAAAATTCAGTTTCGTAAAAAAGATATATTAAATAATACAACTAACCCAACCAAATGAGGCGTAAAGGTTTAAATGTACTTGAGACTATATCTTATTTATTGTCAATAATTTTATTTACTTAATGTCTTTACCCTTTTAGTGTTAGTGTTTTTTCATTAAATTATCTTCAAGTTTTGGTATATAAGACAATATTTTTAAAATATTATGTTGCATGGTATTTTCTCAAGGGTTTTATTTTGATGCACAAGCTGTGTAAATTTTTTTTACACAACCCTTTTATAAAATTTAAAATTTAAATCACAAACCCTAGCAACCTAAAACCTAAACCCTAAGCCCTAAACCCTAAACTCTAAATTCTAACCATAAACCTTAAATTATATACCCTACATACTAAACCCCTAAACCCTAACCTAAAATCTTAAACCCTAAACCCTAAAATTAAAGCGCTTGTGTAAACTAAAATTTACACAAGCTTGTGCATCAGAGTATTTTCCTTTTCTCAATATCTACTACAAAGTTTTTTATTATGTTTGAATCGAATTTTAGGTTGAGGAGAAATGAAAAATTAGGGTTAAAAATTGAGATCTCGTTTATAAAATCCCCTAATTTTATGAATATCAATATCATTGGAATCGGTAACATTTAAGTTTCGACTTTTTAAAAAATTATAATTATGTATTTCTTTGTTTTGTTTAATCATAAATCAGAACTTTAAAATTTGTAAGAAGTTCCAATGAAAGAAGATAAAAAAGGAATATGAAGAAACATAAAAATATCATAACTAAAGTAATTTTAATTTTTCATATTAGACCACATGTTTTATTTAATCGTAATTTTAATTTTTAATATCAATGGTTATGGATTAATGTAAAATTAGTTGAGTTTTATGTAGTGTAAGTGGATATATATATATATATATATATATAGGGATGAGATCTAATTACACTATGTAAAACTCAATTAGTTTTACACTAATCCATAACCATTGAATGAGTGAAATGGATGGATGAGATTAGAAGTAGGTTATGTGAAGATTATCATTTGGAAAAAAAGAGTAAGGAGTTAGAACCCACTTACATTGTGTAAAACTCAATTATTTTTACACATTTTTTGGACCATTGGATGATGATAATAAATGACTTAGATTATTTCCTTATTTTTTTTTCAAATGGTAATCTTCACATTTTATACTTTTGATCTCATCCATCCATTTCACTCATTCAATGGTCATGGATTAGTGTAAAACTAAATGAGTTTTACACCATGTAAGTGGTATATATATATATATTACTTGCACTATATATGGATATGATCCTCTTACATCATGTAAAATTTGAAATGTTTACAATTTTTTGAACCATTAGATGAAAGCAAATGAATGACTGAGATTGACGTAGAAAATGAGAAGATTATTACATGAAAAAATAAAAAAATAATATTAGTCATTTATTTAACCTATCTAATGGTTCAAAATGTATAAAAATAATTGAGTTTTAACGGCGTAAGTGCATCTTAATCCATATATATATATATATGCGTGTGTGTAAATTTATCATAGATTGATGTAAGATATTTTTTTCTTTCAAAAATGGTTCAGTGGTCAAATGTTTTGATTAGGAATGGTCATGGGTCGGGTCGGGTTGAGTTTTTGGTCGACCGGCGCCCTACTCGAAAATTGAACATCTACACCCGAATTCAACTCGATCTGACCCGAACCGATATTTTATGATGCTCACATGACCCCAACCTGACTTGAGTTTTAGAGTAAAAATTCGAACCCAATTCGGCATGATATAAACATTTATTTTTCGTTTTTATTCTCTAAAATAGGGAGATAATTGAAAAAAATACAAAAAGAGAGCATTATAATAAGTATTCCATTTTTATTAGAAAAATGGCTATAATTGAAAAATATATATAAAAGAGAATGACATTCTAGCAATTATCCCTAAATATTTAGAATAAAATTAAACTATTATTTCGGTCCAATATTTTTCACCTTAAACTCAAATTCGACAATATCCTAAAAAAACTTCAATTTAAACCTGAAATTTTCTTAAACAAAACCCGACCCTGTAAAATTGGGTTGAGTCAAAACTCATTCGATCTGGGTCAAATCACCATTCCTAGTTTGGATTGTGTTTGTACTTGGCTTCGATGTAGGTTAAATTTTTTTCTAGTTCGTCAAAATTTGATCGCATGAATTTCTATACTAATTTTGGTTAATTTGTTACGTTGAGTTATTGTTTTTTTATCAAGTTAAGTTGTTTATTTTTAAAGAGTAAATTACATGAATGGTCACTTAATTATGGAGAGATATTAATTTGACTACTGATATTTTAATTTTATCAATAAGATTATTTAACTATTTAAATAATATCAATTATGTCATTTGTCATTAAAACCTAATAGAGGAATGACGTGTAAGTTAATAAAAAATTGTATAGTTACATATTTGGTTATATTACTTATATAATTTGATTCTAATTTTAATTTAACTTAATAATTTTAATCCTCTAATCAAATGATGATATGTATTATAACATGTCTTGATTTCAATATAACAAAGACTTTTATTCAAATAAATATATTTTTAAGGTATTTGAAATTACTCACAGGAGACAAGCATTCGAACAAAATTAACTAACTTTGAAGAAAATACTTTGTATAAGTTAATCTTTTTCAAGAAAATATTTTCTAAGTGTTTTGGTACTCAAAAAGACCATTTTGGTCAGTGAGTACTGGTATGGCCCTTAGCGTACCGCTATGAGCTTTAAAATTTTCCTTTACGAATGGCTTGTCAGTACCGATACGGTGAACCTCGTACCGATACTCCATGAAGCTTAAATATTCTTCGAACACATTGAGTACCGATGCGGTGAATCCAGTACCAATAAGATATGCTTAAATACTCATAGATTTTTACTCTGAGTACCGATACCCAATGCTCCACCAAAATTTCAGTGAGCAATTTCAGTACCGGTACGACCCTTAGCATACCGATGCCCCTTACTCCGTACCAATACGCAGCCCCGCGTATTGGTACACCCTGTAATACTACCGACTATTTCTTCTTTAGGCATGTATCGATACAGGCACTCGCGTACCGATACCCACAGTTGCCAGACATAATTTAATGTTGAAAAATTGCAGCTCAACGACTACGGTTGGAAATAAATGAAAGAGTATATAAAAAAGTCTTTGAAGCTTCTTCAACAACAAAACAACTATTTCAAAGCATTCAAGCAAATACCTAAAGTTTTAGAGAGCTTTTCTGTTGAGCTCGATGGTCACAACCGAAATGATTGCCAAGTGTTGAGAAGATTGGATTTTTGGGTGTTTTAGTGGAAGCTTAAAATATAAGAATTGGACACAAGGATTTAGAGTGGTTCAACTTTCTAACCCAAAGCCTACATCCATTACCTTAGCTTCCTGCTAAGAATTTCAACAAATTCACTAAGAATTTCGCCCCCTTTTCTCGAATTAGGAGGAAACCGTTACAACGATCAAGCTTTCTACCCAAAGCTTGATCAAGCACTCTCTTACAAGAGAAATTCTAAGCAAACTTGAAATCCCTCTAATAGGTATTTGTTTGCACTATTAAGCACTCACCCAAAACCTAAACACTTGAGCAAATTTGACAATGTTAAGCTCACTAGTGTTGTCTATACAAGGAATTTACAATTAAAGCTCTAAAGACATTTTGACATCATAATGTTGTAACAATTGAATCATTAACCTATCCTTGATGCTTGAAGGTCCCTTTTATACTCCCAAAAGAGTTTGTAGCCGTTGAGGACCGTTAGGATTGAATTGGAGCCGTTGGAGACTTTAATTCCCTCATTAATTGTAGTTATGATGCTGTTCATTTCGGAACAGGCGAGCCTGTATCATAACGACCTTCTTCAGAACTAGCCGCTGAAGCCTGATGCAGCAATCCGTATCGAAACGGTATTGAGCTGTATCGAAACAGTTACAAACCGTTTTGGTACGAGTGCCCGTTAGGCTTCATTTAAAAAGTCGTTGGGAAATTTTGATCGTTGGGGAGGTTTTGACCGTTGGGCATATTGAAACACCAAAGGGGTGTTTCAAAACCGAAACCCTCCGTATCAAAACGGGTAAGCCCTGTTTCGGTACGGATTTTGGCAGTTTCAAATTGTTTCGAAACAAATTTGCCTGTATCGAAATGGGTACCTTGAAAACCCTGGTTTGGCTTCTTAAAAACGTTTCAAACCTTGCCAAAACCATTTACAGCATCCACAAACTTATTTTCAAGTTGTTTTGACTTAAAGGCAACTTTGAAATCTTTTCAATTTAGTCCAAAACTATTTTTCAATTAATATATCAAAACATTAGTTCTACAATCTCCCCATTTTTGATATAATAAAACCAACTTGAAAAATTGTTTGGGATTCTCCCCCTTTTTATTTTAAAAATTTAAATAAGAGATTTCAAAAAAATAAAAGAAGTTAAAGCTCCCCCTTATTCTCTTGAAAAATCAAAATTTCAAACTGTTTCTCCCCCTTTTGTTATATCAAAAAGAATTTAAATAACTTTAAGTTCAAAATAACTTAGGAGGTTAAAAAAATTGACACAAATAAGAATTTTGGTGTTAAAATGGCCCCCCTTACTCAAAGCATCATCAAATAATGTTAGTCCAACATATATGATAATCTAGTTGAATAAAAAAATCAAATTAAATAAATAAAAACAACTAGATTTTACCAACACTTGAACTTCAAGGGAGGATGTGAAGCCTTCCTTCTTCAAGTGTTCTTCCTTGTGTGCATGAAGCTCCCCCTCAAGTTTGGATTTGTTGATCAATCTCCATCACACCTAAACAAGACAATCAAGTAAATTTTGGTATCCAAATTGCTTTGGATCCATAGGCGTTAGTTGCACAAAATTTAGTCCCCTTAGGAATCCATTTTTCAATTTCATCCTTTTTAGTTGAAGTACTTAGTCCTTTTGGGACCCAAATACTTCTAAAAACTTTACCATTAAAAAATCTAGGGGCACTAGATTGTCTAACATAAAAGTTTGATTTTCCAAAACTATTTTTCTTTTCAAGCTCTTTGGAAATCAAATCTTTTTCTTCTTGAACTTTATGAAGCAAATTTTGTAAATCAACACATTTTTGCTCAAACTCATTGAGTTTTGCTTCAAGTTCAATTTTGGTTTTAGAAATCAAATCATTTTGAATTTTCAAATTTGGAAATAACTTTCTTGTTTTTCAAAATGTGACTTTTAAACTCTAAAACCAATTCATCATAGGCATCTTGTAATTCATCAAAAGAATATAACATGAGGTAGATGAATTAGAAGTTACCCTTGAATCTTTTTCGTTGGCCATAAGGCAAAGGTTGACTTGTTCATTGTCGGTGGAGTCTTCATCACTCCAAGTAGCCACATATGCCTTCTTCTTTTGGCTTGAAGAGCTTGCCTTCTCTTTCTTCCTAAATTCATACTTGGATTTTTCTTTCTCCTTCTTCATGAACCGAACAAATTTGTTGAAGAGAATGGTCATCTCTTCATCTTCACTATCCTTTTCGCTCAAGTAAGCGTGTTGACATGTAGAGGATGGAAGGGCAATGGCATTTACATTGATGCCTTGCCTCTTGATCTTCTTCCCTCCATCTTCCTTATCTTTTCCTTCTTTTTCTCCTCTTCTTTCCCTTTCTTCATGATTTCGTGTGTGAGAAGAGACCCCATGAGTTCATCGAGCTTCAAGGATTTGAGGTTTTTAGCTTTGATGATGGCCGTCTTCTTCGAGTCCCACAACTCGGGAAGAGAGTAGATGAGTTTACAGACAAGTTTGTCTTCCGGAATGATTTCTCCATAGCCTTTGAGACCATTAGTGATGGTGGAGAAACGATCGAACATCTTCGTGATGTCTTCATCCGGTTCCATCTTGAAGTTCTCATACTCGAGGTTGAGGAGTCCGATCTTGGTCTCCTTTACTTTACTTGTTCCCTCGTATGTGACTTCAAGCTTGTCCCATACTTCCTTGGCATTCTCACAAGAAGAGATTGTAACATCCAAATTAAAAACCCTAATTTTGAAATCACTAAATTCAAAACCCTAGAAATTGAGAATTTTAATATAAAACCTTAATTAAGAAATTTGGGAATTTAGGTTAAAAACCCTAAATTAATTTTAGGAATTCGAATTTGGGAACCTAATTGTTGATAAAGGATTTAATTGAGTTAATTTAGAATTTTAGGGGCCATTATATAAATTGAGTAAAGTTTGGGTGCTATTATACAAACCCCTAAATAGTGGGATGACTTATAGTGCAATTTACCCATCAAATTGGTTATTTAAACCCCACCATCCCTAAATCTTGTTTTCAATTCAATAGCCGCACGTCGTTCTCTCTCTCTCTCTCGACATCTTCTTTTTTATATTTCTTATTTCAATCGAACTTTGATGAGTCTCTAGCATTGCACAACCTTAATTTTTGAAGAATTTGGATATAAGATCTGATGTAGTTTAAATATGTGTTTTAGATGACATTGATTTTGAAGAAGACGAACTACCACCTCCTTCGCATGTTCGATCTAACCGTGCACGTACCACAAGGACTACATGTGAGTATTCTTTTAGATTAGTATTAGTGTTAATTTGGTGGCATAGTGTTAGATTTTGATGTAGAATTTTATATCATAGGTTCCGATTGAACTAGATCCGAACGTGAGAGACGTTCTTCCCGACGTTAGAGCTATTGCTGCTTGAGGTGTGTTTTCTTACTATGCTACATGTTTTTCTTTGTGTTGATGCATTATGGTTTGTATGGTTGACATCGCATGCATATAATTTCAGAATGTGTTTTAAGTATGATTTATGAAATATCAGATTTATGGAACTATGATTTATGAATTTATGGACTATGGTTTATGAAGTATGTTTATGGAATATCGGATCCATGTAAATTTGTTTATAAAATTTTATTTTTAAACACCATATATGTATGAGCATGAGTTGAGATTTGTACGAAAGAAGTTCAGTGGTTTCACCCTTCGGGTTGAATTCCACTTCGGATTGGCGGACGTATGGAGGAGGTTATGGGAATCTTCCTTATTTTTGGCGGACGCAGTTGTGTGCATTTCATTACGCTTATGATATTGTATCATGTTTTTAAAGGATTTTAAGAAAACAATACTATGTTTATGATTATGGGTTTTCTTGCACTTTAGAGACACACTAAGCTCTTTAGCTTACTCCCCCATAGTTTCCTCTTACAGATATCTTTGGACTTTAGGCGACGTTGTACTTGGAGGATCTCACATTTTATTCGGTTATTATTATACAGTACAAAACTATTTTAGTTTAATCATATTTCTATTTATTATTTTGGGACATGGATGTAATTTTAGACTATTTATGTTTTGGGATTATTTTTAGCATTCATTTACTGTTATTTTAATTCAAAGATTTTATATAATCATTCAAATATTTATTATGATATTTATATTTTTATTTATTACTAAATTTATGTTATTTTTTAAAATTTAAAGTATAACTTTTAAAAATTAGTTTTCTTGAGGGTTAAGTTTTCAATCGTAACTTCCTATGTAACACCCTAAAACTACCCTAGTTGAAAATCCCTAAGTTAGATAGTAAAGAAGATAAAAATAGGTTGTAACCTGAAATGTTGTGTAAAAACAGGTTGTAACCTATAATGTGGTATGAGTATTGTGCAACCTGAAATGTTGTGTGAAAACAGGTTGTAACCTATAATGTGGTACGAGTATTGTGCAACCTGAAATGTTGTGTAAAAACAGGTTGTAACCTATAATGTGGTACGAGTACTATGCAACCTGAAATGTTGTGTAAAAACAGGTTGTAACCTATAAGGTGTGTACGAGTATTGTGCAACCTGAAATGTTGTGTAAAAACAGGTTGTAACCTATAAGGTGGTACGAGTATTGTGTAACTTGAAATGTAGTGCAAAAGTAGGTT
Organism: Hibiscus trionum; assembly: GCA_030270665.1. Lineage (NCBI taxonomy): Eukaryota > Viridiplantae > Streptophyta > Magnoliopsida > Malvales > Malvaceae > Hibiscus > Hibiscus trionum. The sequence continues at coordinate 9,664,449 of BSYR01000010.1, read as the reverse complement.
GTAACCTAAAATATGGTGCGAATGTAGTATAACCTGGAACATGGTACAAAAGAGGTTGTAACCTAAATTGTGAAACACTTTGAGAAGTTAAAGGACCAAGAAAATATGTTATTAGTGAGAGTTAAAATATTATAATAAAACCATAATGGGTTTTAGGTGGATAAATACATGGTGAGAAACCATCCAAGTGTCCCCTATTCAAGTGAGAATCAGCCAACTAAGATTAAAAACAAAACATGTGTAAACCACTAGCTTCATCTCCATCTTTTCCATTCATTTCCGCCGGTTCTAAAAAAAAAGAGATAGAATTTTAAGAGCTCAAAATCTGGAAATCTAGTGTGAGAAAGCTCATGCATGTGAAAGAAAATTAAGTGGGATAACTTAAAGTAATCATGCATGTATATATGTAAGTATCGATTCTGTCCAACATTTTGGTTTGATGTTCTTGATGATATTTGGTTGATGTATTGGCTGTGCTATGGTGAAATTCATGTTTAGATATAATTAATGATATGTTATAAGCATTTAGAACATGTTAGATTAAATAGAATTCTGAAAATTTGCATGCATGAAACTTAGAACATGAATCTGTCCAGTTTCTTACTAAAAGGAGAACCTGGATTAAAATAGATTTTTGGCCATGTTAGAGTTCGAATTAGAAAAACTTCTGAAGAGAAAAGTTGTAGAAGATGAAAATACTATAAGATAGAGGTCTGGAAAGCATGAAAATGTTACTGGAATGTCTGGAAATATATGTTAGAAGTAACGAGTTCTGTTTTGTAATGAAACTAGAGACTGCCTGTGTTAATCACTATTTTGGAAATGTTTAGGGACGAATTTGAGGTCTATAAAATTTGGTAAAATTCTTAAGAAATAGGGGAACCTAATAATGTTTGATTAGTAACATAATCATGGTGTTAAATGACTTGGAAAATATGTTTAAGGCCAATACAATGCTTAGATAGTGAATCTGAACACATCTGGGAAAATTAATTATTAAGGGACCTTAATGCCCTGTGTTTGAAACTATTGGAACTTGTTAATAATTTTATTAGATGTTTTTAAAAGTGGTTAAAAACTAAGAATCAAATGTGTAATGGATCATAGGTCAAATGGTCGCTAAAGTTACATGTTGCAAACAATGGACATATTAGGCCACTGTAAATGCCCTGTATTAAAGTATTAAATGGTATTGATGTAGGAATGAAAAAAATATGAGATATACATAGAATTAAATCTATGTAAATAAGATTTCTAGATTGGTAAAGAACTCCTAATTTGGAGTTGTGTGTAAATAGTTATGGACATATTAGTGTAGGGTGCTCAAATTGCCAGTTTAGGGGCAGTTTCATATTGATTAAATGTTTGTGTTTGAATAAATGAATAAATGTGATTGAACTGAGTTCTAATGTGTTCTTATGTGTTATTTGAATGTTCAAGATCAAGATTGTGAAGAAATCCTAGAGGATTCAAGGGTTGAGCAATCAAATAGGAGGAGCAAAGGCATAGTGATCAAAGAATCAACCTAAGCTTTGGAGTGTTGTGAGTGTAGTTATCTTAGGATTAGGACTAGTGTTCTAACCAATGTTTTTATGCTTATTTAATGAATTAACATGATGTATGAAATGGATCTAAATCAAGGTTTGGTAATCTAAAAGGTAATGGAAGAAGGATTAAAAGGAAATGAATTTAGATGATAATGCTTGATGCTAGTATTAGCTACTAGTGTACATTGTAATTCGTATGGTTCGATGCTGATTGTGGCATTGGATATGGATGATGATATGCTAATATGCTATTTTTATGAATCATGGAATGAATGATATGGATGATATATGTTTTCTGGAAATGAAATGATAAGCGAGCTTGATTGATATTGACAAAATGCTTACATGATATGTCTATATGATCTTGTTTGGTGTTTGTAACACTCTTGCTTGAATTGAATGAAAATGTAAAAGAAATTATAAGTCCTTGGTTGACTAGCGATCCTTAGGTAGAAGGACATTCCTTAGAGTATGAGCTCTACTGATTTAAAGGTGGTTAGTCACCTACTAATGCTTTAAGCATCTACTGTTACAAGTTGAATGATGTAGTTAGACACCTCGATACATTGTGTAACTAATGATCTTTGGTGCTTTGAGTATCTATTGTTATATGTTGGTACTTGGTACCTATTGACTTGATTACCTAGTCCACGTAATCATCCAAGGCAAAACCTAATTGAACTGGCAACAAGACTTTATATGATCAATGAAATGGTGAAATGATACATGGGTATATGTTATACGAAATGATATGATCGATAAGGGTAATGACCCTATTTGAATGATATGAAAATGTGATCAATGATATTATATGATTCTTGTTCTTTGGTTGTGTTATACATTGGTATGTTGTTTGACATTGAATGTGAGTATGTTTTATGACTTGACATATGATACGAATGGAACCAGCTAAGTCTACTTGAGCTTGAGATAAGATAGCTAGGTGTGACTTGTTTGGTGTTAAGCCTAGCTAGGTAACCTTAATTATATGAATAACACTTAAAATATTGTATTAGTAAATTATAGGAACTACCACACTAAGTACAAATTGTACTTATCACTCTTCTGTTTCCTTCTTCCAAAATAACATGTCTCTGATATTCGAAAGCTAGCTATTTTCGATTCGAGAGCAATCACAAGCCAAGGCTCAAGTATGATATAGCTTTGTTTAGACTCCTAGATGGTGGCATAATTATATGTTAATATGTTGCATGCATTTGTAGAACATATATATATATATTAGTTTGGTTTGTATATGTTAAGACGAAGTTCATGATATGTAACGGTGAATTAGTAATGTTGTGTATATATGGCTTTGATGGCATGAATGAATATATGGTTAAGTTGATTAAGCTTTGATATGGATCATGGAAATGTTACATATTGCTTAAGTTGGTGGCTGTTCAAATGATAGTATATGTAAGGTGATGTGAACATAGGATTATACATGCCTTTAGATGTTTGAAATTGAAATGGAAATTTCATGTTATAGCTATGTTGGATTTGAATATTAGGATGGTTTTGATGTAAGTTTAAATATGATTTTTACATACCTAGGTTGTTTTAAATGTTGTTCGAACATGATCCCTATTTAATTAGGATTGATTGTATTGTATATGAATGTATATATGTATATATGATTGTAAGGTGCTAGCAGAATATATATATATATATATATATATATAATCATGAATTGGATTGAATGGATTTTAGATGAATGGTTGAAAGTGTATACACGTTTAATATGGTTGGTAAGTTAGTTCAAGTTGATTAAGTTATGTGATTAACATGTTTTATTGGATAAGCATGATAAGTTATGTTAGAAGTTATAAGATTAGAAAGTTTTTGATGGCTCACCTATATGTGTCTATATGTGTTTAATATGTATAGATATTATATGGTTCATATATTGTGCACTCTGATTGTCTGTTTGATCGTTATATGTTTTGATGTTCTAATTATTTGTTTAAATGATTGAATGATATGTTATATGTGTTCTGTTTATGTAACGTCTCTCGCTCCTAACCCGGGCGTGGGGTGTTACATCCTAAATTCGGTCTTTTCTTCTAGGTCGGGTTTAGGGGGTTACAGAGACTTTGGCATATACATCCGAGCCTAAAACACAAAAGATGAAGTGCAAGGCTTTGCAATTAAGCCCCATCATCTTCTTTTCATTGGCATTCCACTCTGCCTTTCTTCTTGTCAGCACGAACGATCTATCTTCAACAAGGTCCCATAGATGATAATCTTTACCCTTGATGAAGAACTTCATCCTATTCTTCCAATATGCATAGTGTTCAACGTTGAAGAATGGTGGCTTGTCGATTGAGTGTTCCATTGCTTCCGTTGGTTGGATTGATGTATCAAGCTTTCCGGATTACCTCAATATGATGTTAATCCCGATCAATTGAGCCTCGCTCTGATACCAATTGTTAAGCTCGATGGTCACAACCGAAATGATTGCCAAGTGTTGAGAAGATTGATTTTTTGGTGTTTTACCTGAAGCTAAAAATATAAGAATTGGACACAAGGATTTAGAGTGTTTCGACTTTATAATCCGAAGCCTACATCCACTACCTTAGCTTTCTACTAAGGATTTCAACAAATTCACTAAGAATTTCATCCCCTTTTCTCGGATTAGGAGGAAATCGTTACAACGATCAAGCTTTCTACCCAAAGCTTGATCAAGCACTCTCTTACAAGAGAAATTCTAAGCAAATTTGAAATTCCTCTAATAGGTATTTGTTTGCACTATTAAGCACTCACCCAAAATCTAAACACTTGAGCAAATTTGACAATGTTAAGCTCACTAGTGTTGTCTATACAGGGAATTTACAATTAAAGCTTTAAAGACATTTTGACATCATAATGTTGTAACAATTGAAGCATTAACCTATTCTTGATGCTTGAAGGTCCCTTTTATACTCCCAAATGAGTTTGTAGCCGTTGAGGACCGTTAAAATTGAATTGGAGCCATTGGAGACTTTATTTCCCTCATTAATTGCAGTTCTGGTGCTGTCCGTTTTGGAACAGGCGAGCCTGTATTTGAACGACCTTCTTCAAAACTAGCCGTTGAAGCCTGATGCAGCAAGCCGTATCGAAACGGTAATGAGATGTATCAAAATGGTTACAAACCGTTTCGGTACGAGTGACCGTTAGGCTGCATTTAAAAAGTCGTTGGGAAATTTTGACCGTTGGGCGTATCGAAACACCAAATGGATGTTTCGAAACCGAAACCGTCCGTATCGAAACGGGCAAGCCCTGTTTCGGTACGAGTTTTGGCAGTTTCAAACTGTTTCGAAACAAGTTAGCATGTATTGAAACGAGTACCTTGAAAACCTTGGTTTGGCTTCTTAAAAATGTTTCAAACCTTGCAAAAACCATTTAAAACATCCACAAACTTATTTTCTAGTGGTTTGGACTTAAAGGCATTTTTGAAATCTTTTCAATTTAGTCCAAAACTATTTTTCAATTATTATATCAAAACATTAGTTCTACAATTCACTATAATATCTTGTAAACAGTTGAGTGAACTTATTTTAATTTTATTTTCATCAAGTGTTGGGATTTTAATGAGCTCAAAATTTTGCAAACAAATCCTTATGGAGGATTCTTGCAGAGCGTCTTGGGTGTTCTCTAATTATGAGCGTAACTGCACACTCTTGTCAAGTTATAGTATAAAAGATATCGTCTCCCACAGGAATTGGAGCAACTACTATGAGTGTTTTCCTGCACATGGAAATAGTAATTTGCAAAATTAAATTTTTGAATGTGGAGAAATATAAAAATAAAAACACAAGTAAATTAAGATAGGGATAGGGAGAGATAAGGTTGATAGAGTGGGTCAGGTAGTTGCAGCTGAGTACTGTGTAGACTGCGTTGTAAAGCCTAAGTGTGTTTTACGCTGCCACGATCTACTGTCTCAGTGGGTAATGGCGGATTGAGACGGCGGCAACTTTCGCTGCCACATCAGAACTTTGCACTCACAACTTTCGCTGTCTTGGCAGGTGAGATGGAAAGAAGTCCCGGCGGCAATTCTGAAGTGATCCTTCCTATGTCTAGGTAAGGATTCTGTCACCATGTGATGTAGGCAATACCTAGAAATCTCAGTGTAAACCTAACACAAGCAGTCGACGTTTGGTTGCTCCTTTTAGCCACTGAATTTCTAACTTATGTCTAAGCCGAATTAGTTAACACGCCGACATGATGAGACCGTGCTTAATTCTTTCACGAGTTTGACACTCTCGTGCCCGACAAATGGATTTCCTCAACATGACTTTTGGAACTAATTGAAGAAGTGAAGAACATGAATTAAGCAAACTTGAGAGTATTTTATTGAAAATACACTTAAACTATTACAACCATTTCTCACAACTACTTTACATACAAAAACCTAAACCCTATGAGAGAATTGGGTCGCGACCTCCAATACCCCCACTTAATCTATCTATCTACCTCTCCGCTATGCCCCTATACCCTCATAAACATTGGGTATATATAGGGCTTGGACTAAGTTTGAGTCCTCCTTAGAGTAGAAGTCCTTAAAGTAACTTTACATTAAATGTTGACTCCTTTTTGACTTGATTGTGGACTCTTTGGACGTTTCCGTCTCCAGCAAGCAAAGATAAGTCACTTGACTTATCCATCTTCAATCAGCTCTACAGGCCGCTACAGGCTTCAGAAAATTGCAAGACTGGGCTCATTAGACTCAGGAAATTGTCCTCTTTCAATTGCGACCCATCTTGACTAAGTCGGTTTAACTCCTGCCTGGGCGGCCCTCGACGACAATGTTGCGACAGCGGCATCCTTGGCGGCATCTGGAACTGCTTCAATACAACTCCTTTTGCTCCCAGCTTTCATGTCCTCTCCTCCTCTACATAGCTATAGCATCTGAAAATAAAAACTAAACTAAAACAATATCTTTTCTTAACCAAACATAGAATATTCAATAATAGTTTGGTAAAAGAGCAAATACTGTTATTATGCATGCAATGCACCTAAATATCCCTAAATGAGCTTAAGAACAACAATAATAAGGACATGAATGTGTACAAAATATAGAACTTGTGGACACTCTACAATTATCAAAGTTTGCTTATTTGTACTCAATTTTAGGAAAAGGGTCACTAGACTTTGGGGTATAAGTCTAGGTGATTTTGTGAGGTTACCTACTGTGGCCTAAAAAGAAAGATAAATTTGCGAATTTGTGAAATCCTTAGTGTGGTAGCTAAGGTAGGGGATGTAGACCATGTTTAGAAGGCAGGGGATGTAGACTTTTTGCAATTTGCACCCAACATTTTTAAATTGCCAATTCACCCCCTCTTGGCCATAATGATCCTTCGCTTGATCAACTCAACAATATTTAATAACAATTTAATAATATTATATATTAAATATATTAATAGTTTAATATAATATTTTATATAATTAACTTTTAATGTAACCCCCTTAACCCGGCCCAGACGGTTGAACCGAATTAAGAAGTTTACACGGGGAAAACCAAAGTCAACCCGAAAGTCAACCTTGATTAACGCTAGTTATGTTCATACAAACACCATACTCAAAGATCAGCGCAAACGGAAAACGTTCAGGGACTTAATTGAACAAAACACAAATTTAGGGACCAAAATGTAAATTCTGGAAATTACAAGGACTTAACCCACTTTTAAGTTACCAATATGAAATTAGTCATATTTCATGCTTGTCTGTCAAATTTCAGCTCAAACGGACATCACAAACTCATTTAATTGCATAAACAAGATTCAGGACCAAAACGCAAACGATGCAAAATATTTAACCAACAATTTCAGTGCCCAACGGTCGAGTGTTTCGGAACAGGGAAGACCCGTTCCGAAACGCGGGACCATTCCGCAACTGGTTCCGAAATAGGGCCTGGCAGTGGCATATCCGTTCCGGAACGGTTGCTTCCGTTTCGGAACGCCCAGGCCATTTCAGGCCCCCGTTCCGATACGGTAGCACCTGTTCCGAAACAGGCTGCCCAGATTGCAGAAAAATTGCTGGTTTATCACATAATTGGCCTATCAAACATGCTCCAAAAGCAACCATACTTTACCAGCAAGACATTCAACATACAAAGAACATAATTGCATCAACCATTCATCAACATGGCATCAATTATGAAAATCCCCAATTCTATAGGCATGCATCCTACTTAGCAATCCATTCAAGCATCAAAACATCAATCCAAACACATAATGGCCAAATACAAGTTCCAACAACATTAACAACACAATACCAACTTAGGGAGTCCAAAATATCTCCCAAAACAACAACATAGGTCCCCCATTGCCAAATGCCCATAAGCTAATAGTGTTTAAGAAACCTTCACCATACATGAGCTTTGTTCACCACTTGGATTCTTGTCCACCTTGCTGTCCTCAATGCACTTTAATGCTCTGCATTATTGGTTTAAGAAAAGAGAGAGCGTAAGCAAAAGCTTAGTGAGGAATGCTCGTTAAAACCACACAATAATGCATTTATAAAACACCTTTACAAATCATTGTTCAAAACCACAATATACATGCTCATAAGCATTTAAAACAAGCAAACCATGCTTCAAGATCATAACATGTCATATTGGCCACAAGTGATACAATCAACATAAGATCCATACATGGACTTTAAAACACCATTGTGATCTTACAATTTTCCAAGGACCACACATGGACTTTTAAACACCATTGTGTCCTTAACAAGAATCATTCATGGACTTTTAAACACCATGACAAGGACCACACAAGGACTTTTAAACACCATTGTGTCCTTAACAAGAATCACCCAAGGACTTTTAAACACCTTGGTGTTCTTAAATAACAAGGCTTACACAAGGAATTTTAACCACCTTGAACCTTAACCAAGAACCAACCATGGACTTTTAAACACCACGTTGTTCTTAAAATACACAAGATCCACACAAGGACTTTTAAACACCTTTGTGATCTTAACCAAGAACCAACCATGGACTTTTAAACACCATGTTGTTCTTAAATAAACAAGGCTCACACAAGGACTTTTAACCACCTTTGTGACCTTAACCATCACTTGCCAATATGCATCATTAACAACAATATTCCACTGTTTTAAAGCATTTATCAAAGCCATAAACATCATGCATCTTTAAGCATCAAACCACATTAAATCAATGTTAAAAAACAAGGATCTCTTACCTTGAGCATCCTTCAACACATGGCTTACAATCTCAGCAAATAAACGTGCTAAATATGCTTTCAAAACAGGATTTAAAACATGCAAACAAACCACATTGCATACAACCAATCCATGGTTCATCATCAAGAGAGTTTTTCCGAAAACTTACTCTTGAGCTCAGCTAAGTTGCTTAGACTTAAACTAAGCTCCCAAACCTTCAAAACATTGGTTTCATAGCTGAAATCCAAAATCCACTCACCGATTCCGTTTCGCCTCTTGCCGAAACACCAATCAAACTTCCGGATCAACACCACTAGGATCCAAAGATGACTCCCCTGTTTTAAACACATCAAAACAGTAGATTAATGCATCATCATGCATTAATATCCTCAATGAAAGCACCTAAACCCGCTGCTCTCATCCACACTCCATTTTCGGCTACCAAACACAACCGAAAATGCATCCAAACAACTCCACAACACTACCCAGCCAAAATCCATCAAATCTAAACATCAATTAACATCCAAAAAGGATCCTACCACGTCCTTATACCTCCAGCTATAACAGATCATCAAGATCACTCCAAAAACAACCAAGAACACAAGCTAAACTTAGGAAATTCAACCTATCCGGGATTGCATTAATTAAACCTCAATTTCACATCAATTTAACATTCATTTAACATCAAATTGACTCCTCAAAACACTGCCCAATCAGATCATACGAAATTTCATTAAAATCAATCAAATCTTGCATTTAAAAGCAAAAATCAAGAACACATCTATAAAACCTTTTATAAAACATAAATCAAGGATTGAGAACTTAGGAATTTCAGTAAAGAACTGAGAGTTTAGAGGAGAAGGACGTTCTTACCTCCAAACTTGAGTTTTCTCCCTTTTTGGAACCAAATTCTTGAAAATACACTTAGCAAATGCAAAGGTTTTGTTGAAGAGATGATTGAAGATCAAAAGAGAATTGAAATGAGATATTTAGATGACAAAATCAGAGGGAAAAGCTCTGGAGAAATGTGTTTGGTTTGAGAGAAAAGATGAGAGAAAATGAAAATAGAAAATGTGGAAAGTTAGTTGGAAATTTAGGAAAATATCTTCCCTCCCTTTTCTTTTATTTAAAATCCATTTATTAAACCTTTAATATTTTAGAAAAATCTGGAGAAACTCCCATTGGGTAAATAGCTCCTTAAAGATTCAAAGTTTCAATCCTTTTTAAAACAGTCTCACAGTTTTCGAAAATTACATTTTGGTCACTAACCAAAATGTCACACTTCCAAACCTCATTTTGTAAAATTGATTTCACCAAACTCTTATATATAATAAAAGAGGATTTTAAGACATTTTTCCATATTTTTAATGCAACCCGAACTAGGTTTTCCTAAATTCACTCTTATATATTCGAACCGCAATCCGATCGAACCGGTCCGAATCCCAAAACTCCTAAGCCCAAAATTGGGGCGTTACAACTCTCCCCCCTGAAGAAATTTCGTCCTCGAAATTTACCTGAAGGAAAGAGATACGGGAACTGCTTCAGCATGTCATCCTTCCGTTCCCACGTGGCTTCCTCAACACCACGATGTTTCCACAACACCTTTACCAACTCAATGGTCTTGCCACGAAGAACCTTACTATCCGAATCCAGAATCCTCACCGGTTCCTCATCATAGGTCAAATCCGGATTCAATTCCACTTCTTCCACAGGCATCACATGCGAAGGATCCGATCTATACTTCTGAAGCATAGAAACATGAAACACATCATGAATCTTCTCCAACTCCTGTGGTAACCTCAACTTGTACGCAACAGGACCCACACGCTCAACCACCTCGTACGGTCCAATGTACCTAGGGCTCAACTTGCCCTTTCGTCCAAACCTCATCACCTTTTTCCAAGGCGAAACCTTCAAAAACACACGGTCACCCACCGCATACTCAATCTCCTTACGCTTCAAATCCGCGTAAGACTTTTGCCGATCAGAAGCTGCCTTCAAACGCTCACAAATGAGCTTCACCTTCTCGGTGGTTCCTTTCAACAAAGCCGGCATCGAAACCAACTTCTGACCCGTTTCAGCCAACACAAAGGAGTCCTACACTTCCTCCCGTACAAAGCCTCATAAGGTGCCATTTGAATGCTCGCCTGATAACTATTGTTATAGGCAAACTCCACCAAAGGCAAATGTTTCTCCCAAGAGCCCTGAAACTCAATCACGCAGCACCTCAACATATCCTCCAAAATCTGGATAACACGCTCGGACTGACCATCCGACTGAGGATGATAAGATGTACTAAAATTCAACCGTGTACCCAAAGCTTGATGCAAACACTGCCAGAACCGCGATGTAAACCTCGGATCCCTATCCGACACAATCGACTTTGGCACACCATGCAGCCACACAATCTCAGCAATGTACAGCTCCGCAAGCTTATCCAAGGAGTACGTAGTATGCACAGGCAAGAAATGCGCACACTTCGTCAGGCGATCCACAATCACCCACACCGAATTCTTCTTCGTTGGTGACAAGGGTAAACCAGATACAAAATCCATGGTAATCCTTTCCCACTTCCATTCAGGGATTCTCAACGGTTGCAACAACCCTGAAGGAACCTGATGCTCAGCCTTAACTCGCTGACACACCATGCACTTGCTCACAAACTCAGCAACATCCTTCTTCAAACCCACCCAATAGTACTCATCACGAAGATCTCGATACATCTTAGTACTACCTGGGTGCATAGCAAAAGGACTACTATGACCTTCAGTCAGAATAACACGCCTCAACTCAGCATCATTGGGCACTACTATCCGACTCCCAAAACACAACACACCCTCATCATTAAAACAAAAATCCGAAGGCCTACCCTCCGCAATATCCTGAACATGAGATACCAAGGAATCATCCAGCAACTGCTTTTCCTTGATCAATTGAACCAAAGATGGTTTCACTTGCAACTCAGCCACAAGACCACCATCACGCGAAATACTCAAACTGGCAAACATAGCCCTCAACTCAACAGCTACCTTCCTACTCAAGGCATCCGCTACAACATTAGCCTTCCCAGGGTGATACTCAATCGTCAAATCATAATCCTTGAGCAACTCCACCCAACGTCGCTGTCTAAGATTCAACTCCTTCTGAGACATCAGATACTTCAAACTCTTGTGATCCGTGTACACAGTACACCTCTCACCATACAGGTAATGTCTCCAGATTTTCAAAGCAAAAACCACCGCAGCCAACTCTATATCATGCGTAGGATAGTTGCGCTCATGCACCTTCAGCTGCCGCGATGCATAAGCCACCACCTTACCCTCTTGCATCAACACACATCCCAAACCAACATAGGACGCATCGCTATACACCACAAACTCTTTCCCTGATTCAGGTTGAACCAAGATAGGAGCTTGCGTCAAAGCTGCCTTAAGCTTCTCAAAAGCCTGCTGTCTCGCTTCCGTCCACTCATACTTAACATCTTTCTACAACAACTTCGTCAAAGGTGCAGCAATCTTAGAAAACCCATCCACAAACCTCCGGTAGTATCCTGCCAAACCAAGGAAACTACGAACCTCATGAACAGACTTAGGAACCTTCCAATTCATCACCGCCTCAATCTTCTGAGGATCGACACGAATCCCTTCGGCAGAAACCACATGCCCAAGAAACACCACTTCACTTAACCAGAACTCACACTTGCTCAGCTTAGCATAAAGCTGATTCTCCAACAAAGCTTGCAATACAATCCTCAAATGCTCTTCATGCTCCTCCTCAGTACGCGAGTACACGAGGATATCATCAATGAATACCACAACAAACTTATCCAGGTATTCATGAAACACACGATTCATCATGTCCATGAAAGCTGCAGGAGCATTTGTCAAACCAAACGGCATCACAAGGAACTCATAATGCCCATACCTCGTCCTGAAAGCTGTCTTAGGCACATCCACATCCTTTACCTTCAACTGGTAATACCCTGACCTCAAGTCAATCTTAGAGAACACCGCTGCTCCCCGAAATTGATCAAAGAGATCATCAATCCTCGGCAAAGGATACCGATTCTTGATAGTCAACTTGTTCAGCTGACGATAATCAATGCACATTCTCATAGTGCCATCCTTCTTCTTCACAAACAAGACCGGTGCACCCCAAGGCGACACACTTGGCCGAATGAAACCACGATCAAGCAACTCTTGCAACTGCGTCTTCAGCTCTTTCAGCTCCTTAGGTGCCATTCGATAAGGGGTAATGGACACAGGAGTTGTATTCTCATACAGCTCAATCCCAAACTCCACCTCGCGATTAGGAGGTAAACTAGGCAACTCTTCAGGAAACACACCAGGAAACTCTCGCACAATCCTGATATCTTGCACACGCAACTCCTTAGAACTAGGGTTCATCACAAAAGCTAGGTAAGCTTCACAACCCTGCCTCAGCATCCGGCTCGCTTCCAAAGAAGACACCACATTGGCAAGAAACTTCACATTCTCACCAACCACAACAACCTCATAATCATCCGCAAGCTTCGACGAAACTCGCTTATTCTCACAATCCACAACAGCACGATGCTCAGCAAGCCAATCCATACCAAGGATTACATCAAAACCATAGAAAGGTAACTCCATAAGGTCAACATGAAAAACATGATCTTGCACGACCAAAGGACATCTTCTATAAAGCTTTCGAGTCACAACAGTCTCACCAAAAGAACTAGTGACACGCACACCAACATCCAAAGACTCAACAGGCAAACCAAGCAATTCAGCATGCTCACGCAATATGTATGAGTGCGTAGATCCAGAATCAATCAAGGAAAGTAATGACAAGGATTGCAAAGTAAAAGTACCTGCGATCACATCCGCGTCATTCCTTCCCTCTCGCTGAGCATACACCCTGGCTTGGCCGCCACCCTCAGGATGAATAGCCACAACATGAGCCACACCCCGACCACCTTCCTCTCTCCGCTGGAAGTTACCACGGCCGCGCCCACGACCTCTCTGTGGTGCAACAACTCCAGGAGCACGTCCCTGACCACCACCGGTCAACATAGGGCACTCTCTCCTCATGTGATCCGTAGATCCACAATTCCAGCACGCATTACCAGCTGCCACAACAGGAGCTTGCACCTCCCTCTCAGCACGAGGACAATCACGTTTCATATGGCCACGCGAACCACATGTCCAACAAGCACTCGGATCAACTCTAGCGTTGCCTCCCCGAGCAGGCATACCACCACCTCGCTTAGCTGAGGACTGATACTTCTGATCACGTCCCCTCTTGTTCCGTCCACCACCGGAACTATATTCAGCAGCTCGCTTCCCAGCACCAGAACCAGCACTTTTAGAAGATAAACCCAAGTTCATCTCAATATCCTTTGCTCGGCCCACCAGCACATCAAAATCATCATACTCGGTAGCCAACACATACATCTTTACATCCGTCACCAAACTATAACGGAACCTTTCACACCTCGCCCGCTCATCCGGAACAAGCTCAGGTGCATATTGACTGAGTCGAACAAACTGTACTTCATACTCAGCCACAGACATGCTCCCCTGGGTAAGAGACATGAACTCCCTTTTCTTCTCGTCTAGGTACCTCACACCTAGATACCTTCTCTTGAACGCGTTCTGAAAGAACGTCCAAGTTACGTCAGCTTCAGCCATCCCAGCGATAGTGGTTGTCCACCACGTGTAAGCATCATCCTGTAGCAAGGATACTACACAGCCCAACTTCTGCACATCAGTGCAACTCATCTGACCCAAGATTCTCTTGGTACCCTCTAACCAAGACTCCGAACCTTCAGCAGACAACCCTCTGAACTCAGTCCCTCCTAGACTGCGCAAACGTTCCAAGGGTAGTCTAACTCCAGCATCTCCCTGATGCACAGCTCCTTGAGCTCCAGCTACTGCTGCTTGAAAAGCTCCAGCAATAGCTTGTATCAACACTGTCATGTCAGGAACAGCTTGCCCCTGACCAGCCTCAGGTCCAGTGACCCCAGCACTAGCTGCAACTCCAGCTCCTTCACCCCCGACACCACCACCACCAGGTGGAGGAGGTAAATCCACCGCACTCTCAACATTCTCATCATTCTCATTCTCATTCTGAGCCGTAGCTCCCACATTACTCCTTAACTCTCTACGAGGTGCCATACTCTAACAATGCAATCACAATGCAAATAAACAAAGTCAGGCCCAGCAAGGTAAGCAATCCAAGTACTCAAGCTCATTTTCAATTAAAAACAATATCATTTCATTAGCTTTGATTTGGCAATGGGTACCCACAACATGCTTCACCACAGCATACACTACAATTGTAACATACTTACAATTCACACATCATGCTTTCACTCAACAAGCATACAAAGCATACATACTTTAATCACACACACAACCATTCCTAATTACTCGAGAACTCAACTCTGATACCACCAAATGTAACCCCCTTAACCCGGCCTAGACGGTTGAACCGAATTAAGAAGTTTACACGGGGAAAACCAAAGTCAACCCGAAAGTCAACCTTGATTAACGACCCTTTTTTTTCTTTTAATCTTATCTAGATGCACGTTAACCCTTGTTATGTTCATACAAACACCATACTCAAAGATCAGCGCAAGCGAAAAACGTTCAGGGACTTAATTGAACAAAACACAAATTTAGGGACCAAAATGTAAATTCTGGAAATTACAAGGACTTAACCCACTTTTAAGTTACCAATATGAAATTAGTCATATTTCATGCTTGTCTGTCAAATTTCAGCTCAAACGGACATCACAAACTCATTTAATTGCATAAACAAGATTCAGGACCAAAACGCAAACGATGCAAAACATTTAACCAACAATTTCAGTGCCCAACGGTCGAGTGTTTCGGAACAGGGAAGACCCGTTCCGAAACGCGGGACCGTTCCGCAACTGGTTCCGAAACAGTGCCTGGCAGTGGCATATCCGTTCCGGAACGGTTGCTTCCGTTTCGGAACGCCCAGGCCATTTCAGGCCCCCGTTCCGATACGGTAGCACCTG
Organism: Hibiscus trionum; assembly: GCA_030270665.1. Taxonomy (NCBI): domain Eukaryota; kingdom Viridiplantae; phylum Streptophyta; class Magnoliopsida; order Malvales; family Malvaceae; genus Hibiscus; species Hibiscus trionum. The sequence continues at coordinate 9,648,708 of BSYR01000010.1, read as the reverse complement.
TTCCGAAACAGGCTGCCCAGATTGCAGAAAAATTGCTGGTTTATCACATAATTGGCCTATCAAACATGCTCCAAAAGCAACCATACTTTACCAGCAAGACATTCAACATACAAAGAACATAATTGCATCAACCATTCATCAACATGGCATCAATTATGAAAATCCCCAATTCTATAGGCATGCATCCTACTTAGCAATCCATTCAAGCATCAAAACATCAATCCAAACACATAATGGCCAAATACAAGTTCCAACAACATTAACAACACAATACCAACTTAGGGAGTCCAAAACATCTCCCAAAACAACAACATAGGTCCCCCATTGCCAAATGCCCATAAGCTAATAGTGTTTAAGAAACCTTCACCATACATGAGCTTTGTTCACCACTTGGATTCTTGTCCACCTTGCTGTCCTCAATGCACTTTAATGCTCTGCATTATTGGTTTAAGAAAAGAGAGAGCGTAAGCAAAAGCTTAGTGAGGAATGCTCGTTAAAACCACACAATAATGCATTTATAAAACACCTTTACAAATCATTGTTCAAAACCACAATATACATGCTCATAAGCATTTAAAACAAGCAAACCATGCTTCAAGATCATAACATGTCATATTGGCCACAAGTGATACAATCAACATAAGATCCATACATGGACTTTAAAACACCATTGTGATCTTACAATTTTCCAAGGACCACACATGGACTTTTAAACACCAGTGTGTCCTTAACAAGAATCATTCATGGACTTTTAAACACCATGACAAGGACCACACAAGGACTTTTAAACACCTTTGTGTCCTTAACAAGAATCACCCAAGGACTTTTAAACACCTTGGTGTTCTTAAATAACAAGGCTTACACAAGGAATTTTAACCACCTTGAACCTTAACCAAGAACCAACCATGGACTTTTAAACACCATGTTGTTCTTAAAATACACAAGATCCACACAAGGACTTTTAAACACCTTTGTGATCTTAACCAAGAACCAACCATGGACTTTTAAACACCATGCTGTTCTTAAATAAACAAGGCTCACACAAGGACTTTTAACCACCTTTGTGACCTTAACCATCACTTGCCAATATGCATCATTAACAACAATATTCCACTATTTTAAAGCATTTATCAAAGCCATAAACATCATGCATCTTTAAGCATCAAACCACATTAAATCAATGTTCAAAAACAAGGATCTCTTACCTTGAGCATCCTTCAATACATGGCTTACAATCTCAGCAAATAAACGTGCTAAATATGCTTTCAAAACAGGATTTAAAACATGCAAACAAACCACATTGCATACAACCAATCCATGGTTCATCATCAAGAGAGTTTTTCCGAAAACTTACTCTTGAGCTTAGCTAAGTTGCTTAGACTTAAACTAAGCTCCCAAACCTTCAAAACATTGGTTTCATAGCTGAAATCCAAAATCCACTCACCGATTCCGTTTCGCCTCTTGCCGAAACACCAATCAAACTTCCGGATCAACACCACTAGGATCCAAAGATGACTCCCCTGTTTTAAACACATCAAAACAGTAGATTAATGCATCATCATGCATTAATATCCTCAATGAAAGCACCTAAACCCGCTGCTCTCATCCACACTCCATTTTCGGCTACCAAACACAACCGAAAATGCATCCAAACAACTCCACAACACTACCCAGCCAAAATCCATCAAATCTAAACATCCTTAAACATCAATTAACATCCAAAAAGGATCCTACCACGTCCTTATACCTCCAGCTATAACAAATCATCAAGATCACTCCAAAAACAACCAAGAACACAAGCTAAACTTAGGAAATTCAACCTATCCGGGATTGCATTAATTAAACCTCAATTTCACATCAATTTAACATTCATTTAACATCAAATTGACACCTCAAAACACTACCCAATCAGATCATACGAAATTTCATCAAAATCAATAAAATCTTGCATTTAAAAGCCAAAATCAAGAACACATCTATAAAACCTTTTATAAAACATAAATCAAGGATTGAGAACTTAGGAATTTCAGTAAAGAACTGAGAGTTTAGAGGAGAAGGACGTTCTTACCTCCAAACTTGAGTTTTCTCCCTTTTTGGAACCAAATTCTTGAAAATCCACTTAGCAAATGCAAAGGTTTTGTTGAAGAGATGATTGAAGATCAAAAGAGAATTGAAATGAGATATTTAGATGACAAAATCAGAGGGAAAAGATCTGGAGAAATGTGTTTGGTTTGAGAGAAAAGATGAGAGAAAATGAAAATAGAAAATGTGGAAAGTTAGTTGGAAATTTAGGAAAATATCTTCCCTCCCTTTTCTTTTATTTAAAATCCATTTATTAAACCTTTAATATTTTAGAAAAATCTGGAGAAACTCCCATTGGGTAAATAGCTCCTTAAAGATTCAAAGTTTCAATCCTTTTTAAAACAGTCTCACAGTTTTCGAAAATTACATTTTGGTCACTAACCAAAATGTCACACTTCCAAACCTCATTTTGTAAAATTGATTTCACCAAACTCTTATATATAATAAAAGAGGATTTTAAGACATTTTTCCATATTTTTAATGCAACCCGAACTAGGTTTTCCTAAATTCACTCTTATATATTCGAACCGCGATCCGACCGAACCGGTCTGAATCCCAAAACTCCTAAGCCCAAAATTGGGGCGTTACATTTAATATATTAAAAAATATATTAATACCTTAATAAAAATATTATTAAATATATCATTAATTTATTTATTAGCTATATTAATATTTTTAATAATATTATTAAATATGAGCGGGAAATAAAAACACAGATGGATCATGGGTCTTTTTGTGTTTGTTGGGCTGGGCATGAGTTGTGATGGGTCATTAACAGCTGTAGTGGGTCCTTACTATTTAGCTTGGGCTTTGTAAAATTTTTGGACCTTTGCAATACTTTTGGACTTTAATATATATTTGGGCTAATTTTATTATTCTGTTTTTTTTATTTTGTTTTATTTATTATCTCATATATATATACATAGACCCGGACAAAATCCCGGTACTACAGCTGCCCCTTTTTGCTCATTGCTGTGGAACATGAATAGGGCAAAGACTGAAAAGACACGGATTTTGTCTGAATCATCTGCTCACCAAAGCTTGAAGCTGTTCTTCGTATTATGAAATTCTTCAATCTTCGATAATCTGACATTACTCCATAACATTCTCCATCTTCTGAGGTCTGAAGTTGTTCTTCTTATTATGAAATTCTTCATTCCTCATTCTTCCGCTGGTCCATATTTCTGTGACGACACTGAATAAGCAAGCTCTTATCATTTGGAACTTCCTCATTCTGCCACGAACGAACTCTTCTCATTATAAATCTTTCTTCGCTAGGCGGACTCTTCTCATTACGAATCCTTCTTCGCTGGACAGACTCTTCTCTTTATGAATCCTTCTTTGCTGGGCGGACTTTTCACATTACGAATCCTTCTTCGCTGGACAAACTCTTCTCATTATGAATCCTTCTTTGCTGGGCATACTCTTCTCATTAGAAATCCTTCTTCGCTGGACGGACTCTTCTCATTATGAACCCGTCTTGATCATTTTCCTGTTAATATAAATGAAACATGCAGGTTAACATGATTCTAATGTCCTATATGATGCATGAACTATAGTTTACTTAGATCTATCAATCAACCTCTTCTCTTTTAGGTCCCTTTCTGGATGCTTCTTGTCTAATTTTATCCCACACTAGGACTTGGTCGTTGTAACTTCCTTTCTGCGTTTCTGGCCCTTCGCTCCAAAGCACCCTTTCGAGTTTTTACTTTAGATTGCTTTTCTCAAAGCGCCCTTTCGGATTTTCACTTTGGTTCTTTCTTTTCTTCTTTTTTCCGAAAGGCGCCTTTTCAGGTTTTCACCTTCCTTTTTCTTTCTTTTTCGTTTCTCTTTTTTTCTTTTTTTTCTTTTTTGAAAGCATTATTGTCTGTGAGGTTCCCGCTTTGATCAGCCATATACTGTTTTGATCGATGATATCCATCCTTTCAACATGACATTTTATTGAACCCAAGAGCTTTCACTAAACCACAGAGCTGGAAACATACTTCTCTTCTCGATCCCCTCAAATTGTCCTAACTAAGACATTGACTCTTGACCTCATATTTTTGATTTTTTCATCATGGGCAAATCGTTGTTCTTCGGGTGGGAGTCTTTGTTGCCATATTCGTGATCAACTTTCAGCTTTGCACTGCCTCATCCTATACACTCTTCTTCAGTTCCTAGAGTGACAAGGTTCACCTGCATTTCTAAAACACAGTAATACCAGGAAATTATCTGTTTTTTCATTATATCAACCATTTTAAGATGCTTTGGAATAAAAAGAAGGCTCAGAAGTGAATTCATGAATTTTATTGAAGCTTATAAATTGGAATACAATAGATTTTGAAATAGTCATGGCAAACAAAATTGAGAAACAAAGTCAGATCTCCGGGAATCCAAAGCATGAAGGATACAACCACCATGTCAACCAGAAGTAGGGCTGAGTTTGCTCTCATGTCCGACGCTCTTCAAATGTTTCTAGAATGCTTTCGAATGTGAATTCCCTTCCAAAATACCAGGTGTCCGAGGTCTTCATTACCAGATACATAACTTCACTCATCTGAGCCGCCTTTATAGGTTTTCAACTTAGATCCTCTTTCGGTTTCAAGACGCCCTTTGCGGGTTTTCATCTTGAACCCCCTTTTATTTATTTTTTTGATATCTAATGCACCCTTTTTGGGGTTTTCACCATAGATATTTTCTCTTTTGGCGAGAGCGCCCTTTCGGGTTTTCACTCTGCCCCTTTTTTGATCTCTTTTTGTATTCTTCAAGCATAATACTTTTTGACCGAATCCGAATTCACCGACTTGTGTAGCTCCTTGCCGTCCATTTCAGTAAGTATTAGTGCCCCTCCGGAGAAGGCTTTCTTAACAACATAAGGCCTTTCTCAGTTAGGCATCCATTTCCCACGATCGTCTCAATGTATCTGTAGGACCTTTTTTTAGCACAAGATCCCCCTCTCAGAATTCTCTCGGGTGTACCTTTTTGTCATATGCCCGCATTATCCTCTTTTGGTACATCTGACTGTGACAAATTGCCCTCAATCTCTTTTCCTTGATGAGATTTAATTGGTCAAATCGAACCTGTATCCATTATGCATCATCTAGCTTTACCTTTGACAACACTCGAAGCGACAAAATTTCAACTTTAATGGGAAGCACTGCCTCTGTCCCATAAACTAAGGAGTAAGGTGTTGCCCCGGTTGAAGTCCGTATCGACGTTCAATATGCAAACAGGGCGAACGGTAGCTTCTCATGCCAGTCTTTGTAAGTTTCTGTTGTCTTTGATATGATCTTCTTTATGTTCTTTTTTGCCGCTTCTACTACCCCATTTATCTTTGGGCGATAAGTTACTGAATTGTGGTGAATGATCTTGAATTGTTCACACACTTCCATTATCACTTTGTTGTTGAAGTTTGTAGCATTATCAATAACAATTCTTTCTGGTAACCCATATCGGCAAACTATTTCTTTCTTCAGGAACTTACTGATAGTGGTTCTTGTAATGTTGGCATAAGAGGCTGCTTCTACCCACTGGGTAAAATAATCTATTGCCACAAGGATAAAACGGTGTCCGTTCGAAGCTTTAGGATGAATTTGCCCAATAACATCCATGCCCCAAGCAGCAAAAGGCCATGGTGAATTCATGGTATGTAGAGAGACTGGTGGAGAATTAATCTTGTCATCATATATCTGACACTTATGACACTTCTTTGCATATTCAATGCAGTCCCCTTCCATGGTCATCCAATAATACTCGTATCTCATAATCTTCATGGCTATTGAGAGTCCATTTGCATGTGTGCCACATATCCCATCATGTACTTATGCCATTATGTTCTATGCTTTATTCTCATCAACACATCTTAGCAAAATCTGATCTCCACTCTCTTTGTATAGAATTTCCCCGTCGAGTACATATCCTGAAGCCATTCTTCTGATAGTTCTTTTTTCATTGTCATTTGCCCCAGGGGATAAGTCTGATACTTTAGGTATTGCAAAATATCATGGTACCAAGGATGTTGATCAATTTCCTCTTCTATGTTGTAACAATGAGCATAGGTTTCATAACTCTGCATATGGATAGGCACCATATCTTTTGATCTATTTCCTAGGAATACCGAAGCCAGTGTAGCTAAGGCATCTGCCATTTGGTTGTCTTCCCTGGGGATGTATATAAAGGTTATTTCCTCAAACTCCTTTATTAGCTTCAGAATCAACTTTCGGTACTCAATCAATTTTACATCTTTTGTTTCCCATTCTCCACGAAGTTGGTAAATCACCAACGCCAAATCCCCATACACTTTTAAGACTTCTATTTTTCTTTCGATGTCAGCTCGCAGGCCCATGACACATGCTTCATATTCTGCCATGTTATTGGTACAAAGAAATTCTAGCCTGCTTGTGAACGGGTAATGTACATCATCTGGTGAAATCAATACTGCTCCAATTCCCCGTCCAAGGGCATTAACTGCTCCATCAAAATACAACTTCCAAGTTTTTCTTTCTGGAATTATGGTTTCTACCGAGGAGATATTCATTACATCTTCATCTGGGAAATCAAAGTTTAGGGGTTCACAATCCTCCATCGCACGAATGGCTAAGAAATCTGCTATGTCACTTCCTTTTATTGCCTTTTGATTCACATACACAATATCAAATTCTGACAATAGCATTTTCCAACGTGCCAATCTTCCAGTCAATGCTGGTATTTCCATAATAAATTTTGAATAGGTGGGTACCGCACTTCACATTTAGTAAACTTTTTACTCAAGTAATAGATGGCTCTTTCTTTCTTTCTTTCTTTCATGTGTCATCATGTTGCCCCAATACACATCCCGTTGAATTCTCGTAGACTGTCAGGTAGAGGATTAGCGGCCTGCCAGGAACTGGTGCTACTAATATGGGAGCATTGATTAGTTATTTCTTGATCTTACCGAATGCCTCTTGACACTCTTCATTCCATTCTTCGGGGTTATTCTTTTTCAACATCCTAAAGATTAGATCACATTTATCAGTCAATTGTGATATGAACCGAGAAACATAATTCAATCTGCCAAGGAATCCACAAACTTCTTTTTGTGAGATGGATGGCAGGAGGTTCTGGATAGCTTTCACTTTATCGGGATCTATCTCGATTCCCCTTCTACTAACAACGAACCCAAGAAGTTTTCCAGATGTTACTCCAAAGGTGCATTTGTTAGAATTGGGCTTCAATTGGTATTTTCTCAATCTCAAGAATAACTTTCTCAGATTTTCGATGTGCTCCTCCTCAGTATGGGACTTGGCGATCATGTCGTCTACATACACTTCAACTTCTTTATGCATCATGTCGTGAAATAAAGTCACCATCGTTCGTTGGTAAGTTGCCTCAGCATTCTTTAGTCCGAAGGGCATCACTTTGTAACAATACGTGCCTCATAAAGTTATGAAGGTTATCTTGATCATGTCTTCTGGACTCATCTTTATCTGATTGTATCCCGAGAAGGCATCCATAAAAGAAAACCAGGAATGCCCTGATGTATTGTCGACCAAAATGTCTATGTGTGGCAAAGGGAAATTATCTTTTGGACTGGCCCAATTCACGTCCCTGTAGTCAACACACATTCGCACTTTCCCATCTTTCTTTGGTACATGAACTATGTTAGCCACCCATTATGGATATTGAGATACCACAAGGAAACTGGCATCAATATGTTTCTGTACCTCTTCTTTTATCTTTATTACCATTTCCGGTCTCAATCTTCTAAGCTTCTGTTGAACCGGTCAGCATTCAGGTCTAATGGGAAATTTGTGTACCACTATGTCAGTATTCAATCCTGGCATATCTTGGTAGGACCAGGCAAAGACATCTTTGAACTCACATAGTAGATCAATTAATTCATGCATCTTTCTAGGAGAAAACGCTGCCCCTATCTTCACTTCTCTTTTGGTTTCTTTTGTTCCCAGATTGAGAATCTCCAATTCTTCCTTGTGGGACATGATCTGCTTATCTTCTTTTTCCACCAACCTCAGTAATTCTTCAGGGATTTCACATTCTAATTCATCCTCAACTTCATTGATTTTCGCTAGAAATACTAGATGTTCAGTTCCTACTCTAGGATTGGGTTTAGGATCATTCATGCAGTCGATAGTTGAAGACATGCAAAGAAAATAATAATATATTTTGAAAAGGATGCGAAAAATAAAAACTCGTTTGCCATTTGTGAATTAGCATGGAAAGCATCTTTATTAAAATTATTGTATAATGGCCCTTTACAGATAATCCCCTTATACCCGCGAGCAAAGGTATAAGGTGGTCCCAGTATTTACTTTGTTTCTATATTGGTTACAAGGAAAGTATCTTCAGCTATCCGGTTCTTCAATGTCTCGCCTGGGGCACAAGGACAGATCATTCTCAGATATTCACTAGGTCAAGCACCTTCGAAAATTCCACCAACAAAAAGCCCATCCAGATCATTGCCAAAAATTTCCTCCTCACGCAATCTTATCGTTTCTTGATTAACTTCCTTCAGCTGTTTTTCAACAGTCTTGAATCCACGCGATTTGAAAATCTTTGACATATCAAAAGATGTCACCAGTCGGGAGGACGTCTCTGTTCCTTGCATGCGGGCTTTCCTCTGTTCTCTCTTCTTCCTTAACTCTCTCAATCGATCTTGCACATTAGGAGTGAACCCCAATCCAAAATGATCCTTCTTTATAAGAATGGGCCTTGGTCGCAAACTTCCCTGCAAGTGTTTTCTAAGTCCCTTGCATGTCTTCGCACCCCTTCCAAGTGTCTCTCGTACAGTCATTTTGGTGAAGTTTGACAGTCTTGGCCGTGGAAACAGTTTTCCCTCAGCCACGAAGGTGGCATTCACAAATTCTAGCGCCCGGAAAGAACACTCCAAGGCATTCTCATCTGTCTGAATATATGGAACATCAGTTGTTACGGAGGCAATGATGTCTTCCTCTGCTCCAAGACTGACCAACTTCCCTTCTATAACAAACTTGAGTTTCTGGTGTAGAGACGATGGGACTTCCCCTGCTGAGTGAATCCAGGGTCGCCCAAGCAAGCAATTGTAGGTTGGCTTGATATCCATTACAAAAAAATCTATATTGTAAACTGTCAGTCCTATCAGTAATGGTACTTCTATCCTCCCAGTACATCCCGTATTGTTCCATCAAAAGCTCTCACAGTATCCGGATATGCCTTCATATGGGAATCATCAATAGGCAACCTTTGCAGATGTTGAGTGTGTAAAAGTTCTATTATTTACACCCTTTTTAACCCATATTTCTGCTGCATTCAAGCATAATTGCATTGCATTTAAGTTAGTTTTCAATAAAACATCACAATTATATAAAAGGCACGGATTCTACTAAAAGATGGCATATTTTGCAGGTAGCTGCCATGGTTGACGATGAAGGCAGGCGCAGGGCAGATAAGCAGAAGAGCTGAACTGGACAAGCAGCCGAAGAAGACGAACCTGTCATGGACCTGTCGTGACAGCAAGGTGACAGCAGACTTATGAAGAGGAAAAGTAAAGTGGATCTCGATAGATAGAGAAAAATCTGCTCGTCTGTCGTGTGGAAGCCAAATATTTTTTCAAGCCCCGGATCAAAAGATATGTCAAGCCAAAGCTCAAGGAGAAGAAATTCCTAGAAACAAGGATGCGGCTGGAAAGTAGGAGACTTTAGAGATTTAGTCTTTATTAGAATCTTACTTTTAATTAAAGTTGTAATCCTTGTTACCTTAGATAACTTGAGCCCAAAGCTTATATAAGGGCATAGATTAAACCTAGGGCATAACCGATTACCCCATAACCGAAACCAAACCCCTGCCGTCCACCCGTCACCGACATGTTCTAAATTCCTCCTAGGGCTACGGGTTGTTTTGTAAAGTAGTTGCAAGGGTTGCTTTGTTTTTAGGATTTTTCAAGTTCAATAAAATAAACTTCAAGTTCTTTTATCTTGGTTTTAATATCTTGCAAGAGCATCGGGAGAGCATTGTGAGGTTATCCATTTACTTAGCATCGGGAGAGTTAAGTATACGAAAAAGATAAGAGCGCGTTCTCTAGTTTATAGTTGAACCATCTCGTGCCTAGGGATAGGGCGAGGTTAAGTGGCTAAGGAAGAATTCATACACATCGGTGTTCATCCTTCGATTCACGCCGGGAGGTATCATCAAAGACGTGATCATCGACAGACTTGTGCCTAGGGATAGGGCAAGGCAGATCTGGGATTCTTGCCAAGCTTGAAGTACGGAGTTAGTGTTCGCTGCCGCGACAGCTAACGGATAGCCGCCGCGACAGGTGCTGTCGGCGACGGGCGCGACGACAGAACTGGAGATCCTAAGCAATTCAATACCTGCACTACTGAGCAACTCAATACCAGCCCATTCTCTCTATCTTGATTTCTCAATCCTTTATTTTACGTTTTTACCTTATTATTCTCGTGACAACTCTTAATTATTTCCTTTACTTTCGTGCAGTAAACAAGGTGAAGTCATTAGCCCAATCCCTGTGGAGACGATATCCGATACTTCGTATCACTTTACTACTTGCGTCGTGTACACTTGCACTACAATTGCGATAGACTATTTTACACGCAACAAGTTTTTGGCGCCGCTGCCGGGGATTGGCAACATAACTACATCTTTCTTTTATTGCACTTTTCGCTTTTATTTTTATTTTCTTTTTTTTTCGTTTTTATCTTTATTTTTCTTTAATTTTTCTTTTGTGTTTTCAACTCTTGCTTTTCACGAGGTTTTCTTGTTTATGCGCAGATCCAAAAGAGGTGAAGATCCTGAGTATAAATTAGATCCGGAGATCGAACGTTCCTTCAATCTCAAGAAACAACTTCGCCGACTTTTAGACAGAAACGAATATCTCGAAGAACAGCTAGAGAAGATGGGCCATAACCAACCCGCTGGTGGTTTCATACCACCCCTTGGCAATAATAACCCACCTGTCGGCGATCCGCCCGCAGCAGGTGGACGACGGTCATGTTGTGACTACATGCTGAATGATCATGTAGAGCTGGAGACCACGCTGCCGGATATTGATGTTGATAACTTCGAGCTTAAACCTGTCATGTTTAATATGATCAACAACGCCGGACAGTTTAGTGGTTCTGCGACAGAAGATGCTAGGGAGCATCTCAAAATGTTCCAGGAGATCTGTGGTTCGTTTAGACTGCCAGGAGTTAGTCCGGAGATACTAAGGCTTCGGTTATTTCCCCATTCCTTGAGGGACAGAGCTAAAACTTGGTGGAATAAACTAACACCGGGTTCCATTATGACTTGGGCAGATTTAACTCGTGAATTTTTATCTCGTTTTAATCCTTCGCATTTATCTGAGCGATTGCGTAACAAAATTGCTACTTTTCAACAGGAAGATGACGAGCCAATGCACGAGGCCTGGGACAGGTTTACTACTCTTCATCGGAACTGCCCAATGCATGGATTCCCCGTCTGGAATCAGGTAACTAAATTCTATAATGCTGCTAACTTACAAACTCGCATTAGAATTGATTCTGCAGCAAATGGACTATTATTGGATAAAGATCCAGACGAGGCGCTGCAAGTTTTGAAAAATCTGGCTAAGAATGAGGAGCAGTTTCCGACTGCAAGAAGAGGGGGTAAACGGGTACTGGCTGTCAAGGATTATGAAGCCGACAGCACTATGAAATCACAGGTAGCATTCCTTACTAAAGCAATGAAACGATTATTAAATGAAGTTGAACTACAAGAATTTGCTGTCGAAGAAGTTTGTACTATCTGTGAGGGAAATCATAGTAGGGATGAGTGCCCTATAAATGTAGAAGAGGGAAAATATGTTGGAAATTACAAGCCAAACTACAATTCCAACAACTACAATCCTAATTGGAGGAAAGATCCCAAATTTTCTTGGAGTAACCCCAACAATGCTCTGAATCCGCAAGTGCATCATCAGAATCAGGGGGGCCCTAGATTGTTGACGCGACAGCAACAGCAGCCGCAGAACCTACCGCAGAACCTGCCGCCGCAACAGCAACAGCAGCCACCACCTGCCACGAGTAGTATATTGGAGCAGACTCTGGCCACTTTTATGTCTCAGACTGGTACGTATATGGACAATATTAATCAGTTTGTCAAGAAGACGGAAAACTTTATGGATGAAACCAAGATGAGAATGACAAATCATGAGGCTACCTTGAAATCTCTAGAGACACAAATGGGTCAGGTGTCCCAGCATATTAAGCCAAGGCAGAATGGAGGTTTTCCTAGCAATACTGAAAATGCTAGACCGCCCCCACATGAGCAATGTAAGGCGATTACTACTAGGAGTGGGAAAAAGTTACCAGGACCGGAAAAAGCTGAAACAGAAAAGGAACCTGCCTTGGATAAACCTGCCGAGGAAGCTGCCCCGACAGGTGATAAACAGACTGCTGCCGATGAGCCTGTCACGACAGCAGAAGCGACAGAGGAGAAGAAAGATGAATATCGTCCTCAGATTCGCATGCAGTGGGAAGGACGCATCGCTGATTATCGTCCTCCACCACCTTTTCCTCAACGGATACAGCAAGCTAAGCATGAATCTCAACTTAAAAAGATGTATGATATTTTTAAACAGGTTCATATTAATATTCCGTTGTTAGATGCTGTTAGGGAGATGCCCGGTTATGCTAAATTTCTCAAGGATGTTATGTCGAAAAAATCTAAACTTGGGGAATTTGAAACGGTAAGGATGCAAGAAGGTTGCATGAGTATTCTTCATCGGCAGCCACCCCAGAAAAAGAAGGATCCGGGGAGCTTCATCATACCTTGTGTAATCGGCGACAAATTTGTGGGTAAGGCACTTTGTGATCTTGGAGCTAGTGTTAATCTAATGCCCAAATCTGTTTTTCAGAAATTAGGTATTGGGAAGGCGCGGCCCACAACAGTTACCCTGCAGCTAGCCGACCGCTCTTACGTTCACCCCGAGGGAAAAATTGAAGATATTTTGGTAAGAGTGGATAAGCTTATTTTTCCTGCTGACTTTTTTATTTTAGATTGTGAGGCAGATGAGAACGCACCAGTTATCCTTGGGCGACCCTTCTTAGCCACGGGAAGATCATTGATTGATGTGGAGAAAGGAGAACTCACCATGCGAGTAAACGATCAAGAGATTAAGTTGAATGTTCTCCAATCAATGAAACGTGCTGATTTGGACGAGGAATGCAAGGCCATCATTGAGGTGACCTTTGATTACCCCTGCATCAGGTCGGGCTGCCGTGATAAAAAATTTGGTCACTGCTGCGACAGCCATCTACAGACCTGTCACGACAGCGATGACGACAGCACCGACGACAGCAACTCCTCTGAATCCGATACATCTGATACTGAAGGTCATGAGGAGGTAAACTGGTTAGACCATCGTCCAGGTAAGTTATTCGAACCCTTGAATTACACTTCGGATAACCATTTAATCCAAAAGCCCTCTACTGTTGAACCACCTGTCTTAGAACTTAAGCCCCTGCCAGGGCAGCTTAAATATGCTTATCTTGGTTGTGATGACACACTGCCCGTAATCATCTCTGCTAAGCTGCCGCAGGAACAAGAACGACAGCTGATCGACATGCTAAGGCAGCACAAAAAGGTGATTGGATGGACGATAGCAGACATTCAGGGCATTAGTCCGGCGTTATGCATGCACAAAATCCTTCTTGAGGAAGATCATAAGCCGACTATAGATGCCCAAAGGCGGCTAAACCATGCGATGAAGGAGGTAGTGCGTAAGGAGATCATTAAATGGTTAGATGCTGGTATTATTTACGCCATCTCCGACAGCAAATGGGTAAGCCCGGTGCAATGTGTTCCCAAGAAAGGAGGCATGACCGTGATAACCAACGAAAACAATGAACTAATCCCAACCAGGACTGTGACCGGTTGGAGGGTTTGTATGGACTATCGGAAGCTTAACAAAGCTACCCGAAAGGACCACTTCCCTTTACCCTTTATTGATCAAATGCTTGATAGATTAGCGGGTAAATCTTATTATTGTTTCCTTGATGGTTATTCAGGTTATAACCAAATTGCTATTGCACCGGAAGATCAAGAGAAAACGACTTTCACATGCCCCTACGGAACATACGCATTTAGGAGGATGCCGTTCGGCCTCTGTAACGCACCTGCCACCTTCCAAAGGTGCATGATGGCAATATTCTCCGACATGGTAGAGGACTTCCTTGAGATTTTCATGGATGATTTTTCCGTCTTTGGAGACGATTTTGAGAGCTGCCTCGGCAATCTTCAAAAGGTACTTGAAAGATGTGAAAAAGCTAATCTTGTTCTAAATTGGGAAAATGCCATTTTATGGTAGATGAAGGGATAGTTCTAGGCCATAAGATTAGCTGCCATGGGATAGAGGTCGACAGGACAAAAATTGAAGTCATAGAGAAGCTGCCGCCGCCAACCACAGTCAAGGGCATTAGGTGTTTTTTAGGGCATGCTGGTTTTTATAGAAGATTTATTGCAAATTTTTCAAAGATCACCAAGCCGCTATGCCATCTCCTAGAGCAGAACCAACCCTTTGACTTTAATGAGGAATGTACTGAAGCATTCAAGGTTCTGAAGGAAAAGTTAGTGACAGCCCCCATAGTACAGCCACCAGACTGGACACAACCATTCGAGATCATGTGTGATGCTAGTGACTATGCTGTCGGGGCAGCACTTGGGCAGCGCAGAGACAGGCTGTTTCACGTCATATATTATGCTAGCAAAACATTAAATGAAGCCCAAGTGAACTATACCACCACAGAAAAGGAGCTGTTAGCTGTGGTGTTCTCCATCGACAAGTTTCGTTCTTACATACTTGGAACGAAGGTAATAATACACACCGATCATTCTGCCCTCAAGTATTTGTTCGCAAAGAAGGATGCGAAGCCTAGGCTGATACGATGGATCTTGCTATTACAAGAGTTCGACCTTGAGATCAAAGACAAAAAGGGGACAGAAAATCAAGTGGCGGACCACTTGTCGAGGTTGGAGACGGGACAGAGTCTACCGTTAGATGAGACACACATACTGGAGACCTTCCCAGATGAGCAGCTTTTTGCTGCCGCAATCGCTGTCGCGACAGCCATGGCGGCAGGTAAGTCTTCTAACCTTCCCTGGTATGCTGATTTCGTTAATTTTATAGTTAGCGGAATATTACCTTCTGATCTTAATTATCAAGCAAGGAAGAGGTTCCAAAATGATGTTAAACATTATTATTGGGACGAACCTCTTCTTTTCAAAATGTGCGCAGATCAGGTTATAAGAAGGTGTGTACCACAAGAAGAACAAGAAGACATTCTCCATCACTGTCATGCGTCACAATATGGAGGTCACTTAGGAGGCAATAAAACTGCTGCCAAGGTGCTGCAGTCAGGGTTCTACTGGCCGACACTATATAAAGATGCACAGGAATTTTATAAAAGCTCTGACAGGTGCCAGCGAACAGGTAACATCTCGAGGAGAAACGAGATGCCACTGCAGAATATTCTAGAAGTAGAGATCTTTGATGTTTGGGGGATTGATTTTATGGGACCTTTTCCATCTTCGTGTGGAAATCTTTACATCCTCCTAGCAGTGGACTATGTCTCCAAGTGGGTTGAAGCAATCGCAACTCAAAAGAATGATGCCAAGACGGTCCAAAAGTTTTTGCATAAAAACATTTTTTCTAGATTTGGCATCCCTAGGGCGATTATCAGTGATGAAGGGAGACATTTTGATAATAGGGTAATTGCTGCTGCTCTAAAGAAATATGGTGTCAAGCACAGGATCGCGACAGCATACCACCCACAGACCAATGGATAGGCTGAGATTTCCAATAGGGAAGTAAAGAACATTCTTGAGAAGATGGTTAAACCAACTAGGAAAGATTGGTCTTTACTGCTGAATGATGCACTATGGGCATACAAGACAGCTTTCAAGACTCCATTGGGCATGTCTCCATTCCGACTGATTTATGGGAAAACCTGTCACTTACCTGTCGAGATCGAGCACAAAGTATATTGGGCAATCAAGGCAGTGAATATGGACTTGGACAAGGCCGGCCAGAAAAGGTTATTAGATCTGAACGAGATTGAAGAATTACGGACAATGGCCTACGACAACGCAAGGATTTACAAGGAAAAGACTAAAAAGTGGCATGACAAGAAACTGCTGCCACGACAGTTCTGCCCAGGGCAGCTTGTGTTGTTATTTAATTCTAGACTTAAACTCTTCCCAGGAAAGCTAAAGTCTAGATGGTCTGGCCCGTTTCAAGTAATTCAAGTTTTTCCCCATGGTGCCATCACAATTCAATCATTAAAAGACGGGCACCAATTCAAAGTCAATGGACAACGACTCAAGCATTATCAGGGGACTGAAGCCCCAGGAATTCAGGAAGTGGTTACTTTAGGAGATGCCCCACAAGGCACCCCTAATTTAACCTAAGTTTTATTTCTATTTTTATTATTATTATTTATTAGGAATTAGGTTTATTTTATTCGAATAAAGTTTTGTTTTTCTAATTTCAGTTTTTAGGAAATAAAGGAGTCAAGAAGAAAAAAAAGAAGTGGCCGAAACCCACCGCCCATCCACCAGCCCAATGAAGCCCATTTATGATAACCTGTCGTTTCAGCTGCCGGCGCAGACGGACTTGACAGGCTGTCAACAGTTTGGCGCTGCAGACGCAGAAGCGTGCGGCAGATGCACAGCAGACGCATAAATGCGTGTCAGACACATCAGACACGCTACATCCAATCTGCCGCCCCGTTCTTCACTCCTGCCGTTGCGGCATTAAATGGGCAGCTACTCGACCGCTATATAAACCCCTTCCCACTTTCATTCTTCATCACTTCTAATTTTTTTCTCTCTTGTTTTTCTCCTCTAGTTTTATTTGTTTTCTCTCTTTCACAGCCCTTGCAACCAAAATGTCGTCGAGACAAACCCGCCGTAATACTGCTGCCGCTTCTTCCTCAGCAGCAACATCACCCTTCGCCAATAAAGAACTATGGGAGGAGCATGGCTTCATTTACAACAGAGATGCTCCTCATATGGGACTCCGGCCGTTCATTTTCAAGGCCATCACGGCTCACCTATGGGAGTATTTTGCTGAACAACCGGCCGAGCTTAACGACACCTTAGTCCGAGAGTTCTACGCAGCCATAGACAGCAGAACGGCGATATCTGTCACTGTTCGAGGAGTGCAAGTACCTTTCACTGCCGACAGCATCAATCACATGTTTGGCCTTTTCTTTGGCCCCGGTGATGATGCTCACCAGGAATTCATCAACTCCCTCGACTCTGCCACTTACGATGCCATCATGGTGGAGTTAACAGAGGCCGGTACATCATGGACAACCAGCAAGAAGAACCCCCACTCCGTCAATAGGGGGCAGCTCCTCCCCGAAGCAAAATTGTGGAACGCTTTCATCAAAAAGCGTATCCTGCCCTCGTCCCATCACACGACAGTCAACCGACAGCGGCTTGCCCTGATTCACTCCATCATGCACAACAGGGCCATTAATGTGGGCAGATATATGAGGGACAACATCCTGGACTGTGCCTTCCGCTCTGACTCACGCCTCTGCCTACCGTTCACCATAACTTCCCTCTGTCGATGTGCTGCGGTGCCCGAGGATCCCTCCGACAAAATCAGGAAGGGCAGAGGTTGGACAGACAATAACATCAACAGCCTCATGGAGCTGATCGCGGCTACACCTGTCTCCTCCTTCAACCCTGCCGGCTCACCCGCAGAATCATCAGAGGAACCACCCACCGACCCTGCCACCGAGCCTGTCCCTGATGCTGAAACCAACGCCACTCCGACAGACCAGTCTGCCCTCATCCTCGCTACTTTACAACGGGTAGAGGAACGCCAAATGGGATTGATGACATTTATTCGGGACTTCACGAACTCCACAGTAAATTTTATTACCCAAACTTTAAATTTTCCCGATGTTCAATTCCCTACTTTTCCTGCCCATTATTTCATAATCCCCACACCTGTCCACACGCCCACACCACCTGCCTCCCCATCCCACTCGACTGCTTCCACCAAATCACCTGCCCCGACGGCAGAAGGCAGCCCACCGGCAGACACCTCCCCTCGAGGAACCAAGAGACCTGCCACTGATGACAGCCCTCTTATCCAGAGGAATTTGGAGAGTGACTTTACGAGGGTCAAGAGGATTAAACATGTGGCAGACAAGAAAAGGCTGCCTAAGGCTAGTACCACTACCACCAGCAGTTGGGACAGCGGCAGCAGTTCCGATGTTCAGCTCGTGGAGCAACCTGTCCCTGAACCTGTCTCTGAACCTGTCCAGCCTCCCCCACAGCGCAGACGCCGCCGTCAGATCTGAATCAGCAGCAGCAGCGAGGGCAGCGACTGAAAATTTAAGTTTTTTTTATTTTCCTCTGATTGCTGCCTGCCTTTATATTTTGTGATGTACTTTTTCTTTATTTTATTGTTCATGTCATTTTGCATTGAGGGCAATGCAACCCTCGAGTTTGGGGGTGGCAACCCTCCATCAGTAATGGAGTCTTAAGTACATCTTTTTATTATTTGTTGTGTCTTTTATTTTAAGGTTAAAAAAAAATCAGAAAAGATTAAACTGTTGGCTTAAAACTGTGAAGTTAACTTACCTGTCATGACATCTCTGTCGTGACAGCATCTTTAGGACAGGTTAAGGAAAAGTTTAGAGCCTTTCTATAGTTCTGAAAACGTAAACACTTTTGTGACTGTTATACTACTTAGATTTCTTTTAGCCAAACTAGAATAGGAAAGCTTAGCACTTAGAGTAGAAAAGAGACTAGAATCTCAGGAAACCTAGAGGTGCCTACCACCGGCTCTAGGCAGATAACCAGAGAAAAACTTCTAGAGGTGCCTATCACCGGCTCTATACAGTTAACTAGAGGTGCCTGAAATACTGGCTCTAGTAAAAGAGAAGAAGTTTGAAAAAAGGAAATAACTAGAGGTGCCCAATTCTGGCTCTAGTAAGAAAAAGAAAGAAAACAGTCTCGTAGAAAAAACTCTAAACAAGCTAAAGTCAAATATTCTAGTGAAACTAAGAGAGTCTTGGCATATAACTGTTCACAAGCATGCACACACTGCACGAGAGCTATAGGGAGATTCCGGACAGATCCAAATCTTTCCGACAGGTTGCTGCCGCCATAGAGAACGAGCGACGGGTAAGGGACAGTTTACTGTTTGAAGGCCAACACAAAATTTTTTTCTTGTTTTCATTTTTTCGTTTAGGTTTTATTGCTTGAGGGCAAGCAAAGACTTGAGTTTGTGGGTGTGTTGAGTGTGTAAAAGTTCTATTATTTACACCCTTTTTAACCCATATTTCTGCTACATTCAAGCATAATTGCATTGCATTTAGGTTAGTTTTCAATAAAACATCACAATTATATAAAAGGCACGGATTCTACTAAAAGATGGCATATTTTGCAGGTAGCTGCCATGGTTGACGATGAAGGCAGGCGCAGGGCAGATAAGCAGAAGAGCTGAACTGGACAAGCAGCCGAAGAAGACGAACCTGTCATGGACCTGTCGTGACAGCAAGGTGACAGCAGACTTATGAAGAGGAAAAGTAAAGTGGATCTCGATAGATAGAGAAAAATCTGCTCGTCTGTCGTGTGGAAGCCAAATATTTTTTCAAGCCCCGGATCAAAAGATATGTCAAGCCAAAGCTCAAGGAGAAGAAATTCCTAGAAACAAGGATGCGGCTGGAAAGTAGGAGACTTTAGAGATTTAGTCTTTATTAGAATCTTACTTTTAATTAAAGTTGTAATCCTTGTTACCTTAGATAACTTGAGCCCAAAGCTTATATAAGGGCATAGATTAAACCTAGGGCATAACCGATTACCCCATAACCGAAACCAAACCCCTGCCGTCCACCCGTCACCGACATGTTCTAAATTCCCCCTAGGGCTACGGGTTGTTTTGTAAAGTAGTTGCAAGGGTTGCTTTGTTTTTAGGATTTTTCAAGTTCAATAAAATAAACTTCAAGTTCTTTTATCTTGGTTTTAATATTTTGCAAGAGCATCGGGAGAGCATTGTGAGGTTATCCATTTACTTAGCATCGGGAGAGTTAAGTATACGAAAAAGATAAGAGCGCGTTCTCTAGTTTATAGTTGAACCATCTCGTGCCTAGGGATAGGGCGAGGTTAAGTGGCTAAGGAAGAATTCATACACATCGGTGTTCATCCTTCGATTCACGCCGGGAGGTATCATCAAAGACGTGATCATCGACAGACTTGTGCCTAGGGATAGGGCAAGGCAGATCTGGGATTCTTGCCAAGCTTGAAGTACGGAGTTAGTGTTCGCTACCGCGACAGCTAACGGACAGCCGCCGTGACAGGTGCTGTCGGCGACGGGCGCGACGACAGAACTGGAGATCCTAAGCAATTCAATACCTGCACTACTGAGCAACTCAATACCAGCCCATTCTCTCTATCTTGATTTCTCAATCCTTTATTTTACGTTTTTACCTTATTATTCTCGTGACAACTCTTAATTATTTCCTTTACTTTCGTGCAGTAAACAAGGTGAAGTCATTAGCCCAATCCCTGTGGAGACGATATCCGATACTTCGTATCACTTTACTACTTGCGTCGTGTACACTTGCACTACAATTGCGATAGACTATTTTACACGCAACAGCAGAGTCACCATTGGCATAACATTCAAGGCGGATCCATTGTTAATTAGGACTCCTGGCAGCACAAATCATTTACAGTGCGTGGTAATATTCAAAGCTTTTACTGACCCCATTCCTCCTTATGGAATTTCATCATCGGTAAATGTTATGTAGTTGTCAGCAGTAATATGATTCACAATTCTGTCTAGTTTATCCATCGAGAGATTATTTGGAACAAATGTCTATTTAAGCACCTTCATCAAAGCATTACGATGCCCCTCAGAACTCAGCAATAACTCTAGGACTGAAATCCATGCATGTTGCCACTTAAATTGTTCTACTATGTTGTACTCACTGTGCTTTAAAAACCTCTAAAAGTTCTCGGGCTTGCTCCTCTATCACCGACTCATTTACCTTTGGAGCAGGATTGTAACCCCCTCGTCCCGGTCTGGTCAGATGACCGGTCCGAGTGGGCCACACGGGGAAAACCGAAGCGAAACCCGTTGAGGTTTCCCCTCGGTTAACGACCCAGAAGATTTATTTTAGCTTTAGTCTTGTCTAGATGTATATTTAATTCCTATGTGAAGCACAACAGCGGAAGATACAAACAATGAAACATTCTCCGACCAGACAAGACATAAAACAGCCCATTTTAATGTTCTACAACAGGCCGTTTCGAAACGCCCATAGGGTGTTCCGACAAGCCTTGACTTAGACAACAGGCCAGGGTCAACCATAAGGTGACCGTTCCGAAACAGGGGTGACCCGTATCGGAACGACCCAGACGGTCAATTTCTCGTGGTCAACGAGATTTGACCGTTTCGAAACTTCAAAGGCCCGTTTCGGAACGCCTACATCTCGCCAATTTCTCAAAATTCCAGTAGCTAAAGTGTTCCGAAACGACCCCATCCATTTCGAAACGGCAGGCCATTTGCAAGGAACCGTTCCGGAACAGGGGGACCCGTTCCGTAACGCCCCCTGTCTGCAGACTCAATCTTGCTGTTTTAAGGCACAAAGGTGCCCCAAAACACCACCAAAACACATCACGACACCACGTTGATTAAACCTAAGGCATACCAACCATACTAGCATGCTTCAACAAGATTTAGACAAGCCTAACACTAAGGCAAAACCTCACATTCAAGCATTCATTCAAACATCATTCAAACATAAAGATGGCCTCTAAGGCATTTAGCGAGCATTCAAAATAAGCAAATAGGCATGAGTCAACATTCATCATGGCAATACAAACCAAACAAAAGCAAGGCATCAAGGAGTCTAAACATGCTCCTAACAACCAACAACTATCCAACAAAACCATACATGTCCCATTGCTCAAACTATTACATATCCAAACATTAAAAAAAATCCATACTTGAAGCACTCAAGGCTAACAACCACACTTGGAGCCTTCCACTTGCGCAAGCAACCCACGAACTAAGGATCTGCAATGTTGAACAAAGAGAGCGTAAGCAATGATGCTTAGTGAGGGTAAGCTCTAAAAACAAACCTCAACATTGCAGGGTCCGGGCACGATCTAGCCAAGGCATTTTACAATCATACCAAGGATCCACAAGAGCCACAAGATAAGATGCATGAGCAATATATACAAGTAAATGTCATGATCAACAAGCTCTAACTTTCTCAACATAAATAGCCACATCAAACATCCTCATAAGGATCATTAATCTCAACACATTGATGCACATATCAATCCACATTGGCACCTAGTTATGACTCAAATACGCGGATAATCGTTGGAACTCACATCCAACAACACAACCATTACCTGACGGTGGGATTACACTCATCACCGGTCTCGCGGAGGGGATTCTACTCATCCTCACGCCCCGTCGATGGGATTCCACTCATCACCGACTATATTTAAATACAATTTCCGGGCGTACCCGTACTCCTCCTTGGTGACTCAACGCCACCAAGGCCACGCGCGACTTTTGACTCATGTGTACACACTAACATCCTAATGATCGATCATTTGTATTCAAGTATACTAGTGCCAATATTTACCCATTTCAAACAATTTCGTGCTTAGCACGTACTCACCAACAACCATCATCATGCATGTCTCAAGTATCACAATTCATGTCTCATCTTACATGTATAATACAATATACATAAGCACACACATCACATTTCATATGAGACATACACAACCACATAAATGAGTTCATCCAAAGGCTCTAGATCAAGCTTAGGATTAGGCTACCACCCTAATCCTAACTCTAGGTGGGTCTACCAAGCCCAACCTAGTCCATGTACTCGAACCAACCATTTTAAATCCATTTAAAACATTTAACCACTCACCTAAGCTTCCAAGCTCAAAAACCAAGCAAGCGATCGTCTTCAATTTCCCGGATTCACTTCCGATGCTTCACCGATGCCCAAACTTGATTCTAATCAATCCCAAACACAAACAAAACATCCACAATCAATATTTTATCATCAAAACTAACCCGGATTAACATTGCCAAGCATCCAACACTCAAAATCAACCCCAAAACAGAATTTTCGAGCAGCCCTTAACACCCACTGAATTCTCCCATTTCAAACACCCAAACAAGCATCAATTACACCCAAAATGATCCTCATATATCATACCACCTACAGCCCCCAAAATCCAACATTAAACAGCCCCAAATCCCACTTTAAAACCCTCCAAAAACCCTCTCAAAGCCCAATTCCGAAAATTCTCAAAATCACTTGAAATTCATATATGATATACCATTTGACTTCCTTATACCATAACTAAGCATATTAAATCAAGATACTTTACTTAACAACTTAAAAATCTCATTTTTAATCAAAATATTCAAAAATGACATTTTCTAAAACTTCCATGGAAACTAAAATGAAAGGTACTTTTATGAAGGGGAGGATGAGGGGAAGTCAAAAGTACCATTACCTTTCAATTCGGAGTTGAAATGGAGAAACTTTTGGATGAAATAGTAGATTGAAGAGGGGGGGGGCTTCTTTCACGTTAGAGAAGAAGATGAATAGTGGGAAAATAGGAAGAAATGGGTGTTTTAATTGTTTCTTTAAATTCAAAGGCTAAAAGACCACATTGCCCTTAATGAAATGGGACATTCACAAGGGCACACCATTAATGGCTATTTGGGATTAAATTTCAAAACTTGGTCCACATTAAATTAACTAATTTGAAAATGAAACCCGAAATTTAAAGAACCCTTTTAATTATGAAAACCGAGCCCAAATAATATTAAAATATTATTTTCTCCTAACCCCTAAACCCGGGTGTTACAACTCTCCCCCACTTAAGGAATTTCGTCCCCGAAATTACCTGGTGGAAACAAATACGGAAACTGCTCAACCATATCTGCTTTTCTCTCCCACGCGGCCTCTTCCACACCTCTATGTCTCCACAACACCTTGACCAACTCTATGGTCTTGCCACGCAACACCTTGCTATCAGAAGCAAGTATCTCTACGGGCTCTTCATTATAGGACAAATCTGGATTTAACTCTATCTCCTCAACGGGCATCACATGAGAAGGATCCGATCTATATCTCCTAAGCATAGACACATGAAAGACATCATGGATCTTTTCTAACTCAGAAGGTAGCCTCAAACGATAAGCTACAGGCCCAATCCGCTCGACAATCTCATACGGACCAATGAACCTCGGACTCAACTTGCCCTTTCGGCCAAATCTCATTACCTTCTTCCACGGAGATACTTTCAGAAATACTTTTTCACCCACTGAGTACTCAACCTCTTTCCTCTTCAAATCTGCATAAGACTTCTAACGATCGGAAGCTGCTTTCAAGCGGTCACATATCAACTTTACTTTGTCGGTAGTTCCCTTAAGCAAGTCTGGCATATGTAACAATCTCTGACCTGTCTCAGCCCAACAAATCGGAGTCCTACATCGTCTACCATACAAAGCCTCATAAGGTGCCATCTGAATACTAGACTGATAACTGTTGTTGTAAGCAAACTCAACCAACGGTAAGTGCTTCTCCCAAGAACCCTGGAAGTCAATCACACAACAACGAAGCATATCCTCTAGAATCTGTATCACTCGCTCTGACTGCCCATCGGACTGCGGATGATAAGACGTGCTAAAATGCAAACGGCTACCTAGAGCACTATGCAAGCAACCCCAGAACCTCGAAGTGAATCTAGGATCCCTATCTGAAACAATAGACTTCGGAACTCCATGAAGTCTCACAATCTCGCGGATATACAAGTTTGCCAACTTGTCTAAGGAATCCGTAGTGTTCACTGCTAAGAAGTGAGCACACTTAGTGAACCTATCAACAATCACCCAAACTGAGTTCTTCTTCGAAGGAGACAAAGGCAATCCCGATACAAAGTCCATGGTGATCCTCTCCCATTTCCATTCCGGAATCTTCAAAGGCTGTAGCAAACCTGAAGGAACCTGATGTTCTGCCTTCACTCTCTGACAAACCATACAACGGCTCACATACTCGGCTACATCTCTCTTCAAACCAACCCATAAGTAACCGCTCTTCAAATCTCGGTACATTTTGGTACTACCCGGATGCATAGAAAAGGGACTTGAATGTGCTTCACTCAAAATCTGACGTCTCAACTCAACATCTTCCGGTACAACAATTCTATCTCTAAAGCACAACAGGCTCTCACCACTGAAACTATACTCAGTCGGTCTTCCTTCGGCTATGTCTTGAACATGAGGAACTAGGCTCGCATCTTGCAACTGTTTCTCTCTAATCAACTGAATCAAGGAAGGCTTCACTTGCAACTCGGTGATCAAACCACCATCATCGAACACACTCAATCTAGCAAACATAGCTCTCAGCTCAACGACCACTTTTCTACTCAAAGCATCGGCTACTACATTTGCTTTACCCGGATGGTACTCAATGGTCAAATCATAATCTTTCAACAACTCTAGCCATCTTCTCTGTCTCAAGTTCAACTCTTTCCGTGTCATCAAGTACTTCAAGCTGTTGTGATCAGTGTAAACAATACACTTCTCACCATACAAATAGTGACGCCAAATCTTCAATGCAAACACAACTGCGACTAGTTCTATATCATGAGTAGGATAGTTCTTCTCATGAATCTTCAACTGTCTAGAAGCATAAGCAACAACTCTTCTATCTTGCATCAAAACACATCCTAAGCCTACGTAGGAAGCATCACTGTAGATCACAAACTCCTTACCTGAAACAGGTTGCACTAACACTGGAGCATTTGTCAAAGCTTCTTTCAATTTCTCAAAGGCCTTCTGTCTTACATCTGACCATTCAAATTTGACTCCCTTTTGCAACAATTTAGTCAAAGGAGCAGCTACCCTAGAGAAGCCATCAACAAACCTCCTATAGTAACCGGCTAATCCTAGGAAACTCATAATCTCGGTCACGGAATTAGGTTGCTTCCACTCAACAATAGCCTCAATTTTCGATGGGTCAACACGGATACCTTCGGCCGAAACAACATGGCCAAGAAATACAACCTCTCGAATCCAAAACTCACATTTACTAAGCTTCGCATACAACTGATTGCTCAACAATCTCTGTAAAACAAATCTCAAGTGCTCATCATGCTCTTCTTCTGTCTTCGAGTACACAAGTATATCATCAATGAAGACAATTACAAAACGATCTAGATAGTCCCTAAAAATTCTGTTCATCATGTCCATGAATGCTGCCGGTGCATTCGTGAGCCCAAATGGCATCACAAGAAACTCATAGTGACCATATCTAGTCCTAAAAGCTGTCTTCGGAACATCACACTCTTTCACCTTCAACTGATAGTACCCGGATCTCAAATCTATCTTCGAGAATACTGAAGCACCTCTCAACTGATCAAACAAATCATCTATACGAGGCAACGGATACTTGTTCTTCACAGTCATTTGATTCAACTGTCTATAGTCAATGCACATGCGCATACTACCATCTTTCTTTTTAACAAACAACACGGGAGCACCCCATGGAGAACTACTAGGCCTAATGAAACCACGGTCTAATAATTCTTGCAACTGACTCTTCAATTCTTTCAACTCTTTCGGAGCCATGCGGTACGGAGCTATCGAAACTGGATTAGACCCTGAAACTGTCTCAATCACAAACTCAACATCTCTGTCAGAAGGCAAACCAGGCAACTCTTCAGGAAACACATCTGGAAAGTCACACACTGTTCTGATATCCTTCGGTCTAGCTTCACTCATATCCGGATTCATAACATAAGCTAAATAAGCTCCACATCCAGAGTCCATCAACCTATGAGCCTCTAAAGTTGACACCACATTAGACAAGAACTTAATGTTCTCGCCCACTACCACTACCTCGTAGTCATCAGAAAGCTTCAAAGAAATTCTCTTTGTCTCGAAATCCACACTAGCCCGATGTTCAACCAACCAGTCCATACCCAGAATAATATCAAAACCATAGAAAGGAAGTCTCATCATATCAACTGAGAACACATGACCCTGAATCTTCAGTGGACACCTCCTATACATACGTCTAACCACAACTGTCTCACCAAAGGAACTAGTAACATGCATACCTACATCTAAGATCTCAACAGGGATATCTAACTTCTGTGCATGCTCACTCAAAATGTAGGAATGCGTAGAACCCGAATCAACCAAGGAAAGCAAAGACATAAACTATAACTCGAAATTACCTGCTATCACATCGGTGTCGTTCCCGGCCTCTCTCTGAGCATAAACTCTCGCTGGTCCTCCCGCCTCTGGCTGCACAGCCACAACATGAGCAAGGTTCCTCTGAGCATCACCCCTAGGTGCATCAGCCATAGGCTAGAAGTAGCCACGACCGCGCCCACAGCCTCTCTGAAAATCATTCGCTCTCGCAGGAGCCTGAGCAATGTTCGGTGCCTGAGCTGCCTGACGCGGACAGTCCCTCCTACAGTGGTCCCTCGAACCACAGTTCCAACAAGCATGGAAGTTACCCCAGCACTCCCCAGTGTGCTGTCTCCCACACTGTGCACACTCGGGAAAACGCCCTCCTCCTCTATGGCCCTGATGGCCTCTACCATGGTGGCCACCGCCACGTCTCTGATCAAACTGATGTTCGCCACCTCTGTGCCTCTTAGCATCTCTACCATCAAAGTGGTTATGCCTCTTGCCAGAACTAGAACCACCAGCTCGTTTGGCCGAACCCAAACTATGCTCTAAATCCTTGGCCCTCGCGACCAACACATCAAAGTCTGAGTAGTCAGAAGCTAGTGTGTACCTCTTAACCTCTTCATTCAACCCGTAGCGGAATCGGTTGCAACGTTCCACTTCAGTAGGAACTAACTCTGGAGCATACTGACTCAAGCGAACAAAGCGGATCTCATAATCAGTCACAGAAGCATCTCCCTGAGTAAGATCCATAAACTTTCGCTTCTTCTCATCCAAGTACCTCGGTCCCAAGTACCTCTTTCTGAAAGCAAACTCAAAGAAATCCCAATCTATCTCGGCCTCTGGAACTCCGGTAGTAATGGTGACCCACCAGGTGTAGGCATCACCCTGAAGCAATGAGATCACACAACCCAATCTACATGCGCCCGTACAACCCATCTGAGCCAAGATACGAACTATCTTCTCCAACCACAACTCTGATCTCTCTGGAGTAGATCCTCTAAACTCCTCGGCTCCCAAGCTACGGAGCCTCTCCAAAGGTAGACTAGCATCATCACACCTAGGCTGAGCTGCAACCTGAGCTCCCGCAACTGCGGCCTGAAACGCTCCCGCTATCGCTAGCACTAGCGGAGTCATATCAATTCCAGCTGGACCTTGGCCACCTTGAGGTCCATCTCCTCCGGCTCCATCTTCACCTCCAGCTCCAGGTGGTGGAGGTGGTGGTGGAGCGCCAACTCCCGCGGCCACCGGCCCTTCCAGATGAGCCTCCACACCAACAGCCGGCTCAACAGGAGCCGCAACCCGTGGTTCCTGACGAACCACTCTCGGTCTACCTCTCGGTCTAGACATCGCTCTCACAAATATCAACTACAACCACAACAACAAAACATACAAACTGGGTTAGCAAGGCAAGGCTTCCAAGTGTTCAAGTACGTTCCCTCACTTAAAAATCATTTCTCCAATGTAATAGTAGCAATGGGACTCACACACACATACTTTAAAATAAAACAATCAACATACTTGTCACACAAGCAATCATTCTTGCAAAACAAGCAAACACCGTGCAATCCAATTCAAAAACTTAAGCTTACCTCACTTACCTGCCCAAGGTCTCGGTAACCTTAGGCTCTGATACCAACAAGTGTAACCCCCTCATCCCGGTCTGGTCGGATGACCGGTCCGAGTGGGCCACACGGGGAAAACCGAAGCGAAACTCGTTAAGGTTTCCCCTCGGTTAACGACCCAGAAGATTTCTTTTAGCTTTAGTCTTGTCTAGATGTATATTTAATTCCTATGTGAAGCACAACAGCGGAAGATACAAACAATGAAACATTCTCCGACCAGACAAGACATAAAACAGCCCATTTTAATGTTCTACAACAGGCCATTTCGAAACGCCCATAGGGTGTTCCGACACGCCTTGACTTAGACAACAGGCTAGGGTCAACCATAAGGTGACCGTTCCGAAACAGGGGTGACCCGTATCGGAACGACCCAGACGGTCAATTTCTCGTGGTCAACGAGATTTGACTGTTTCGAAACTTCAAAGGCCCGTTTCAGAACGCCTACATCTCGCCAATTTCTCAAAATTCCAGTAGCTAAAGTGTTCCGAAACGACCCCCATCCGTTTCGAAACGGCAGACCATTTGCAAGGAACCGTTCCGGAACAGGGGGACCCGTTCCGAAACGCCCCCTGTCTGCAGACTCGATCTTGCTATTTTAAGGCACAAAGGTGCCCCAAAACACCACCAAAACACATCACGACACCATGTTGATTAAACCTAAGGCATACCAACCATACTAGCATGCTTCAACAAGATTTAGACAAGTCTAACACTAAGGCAAAACCTCACATTCAAGCATTCATTCAAACATAAAGATGGCCTCTAAGGCATTTAGCGAGCATTCAAAATAAGCAAATAGGCATGAGTCAACATTCATCATGGCAATACAAACCAAACAAAAGCAAGGCATCA
The DNA here is from genome assembly GCA_030270665.1 of Hibiscus trionum. Taxonomy (NCBI): domain Eukaryota; kingdom Viridiplantae; phylum Streptophyta; class Magnoliopsida; order Malvales; family Malvaceae; genus Hibiscus; species Hibiscus trionum. Next base: position 9,618,939 of record BSYR01000010.1, on the reverse strand, counting down.
AGGAGTCTAAACATGCTCCTAACAACCAACAACTATCCAACAAAACCATACATGTCCCATTGCTCAAACTATTACATATCCAAACATTAAAAAAAATCCATACTTGAAGCACTCAAGGCTAACAACCACACTTGGAGCCTTCCACTTGCGCAAGCAACCCACGAACTAAGGATCTGCAATGTTGAACAAAGAGACCGTAAGCAATGATGCTTAGTGAGGGTAAGCTCTAAAAACAAACCTCAACATTGCAGGGTCCGGGCACGATCTAGCCAAGGCATTTTACAATCATACCAAGGATCCACAAGAGCCACAAGATAAGATGCATGAGCAATATATACAAGTAAATGTCATGATCAACAAGCTCTAACTTTCTCAACATAAATAGCCACATCAAACATCCTCATAAGGATCATTAATCTCAACACATTGATGCACATATCAATCCACATTGGCACCTAGTTATGACTCAAATACGCGGATAATCGTTGGAACTCACATCCAACAACACAACCATTACCTGACGGTGGGATTACACTCATCACCGGTCTCGCGGAGGGGATTCCACTCATCCTCACGCCCCGTCGATGGGATTCCACTCATCACCGACTATATTTAAATACAATTTCCGGGCGTACCCATACTCCTCCTTGGTGACTCAACGCCACCAAGGCCACGCGCGACTTTTGACTCATGTGTACACACTAACATCCTAATGATCGATCATTTGTATTCAAGTATACTAGTGCCAATATTTACCCATTTCAAACAATTTCGTGCTTAGCACGTACTCACCAACAACCATCATCATGCATGTCTCAAGTATCACAATTCATGTCTCATCTTACATGTATAATACAATATACATAAGCACACACGTCACAATTCATATGAGACATACACAACCACATAAATGAGTTCATCCAAAGGCTCTAGATCAAGCTTAGGATTAGGCTACCACCCTAATCCTAACTCTAGGTGGGTCTACCAAGCCCAACCTAGTCCATGTACTCGAACCAACCATTTTAAATCCATTTAAAACATTTAACCACTCACCTAAGCTTCCAAGCTCAAAAACCAAGCAAGCGATCGTCTTCAATTTCCCGGATTCACTTCCGATGCTTCACCGATGCCCAAACTTGATTCTAATCAATCCCAAACACAAACAAAACATCCACAATCAATATTTTATCATCGAAACTAACCCGGATTAACATTGCCAAGCATCCAACACTCAAAATCAACCCCAAAACAGAATTTTCGAGCAGCCCTTAACACCCACTGAATTCTCCCATTTCAAACACCCAAACAAGCATCAATTACACCCAAAATGATCCTCATATATCATACCACCTACAGCCCCCAAAATCCAACATTAAACAGCCCCAAATCCCACTTTAAAACCCTCCAAAAACCCTCTCAAAGCCCAATTCCGAAAATTCTCAAAATCACTTGAAATTCATATATGATATACCATTTGACTTCCTTATACCATAACTAAGCATATTAAATCAAGATACTTTACTTAACAACTTAAAAATCTCATTTTTAATCAAAATATTCAAAAATGACATTTTCTAAAACTTCCATGGAAACTAAAATGAAAGGTACTTTTATGAAGGGGAGGATGAGGGGAAGTCAAAAGTACCATTACCTTTCAATTCGGAGTTGAAATGGAGAAACTTTTGGATGAAATAGTAGATTGAAGAGGGGGGGGGGGGGCTTCTTTCACGTTAGAGAAGAAGATGAATAGTGGGAAAATAGGAAGAAATGGGTGTTTTAATTGTTTCTTTAAATTCAAAGGCTAAAAGACCACATTGCCCTTAATGAAATGGGACATTCACAAGGGCACACCATTAATGGCTATTTGGGATTAAATTTCAGAACTTGGTCCACATTAAATTAACTAATTTGAAAACGAAACCCGAAATTTAAAGAACCCTTTTAAATATGAAAATCGAGCCCAAATAGTATTAAAATATTATTTTCGCCTAACCCCTAAACCCGGGTGTTACAAGGATCTTCTTTAAAAATCTTCTCGGGAGCAGCAAATACCCTTTCCTTAACCTTCTCGGCCTCTTTCATCACTTATGGGGAGGAGTAACACCTACCACTTCGAGTGAAATGACCTACTTCAATTACTGCCTCCGCGTTTGACTGCTTTTCTTTCTCCGATTCTTTCTTTGTTTCTCCACTTGGCTTTATCTCCTGCAATTTCTCCTTCTCTGGTATTGACACACTGGTCGTGTAATTCCAAGGGACCGCATTGGTGCTCTTGAAAGCAAACAGAGCAGGAGTTGAGATTACTATTTTTTGTGTCACCACTGGCTTTGCACTTGCAACCCTCGGTCTAACGGATACAACCAATGGTTTATGTACCCCATATTTCACCCCAGAGCTTTCTGATGCACACACTTCAACCTCTTTTCTTGTCCAAACCTTCTCAAAGAACTCAATTTCTTTATTATCCATCATTTTTTGAATTAGGTCCTTGAACTCCTGACATTGTTGGATTTTATGATCACATTCCTAATGATATTCACAATACACCTTAGCAGGTGCTTCCATCTCAATCTTCATACGAATTTCAATCATCTTGGCGTTATATAGCTGTTCAAACACCTATCTCAACAGAGATTGAATCTCTGATACATCAGTCTTTCGCCTCTTTGCCTCGTTATATTCCTCTATCATGTTTACCCCACGTCCTCCATGACTCGGAAGGGGATTAGCTGCAATACTGGGCTCATCAAACTTCAATATCCCAGTATTGATCAGATTCTGCACCACTTTCTTGAATGTTGTGCATGTTTCAATCGAGTGTCCTGGCATTCTAGCATGAAATTCACAATGGGAATCTGCTTTGTACCATGGAGGGTAAGGAGGCTGCAGAGGTGTCAGATGATACGGCCTCACCAGATCCGCGTCATGCAATTGAGGGTGTAGTTCATCATATGACATTGGGATGGGTGTAAATGTAACACCCAATTCTCAGTCTGGTAGAGAACCGAGTCGAGGAGTGTTACCGGAGCACGGTGCGACAAACAATGATATAGATTTCATTTTAAAACATACACTAGATCGATAGAAAGTGTACAATATATGTCCAACGCACCTATTAGTCATTATAATCAAATAGAATATACAATTATCAACCTAGGGCCGTTTTACGACTATTGCAAGTATTAAGGACTAATTTGTAAACTCTAGCAAATTTGAAGTCCTTCGATGTGAAAACTCTACCAAGATGAAATTCCTTACTTAAGGGTTATATTTACCTAATTACATCCAGATCGGAGAACAATAACACCGTCAATTAGCCTTTGCAAGATTCAATGACTTGAATATAACATTTTCAAACTGTTCAATGAGGCTTAATAAACTTACCTAACCCCATTTCGGAACACCTTAAGCTATTCTGGTACGGGTACACGAGAGTCAAAACTGTTGACCATTCTTTTTAGACCATTTCGATACAGGCTTGACCCATATCGGAACGAGTTGGCCACCATTGACTTTGACATTGACCGTTCCGAAACCCGTATCGAAACAATGGTCTCTAGAGCCTAAATGTTCCGAAACGACAATACTTCGTTTCGGAACACCCAATTCCAGTAGCAAAATGTTCTGAAACTGCATTACTTCGTTTCGGAACGCCCACAATCTCAGGTTCAATTCAGTGTTCCCGTACCGAAACGACATCACCCGTTTCGATACGGACATGCCTGTAATGACAGATTTTTGCTTGTTTTTACTCGAATTACCCTATTGAATGATGTCCAAATGCAACGAAACTTTACATGCAACATTTTAATTGTATGAACATCTAGCATGCTGAGTTTTATGACCATCTGAAAACGTTTACTATGTTCTTACCTATTTAAGCTAAACATGCATTTTAAGCCATTCCAAAAGACCCAAGAAGACCATTTAGGGACAAAGACCATATAACAAAATAGGCAAAGCACCATCACAACAAAACATGCATATATGACTAGTTTAACTACATTGCCACCTTTCTAGGATTTCAAATGTCATAATTACATTACTTGTAGCTTAGTAGTGACTCTTCTTGACGGCTGATCCGATCTTCCACGAACAAATCTTTTTAACCTAAAAATGCATGAGATGAGACACATTAGACACACTTGCCTAGTGAGGTAGTCACAAACAATGCAAGTAATAGAAATGCCATGATTACGATTATTCATAATCTTATGCCAACATTATCAATGCTATGCAATGATACACAAAGTATAAACATGTTTCGTATTCATTCATAGTCCTTGGATTGATTCAAGATTGTGGATACGCGAATTCCTACGCCTCGCCAAAACAATGAATGGTCTATTCCCTCCGCCTCACCAATATGACCAATAACATTACATATCCCTCCGCCTTGCCAAATCAATATAGGCCATATCCTTAAGACTGTAGTCCACCCGTACACTAAGCTCATGAATTCTATGGCATGCCAATTGTATCCCGAGTCAAATCCAATCCAAGGTTTCAAAGTTCTTATTCATTTCAATAATCATTGTTCAATGTATTCAATGTAGCCGGTGATCAACATATGTATCTCAACATCAAAATCTCATAAGTTGGTAACAATGTCAATGTCCGATAATTTCAATGCAATAATCCAATTACAATGTTTATATCAATGACAATAATCAATGTTCAATGGTAACTTATCGAAACTTACCAAAGTGTCTTATCGACACTTACCAAAGTGTCTGATTAACCATCCAATGCAATTGCTTCAATAGCAATGTTAGCAAAACAATCTAAAATAACAAATAATGATCCGGGAAGGCCTTTCACCTAAACCCGAGACTCCGACTACACTCACCTTTGCAATCCGAAGCTTCAAGGCTCTCAGATAGCAATCCCTTTGTTCCTTGCTTGTGATGGAGATGATGATACCTCTTTCTCCACTTCTTGAGCTAGAAAGATTAATAGAAACTTATTAGAGTTGGTGTTTCGAAATCAAAATCAACATAAGGATGTCAAAATCAATATCCGACTTCAATAGAGATGACAACAAGGAGATATCCATGGATAGTCAAAACCCTAGCTTAAAATACACTCAAAATATCCATGGAATCCAATAACCGATTGGGGAATATAGCTTACCCGATCGATAACAACGTTTCAATATCGATAAAGTGAAGAAATATGAAAACTTGAATTTCCACTAATGGAGGTGTATGCTTAGATGAAGAAGATGATGAAAGAGAGAGAGAGGTGCTAGCTTGGAATGATCTCGGGTAAGCTTTCTCTACTTTCCTTTTGTTTCTATTTTCAATTTCTAACATTAAGCTTTCCTTCACTTGAAGGAAAGTTATCTGATAACTCCACGTAGTGGACATTTTTAATTAAAGAGGGTTAATTGCAAGGTTAGTCCCTCACTTTTCATACAATTGTAGTTTTTCCCTCCAACTTACACTTCTTCCATTTTAGCCACTAAAAGCTTAATATTGCTTAATAGAGTTCAATCACAACGTTTTAAGCCAACTTAGGATTTGATAGCAATAATTAACTATTCGATGCAATATTTAAACTCTACCAATGTAGGATTTCCGATTAACGAAACTTAATTCTGACTAGACCGAATTTCGGGGTGTTACAACTCTCCCCCCTTAAGAAAAATTCATCCTCGAATTTTACCTGAACTGAAAAGATGCGGATATTATTGTCTCATAGTTTCCTCAAGCTCCCAAGTGGCCTCTTCAACAGTGTGACTCCTCCAGAGCACTTTTACTAATGGTACAGTTTTGTTGCGAAGTCTCTTGACTTCTCTAGCAAGAATCTGAACCGGTTCTTCTTCGTAGGATAAATTTGGCTGAAGTTCTACTGATTCGGGTTCCACAATGTGTAAGAGGTCAGATTGATACTTCCGAAGCATTGATACATGAAAGACATCGTGGATTTTACTCAATTTTGAGGGTAACAAAAGTCGATATGCCACTGGGCCAATCTTTTCAATGATTTCAAAGGGTCCAATGAACCGGGGGCTAAGTTTTCCCTTCTTGCCAAACCTCAAGACTTTCTTCCACGGTGATACTTTAAGAAAAGCTTTTTCACCAACTTCATATTCAATGCCTCTCCTTTTGAGATCAGCATAACCTTTTTGTCGATCAAAGATAGACTTTAGGCGATCTTGAATAAGGGTAACTCGCTCCTCAGTTTCACGAAGCAAGTCAGGGCCTAACATCTTACCCTCGCCTAGCTCCGACCAACATAACAGAGTTCTGCATCGCCTGCCATACAGTGCTTTATATGGTGCCATTTGAATGGATGTTTGGTAGCTATTGTTATAGGAAAACTCGACCAGGGGTAAAGATTTCTCCCATGTCCCACCAAAATCGATAATACAAGCCCGTAACATGTGTTCCAATATATGTATAGAGAGATTTAATAACAATACACGTTTCTAGGATTTTCAACAGACATGTGGTTGATGAATTACCTGAATCACCCTTTCTGACTGACCGTCAGACTGAGGGTGAAAAGCTGTGCGGAGATTAACTCCGGTGCCCAGAGCTCCTTGTAGGGTTCTCCAAAACCAAGATTCAAACTGGGGGTCTCGATCGGAGATGATAGACTTTGGCACTCCGTGGAGTTAGATTACTTCTTTGATGTATAAGTCAGCTAACTTAGGAAGACCGTAGTCCATTATAACTGATATGAAATGAGCTAACTTTGTGAAACGATCTACTATAACCCATATAGCATCATGCTTCGCAGGGGTTAACGGTATACCACTAACAAAATCCATGGTTATCTTTTCCCATTTCAATTTCGGTGGATCAATAGGTTGTAAAAGTCCTGTAGGGGCACAATGTTTTGCCTTAACACGTTGACACGTGAGGCACTTGGAAATGTAATCAACAATATCCTGTTTCATGCTTGGCCACCAATATAGCTCACGTAGATTCTTATACATTTTCACCGACCTAGGGTGAACGAAAAAAAAACTTGAATGAGCTTCAGCCAGGATGTCGGTGCGGAGAGTTTCATCATTAGGCACACAAACTCGATCATGGAAACATAAGAGCCCTTTAGAATTAATTCTGAAATCCGGATTATCCGATAGTTTAAAGGCAATAGCCTGGAGCCCGAAATCTTGTTCTTGCAAGTCCTTGATTCGTGAAATGATAGTAGACTGAACTTGAATTTCAGCTACTAGTTAAAGGTGCTTCCGAAGTCGGAAGTGATCGTTAATTGCTCGAGGAGCTACAAGAGAGCGATATAATAATGAGTTAATATAATTCACAATGCTTATAACCTCAGGTCCATAATCAATGCTTACCAGGCAAAGGTTTGCAGTTGAGTGCATCATCTACAACATTGGCCTTGCCTATATGGTAATCAATGAAGAGATCATAATCTTTAAGAAGTTCTATCCACCTCTGTTGTCGAAGATTCAACTCCTTTTACGTCAATAAATATTTGAGGCTTTTGTGTTCGGTGAAAAGATACAATTTCTCCCCGTAGAGATAATGCCTCAAGATTTTCAATGCAAAGACAACTGCATCCAATTCTAGGTCGTGGGTGGGATAATTAATCTCATGTGGCTTAAGTTGCCTCGAAGCATAAGCATTAACCTTACCTTCTTGCATCAATACACATCCTAACCCATGATGCGAAGCATCACTGTAAACTGTATAGTCTTTCCCAGACTCAGGCTGGGTTAAAACAGGTGCATGGGTCAGGACTTGTTTCAACTGATGAAAGCTTTGTTGTTGGACCTCAGTCCAAACAAAAGGAGCTTCCTTTCGTAGCAATTTGGTAAAGGAGCGGCTAATATAGAATATCCTTTCACAAATCTACGGTAATAGCCAGCAAGCCCAAGGAAACTTCTAACCTCACCAACATTCTTTGGCGGATGCCAATCTACAATAGCTTGAATTTTCTTCGGGTTCACCTGAATATCCGAAGTTGATACGACATGCCCCAAAAAGGCCACTTCAGTGAGCCATAACTCACACTTAGAAAACTTTGCATACAATTGTTTCTCTCTTAGAGTCTGAAGTACTATACGAAGATGGTCTTGATGCTCCGATTCATTCTTGGAATAAATTAAGATATCATCAATGAACACCACCATCAATTTATCAAGATAGGGTCTAAATACCCGATTCATTAAATCCATAAAAGCCGCCGATGCATCAGTTTATCCGAAAGGCATCACTAAAACTTCATAGTATCGATATCTTGTACGAAAAGAAGTCTTGGGCACATCACACTCCTTGACTTTCATTTGGTAGTAACCCGATCTTAGATCAATCTTGGAAAACACAGAGGCATCTTTTAATTGATCGAACACGTCGTCTATCCTGGGCAAGGGATACTTATTCTTAATGGTGACTTTGTTCAGTTGTCTATAATCAATGCACAAACGCATAGAACCATCCTTCTTCTTGACAAAAAGAACCGGGGCTCCCCAAGGTGAAGAGCTCGGTTGAATAAAACCCTTGTTCATAAGATCTTGAATTTGAGCTTTTAGTTCTTTCAACTCCACAACCGCCATCTGATATGGTGCAATAGAAACTGGAGCAGTCCCAGGTTGCACCTCAATACCAAACTCTACTTTGCGAGTCGGGGGCAATCCTGAAAGCTCGTCAGGAAAAACATCTAGGAATTCATTTACTATGTCAATGTCATGGATCTGAGGTTCATTCTTGGATTTTGTGGACATCGCACACAACATAGAGTTCCGAGATTTCATCAACATTACCCTTTCCTTTCCAAGACCTTGAAGGTACAATTTTCGCTTACTGCAATCTACCCACGCTTGATGTTTACTAAGCCAATCCATGCCTATAATCGCATCAAACTCGTGAATTGGTAAGACAAGGAAATCCACAGGGAACAGAATTCCTTGAATCAAGATTGGACAATTCTTACATACAAGGCTTAAAGCAACACAATCACCTAACGGATTTGTCACGGAGATTTTTGTTGCCAAAGGTTCACTAGACATCCTATGTCTTTTAACTAATTCCAGGCATATAAAAAAATGTGTAGATCTAGGATCAATCAATACATACAATGAGTGTGCATATAACATAACGGTACCTGCTATAACATCAGGCTCGTCATCCACCTCGTGGCCTCTCACATGGTATATCTGGGCAAAGGCATTCGATTCTTGCTTGTTACCTTGCTTCCTGGATCCGCCTGGTCTGCCTGAGGTTCCCGATGGTGCTTGTCTTGGCCCTTTTCCTCGAAAGGATTGGGCGGGTGAAGAGATGTCTCTGTGCACAGCCACTGACTTAGAGGGATTCTGAGGACAGTCCCTGATAAAATGTCATTGTTCCACACAAAAGAAACACGCTCCCGTTTGCTTGCGACACTGCCCTGCTGGGTGCTGTTTCTGACAAAAATTACAAACTAGGTGCTGAATACTTCGGTTCGAACCTCCAGTACTCTCAACTGAGGCCGCCTTAGACCAGGACTGGGTGATAGTATGTGGTCTCTCAATATTCCCTGTACGAGAAGGCTATAGAAATGAAGCTTGCTTCGAACCTTGATACTTGCCCTTCTTATTCCACATGGGAGGTCGTGAATCGCTCCATGTTCTTTTCTCATATCTGTTAGATATATTTCCTCTATGTGCTCTCTGCGCTGCTTCAGTTGCTTTAACCGTTAAATTGATTTTGATATAACTAATGAATTTAATGACTAAATTGAAAAATGGAAAATGAATTTTTAAGTCCTTAAAATCACTCTATATATTTAAAGAAAAATGTTTAAGTCAAAAACTCAACTTGTCAAATGTTTTCTAAGTGTTTATCAAGCCAAAACATTGATTTTCGAGTCACCATTTCGGAACGGCCATTGGGCGTTCCGAAACTGTTTTGAAATTGTTAACCTCTGTTTCGAAACGAATGAAGAAAATCAGAACGATTTGACCCGTTTCGATACGGTTGTATCGAAACGATCTCAAACGTTTCGAAACGGAATTCAAACTTGGTTTCAAAAATATGACTGTTGAAGTTTTTAACTGATTTTAAGATTGTCGTTAAGGCGTATCGAAACGCTTCTAAGCCGTTTCGATACAAGCTTTGACAATGGCAAAGTGTTTCGAAACGAGTTTCGAAATGAGCTCTTAGCGTATTGAAACTATCGTCCCCATTTCGGTACGGTCTATTTATTACACCCCAACGGCTCTTTCTATTTTGGTCTGTTTCGAAACAGGATCGGGCGTTTCAGAACGGGTGGTTGCAGACTGCATTTATGGAGGGAAGATAACATCCCAACAGCTATATTGATGAATGCAACAACCCCAATGGCTAGAATTCAATGAGAAGGTATAAAAGAGACCTCTAAAAGCTCCAGTAACAACTATTGATCTCCAAAGTATTATCCAAACATCAAAGCCAAGCATTTGTGCAAAAATCACAATATTTCTTGTAAACCCCAATTGTGAAATTGTAATTTCCATTCTTATCTATTCAATTAGGTTGAGTGCTTGTAATAGGGCTACATTTTTTTATTAATAGATACTTGTTTTAGCCTTCATCTTCTTTGTATTTCTTGTGTGAGGATTGGGTCAAATTTTGGGTAGAAAATTTGACTGGTATTGTAAAGGTTATCTTCTTAGCCTAGAAAATTTGTGCAAAAATCCTCTTGTCTACCATTTTTAATTTTCCATTCCACTCACAAAGTTCTAAAAATCCAATTCACCCCCTCTTGGCTTATATTGTTTCATTGATCCACTCAACAATTGGTATCATAGCCTACCTCTTTGAAGGATTAACAACCACAAGAGGAGTTCCTAGGAAGAGTGTGATCAACCACAAATCAAGCCATGTCATCTACCTTCGGGTCAAGCATGTACGAATCTCAATCAACCACCAAACCACCTTTCTTCAAAGGTGATAACTACGCCTTTTGGAAGAACCGGATGCGCCTCTTCATTAAATCCAACGATTATCTAGTTTGAGATGCCATTGAAGATGGTCCGTATATTCCAATGAAGAGAGACGACAAAGGGAGATTGGTGCTAAAGAAGAAAAATGAGATGAGTGAAGAAAAGAGAAACAAGATTCAAATTAATGATAAAGCTCTTCACATGTTGTTTTGCTCTTTCGGTCCCGACATCTACTCCAAAGTTTCCTCCATCGAAAGTGCTAAGGAAGTGTGGGATACTCTTGAGACTACTTATGAAGGAACAAATGATATGAAGGAGACAAAGATTGGAATTATCAATCTTAGCTATGAGAATTTCAAAATGGAGCCCGACGAAACCGTGTCAAAGATGTTCGATCGTTTCTCAACAATCGTTAATAGACTAAAAGGTTTTGGATAGATAATTTCGGAAGACAAACTAGTCTGGAAGTTACTCTACTCACTTCCCGAGTCTTGGGATGGGAAGAGAACTGCCATCTTTGAGGCTAAAAATTTGAAGACACTCAAGCTTGATGAGCTAATGGGTTCTCTCCTAACTCATGAGATAATGAAGCAAGGAAGGGAAGATGAAAAGAAAAAGGAAGAGAGAAGAGTGGAGAAGCTAGAGGTAGAAAAGAAGAAGAAGATAGGAGTGGCTCTCAAAGCTTCACTACATGAGGAGAGAACTTCTAGTGAGGAGGAAGACCTAAAAGAATTGGCTATGATAGCAAAAGGTTCTCGCGGTTTATGAGGTCCAACCGAGTTAGGAAGATTCAAAGAAAAATGGACTTCAAAACCAAAAACAAAGAAGAAGAGAGGGATCAAATCATTTGTTTTGAGTGCAAAAAACCGGGTAACATTCGTTCGGAGTGCCCTCAACTCAAGAAGAAGGGCTTTGAGAAGAAGAAGCTCAAAGCCAAGCTTGCTACTTGGAGCGACGAGGAGTCATCCGAGGATGAGGAATACGAAGTGGCCAACCTTTGCCTCATGGCTCTTGAGGAAGATTCCTCCATGGTAACCTATAACTCATCATCTTTTGATTTTACATTTGATAAATTACATGATGCTTATGATGAGTTACAAGAGGTATATGATAAGTTACAAGAGGTATATGATGAGTTAGTTGAGAAGTATAAAGAGACAGTCATAAGAAATAAAAAGATTATTTCGAAATTAAATGATAAAAATGACTCACTTTCTCAAGCACTTAAAATTTAAGAAAAAGATCTTAGGTTTACAAGATGAACTTAAATTATTTTAAGATGAAAATGTAAACTTAAACAATCTTATTTCTCAATGCAATAGTGAACACCAAAGGGTGTTAGATGAGCTTAACAAGCTCAATGAGTCTTCCAAAAATGTTGGTAATGTAAGAAATGAGATAGGTGAATCCTCTAAAACTAACCAACCTAAAAGAAAGACATATAACTACAAACAAAGTGGCATCCATATGCATAATAGAACTAAGAAGATTAGAAGTGTATGGGTTCCTAAGGAACTCGTCAAGTCTAATAATGTTGTTGCTATGTCACCTTGGATTCCTAAGGGAACCAAGCTTTTGGGAGCTAACACTCGTGGACCCAAAATGATTTGGGTACCAAAAACTAAAGTTTAATATCTTTGTTTGTAGGGGGAGCATTGCTACAAGGCCAAAGCACAAAGTCAAAACTCATGGTACCTTGATAGTGGATGCTCGAGGCACATGGCCAGAGACAAGAGTCGATTCATGGACTTAAAGCCAAAAAGTGGAGGAGTAATGACATTTTGTGACAAATCCAAACACCACATTAAAGGTATTGGATCCATAGGTAATCACTCTACTATTCTCATTGAAAATGTTTTATATGTCGATGGTCTAAAACATAATTTATTGAGCATTAGTCAATTATGTGACAAAGGGTTTAATGTCTTATTTGATAAAAATGGGTGCAAATTTGTTGACATTAAATCAAATAATATAATGCTCATTGGTCATCGCATAGGTAATATATACATGGCGCATTTAGATGACATTCATACATCTCATGCATTCTTTGTTGCACAAAATGAAAATGATGCATGGCTATGGCATAGGAAACTAGGACATGCTAGCATTAGTGTTTTAGAAAAAAATTAGTTTTCCTAAATCTAGTTAGAGGTTTGCCCAAAATTAAGTTCTCAAATGATAAAATTTGTGATGCATGCTCTAAGGGTAAACAACATAAATCATCCTTTAAATCCATTAATGATGTTTCTACAAGTAGGTGTTAAATCGTATGCATTTGTACTTGTTAATGACTATTCTAGATTTACTTGGGTTCTATTTTTAAGTACTAAAGATGAGGCTTTAGAAAAATTCATCACATTTTCAAAATTAACTCAAAATGATCTTGAACTTAAAATTTCTCATATTATAAGTGATCATTGAATCAAATTTCAAAATCTAGTTTTTGAAGAGTTTTTAAATGAAAATGGTATTAGCCACAATTTTTTGGCTCCTCGAACTCCTCAACAAAATGGGGTAGTTGAGAGGAAAAATAGAAATTTACCAAAAATAGCTAGAACCATGCTTTGTGAAAATAATTTACCTAAATATTTTTGGGCAGAAGACACAAACACCGCTTGCTACATTGTAAACCGAGTAATGATTAGGCCACTTTTAAAGAAAACACCATATGAGATTTTAAAATCTAAAAAGCCAAACATTAGCTATTTTCATCCATTTGGTTGCAAGTATTTTTGTTTAAAAAAATGGAAAGATAACTTAGGTAAATTTGATGCTAAAAGTTATGAAGCTATTTTCTTAGGTTATTCCTTAAACTCTAAAGCCTATCGTGTATTTAATAAGAGAACTTTAGTAGTAGAAGAGTCTATTCATGTTGTATTCGATGATAACCTCCTTCCGAGGAAGGATTCTTGTGATGATGATGATGTAGGAATCCTTGATGCCTTTGATGGAGGAAAAACTTCAAAGGAGGATGAGTTTCCAACGAAAGAAGAGGATACACAAGATCCACCTCTTGAAGCCTTGAAGGACTTGGCTCTTGAGGAAAAGAATGTGAGCTACCCAAGGGAGTACAACTATGTCAAAGGTGGTGAAATCTTGGGTGATCCATCTAAGGGGGTAACTACTAGATCTTCTCTTAAACTCATGAATCATGTTGCTTTTATCTCATGCATAGAGCCTAAGAACATTAAAGAAACATTAAAAGATTACTTTTGGATTATGGCTATGCAAGAAGAGTTAAATCAATTTGAGAGAAGTAATGTTTGGACATTAGTTGAAAGGCCTAGTAATCATTCTACTATATGAACTAAATGAGTATTTAGGAACAAACTACATGAGAGTGGTAACATTGTGAGAAATAAAGCTAGATTAGTTGCTCAAGGTTACACTCAAGAAGAGGAAATAGATTTTGATGAAACCTATGCACCCGTAGCTAGAATGGAGGCCATTAGGATGTTTCTTGCATATGCATGTTATCATGATTTCAAGCTCTCTCAAATGGATGTTAAAAGCGCATTTAAATGGTTTTATAAATGAGGAAGTGTATGTGGAACAACCACCGGGTTTTGAAGATTCAAAATTTCCAAATCATGTTTTCAAACTAACTAAAGCACTTTATGGTCTAAAACAAGCTCCTAGAGCTTGGTATGAAAGACTTTCAAACTTTTTGATTGAAAAATGTTTTGAAAAAGGTAAGGTGGACACTACACTTTTCATAAAAAAGTATAAAAATGACATCTCAGTAGTACAAATATATGTTGATGATATTATTTTTGGATCTACTAATGAGTGCCATTGGAGTTTGCTAAGTTAATGCAAGGTGAATTCGAGATTAGCATGATGGGGGGAGCTCTCATTCTTTTTGGGACTCCAAATCAAGCAAAGGAAGGATAACAAATTCATCAACCAAGCAAAGTACATCAAGGATATGCTCAAGAAGTTTGGCTTGGAGAATGAAAAGCCTCAAGCCACACCATTGAGCTTATCTACAAAGCTCGACAAAGATGAAGGAGGTAAGTGTGTTGACTCTAAGCTTTATCGCTCTATGATTGGATATTTGCTTTACCTTACCGCAAGTAGACCAGATATGTTGTTTAGTGTTTGCTTGTGTGCTAGGTTTCAAGCTAGTCCTAGAGAGTCTCACCTTATAGCCGTTAAGAGAATCTTTAGGTACCTTAGAGATACCCCTTGTTTAGGTCTTTGGTACCCTAGAGAGTCTCACCTTATAGCTGTTAAGAGAACCTTCATGCTTATTCGGATGCGGATTCCGGGGGGTGTAAAATCGATAGGAAGAGTACATCGGGAACATGTTAATTCTTAGGTAGTATGCTCATATCTTGGATCTCTAAGAAACAAAATAGTGTAGCTCTATCTACCACCGAAGCCGAGTACATATCCTTAGGGAGTTGTTGTGCTCAAGTCCTTTGGATGAAGCAACAACTCTTAGATTATGGTATTAAAGTTGAAACCATACCCCTTAAGTGTGATAACACTAATCCCATATGCTTAACTAAAAATCCCATCCAACACTCTAGAACCAAACATATAGAAATAAGACATCATTTCATTAGAGATCATGTCCTTAAGGAAGATGTTGCTATAGAGTTCGTTGACACCTTAAACCAACTAGCGGACATTTTTACAAAGCCTTTGGATAATGAGCGTTTTTGGTCCCTTAGGAGAGAGTTAGGTATAACTAGCCTATCTTGACCTTTTAGGACCTTTTTGTTGTTAAATTGCTTGATTTCTTGAAAAATGCCATGTTTATGTGTTTTCTACTCCTAATTTCATCCATGCTAATAGTTAGGGGGAGTATGTTTTTGTTTACACATGTCTTTCCTGCTCATTCATGTCATTTATGCATATAGGACTTCATGAAACTCATTTTTCTGCAATATTAGAGCCTCATCTACACTTCCAAGCCTAGGTGCATTGAAACATGTCCAACTGTTTCGACACAGGTGCTTTAAAAGAGTGATGTATGAGTAGGGTGTTTCAAAACGCCTTAAAAGGGTTTCGAAACAATTTTGCCTCTGCCAAGAAGTGTATCGAAATGAGTTTCGATACGGGTCAACACGTGGGATTCGATACGGTCAAAGCTGTATCGGAACAGTCAACTAGACTCGAAATGACAGTCAATGTTTCGGTACCCACGTTTCGGAACGATCGTGTCTATTCCGAAATGGGTATGCGGACAGCTTTAAAAGGGTTCTTTAATGACGAAATCACTTTTAATTAAAACTCTTCAAAAACCCTAAAAACCCTAACCTGGTTTTTCCCTATAAAAACCCTCTAAACCTCATTGTTTTCATCAAATCTTGAAGGCTTTTACACACAAACTCAAGTCTAAGCAAGCCTCAACAATCTTGTGCAAGATTTTCCATTCATTCATCCAAAATCCCCATCTAAGGTATTTTTTCTTCTTTCTTCTTTTTCCTTTGATTTTATTCGAATTCTAGGTTAGAAAATTTTAATTTTGTATATATTATATATTTTTCATCTAGGGTTTTTCAAAACTTGTAAATTTTTTTCAAAATCTTAATTTTTTTGGTTCGAATATATTATTTTTTACTCGTATATTTTTTTTCAGTTTTTCAAAAGTTGTTTTCTCTTAATTTTTTTAAATCTTTTTAAACCTAAATGAGATTTGTAATTGGATTGAATTGAGGATATTCATGCATACACTTCAATTTTAAAATTGCTTGCGTTATGTTTTTAGGATTTTTCAATGGAAAACGCTAACAAGAAACGTAAGACGGGTCAATCGAGTGAAGTTGCTGGTCAAGCAAATATCCGTCGTAATCTCACCCAACTTTTTCTCAAAAGTCTTCGGACTCCATAGATGAAGGATCATTTCTCTTATGTCAAGGATATTGTCGTTCGCAACGAGCGTGTTGTTAATGTCCCATTCCTTGATTCTGAGTGTTTCGCTTTCCGCTATCTAGAGTGTTTTCAAGAATGGAACTTCATGGCTTTCTTGAACATACTGGATATTATCTACAAGCACATGGTTCTCATTTTCTACTCAAATGCCCAGCTCCTTGATAATGAAGATCACTCCGAAGTCATTGGCATTGAGTCATATCTCTTGGGGAGGAAGTTCGTTATCAACATATCCTTCTTAGAGAATGCTCTTGGGCTTAAGAACGAAGGCATTGAGGATGAAACCCACTTTGGTGCTCACACCGGTTCCGTGCTTTCTTTAGATGCTCATGACCGTTTCCTTCACTTGATGATTTCATGGTTTATCCACCCTTCCGGAGGTAAATTCTCTCATATTCGTCAAGTTGATTATTTTTGGCTTGAGTGCTTTCGCCGAGGAGAACGACCAAATCTTGTCAAGATCATGTTCGCCGAAAGGGTCAATAATGTGAAGCTTCGTGAAACCGATGATCTTAAATCATTCACTTATGGGATTGTTTTGAGCTATATCTTTGGCATGCTCAACTTTGATTGCTCATATGATTCTCCGGAACCCCGTAAGAACAAGATTGGTGAATCTTCTCTCCAAGAGTTCGGGTTCCACTAAACTCTTGGCCGATGGGAACCCGTTGATAGGCAAGCCCTCCACCTCAAGTTGAACTACAACCTCAAGCTCCGGGTCCTAACAATGAAGCTCTTATGGCTTTCCTCACCGAGCGGTTCAATACTATGGAGTCGGGTCATGGTGCCATAAATACTCGTTTGCAATCCGTGGAGAATCGTCTCACCTCCCTTGAGAATCAACATCAATCAATAGACTTGTCATTCTCTACCTTCTATGGTCAATGGATGACATTTCGTCGCTCTCAAGCTAAGAACGATGATGATTCTTCGGATGTGGACGGTGACGATGACAAGGCTTAGGGTCTTTATTGCATCGCATATTAGATTATCATATTAGGACTAAGTTTGCACCTCTATTTTATTTATGTTTTATGAACCTATACTTTGATTGTTTTGTTTGGGAATGAGCTTTAAACTTTATTGCTTTACTTTTTTGTTTGGATATTTGAATTATATGAATCTATATTATGTTGCTTATTGCTTTTAACCTTGTCTCTTCTCTTGTTGAGCCTTGTTTATTATTCTTTTTGATCTAACAAAAAGGGGGAGAAGTAATATGAGAGCCAAAATTTTTTGTCGGTTTTGAGTTTTAAAACTTGAATTTTAAATCTTTAAAAAAAATTAAAAACCCATCTTAAATTGAGGGGGAGTTAGAACGTCTTCAAAAATTCAAAACTCTTAAAAATTCCGACTTGGTTTTGTTATATCAAAAAGGGGGAGATTGTGAAACCGATAAATTGATTTTGATATAACTAAAGAATTTAATGACTAAATTGAAAAATGGAAAAAGAATTTTTAAATCCTCAAAACCACTCTATATATTTAAAGAAAAATGTTTTCTAAGTGTTTATCAAGCCAAAACAGTGATTTTCGAGTCACCGTTTCGGAACGGCCAGTGGGCGTTCCGGAACAGTTTTGAAACTGTTAACCTTTGTTTTGAAACAAGTTTCGAAATGGATGAAGAACATCGGAACGGTTTGACCCGTTTCGATACGGTAGTATCGAAACGACCTCAAACGTTTCGGAACGGAATTCAAACTTGGTTTTAAAAATATGAGCGTTGAAGTTTTTAACTAATTTTAAGATTGTCGTTAAGGCGTATCGAAACGATTCTAAGCCGTTTCGATACAGGCTTTGACAGTGGCAAAGTGTTTCGAAACGAGTTTCGAAACGGGCTCTTAGCATATCGAAATGATCGTGCCCATTTCGGTACGGTCTATTTATTACACCCCAACGGCTCTTTCTATTTTGGTCTGCCTCGAAACAGGATCGGGCGTTTCGAAACGGGTGGTTGCAGACGGCATTTATGGAGGGAAGATAACATCCCAACGGCTATATTGATGAATGCAACAACCCCAACGGCTAGAATTCAATGAGAAGGTATAAAAAGGACCTCTAAAAGCTCTAGCAACAACTATTGATCTCCAAAGTATTATCCAAACATCAAAGCCAAGCATTTGTGAAAAAATCCCAATATTTCTTGTAAACCCCAATTGTGAAATTGTAATTTCCATTCTTATATATTCAATTGGGTTGAGTGCTTGTAATAGGGCTACATTTTGTATTGAGAGATACTTGTTTTAGCCTTCATCTTCTTTGTATTTCTTGTGTGAGGATTGGGTCAAATTTTTGGTAGAAAATTTGACCGGTATTGTAATGGTTACCTCCTTAGCCTAGAAAAGGGGAAGAACAATTAGTGGATTGTTGGAAAATCCTTAGTGAAGCTAAGGTAGTGGATGTAGAGTTCGATTGGAACTTGAACCACTCTAAATCCTCTTGTCTACTATTTTTAATTTTTCATTCCACTCACAAAGTTCTAAAAATCCAACTCACCCCCTCTTGGCTTATATTGTTTCATTAATCCACTCAACAATACCCAAAGCCGTAAACATAGGTCGCAACTCATCGCTCAAACCCGCGATAAACAATCGACACTTGTCTTCTTCTATCTTTATAAACTCAGCTCCGTATCGACAATACTTACAGAAATCATGGATGTACTGCTCGATTGGCCGCTCGCCTTGTTTCAAATGAAGAAAAGTGCTCCGCCTTTCCGTAAGATAGTACTCGCTGATGTACTTGTTCTAGAATTCCTTAAGAAAGAATTCCCAAGTGACCGATTCTTTAGGGACGATAAGAAAAGTAATCTCCCACCATATAAGGGCTTCATCGGTCAGCAAAGCAATAGCACACTCTAGCTTATGCTCGTCGGAACACTGCAACTATTTATTTAGGATACGTAAGGTATTATCCAGCTAGTATTCAACAATTTCAGGGTTTCATCATCCTGCCCGGTGAAAGAATAGGCTCAGATTGAAGCCAGTTTGTCCACAGGAGCTCGGACATACTGAGCGAGAGGGAGAGTAGGCTAAACTGGCGGTGTTGCTTGCATCGCAAACATAAACTGCTTAAACATGCTTGCCATATGCTGATAACATTCAGCCTGAGCAGTAGGTGCAGCAGGCTCAGTACCCTGTACATGAGGGTCCTGTGGTTGCGGTGGATTTGGAGGATTTCCTCCCTAACCTCCTCGCCATGCGTCGAGGAGCCGGTAGCATGCTCGTCAATGTGAGCTTCATTTGTCTCAGGCATATCTATATGAAAGATCAGATTAGTCGACAAGTCATAATATACAAAATAAAACTCCTAGGTGGCAAAGTAACTCATTAACAATGCAAATAGACTTCGGTTTAGTCCTTGAATCGACTAAACTCTAGCTCTGATACCACAAATGTAACACCCTGTTCACGGTCTGGTAGAGAACCGTGTCGAGCAGTGTTACCGGAGCACGGTGCGACAAACAATGATATAAATTTCATTTTAAAACATACACTAGATCGATAGAATGTGTACAATATATGTCCAACGCACCTATTAGTCATTATTATCAAATAGAATATACAATTATCAACCTAGGGTCGTTTTACGACTATTGCAAGTATTAAGGACTAATTTGTAAACTTTAGCAAATTTGAAGTCCTTCGATGTGAAAACTCTACCAAGATGAAATTCCTTACTTAAGGGTTATGCTTACCAAATTACATCCAGATCGAAGAACAATAACACCGTCAATTAGACTTTCCAAGATTCGGTGACTTGATTATAACATTTTCAAACTATTCAATGAGGCTTAATAGACTTACCTAACCCAGTTTCAGAACATCTTAAGCTGTTCCGGTACGTGTATACGAGAGTCAACCCTGTTGACTTTTCTTTTTAGACCGTTTCGATACAGGCTTGACCCGTATCGGAACGAGTTGGCCACCATTGACTTTTACATTGATCGTTCCGAAACCCGTATCGAAACAATGGTCTCCAGAGGCTAAATGTTCCGAAACGACATTACTTCGTTTCGGAACACCCAATTCCCATAGCAAAATGTTCCAAAACGGCATCACTTCGTTTTGGAATGCCCACAATCTCAGGTTCAATTTAGTGTACCCGTACCGAAACGGCATCACCCGTTTCGATACGGACAGGCCTGTAATGACAGATTTTTTACTGGTTTTTACTCGAATTCCCCTATCGAATGATGTCCAAATGCAACGAAACTTTACATGCAACATTTTAATGGTATGAACATCTAGCATGCTGAATTTTATGACCATCTGAAAACGTTTACTATGTACTTACCTATTTAAGCTAAACATGCATTTATAAGCCATTCCAAAAGACCCAAGAAGACCATTTAGGGCCAAAGACCATATTACAAAATCGGCAAAGCACCATCACAAAAAAACGAGCATATATGACTATTTTAACTACTTTTCCACCTTCCTAGGAGTTCAAAGGTCATAATTACATTACTTGTAGCTTAGTAGTGACTTGTCTTGACGGCCGATCCGATCTTCCATGAACAAATCTTTTTAACCTGAAAATGTATGAGATGAAACACATTAGGCGCACTTGCCTAGTGAGGTAGTCATAAACAATGCAATTAATAGAAATGTCATGATTACACTTATTCATAATCTTATGCCAACATTATCAATGCTATGCAATGATACACAAAGTATAAACATGTTTCGTATTCATTCAGAGTCCTTGGATTGATTCAAGATCGTGGATACGCGAATTCCTACGCCTCGCCAAAACAATGAATGGTCTATTCCCTCCGCCTCACCAATATGACCAATAACGTTACACATCCCTCCGCCTCGCCAAATCAATATAGGCCGTATCCTTAGGACCGTAGTCCACCCGTACACTGAGCTCATGAATTCTATGGCATGCCAATTGTATCACGAGTCCAATCCAATTCAAGGTTTCAAAGTTCTTATTCATTTCAATAATCAATGTTCAATGTATTCAATGTAGCCGGTGATCAACATATGTATCTCAACATCAAAATCTCATAAGTTGGTAACAATGTCAATGTCTGATGATTTCAATGCAATAATCCAATTACAATGCTTATATCAATGACAACATACAATGACAATAATCAATTTTCAATGGTAACTTACCGACACTTACCAAAGTGTCCAATTAACCATCCAATGCAATTGCTTCAATAGCAATGTTAGCGAAAAAATCTAAAATAACAAATAATGATCCGGGAAGGCCTTTCGCCTAAACCCGAGACTCCGACTACACTCACCTTAGAAATATGAAGCTTCAAGGCTCTCGGATACCAATCCTTTTGTTCCTAGCTTGTGATGGAGATGGTGATACCTCTTTCTCCACTTCTTGAGCTAGAAAGATTAATAAAAACTTATTAGAGTTGGTGTTTCGATATCAAAATCAACATAAGGATATCAAAATCAATATCCGACTTCAATAGAGATGACAACAAGGAGATATCCATGGATAGTCAAAACCCTAGCTTAAATTACACTCAAAATATCCATGGAATCCAATAACCGATTGAGGAATATAGCTTACCCGATCGATAACAACGTTTCGATGTCGATAAAGTGAAGAAATATCAAAACTTGAATTTCCACTAATGGAGGTGTATGCTTAGATGAAGAAGATGATGAAAGAGAGAGAGAGAGGTGCTAGCTTGGAATGATCTCGGGTAAGCTTTCTCTACTTTCCTTTTGTTTCTATTTTCAATTTCTAACATTAAGCTTTCCTTCACATGAAGGAAAGTTATCTAATAACTCCACGTAGTGGAGATTTTTAATTAAAGAAGGTTAATCGCAAGCTTAGTCCATCACTTTTCATACAATTGTAGTTTTGCCCTCCAACTTACACTTATTCCATTTTAGCCACTAAAAGCTTAATATTTCTTAATAGAGTTCAATCTCAACGTTTTAAGCCAACTTAGGATTCGATATCAATAATTAACTATGCGATGCAATATTTAAACTCTGCCAAAGTAGGATTTCCGATTAACGAAACTTAATTCTGACTAGACCGAATTTTAGGGTGTTACTGTAAAATTAAGGGTAAACTAACCCAATGACCACCATACTATGGTAAATGTATTAAAATGACCACATAAAAAATCGACTCAATTGACCGCCCAAACTATTGAAATTGGATCAATGTGAACACCATTCGTTAATGGGCTAACGGAAGGTGACGTGGCAGTTAAAAAATTAAAGGTATAATTACACATTTGGTCTTTACTATTTACACATTCTTTCAATTTAGTCCTAATTTTAAACTAATAAAATAAATTAATTAGGTGGTGACACGTGTCAACACCATATTGGAGGAATTTAATTGTTTATATTTGATATAATAAATTATTTTCCTCCTCCAATCAGGTGGTGACACGAACCCGGGCATTGTAGAAGCAAAGGCAGTGGGTTAGCCACTGCACTAAGAACAATATTGTGCTATGAAACACCAACTTTAATATATGTCTTATTGTTTTCTACATTTATTTTTTTAATTTCACATATAAAATCATACAATTTTTTTTTAATTTAATTAAAAAATATCTGAAATATGTAACTGGAAATGTATTTTAAAAGAGGTACCCTTCAAAGTTAGTTTTTTTTCTTCTTCTTTGGTTTTATTCTTCAGCAATACATTTAGTTTATAGAAAATAAATTCTGGGGTTTTTTATTACTTTAGTTTATAGAGAAAGTTTTAGTTTTTGATTCATGATAATTAATAGGCTTTGACCAATGCTAATTGGATCAAGTATATTTTTCAAATCACGAGCTTTGGGGAAATTATTGGTTTCCCTTTTTACTGAATTTGGTTTCCTTGTACAGTTATGAAATTCTTCCATCTTTAAAATATTATATATGTTCAATTATAATAAATTAAAAATATTAAATTATTATAAAAATTCATTTAACGAATCTAAAATCTTTAAAATTATATATAATTTAAAATTTTTAATTTAATTAAAATTATCCAATTTATTTTTAATTTAATTAAAAAATATCTAAATTATTATATATGTTTAATTATTTTTATTAAATTAAAAATTTTAAATTATATATAAGTTTAAAGATTTTAGATTCGTTAAATGAATTTCTAAATTATTATATATGTTTAATTATT
Source organism: Hibiscus trionum (assembly GCA_030270665.1). NCBI lineage: Eukaryota > Viridiplantae > Streptophyta > Magnoliopsida > Malvales > Malvaceae > Hibiscus > Hibiscus trionum. Next base: position 9,595,043 of record BSYR01000010.1, on the reverse strand, counting down.
TTTATATCTAAATTATTATCTTTTAAAATACATTTCCAGTTACATATTTCAGATATTTTTTAATTAAATTAAAAAATAATTGGATGATTTTATATGTGAAATTTAAAAAATAAATGTAGAAAACAATAAGACATATATTAAAGTTGGTGTTTCTTAGCACAATATTGTTCTTAGTGCAGTGGCTAACCCATTGCCTTTGCTTCTGCAATGTCTGGGTTTGAATCCTCTTAGCAGCATGTATGCTGAAATTTGTTTTTCTCCTCTAAATAGGTGGTGACATGTGTCCCCACCTGATTGGAGGAGGAAAATAATTTATTATATCAAATATAAATAATTAAAATCCTCCAATAAGGTGTTGACCTTTTGTCACTACCTAATTAATTTATTTTATTAGTTTAAAATTAGGACTAAATTGAAAGAATGTGTAAATAGTAAAGACCAAATGTGTAATTATACCTTTAATTTTTTAACTGCCACGCCACCTTCCGTTAGCCCATTAACGGCTGGTGGCCACATTTATCCAATTTCAATAGTTTGGGTGGTCAATTGAGTCGTTTTTTAATGTGGTCATTTTAATACATTTACCATAGTATGGTGGTCATTGGGTTAGTTTACCCTAAAATTAATTCTATCATTTCTCGACCCTTGAGAATCTCTCTTGTTCGAATTTTGTGAGTTTCCTGTTGCAGTTCCAGGTGATGTAATGGTCACATTTTTTGGTGCCTCATACGTGCTTGCATTATTCACTTCATTCTTCTTCCTCTTATAGTTCCTACGAGAACTCTCTCCACTCTCAATCCTTCCGCTCTTTATTGCAGCTTCTATCAATTCCCCTGTCATCACAACGTCATCAAAGTTTTGGGTGGCATTACTAATAAGCCTTTCAAAGAGTGGGCCTCTCAAAGTCTGTACAAACATGTGATCGATCTCACTTTCCATTAGCGGGGGTTGTACTTGCGCTGCTACATCTCTCCACCTCTGAGCGTATTACTGGAGCATTTCATCACTTCTTTGTTCCATTCCTTGCAGCATTACCCTGCTCGGGATCATTTATGTAACATGCTTATAATGCTCCACAAAAGCTCCTGAGATCCTTCCGGGAACAAATGTTCACCCGACTTAGTTGTGTATACCAACGAGCAGCTGAGCCAGTTAAACTGTCCTGGAAACAATGTATAAACAACTTTTCATCTTTCAGATAAGCGACCATTTTTCTACAATACATCGTAAGATGAGCCTTTGGACAAGAAGTTCCATCATATTTGTCAAAGTCTGGAGCCTTGAACTTAGGAGGAAGTAATAAGTCAGCTACCAAGCTCATCTCAACAGCACCTGGTCCCATTTCACTAGCTTTCTATAGTTCCAGCAAGCAATCCACTAGAGCCTTGCAGCGCTCTTCATACTTTCGCTCGATTTCAGCGCGTCTCTTCCCAATTTCATCGAGAGTGTTCAGGTTGGCACTTCTTTAGCACTTCCAAAGTTTGCACCAATATGTATTGGGTGACTCGGTGTCGTTCCTGCCAGGTTAATGTGGATCTTCTTCGTAGTAGGAGGTTTCTCTGGCTGCATCCTAATGTGGGATTTAGTTTCAGCTTGATCATTTACGTCATTGGAAGCTCCTTCAGCTGGTTTAGCCTTTCCAGATTCTTTAGAACCCAATAGAGCAGTCAGCTGATTAATGATCTCTGCTTGAGTCTGGATGAAGCAGTCCTTGATTGACTGTTCAATCATATCAAAGTGGTTCTGTGTTTCCACACGCTTATTCTCGAGACTAGCAATTCGATCCTCGACAGCCATGGATCTGGAACGTAAGCGGGTTCCGTATGAGTGCGGAATGGTTACGGCTTAAAGCATATTATGTCATTAAACATTTCCTCTATTAAATTCTTTATTTATCATAGAATTTCAAATGAATAAATGTATGCATGAATGCAATAAAAGGACATCGAACTTAGGAACCAATCTTGTTTAGAAACACCACATTCGTCTGAAAATTTAATTACATAGAAAAGATAACTTGCCACAGGAAATTGCTAGCCCTAATTTTGAGGTTGACTAGCTCATGCAACATGCGCACAATAGCCTCTCCATGTTCTTCATCAATGTTAGGTTGCTCTAGCAGACTTGTAGCATGTCTTGACAGGATTTGGACATATGAAGCAATTCTCCTGACATGCGCCTTGAATCTCACTATTTCATCATTTTGACACTGGATTGTTCGCCACGCCACCTCTTATTTATCCTTCCATGCACCGCTCTCTGCCATTAATGCCCCTTCATAACCAGCAAGCTTGTCTCTCAGGTCTTGAACAATGTTTTCTAACTTTGTTATCATTTTCTGCAGTCTCTCATTCTCTATCTCCTCTTGGATCTTATCTTCGTTGTGGTATTTGGTGATCAATTCCTCTAGCTGTGTCACTTGGCTGGTCAAGTCAAAATTTTGGGCCTGTTCTTCTTCTAGATTTTTCTTGGTTTTGTCACTCGACTCCTTGCTTGTCCGCGCCTTTCTATTGTACATGTTCTTGTAGTCATCCCCGTCCCTGGTCATTGCATCCAACTCCTCTAATAGACTCTTTATTATTTTTCTTGTACCTCCCTTTTGTTTAGCTTTATAGTCATTGTGCAGTTCTCGCAACTCTTTTAATTATTGACTCATTTTCTTGTTTTGTTCCATTAGCTCATTCACTTTCCCTTTAGGAATTTCCACTTGCAGTTGTTCCATTGTTAGTTCCTCCTTAAGGTCATTAATTCCTTTTTCGTACTTCTTCAGATCCTGTTCTCGGTCGTGCCTGAGTTTTTTTTGAAGCTGAAGGTGACTCCTGGATTACTTTATTTGAAGTTCCAGCTCTTGATGGCTTTTCCTAAAATGTGGTGTCATTGACTCTCTGAGCCCTCCACTCATCGTACCTTGCCATTACTTCCAAACTTGGGTAAGGTTGAACCCTTCTTGGTGTTTCCCATGCCTTTGAGGTTTGCAGTATCAATCCTTTGTAGTCATTGGTCTTGTGAGCGTACTCGAATTTGGCCATCCCAGCAGTGGTAGATACAAACTGTCTTGATTCAAATTGCCTTGATACTAGCAATGGGCAGTAGGTTGTCCCTCCCCAAATTCCTGGAAATGGAACCCAATCTCTATTTTCGCAGTGGTATAAGAAAGTTGTACCTCTATTCATCAAGGAGCCTTCCATACTACATTTGTATCTTTGAAATCTTTGAGATACTCCTCCCAATGCTTCTCAATTTTCCTTTCTAGGACACAGTCAGCTATATGCTCCCTTATCGGTGAATAAGTATCAAGATATCTAACCCCTCTGTAAAGCACATTCCATCTGTGACCCCTCAACCATATCTCTAGCAGCTGTGCGCACCCCCAGAATTTCGCTTCTCATGTCTTCTTACAGATGGTCAGTGATCTATTGTAACCCCCTTAACCCGGCCTAGACGGTTGGCCCGAATTAAGAAGATTACACGGGGAAAACCAAAGTCAACCCGAAAGTCAACCTTGATTAACGACCCTTTTTTTTCTTTTTAATCTTATCTAGATGCTCATTAACCCTAGATGTGATCACACAACATCATACTCAAAGATCACAACCATCAGAGATCATTCAGGGACCCAATTGCACAAAACACAACATTAGGGACCAAATTGTAAATTCTGAAAACTTTGAGGCCTTAACCAGATTTTAAGTTACCAACTTAAAATTAATCATGTTGCATGCATCTCGGCCAAATTTCAGCTCAAACGGACATCTCAAACTCATTCAATTGCACATACAAGATTCAGGACCAAAATGCAAACATTTTGAAACACATAACTGCCACTGTCAGCCCCCAACGGTCAACCGTTCCGAAACGGGAGACAGCCCGTTTCGAAACGCGGGGCCGTTCCGCAACAGGTACCGAAACGGGGGTCGGGCAGTAGCCTTTCCGTTTCGGAACGGTCCCTCCCGTTTCGGACGCCTGGGCTTGTTTAAGGCACCCGTTCCGAAACGGTATTGGCTGTTCCGAAACACCCTGCACAGCAAGCCTCAAAATGCATTCTTAAACATGCAATTAAACATCCAATCATGCTCCAAAAGCCACCAAACTTTGCCAACATGCAATTCAACATAAAAGAGGCATACTTGCATCAACAATTCAACAACATGTCAACACCATGCATCAAAACCACATTTCCAATGTATAAAACCAAGGATCTCTTACCTTGAGCATCCTCCACATATGGCTTTCAAAACCAGCATTGAACCATGCCAAAATATGCTTTCAAAACAGATTTAAACCATGCAAAATACATGCATTTCAATCATCAACCACAATTGCTTAAAAGCCGATTCCACAATCATAATTCAAGAGCGAAAAACCATTCACTTACTCTTGAGCTTAGCAAAGTTGTTTAGACTTACACTAAGCTCCCAAAAACCTTCAAACCTTGGTTTAAAAGCTGAAAACCCAACTTCACTCACCGATACACAAAACAAGGCTAGCCACCAAGCCTTCCAAGCATCTGAAACCTTCCGCAACACCTCAAAAGCTCACGGATCAAACTCCCCTGTTTCAAGCACACAAAAACAGCACATTAATGCATCATTATGCATTAAGAACAGCAGCCACACAACCAAACTCGCTGCTCATCACACAACCATTTTTAAACATCAATTAACATCCAAAATGATCACAAACACGTCCTTATACTTCCAGGTATAACAGATCACCAAAAACACTCCAAAAACAACCAAAAACTCAAGCCAAACTTAGGAAATTCAACCTATCCGGGATTGCATTAATTAAACCTCAACTTCTAATCAATTTAGCATTCATTTAACATCATTTTGACACTTCAAAACACTGCCCAAACAGATCACACGAAAATTTCACCAAAATCGCCAAATCTTGCATTTTAAGTCAAAATCAAGATTTCAATTGAAAAACCTTTAACAAAACACAAATCAAGGATTGAGAACTTGGGAATTTCAGTAAAGAACTGATAGTTTAGAGGAGAGGGACGTTCTTACCTCCAAACTTGAGTTTCTCCTTTTTGGAGCCAAAAAGCTTGATGAAACAACTTGCAAATTGAGAGGTTTTGTTGATGAGATGATTAGGAATCAAATGAGAGTTGAAATGAGTGATTTGAGTGACAAAATCAGAGAGAAAAGATCTAGAGAGAATGTGTTTGGTTTGAGAGAAAAGATGAGAGAAAATGGTTGAGAGAAAAGTTAGTTAGAATTAGGAAAATATCTTCCCTCCACTTTTCTTTAGTTTAAAAACATTTAATTAATCATTTAATATATTTAGAAAATCTGGAGAAACTCCCATTGGGTAAATAGCTCCTTAAAGATTCAAAGTTTCAATCCTTTTTAAAACAGTCACGCAGTTTTCAAAAATTACATTTTGGTCACTAACCCAAAATGTCACCCTTCCAAACCTCATTTTCCAAAATTGATTTCACAGTTCACTTTCATATATTAAAAGATGATTTTAGAACATTTTTCCATATTTTTAATGCAACCGGAACTAGGCTTTCCTAAATTCACTCTTATATATTCGATCAGCACTTTGACCGAACCACTCAACGCCCAAAACTTCTGAGCCCAAAACCGGGGTGTTACATCTATAAGTTTCTGTCAAAATGGCCGGCACCAGATTAACTCCTTTATTTAGTCGTTCAAATAATCCAATAGTTGATGAGTCAATGTGCTCGAGGGTCCTGGGGAATATTACCAAGCCATAGATACATAGGGCAAACAAACTTCTCATTCTAACTGCTTCATCATTACTTGCCAGCACCAACTCTTTGAGAGTTCTCCAGTTGACCCGTTGTCTGTCCTTATTTTGGTCGGTACTGTCATTGTTGGCCAATCTTTTCTCCCACCATTCCTTTGTCTTTCCTGTTAATGCCACCAACTTTTTGACGAACCCCGAGTTTCCCGTACTATTGAGAGACCTAGTGTAAATCTTATCGCTTTTTATTCTCGGGCAGTTGATCAGTACCTCAATTTCCTCCAATGTTGGTGTCATATCTACTTGTCCGAAGGTGAAGCAATTATATGCCGGGTTCCAAAATTATGCCATTGCTCTTAGTAATTCTTGGTCGACCTTTATATCTAGTAGTAAGGCTATGTCCCCAAATTCCTCTCGAAACTGCTTTTTCATCTCATTAACCCATTGACCCCAGATACATTTAAAGTCTGGCAAACATGCCTCTTGATTGGTGCTTAACTATGTGTATCCTTTATCTTTGATATTTCCCCTCTTCCCAAACTATCTCCCTTTTCATGATGTGTTTGTTCAGGCCAGATCCACACCGTGGTGTTATCTTCTCCTGCTTTAAATTCTAATGACATATTGGGTACTTCTAAATTGACTGACTCCCAGTTCGATTTCAAAAATTAAAAATGCAACGGATGACAAAAAATTAAACAAAATAAACAAACAACAACAAAAAACTTGTGTTAGTATCCCGAATTAATATTGAAGGCAAGTAGAAAAATTACAAAATTAATAAACATTCAAATTAATATTACAATATTTAATGCAACAAAATAAACAGAGAAATGAATTTAAACAGAATGTGGGTTTTGTTCTAGACTCTCGGTTCCTGAACTGTCATTACTGCCTACTACGACAGTAAGACATCGATTCGGTAGTATAGGTCCCTTACAACGGAGGCGTGGGCCCCACGGTGCGTAAGGTTAGTATACCGGAAGAAGACAAAAATCCAAACTCGAAGCTGAAGAGCATCACGTCGGATATTGTCTTACTCCCACTTAAGGGTGAAAAACCCGGGTTTAGTGTTTATGCATGAATGACAGATATAGCATACACAAAAACTACCCACATTTTTCCTAAAATCCATCGAACAATTCTTTAGAAAAAATTAAATTCAAATTAATGTTAGGAATGCCAAAATGCCACGTGTAATTAATTATTAGGCCTGACTCTCAATTTTGTCCCCAGCAGAGTCGCCAAGCTGTCGCGACAGTTTTTTGAAAACCCGTTTTTTTAAGTTTGGAATAAAAACAGCCTGACGATAAGGTTTTTGGAAAATCAGGGTTTTTGACCAATTTTATATTTTAATTAATTAATTCTCCATTTTTAGTCAAAATACCTTTTATTTTGCTTAAAAATCGTTTTTGGAGTCGCCACTAGCCACTTTGGTATGTCGGACACCATAAAAACGCACCAGAGAATCTTTTTGAAAAGTTTTAGTTCGGGAGTCGGTTACGTGTAAGGAAGGGTTAGTACCCCTACGAACGCCCGTTATCGGTACCTTATTAATTACACATGTCATTTTGGCATTTTGAACATTATGAGTTCAATTAAATCTTTTAACTGTAAAATGAATTTCATTCCAAATGGAAATATCCTTTTCTAAAAAAATACATTTCGATCGAATATAATTATGAAACATCCAGTTGCATTAGGACACTTCAACTTATATTCGAAAAATGTACCTCAACCCAAAAGGTTTAATGCATGATTAATTATTGTCGTGCAATTTTTAAGTAAACCCTAATTAGGCTCCATTAATTAATTTAATTAAAATTCTATGAATGTTATTAATTTTGGACATAAAAGAAAACACCCAAAATAATATTGGACACTTTCTTTAACAAGTCCAAAAGTAATAGCATTCCTAATTAAGGTATCTTTAATCCTATTTTAATTTTTTTAAAATTTACATAATTATTAAATTATTTCCATTTTCTAAGTTGAAATGAAAAAAATGAAACCTTTATTCGAACACTCATTGGTTAACATCACTCTACATTGTGACACTAACAAATATTGAATGTTCTAATGTTGTTTCAAATATTCACTTATTTTCAATAATGATATCTCCAATTTAATTATGATCAAGTAAACTATACTGAGGCTCTAATCTTATTCTTAAACATGTGATTTAATTCTCCAAATAGTATATTATATGATGTTTCAAAATATGCAAGCATATAAATTAATTGAGCAATTAAATAAAACAATTAAATAAAATAAATGGAAGTTGGAAAGGGACCAAATTGAATTAAATTGAAAGCTAGATGCCCAAATTACAAGAAAATAGTGACTGAATTGTAAAGAAAACAAAATCCAAGATCCCAAGCCTAAAGTCCTAAAAATTAAGCCCAAACCCGTTTGAACAAAGCCCAAAAATTAACGGCCCACTTATCTAAAACCCAAGCCCAGACCAGTTTTTTAAGTAGATCCGAACCCGCGCAAAAACGCGCGGATCCCATCGCGACCCGCCTTGTCAAAATAGTGTCGTTCCCAACTCGGTATAAATAGGCCAAACCGAGTTGGAACGACCATTTAGCCCCTCTTCTCTCACTATCCTCATTTCTATCTCTCTCTAAATTCTCTGTACTTGAACACTCAAAACCCCAAAAACCAAACCTTTTTTCGATCAAAACCTCAATTTTCCCTTTTGTTCTTCACCAGTTCTTCAAAATCCCCTCATTTGATGCTTACAAACATCAAAACCCTTCCCAAAAACTGTTATCAAAGATCAAAACCTTCGTTTTCTTAAGAACACACAAAGAACTTTTCAAAAACCCTCATTTGATCTTCATCCTTTCCCTAAATCTCTCCCGACATGTTTCTTGGCCGCCGGGATGATATCGGTCACCGGATATCATCTCCGGTCTTCTCCTACCTTCTTCCGATGACTGGACCTTCTCTGGTCATCTTCTCCGACACCTCTGTAACCTCCGACCAAACTCCGATCACCTTCAACCTTTTTCCGATGACCAGAACTTCTCCGACCAAACCTGGCTTTTCCGATCACCGTCTGTAACTCCGAACACCACCTCTGCCGTCGTCAGAACCCTAAATCTACCCAAAAAACTCAGTTTCTCACCATAAACCTAGATCTAGTCCCCGTTTCATCAGAAACGCCCCACTTCTCCCAACCCTAACTTATCTACCCGAAGCCAGTAGCCTCACCACTATGGTTTTCAACTCCGTCTGCGATCCTAACACTCGGATCTTCACTCCGGCAACACTTCCGGCGACAACAGAGCAAGATAAGCCACTCAAATCTTCTTTTACTATTATTTATTTATTTTTTATGTTTTGAACTAGATCTGTTTTTATGCTTAGATCTGTTTTAATTTCCTAATAGATCTAGGTTTTATTTACTGTAATGGATCTGATTTCTTATTTAGGTTTATATTTAGAAAAAGTTTTATGCTCTAAGATTTGATTTTGACAGATTAGGGTTCGGTTTTAGGGACTTTGACTCTATTTAGCATTTTCGAATAGGTTTAAAAGAATAAATGAAGTGAACAGAGGCTGAGACTACCTCAGTTCAGTGTCTCTGTGTCTCCGGCGAGCTTCGGCACGGTTCTCTTGTTTCGGTAGTCTTCCTCGAGAAGCCACGGTTCTCCATATAACCCTTTAAACTCCTAACTCTTCCTTTTTTTGGTTTTTTAGTAATTATGAGGGTAATAATATCTAATCATTGCTTTTCTCTCTCTTCACAGGCATTTATACCAATTGCTGGCCGTGACATCACCTTGATTTGCTGGTGATGCCAACTGGTTCCAGACTGATAGCAATCCGAGTGAAAAGGGCAGGGCCAATGACAACTTCCCACGTGTCTATTGGCGCCCGGGTTTGAGCGAGAAATAAAAACAGAGATGGATCATAGGGGCTTTTTGTGTTTGTTGGGCTGGGCATGAGTTGTGATGGGTCATTAACAGCTGTAGTGGGTCCTTATTATTTAGCTTGGGCTTTGTAACATTTTTGGACCTTTGTAATACTTTTGGACTTTAATATATATTTGGGCTAATTTTTATTATTCTGTTTTTTTATTTTGTTTTATATATATATATAGACCCCGGCAAAATCTCGGTTCTACACAAAGGTTTTAATTGTGTCAATTTTTTTAATCTCCTATGTTATTTTGAGCTTAATGTCTTTTAAATTCTTTTTAATATAACAAAAAGGGGGACAAATGGTTTAAAAAATGATTTTTCAAGAGAATAAGGGGGAGCTTTAATTTCATTCAAATTTTAAACTCTCTTATTCAAAATTTTAAAGTACTAAGGGGGAGAATCCCAAACAATTTTTCAAGTTGGTTTTATTATATCAAAAAGGGGGAGATTGTAGAAATATATGTTTTTGATATAATAATTGAAAAATGTTTTAGACATAATTGAAAAGAATTTAAAATATTCTCTAAGTCAAAAACAAATTGAAAATAAGTTTGAGGATGTTTAAATGGTTTTGGCAAATGTTTGAAATGTTTTTAAGTAGCCAAACCAGTGCTTTTAATGTACACGTTTCGATACAAGCATAATCTGTATCGATACATTTTGAAACTGCCAGAATCTGTTTCGATACATGGATTACCCGTTTCGATATGGACATGGGTTGTTTCGAAACACCCTTTGTTGTTTCGATACACCTACGTGGCATACACCCCAACGGCTATTTCCCAAAGACTATTTGAATTGTAGGCTGTTTCAATACGACACTAGACGTTTCGATACGGGCGTTCCGATACGGCCCAAAGTGTTTCGATACGACACACTACATCAGACTCCAACGGCTAGTTCTGAAGAATAGCGTTTTGATACAGCTACTCGTGTATCAAAACAGACATCACTAGAACTGCTTTTATGGTGAGAAATAAAGTCTCCAACGGCTCCAATTTAATCCCAACGGTCCTCAACGGCTACAAACTCATTTGAGAGTATAAAAGGGACCTCCAAGCATCAAGGGAAGACTAATGCTTCAATTGTCAACAACATTATGATGAAGAAATTGTCTTAGAGCTTAAATTGTATATTTCTAGTATGGACAACACTTGTGAGCCAAAATTGTCAAATTTGCTCATATGTTTAGGATTGGGTGAGTGAGCTTAAGAGTGCAAACTATCTACCTAGTGAGGGATTTCAAGTTTGCTCAAATTTCTCTTGTAAAGAGGGTTTACTCAAGCTTTGGGATAGAAAGCTTTAAGTGTGTAAAGGTTGCCTCCATAGCCTAGAATAGGGGAATAAATTCAAGAGTGAATTTGGTGAAATCCTTAGTGGAAAGCTAAGGTAGTGGATGTAGGTGCTTGTTAGAAGGCCGAACCACTACAAATCATTGTGTCCATTGTCCAATTTTTACCTCCCACAAAATCACCCAAAATCCAACTTCTCCACCACTTGGCTAGCTAAATCGGTTGAAGGAAATCGAGCCTATCAAGCCTAACAATTATTACATGTATTCTTAATTATATTCCACACTTCAATTTCTGTAAAAGCACATTTTAACAACTCTCTAGTATCCGGTCTAATTTTCTTGAAGTCACAATCCAGTTTGCTCAATTTAACAGTGGGGTTACAATTATAAACTTAAAAGAAGTGGTTCTTAACAGCATTTCAAATGCCGTCAGGATATTCAACTACGATGCCCTTGTCACGAATCTTGTGAATCCAGTTAGAGCCTTTCCTGGAAGATGCCATCAAATAAAAAAAACTAGTATTTTTATCCCGCTCCGTTATCCACTGGATCCTCGATTTTTGACACCATTCCCTTTCCCCCGTACGAAGCAACCCCCATATGGTCAATTTAATAGCTTTAATTTCAAAATATAAAGTATCATTGACCCTCCCAAGCCGAGCTTGAGACTCCAATGCAGCTAATTTCTTCTCAACCTCCTTAATTGATGCTCGCAATCTAATCTTTCTTTCCTTCTTAACCCACGCTTTTATCACACTTTTCGAACATTTAAGGATGTTACAAATTCTAGTCCTACTCAAAGATGAAATAGATGAACCAAACATAGCATTGAACCTTTGATCATCCATCAAGTCGTTGAATAATTTTAAAGGTCTTGGACCAGATTTGAAAGGTCCCACAGATGCCAGGATCAGATTGTGGTCAGATATGGATTTTGGTAACGCTAGAAGGGTAATACCAGGAAGCAATTGCATCAGTTCAGGGGAAACAAGGACCTTGTCCAATCTACAAAAGGTTGCACGTTCTCTAAAATATCTCCAAGTAAACATGCTCCCAATGAGGGGGAGATCGATTAAGCCCTTCTCATTGATTAGCTCGTTCAAAGCTTCAATCGTTGTAACGTTGAGAGAAAACCGGTCTTTTCATCCTGACATTTCGCTGTGTTGAAATCTCCACCTATGATCCAGATTAGCTCTTCAGAATTAATGAGATTGCTCAATTCCACAAAGCATGACTTCCTCTCTGAAGCATCATTTGGTGCGTAGATGTTGGTGAGACCACACTTCATGTTCAAACTAGGGACAAATCCAATCAGTAGCACATATTCGCTGCGAATCAACTGCCTTTCGATTTGAAAAACTTTGTTGTCCCAAAAACAAGCTAAACCCCCTACAGAGCCAACCATAGGAGAAAACTGAAACTGCTCAACACAAGATCCCCCAATGAATTTTTCTATCTTCACCCCAAAAACTTCCATTTTAGTTTCCTGGATAAACATGAAATTTACCCTAAATTTCTTCAGCAAATTCTTGATGGCACGAAGTTTCTCCATTTTACCAAGACCTCTCACATTCCATGACACAAGATTTAACGAAACCATAGATACAAGAAAATAGACACCTAGGAAATAAAACACCAGAGCTTCAATCAGATGATTCCAAGCTCTCCAATTTGCGGATAACACTCGATCTCGCCTCACTGAAGCGGAAAACCACTAATTCACCCACCTCTAATGTTACGCAAGCATCACGACGACCGTCGTTGCAGTTCTCAGCATCCACCTTTTCAGGAACAGATCCCCTTGAAACTTCAGGTGAAGCATTAGAGGATAAATCCCCAGGAGATTGTTTAAAAAACTTCATTCTTTTGTTTCTCCCAGCCAAGTGTTGTTTAGGGCCTAGATGTATAAGGTTGATAATATGATGATTTTGGATGATAATCAATGATAATTGATGGTTGAAAGTGTTAGGTTTTGTCTGGGTTAAGTTTGGAGGTTAACCAATGTTTTTTGTTGTTGTTTCATATAGATGATTGATAGTTTTTGGCAAGGAAATGTTGTGGAATTGCTCGCTGGGATTTTGAATGCATTGATATGCATTAATACTCTGTTATTACGTGGTTAAAACAGGGGAGGTTGATCTGAAAGAGATCGATGAAGCTTTGGAGGCTTCAGATGCATGAATTCGCGTTGACGAATTGAAGTTTCGTGTGTCGATGAGGAAGAACGTGGATTTCAGCTTTGAAATGTTTTAAAGGTGGTTTGGGAACTTATATTTGAGCTTGAAACGCTTTTCTAAGTTTGGAAGTAAGTATAAGTGGTTTTCTCTCTCAGTCGTGCTTTTACGAAATGGTTTATGCACTTGATTTTGATTACATGGATTTACCTAATGTTTATGCATGTTTGAAGTATGTGATATGCTATTTTTAATCATGAGATGATGATGGATGCACGTGGTAAGTGATCCATGTAAGTATGTGTTTATACTTGTGTTTAAAGCATGGTTTGATGCTTTGGAAAATGGTTTTAAATAGATGCATGTGAAACAATGAGGTATATTGTTATAATGAATTATATTGGCAAGTGATGTGGTTTCAAAATGTTACCGGAGATAGTTAGCCGACTATAGGATTGAGTGCACTATAAACAAGTCACCTTGGATGTTGATGGGTTTATATTGTAACCCCCTTAGCCCGGCCTAGACGGTTGACCCGAACTACGAAGATTACACGGGGAAAACCAAAGTCAACCCGAAAGTCAACCTTGATTAACGACCCTTTTTTTCTTTTTAATCTTGTCTAGATACACATTAACCCTAAGCGAACACTTGAGAAACATTTACGTAATAAGCACAGCGATCAGATTCAAATAAAGGACTCAATTGCACAAAATACAAATATTAGGGACCAAAATGTAAATTATTGAAATTAGAAGGTCTTAACTGATTTTTAAGTTACCAATATTAAATTAGTCACATTACATGCTTTCCAGTCAAATTTCACCATAATCGGACATCTCAAACTCAAGCAATTGCAATTACAACATTCGGGACTAAAACGTAAAGCTTGCAAACCTTTACACCATTCAAATCAGTGCCCAACGATCACCTGTTTCGAAACGGTGTTGACCGTTCCGAAACACGGGTTCGTTTCAAGACTTGTTCCAAAACAGGGCCTTCTAGTGGCCAAATCATTTCGAAACGACCTCCAACCGTTTCGAAACATGAAGGCTATTAGAGGCCCCCGTTCCGAAACGCCAGTGCCCGTTCTGATACGGTTTGCCCAGAAGCTGCAAAAATTGATGGTTTTTCATACTTTAAACCATTCAAACACATTCTATTGACTTCCTAACCATGCCAACAAGTCATCATACATATTAGGTACATGTTTGCAACTTCTAAACACCTTCATGGCATCAAACATTAAACATCACATGTCTATAGGCATGCATCCTAATAACCAAAACCAAACAACCATCCAAACTCCAAATCAAGCATCAAAAGGCCAATTACAAATCCAAAACATCAAAAGCATCATGCCACAAACTAGGGAGTCCAAAACATCTCCCAAAACACATCTTAGGTTCCCATTGCCAAAATACCAAAACTAATAGTGTATGAAAACATCACCATACATGAGCTTAGTTTCCCTTGGACTCTTAGCTTCCTTGTTACCCTCAAACACTTCAATTGTCTGCATTATTGGTACAAAAGAGAGAGCGTAAGCACAATTGCTTACTGAGGCATGCTCTAAAGAAAACAACACAATAATGCCTTTTAGAAAACACTTTCAACAAGCTTTAAATCTCAAGCTTAAATATTTTCATGCAACCTTGCATACTTTACAAGCATCTCATGCTTCATTAAATTCAACTCAACATATTGGCTTTCAAGTGATAATTCATAATCATTTACAACACAAAACACAATCGGATACGCGGATTACAAGCGTTGTCCCATACGCTTCATACACACTACCGAACAACATAAGGTGGAGTTTATCGGTACAATCACAACCCCTCAACACTCGTGATGGAGTTTAACGGTACAATCATAACCCCTCCACATCACACATCGGTAGTTGTATAACTTCCTAACGAGAGTACGGGACACATAACACAAGGTCCACACACGGACTTTTAACCACCGTTGTGACCTTACCAAGATCCACACACGGACTTTTAACCACCGTTGTGATCTTACCTCTCTCGTTAGGATATTTGGATGGAGTTTACGGTACAATCACAACCCCTCAACATCCAAGGCGACTTTATTCACGGTGCACCCAATCCTATAGCCGGCTAACTATATCCGATTCAAATACTTTAAAACCATTACATCACTTGCCAATATACTTCATCTACCATCAACAATTCACTGTTTCAAAGCATTAATCAAAGCCATTAAACATCATGCTTCACTATGCATCAAAACCATATTAAAAATATGTTAAACCAAGGATCTCTTACCTTGAGCATCCTTCATTACATGGCTTTCAAAACCAGTATTAACCATGCTAAAACATGGTTTCAAAACAGAATTTAAACATGCAAATCATAACCAATGCATTCAACCACTTCATGGCTCATTCAAGGGAGTTTCTCCGAAAACTTACACTTGAGCTTAGTTAAGTTGCTTAGACTTAAACTAAGTTCCCAAAACCTTCAGATAATTGTTCCAAAGCTGGAAACCAAACTCCACTCACCAATTCTGTTTCGCAAGCTTGCCGAAACACCGATCAAGCCTCCGGATCAACTCCACAAGTGTCCGAAGATGCCTCCACTGTTTTTAACACATCAAAGCAGAGGATTAATGCATCATCATGCATTGAAATCTTCAGCCAACGCACTCAAACTCGCTGCTCAACTTAAAACCAACATTTCGGCTACCAAACACAACCGAAATCACCTCCAAACACTTCCAAAACTTAAGCCAACCAAGATCCATCACTTCTAACCATTTCTAAACATCAATCAACATCCAAAATAAACCTAAACTCGTCCTTATACCTCCAGCTATAATAGCACACCTAGATCACCTCAAAAACCACCATTTTCATAAGCAAAAACTTAGGAAATACAACCTATTCGGGATTGCATTCATAAAACCTCATTTACACATCATTAGAAATCCAAAATACATTTAAGAATCATCTCAAAACAGAGCCTAAACAATCACAACGAAATTCTTCAAGATTTCTTCCAAATCTTGAGTTTTAAGCCAAAATCAAGTTCCTATCATTAAAACCATTTATAAAACATAAATTAAGGATTGAAAACTTGGGAATTTCAGTAAAGAACTTAGTATTTAGAGGAAAAGAACAATCTTACCTTTAAATGGTGATTTCTCCTTGATTTGAGCCAATTTCCTTGAAAATTCAATAAGGAAATCAAAAGGATTTAATGCAATATTG
Organism: Hibiscus trionum; assembly: GCA_030270665.1. Lineage (NCBI taxonomy): Eukaryota > Viridiplantae > Streptophyta > Magnoliopsida > Malvales > Malvaceae > Hibiscus > Hibiscus trionum. The sequence goes on along the minus strand of BSYR01000010.1, from coordinate 9,578,687 downwards.
TTTAGGAATTAATTGATGATGGAAATCTCATCAATTGAAGTGAAGATCAATGCAAAAGTTGCTGGAGAATTAGTGTTTGGATGATGGAATTTTGAGAGAAAAAGAAAAGAGAGAAAACTAGGAAAAAGTAGTTATGGAATTCTAAAAGGTAGTTTTCTTTCTCATTTAATTAATTAAAACATTAACTAATTCACCCAAATTAAGGAAAAAATCTGGAGAAATCATTTTTGGGTATATTAGCTCCTTAAAGATTCAAAGTTTCAATCCTTACAAAACAGTCACCACTAAACTTTTCAAAAATGGCATTTTAGTCACTACACCGAAATGTAGTATTTCCAAACCTTATTTTGTAAAATTGATTTCACCACTCTCTTATATATATTAAAAGAGAATTTTTAGATATTTTTCCATATTTTTAAAGCATCCCAAACTAGGCTTTCCCTAAAACCACCTTTTATATTCGAACCGAAAAACAGACCGGTCCGGTTCAGACCCTAAACTTCCAAGCCCAAAATTCGGGTGTTACAACTCTCCCCCACTTAAGAAATTTCGTCCTCGAAATTTACCTGGAGGAAAAAGGTACGGAAACTGCTTCAACATATCATCCTTTCTTTCCCACGTGGCTTCCTCAACACCACGATGCCTCGACAACACAACCAATTCAATGGTCTTGCCCCGAGGAACTTTATTGTCTGAATCCAGAATTTCAACCGGCTCCTCATCATAGGTCAAGTCTGGATTCAACTCCACTTCTTCCACATGCATAACATGTGAAGGATCCGATCTATACCTCCGAAGCATAGAGACATGAAACACATCATGAATCTTTTCCAACTCTTGCGGTAACCTCAGCTTGTAAGCAACAGGACCCACACGTTCAATCACCTCGTATGGTCCAATATACCTAGGGCTCAACTTACCCTTCCGGCCAAATCTCATCACTTTCTTCCAAGGCGAAACCTTCAAGAACACACGGTCACCTACCGCAAACTCAATCTCCTTACGCTTCAAATCCGCGTAAGACTTTTGTCGATCAGAAGCTGCCTTCAATCGCTCACAAATGAGCTTCACCTTCTCGGTAGTTCCTCTCAACAAAGCCGGCATCGAAACAACCTTCTGACCTGTTTCAGCCCAACAAAGAGGAGTTCTGCACTTCCTCCCGTACAAGGCTTCATAAGGTGCCATTTGAATACTTGCCTGGTAGCTATTGTTATAAGCAAACTCCACCAAAGGCAAATGTTTCTCCCAAGAACCTTGAAACTCAATCACACAACACCTCAACATATCCTCCAGCACTTGGATAACACGCTCAAACTGTCCATCCGACTGTGGATGATAAGAAGTACTGAAATTCAACCGTGTACCCAAAGCTTGATGCAAACACTCCCAAAAATGCGACGTAAATCTCAGATCTCTATCTGACACTATAGACTTTGGCACACCATGCAGCTGCACAATCTCAGCAATGTACAACTCTGCAAGCTTGTCCAAGGTATACGTAGTATGCAGAGGTAAGAAATACGCACACTTCGTAAGGCGATCCACAATCACCCACACCGAATTCATTTTCGATGGCGACAAAGGTAAACCAGACACAAAGTCCATGGTAATCCTTTCCCACTTCCACTCAGGAATCCTCAACGGTTGCAACAACCCAGAAGGAAACTGATGTTCAGCCTTAACCCGCTGACAAACAATGCACTTACTCACATACTCCGCAACATCTTTCTTCAAACCCACCCAACAGTACTCATCCTTAAGATCACGATACTTCTTAGTACTACCAGGGTGCATAGAAAAGGGACTACTATGAGCTTCCGCCAGAATAGTACGCCTCAACTCAGCATCATTCGGCACTACTATCCGACTCCCAAAACATAGAACCCCATCATCATTAAAGCAAAAATCATATGGTCTATCCTCAGCAATATCCTAAACATGTGGCACCAAGGAATCATCCAACAACTGCTTATCCTTTATCAACTGAACCAAAGATGGTTTCACTTGCAATTCAGCCACAAGACCCCCATCTCGCGAAATACTCAAGCTAGCAAACATAGCCCTTAACTCCACCGCCACTTTCCTACTCAAGGCATCCTCTACAACATTAGCATTTCCCGGATGATACTCGATCGTCAAATCGTAATCTTTAAGAAACTCCACCCAACGTCGTTGCCTAAGATTCAACTTTTTCTTAGACATCACATACTTCAAACTTTTGTGATCCGTGTACACCGTACACTTCTCACCATACAGGTAATGTCTCCAAATCTTCAAAGCAAACCCACCGCAGCTAACTCAATATCATGCGTAGGATAATTGCGCTCATGCACCTTCAATTGACGCGATGCATAAGCCACCACCTTACCCTCTTGCATCAACACACACCCCAAACCAACATAGGATGCGTCGCTGTACACTACAAACTCTTTCCTTGATTCAGGTTGAACCAAGATAGGAGCTTGCGTCAAAGCTGCCTTAAGCTTTTCAAAAGCCTACTGTCTTGCCTCTGTCCACTCATACTTGAAATCCTTCTGCAACAACTTCGTCAAATGTGCATCAATCTTTGAAAATCCATCCACAAACCTCCGATAGTATCCTGCCAACCCAAGGAAACTACGGACTTCATGAACAGACTTAGGAGGCTTCCAATTCATCACCGCCTCAATCTTCTGAGGATCAACCCGAATCCCCTCAGCAGAAACCACATGACCAAGGAACACAACTTCTCTAAGCCAGAATTCACACTTGCTCAACTTAGCGTAAAGCTGATTCTCCAACAGCGCCTGCAACACAATCCGCAAATGCCCCTCATGCTCCTCCTCAGTACGAGAGTACACAAGGATATCATCAATGAACACCACAACAAACTTGTCCAAGTATTCATGGAACACTCTATTCATCATGTCCATAAAAGCTACAGGAGCATTCGTCAAGCCAAACGACATCACCAGGAATTCATAATGCCCATACCTCGTTCTAAAGGGTGTTTTTGGCACATCCACATCCTTCACCTTGAGCTGGTAATAACCTAACCTTAAGTCAATCTTAGAGAACACAGCCGCTCCCCGAAACTGATCAAAAAGATCATCAATCCTCGGCAAAGGATACCGATTCTTGATAGTCAACTTGTTCACCTGACGATAATCGATGCACATTCTCATAGTGCCATCCTTCTTCTTCACAAACAAGACCGATGCACCCCAAGGTGACACACTCGGCCGAATGAAACCACGATCAAGCAACTCCTGAAGTTGCGTCTTCAGCTCCTTCAACTCCTTAGGTGCCATTTGGTAAGGAGTAATGGACACTGGAGTTGTGTTCTCATACAACTCAATTCCAAACTCCACCTCAGCATTCGACTTGCCTCCAACGAAGACATCACATTGGCAAGAAACTTCACATTCTCACCAACCACCACCACCTCATAATCATCAGCAAGTTTCAACGAAACTCGATTGTTCTCAAAATCCACTACAGCTCGGTGTTCAACAAGCCAATCCATACCAAGGATTACATCAAAACCATAAAAAGGCAATTCCATGAGATCAACAAGAAAAACATGGTTTTTCACTTCCAAGGGACATCTTCTATACAACTTTCGTGTCACAACGGTCTCACCAAAGGAATTAGTTACACGCATACCAACATCCAAAGACTCAACAGGTAAACCAAACAATTGAGCATGTTCACGCAATATGTATGAGTGTGTAGATCCAGAATCAATCAAGGAAAGTAATGATAAGGATTGCAAAGTAAAGGTACCTACGATCACATCCGTATCATTTCTCCCCTCACGCTGAGCATACACTCGAGCCTGGCCACCACCCTCAGGTTGAACAACCACCACATGCGCCACATTCCTCCCACCATCATCTTTGCGCTGGAAGTTACCACGGCCGCGCCCACGACCTCTCTGTGGTGTAACTACCCAAGGAGGACGTCCCTGACCACCACCGGCCAACAAAGCACACTCCCTCCTCATGTGGTCTGCCGAACCACAATTCCAGCATGAATTACCGGTCACTGCTACAGAAGCCTGCACCTCCCTCGCTGCTCGAGGACAATCTCGCCTCAGATGGCCACGCGATCCACACGTCCAGCACGTGTTCTGATCAGCTCTCAACCTATCTCCCTGAACAGGCGCACCATGCCCTCCATTACCACGCCTAGCAGAAGACTGATACCTCTTATCTCGTCCTCTCTTGTTCCGTCCACCACCGGAACTATAATCAGTAGCTCTTTTTCCCGAGCTAGAACTAACACCTCTGGAAGACAAACCCAAGTTCTGCTTAGTGTCCTTCGCTCTACTCACCAGCACATCGAAATCTGTGTACTCAGCAGCAAGCATGAAAGTCTTCACGTCCGTCACCAAACCATATCGCAAACGTTCACACCTCTCCCGCTTATCAGGGATTAACTCAGGTGCGTACTGACTAAGGTGGACAAACTGGATCTCATACTCAACCACCGTCATGCTTCCTTGCGTAAGAAACATAAATTTTCTTTTCTTTTCATCTAGGTATCGCACACCTAGATACTTTTGCTTGAACGCGTTCAGAAAGAACGTCCAAGTCACATCATTTTCCTCTATCCCAGAAATAGTGGTCGTCCACCACGTATACGCATCATCATGAAGCAGTGATACCACACAACCCAACTTCTGCACATTGTTGTAGTTCATTTGCCCCAAAATCCTCTTGGTGCTTTCCAACCAAGATTCAGAACCTTCAGGAGATAAACCTATGAACCCAGCCCCTCCCAGACTGCGAAGACGTTCCAAAGGTAATCTCACGTTAGCATCACCCTGATGCGCAACTCTGTGAGCTCCAACTACTGCTGCCTGAAAGGCTCCAGCAATAGCCTGAATCAGCACAGTCATGTCAGGAGCAGCTTGCCCCTGCGCACCTTCAGGTCCAGCGACACCAGCACCAACACCATCATTATCACCTCCAGCACCATCACCGCCGGGTGGTCCACCTCCAGGGGAGGAGGTAAATCCACAACATTCTCAGCATTTTCCTCATTTTCATTCTGAGCCATAGCTCTCGTATTCATCCTCATCTCTCTACGAGGCCCCATTTACAAGAAAAACAATGCACTGACACAAATGCAATAAACATAATTAGGCTCAACAAGGTAAGTAATCCAAGTACTCAAGCTCATTTTCCAAAAACAATTCCTTTCATTAGTTTTGATATGGCAATGGGTGTAACCCCCTTAGCCCGGCCTAGACGGTTGACCCGAACTACAAAGATTACACGGGGAAAACCAAAGTCAACCTTGATTAACGACCCCTTTTTTTTCTTTTTAACCTTGTCTAGATGCTCATTAAACCTAAGCGTATTATTGAGGAACATTTGTAAGGGAAGCACATCGATCGAATTACATTAAGGGACTCAATTGCACAAATCACAATATTAGGGACCAAATTGTAAATTCTGGAAATTTGAAGGTCTTAACTAATTTTAAGGTTACCAACATTAAATTAGTCATATTACATGCTTCCCTATCAAAGTTCACCTTAATCGAACATCTTGAACTCATGTAATTGCAAATACAAATTTTAGGACTAAAACGTAAAGCTTACAAACCTCAAAGCCATTCAAATCAGAGCCCAACGGTCACCTGTTTCGATACGGTGTTGACCATACCGAAACACAGATTCGTTTCGAGACCTGTTTCGAAACAGGGCCTTCCAGTGGCCAAACCGTTTCGATACGGTCACCAGCCGTTTCGAAACACCAAGGCCATTACAGGCCCCCGTTTCGAAACGCCTGTGAGTGTATCGATACGGGTTGCCCAGAAACAGCAGAATTTGCTGGTTTAACATGCATTTAACCACTCAAACACATCCTAATGACTTCCTAATCATGCCAACAAGTCATCATACATATAAGGTACATGTTTGCATCATCAAAACTCATTCATGAAATCAATCAAGGAAATCCACAAGTCTATAGGCATGCATCCTAATATCCAAAACCAACCAACCATCAAAATATCAAAACAAGCATCAAAATGGCCATTTATAAATCCAAATCATCAAAGGCATCATGCCACTATTAGGGAGTCCAAAACATCTCCCAAAACATATCTTAGGTTCCCATTGCCAAAATATCAAATACTAATAGTGTTGTGAAAACATCACCATACATGAGCTTAGCTTTCCCTTGGATTCTTAGCCTCCTTGCTGCCCTCAAAACACTTCAATTGTCTGCATTATTGGTTCAAGAAAGAGAGCGTAAGCACATTTTCTTAGTGAGACATGCTCTAAAGAAACAACACAATAATGCATTAATGCATTTTATAAAAACACTTTTAACAAAGCTTTCATCACATAAACATCATTAGTCATGCAACCTTACATTCTTAAACAAGCATCTCATGCTTCATTAGAATGAACATTTCATATTGGCTTTCAAGTGATAATCCATAACCATTTACAACCAAAACACAATCGGATACGCGGATTACAAGTGTTGTCCCATACGCTTCATACACACTACCAAACACACAAGGTGGAGTTTACCGGTACAATCACAACCCCTCAACACCTGTGATGGAGTTTAACGGTAAAATCACAACCCCTCAACATCACTCATCGGTAGTTGTATAACATCACTAATGAGAACACGGGACACACAACACAAGATCCACACATGGACTTTTAACCACCATTGTGATCTTAACCATCTCGTTATTGTACTTGGATGGAGTTTACGGTACAATTACAACCCCTCAACATCCAAGGCAACTTTATTCACGGTGCACCCAATCCTATAGCCGGCTAACTATATCCGATTCAAGTACTTTAAAACCAACACATCACTTGCCAATATACATCATTTATCATCAACAATTCGCTGTTTTAAAGCATTTAAACAAGCCATTTAACAACATGCATCACTATGCATCAAACCCACATTTTCAACATATCAAACCAAGGATCTCTTACCTTGAGCATCCTTCAACATATGGCTTTCAAAACCAGCATTAACCATGCTAAATCATGCTTTCAAAACAGAATTTAAAACATGCAATTTATCAACAAATGCATCGAACCACTCCATGGCTCATACAAGAGAGTTCTTCCGAAAACTTACTCTTGAGCTTAGTTAAGTTGCTTAGACTTAAACTAAGCTCCCAAAACCTTCAAACATTGGTTTCAAAGATGAAAACCCAACTTCACTCACCAATTCCGTTTTGCAAGCTTGCCGAAACGCCGATCAAGCCTCCGGATCAACACCACAAGCATCTGAAGATGTCTCCCCTGTTTTAAACACATCAAAGCAGAGGATTAATGCATCATCATGCATTAAAATCTTCAGCCATCACACTTAAACTCGCTGCTCTACCTAGAGCCAACATTTCGGCTACCAAACACAACCGAAATCACCTCCAAACTCTTCCAAAACATAACCCAGCCTTGATCCATCACTTCTAACCATTTCTAAACATCAATTAACATCCAAAATAAACCTAAACTCGTCCTTATACCTCCAGCTATAACAGAACACCAAGATCACCCCAAAAACCACCATTTTCATCAGCAAAAACTTAGGAAATTCAACCTATTCGGGATTGCATTGATCAAACCTCAATTACACATCATTAAACATCCAAAAAAACATTTAAAAGCCATCTCAAAACAGAGCCCAAACAATCACCACGAATTTCTTCAAGATTTCTTCCAAATCTTGAGTTTTAAGCCAAAATCAAGTTCATATCATTAAAACCTTTTATAAAACTTAAATTAAGGATTGAGGACTTGGGAATTTCAGTAAAGAACTGAGTAATTAGAGGAGAAGAACATCCTTACCTCTAAATGTACATTTCTCCTTGATTAGAGACAATTTCCTTGAAAATCCAATAAACAAAACAAGAGGATTTGATGTAGAAAGGATTAGAAATCAATTGATGATTGAAACCTCATCAATTGGTGTGAAAATCAATAGAAATGTTGCTGTAGAAATGTGTTTGGCTGAGGGAATTTTGAGAGAAAATGAGATGAGAAAGTTTTAACAAAAGTTAGTTATGAAAATCTAAAAATTGGTTTTATCCTTTTTATTTAATTAATTAAACATTAATTAAACCATTTAAATCTAAGAAAAATCTGGAGAAATCTTTCTTGGGTAAATTAGCTCCTTAAAGATTCAAAGTTTCAATCCTTACAAAACAGTCACCGCTGAACTTTTCAAAAATCGCATTTTAGTCACTATTTCAAAATGTTGTATTTCCAAACCTAATTTTGTAAATTTGATTTCACCACTCACTTATATATATTAAAATAGGATTTTTAGATATTTTCCATATTTTTAAAGCATCCCGAACTAGGCTTTCCCTAAAACCTCCTTTTATATTCGAACCGAAAATCAGACCGGTCCGGTTCAGGCCCTAAACTTCCAAGCCCAAAATTGGGGTGTTACAACTCTCCCCCTTAAGAAATTTCGTCCTCGAAATTTACCTGGAGGAAAAAGGTACGAAAACTGCTTCCTCATGTCATCCTTCCTTTCCCACGTGGCTTCCTCAACACCATGATGCTTCCACAACACCTTAACCAATTCAATGGTCTTGCCTCGAAGAACTTTATTGTCCGAATCCAGAATTTCCACCGGCTCCTCATCATAGGTCAAGTATGGATTCAACTTCACTTCCTCCACATGCATAACATGCGAAGGATCCGATCTATACCTTCGAAGCATAGAGACATGAAACACATCATGAATCTTTTCCAACTCTTGCGATAACCTCAGCTTGTACGCAACAGGACCCACACGTTCAATCACCTCGTATGGTCCAATGTACCTAGGGCTCAACTTACCCTTTCGACCAAACCTCATCACCTTTTTCCAAGGCGAAACTTTCAAAAACACACGGTCACCTACCGCAAACTCAATCTCCTTACGCTTCAAATCCGTGTAAGGCTTCTGTCGATCAGAAGCTGCCTTCAGTCGCTCACAAATGAGCTTCACCTTCTCAGTGGTTCCTTTCAACAAAGCTGGCATTGAAACCAACTTCTGACCTATCTCAGCCCAACAAAGAGGAGTTCTGCACTTCCTCCCGTACAAGGCTTCATAAGGTGCCATTTGAATACTTTCCTGGTAGCAATTGTTATATGCAAACTCCACCAAAGGCAAATGCTTCTCACACGAGCCTTGAAACTCAATCACACAGCACCTCAACATATCTTCTAGCACTTGGATAACACGCTCAGACTGTCCATCCGACTGTGGATGATAAGAAGTACTGAAATTCAGTCGTGTACCCAAAGCTTGATGAAAACATTCACAGAAACGCGATGTAAACCTCGAATCTCTATCTGAAACAATAGAATTTGGCACACCATGCAGCCGCATAATCTCAGCAATGTACAACTCAGCAAGCTTGTCCAAAGTGTACGTAGTATGCACACGCAAGAAATGAGCACACTTCGTAAGGCGATCCACAATCACCCACACCGAATTCTTCTTCGATGGCGACAAAGGCAAACCAGACACAAAGTCCATGGTAATCCTTTCCCACTTCCACTCAGGAATCCTTAACGGCTGCAACAACCCAGAAGGAAACTGATGCTCAGCCTTAACTCGCTGACAAACCATGCACCTACTCACATACTCAGCAACATCCTTCTTCAAACCCACCCAATATTACTCATCCCTAAGATCACGATACATCTTAGTACTACCAGGGTGCATAGCAAAAGGACTACTATGAGCTTCAGTCAGAATAGCATGCCTCAACTCAGCATCATTGGGCACTACTATCCGACTACCAAAACACAAAACTCCATCATCATTAAAACAGAAATCCGAAGGCCTATCTTCAGCAATATCCTGAACATGTGCCACCAAGGAATCATCCAACAACTGCTTATCCTTAATCAACTGAACCAAAGATGGTTTCACTTGCAATTCAGCCACAAGACCTCCATCTTGCGAAATACTCAAGCTGGCAAACACAGCTCTCAACTCCACTGCCACCTTCCTACTCAAGGCATCCGCTACAACATTAGCTATTCCCGGATGGTACTCTATCGTCAGATCGTAATCTTTAAGCAACTCCACCCAACATCGTTTCCTAAGATACAACTCTTTCTGAGACATCAGATACTTCAAACTTTTGTGATCCGTGTACACAGTACACTTCTCACCATACAGGTAATGTCTCCAAATTTTCAAAGCAAAGACCACCGCAGCTAACTCAATATCATGCGTAGGATAATTACGCTCATGCACCTTCAACTGTCGCGATGCATAAGCCACCACCTTACCCTCTTGCATCAACACACACCCCAACCCAACGTAGGATGCGTCACTGTACACCACAAACTCTTTCCCTGATACAGGCTGAACCAAGATAGGAGCTTGCGTCAAAGCTGCCTTCAGCTTCTCAAAAGCCTGCTGTCTCGCTTCCGTCCACTCATACTTGACATCCTTCTGCAACAACTTCGTCAAAGGTGCAGCAATCTTTGAAAATCCATCCACGAACCTCCGGTAGTATCCTGCCAAACCAAGGAAATTACGGACCTCATGAACGGACTTAGGAGGATTCCAATTCATCACTGCCTCAATCTTCTGAGGATCAAAAAAAATCCCCTCAGCAGAAACCACATGACCAAGGAACACAACTTCTCTAAGCCAGAATTCACACTTGCTTAGCTTAGCATAAAGCTGATTCTCCAACAAAGCCTGCAACACAATCCTCAAGTGCCCCTCATGCTCCTCCTCAATACGAGATTACACAGGGATATCATCAATGAACACCACAACAAACTTGTCCAAATACTCATGGAACACTCTATTCATCATGTCCATAAAGGCTGCAGGAGCATTTGTCAAACCAAACGACATCACAAGGAACTCATAATGCCCATATCTTGTTCTGAAGGCTGTTTTTGGCACATCCACATCCTTCACCTTCAACTGGTAATAACCTGACCTTAAGTCAATTTTAGAGAACACAGCCGCCCCCCGAAATTGATCAAAAAGATCATCAATCCTCGGCAATGGATACCGATTCTTGATAGTCAACTTGTTCAGCTGACGATAGTCGATGCACATTCTCATAGTGCCATCCTTTTTCTTCACAATCAACACCGGTGCACCCCAAGGTGACACACTCGGCCGAATGAAACCACGATCAAGCAACTCTTGAAGTTGCGTCTTCAACTCCTTCAACTCCTTAGGTGCCATTCGGTAAGAAGTAATGGACACTGGAGTTGTATTTTCATACAGCTCAATTCCAAACTCCATCTCTCGGTTAGGAGGCAAACCAAATAACTCCTCCGGAAACACACCAGGAAACTCTCGCACAGTCCTGATATCTTGAACTCGCAACTCCTTAGAGTTAGGATTCATAACAAAGGCTAGGTAGGCCTCACAACCTTGCCTCAGCATCCGGCTTGCTTCCAATGTAGTCACCACATTGGCAAGAAACTTCACATTCTCACCAACCACCACTACCTCATAATCATCAGCAAGCTTCAACGAAACTCGCTTGTTCTCAAAATCCACCAAAACTCGATGTTCAACAAGCCAATCCATACCAAGGATTACATCAAAACCATAATATGGCAATTCCATGAGATCAACATGAAAAACATGGTTTTGCACAACCAAAGGACATCTTCTATATAACTTTCGTGTCACAACGGTCTCACCAAAGGAACTAGTCACACGCATACCAACATCCAAAGACTCAACAGGCAAACCAAGCAATGGAGCATGTTCACGCAATATGTATGAGTGTGTAGATCCAGAATCAATCAAGGAAAGTAATGAGAAGGATTGCAATGTGAAGGTACATGCGATCACATCTGTGTCATTCCTCCCCTCTCGCTGAGCATACACTCGAGCCTGGCCTCCACCCTCAGGTTGGACAGCCACCACATGAGCCACATTCCTCCCACCATCATCTCTGCGCTGGAAGTTACCACGGCCACGCCCATGACCTCTCTGCGGTGCAACAACTCCAGGTGCACGTCCCTGACCACCACCGGCCAACAAAGGACACTCCCTCCTCATGTGGTCTGCCAAACCACAATTCCAGCACGAATTACCGATCACTGCAACAGGAGTCTAAACCTCCCTCGCTGCTCGAGGACAATCACGCCTCAAATGGCCACGCGATCCACACGTCCAGCACGTGTTCTGATCTGCTCTCATCCTGTCTCCCTGAACAGGCGCACCATGCCCTCCATTACCACGCCTAGCAGAAGACTAATACCTCTTATCTCGTCCTCTCTTTTTCCGTCCACCACCAGAACTATACTCAGCAGCTCTTTTGCCTAAGCTAGAACCAACACCTCTAGAAGACAATCCCATGTTTTGCTCAATGTCCTTTGCCCTACTCAACAGCACATCAAAATACGTGTACTCAGCAGCAAGCATAAAGGTCTTTACGTCCGTCACCAAACCGTATTGGAAACGCTCACACCTCTCTCGCTCATCCGGGATAAGCTCAGGTGCGTACTGACTAAGACGGACAAACTGGATCTCGTACTCAGCCACCGTCATGCTTCCTTGAACAAGAGACATGAATTCTCTTTTCTTTTCATCCAGGTATCGCACACCTAGATACTTTCGCTTGAACGCGTTCAGAAAGAACGTCCAAGTCACATCAACTTCCTCCATTCCGGAGATAGTGGTCGTCCACCAGGTATACGCATCATCATGTAACAGCGATACCATGCAACCTAACTTCTGCACATCATTGCAGTTCATTTGTCCTAATATCCTCTTGGTACTTTCCAACCAAGATTCGGAACCCTCAGCAAATAAACCTCTGAACTCAGTCCATCTCAGACTGCGCAGACGTTCCAAAGGTAATCTCGCATTAGCATCTCCCTGATGCGCAGCTCCATGAGCTCCAGCTACTGCCGCCTGAAATGCTCCAGCAATAGCCTGTACCAACACTATCATGTCAGGAGCAGCTTGCCCCTGCCCAACTTCAGGTCCAGCGACCCCAGCACCAGCACCAACACCGACATCATTACCCCTGCACCACCACCACCGGGCGGTCCACCACCAGGAGGAGGAGGTAAATCCACAACATTATCGACATTCTCCTTATTCCCATCTTGAGCCATAGCTCTCGTATTCATCCTCGTCTCTCTACGAGGTCCCATTATAAGAAAAACAATGCACTGACACATATGCAATAAACATAATTAGGCTCAACAAGGTAAGTAATCCAAGCACTCAAGCTCATTTTTCAAAAACAAATCCTTTCATTAGTTTTGATATGGCAATGGGTTCCTCTAACATGTTTCAACATAACATAACATCACAATTGCAACATACTTTACAATTCATACATCATACTTTCATTTAAAAGATATAACATGCAATCACACATACTTCACCCACATAACCGTTCCCAATTACTCGAGAACTCAGCTCTGATACCACCAAATGTAACCCCCTTAGCACGACCTAGACGATTGACGCGAACTACGAAGATTACACGGGGAAACCCAAAGTCAACCCGAAAGTCAACCTTGATTAACGACCTTTTTTTTCTTTTTAACCTTGTCTAGATGCTCATTAAACCTAAGCGTATTATTGAGGAACATTTGTAAGGGAAGCACAACGATCGAATTACATTAAGGGACTCAATTGCAAAAATCAGAATATTAGGGACCAAATTGTATATTCTGGAAATTTTAAGGTTACCAACATTAAATTAGTCATATTACATGCTTCCCTGTCAAATTTCACCTTAATCGAACATCTCGAACTCATGTAATTGCAAATACAAATTTCAGGACTAAAACGTAAAGCTTACAAACCTCAAAACCATTCAAATCAGAGCCCAACAGTCACCTGTTTCGATAAGGTGTTGACCGTACCGAAACGCGGGTTCGTTTCGAGACTTGTTTCGAAACAGGGCCTTCCAGTGACCAAACCGTTTCGATACGGTCACCAGCCGTTTCGAAACACCAAGGCCATTACAGGCCCCCGTTTCAAAACTCATGTGAGTGTAACGATACGGGTTGCCCAGAAACTGCAGAATTTGCTGGTTTAACACACATTTAACCACTCAAACACATCCTAATGACTTACTAATCATGCCAACAAGTCATCATACATATAAGGTACATGTTTGCATCATCAAAACTCATTCATGGCATCAATCAAGGAAATCCACAAGTCTATAGGCATGCATCCTAATATCCAAAACCAACAAACCATCAAAACATCAAAACAAGCATCAAAATGTCCATTTACAAATCCAAATCATCAAAGGCATCATGCCACAATTAGGGAGACCAAAACATCTCCCAAAACACATCCTAGGTTCCCATTGCCAAAATATCAAATACTAATATTGTTGTGAAAACATCACCATACATGAGCTTAGCTTTCCCTTGGATTCTTAGCCTCCTTGCTGCCCTCAAAACACTTCAATTGTCTGCATTATTGGTTCAAGAAAGAGAGTGTAAGCACATTTGCTCAGTGAGGCATGCTCTAAAGAAACAACACAATAATGCATTAATGCATTTTATAAAAACACTTTTAACAAAGCTTTCATCACATAAACATCATTAGTCATGCAACCTTGCATTCTTAAACAAGCATCTCATGCTTCATTAGAATCAACATGTCATATTGGCTTTCAAGTGATAATCCATAACCATTTACAACCAAAACACAATCGGATACGCGGATTACAAGCGTTGTCCCATACGCTTCATACACACTACAGAACACACAAGGTGGAGTTTACCGGTACAATCACAACCACTCAACACCCGTGATGGAGTTTAACGGTATAATCACAACCCTTCAACATCACTCATTGGTAGTTGTATAACATCACTAACGAGAACACGGGACACACAACACAATATCCACACATGGACTTTTAACCACCATTGTGATCTTAATCATCTCGTTAGTGTACTTGGATGGAGTTTACGGTACAATTACAACCCCTCAACATCCAAGGCGACTTTATTCACGGTGCACCCAATCCTATAGCCGGCTAACTATATCCGATTCAAGTACTTTAAAACCAACACATCACTTGCCAATATACATCATTTATCATCAACAATTCACTATTTTAAAGCATTTAAACAAGCCATTTAACAACATGCATCACTATGCATCAAATCCACATTTTCAACATATCAAACCAAGGATCTCTTACCTTGAGCATCCTTCAACATATGGCTTTCAAAACTAGCATTAACCATGCTAAATCATGCTTTCAAAACAGAATTTAAAACATGCAATTTATCAACAAATGCATCGAACCACTCCATGGCTCATACAAGAGAGTTCTTCCGAAAACTTACTCTTGAGCTTAGTTAAGTTGCTTAGACTTAAACTAAGCTCCCAAAACCTTCAAACATTGGTTTCAAAGATGAAAACCCAACTTCACTCACCAATTCCGTTTTGCAAGCTTGCCGAAACGCCGATCAAGCCTCCGGATCAACACCACAAGCATCTGAAGATGTCTCCCCTATTTTAAACACATCAAAGCAGAGGATTAATGCATCATCATGCATTAAAATCTTCAGCCATCACACTTAAACTCGCTGCTCTACCTAGAGCCAACATTTCGGCTACCAAACACAACCAGAATCACCTCCAAACTCTTCCAAAACATAACCCAGCCTTGATCCATCATTTCTAACCATTTCTAAACATCAATTAACATCCAAAATGAACATAAACTCGTCCTTATACCTCCAGCTATAACAGAACACCAAGATCACCACAAAAACCACCATTTTCATAAGCAAAAACTTAGGAAATTCAACCTATTCGGGATTGCATTGATCAAACCTCAATTACACATCATTAAACATAAAAAAAAACATTTAAAAGCCATCTCAAAACAGAGCCCAAACAATCACCACGAATTTCTTCAAGATTTCTTCCAAATCTTGAGTTTTAAGCTAAAATAAAATTCATATCATTAAAACCTTTTATAAACTTAAATTAAGGATTGAGAAATTGGGAATTTCAGTAAAGAACTGAGTATTTAGAGGAGAAGAACATCCTTACCTCTAAATGTAGATTTCTCCTTGATTAGAGACAATTTCCTTGAAAATCCAATAAGCAAAACAAGAGGATTTGATGTAGAAAGGATTAGAAATCAATTGATGATTGAAACCTCATCAATTGGTGTGAAAATCAATAGAAATGTTGCTGTAGAAATGTGTTTGGCTGAGGGAATTTTGAGAGAAAATGAGATGAGAAAGTTTTAACAAAAGTTAGTTATGAAAATCTAAAAATTGGTTTTATCCTTTTTATTTAATTAATTCAACATTAATTAAACCATTTAAATCTAAGAAAAATCTGGAGAAATCTTTCTTGGGAAAATTGGCTCCTTAAAGATTCAAAGTTTCAATCCTTACAAAACAGTCACCACTGAACTTTTCAAAAATCGCATTTTAGTCACTATTTCAAAATGCTGTATTTCTAAACCTTATTTTGTAAAATTGATTTCATCACTCACTTATATATATTAAAAGAGGAGTTTTAGATATTTTTCCATATTTTTAAAGCATCCCGAACTAGGCTTTCCCTAAAACCTCCTTTTATATTCGAACCGAAAATCAGACCGGTCCGGTTCATACCCTAAACTTCCAAGACCAAAATTGGGGTGTTACAACTCTCCCCCCTTAAGAAATTTCGTCCTCGAAATTTACCTGGAGGAAAAAGGTACAGAAACTGCTTCCTCATGTCATCCTTCCTTTCCCACGTGGCTTCCTCAACACCACGATGCTTCCACAACACCATAACCAATTCAATGGTCTTGCCTCGAAGAACTTTATTGTCCGAATCCAGAATTTCTACCGGCTCCTCATCATAGGTCAAGTCTGGATTCAACTTTACTTCCTCCACAGGCATAACATACGAAGGATCCGATCTATACCTTCGAAGCATAGAGACATGAAGCACATCACGAATCTTTTCCAACTCTTGCGGTAACCTCAGCTTGTACGCAACAGGACCCATACGTTCAATCACCTCGTATGGTCCAATGTACCTAGGGCTCAACTTACCCTTTCAACAAAGCTGGCATTGAAACCAACTTCTGACCTGTCTCAGCCCAACAAAGAGGAGTTCTGCACTTCCTCTCGTACAAGGCTTCATAAGGTGCCATTTGAATACTTTCCTGGTAGCTATTGTTATATGCAAACTCCACCAAAGGCAAATGCTTCTCCCATGAGCCTTGAAACTCAATAACACAGCACCTCAAACATATCTTCCAGCACTTGGATAACACGCTCAGACTTTCCATCCGACTGTGGATGATAAGAAGTACTGAAATTCAGTCGTGTACCCAAAGCTTGATGCAAACATTCACAGAAACGCGATGTAAACCTCGGATCTCTATCCGAAACAATAGACTTTGGCACACCATGCAGCCGCACAATCTCAGCAATTTACAACTCAGCAAGCTTGTCCAAAGTGTACGTAGTATGTACAGGCAAGAAATGAGCACACTTCGTAAGGCGATCCACAATCACCCACACCGAATTCTTCTTCGATAGCGACAAAGGCAAACCAGACACAAAGTCCATGGTAATCCTTTCCCACTTCCACTAAGGAATCCTTAACGGTTGCAACAACCCAGAAGGAAACTGATGCTCGGCCTTAACTCGCTGACAAACCATGCACCTACTCACATACTCAGCAACATCCTTCTTCAAACCCACCCAATAGTACTCATCCCTAAGATCACGATACATCTTAGTACTACCAGGGTGCATAGCAAAAGGACTACTATGAGCTTCAGTTAGAATAGCACGCCTCAACTCAGCATCATTGGGCACTACTATCTGACTCGCAAAATACAAAACTCCATCATCATTAAAACAGAAATCCGATGGCCTATCTTCAGCAATATCCTGAACATGTGGCACAAACGAATCATCCAACAACTGCTCATCCTTAATCAACTGAACCAAAGATGCTTACACTTGCAATTCAGCCACAAGACCTCCATCTCGCGAAATGCTCAAGCTGGCAAACATAGCTCTCAACTCCACTGCCACCTTCCTACTCAAGGCATCCGCTACAACATTAGCTTTTCCCGGATGGTACTTGATCGTCAGATCGTAATCTTTAAGCAACTCCACCCAATGTCGTTGCCTAAGATTCAACTCTTTCTGAGACATTAGATACTTCAAACTTTTGTGATCTGTGTACACAGTACACTTCTCACCATACACGTAATGTCTCCAAATTTTCAAAGCAAAGACCACCGCAGCTAACTCAATATCATGTGTAGGATAGTTACGCTCATACACCTTCAACTGTCGCGATGCATAAGCCACCACCTTACCCTCTTGCATCAACACACACCCCAACCCAACGTAGGATGCGTCACTGTACACCACAAACTCTTTCCTTGATTCAAGCTGAACCAAGATAGGAGCTTGCGTCAAAGCTGCCTTCAGCTTCTGAAAAGCCTGTTGTCTCGCTTCCGTTCACTCATACTTGACATCCTTCTGCAACAACTTCTTCAAAGGTACAACAATCTTTGAAAATCCATCCACGAACCTCTGGTAGTATCCTGCCAAACCAAGGAAACTACGGACCTCATGAACGGACTTAGGAGGCTTCCAATTCATCACTGCCTCAATCTTCTGAGGATCAACACGAATCCCCTCAACAGAAACCACATGACCAAGGAACACAACTTCTCTAAGCCAGAATTCACACTTCCTTAGCTTAGCATAAAGCTGATTCTCCAACAAAGCCTGCAACACAATCCTCAAGTGCCCCTCATGCTCCTCCTCAGTACGAGAGTACACAAGGACATCATCAATGAACACCACAACAAACTTGTCCAAATACTCATGGAACACTCTATTCATCATGTCCATAAAGGCTGCAGGAGCATTTGTCAAACCAAACGGCATCACAAGGAACTCATAATGCCCATATCTCGTTCTGTAGGCTGTTTTTGGCACATCCACATCCTTCACCTTCAACTGGTAATAACCTGACCTTAAGTCAATTTTAGAGAACACAGCCGCCCCCGAAATTGATCAAAAAGATCATCAATCCTCGGCAATGGATACCGATTCTTGATAGTCAACTTGTTCAGCTGACGATAGTCGATGCACATTCTCATAGTGCAATCATTTTTCTTCACAAACAACACCGGTGCACCCCAAGGTGACACACTCGGCCGAATGAAACCATGATCAAGCAACTCTTGAAGTTGCGTCTTCAACTCCTTCAACTCCTTAGGTGCCATTCGGTAAGGAGTAATGGACACTAGAGTTGTATTTTTATACAGCTCAATTCCAAACTCCACCTCTCGGTTAGGAGGCAAACCAGGTAACTCCTCCGGAAACACACCAGGAAACTCTCGCACAGTCCTGATATCTTGAACACGCAACTCCTTAGAGCTAGGATTCATAACAAAGGCTAGGTAGGCCTCACAACCTTGCTTTAGCATCCGGCTTGCTTCCAATGTAGTCACCACATTGGCAAGAAACTTCACATTCTCACCAACCACCACTACCTCATAATCATCAGCAAGCTTCAACGAAACTCGCTTGTTCTCAAAATCCACCACAGCTCGATGTTTAACAAGCCAATCCATACCAAGGATTGCATCAAAATCATAGAATGGCAATTCCATGAGATCAACATGAAAAACATGGTTTTGCACAACCAAAGGACAACTTCTATATAACTTCCGTGTCACAACGGTCTCACCAAAGGAACTAGTCACACGCATACCAACATCCAAAGACTCAACAGGCAAACCAAGCAATTGAGCATGTTCATGCAATATGTATGAGTATGTAGATCTAGAATCAATCAAGGAAAGTAATGACAAGGATTGCAAAGTGAAGGTACCTGCGATCACATCCGTGTCATTCCTCCCCTCTCGCTGAGCATACACTCGAGCCTGGCCTCCACCCTCAGGTTGGATAGCCACCACACGAGCCACATTCCTCCCACCATCATCTCTGCGCTGGAACTTACCATGGCCGCGCCCACAACCTCTCTGCGGTGTAACAACTCCAGGAGCACGTCCCTGACCACCACCGGCCAACAAAGGACACTCCCTCCTCACGTGGTCTGCTAAACCACAATTCCAGCACGAATTACCGGTCACTGCAACAGGAGTCTGAACCTCCCTCGCTGCTCGAGGACAATCACGCCTCAAATGGCCATGCGATCCACACGTCCAGCACGTGTTCTGATTCGCTCTCATCCTATCTCCCTGAACAGGCGCACCATGCCCTCCATTACCACGCCTAGAAGAAGACTGATACCTCTTATCTCATCCTCTC
The DNA here is from genome assembly GCA_030270665.1 of Hibiscus trionum. NCBI lineage: Eukaryota > Viridiplantae > Streptophyta > Magnoliopsida > Malvales > Malvaceae > Hibiscus > Hibiscus trionum. The sequence continues at coordinate 9,558,406 of BSYR01000010.1, read as the reverse complement.
TTGTTCCGTCCACCACCAGAACTATACTCAGCAGCTCTTTTGCCCAAGCTAGAACCAACACCTCTAGAAGACAAACCCAGGTTCTGCTCAATGTCCTTTGCCCTACTCACTAGCACATCAAAATTCGTGTACTCAGCAGCAAGCATAAAGGTCTTTACGTCCGTCACCAAACCATATCAGAAACGCTCACACCTCTCCCGCTCATCCGGGATAAGCTCAGGTACGTACTGACTAAGACGGACAAACTGGATCTCGTACTCAGCCACCGTCATGCTTCCTTGAACAAGAGACATGAATTATCTTTTCTTTTCATCCAGGTATCGCACACCTAGATACTTTCTCTTAAACGCGTTCAGAAAGAACGTCCAAGTCACATCAACTTCGTCCATTCCGGAGACAGTGGTCGTCCACCAGGTATACGCATCATCATGCAAAAGCGATACCACGCAACCTAACTTCTGCACATCATTGCAGTTCATTTGTCCCAATATCCCCTTGGTACTTTCCAACCAAGATTCGGAACCCTCAGCAGATAAACCTCTGAACTCAGTCCCTCCCAGACTGCGCAAACGTTCCAAAGGTAATCTCGCATTAGCATCTCCCTGATGCCCAGCTCCATGAGCTCCAGCTACTGCCGCCTGAAAGGCTCCAGCAATATCTTGTATCAACACTGTCATTTCAGGAGCAGCTTGCCCCTGCCCAGCTTCAGGTCCAGCGACCCCAGCACCAGCACCAACACCGACATCATTACCTCCTGCACCACCACCACCGGGCGGTCCACCACCAGGAGGAGGAGGTAAATCCACAACATTATCGACATTCTCTGCATTCCCATCCTGAGCCATAGCTCTCGTATTCATCCTCGTCTCTCTACGAGGTCCCATTATAAGAAAAACAATGCACTGCACATATGCAATAAACATAATTAGGCTCAACAAGGTAAGTAATCCAAGCACTCAAGCTCATTTTTCAAAAACAAATCCTATCATTAGTTTTGATATGACAATGGGTTCCTCTAACATGTTTCAACATAACATAACATTACAATTGCAACATACTTTACAATTCATACATCATACTTTCATTTAAAAGACATAACATGCAATCACACATACTTCACCCACATAACCATTCCCAATTACTCGAGAACTTAGCTCTGATACCACCAAATGTAACCCCCTTAGCCCGGCCTAGACGGTTGACCCGAACTACGAAGATTACACGGGGAAAACCAAAGTCAACCTTAATTAACGACCCTTTTTTTTTCTTTTTAACCTTGTCTAGATGCTCATTAAACCTAAGCGTATTATTGAGGAATATTTGTAAGGGAAGCACAGCGATCGAATTACTTTAAGGGACTCAATTGCAAAAATCACAATATTAGGGACCAAATCGTAAATTCTGGAAATTTGAAGGTCTTAACTGATTTTAAGGTAACCAACATTAAATTAGTCATATTACATGCTTCCCTGTCAATTATCACCTTAATCGGACATCTCGAACTCATGTAATTGCAAATACAAATTTTAGGACTAAAACGTAAAGCTTACAAACCTCAAAACCATTCAAATCAGAGCCCAACGGTCACCTGTTTCGATACGGTGTTGACCGTACCGAAACGTGGGTTCGTTTTGAGACCTGTTTCGAAACAAGGCCTTCCAGTGGCCTGTAACCCCCTTAACCCGGCCTAGACGGTTGACCCGAATTAAGAAAGTCACACGGGGAAAACCAAAGTCAACCCGAAAGTCAACCTTGATTAACGACCCTTTTTTTTCTTTTAACCTTGTCTAGATGCACTTTAGACCTAATTGTGATCACACAACATCATACCAAAAGATCACAAACATCAGAGATCAAACAGGGACTTAATTGAACAAAATACAACTTTAGGGACCAAACTGTAAATTCTGATAATTATAAGGACTTAATCCAAATTGAAGTTACCATCTTGAAATTAATCATGTTTCATGCTTCTCTGTAAAATTTCAGCTCAAAAGGACTTCCCAAACTCAACAATTGCACAAACAAGTTTTAGGACCAAAACGCAAACATTCCAAAACACATAACTGCCAATGTTAGCCCCCAACGGTCACCCGTTCCGAAACAGGCATAGCCCGTTTCGAAACTCGGGGCCGTTCCGCAACGCGTACCGAAACGGGGGTCTGGCAGTGGCCTTTCCGTTTCGGAACGGCCCCTCCCGTTTTGGACGCCTGGGCACAATTAAGGCACCCGTTCCGAAACAGTAGGTGCTATTCCGAAACACCCTGCACAGATTGCCTAAAAATGCATACTTAAACATGCAATTGACCAACCAAACATGCTCCAAATGCCACCAAACTTTGCCAACATGCAATTCAACATATATGAGACATACTTGCATCAACAATTCATCAAAACATCCACACATATGAAAAGCCCCAAATCTATAGGCATGCTTCCTACACAAGTAAGCCATTCAAGCATAAACTTCCAATTCAAGCATAAGAAGGCCAACCACAAAACCAGCATTCTCAACAACATTCAACATACTTAGGGAGTTCAAAACATCTCCCAAAACATACACATAGGTCCCCCATTGCCAAATTACCAAAAGCTAAAATGTACTTAGAAAACCTTCCATACTTAGAGCTTTGTTTCCACTTGGATGCTTGCCCTCCTTGCTGCCCTCAAGAACTCTAATGTTCTGCATTATTGAATTAAGAAAACAAAGAGAGCGTAAGCAAAAGCTTAGTGAGGAATTCTCAATAAAACCATCCAATAATGCATTTATAAAACACTTATAAAACATGCTTCAAACCATCATTTACACATGCTCAAAAGCATACTTAAAACAAGCATCTCATGCTTCATTTCATTACATGTCATATTGGCCTCAAGTGATACATTTCATTTCTTTGAAAACAAGTTCATCAACTTTCACCCCAAGGACTTTTAAACACCTTGGCCCCAAGGACTTTTAAACACCTTGGCCTATGGACTTTTAAACACCATAGAATGTATCACATCAAGGACTTTTAAACACCTTGATCCCAAGGACTTTTAAACACCTTGGCCATGGACTTTTAAACACCATGAATTGCATTACCTCAAGGACTTTTAAACACCTTGAACCCCAAGGACTTTTAAACACCTTGGCCTATGGACTTTTAAACACCATAGAATGGACCACACAAGGACTTTTAAACACCTTTGTGTCCGTAGCAAGAATCATCCAAGGACTTTTAACCACCTTGATGTTCTTAAGTAAACAAGGCTCACTCAAGGACTTTTAACCACCTTGGTGACCTTAACCTTTTCAAAACATCACTTGCCAATATACATCATTTTCATCAATTAATCCACTGTTTTTTAAGCATTAAACCAAGCCATATTCATCATGCATTTAAAAGCATCAAACCACATTTAATCAATGTTCAAAAACAAGGAACTCTTACCTTGAGCTTCCTTTAACATATGGCTTATCAAAACAGCAAATACCATGCTAAATCATGCTTTCAAAACAGTAATCAAAACATGCAATAAACCACATTGCATCACAACAAAATCATGGCCACCACTAGAGAGAATTTCCAAAAACTTACACTCGAGCTTAGCAAAGTTGTTTAGACTTAAACTAAGCTCCCAAGACATTGGTTTCAAAGCCGAAAACCCAATTTCACTCACCGATTCCACTTCGCCTCAAGCCAAAGCACCAAAACAAGCCTCCGGATCAACAACTCTTGGATCCAAAGATGCCTCCCCTGATTAAACACATTAAAGCAGAGATTTAATGCATCATCATGCATCAAAAGCTTCAATGAAAGCACTCAAACTCGCTGCTCTCATTCACACTCCAATTTCGGCCACCAAACACAACCGAAATGGCATCAAAACCACTTCTCAACAAAGCCCAGCCATAAACCAGCAAACCCTAACATCCATTAACACCATTTAACATCTAAAAACAACCTATAAACATCCTTGTACCTCCAGCAACATCAAATCCACAAGATCACCACAAAAACATCCAAGAATCACAAGCTAAACTTAGGAAACACAACCTATCCGGGATTGCATTAATCAAAACTCATTTCCTTATCAAATTAACATTCATTAATCATCATTTTAGCACCTTAAAACACTGCTTAAACAGATCCAACGAAATTTCATCAAAAACACACCAAATCTTGCATTTTAAGCCAAGATCCACTAAACAATCTTAAAAGCCATTTATAAAACATCAATTAGGGATTGAGAACTTAGGAATTTCATTAAAGAACTTGAAGTTCAGAGGAGAAGGACATTCTTACCTCCAAACTTGAGTTTCTCCTCTTTTAGAGCCAAAAAGCTTGATGAATCAAGTAGCAAATACAAAGGTTTTGATGAGGAGATGATTAGGAATCAAATGAGGATTGAAAAGAAGTATTTAGGTGATAAAAATCAGAGGAAAAGATCTGGAGAGAATGTGTTTGGTTTGAGAGAAAAGATGAGAGAAAAAGAGAATGGAAAATTTAGAAAGTTAGTTAAAGATGACTAAAAATATCTTTCCCTCCTTTTTACTTTTATTTTAAACCAGTATTAAATCATTTAATATTCTAGAAAATCTGGAGAAACTCCCCTTTGGGTAAATAGCTCCCTAAAGATTCAAAGTTTCAATCCTTTTTAAAACAGTCACAAAACTTTCAAAAATTACATTTTGGTCACTAGCCAAAATGTCGCTCTTCCAAAACCCATTTTTCAAAATTGATTTCACAGTTCACTTAATTATATTAAAAGATGATATTAGAACATTTTTCCATATTTTTAATGCAACCCGAACTAGGCTTTCCTAATTTCACCTCTTTAGATTAGAACAGCACTTTGACCAAACCGGTCAACGCCCAAAACTTCTAAGCCCAAAACCGGGGCGTTACATGGCCAAACCGTTTCGATACGGTCACCAGCCGTTTCGAAACACCAAGGCCATTACAGGCCCCCGTTTCGAAACGCCTGTGAGTGTATCGATACGGGTTGCCCAGAAACTGCATAATTTGCTGGTTTAACACGCATTTAACCACTCAAACACATCTTAATGACTTCCTAATCATGCCAACAAGTCATCATACATATAAGGTACATGTTTGCATCATCAAATCTCATTCATGGCATCAATCAAGGAAATCCACAAGTCTATAGGCATGCATCCTTATATCCAAAACCAACTAACCATCAAAACATCAAAATGGCCATTTACAAATCCAAATCATTAAAGGCATCATGCCACAATTAGGGAGTCCAAAACATCTCCCAAAACACATCCTAGGTTCCCATTGCCAAAATGAGAGAAAATGTGTTTGGCTGATGGAATTTTGAGAGAAAATGAGATGAGAAAGTTTTAACAAAAGTTAGTTATGAAAATCTAAAAATTGGTTTTATCCTTTTTATTTAATTAATTAAACATTAATTAAACCATTTAAATCAAAGAAAAATCTGGAGAAATCTTTCTTGGGTAAATTAGCTCCTTAAAGATTCAAAGTTTCAATCCTTACAAAATAGTCACCACTGAACTTTTCAAAAATCGCATTTTAGTCACTATTTCAAAATGTTGTATTTTCAAACCTTATTTTGTAAAATTGATTTCACCACTCAGTTATATATATTAAAAGAGGATTTTTAGATATTTTCCATATTTTTAAAGCATCCCGAACTAGGCTTTCCCTAAAACCTCCTTTTATATTCGAACCGAAAATCAGACTGGTCCGGTTCAGACCCTAAACTTCCAAGCCCAAAATTGGGGTGTTACAATGTGTCTCCCTAACATGCTTCAACATAGCATAGCATCACAATTGCAACCATACATCACAATTCAAACAACATTCTTTCATCCAAAAGGCATATCTTGAAAATACACATACATCACCCACATAACCATTACCATTTACACGAGAACTCAGCTCTGATAACACCAAATGTAACCCCCTTAGCCCGGCCTAGACGGTTGACCCGAACTACGAAGATTACACGTGGAAAACAAAAGTCAACCCGAAAGTAAACCTTGTTTAACGACCCTTTTTTTCTTTTTAATCTTGTCTAGATGCACATTAACCCTAAGCGAACACTTGAGAAACATTTACGTAATAAGCACAGCGATCAGATTCAAATAAGGGACTCAATTGCACAAAATACAAATATTAGGGACCAAAATGTAAATTCTGGAAATTAGAAGGTCTTAACTGATTTTTAAGTTAACAACATTAAATTAGTCACATTACATGCTTCCCTGTCAAATTTCACCATGATCGGACATCTCAAACTCAAGCAATTGCAATTACAACATTCGGGACTAAAACGTAAAGCTTGCAAACCTTTACACCATTCAAATCAATGCCCAACGGTCACCTATTTCGAAACGGTGTTGACCGTTCCGAAAAATGGGTTCATTTCGAGACTTGTTCCGAAACAGGGCCTTCTAGTGGCCAAATCGTTCCGGAACGGCCTCCAACCGTTTCGAAACACGAAGGCCATTACAGGCCCCTGTTCCGAAACGCCAGTGCCCGTTCCGATACGGTTTGCCCAGAAGCTGCAAAAATTGCTGGTTTTTCATACTTTAAACCATTCAAACACATCCTATTGACTTCCTAACCATGCCAACAAGTCATCATACATGTAAGGTACATGTTTGCAACTTCTAAACACCTTCATGGCATCAAACATTAAACATCACATGTCTATAGGCATGCATCCTAATAACCAAAACCAAACAACCATCCAAACTCCAAATCAAGCATCAAAAGGCCAATTACAAATCCAAAACATCAAAAGCATCATGCCACAAACTAGGGAGTCCAAAACATCTCCCAAAACACATCTTAGGTTCCCATTGCCAAAATACCAATATTAATAGTGTATGAAAACATCATCATACATGAGCTTAGTTTCCCTTGGACTCTTAGCTTCCTTGTTGCCCTCAAACACTTCAATTGTCTGCATTATTGGTACAAAAGAGAGAGCGTAAGCACAATTGCTTAGTGAGGCATGCTCTAAAGAAAACAACACAATAATGCCTTTTAGAAAACACTTTTAACTAGCTTTAAATCACAAGCTTAAATCTTTTCATGCAACCTTGCATACTTTACAAGCATCTCATGCTTCATTACATTCAACTCAACATATTGGCTTTCAAGTGATAATTGATAATCATTTACAACACAAAACACAATCGGATACGCGGATTACAAGCGTTGTCCCATACGCTTCATACACACTACCGAACAACATAAGGTGGAGTTTATCGGTACAATCACAACCCCTCAACACCTGTGATGGAGTTTAACGGTACAATCACAACCCCTCCACATCACACATCGGTAGTTGTATAACTTCCTAACGAGAGTACGGGACACATAACACAAGGTCCACACACAGACTTTTAACCACCGTTGTGACCTTACCAAGATCCACACACGGTCTTCCAACCACCTTTGTGATCTTACCTCTCTCGTTAGGATACTTGGATGGTGTTTACGGTACAATCACAACCCCTCAACATCCAAGGCGACTTTATTCACGGTGCACCCAATCCTATAGTCGACTAACTATATCCGATTCAAATACTTTAAAACCATTACATCACTTGCCAATATACTTCATTTACCATCAACAATTCACTGTTTTAAAGCATTAATCAAAGCCATTAAACATCATGCATAACTATGCATCAAAACCATATTAACAATATGTTAAACCAAGGATCTCTTACCTTGAGCATCCTTCATTACATGGCTTTCAAAACTAGCATTAACCATGCTAAAACATGCTTTCAAAACAGAATTTAAACATGCAAATCATAACCAATGCATTCAACCACTTCATGGCTCATTCAAGGGAGTTTCTCCGAAAACTTACACTTAAGCATAGTTAAGTTGCTTAGACTTAAACTAAGCTCCCAAAACCTTCAAATAATTGTTCCAAAGCTGGAAACCAAACTCCACTCACCAATTCCATTTCGCAAGCTTACCGAAACGCCGATCAAGCCTCCAGATCAACTCCACAAGTGTCCGAAGATGCCTCCCCTGTTTTTAACACATCAAACCAGAGGATTAATGCATCATCATGCATTGAAATGTTCAGCCAACACACTCAAACTCGCTGCTCAACTTAAAACCAACATTTCGGCTACCAAACACAACCGAAATCACCTCCAAACTCGTCCAAAACATAACCCAACCAAGATCCATCACTTCTAACCATTTCTAAACATCAATCAACATCCAAAATAAACCTAAACTCGTCCTTATACCTCCAGCTATAACAGCACACCAAGATCACCTCAAAAACCAGCATTTTCATAAGCAAAAACTTAGGAAATACAACCTATTCGGGATTGCATTGATAAACCTCATTTACACATCATTAGACATCCAAAATACATTTAAGAATCATCTCAAAATAGAGCCCAAACAATCACAACGAAATTCTTCAAGATTTCTTCCAAATCTTGAGTTTTAAGCCAAAATCAAGTTCCTATCATTGAAACCATTTATAAAACTTAAATTAAGGATTGAAAACTTGGGAATTTCAGTAAAGAACTCGGTATTTAGAGGAGAAGAACAATCTTACCTCTAAATGGTGATTTCTCCTTGATTTGAGCCAATTTCCTTGAAAATTCAATAAGGAAATCAAAAGGATTTAATGCAAGATTGTTTAGGAATTAATTGATGATGGAAATCTTATCAATTGAAGTGAAGATCAATGCAAAAGTTGCTGGAGAATTAGTGTTTGGATGATGGAATTTTGAGAGAAAAAGAAAAGAGAGAAAACTAGGATAAAGTAGTTATGAAATTCTAAAAGGTAGTTTTCTTTCTCATTTAATTAATTAAAACATTAATTAATTCACTCAAATTAAGGAAAAAAATATGGAGAAATCACTTTTGGGTATATTAGCTCCTTAAAGATTCAAAGTTTCAATCCTTAAAAAACAGTCACCACTAAACTTTTCAAAAATCGCATTTTAGTCACTACACCGAAATGTAGTATTTCCAAACCTTATTTTCTAAAATTGATTTCACCACTCTCTTATATATATTAAAAGAGAATTTTTAGATATTTTTCCATATTTTTAAAGCATCTCGAACTAGGCTTTCCCTAAAACCACCTTTTATATTCGAACCGAAAAACAGACCGGTCCGGTTCAGACCCTAAACTTTCAAGCCCAAAATTGGGGTGTTACATATATGGTGTACCGAATACTCTATGCAAGTACCCTAACGATCGAGGAAGAGTAGTGTCCTGTCTCTTGTTAGTGGGGTTATACATCTACCGATGAGTGGTGTTGAGGGATTTATACGGTGTACTGAATACTCCACCATGGGTGTCACAACAGTTGATGGGTTTATATGGTGTACCGAATACTCCTGTGTGTGAACCTTAGATACCTGTGAGAATGTACGAAGTGTTTGGACAAGACTTGTGAATCTGTGTATCCGATATGATATTTTGGGAATGGAACTTGGTTAATGATCACTTGTAAGCCAATATAATTGTTTATGTATCATGAAAAGGTTTATGTTGTATAATGTGATTTATACATGTTTACTCTTTAAGCTTTGCATATGGTTGTTATGATGGGAAGACATAAATTGAGGTTTAGTAATGGTATTTGTTGTTGATTAATGATACATGAGGCATATGGTTTAACATGCTGGTTTTGGAAAGGATTAAGTGCATGATTTTCAAGGCATGATGCTTTATAGATGTATTGAGATGATGATTTCAATGGTTTTGAGAAAATGTTTTCAAATCGCATTGATGGTGTTTTGCTTTAAGCACTCCTCACTAAGCCTAGTGTGCTTACGCTTTCTTTGTCCATCAATGCAGAGAATTAAAAGAGTGTAGGCAGCATTTAAGCAAGAAGGATCCAAGGACTTCGATCTTGAATGTATTGTTTCAAACTAGACTTTAAGTAATAAAGGCAATGGGATTCATTGTTGATTTGGGAGTGTGTTTGTTAAACTCCCTGTTTTGAGCAAGTTTATATTGTTGTTTTGAAGTTGTAAATAGCCTTTATATGTTGGTTTTGCTTTGTATTAATGTTTTGAAAGTTGGATGGTTTATTCTCTAGGAAGTATGCCTCTAGATTTCCTTTGAAGCACGATGGTTGATTCTTGTTGATAATTATGTGTTGGATTGGCATGGTGTGGTCTCTCATATGCATGTGATTATGTTTAAGGCATGTTGGTATGAGTTTGGAACCTTTAACGCATGATAAACCAGAAAAATGGACATTATGAGTCCAGGCGTATCGGTACGCGACCTTCTGTATTGATATGGGCCTTGTGAAATAGGCTAAGCGTATCGGTACAATGGGAACCATATCGATACAGTTCATGAGAAAAATAGTTGTGTGTTTCGATACGCAAGGGCGTATTAGTACGATAAAGGCTATTGGAATTTGGGATTTAAAATCCGACAAGACTGTACCTATACGAAGCTAAGTGTATCGATATGATGATAAGTAAATTGGTTGTATGGAATCTTTGATGTTTTGTTTTCTTACGTTTTAGTCCCTAAATGTTGTGCATGTAATTGAATGGGTTTAGATGATCTTTTAAAGCTGAAATTTGACATTAACGCATGGAACCTGACTAATTGAGGATTGGTAAATCTAATTTCAAGTAAATCCTTATAATTTTCTAGATTTACAATTTGGTCCATTAATTTTTGTGACTCGCTCGATTCGGTCTCACGTCTAGACCGGGTCGAGGTGGTTACATTTGTTGGTATTATAGCCAGGTTTGCAATAATTAGGAGTTAAGTGTGATTTATTAGCGTTGTTGTTGATTTCTTAAACTAAGTTTGTGATTAAATGGAATGTTGATACTTTTTTAATGTTGTTGATTGTTATGCACTATGATTATTATATATATGTTGATTCTGATATGCTATGTGGGTTTTTTGTGTGGAAAGCTTTGTCTTATTACTATAGTGTAAAATGTTTTGATTTATAATGGAAGTCTTGGAACCTTGCTTGAAGCTGTCCTGATTGTTTTTGTTTTGGTAAAATTATCATGCCTTAGAAATGTGTTATGTTACGATTGAGAGATGAAGCGAGAACTAGAGTAGTTCTATTTCCTTTGGGCAAGAAGTTCAGGAGAATGTTATACCTCCTAGGGGTTTGCCACCACGAAGTAAGTACCACCTGCGCCAATTAGGCCAGTGTTGGGTGACATAGCGTCTGGGATATAGGCGATGTCCGGAGCTTATGAAGCTGTCATTGTTGGAGTGCGTTGAATTACACTAGCTGTTGGACAACTGTGAGTAGCTGTTAGGACGCTTCTGTAGTTCGGAAGAAGTTGAGTTTTGAGGGTTGACACCCGAGGTATCCGTGGAGTAGATGGTTTGTACTATCTGCATTATGGAACAAATAGGGTGTAATGATGCTCGTAGGTTGAAGATGTGTCGTGTATTAGTTGCAAGAAGATGTGTACAGTTGGTGGACAAATCTGGTTGTGGTCGTAGAACCCTGTGTTGTAACTTGGGAGTTCTTTTGAACTGTGGTCATAGAATCTGAGAGTTAGATACTTGGATGACAAGAAATATGAATTCAAGGCTTTGGTTCAAGACAATATGTCTGTGGTCGAGTTTCAGGTACAATTTGTTCAGTTGAGTGGGTATGCTTTTGAACGGGTTTTGGATGTGAGATATTGATTTGATTGATTTTGTTACGGATTGGTACATGATGTCAGGTTATATATGTTGGCTTTTGGCTACACCATTTTGATGTGTTGGTTACACGGGCGAAGTGCATTGAGCAGAATCTGGGTTTATCAATTTGTGTGGGAGGTTCTGGCTCTGGAAATAGAGTTGTAGACTTTGGTTTCAATGGTAGTCAATTTAAGAATAATTATGATAAAAGGTATCGCCTGAATTGAGGTGAGGTGGTGGTAGTGCTGGGGGGACCGAAGGATCAGAGTATCCAAGCTAGAGTAGCATTTAATACTTGTTAGGCATGTGGATCGTGTGATCACATGAGGCAGGATTGTTCATGTTTGACCCGTGGGGTATAGACTTTTGCGCATGTTGTTGATAACGCTTGTGGAAGTTTTGGTTTGAACGATTATCTCAGAAGTGTTAGATGTGGGAATGCAAGTAACTAGTTCTTTTGGTGAAACGATTGTCACAAAGAGGTTGTTTAGCAGATGTCCTTTAACTGTTTTAGGTCATGTGTTTGTGGTTGATTTAATGGAGTTGCCATTTTCATGGTTTTGATGTAATCTTGGGTATGGATTGGTTGTCGGAGCATAGAGCTATGGTTGATTTTGAAACCAAGTGAGTTACCTTGAAACTTGCTGACGATTACGAAGTGGTAATCGTGGGTGAGAATATTAATTTCTTGTCCAATGCTATTTCGGCTCTAAAAGAGAGTCGTTTGATTAAATCGAGTTGTGAGGTTTTCTTAGCTTATGTTATGAATCCGGGATCGAAGGAAGTGCGTGTTCAGGGCATATGCACGGTATGTGAGTTTTTGGGTGTATTTCCGGAGGAATTACCCGGTTTGCTGCCAAATAGATAGGTTGAGATTGACATTGAGTTGTATGAAAATACAGCTCCAATGTCTATTGCTCCCTATCGTATGGCTTCGAAAGAGTTGAAGAATTTGAAGATGAAACTTTAGGAGTTGTTTGGTCGAGGGATCATTAGGCCTAGTGTTTCGCCTTAGGGGTATGCCAGTGTTGTTTATGAAAAAGAAGGATGGTATGATGCGAATGTGTTATTATTATCAGCAATTGAACAAGTTGATGATTAAGAACAAGTACCCTTTGCCAAGGATTGATGATCTGTTCGACCAGTTTCGAGGTGCTTCGGTGTTTTCTAAGATTGATTTGAGGTCTGGGTATTATCAGTTGAAGGTGAAAGATGTGGATGTACCTAAAACAACTTTTTCATACGAGGTACGAGCATTATGAGTTCTTGGTGATGTCGTTTGGTTTGATAAATGCACCTGCTGCATTCATGGATATGATGAATCGAGTATTCCATGAATTCTTGGATCAGTTTGTGGTTGTGTTTATTGATGATATCCTTGTGTACTCTCGTACCAAGGAGGATCATGATAAACACTTGCGAATTGTGCTTCAGGCTTTGTTGGATAACCAGTTGTATGCTAAGTTGAGAAAATGTGAGTTTTGGCTTAGAGAAGTTGTTTTTCCTGGGCATGTTGTGTCAGTCGAAGGAATTCAGGCTGATCCACAAAAGATTGAGGCGGTAATGAGTTGGAAGTCACCCAAATCCGTGTCAAAAGTTCATAGTTTTCTTGGGCTGGCTGGTTACTATTGTAGGTTTATGGATGGTTTTCCACGGATTGCTACTCCGTTGACCAAATTGTTGCAAAAGAATGTTCGTTTTGAACGGACTGAAGATAGACAATGAGTTTTCGAGAAGTTGAAGGAAGCTTTAATGCAAGCTCCTATTTTGATTCAACTTGAGTCAGGTAAGGAGTTTTTTGTATATAGTGATGCATCATACGTTGGTTTGGATTGTGTGTTAATGCAAGGTGGAAAAGTTGTGGCATATGTATCTAGGCAATTGAAGGTGCACGAGCCCAATTACCCTACCCATGACCTTGAGCTTGCCGCAGTTGTGTCGGCTTTGAAAATTTTGAGGCATTATCTTTATGATGAGAAGTGTGTTGTTTACACGGATCATAAGAGTTTGAAGTATTTGAGACTCAAAAGGATTTGAACCTTTGGCAACGTAGATGGTTGGAGTTGCTTAAGGATTACGATTTAATGATTATGTATCATCCTGGGAAAGCTAATGTGGTAGCCGATGCTTTGAGTAGAAAGGTTGTGGTTGAGTTGAGAGCCATGTTTGTACGATTGAGTGTGACGTATGATGGAAGTTTGTTGGACGAGTTGCAAGTTAGGCCATCTTTGTCACAAATTGATTAAGGAAAAGCAACCTTATGAGGAAGAGTTGGTACCGCATGTTAAGGATATTATGGATGGGAATCTGATGGGTTTCCATTTTAATGATGATGGAGTGTTGTGTTTGAGGATCAGATAGTGGTGCCTAATGATGAAGAGCTGAGGCGAACCATTTTGACCGAAGCACATAGTAGTCCTTTTGCTATGCATCATGGTAGTACTAAAATGTATCGAGGCTTTAAGGAAAAATACTATTGGTTGGTCTAAAGAAAGATATGGCTGATTTTGTTGCTAAGTGCATGATGTGTCAGTGTGTTAAGGCTGAACACCAGCTTCCTTCCAGGTTGTTTCAACCATTGAGGAGACCAGAATTGAAATGGGAGAGAATCACCATGGATTTTGTGTCTAGGTTTCCATTAACGCCAACTAAGAAGGATTCCATTTGGGTGATTGTTGATCGGTTTACGAAGTGAGCACATTTTATGCCTGTGTATACGACATATACTTTGGATAATTTGGTGGATTTATACATCGCTAAAATTGTGTGTTTACAACGAGGTTTTGGGAGTGTATACATCGAGCTTTGGGTACACGGTTGAATTTCAGCACTTCGTATTGTCCCCAGTCAGATTGTCAATCTGAACGTGTGATTCAGGTCTTGGAAGATATGTTGAGATGTTGTGTCATTGAGTTCCAAGGAACCTGGGAGAAATAGTTGCCTTTGGTGAAGTTTGCGTATAATAGTAGTCATCAAGCTAGTATACAGATGGCACCGTATGAAGCCATGTATGGTAGGAGATGTCGTACGCCTTTGTGTCTGGTTGAGGTTGGGGAAAAGCATGTTTCCTTGCATGATGTCTTGAAAGGAAAAAATTAGAAAATGAAGCTTATTTGTGATCGTTTAAAAGCTGCCTCAGATCGTCAGAAATCCTATGCGGATTTGTAGCGTAGAGAGATTGAGTATACGGTTGGTGACCGTGTGATTTTGAAAGTGTCACCTTGGAAGAAAGTGATGAGGTTTAGACGTAAGGGTAAACTTTGCCCAAGGTTTATTGGACCATATGAAATTGTGGAGTGTGTTGGTCCTGTTGTGTATCGTTTGAAGTTACCTACTGAGTTGGAGAAAATTCATAATGTGTTTCATGTGTCGATGTTGGGGAAGTATAGGTCGGATCCGTCACATGGTATGCCAGTAGAGAATATTGAGTTGCGACCAGATTTGTCTTATGATGAAGAACCTGTCGAGATTCTTGATTCTAGTAGCAAAGTTCTTCGTGGTAAGACGATTGAACTTGTAAAGGTGTTGTGGCGACATCGAGGAGTTGAGGAAGCCACGTGGGGAAGTAAGGCAAATATGTTGAAACAATTTCCGCACCTTTTTCCTCCAGGTAAAATTTCGAGGATGAAATTTCCTCAGTGGGGGAGAGTTGTAATGCCGCGGGTTTGGGCCTAGAGGTTTTTGGGGATGGTTTTAGGGTTCGTTAGATCGAGATTAGAGATTCGGGTAAGTTTTGGGATGAGTTCAGGGAAAACATATTTTAGAGGGTGATAAAAATATGGAAAAATTATCTAAAATCCTTTTAGAATATATAAAAGGTTTTTGTGGAATCAATTTTGGGAAACGAGTTTTGGAAATGTGACATTTTGGATTAGTGACAAAGGTGTAAAGTTTGAAAGTTGGTTTTAGTGACTTTTTTGTAAAGGCATTAAAAAGGATTTAAATATGAGTTTTCCTTTAACTAGGATTATTTTAACGGGCTATTATACCATTGGTCTAATTTGAGTTTTCCTTTAACTATGATTATTTTAAATGTGCTTTAATTAAATGAATTAAAAGGATTTAATAAAGGAAGGTGGTTATTTTCTAAAATCATAATTTGACGTAACTTTCTTTTCTCAATATTTTCTCTCAACTTCTCTTTAGCCAAACACATTCTTTTCATCAGAAAATTTAAGGTAATGATTTTGATTTCTTAACTCTTATATTTCCTAAATGGTTATTTAGTTTGTTTTCCAAAAATCTTATTGAATCTCTCTAATTTTCAAAAGGAAAATATCCAATTAAGGGGAAACGCATACATTAGAGGTAAGGTTATTTATTCTCCTCTAATGTAAGGTTCTTTACTGAAATTCCCAAATTCTTGATCCTTTATATATGTTTTCTGATGGGTTTTGACGTTTTAGTTGTGGAAATTTGATTTAATTGAGGTTTAATTGGTGAAATTGATTGAGATTCATTTTGGATATGTTTTTTTGGGTTTATGATTGATTTTAATCATAATTTTGAAGTTTAATAATGTTAAGATAAAGGTTTTAACATTGTAATCTTGAAACTATGTGAATCTCTAGTTGTTTAGATTGATAGTTTTGAGTTTTTGTGGAGTTGTAGTGGTTTTGTGAATACTGGAGGTATAAGGTTGATAATATGATGATTTTGGATGTTAATCAATGATAATTGATGGTTGAAAGTGTTAGGTTTTGGCTGGGTTAAGCTTGAAGATTAATCGATGTTGTTTTTAGTTGTTTCAGATAGGCGATTGATAGTTTTTTACAAGGCAATGTTGTGGAATTGCTTCCTGGGATTTTGAATGCATTCATATGCATTAATCCTCTGTAATTATGTGGTTAAAATAGGGGAGGTTGATCCGAAAGAGATCGGTGAAACATTGGAGGCTTCGGACGCTTGAATTCGTGTCGGCAAATTGAAGTTTCGTGTGTCGGTGAGTGAGAACGTGGGTTTCAACTTTGAAATGTTTTAAAGGTAGTTTGGGAACTTAGATTTGAGCTTAAAATGCTTGTCTAAGTTTGGAAGTAAGTATAAGTTGTTTTCTCTCTCGGTCGTGCTTTTACGAAATGGTTTATGCACTTGATTTTGATTACATGGATTTACCTACTGTAACACCCCTAAATGGGTCCTAGAAGAATGTTACCACCTTGTTCTCATAAGCAATTAAATCAATTGTGTATATTGATAGTCAAATTGAATCTTGGGACTGAAATATTAGAAATGAAAGTAAGGTGACTCAATGTTCCAATGAACAAACCGATTAAAATAAAAAGATGGTGTTTTGCATGTAAAATCATCTAACACTACACCAAGTTTGGTATATAGCGGCGTTTTTTGAGGCATTTCTTAATTAATCGCCAGTAAATATAAACATATAGCAACATTTAGAAAAGAAATGTGACAAAACAACAAATTTTGCGGCGTTTTTAAAAATAGATAATAAATTGGAGGTATTTTCTGATAGAAACGCCGCAATAGCACATACATTAGTGGTTTTTTCGATATAAATGCCACAATAGGCATCTTATTTAGTGAAAATACTATAATGGGTATGTTTTTTAGTGGCATTTTATAAAAAAAGCCTCAAAAGTGTTGTATTCGTGGCGTTTAGTTTTGAAAACGCCGCAAAAGATTGTAACGCCTTGATTTTTTGGCTTATATGTTTTGGCGAGTCGAGTTGGGCCGGTGGAATTGCTGTCGGTTGTTCGAACTATTAAAAGGTGGTTTAGGAAATCAAGGTTCGGGATGGGATAAACATATGATAAAAATTCCTAAAATCCTCTAAAATGATGTTTAAGTGGGTGGTCAAATCAATTAATCAAAATGAGTTTTCTAAACTGTACATTTTGGGTAGTGACCAAAATGTAAAGATTTAAAAGTTGGGAAAAATGTGTTTTTCAAGAAGATTCAAAATCTTAGAATCTTTAGGGAGCTACTTGGAAATTATGCCTTTTCCCTAATTTGGCATGTGTTTTAATTGCTTATTAAATAATTAAAAAATTTTAATTAATTAATTAATTAATTAATTAAGGGAGAGTTAGTTAAAAGGTTAACAAATTTTTTGACGAGCTTTTCATTTCTCTCTTTCACTTTAGCCAAACACTTTCCATTTTCTCTCAATTTTCAAGAAATTCTTTTCTCTCAAATCCTCTCTTGATTGCTATCTTTTCCTTATTGATTTCTTCCATTTTCCTTCAAATTTCTTCAAGCTAAACTTGCCAAATTGGAGGAGAAACAAGGATTGGAGGTAATTTTCGTGCTAACCCTCTCATCTAGGTTCTTTAATGAAATTCCAAAGATAT
This sequence comes from Hibiscus trionum, assembly GCA_030270665.1. Classification (NCBI taxonomy): domain Eukaryota; kingdom Viridiplantae; phylum Streptophyta; class Magnoliopsida; order Malvales; family Malvaceae; genus Hibiscus; species Hibiscus trionum. The sequence goes on along the minus strand of BSYR01000010.1, from coordinate 9,540,434 downwards.
TTGACTCTTTATTAATGATTTTGATTGAGTTTTTGTTGTTAGATTGATAAATTCTTGAAATCTCGGTCGAAAATGGATTTTAATATGATTTTCGGAGTTTGATTTAAATGGCTGGTTTGAGATTGTTTCTAAATGAGTTTTGAAATGTTTTTGGTGTTGAAGTGAAGTCTTAATCATATAGATTCTGAAATCCTTGAGATCCTTGGATTTTGAAGTGTTTTTGGTTGTGTTATTGGGGTATTCTTGAGGAATTTGAGTTGCTGGAGACAAAAGGATGGTTTTAGGATATTTTTCGATATTGATTAATGCTTAAAATGTGGTAGATAAGTTGAGTAGTTGCTAGGCTAAGGTTAGAGGTCAATCGATTGAGTTTTCGGTTGTTTCGGATGGGTAATTTGATGCTCTAGAGCAGGGCTGCGGGATTTCTTGTGAGTAATGGTGTTTTGGATGCATTTTAATGCATTGAACCTATGTTTTGATGTTTTGAAAACAGGGGATGGTAATCTGGAAGCAAATGATGTTTATTTGGAGGCTTCAGACGATCGGTAGTTGCGTCGGCAAGCGTGGTTTCACAAGTCGGTGAGTGAAACTTGGTTTTCCAGCGAGGAAACGTTTTAGAAAAGGTTTTGGGAACTTAGTAAGAGTTTGAAACGCTTTACTAAGTTCGGCAAGCCATGTGTTTTAAGGATGCACCAGGTAAGTGATCCTTGTATGCATGTGTTGATGCCATGATCTTTGAAGCATATTTTAATGCTTGATTTATGGCCTATCATGAACGCTTTGTAAAAACAGTGAGGTATGCATGTGATATGGGTTATATTGGCAAGTGATGTTGAACAAAGTATTTTATAAATGAAATCGGATATAGTTAGCCGTCTATAGGATCGAGTGCACTATAAACAAGTCGCCTTCGATGTTGAGAGGTTGTGATTGTACCGAATACTCCATCCAAGTACCCTAACTATTGAGGATTGTTTAAGGTTGCAACGTTTGAGGGTAGCTCCCTGGTGCGAACCTTGTGTGTGTCTCGTCTCTCGTTAGTGGGCTATACACCTATCGATGAGTGGTGTTGAGGGGTTGTGATTGTACCGAATACTCCACCACGAGTGTCACAATGATGGAGGGTCGCTCTCGTGTGTGAGCCTTGAGATGCCGGTAGAGTGTATAAAGGGCATGGGACAACCCTTGGTAATCCGTGTATCCGATATATGTTTTTCTGATTGTTGTGTATCACTTGTGAGCCAATATAATGAGATGAGATATTGTGGGAAATGATGTTAATGCATATTTTGAATAAGGCATGTCTTGTTTTAAGCTTAACATAATGGTGTTTATGCTTGGAAGACTTGGAATGTGAGTAGCAATGGGTTAGTTTCTGAATTTATATAAATCATGTTGCATGATGTTTAATACAATGAGTTTGATGAAAAAGTGCATGGTTTGTCAAGAAAGGCATAATGGTTTTGAAAGAATGAAATATTGTTTTGTGCATTGATGATGTTTGTGTGTTTGAGCAATCCTCGCTAAGCTTGTATGCTTATGCTCCCTTTGTTTCATCTTGCAATGAATGTTATTGGTTTGTTAATTTTTTGTTTTGTGCAAGTTTGTGATGCATATTTGGACTTGTAAATGGCCTTTGAGTTTTGATTTATGCTTGCATTTAGTTTTTAGCCTTTTGGTGCTTTTAACTTTTAGGAAGCATGCCTCTAGTTTCGTTGTTTTCGAGAATGATGCTATGATGGTTCTTATGCTTTGTATAAGTTGCCATTGATGTGTATTTAAGTTGCCAATATGTTAGGGCATGTGTCGGGATAGTTTCGGAGGGTATAAATTGGTTTAAACCAGCTTCTTAGAACATTGCAGGCCTGTGTGCTTCAAAACACCCTCGCATGTTTCGAAACGGTGGCCTGAAATGGCCTTGGTGTTTTGGAACAGTTCGGCCTGTTTCGGAACATTTTGTCTCTGTGAACCATTGTACCGAAATATGTTTTGAGGAGTTTCGAAACGAACCCGCGTATCGAAACGGTCATCTATGTTTCGAAATGGCCGATCCAATATGAGACATTCTGTTCCGAAATGTTTGACCGTTGAACCTATTTTTGAATTGGTCTACCAGCCAGGCCGGGTCGAGGGGTTTAAATTTGGTGGTATCAGAGCCAGGTTACGAAAGGTGTGGATGATGGTAAGTTATTGGTAAGTGATTTGCGATGTGGATATGTGTTTGGTGATATTTGCTTTGTCTGATGAATGTTTAAGCATGTTTATGTTGAATGTGTAATAGTGATGCTATACATGATGAATGAATATGGATGTGAATTACCTTACGATGATGATTGGGCTGAATCTTGATGCTTGAGTCATATGATGGTTGAAGTATGTGTGTAGAATGTTTTATGCTATGTTGGGGGGAAATTGGAATGCACATTTCCTTATTACCTAGTGAAATGTTTTAAATTGGTTTTGAAAGTCTTTGGATCCTTGTTAAGAGCTGGTCTAATCATTTGTTTGTTTTATGTTCAAGTTTAAATGTTAACTAGCACAATGGGACCGAGACGTGAGTTACGTTCTGGAGCAATAGCTCCTGCTGAGGTGCAACGCGACCAGGAGAACGAGGTTCTACCTGGGGTAAATCTACCCCTCCACCGCCACCACCACCCGGGGTGATGAACAATGCTAACACGAACATGCTGGTCCGTTGTTGGGAGATTTGAAGCCTTTGGTAAAGGCGATGACAGGAGCATTTTAGGCTGCTGTTGCCGGAGTGCATGTACAGGCTCCTGCTGCTGGGCAAGTGGGATTGCCACTAGAACGATTAAGGAGTTTGGGAGGAGTAGAATTTGAGGATTATCTCCTAAGGTGTCTGAGGCATGGATGGCCAGTACGATCCGAATATTGGATCAGATGGGGTGCAATGATGCATGGAAACTGGGTTGCGTAGTATCGTTGTTGCATACACATAGTGGACTACTGCGACTGCGGCCTTGGAGCCGGAAGAGGTAGATTGGACGTTCTTCTAGTCCGCTTTCAAGATAATGTATCTTGGAGTTAGATACTTGGATGATAAGAAGCGAGAATTTATGTCTCTTTTTTGGGGAATATGAACGTAGCTGAGTACAAGGTCCAGTTCGTACGGCTAAGCCAATATGCTCCAGAGTTGATGCCGAGTGATAGGCATTGATGCCGACTGATAGCCACTGATTATACGGATTTTTGATGTGCTCGTGACTCGAGCTAAAGATATAGAGAAGAGCTTGGGTCTGACCTCGCATGGGGGTGGTTCCAGTTTGGGTGAGAGAGCTACTGGTGCTGGCCCTATTGCTGGGTAGAATAAGAAGAATCGGGACCGCGGATATCAGCCTACGGCTAGGTGTGGTAACTTTGGGCGAGGTGCACCGGCTCAAGGCAACAGACAGGGGTTTGAGCAGAAATCATGTTGGATGTGTAGTTCATGGGAGCACTTGAGGAGGGATTGCCCTCATGTGACTTGTGAGGTGCAGGCTCCCGTAGTTAGAGCTAATTCATGTTGGAACTGTGGATCTGCTAACCATATGAGGCGTGAGTGTCCTCTGTTAGCGGGAGGTGGTTAGGGTCATTGTTGAGTGTATAAAATTTCTATATTTTACCCCTCATTTACCCATATTTTTGCTACATTCAAGCATATTTCATTGCATTTATGATAGATTTATGCATATACATCACAATTAGATAAAATTGCACAGTTGCTACTGATTTTGGTCACTTTTGCAGATGTCTGTTGCGGCAGACTCAGGGCAGCAATGGAGCAGTGCTAGATCACAGAACTAGAGTCGAGGAGCACACGCTGTCGTGGCCACTGTCGTGGTAGCCATGACGACAGAAGGATGAAGTGGAGAAGTGAAGTGGAGCTCGACAGATAGAGGACTTCAAGCCGGTCTGTCGTGGCCACCCCTATATTTTTCTGAGCCCTGAGGTAGAATAAATTCCAAGCCCAAAGTCCAAGGAAGTAACTCAAGGCAAGAAAAGAGGACGAATTAAAGGCATATACTCAGAAGATTTAATCTCCAATAGAGTTGTACTTTAGTTTAAACTTGTATTCTTGCCATATTAGAAAACTTGGACCCATGGCCTATAAAAAGGCATGTATTTCGACCTAGGGAAGGATATCTCATTCCTAGCCATCTTCCCCAAAAACCCTTGTCGTTTTCCCCTCTTCACCATGTTCTAAACTTCCCCTAGGGCTAAGGATTGAGTCTGTAAAGTAGTTGCAAGGATTGTAATGTTTTAAGAATTTTCTGTTCAAGCAATAAAAACTTCAAATTTATTTATTCTGGTTTTCATATCTCGCAAGAGTATCGGGAGAGCATTGTGAGGTTATCCATTTGTTTGATATCGGGAGAGTCAAGCATACGAACAGAATAAATATACGTTTCCAGTTTATGGTTAAACCATCTCGGCTTAGGGATAAGTACGAGGTTAAGTGGCTAATGAAGAATTCAACAACATTGGTCTTCACCCTTCGATTCACGCCGGGAGGTATCATCTAAGAATTGTTCATCAATAGAACTTGGGCATAGGGATAGGACAAGTCATAGCATGGATTCTTGCAAAACTTGGAGTGCTGAGTTGTGTGATCGTTGTCTCGACATCAACAGACTTCTGCCGCGACAGGGACGACAACAGAACAAAAGTTCTTCTTACAGTGCAACACCTGCACTACTGAGCAATTCAATACCGGCCTATTTCTTAAACCTGATTCTTTACTCTTTTATTTTAGTTGTTTATCAAGATTACTTTACAATCCAATTAAAATCTTTCTCTCTCTTGTGCAGCAATTCTAGGATAAAGTTATTTCGAGTCCCTGTGGAGACGATATCTGATACTCCAAGTATCACTTTACTACTTGCGTTGTGTACATTCGCACTATTTGTGATAGGACTTTTTTACACGCAACAAGTTTTTGGCGCCGTTGCCGGGGACTGGCAACATATCTTTACCCTTTCTATTACTGCATTTTTTTGTGGTATTATTTACCTTGTGCTTTTCAAAAGGTTTTTTGTTTGCTTATACGCAGATCTAGGCGAGGCAAAGAACCTGAGTACGAACTAGACCCCGAAATCGAATGCATGTACCAACTCAAGAACCAAGCCCGACTCTTGAGAGCAAGAAACAACTATCTTGAGGAGCAACTAGAAGTAATGGTGAACGGAAGGCAGAACGCCGGGGTAGATGACCTACACAACAACAACCATAGGGTTGTTGAAGATCCTCCCCAGGATGTTTGGAATGAACGGCCTGCTGCCGCTGCCGCACGACAGTCCTGCCGCGACTACATGGTCAATGACCATGTTGAACTTGAAACCACCTTGCCAGACGTGGAAGCTAAGAACTTCGAGCTGAAACCTACCATGTTCAGCATGATAAATTCCGCTGGCCAATTTAGTGGTTCTGCAACTCAGGATGCCCAAGAACATCTGAAAACGTTCCAAGAAATCTATGGATCGTTTAGACTGTCAGGAATAAATCCGGAAGTACTGAGGCTTCGGTTATTTCCTCATTCATTGAGAGACAGAGCTAAAACATGGTGGAATAAATTGACGCCGAGTTCAATACAAACTTTTGCAGATCTCTCTCGTGAATTCTTATCCCGTTTTAATCCTTCTCATTTATCTAAAAGATTGCGTAACGAAATTGCTACTTTTTAACAGGAGGATGACGAACCAATGCACGAGGCATGGAACAGATTTACAACTCTTCTTCGAAACTGCCCGATGCATGGATTCCCCTTGTGGAATCAGGTTGTCAAATTCTACAACGCTGCCAATGCACACACTCGTCTAAGAATAGATTCAGCAGCAAATGGGCTAATACTGGATAAGGAACCAGACGAGGCAATGATAGTGTTGAAGAATTTAGCAAAAAACGATGAGCAATTTCCTATAGCTAGGAGAGCAGGCAAACGAGGGATATCTATAAAGGATTATGAAGCTAACAACTCGATGAAATCACAAGTTGCGTACCTCACAAAGATAGTGAAAAACCTGCAGCGGAAAGATTTCAAAGTCGTATATTCTACAGAAGAGGTATGTGAAACCTGTAGTGGGAATCACAGTTCAGAAGACTGCCCTTTACAGTTAGAAGAAGGGATGTATGTTAGGAATTATAACAAGCCGAGAAACTATGATTCCAACAATTATAATCCCAACTGGAGGAAAGATCCTAAGTTTTCTTGGAGCAATCCGAACAATGCACTGAATCCTCCAATGCAGAACAACCAAAACAAAGGGGTACCCAGAATCCTGTCGCGACAGCAGCCACAGCAGCAGCCGCACCTGGTATACTGGAGCAGACATTGGCAACATTTATGTCACAGACAGGAGCTTACATGGCAGCATGGATCACTTTGTCAAGAAAACTTAATCATTCATGGACAAGACAGAGATGAGGATGACAAACCATGAGGCTACCCGGAAATCGCTGGAGACACAGATGGACCAAGTTTCCCAGCATATCAAGCCAAGGCAAAACGGAGGATTCCCTAGTGATATTGAGGTCACTAGAAAACCCACACATGAGCAGTGTAAAGCAATCACATCTAGGAGTGGGAAATAGTTACAAGGGCCGGAGATGAAGAACATACCAAGTGAGGAACCGACCCTAAAAACACCAGTCGTGAACACTGCCCCGGCAGAGGAAGAACAACCTGCTGTCGACACACCTGCCGCGACGGTAGAAGGGACAGAGGAGTACCAGCTCCTTTTCCGAATACCATGTGAAGGACGTCTTGAAGATTACCGTCCTCCACCTCCTTTTCCATAGCGGTTACAACAACAGAAACAGGAGTACCAGCTCAAAAAGATTTATGATATTTTTAAGCAGGTTCACATTAACATACCGCTGTTAGAGGCCATCAAGCAGATGCCCGGTTATGCGAAATTTCTCAAGGACGCCATGTCAAAAAGGTCCAGACTTGGGGAATTCGAAAGGGTGAAGATGACAAAAGGATGTATGACTATCTTACACAGGCATCCACCCAGAAGAAGAAGGATCCTGGGAGCTTCATCATACCGTGCATAATTGGCGAAAAATTCGTGGGTAAGGCACTTTGTGATCTTGGTTCTAGCATAAATCTAATGCCTAAATCTGTGTTTCAGAAATTAAGTATTGGACGAGCAAGGCCCACGACAGTTATGCTGCAGCTGGCAGACCGCTCTTACGTACAACTAGAAGGGAAGATCGAAGATATTCTGGTAAGAGTGGATAAATTTATTTTCCCTGCTAACTTTCTTGTTTTAGACTGTGAAGTAGATGAAAACGCACCGATCATCCTGGGGTGACCCTTCCTAGCCATAAGAAGAACTGTGATCGATGTGGAGAAAGGAGAACTGACCATGAGAGTGAATGATCAAGAAATCAAACTCAATGTTCTCCAAGCAATTAAACATGCTGATGTAGAAGAAGAGTGCAAGGCAATCGCTGAAGTAATCCTTGACCAACCCTGCATCAGGTCAAGCTGCCACGACATAAAGATTGGTCACTGTCATAGCAGTCACCTGGAAGACTGTCACGGTAGCAACAACGACAGTGACTCCTCTGATTCAGAAACATCCGACAATGAAGGTCCTGAGGAGGTAAATTGGATAGGCAATCGTCTAGGTAAGTTCTTCGAGCCTCTTAATTATACCTCGAATGAACAAATAATACAGAAGCCATCAATTGAAAAGCCACATGTTCTAGATCTTAAGCCCCTGCCAGGGCAGCTTAAATATGGCTTCCTTGGTTTAAATTATACGTTGCCCATAATCATCTCTTCCAAGTTAATGTAGAAACAGGAACAACAGCTAATCAGAATGCTGCAGCGGCATAAGAAGGCCATTGGATGGACTATAGTTGATATCCATGGCATCAGTCCGGCATTATGCATGCACAAGATTCTCTTGGAGGATGATCATAAGCCGACTGTTGATGCCCAGAGATGTTTGAACGAGGGTATGCGAGAAGTGGTGAGGAAAGAGATTATCAAATGGCTCAACGACGGAATCATATTCGCCATCTCGGATAGCAAGTGGGTGAGCCCGGTGCAGTGTGTGCCCAAAAAGGGAGGAATAACCGTGGTAACCAACGAAGAAAACGAACTAATCCCAACTAGGATTGATACCGGTTGGAGGGTTTGTATGGATTACCGGAATCTTAACAAATCTACCAGGAATGATCATTTCCCCTGACCCTTTATTGATCAAATGCTTGATAGATTAGTGGGGAAACCTTACTATTGTTTTCTTGATGGTTACTTAGGTTATAATCAGATAGCAATTGCACCGGAGGGCCAGGAGAAAACTACCTTCACAAGCTCGTACAACACCTATGCTTTTCGAAGAATGGCATTTGGGCTCTGCAATGCACCAACAACCTTCCAACGGTGCACGATGGCAATATTCTCCGACATGGTGGAAGATTTCCTAGAGATTTTCATGGACGACTTTTCCGTCTTTGGAGACAGTTTTGAAGGTTGTTTAGGCAACTTACAAAAGGTTCTTGAAAGATGAGAAGAGGCGAACCTGGTTTTGAACTGGGAAAAGTGCCACTTCATGGTGGATGAAGGAATAATATTGGGCCACAAGGTGAGCTGTCGCGACATAGAGGTAGACAGAGGCAAAATAGAAGTTATCGAAAAGCTGCCACCACCCACCACAGTCAAGGGGATCTGAAGTTTCTTAGGGCATCCCGGGTTTTATCGACGATTTATAGCCAATTTTTCGAAGATTACCAAGCTTTTATGAAACCTATTAGAACAGAATCGCCCTTTTGATTTTAATACTGAATGTACTGAGGTATTCAGAATTATGAAGGAGAAGCTGGTAACAGCCCCTATGGTACAGCCACCAAACTAGAGTTTGCCATTTGAGATAATGTGTGATGCCAGTGACTATGTTGTCGGGGCAGCACTAGGGCAGAGGAAGGATAAGCTCTTCCATGTGATTTACTATGCCAGCAAAACACTAAATGATGCCCAAGTCAACTACACCACGACAGAGAAGGAACTGTTAGTTGTGGTGTTCTCAATCGACAAGTTTCGTCCGTACATACTTGGAACAAAGGTGGTGGTCCATACAGACCATTTAGCACTGAAGTATATGTTCACGAAAAAGGATGTAAAACCTAGATTGATACGTTGGATTCTGCTGCTGCAAGAATTTGACATTGATATCAAGGATAAAAAGGGAACAGAGAACCAAGTAGCAGACCACTTGTCGAGGCTGGAGACGGGAAGGAGTCAATCCACAGACAGGACCAACATATTGGAGACCTTCCTAGATGAGCAGTTGTTTGCTGCCACCAGCTCTGCCGTGATAGCCATGGCGGCAGGTAAGCTTTCTGAAACCCCTTGGTACGTTGAATTTGTTAATTACATTGTAAGCGGGTTACTACCTCCTAAACTTAATTACCAAGCAAGGAAGAGGTTCCAAAATGATGCAAAACATTATTATTGGGACGAACCTCTTCTTTTCAAACACTGTGCAAATCAGATTATCAGGAGATGCGTACCACAGGATGAACATGAAGCTGTGCTTCACCACTGCCATGCTTCCCCGTATGGAGGACACCTAGGTGGAAACAAAACCGCTGCCAGGGTTCTGCAATCTGGCCTCTATTAGCCCACATTGTTCAAGGATGCACAAGCTTTTTAAAAAGGCTGTGACAAATGCCAAAGGACTGGGAACATATCGAGAAGGCATGAGATGCCACTGCAAAACATATTAGTGGTCGAAATCTTTGATATATGGGGAACCGACTTCATGGGACCATTCCTAGCATCTTGTGGGAACCTGTACATCCTACTGGCAGTGGATTATGTGTCAAAGTTAGTAGAAGCGATCGCCACTCAGAAAAACAACGCCAAAATTGTTCAAAGATTTCTTCACAAGAACATCTTCTCCAGATTTGGCATCCCAAGGGCGATAATTAGTGATGAGGGGAGACACTTCGATAACAGGGTAATTGTTGCTGCCATGAGAAAATACGGAGTAAAGCACCAAATTGCAACAACATACCACCCTCAAACCAATGGGCAGGCCGAGATATCAAATAGAGAAGTAAAGAACATACTAGAGAAGATGGTTAAACCCACTCGAAAGGATTGGTCTCTACATCTTAATGATGCACTTTGGGCCTATAGAACAACGTTCAAAACACCATTGGGGATGTCACCCTATAGACTCATCTATGGGAAAACCTGTCATTTACCTGTTGAGATAGAACACAGAGCTTACTGGGCTATCAAGGTGGTAAATATGGACTGGGATAAGGCAGGACAGAAAAGGCTTCTAGACTTGAATGAAATTGAAGAAATTCGAGCAATGGCTATGACAATGCCAAGATCTACAAGGATAAAACCAAAAAGTGGCACGACAGGAAGCTTCTGCCATGACAGTTCTGTCCAGGGCAACAGGTGTTGTTGTTCAACTCTAGGTTGAAGCTTTTCCCAGGAAAGTTTAAATCTAGGTGGTCCGGTCATTTCCAGGTTGTCCAAGTTTTCCCCCGTGGTGCCATTACAATCAAATCCCCAAAGGATGGGCTCCAGTTCAAGGTCATTGGACAGAGACTCAAGCATTATCAGGGGACTGAAGCCCCAAGGATGCAGGAAGTAGTTACTTTAGGAGATGCCCCTCAAGGCATCCCTAATTTAACTTAGTTTTTATTTTATTTATTTATTAGAAATTAAGATTTTTATTTATTTTAGGAACTAAGATTTTAATTTATTTATTTTTAGGAAATAAAGGAAGCAAAGCAAAGAGAAGGAATGAACCAACCCATCGCATTCACAGCAGCCCAAAAAGCCCAACGGACGAGTCTGTCGTCATAGTCTGTCACCAGCTGTCGTGACAGACGCGAAAAAGACAGCCTGTCACGGAGGTATCGCGACAGACACACAAATGCGTAACAGACGCGCAGCAGACACGGAAACGTGTGACAGACGTGTCAGAAACCGTGTAACAGCTGGCCCCGTTATTCGCGCCTGCCGTTACAGACCCAACGGGCAGAAAATCCCCACTATATATAAACCCCCACTCTCTATTCATTTTTCATCTCATTCTCATTCTCTCAACCTGCTTCCTCTATTTTAGATCTCAGAAATTTCTTTTCATTTTTGCTACAATCCTTGCAGTGGCTAGAAGACACACCCGCCGCAGCACTGCCTCCACTTCTGCCATGGCATTATCAACCCCAAGTCACAATGCCATTCCCAACCGGTTCGCTGCCACAGAATCTGCCAAGAGGTACTACAGTTCCTTCCAAAAGAGGGAAATGTGGGAGGAACGAGGATTCATCTACACACAACCAACAGGAGATTTAGGGCTAAAAGGGTTCATAGCCAAGAAGATTCAAGCCCTCAAGTGGCAGAAATTTGCTGCTCAACCCGAGGAAATGAATATAACCCTCGTTCGAGAATTCTACGCTGCCGTCAACAGTAAGGATGCCACGACAGTGACCGTTCGAGGCAAGCAAATCTCTCTCGAGCCTACGTACATCAACACACTATACAGGCTGTGCGTGAGCAAGAGGGAGGACACCCACATAAGATTCGTGAATAGTCTGTCGCCGGCAGACTATGACGCTGTTATGGCAGAGATTACAGAAGAAGGAACGGAGTGGAACGACGACCCTAAACACCGATGGACCGTGAGGAGAACCCAGCTTACTCCACAAGCCAAACTATGGAATCACTTCGTCAAAAAGCGCCTCATGCCTACCTCCCACAACAGCACTGTCGACAGACCGAGGTTAGCCCTTGTCCATTCTATTTGAAACGAGAGGCAAATTAATGTCGGCAGTTACGTCTGGGACAGAATCCTCTAGTGTGTGCTCCGACCGTCGGGCCCCCTCGTCTTCCCCTACCTCATCACCACCATCTGCCGGGGCAACAATGTACTAGAAATTGAAAAGGACGTCAAGGTCCAAGGAAAAGGGTGGACGCAGCGGAATATTTACAGTTTGATGGAGTTGAAAGCTGCCACCCCTCTGTCGTACATCAACCCATCTGCCACGACAGAACCGACGGCAGACCCCAGCTCCCTTGAACTTGTCGCAGCAGAACCATAGTAGACGGAAGCAACACCTCCAGTAGAAACCTCCGGCCAGATTCTGAGGATGCTAAAAAGGATGGAGGAACGATAGCTCGGACTAATGGGCTTTATGAGGGACTTCACAGCCGCAACGGTAAATTTCATTCAAAATGATTTACATTTTACCCATGTGCAATTCCCCTCCTTCCCAAAAACCTTTTTTGCTGCACCCACCCCTGCTGCGAGCCCCAGAACCCCCTCTACTGCCTCCACACCTACACCTTCCACGACAAGCGAAGGCGGCAGACAGTAGAGGCGGCAGACACCAAAATTTGGCTTAAGTTTTTGAACTGAACTTACCTGCCGCGACATACTCTGTCGTGACTTAGGAAGGTTTAGGAACTGTTTAGAGCCTTGCTATAATTCTGAACTGTAAAACACCCTTTGTGACTCTTATGCTATCTAGACTTCTGTAGTGCACTGGAATAGGAATATTTACCCGCTTGAGTTGTCCCTAGATGTGCCTATCACTAGCTCTAGGAAAGGAATAAAAGAAAGAACAATATTCAGATTCATTTGCTTGCAAAACTGACTTGCACTGATTTTAGGGAGATTTCTCTTTGAGCTTAAGTTAGAAAAAACTAAAGGAGCCTAAAAATTGCCTCTATAAAAGATGCAGTTAAGCCAATGTTGGAGTATTGCCAAAGACCAATCATATGATGATTGAATAGACATACTATTTTACTAGATTTATCAAGTAATGGCATTGCCGTTATTATCATTTGGTATGTTTCTGTGCATCAAACTAACCATTGGATAATAATGTCAATACAATAATACGATTATTGTTAAATAGGATCCTTAGTCGAATATTATTACGGGTATGGACAATGATATTATATAAAGACTAATATGTGGTTGATGACAAGTGTTGTCATTGACATAGAGATGTCAAAATCAACACATAAGTATTTGTTAGAGAACAACATACTGGATTGACCCACTATGAGCATGTTTCTTGAGTAATTATGTGACAGTCACAACATTGCTCATGATAAACATATGTATAATCCTCGGACGTGAGATCAACATGATTTCAACATAAAGATTTACGTATTTTGACATAGTCAAACGTGTGTCGTAACTTACTACATTATAAAGACTGATGATTGGATACGTGATGACCTATGTAGTGAAATATGGTTGATCAAGAAAGGATTTGTCCCTCCTACATAATGGAAGAAATATCTTCGGCTACTTGATTGAGTGAGATTAGAAAATGCATGGCCATGCTCGAATATTATGATATGAGATATCATAGAGATTCGTTTATCATAATCTACTCAAGACATCAAGAAACACTAGATGGACAACGCAAGTGTGACTAACCCATGACTAGTGTTCATCTAAGATATAAAGGACAAAAGGATGAAATACATAAAAGAAGTTTATTCAGGAATTAGGAAAGTCAAACCATGACTTCATGCAACTTAGGTAGCAATGATGTATTGCTAGATGCCACTCAATGATTGTAAAATTAGAACAGTTCTAATCTTGCTGCTAACGTTGCATGAACCTACAAGGGTCACACCCTTCGAATGAAACTAACAAAAAATTAGAAACCATACTCCCTATTTTAGGGAGGTTGCCGAAAATCCCCTATGGGATAGGGGAAATCGGCAACTCCCTGAAATGAGAATAATATTGGATAAATATTGTATTTATCAAATATTATTTAGAGTATGGAAAATATTTAGAGACATAAATATTATAGAATAAGATTCTAGAAATTTAAATATATATTTAGAATTTATATAATGTATATTTAATTCCAAGTTTATGTAGAATTAGATTCCACATAATTAAAAATATATATTTAAATATATTTAAATCCAAGTAAAGATAGAATGAAATTCTATATAATAAAAATATATATATTTGGATTAAATATAATGTATATTTAAATCCATGTTTTATGTAGAATAAGATTCTACATAATTAAATATATATATTTCATTTAATATTATTAAATATAATGTATATTTAATATAAACCAATTTCAAGTAGAATTAGATTCTATGAATTTTGGTTGAACTTGGATTTAAGGAATTCAACTAGAATTAAGTCTCTGAATACTATTTAAAGGGACAAGGGCTAGCAACCAAATCATCCCTCTTCCTCCTCTTGAAGATTTCGACAACACCCCTAGGGATTCCCCACTGGAATTCGACATATCCCAGAGAGCTCTCTGAGAAGCTGTTCGATATTTTTCAGGTGTTCTACTTGCCCGCTGGCAAATCCCTGAAGGTTCCCTTGCTCGATTGCAAGTCTTGGTTAAACTCCTGGTCGATTTCAGACTCCCTCAGGAATCCTTGGAGGGATTTTGACTTCTCCCTGAAAGGTGTTCAAGCCTGTCGAAATTTATCCCTAAGTGTTAGGGAGGCGGAAACTTTGTTCGGGTGGACTCCATAGAGGTCGTTGCGAACCTGTGACGATTCCGGTTTTACTTGACGTGGTTATTCCGACATACCGTCGGTTTTCCAGTTTCCAGAGTTTTAAAAGGTAACTCTTCATCTTTTCACCCTGAATTCGTTCTTGTACATGGATCTTGGCTGGATTACGTCGGATTAATTTTTCCGCTGCGCCACGGGGTGCGCCGACGTGACCCAACAATGGTATCAGAGCCACTTGTATCATACGAATTCGGACTTAAATTCTTGGGTGATGTTTATGTATGAGATGCATGCTGTTTGATTCGATTTAGATATTTATCGTTTATCGTATCACACCTAATAAAGACTTATTTCGATTATCACTGAATGATTAAGAGTTAATCATAACTATGTTAGGTTGCTTCAATGTTAAATGTTAACATGTTGAGACTAATAGTTAGTCTAGAGAACAAGTAGTTGTTCGTAGTTTCATAGATTTATGAAATCTCTGAAAGGGCTTCTAATTTGATAAAAGTTATCAAACTAACTTTCACGGTGAATCCATAAGAGATATGGTTAGACGTTATGAAAAATGCATGTCTAGGATTGGCATCATCAAAGACCTGGTACTTTAGTGTGCCTAGTGCGCCACCTCTCTTTCATGTTGACCTACCTGGTGCATTTGTTCGTTAACGCAAATGGTTTATGAAACCTCGTGATCCTTCTTTGGCCCATTAACCGCAACATAGGGATAATCAGTTTAAAACTCCGTAAACACGTCGTTACTTTGTTCGCATGATGTTTGAAATGCATGTTAGATTGCACGGTGTTTAATTTGCATGGTTATAGCCCATAGCCTTTATAGTTTTGGTTTTTATAAATACGGCCTGCGTGTCGTTCCTTTCTCTATCTTCTATTGTATTTCTCTTCTCATCTCACTCCCTCGCATGTAACGCGAGTTTCTGAAAATTGTAAATACTCATGGAGATAAGGCAATGACCAAGGTAGCAGCGTGGTGGGCCTTCCCTGGTGGACCGGGCGTTTCAGAAGAAGATTCTATCTTCAGTAGAATGGTCCTCCCATTGGCTTGGGACGGGTCGCCTTAGGTTAAGAAGGGCTATAATCATTGCACATTTATTTACCGCTTATATTTACCTTGTATGTGATGCAATGGATGTTTTATAAGCATGATTAAACATAGTTCTATTGATAGGATCAATGTTAAAATGATGAGATAATTATGTAAATCCCTCACTATAATTCTAAGTCTATTTTAACCATCCAATATTTACCCTCGTTAAAGCTTCGATCGATATAATGCGAGCTTTGCCAAAGCAATGTCACATTTATCTAACTTAGTTAAACGCAAAGAATAAGCTAGTGATATTCGCCTGTTGAGATATTGGTATTGACTTAGCTGGGTTGTTCTAATTGGATTAGAAAACCTAGTGGTTAAAAGTTTTGGATAATCATAAGATGATTTAAAGAACAAGAGTTGTTCGCCAAAAGATGAGGAATTACATGAGATGTAATTAGTAAGGTGTTACTTACCTAAATAACCATTTCCTAAAAGATTGGCCAAAGCTGATTTCGGAATGGTGAAATACGGATCCTCACTCACTAGAAAAACTATCGAAACATTTTTCCGAAATTAAAACTAGAGGGTTTTTAATTTTGAAGAAAATAGTGGGAGTAAATTTATAGTAAAGACCTATCTATAAATTTTAAAATTTAGTAAAACTTATGTAGCATATTTTCTTTGTTGTAAAATTAATGGCAAGTAATACTTTATCTCTGCGATCTATCCTTGAGAAGGATAAGCTCAATGGCATAAACTTCCTTGACTGGTTCCGCAATTTGAGAATTGTTCTCAAACAGGAAAAGAAGGAATATGTCATTGAAGAACATGTTCCTGATGAACCGTATGCCACTGCTTCCAGAGCTGACAAAGACATGTTTAAGAAACACATGGACGACATGCTGGATGTCGGTTGTCTTATCTTCACGAGGACATGGTAGCTTATGATATGATTCAAAATCTCAAGGAGATTTATGAAGGGCAAGCTCGTCAAGAGAGGTACGAGACCTCTAAAGCTCCGTTTCAATGCAAGATGAGTGAGGGATCTCCTGTAGGAGCTCACGTCATCAAAATGATGGGCTACATCCAAACGTTGGAGAAGCTCGGCTTTCCACTAAAAGACGCATTAGCTACTGATGTCATCCTACAATCGTTGTCGGATAGTTTCAATCAGTTCGTCTTTAATTTCAATATGAATGAAATTAACAAGACGCTGCCACAGTTGCTCGGCATGTTGAGAACTGCTGAAATCAACCTGAAGAAGGTAGAACCTAAACCTGTTCTGATGGTCCGCAAGGGCAAGAAGAAAGGTAAATCGGCAGCAAAGTCTAAATGTGATGGTAAGATCAAAATCGGTGGAAAGGAGGCATTGAAACCTAAGAAGGGAATCAAGAAGGATGGAAAATGTTTCCATTGTGGCAAGACCGGACAAGTGAAGAGAAACTATCTCACACACCAACAAGAAGTCAAGAAAGCAAAAACGAGTGAGGCATCAACCTCAGAGGCTTCTAAAGAGAAGGCATCAGAATAGACATGGACCTGCGAATGGAAATAAAGCAAGAGTTGCTACATCATCCATTAGGACATGTTTTTTTTTTTTTGCTTAAATAGATTTGTTTTAGTTTTTAAGATTATTATTTTGTGCCTAAGTTTTAGTTATCTTGTAAGGATAAGATATTTTAATTTTGAGATTATTTAAATAAATGTTATTCTTTTAATCTCTTATGGCACAATGAATCAATGATCTTTAAACTAATCAAATCAATAATATTTATAAGATAAATAAAACAAATGACTAATCTCAAACTCATAAAAGTATTAAGGTAATTTGATAAGATCAAATTCAAGAATATTTAAAGTTTGATGAACTTTCAAAGAATATGGGATTGTCCCATAATTAAATCCCACAAATGGAACGAAAAGTCTTTGAAAGAGAATCAAATATGTTAGACGTGTTTTGATTCAGAACAAGTCATTTTCGACTTCTTTACACACTAGAAAAACAACTCTCATACTTAATCGTGTTTTTTCCGAAACGTCATATAAGATATGGACTAAGAATTGTTCTAGAATACCTTTGAAGTTTTAAGGTTACTTACATGTTAAAATGTTTACAAAGTTCGAACCTTAAAAACTCCATTTGTTGTTTATCCTAATGAGAACAAAGCGTTTGTTTCTCAAACGAGAGTTTATCTTGAAATAGATTAATTCTCACAAAGGGATATTATTTCTTCAACATTAACGAGAACAAAATATTTGTTGCTCAAACGATAGTTTATCTCGAAAGAGAATACTTATCACTAAGGGATTTCATTTTTCAACGAGAACAAAATGTTTGTTGCTCAAACGAGAGTTTCTCTCGAAAGAGATTACCTCTCACAAAAGGAAAAAATGGAATTTGGAATGTGAAGAAATTTTAGACAACAAATTTATGAACTAAAGATTGAGAATGTTCCACAAATGATCAAGGAACATTGGAACAAAACACAACCATTGTAACACCCCAATTTTGGGCTTAGAGGTTTTGGGTTTGAATCGGACCGGTCGGATTTCGGTTCGAATATAAAAGGTGGTTTTTAGGGAAAGCCTAGTTCGGGATGCATTAAAAATATGGAAAAATATCTTAAAATCCTCTTTTATTATATATAAGAGAGTGGTGAAATCAATTTTACAAAATGAGGTTTCGAAATGTGACATTTCAAGTTAGTGACTAAAATGTAATTTTTGAAAAGTTGGTGACTGTTTTAAAAGGATTGAAACTTTGAATCTTTAAGGAGCTAATTTACCCAAGAAGAGTTTTCTCCAGATTTTTCTTAATATTAAACATTTATTAAATGATATTTAATAAAAGGAAAAAGGGGAAATAGATATTTTGAGTTCATAACTAACTTTTCTCAAAATTTTCCCTCTTCATTTTCTCTCCCTTTTCTCTCAGCCAAACACATTTCCCCAGCCATTTTCCCTCTGATTTTAACACCTAAAGATGAGATTTCAATCTCCAATTGGTTTCTAATCATTCCTACATCAAATTATTACCATTTGCTTATTGAATTTTCAAGAATCTTGGCTTTAAACAAGGAGAAACTCACATTTAGAGGTATGAACGTCCTTCTCCTCTAAATACTCAGTTCTTTACTGAAATTCCCAAGTTCTCAATCCTTGATTTGAGTTTTATTAAAGGTTTTAATGATGTGTTCTTGATTTTGGCTTAAAATGCAAGATTTGGATTTAAATTGGATTAAATTCGTACTAAGTGATTGGGCTGTGTTTTGAGATTTCTTTTTTGATGTTTAATGGATGTATAAATGATGTGTAATTGGGGTTTAATCAATGCAATCCCGGATAGGTTGATTTTCCTAAGTTTTTGATTGAGTTAATGGTGGTTTATGGGGTGATTTTGATGTTCTGCTATAGCTGGAGGTATAAGGACGTGATTAGATCCTTTTTGGATGTTAATTGATGTATAAGTATGTTTGGATTTGATGGATCTTGGCTGGGTAAGGTTGTAGAGGTGTTTGGATGTGATTTCGGTTGTGTTTGGTAGCCGAAATGTGAGTGTTGATGAGAGCAGTGAGTTTAGGTGTCTTGGTTGAAGATATTAATGCATGATGATGCATTAATCCACTGCCTTGATGTGTTTAAAACAGGGGAGACATCATCGGATCCTTGTGGTGTTGATCCGGAGGCTTGATCGGTGTTTCGGCAAGCTTGCAAAACGGAATCGGTGAGTGAAGTTTGGTTTTCAGCCTTGAAACCAATGTTGGAAGGTTTTGGGAGCTTAGTTTAAGTCTAAACAACTTAGCTAAGCTCAAGAGTAAGCTTTTCGAGAAACTCTCTTGTTGATGAACCATGAGATGGTTGAATGCAATGTGTTTTGTTTGCATGATTAAATTCTGATTTCAAAGCATATTTTAGCATGTTTAATGCTGGTTTTGTAAGCCATGGATTGAAGGATGCTCAAGGTAAGAGATCCTTGTTTTGGAACCTTGATAAACGTGGTTTAATGCATTGTAATGCAAGATGATTAAATGGCTTTGTTAAATGCTTTAAAACAGTGGATTAATGATGTTATATGATGTATATTGGCAAGTGATGTGTTAGTTTTAACGTACTTGAATCGGATATAGTTAGCCGGCTATAGGATTGGGTGCACCGTGAATAAAGTCGCCTTGGATGTTGAGGGGTTGTGATTGTACCATAACTCCATCCAAGTACACTAACGAGATGGTTAAGATCATCATGGTGGTTAAAAGTCCATGAGTGGATCTTGTGTTAAGATCACAATGGTGGTTAAAAGTCCATGTGTGGATCTTGTGTTGTGTGCCCCGTGTTCTCGTTAGTGATGTTATACAACTACCAATGAGTGATGTTGAGGGGTTGTGATTGTACCATAGTCTCCATCACGGGTGTTGAGGGGTTGTGATTGTACCATGCTCCACCTTTATATTGGTAGTGTGTATGAAGCGTATGGGACAACGCTTGTAATTCGCGTATCCGATTGTGTTTTGAGTTGTAAAATGTTATTGATTATCACTTGTAAGCCAATATGACATGTTGATGATATGAAGCATGAGATGCTTGGCTTGTATGCATGGTTGCATGGTAAATGTTGTTTTGAAACTAAAGGCCTTGAAAAGGTGTTTTTACAAATGCATTATTGTGATGTTTTAATTGAGCATTTCGTCACTAAGCTATGTGCTTACGCTCTCTCTTTTCTTAAACCAATAATGCAGAGCATTGAAGTGCATTGAGGGCAGCAAGGAGGTCAAGAATCCAAGTGGAAGATTAAGCTCATGTATGGTGAATGTTTTCCTAACACTATTAGCTTTTGGCATTTGGCAATGAGAACCTAGATTGTGTTATTGGGAGATGTTTTGGACTCCCTAAGTTTGGTTAATGCTTTTGATGATGTTGGAACATGTAAATGGCCTTTTGGTATTTGGTTTTGGTGATTTGATGGTTGCATGGTTTTCAATATAGGATGCATGCCTATAGAATTGGGTTTTTCTTTGAATGATGCCATGATTGTGTTTAGTTGATGCTAATATGTTCCTTAAGTGTTTGATGACTTGCTGGTACGTTTTGAGTGTCATCGGAATGTGTTTGATGGGTCAAATGCTTGTTAAACCAGCAAAATTCTACAATTCTGGGCATCTCGTTTCGGAACGGGTGCTACTGTTTCGGAACAGGTGGCCTGAAATGGCCTTGGCGTTTCGAAACAGGTGGAGCTGTTCCGAAACGGTTTTGCCACTGCCAAGCCTTGTTCCGCAACAAGTTTCGGAACGGTCCCGCGTTTCGGAACGGATGATTCCCGTTTCGGAACACTCGACCGTTGGGCACTGAATCTGATGGTTATATGTTTTGAAACTCTTACGTTTTGGTCCCAAACTTTGTATATGCAATTGGTTGAGTTTGTGACGTCCGTTTGAGATGAAATTTGACAGAAAGGCATGGAATATGATTAATTTTATAATGGTAACTTTAAAACATGTTAAGTCCTCTTAATTTCCAGAATTTGCAATTTGGTCCCTAAATTTGTATGTTGTGCAATCGAGTCCCTAAATGTTTTTCCGATTGCTGTGATTTTTGAGTATGTTCTTCTCAAGAGTTCACCTAGGAATAATATGCATCTAGACAAGTTTAAAAATAAAAAAGGGTCGTTAATTAAGGTTGACTTTCGGGTTGACTTTGGTTTTCCCCGTGTAATCTTCGTAGTTCTGGTCGACCGTCTAGGCCGGGCTAAGGGGGTTACATTTGGTGGTATCAGAGCTGAGTTCTCGAGTAATTGGGAATGGTTATGTGGGTGATATGTGTATGATTGCTTTGTATGCATGATGGGTGAAGGTATGATGTATGAATTGTAAGTATGTTGCAATTGTGGTGTATGTTGTGGTGAAGCATGTTAGAGGGACCCATTGCCAAATCAAAGCTAATGAAATGATTTGTTTTTAATTGGAAATGAGCTTGAGTACTTGGATTACTTACCTTGTTGAACCTGACTTTGTTTATTGCATTGTGATTGCATTGTTTAGTGAATGGGACCTCGTAGAGAAACGAGGATTAATACGCGAGCTATGGCTCAAAATGAGAATGAGGAGAACGCTGAGAATGTAGTGGATTTACCTCCTCCACCTGGCGGTGGTGGTGCTGGGGGTGAAGGAGCTGGTGTTGCTGCTGGTGCTGGGGTCGCTGGACCTGAAGCTGAGCAGGGGCAAGCTGCTCCTGACATGACAACGCTGATTCAAGCTATTGTTGGAGCCTTTCGGGCGGTGGTAGCTGGAGCTCAAGGAGCTGGGCGTCAGGGAGATGCTAATGTAAGACTACCTCTAGAACGTTTGCGCAGTCTGGGAGGGACTGAGTTCAGGGGATTGTCTGCTGAAGGTTCTGAATCTTGGTTGGAAAGTACCAAGAGAATCTTGGGACAAATGAACTGCAATGATGTGCAGAAGCTGGGTTGTGTGATATCACTGTTGCATGACGATGCGTATACCTGGTGGACAACCACTATTTTCGGAATGGAGGAAGCTGATGTAACTTGGACGTTCTTTCTGAACGCGTTCAAGAGGAGGTATCTGGGTGTGCGATACCTGGATGAGAAGAAAAGGGAATTCATGTCTCTTACTCAAGGGAGTATGACAGTGGCTGAGTACGAGGTTCAGTTTGTCCAACTCAGTCAGTACGCAACTGAGCTTGTTCCTGATGAGCGGGAGAGGTGTGAACGTTTCTGTTATGGTCTGGTGACGGAAGTGAAGACTTATATTCTGGCTGCTGAGTACACTGATTTTGATGTGCTGGTTGGAAGGGCAAAGGACATTGAGTTGAATTTGAGTTTATCTTCTAGAGGAGCTGGTCCTAGTGTGGGCAAGCGAGCTGCTGAGTATAGTTCTGGTGGCGGACGGAACAAGAGAGGTCGTGATCGGAAGTATCAGTCTTCGGCTAGGCGAGGTGGTGGAGGGCAAGGTGCGCCTGTTCAGGGAGACAGGGCGAGAGCTGATCCGAACACGTGTTGGACATGTGGATCGCGTGGACACCTGAGGCGTGATTGTCCTCGAGCGGCGAGGGAGGTTCAGGCTCCTGTTGTGGCGGCCGGTAACTCGTGCTGGAACTGTGGTTCGGCAGATCATATGAGGAGGGAGTGTCCTCTGTTAGCCGGTGGTGGCCAAGGACGTGCTCCTGGAGTTGTTGCACCACAGAGAGGTCGTGGGCGCGACTGTGGTAACTTCCAACGTAGAGAGGATGGTG
The DNA here is from genome assembly GCA_030270665.1 of Hibiscus trionum. NCBI lineage: Eukaryota > Viridiplantae > Streptophyta > Magnoliopsida > Malvales > Malvaceae > Hibiscus > Hibiscus trionum. The sequence continues at coordinate 9,517,641 of BSYR01000010.1, read as the reverse complement.
GAAGGAATGTGGCTCCTGTGGTAGCTGTTCAGCCTGAGGGTGGTGGCCAGGCCAGAGTGTATGCTCAGAGAGAGGGGAGGAATGACACGGATGTGATCGCAGGTACTTTTACTTTGCAATCCTTGTCATTACTTTCCTTGATTGATTCTGGATCTACACACTCATACATATTGCGTGAGCATGCTCAATTGATTGGTTTGCCTGTTGAGTCTTTGGATGTTGGTATGCGTGTAACTAGTTCTTTTGGTGAGACTGTTGTGACACGAAAGCTTTATAGAAGATGTCCCTTGGTTGTACAAGATCATGTTTTTCATGTTGATCTTATGGAATTGCCTTTTTATGGCTTTGATGTAATCCTTGGTATGGATTGGCTTGTTCAACATCACGCTGTTGTGGATTTTGAGAATAAGCGAGTTTCGTTGAAGCTTGCGGATGATTATGAGGTGGTGGTGGTTGGTGAGAATGTGAAGTTTCTTGCCAATGTGGTGTCTACCTTGGAAGCGAGCCGGATGCTGAGGCAAGGTTGTGAAGCTTACCTAGCCTTTGTAATGAATCCTAGCTCTAAGGAGTTGCGAGTGCAAGATATCAGGACTGCGCGAGAGTTTCCTGGTGTGTTTCCGGAGGAGTTGCCTGGGTTGCCTCCTAATCGAGAAGTGGAGTTTGGGATTGAGCTGTATGAAAACACAACTCCAGTGTTTATTACTCCTTATCGAATGGCACCTAAAGAGTTGAAAGAGCTGAAGACGCAGCTTCAGGAGCTGCTTGATCGTGGTTTCATTCGGCCGAGTGTGTCTTGTAACCCCCTTAACCCGGCCCAGACGGTTGACCCGAATTAAGAAGGTCACACGGGGAAAACCAAAGTCAACCCGAAAGTCAACCTTGATTAACGACCCTTTTTTTCTTTTTAGTCTTGTCTAGATGCACATTAACCTTAGATATGATCACACAACATCATACTTAAAGATCATAAACATCAGAGATCAAACAGGGACCCAATTGATCAATTTACAACTTTAGGGACCAAATTGTAAATTCTGAAGACTTAAGGACTTAACCAGATTTTAAGTTACCAACTTAAAATTAATCATGTTTCATGCTTCACTGCCAAATTTCAGCTCAAACGAGCATCCCAAACTCATACAATTGCACAAACAAGTTTCAGGACCAAAATGTAAACTTTTCAAAACATTTAACTGCCAATGTCAGCCCCCAACGGTCACCCGTTCCGAAACAGGCAGAGCCCGTTTCGAAACGCGGGGCCGTTCCGCAACGCGTACCGAAACGGGGGTCTGGCAGTAGCCTTTCCGTTTCGGAACGGTCTCTCCCGTTTCGGACGCCTGGGCTGGTTTGGGGCACCCGTTCCGAAACGGTATGGACTGTTCCGAAACACCCTGCACAGAAAGCCACCATATGCACACTTAAACCTGCAATTGATCATCCAATCATGCTCCAAAAGCCACCAAACTTTACCAACATGCAATTCAACATGTAAAAGGCATACTTGCATCAACAATTCAACAAAATATCAACATACATGAAAAGCCCCAATTCAAAGGATATGCTTCCTACACAAGCAACCATTTAAACACCATACTTCCAATTCAATCTCATAAAGGCCAAAACATGTTCCAACAACATCACAACATAAAACCATACTTGTCCAAACATATACGAATACACAAACATCAACCCGAGAGGTTCTACCCCATTGCCTTTATTAACTATAGCTATTAACCGAGACATACATCTCAAGTGGAGTCCTTCTTGAATCCCTTGCTCCTCGCTGTCCAAACTTCAAGAATCTGCATTGATGGACAAAAAGGAGCGTAAGCACATAATGCTTAGTGAGGAAAGCTCAAAACCAAAACACCATCAATGCAGCGAGCCATAAAACCTCTTTGAAAAGCAATTCAACTTGTTTACCAAGCAAAGTTTGAAAACTCCTTTCAACATCACGCTTAAAACCATGCATTGCACATACATGAAAACCAACCCTTAGTTTAGCAAACTAAGAAACCATTTTCAAAGCACAACCTGCAAAACCAACCATTTAACCATCCCATGCATAAGCACCATATGCAAAGTTAAATACAAACCTTGGAAAACCATCCCAAGTAAGAAACCCTTTAAAACCATTTACTCAATCAATCCAACACATGCACTAAACAAAGGCAACATATGAACCACAACATCATCTTCACATGCCTTTCAAAACAAGTCTCAACAAGACTCCAATGCATTAAGGAGATTTCATGCACATATACATCATTTACCAAATGATAATCAACACTTGCTTAACTTAACAAGTAAACATGCATTCACAAGCATTTAACACTTATCATGCAACCATGCATCTTTTCAAGCATCTCATGCTTCTTTATAATCAAGAACATCATATTGGCTTTCAAGTGATCAACCACATCCACTTTTCAACTCAACATCCAATCGGATACGCGGATCCCAAGCGTTGTCCCCCACGCTTCGTACACACTACCAATCCAAGGTCTCCAAATGGACTTTTAAACACCATTTGACCTCACCATCCTAAGGTTCCCATGTATGGACTTTTAAACACCATACAACCTTAGCTTTCCCGAGGTTCCCATGTATGGACTTTCAAACACCATACAACCTCAACTTTTCCCAAGGTTCCCATGTATGGACTTTCAAACACCATACAACCTTGACTTTTCCCAAGGTTCCCATGTATGGACTTTCAAACACCATACAACCTTGACTTGCACAAGGTTCCCATGTATGGACTTTTAAACACCATACAACCTTGACTTGCATTCACTGATTGGTAGTTGTACAACATCACTAACGAGATCCGGGACACCCTACACAAGATCCACACATGGACTTAACACCGCCATTGTGATCTCAACAAGCACAAGGTTCCCATATATGGACTTTTAACCACCATATAACCTTTGCTTAACCAAGGTCCTCGAATGGGCATTCATCCTCCATTATGACCTTAACCATCTCGTTAGGATACTTGAAGGGAGTTTACCGGTTCACACTTAACCACTCTACCTCCAAGGCGACTTTATTCACGGTGCACCCAATCCTATAGCCGGCTAACTATATCCGATCAACGAACCAAGAACCACTTACATCACTTGCCAATATAACCATCTTACCACATTAGTCCAATGATTCACATGCATAACCAATATGCAAAACCATTACCACATTAGTCCAATGATTCACATGCATAACCAATATGCAAAAACCATCATTTACCACCATCAATCCACTATTTAAAGCATTACACAAAGCCATTAAACATCATGCAACACCATGCATCAAAACTACATTTTCAATGTATAAAACCAAGGATCTCTTACCTTGAACATCCTTCACATATGGCTTTCAAAACCAGCATTAAACCATGCTAAAATATGCTTTCAAAACAGAATTAAACCATGCAAAACACATGCATTGGAACCATTAAACACAATTGCTTTTAAAGCCAAATCACAACACAATTCAAGAGCGAAAATCCATTTACTTACTCTTGAGCTTAGCAAAGTTGTTTAGACTTAAACTAAGCTCCCAAAACCTTCAAACCTTGGTTTAAAAGCTGAAAACCCAACTTCACTCACCGATACACAAAACAAGGCTAGCCAACAAGCCTTCCAAGCATCCGAAACCTTCCTCACCACCTCAAATGCTCACGGATCTTCCTCCCCTGTTTCAAGCACATAACAACAGAAGATTAATGCATCATTATGCATTAAAAACACCAGCAACACAACCAAACTCGCTGCTCATCACAAAACCAACAATTCGGCTACCAAACACAACCGAAATCACCTCCAAACACTACCAAAACTTAACCCAGCCAAGATCCATCACTTCTAACCATTTTTAAACATCCATTAACATCCAAAATGATCACAAACACGTCCTTATACTTCCAGGTATAACAGATCACCAAAAACACTCCAAAAACAACCAAAAACTCAAGCTAAACTTAGGAAATTCAACCTATCCGGGATTGCATTAATTAAACCTCAACTTCTAATCAATTTAGCATTCATTTAACATCATTTTGACACTTCAAAACACTGCCCAAACAGATCACACGAAAATTCCACCAAAATCAAGCAAATCTTGCATTTTAAGCCAAAAATCAAGATCACATCCATAAAACTTTTACCAAATCATAAATCAAGGATTGAGAACTTGGGAATTTCAGTAAAGAACTGATAGTTTAGAGGAGAATGACGTTCTTACCTCCAAACTTGAGTTTCTCCCTTTTTGGAACCAAAAAGCTTGATGAAACAACTTGCAAATTGAGAGGTTTTATTGATGTGATGATTAAGAATCAAAAGAGAGTTGAAAAGGAAGATTTGAGTGACAAAATCAGAGGAGAAAATCTGGAGAAATGTGTTTGGGTTGAGAGAAAATGAGAGAAAAGGAAAATTGAGAGAAAATGGAAAGTTAGTTATGAAATAGTCAAAATGATTTCCCTCCACTTTTCATAAACTTTAAAATCAGAATAAAACCTTAAAATATCTTAGAAAAATCTGGAGAAACTCTTTTTGGAATAATAGCTCCTTAAAGATTCAAAGTTTCAATCCTTTATAAAACTGTCACCGAACTTTCAAAAATTACATTTTGGTCACTAGCCAAAATGTCACCCTTCCAAACCTCATTTTCCAAAATTGATTTCACAGTTCACTTATATATATTAAAAGATGATTTTAGGACATTTTTCCATATTTTTAATGCAACCCGAACTAGGCTTTCCTAAATTCACTCTCATATATTCGATCAGCACTTTGACCGAACTGGTCAACGCCCAAAACTTCTGAGCCCAAAACCGGGGCGTTACAACTCTCCCCCCCCTTAGGAAATTTCGTCCTCGAAATTTCAACTGGCAAAAAGGGAACCACAACCCAACTTCTCCGAGCAACACACAAGGCAACACAAAAGCCTCAACCAACACTGAACACTTTCCACACAAAACTCCACCAAACCCAACACCACCACATGCTGTTCACAAATCCAGAACACTCAAAGATAGCCACAACTTGAACTTTCACACTTCCAGACTGTACACAGCCCCCAACTTCAACCATGAAGAACTTCAACTTTCACAGCACACACCACTGTAACACACAACTCCCAAGACTTGTTTACACAGTGACAACAACCAATACAATTCAGCCACTATGCAAACTTCTCTGCTTCCAAAACTCTTGCAACTCTCAAACCTCTTCCAAGAATCTTCCCAACAAGCAAAAATTCTTAAGCATCAACTGCTTACTTAGACTCTTCAACATAAGCTGTCATTCCTTCACATCTGCCGCTATCATTACCATAACGACTCACCAGGTCTACTCACCCACAATCCAAAATTTACATCACAACTCCAACTTAACCCCGTCAGCCGTTTCACACACCACCAGCTGACTACAAAAGAAGTTCACATACTCACAACCAGCCAACCACTCCTCACAAGAATCCTTTCAAGCAACACTGGCCTTCGATCTTTCATTGCTTAACCACCACAAGCTTGACCACAACACTTGCCTTGCCAGAACATCGCCCAACCTAAACATGCATAACAACTCCTCAACTCCTCAAAGGTTGCTAAGAACCAACACCTACCAACACAACCCTTTCACAACGACTTAAATGCTAAGCTACCTCAGCACTTGGAAACACAATCACCAAACTGCGACATCACCTAGCACCAAGGAACTACCACTTCCACTTAGCTATTCAAACCACTTGACCGATCCTACTTCAACCGGTACTCCTCACCACCAAACCACTAAACTCTTTAAGCATCAAGCACTATCCTTCTACCAACATGCTATACCACCCTCACCAATACTAACAACTAGCTTAATATTACTTCTAACCCTCACTCAGCACCAAAACAACCTCTAAAAACCCATCATCCAATCCAACCCAACCACAACACTAACAGATTCGATTAATTATTAGCGAGTGTGAACGTTGTATGCATGATTACCAACATGCCCTATCATGTCTGATGTACATGTATGCAAAACCTCTAATGTCATGCCACATGTATGCATGGACCAGCACATATATAATATAGCATATAACAATGATTTTAACTGTGCATGTATGTCAGTTCACACCCTCCAATAACATCCTCAGAATCCGTCTAAGATCAACCTCCCAACTCACTTCTAACTTAACTAACTCCACCATACCAACAACCACTAACCACAAGATTCTCACTAAACCCTTCTTCACACCAAAGACGTTTCCAAACTACAACCATTACCCCAAACATGCTAGCAACAAGACTAAACTTACCACGCAAGGAAAACCAACAGAAACCAACCAAGGTAACTAGAGCAAAGATTACTTAGCAAGGTTACCTGAAAACACAACACCACCCTGAAGCTTCACCAGACGAGCTCTCTTCCTTGCGGAACCATCAACCTCCTGCCGCACCGCTGCAGCACCAGCTAACACACTAGGGTCACCACCAACCTCTAGCAGCAAGGAACCTTGGCTGTTCCGAGCCAACATCAAACAATCACGCCTCATGTGACCAGCAGACCCACATTTCCAGCAATTCTCATTTCCCAAACTCTTCTCAACCTTCTGCTCTCTCTGCCACCTCTGAACCTTGCCTCGGCTGTGCCCACGACCTTTCAGAGATCCTTTGGCTACCACCAAAGCTGACTTCACCCCAAAAGGACAATCACGCTTAACATGCACTTTTGAACCACAATTCCAACAAGCACCCGCGCCCCAACAACCTCCAACATGGCGCCTTTCACAACGGTCACACACAGGTAGCTGAACTTCCACTCCTTGCTCAAGCAACACTTGCTTCACCACTGTACTATCTTCACATTGCTTAACCCTTGGAAACTTCTCTCCAAGATATCTTTCAAAAAAGGCAGATACAAAGAAATCCCAATCAATATCATGGATATGTGACGCCACCGCCACAGATGTCCACCAGACACATGCATCCTCCAACATCAGAGAAACAACACTCCCCAGCTTACAAGCAAGATCACAGCCTTCCTGATCCAAGATCAGAACCACACTGGCCAACCAGGCCTCAAACATCTCCGGTGTAGAACCATGATATTCCACAGCACCCAAATCCAACAAACGCTGTTTCGGCAAACCCACACATCCCACAGCCAGCACATCCACTGACTTTACTTTTACCACAGCCTGAGACATTCCCAACACCTCCTGAACAACAGGTGATGAACTCTTCATCACAGAACCAGCTTCTTTCCCTTGCCTTACCGCCTCAACTCCAAGCACAGAAGACTGAGACAAAACACCTCTACAGAAAGGTGAATTCCATGCATTGACAACCTGCCCTAAGGCAGCAACCATCTCACCCAACTGCAATCTTTCATCGACTTTGCCATACTACTAACAACAACAACATTCACAACAAAACAAACAAACCAGTTAGACCAGCTTAAAGCAAGGATTCAAACTCCAACTCCAAAATAACACAATAGCTATAATAATAAGGCAATGGGTATCCCGAATCCTCCCCTTTACATGACATAACAGGCATCACAAACATGGATATCACAGCATCAAGCATATCAAACAACATACTTTGATCATGCCTACATCAAACATCATTCACTTGCAACAGCATATTATCAACATAACTTACTCACAACACTTTCATCGTGCATAACACCAGCTCACAACATCAGCACATATCCACATAAGCTCAACCAAGATTCATAACCATAAAGCATGCTTGAAAACATCAACAACTTGCTCAGAAACATGTGTTTCAACCAACATTCAACCAACTTTCATCCACGCAACAAGGTAAACATCAACACACATCACAACAACTTACCGTTTTCCCCAAGCATTCGCAACTCAGCTCTGATACCACCAAATGTAACCCCCTTAACCCGGCCCAGACGGTTGACCCGAATTAAGAAGGTCACACGGGGAAAACCAAAGTCAACCCGAAAGTCAACCTTGATTAACGACCTTTTTTTTTCTTTTTAGTCTTGTCTAGATGCACATTAACCTTAGATATGATCACACAACATCATACTTAAAGATCATAAACATCAGAGATCAAACAGGGACCCAATTGATCAATTTACAACTTTAGGGACCAAATTGTAAATTCTGAAGACTTAAGGACTTAACCAGATTTTAAGTTACCAACTTAAAATTAATCATGTTTCATGCTTCACTGCCAAATTTTAGCTCAAACGGGCATCCCAAACTCATACAATTGCACAAACAAGTTTCAGGACCAAAATGTAAACTTTTCAAAACATTTAACTGCCAATGTCAGCCCCCAACGGTCACCCGTTCCGAAACAGGCAGAGCCCGTTTCGAAACGCGGGGCCGTTCCGCAACGCGTACCGAAACGGGGGTCTGGCAGTAGCCTTTCCGTTTCGGAACGGTCTCTCCCGTTTCGGACGCCTGGGCTGGTTTGGGGCACCCGTTCCGAAACGGTATGGACTGTTCCGAAACACCCTGCACAGAAAGCCACCATATGCACACTTAAACCTGCAATTGATCATCCAATCATGCTCCAAAAGCCACCAAACTTTACCAACATGCAATTCAACATGTAAAAGGCATACTTGCATCAACAATTCAACAAAATATCAACATACATGAAAAGCCCCAATTCAAAGGATATGCTTCCTACACAAGCAACCATTTAAACACCATACTTCCAATTCAATCTCATAAAGGCCAAAACATGTTCCAACAACATCACAACATAAAACCATACTTGTCCAAACATATACGAATACACAAACATCAACCCGAGAGGTTCTACCCCATTGCCTTTATTAACTATAGCTATTAACCGAGACATACATCTCAAGTGGAGTCCTTCTTGAATCCCTTGCTCCTCGCTGTCCAAACTTCAAGAATCTGCATTGATGGACAAAAAGGAGCGTAAGCACATAATGCTTAGTGAGGAAAGCTCAAAACCAAAACACCATCAATGCAGCGAGCCATAAAACCTCTTTGAAAAGCAATTCAACTTGTTTACCAAGCAAAGTTTGAAAACTCCTTTCAACATCACGCTTAAAACCATGCATTGCACATACATGAAAACCAACCCTTAGTTTAGCAAACTAAGAAACCATTTTCAAAGCACAACCTGCAAAACCAACCATTTAACCATCCCATGCATAAGCACCATATGCAAAGTTAAATACAAACCTTGGAAAACCATCCCAAGTAAGAAACCCTTTAAAACCATTTACTCAATCAATCCAACACATGCACTAAACAAAGGCAACATATGAACCACAACATCATCTTCACATGCCTTTCAAAACAAGTCTCAACAAGACTCCAATGCATTAAGGAGATTTCATGCACATATACATCATTTACCAAATGATAATCAACACTTGCTTAACTTAACAAGTAAACATGCATTCACAAGCATTTAACACTTATCATGCAACCATGCATCTTTTCAAGCATCTCATGCTTCTTTATAATCAAGAACATCATATTGGCTTTCAAGTGATCAACCACATCCACTTTTCAACTCAACATCCAATCGGATACGCGGATCCCAAGCGTTGTCCCCCACGCTTCGTACACACTACCAATCCAAGGTCTCCAAATGGACTTTTAAACACCATTTGACCTCACCATCCTAAGGTTCCCATGTATGGACTTTTAAACACCATACAACCTTAGCTTTCCCGAGGTTCCCATGTATGGACTTTCAAACACCATACAACCTCAACTTTTCCCAAGGTTCCCATGTATGGACTTTCAAACACCATACAACCTTGACTTTTCCCAAGGTTCCCATGTATGGACTTTCAAACACCATACAACCTTGACTTGCACAAGGTTCCCATGTATGGACTTTTAAACACCATACAACCTTGACTTGCATTCACCGATTGGTAGTTGTACAACATCACTAACGAGATCCGGGACACCCTACACAAGATCCACACATGGACTTAACACCGCCATTGTGATCTCAACAAGCACAAGGTTCCCATATATGGACTTTTAACCACCATATAACCTTTGCTTAACCAAGGTCCTCGAATGGGCATTCATCCTCCATTATGACCTTAACCATCTCGTTAGGATACTTGAAGGGAGTTTACCGGTTCACACTTAACCACTCCACCTCCAAGGCGACTTTATTCACGGTGCACCCAATCCTATAGCCGGCTAACTATATCCGATCAACGAACCAAGAACCACTTACATCACTTGCCAATATAACCATCTTACCACATTAGTCCAATGATTCACATGCATAACCAATATGCAAAACCATTACCACATTAGTCCAATGATTCACATGCATAACCAATATGCAAAAACCATCATTTACCACCATCAATCCACTGTTTTAAAGCATTACACAAAGCCATTAAACATCATGCAACACCATGCATCAAAACTACATTTTCAATGTATAAAACCAAGGATCTCTTACCTTGAGCATCCTTCACATATGGCTTTCAAAACCAGCATTAAACCATGCTAAAATATGCTTTCAAAACAGAATTAAACCATGCAAAACACATGCATTGGAACCATTAAACACAATTGCTTTTAAAGCCAAATCACAACACAATTCAAGAGCGAAAATCCATTTACTTACTCTTGAGCTTAGCAAAGTTGTTTAGACTTAAACTAAGCTCCCAAAACCTTCAAACCTTGGTTTAAAAGCTGAAAACCCAACTTCACTCACCGATACACAAAACAAGGCTAGCCAACAAGCCTTCCAAGCATCCGAAACCTTCCTCACCACCTCAAATGCTCACGGATCTTCCTCCCCTGTTTCAAGCACATAACAACAGAATATTAATGCATCATTATGCATTAAAAACACCAGCAACACAACCAAACTCGCTGCTCATCACAAAACCAACAATTCGGCTACCAAACACAACCGAAATCACCTCTAAACACTACCAAAACTTAACCCAGCCAAGATCCATCACTTCTAACCATTTTTAAACATCCATTAACATCCAAAATGATCACAAACACGTCCTTATACTTCCAGGTATAACAGATCACCAAAAACACTCCAAAAACAACCAAAAACTCAAGCTAAACTTAGGAAATTCAACCTATCCGGGATTGCATTAATTAAACCTCAACTTCTAATCAATTTAGCATTCATTTAACATCATTTTGACACTTCAAAACACTGCCCAAACAGATCACACGAAAATTCCACCAAAATCAAGCAAATCTTGCATTTTAAGCCAAAAATCAAGATCACATCCATAAAACTTTTACCAAATCATAAATCAAGGATTGAGAACTTGGGAATTTCAGTAAAGAACTGATAGTTTAGAGGAGAAGGACGTTCTTACCTCCAAACTTGAGTTTCTCCCTTTTTGGAACCAAAAAGCTTGATGAAACAACTTGCAAATTGAGAGGTTTTATTGATGTGATGATTAAGAATCAAAAGAGAGTTGAAAAGGAAGATTTGAGTGACAAAATCAGAGGAGAAAATCTGGAGAAATGTGTTTGGGTTGAGAGAAAATGAGAGAAAAGGAAAATTGAGAGAAAATGGAAAGTTAGTTATGAAATAGTCAAAATGATTTCCCTCCACTTTTCATAAACTTTAAAATCAGAATAAAACCTTAAAATATCTTAGAAAAATCTGGAGAAACTCTTTTTGGAATAATAGCTCCTTAAAGATTCAAAGTTTCAATCCTTTATAAAACTGTCACCGAACTTTCAAAAATTACATTTTGGTCACTAGCCAAAATGTCACCCTTCCAAACCTCATTTTCCAAAATTGATTTCACAGTTCACTTATATATATTAAAAGATGATTTTAGGACATTTTTCCATATTTTTAATGCAACCCGAACTAGGCTTTCCTAAATTCACTCTCATATATTCGATCAGCACTTTGACCGAACCGGTCAACGCCCAAAACTTCTGAGCCCAAAACCGGGGCGTTACATGTCTCCTTGGGGTGCACCAGTGTTGTTTGTGAAGAAGAAGGATGGCACTATGAGAATTTTCATTGATTACCGTCAGCTTAACAAGTTGACTATCAAGAATCGGTATCCATTGCCGAGAATTGATGATCTTTTTGATCAATTTCGGGGAGCGGCTGTGTTCTCTAAAATTGACTTAAGGTCAGGGTATTACCAGTTGAAGGTGAAGGATGTGGATGTGCCAAAGACAGCTTTCTGGACGAGGTATGGGCATTATGAGTTCCTGGTGATGCCGTTTGGTTTGACGAATGCTCCTGCAGCTTTCATGGACATGATGAATAAGGTATTCCATGAATACTTGGATAAATTTGTCGTGGTGTTCATTGATGATATCCTCGTGTACTCTCGTACTGAGGAGGAGCATGAAGGGCATTTGAGAATTGTGTTACAAGCTTTGTTGGAGAATCAGCTTTATGCTAAGCTGAGCAAGTGTGAGTTCTGGCTTAGAGAAGTGGTGTTTCTTGGTCATGTAGTTTCTGCGGAGGGAATTCGTGTTGATCCTCAAAAGATTGAGGCGGTGATGAATTGGAAGCCTCCTAAGTCTGTACATGAAGTCCGTAGTTTCCTTGGTCTGGCAGGATACTATTGGAGGTTCGTGGATGGGTTTTCCAAGATTGCTGCACCTTTGACGAAGTTGATGCAAAAGGATGTTAAGTATGAGTGGACGGAAGCGAGGCAGCAGGCTTTTGAGAAGCTTAAGGCAGCTTTGACGCAAGCTCCTATCTTGGTTCAACCTGAATCAGGGAAAGAGTTTGTGGTGTATAGTGATACGTCTTACGTTGGTTTGGGATGTGTGTTGATGCAAGAGGGTAAGGTGGTGGCTTATGCATCACGGCAGTTGAAGGTGTATGAGCGCAATTACCCTACGCATGACATTGAGTTAGCTGCGGTGGTTTTTGCTTTGAAAATTTGGAGACATTACCTGTATGGTGAGAAGTGTACGGTGTACACGGACCACAAGAGTTTGAAGTATCTGATGTCTCAGAAGGAGTTAAATCTTAGGCAACGACGTTGGGTGGAGTTGCTTAAGGATTATGATTTGACGATCGAGTACCATCCGGGTAAGGCTAATGTTGTAGCGGATGCCTTGAGTAGGAAGTTAGCTGTGGAGTTGAGGGCTATGTTTGCCAGTTTGAGCATTTCGCGTGATGGTGGTCTTGTGGCTGAGTTGCAAGTGAAACCATCCTTGGTTCAGTTGATTAAGGAGAAGCAGTTGTTGGATGATTCCTTGGTGCCACATGTTCAGGAAATTGCAGATGGTAGGCCATCGGATTTCTGCTTTAATGATGATGGGGTTTTATGTTTTGGGAGTCGGATAGTAGTGCCCAATGATGCTGAGTTGAGGCTTGCTGTTCTGACTGAAGGTCATAGTAGTCCTTTTGCTATGCACCCTGGTAGTACTAAGATGTACCGTGATCTTCGTGATGAGTACTATTGGGTGGGTTTAAAGAAAGATGTTGCTGAGTTTGTAAGCAAGTGCATGGTTTGCCAACGAGTTAAAGCTGAGCATCAGTTTCCTTCAGGGTTGTTGCAACCGTTGAGGATTCCTGAGTGGAAGTGGGAAAGGATTACCATGGACTTTGTGTCTGGTTTGCCTTTGTCGCCATCGAAGAAGAATTCGGTGTGGGTGATTGTGGATCATCTGACGAAGTGTGCGCATTTCTTGCCTGTGCATACTACGTATACCTTGGATAGGCTTGCGGAGCTGTACATTGCTGAGATTGTGCGGCTGCATGGTGTGCCTAAGTCGATTGTGTCGGATAGGGATCCGAGGTTTACATCGCGTTTCTGGCAGTGTTTGCATCAGGCTTTGGGTACACGGTTGAATTTCAGTACTTCTTATCATCCACAGTCGGATGGACTGTTTGAGCGTGTGGGTCCTGTTGTGTACAAGTTGAGGTTACCGCAGGGGTTGGAAAAGATTCATGATGTGTTTCATGTTTCTATGCTTCGGAAGTATAGATCGGATCCTTTGCATGTGTTGCCTGTGGAAGAGGTGGAATTGAATCCGGATTTGACCTATGATGAGGAACCGGTGAAGATTCTGGATTCGGATAGTAAGGTTCTTCGAGGCAAGACCATTGAGTTGGTAAAGGTGTTGTGGAAGCATCGTGGTGTTGAGGAAGCCACTTGGGAACGGAAGGATGACATGTTGAAGCAGTTTCCGTATCTCTTTCCTTCAGGTAAATTTCGAGGACGAAATTTCTTAAGGGGGGAGAGTTGTAACACCCCAATTTTGGGCTTAGAGGTTTTGGGTTTGAATCAGACCAGTCGGATTTCGGTTCAAATATAAAAGGTGGTTTTTAGGGAAAGCCTAGTTCGGGATGCATTAAAAATATGGAAAAATATCTTAAAATCCTCTTTTATTATATATAAGAGAGTGGTGAAATCAATTTTACAAAATGAGGTTTTGAAATGTGACATTTCAAGTTAGTGACTAAAATGTAATTTTTGAAAAGTTGGTGACTGTTTTAAAAGGATTGAAACTTTGAATCTTTAAGGATCTAATTTACCCAAGAAGAGTTTTCTCCAGATTTTTCTTAATATTAAACATTTATTAAATGATATTTAATAAAAGGAAAAAGGGGAAATAGATATTTTGAGTTCATAACTAACTTTTCTCAAAATTTTCCCTCTTCATTTTCTCTCCCTTTTCTCTCAGCCAAACACATTTCCCCAGCCATTTTCCCTCTGATTTTAACACCTAAAGATGAGATTTCAATCTCCAATTGGTTTCTAATCATTCCTACGTCAAATTATTACCATTTGCTTATTGAATTTTCAAGAATCTTGGCTTTAAACAAGGAGAAACTCACATTTAGAGGTATGAACGTCCTTCTCCTCTAAATACTCAGTTCTTTACTGAAATTCCCAAGTTCTCAATCCTTGATTTGAGTTTTATTAAAGGTTTTAATGATGTGTTCTTGATTTTGGCTTAAAATGCAAGATTTGAATTTAAATTGGATTAAATTCGTACTAAGTGATTGGGCTGTGTTTTGAGATGTCTTTTTGATGTTTAATGGATGTATAAATGATGTGTAATTGGGGTTTAATCAATGCAATCCCGGATAGGTTGATTTTCCTAAGTTTTTGATTGAGTTAATGGTGGTTTATGGGGTGATTTTGATGTTCTGCTATAGCTGGAGGTATAAGGACGTGATTAGATCCTTTTTGGATGTTAATTGATGTATAAGTATGTTTGGATTTGATGGATCTTGGCTGGGTAAGGTTGTAGAGGTGTTTGGATGTGATTTCGGTTGTGTTTGGTAGCCGAAATGTGAGTGTTGATGAGAGCAGTGAGTTTAGGTGTCTTGGTTGAAGATATTAATGCATGATGATGCATTAATCCACTGCCTTGATGTGTTTAAAACAGGGGAGACATCATCGGATCCTTGTGATGTTGATCCGGAGGCTTGATCGGTGTTTCGGCAAGCTTGCGAAACGGAATCGGTGAGTGAAGTTTGGTTTTCAGCCTTGAAACCAATGTTGGAAGGTTTTGGGAGCTTATTTTAAGTCTAAACAACTTAGCTAAGCTCAAGAGTAAGCTTTTCGAGAAAATCTCTTGTTGATGAACCATGAGATGGTTGAATGCAATGTGTTTTGTTTGCATGATTAAATTCTGTTTTCAAAGCATATTTTAGCATGTTTAATGCTGGTTTTGTAAGTCATGGATTGAAGGATGCTCAAGGTAAGAGATCCTTGTTTTGGAACCTTGATAAACGTGGTTTAATGCATTGTAATGCAAGATGATTAAATGGCTTTGTTAAATGCTTTAAAACAGTGGATTAATGATGTTATATGATGTATATTGGCAAGTGATGTGTTGGTTTTAAAGTACTTGAATCGGATATAGTTAGCTGACTATAGGATTGGGTGCACCGTGAATAAAGTCGCCTTGGATGTTGAGGGGTTGTGATTGTACCGTAACTCCATCCAAGTACACTAACGAGATGGTTAAGATCATCATGGTGGTTAAAAGTCCATGAGTGGATCTTGTGTTAAGATCACAATGGTGGTTAAAAGTCCATGTGTGGATCTTGTGTTGTGTGTCCCGTGTTCTCGTTAGTGATGTTATACAACTACCAATGAGTGATGTTGAGGGGTTGTGATTGTACCATAGTCTCCATCACGGGTGTTGAGGGGTTGTGATTGTACCATGCTCCACCTTGATATTGGTAGTGTGTATGAAGCGTATGGGACAACGCTTGTAATCCGCGTATCCGATTGTGTTTTGAGTTGTAAAATGTTATTGATTATCACTTGTAAGCCAATATGACATGTTGATGATATGAAGCATGAGATGCTTGGCTTGTATACATGGTTGCATGGTAAATGTTGTTTTGAAACTAAAGGCCTTGAAAAGGTGTTTTTACAAATGCATTATTGTGATGTTTTAATTGAGCATTTCGTCACTAAGTTATGTGCTTACGCTCTCTCTTTTCTTAAACCAATAATGCAGAGCATTGAAGTGCATTGAGGGCAGCAAGGAGGTCAATAATCCAAGTGGAAGATTAAGCTCATGTATGGTGAATGTTTTCCTAACACTATTAGCTTTTGGCATTTGGCAATGGGAACCTAGATTGTGTTTTTGGGAGATGTTTTGGACTCCCTAAGTTTGGTTAATGCTTTTGATGATGTTGGAACATGTAAATGGCCTTTTGGCATTTGGTTTTGGTGATTTGATTGTTGCATGGTTTTCAATATAGGATGCATGCCTATAGAATTGGGTTTTTCTTTGAATGATGCCATGATTGTGTTTAGTTGATGCTAATATGTTCCTTAAGTGTTTGATGACTTGCTGGTACGTTTTGAGTGTCATCGGAATGTGTTTGATGGGTCAAATGCTTGTTAAACCAGCAAAATTCTGCAATTCTGGGCATCTCGTTTCGGAACGGGTGCTACTGTTTCGGAACAGGTGGCCTGAAATGGCCTTGGCGTTTCGAAACAGGTGGAGCTGTTCCGAAACGGTTTTGCCACTACCAAGCCTTGTTCCGCAACAAGTTTCGGAATGGTCCCGCGTTTCGGAATGGATGATCCCCGTTTCGGAACACTCGACCGTTGGGCACTGAATCTGATGATTATATGTTTTGAAACTCTTATGTTTTGGTCCCAAACTATGTATATGCAATTGGTTGAGTTTGTGACGTCCGTTTGTGATGAAATTTGACAGAAAGGCATGGAATATGATTAATTTTATAATGGTAACTTTAAAACATTTTAAGTCCTCTTAATTTCCAGAATTTGCAATTTGGTCCCTAAATTTGTATGTTGTGCAATCGAGTCCCTAAATGTTTTCCAATTGCTGTGATTTTTGAGTATGTTCTTCTCAAGAGTTCACCTAGGAATAATATGCATCTAGACAAGTTTAAAAATAAAAAAAGGGTCGTTAATCAAGGTTGACTTTCGGGTTGACTTTGGTTTTCCCCGTGTAATCTTCGTAGTTCTGGTCGACCGTCTAGGCCGGGCTAAGGGGGTTACAACCATTGTGTTGATCTTTAAGAGAATACCATATACTTTAGAAATATGGATTTCTCACTATCCGTACATGCAAACACTCTTCTTTTTGGATCAAGATAAAAGACTAGGTCTTATCAGAAAGCAATAGTGAGCACAAAATTCGAGAAATGGCTAAGAGCCAGGAGATATGAGATGGAATCATGTCTAAAACCAAGTATAGACTTTGGTTACCTAAAAGGGTAAAACCTAAGAGGTATGAATGAGTTTTTCAAAAAGGAAAAACCGACATGGATGATAAAACATACAAAGGATGATTCGTCGCTAAAAGTTTTTGACAAACTTCATAGTATAGACTATGCTAAAGCATCTTCCTTGTAGCTCTGTTTAATCCATCTTAATCTCACTTACAAGTAGTTACATACGATGATTATGGAATCAAATAAAGGAATGTCAAAACCACTTTCCTAAGGGAAAACTTGAAACAGATGTGTACATGACACATCCAGAAGGTTTTTGTCACTCCAGTAAACACTTGGAAGGTATGTAAGCTACAAAGGTCTATCCGTAGACTAAGGCAAGCTTCTCGAAGTTGGGATATTCATTTCAGAAGATACAATCAAAAGGTTTGGTTTATCTAGAAACAAAGGGGAGTCTTGTTTTCAAAATAGCTAGTGGGAGCATTGTTACTTTCCTAAGTATTGTATGTGGATGACATACTCATCAAAAGGAACTAAAGATCGCAATCCGTTTTGCATTAATAAATGATAATGCGAGTTAGCAACATGAGACAATATCTAACTCTATAACATAGGCTTAATGTATTACAGTCGACATAGCAATAAAGAAGGATGTTTGGATCTAAAGGGTTCACTTCTGAACTAAGGGTTGTTCCTTGCATATTAGATGATACATAACTCTGTTATGATGGAACATTTGCATAAGCAAATAAAACCCAGATCTCATCAATAAATCCAAACATATTCAAAAGTACTTACATCTTGGAGATGTGAAAGTATACAACATACACACAAAGTTGATAACTTTATCAACTCCCTGACAAAGCTTTTGACACAGCATAAGCATGTCAGTTCCACTAAGCCATATCGTATTAGATACGAGAATGATTGGTCTTAGTGCTAGTGGGAGATTGTTGGAGAATGCCCAAAGACCAATCATATGATGATTGAATAGACATACTATTTTACTAGATTTATCAAGTAATGACATTGCCGTTATTATCATTTGGCATGTTTTTGTGCATCAAACTAACCATTGGATAATAATGTCCATACAATAATACAATTATTGTTAAATAGGATCCTTAGTGGAATATTATTACGGGTATGGACAGTGATAATATATAAAGACTAATATGTGGTTGATGACAAGTGTTGTCATTGACATAGAGATGTCAAAATCAACACATAAGTATTTGTTAGAGAACAACATACTGGATTGACCCGCTGCTATGAGCATGTTTCTTGGGTAATTATGTGACAGTCACAACATTGCTCATGATAACCATATGTATAATCCTCAGACGTGAGATCAACATGATTTCAACATAAAAGATTTACATATTTTGACGTAGTCAAACGTGTGTCGTAACTTACTACATTATAAAGACTGATGATTGGATACGTGATGTCCTATGTAGTGAAATATGGTTGATCAAGAAAGGATTTGTCCCTCCTACATAATGGGAGAAATATCTTCGGCTACTTGATTGAGTGAGATTAGAAAATGCATGGCCATGCTCGAATATTATGATATGAGATATCATAGAGATTCGTTTATCATAATCTACTCAAGACATCAAGAAACACTAGATGGACAACGCAAGTGTGACTAACCCATGACTTGTGTTCATCTAAGATATAAAGGACAAAAGGATGAAATACATAAAGGAAGTTTATTCAGGAATTAGGAAAGTCAAACCATGACTTCATGCAACTTAGGTAGCAATGATGTATTGCTAGATGCCACTCATTGTTTGTAAAATTAGAACAGTTCTAATCTTGCTGCTAACGTTGCATGAACCTACAAGGGTCACACCCTTCGAATGAAACTAACAAAAAATTAGAAACCATACTCCCTATTTTAGGGAGGTTGCCGAAAATCCCCTATGGGATAGGGGAAATCGGCAACTCCCTGAAATGGGAATAATATTGGATAAATATTGTATTTATCAAATATTATTTAGAGTATGGAAAATATTTAGAGACATAAATATTATAGAATAAGATTCTAGAAATTTAAATATATATTTGGAATTTATATAATGTATATTTAATTCGAAGTTTATGTAGAATTAGATTCCACATAATTAAAAATATATATTTAAATCCATGTAAAGATAGAATGGGATTCTATATAATAAAAATATATATTTGGATTAAATAGAATGTATATTTAAATCCATGTTTTATGTAGAATAAGATTCTACATAATTAAATATATATATTTCATTTAATATTATTAAATATAATGTATATTTAATATAAACCAATTTCAAGTAGAATTAGATTCTATGAATTTTGGTTGAACTTGGATTTAAGGAATTCAACTAGAATTAAGTCTATGAATACGATTTAAAGGGACAAGGGCTAGCAACCAAATCATCTCTCTTCCTCCTCTTGAAGATTTCGACAACACCCCTAGGGATTCCCCACTGGAATTCGACATATCCCAGAAAGCTCTCTGAGAAGTTGTTCGATATTTTTCTGGTGTTCTACTTGCCCCTTGGAAAATCCCTGAAGGTTCCCTTGCTCGATTGCAAGTCCCGGTTGAACTCCTGGTTGATTTCAGACTCCCTGAGGAATCCTTGGAGGGATTTCGACTTCTCACTGGAAGGTGTTCAAGCCTGTCGAAATTTATCCCTAAGTGTTAGGGAGGCGGAAACATTGTTCGGGTGGACTCTGTAGAGGTCGTTGCGAACCTGTGACGATTCCGGTTTTACTTGACGTGGTTATTCCGACATACCGTCGGTTTTCCAGTTTCCAGAGTTTTAAAAGGTAGCTCTTCATCTTTTCACCCCTGATTCGTTCTTGTACATGGATCCTGGCTGGATTACGTCGGATTAATTTTTCCGCTGTGCCACGGGGCGTGCCAACGTGACCCAACAGTCAAGAGTCAGAAAAAAAACTAAAGGAGCCTAAGAATTGCCTCCAGAAAAAAATGAATTGGCATAAACTCAAGTTTGTAAGCATGACTATTCTGGTAAACTAAAGGAGTCTAGACACATAGTTGTTCACAAAACCTGCACACACTACACAAGAACTATAGCATTTTTCGGATAAATCCTGAAACGCCCGACAAGGTAATGCTCTTGATAGGGAAGGTGTAGTAGGTAAAGAAAGTTCACTAAATTAAGCCATGCCAAAAAGTTTTTATTTTTAGTTAGGTCGTATTTGCTTGAGGGCAAGCAAGAAATTGAGTTTGGGGTGTGTTGAGTGTATAAAAGTTCTATATTTACCCATCATTTACCCATATTTCTGCTGCATTCAAGCATATTTCATTGCATTTAGGATAGATTTATGCATATACATCACAACTAGATAAAATGGCACAGTTGCTACTAATTTTGGTCACTTTTGCAGGTGTCTGCTGCGGCAGACTCAGGGAAGCAATGGAGCAGAGCTGGACCACAGAACTGGAGTCGAGGAGCACACGCTGTCGTGGCAGCCATGACGACAGAAGGATGAAGTGGACAAGTGAAGTGGAGCTCGACAGATAGAGGACTTCAAGCCGGTCTGTCGTGGGCCACCCCTATATTTTTCTGAGCCCTGAGGTAGAATAAAGGCCTAGCCCAAGGTCCAAGGAAGTAACTCAAGGCAAGAAAAGATGACGAATTAAAGGCATATACTAAGAAGATTTAATCTCCAATAGAGTTGTACTTTAGTTTAAACTTGTATTCTTGCCATATTAGAAAACTTGGACCCAAGGCCTATATAAAGCCATGTAATTCGACCTAGGGAAGGATATCTCATTCCTAGCCATCTTCCCCAAAAACCCTTGTCGTTTTCCCCTCTTCAACATGTTCTAAACTTCCCCTAGGGTTAAGGGTTGCGTCTGTAAAGTAGTTGCAAGGATTGTACTGTTTTTGGAATTTTCTATTCAAGCAATAAAAACATCAAGTTTATTTATTATGGTTTTCATATCTCGCAAGAGTATCAGGAGAGCATTGTGAGGTTATCCATTTGTTTGATATCGGGAGAGTCAAGCATACGAACGGAATAAATACGCGTTTTCCAGTTTATGGTTAAACCATCTCGGCTTAGGGATAAGTACGAGGTTAAGTGGCTAAGGAAGAATTCAACAACATTGGTGTTCACCCTTTGATTCATGCTGGGAGGTATCATCTAAGAAGTGTTCATCAATAGAACTTGGGCCTAGGGATAGGAAAAGTCATAGCAGGGATTCTTGCCAAACTTGGAGTGCAGAGTTGTGTGATCGCTGCCGCGACATCAACAGACTTTTGCCGCGACAGGGACGATAACAGAACAAAAGTTCCTCTTACAGTGCAACAACTACACTACTGAGCAATTCAATACCGACCTATTTCTTAAACTTGATTCTTTACTCTTTTATTTTAGTTGTTTATCAAGATTACTTTACAATCCAATTAAACTCTTTCTCTCTCTTGTGCAGCAATTCTAGGATAAAGTTATTTCCAGTCCCTGTGGAGACGATATCTGATACTCCAAGTATCACTTTACTACTTGCGTCGTTTACACTTGCACTATTTGCGATAGGAATTTTTTACACACAACAGTCATGCACCAGTTGTTGCTCAGCAGAGAGGCCGTGGGTGCGGTCGTGGCAAGTTTCAGAGGAGAGAGGATGGTCAGAGAGGTGTCGCACACGTAATTGCTATTCAGCCAGAGGAAGGTGGTCCTGCGAGGATGTATGAACATCGCGAGGGATGCAACGACACTGATGTGATTGCAGGTACATTCACCTTGCTATCCTTGTCTTTGTTAGCATTGATTGATTCTGGATCTACGCATTCATTCATCTTGAGTGAGCATGCACATTTGCTTGATATTCCTGTTGAGATGCTAGATGTAGGAATGCAAGTAACAAGTTCTTTTGGTAAGAATGTGGTTACAAGGAAATTGTATAGGAGATGCCCATTGTCTGTTCAGGTCATGTATTCTCTATTGATTTGATGGAATTACCTTTTTATGGCTTTGATGTGATTCTTGGGATGGACTGGTTGGTTGAAGACCGAGTTGTGGTGGATTTTGATGTTAAGCTGGTTACCCTGAAGCTTACGGATGATTACGAGGTAGTAATCGTAGGTGAGAACGTGAAGTTCTTGTCTAACGCAATTTCGGCTCTTGAAGCGAGTCGGATGATGGAGTTGGGATGCGAAGCTTTCTTGGCGTATGTGATGAATCTTGGTATGAAGGAAGTGCGTGTGCAAGACATACGAACCGTATGCGAGTTTCTGAGTGTCTTTTCGGAAGAGTTGCCTGGGTTGCCACCCAACTGAAAGGTTGAGTATGGTATAGAGTTATATGAGAATACAACTCCGGTGTCCATTGCTCCTTATCGCATGGCACGTAGGAGTTGAAGCAGTTGAATACGCAACTTTAAGAGTTGCTTGACCGGGGATTCATAAGACCGAGTATTTCACCTTGGGGTGTACCAGTCTTGTTTGTAAAGAAGATGGATGGCACAATGCATATGTGCATTGATTATCGGCAACTGAACAAGTTGACGATTAAGAACAAGTACCCTTTGCCAAGGATTGATGATTTGTTCGACCAGTTTCATGGTGTTTCAGTGTTTTCAAAGATAGATTTGCGGTTTGGGTATTATTAGTTCAAGGTTAAGGATGTGGATATACCTAAAACAGCTTTTCGAACTAGGTACAGCCATTATGAGTTCTTGGTGATGCCATTTGGGTTGACAAACGCACCGGCTGCATTCATGGATATGATGAATAGGGTGTTCCATGAGTTTCTGGATCAGTTCGTGGTGGTGTTTATCGATGATATTCTCGTGTACTGACGTACCGAGGAGGATCATAATAAGCACTTGAGGATTGTGTTGCAAGTGTTGTTGGAGAATCAGTTTTATGCTAAGATGAGCAAGTGTGAGTTTTGGCTCAAGAAAGTGGTTTTTCTTGGACTTGTGGTGTCAGCCGAAGGTATTCGGGTTGATCCGCACAAGGTTGAGGCGGTGATGAGTTGGAAGACTCCTAAGTCAGTGATGGAAGTGTGTAATTTCCTTGGGTTGACTGGTTACTACCGAAGGTTTTTCGAATGTTTCTCTAAGATTGCTGCCCCTTTGACCAAGTTGTTGCAAAAGAATGTTCGCTTTGAGTGGACTGATGTTAGGCAACAATCTTTCGAGAAATTGAAGGAATTTTTGACGCAAGATCCTGTCTTGATTCAACCAGAGTTAGGTAAGGAGTTTGTAGCCTATAGTGATGCATCATATGTTGGTTTGGTTTGTGATAAAGGGGTACGTTGCTTCAGAAACAACGTTCCTTGTCTGTAACAGATCTAGGATAGTAGCAAGCATATCTCTGCAATAAAAACAAATATGGATATTTTTTAGGATCAAAATAACAAGAAAAATAAAAAGAAACAAAGAAAAAAGGGTGTAGGAATTTCTGGACAGATTTGGATGATGAAAAGGACGAATGCTTCAAGATGCGTTCACGACTGTTCTGGTGTCTCAAAAATGGCAGAAATGTTGCTAGAAATTTAGCGAAAATTCAACAACGTTAAACTTGAAAGAATTTGAACAATATGTTGAGCGAACGCAAATCGAATATGTTTAACGTCAAAGATGGAAAGCTCGAAAGAACCTGCACTATCTACTGAGCAAACTCGAATCGAATATACTTCACGTCGGAGGACTTGGACCCACTAGATAGCGATCTAGGAACCCGAAGTATCAAGTAAATTTGACAAATCAAAACAAAGTCTGAAATGCCAAGTAGTTCGGTGAAGAACCGAAATTGAGAGATAATATCTCACAAAATTAAAATTTCATTGAATGTCTAACCTTGTACAAATGTTGTTCGGCCTTATTTATAATTACAAGGGTGGTTGTTGAGTTTACAAACATATGGTTGTTCATGAAGTCATTTGAATATTAAATTCAAATGAAAAAAAAACTTCCTAAAGTGGCGGCATGTGCTTTTAAGCCATGCATTTTGAAAATGGGCAGAAATGTGTATATCACATTTAACATGTGATGATAACATTTTGAATTTCAAACGCACCATTTGTTCTCATCTTGATCTGCCGCATCATGGAGAGAGCATGCTGTTCTCGCAAATCACATTTAACAAGTGACAAATACATTTGAATTTCAAACGAGAAAAAACCCATTGCTATTATCCATTGCTGCCGCACATGTGTACTTATGCGCTGAAGGAATTTCAACCCATTTGCCGCATATTTGTGAGAATGAAAATAAATGTGGCTGCATGTGCTTTGTTTTGGAATTTTAAATTCCATTGCCGCACCTGTATATGGTGAATCAAAATGCACCCAGCTGCTACTTGCGGCATTAAGTCAAAATTGCATGACACTTGTAATTGATGCTGATCACGTATGGTGAAGGGCTGGTCATGCATGACACATACACACACATACTCGAGACAACGTCAACTCGGCCCGCACTTGTAGGACACTTGTTCAGCTGCTACTGGACTTGCCAGCTGTAATTGAGCTAGTGGAGTAAAATTTGAGCTGACTGGAAAAGAGCTGAGCTGAAACGAACTAGCTGAAAGTGAGCTGGTTACACTCTCTTGTGCTGGGACCGAGCTGCATACTCTCTGGTGAGCATGAGTTGAGCTGGTTACACTCTTCTGAGCTGAGATCGAGCTTCATATGCTCACTTGAGCTAGTGTCCTCCTATGTACCTGTCACAAAACAATGAAACTCCTATCAAAGTTTTGTAAACTTATTCAATAACTCTTAAACAAATATAAAAACATTATAAGGCATATCAAACTTATTCAAAACACACCAAACATACTATATACATAGTTAAACACACTAGTAAGTAGTATAAGTATAAGAAATGTTACACATCAGTATGTAACAAATGAAAAGGCAAACTTCCCTGAAATTTTGAAGTTGCATTCATTGGGTGGCATAAACGTGCTCACACCATCCCCCTTCTTTAATGTGATTTATCCCCAAATTGACCCTCATTACAAAAGGGAACAATTTCAACTTTCGCTTGGAGGGGAACTTCTTTAGTTGTCTTGCTCGGCACATATGTCATCCTCTCGAACCAAGTTCTTTTACAAAGAATACAAATGGAAATGCCTTCTTTCTTGTACCTTTTCGAATAATGCACAACATAAAGTCAGACAATGCTCGTTGCACATTCGTAATCCTGCAAACAATGACATACAAAGGCAACCCCAAAGAACAACAAGAATCTCGACGATCATCCAGAATTACAACACAAGGTTGCTCACAATCCAATGTACAACCAAAGAAATCAGCATATAAAAATGAAAAATCAATAGTACAATGGAAAGGAACGCCAAACCGTGGTAAAGAAGGTTGCTGAATTTTTGAAAAGGACATAGATGCACTAGACATATCAATAGTAGCAACCTTGGGAAATTCACATGGCATCACCTTATTAACCTACAATTTAGAAGAAGAGATAGAAGAAAATGTCGAATCATATAATACATGTGAATTTGCTTACTTCTTTTCGCATTCATTCTTCTCTTTGTTGGCCTTCCAAGCTGCAGTACTCTCTTTCAAACAAACTTCGTCGTCATATACTTCATTTGGAGTCATAGGTTGCAAAGTTACCTTTTTTCCCTCATGAGTAAAAGAGTGTCGATTGGTGTAACAATCGTGCAAAACTCTCTTATCATACTGCCATGGTCTTCCTAACAACAAATGGCAAGTATCCATAGAACAAACATCACAAGTTACCTCATCCTTGTATTTACCAATGAAAAATGGTATAACAATTTGTTCGGTAACTTTGATTTCAACGCCATCATTCAACCATTGTAACTTGTACAGATTGGGATGCGTGGTCGTCTTCAGTCCTAACTTGTCAACCATGAGAGTACTAGCAACGTTAGCACAACTACCACTATCAATAATCACAATACATACCTTGTCGTTCACGTTGCATCTCGTATGGAAGAGGTTGTTTCGTTGTGGTTCATCCTGTGATGGTTGATCATTCAGACTTCTCTTGTCAACAAGTGATTCACCGGTAGCCAATGTCTGCACATTGTCATCATTTATCTCTTCATGGACAGAATGGGAACAACCCCATCAATTCTATCCATTCGAGAATGTATAGGCTTCAATGCATTAGCAATCACTTGTTGCATCATGCGCTCTAAGGCTGGCATCTGGAGATTCGGCGGTTGTTCACCCGAATTATCATCAGAACCTGCCATTTTCAAACACTAAAACAAACAAAAGAAAAGATTTTATATGTTAGTAAAATAAAGAAAAAAAAAGACCTCACAATAACACGCTCAACAAAGTCTCATGAATCACTCCAAAGAACAGTGCACTTAGAAAATAACACTCAGCGCTCGTGTTTCACTCGGGAGAATGCTTGAATGGCTTTTTTTGTCTCCCTTACAGTTCTCACACGCTCAAAATGTCTTTTCCACTCGTTCTCTCGCAAACAGTTCTTTAAGGAACTAACTCGATCCTTCAAACTCATTAACTGTGTCAAACTCCAAGATATATGCAACGGTGATAGAAAACAAAGTTAAAGGTAAATTAGGGGATGTTTAAATGAAACAAAAAGGCTGGAAAACAAAAAAAACAAAAATACGACTGGAAATATGTGAGGAAACAACGAAATAAGGCTGAAAAAATAAAAACAAGAACACGGCTGGAAATTAAAGAAGAAAATAACAAACTAAGCCTGAAAATACAATGAAGGAAAAGAAAGCAATGACTTACTGCAGCAAAAATCTTACAACAACCCTATCACCGAACAAACAAGAACACGTCGTTCGGGTGATTTTGAAGCATTTCATGGTAAATTTGAGCATCCTTCATCATTTTTACAAACAAACAACACATATCTATGAAAAGAAACACAATATTCGAATTCTGAATTTTTTAATTTGAGTTGACTTTGACTTTTTTGGTCAATGTTGACTTTTTTCAAATTTTTTTACTTTTTTACTTTTGTATATATATTTTTTTTATGTCTGGTAGTGCAGAAAGTGCTAAAATTCGACCAAAGCTCTGATTACCATATGATAAAGGGGTACGTTGCTTAAAAAACAACGTTCCTTGTCTGTAACGGATCTAGGATAGTAGCAAGCATATCTCTGCAATAAAAACAAATATGGGTATTGTTTTAGGGTCAAAATAACAAGAAAAATAAAAAGAAACGAAGAAAAAGGGTGTAGGAATTTCTAGACAAATTTGGACGATGAAAAAGACAAATGCTTCAAGATGCTTTAACGGTTGTTTCGGTGTCTCAAAAATGGCAGAAATGTTGCTGGAAATTTAGTGAAAATTCGGCAACGTTAAACTCGAACAATATGTTGAACGAACTCAAATCGAATCTGTTTAACGTCAAAGGCGGAAAGCTTGAAAGAACCTGCACAATCTACTGAGCAAAAACGAATCAAATATGCTTCACGTTGGAGGACTTGGACCCACTAGATAACGATCTAGGAACCCGAAGTATCAAGTAAATTTGACAAATCAAAACAAAGTCTGAAATGCCAAGTAGTTTGGTGAAGAACCGAAATTGAGAGATAATATCTCACAAAATAAAAATTTCATTCAATGTCTAACCTTGTACAAATGTTGTTCGGCCATATTTATAATTACAAAGGTGGTCGCTGAGTTTACAAATATATGGCTGTTAATGAAGCCATTTGAATATTAAATTCAAATGAAAAATACTTCCTAAAGTGGCGGCATGTGCTTTTCAGCCATGCATTTTGAAAATAGGCAGAAATGTGTATATCGCATTTTGAATTTCAAACGCACCATTTGTTCTCATCTTGATCTGCCGCATCATGGAGAGAGCATGCTGGTCTCGCAAATCACATTTAACATGTGACAAAAATATTTGAATTTCAAACGAGAAAAAACCCATTGCTCTTATCCATTGCTGCCGCACATGTGTAATTATTCGCTAAAGGAATTTCAACCCATTTTCCGCATATGTGTGAGAATGAAAATAAATGTGGCTGTATATGCTTTGGCTACATGTGCTTTGTTTTGGAAATATAAATTCCATTGCCGCACATGTATATGGTGAATCAAAATGCACCCAGCTGCTACTTGCGGCATGAAGTCGAAATTGCATGACACTTGTAATTGAAGCTGGTCACGTATGGTGAAGGGTTGGTCGTGCATGACACATACACACGCATACTCGAGACAACTTCAACTCGGCCCACACTTGTAGGACACTTGTTCAGCTGCTACTGGACTTGCCAGCTGTAATTGAGCTAGTGGAGCTAAATTTGAGCTGACTGGAAATTAGCTGAGCTGAAACGAACTAGCTGAATGTGAGCTGGTTAGATTCTCCTGAGCTGGGACCGAGCTGCATACTCTCTGGTGAGCTGGAGTTGAGCTGGTTACACTCTCCTAAGCTGGGACCGAGCTTCATATGCTCACTTGAGCTAGTGTCCTCCTAGATACCTGTCACAAAACAATGAAACTCCTATCAAAGTTTTGTAAACGTCTTCAATAAAACATAAACAAATATAAAAACATTATAAGGCGTATCAAACTTATTCAAAACACACCACACATACTATATACATAGTTAAACACACTAATAAGTAGTATAAGTATAAGAAATGTTACACATCAGTATGTAACAAATGAAAAGGCAAACTTCCCTGAAAATTTGAAGTTGCATTCATTGTGTGGCATAATCGTGCTCACATCATCGCGTATTTATGCAAGGTGGGAAGGTTGTGGCTTATACGTCTAGACAATTGAAGGTGCATGAGCGCAACTATCCTATGCATGATCTTGAGCTTGCGGCAGTGGTGTTTGTTTTGAAGATTTGGAGACATTATCTTTATGGTGAAAGGTGTGTGGTTTATACCGACCATAAGAGTTTGAAGTATCTTATGTCTCAAAGGGAGTTGAACCTCAGGCATCGAAGATGGTTGGAGTTGCTTAAGGATTACGATATGACCATTGAGTATCATCTTGGAAAGGCCAATGTTGTGGCTATAGCTTTGAGTAGGAAGGTAGATGTTGAGCTGAGAGCTATGTTTACTCGTTTGAGTATATCATGTGATGGTGGCTTGATAGCCGAGTTGCAGGTGAAACCTTCTTTGATTCAGTTGATTAAGGAGAAGCAGTTATTGGATGATTCGTTGGCACCTAATGTTAAGGATATAGCCGATGAAAGGGCTACGAATTTCTGCTTTAATGATGATGGGGTTCTATGTTTCAAAGTCGGGTAGTGGTGCCGGAAGATGTTGAGTTGAGGCGCACTATTTTGACTCGTAGTAATAAGACGTATCGTGGCTTGAAGGATGAGTACTACTGGGTGGGTTTAAAAAATGATGTGGCTAATTTTGTAAGCAAGTGTATGGTTTGCCAAAGGGTGAAGGCTGAGCATCAGTTTCCTTCCGATTTGTTACAACCTTTGAGGATACTAGAGTGGAAGTGGGAAAGGATTACGATGGATTTCGTATCCGGGTTGCCTTTGACACCGTCGAAGAAGAACTATGTATAGATGATTGTGGTTTTTCCTTACGAAGTGTGCACATTTCTTGGCTGTGCATACTACGTATACGTTGGATAAGTTGGGCGAGTTGTTTATTGATGAGATTGTGCGTTTGCACGGTGTGCCCAAGTCTATAGTGTCGGATAGAGATCCGAGGTTTACAACAAGGTTCTATGAATGTTTACATCACACGTTGGGTACGCGATTGAATTTCAGCACTTCATATCATCCTCAGTCGGATGGGCAGTCGGAACGAGTTATCCAAGTGCTGGAGGATATGTTAAGATGATGTGTGATTAATTTCCAAGGTTCTTGAGAAGAGAATCTACCATTGGTTGAGTTTCTTTATAACAACAATTTTCAGGCCAGTATACAGATGGCACCGTATGAGGCCATATATGGGAAAAAGTGTAAAACGCCTCTTTGTTGGGCTGAAGCGGGGCAAAAGTTGCATTCCTTGCTGGATATGCTCAAGGGAACAACTGAGAAGGTAAAGCTCATATGTGAGCGGTTGAAAGCTTCATCAGATCGTCAGAAGTTTTACGCGTATTTAAAGCGTTAAGAGGTTGAGTTTGTGGTTGGAGATCACGTGTTTCTTAAGGTATCGCCTTGTAAGAAGGTGATTAGATTCAAACGTAATGGGAAGCTTAGTCAGAGGTTTATTAGACCTTATTAGGTTGTGGAGCGAGTTGGTCCTGTGGGTTATCGGTTGAGGTTGCCTCCCGTGTTGGAAAAGATCCATGATGTGTTTCATGTATCTATGTTGTGGAGGTATAGATTGGATCCCTCGCATGTGATGCCGGTTGAGGAAATTGAGTTGAATCTGGATTTTTCCTATGATGAGGAACCGATGAGAATTTTGGAGTCGAGTAGAAAAGTTCATCGTGGCAAGATGATTGAGCTTGTGAAGGTGTTGTGGCGACACTGAGGAGTTGAGGAGGCCACGTGGGAAAGCAAGGCGGACATGCTGAGGCAATTCCCGCATCTTTTTCCTTCAGGTAAAATTTCGAGGACGAAATTTCCTAAGTGGGGGAGATTTGTAATGCCCCGATTTTTGGGCTTAGATGTTTTGGCGAATCAGGTTGGGCCGGTGAAACCGGTGTCGGTTGTTCGAACTGTTAAAAGGTGGTGTAGGAAATCAAGGTTCGGGACGGGGTAAAAATATGATAAAAATTCCTAAAATCCTCTAAAATGATTTTTAGGAGGGTGGTCAAATCAATTTTTATAAAACGGGTTTTCTAAAGTGTACATTTTGGGTAGTGACCAAAATGTAAATATTTAAAAGTTGGAAAAATGTGTTTTTCAAGAAGAGTCGGAATCTTAGAATATTTAGGGAGCTACATGGAAATTATGCCTTTTCCCTAATTTGGCATGTGTTTTAAATGTTTATTAAATAATTAAAAATGTTTTAATTAATAAATTAAGGGAGACTTAGTTAATCGGTTAACAAAATTTTTGACGAGTTTTTCATTTCTCTCATTCACTTTTGATTGCTATTTGTTCCTCAATTTCCCAAACACTTTCCATTTTCTCTCAAATTTCTAGAAATTCTTTTCTCTCAAATCCTCTTTTGATTGAAGGTAATTTTCATGCTAACCCCTTATCTAGGTTCTTTAATGAAATTCCAGAGATATTTGACTCTTTATTAATGATTTTGGTTGAGGTTTTGTTGTTAGATTGATTAACTCTTGAAATCTTGGTAGAAAAATGGATTTTAATATGATTTTCGGAGTTTGATTTAAATGGTTGTTTTGAGATTGTTTCTAAACGAGTTTTGAAAGGTTTTTGGTGTTGAATGGAGACTTAATCATATAGATTCCGAAATCCTTGAGATACTTGGTTTTTGAAGTGTTTTTGGTTGAGTTTTTCAGGCATTCTTGAGAAATTCGAGTTGCTGGAGATATAAGGATGGTTTTAGGTTGTTTTTAGATGTTGATTAATGCCTAAAATGTGTTTGATGAGTTGGGTAATGACTGGGCTGAGGTTAGAGGTCAATCGATTGAGTTTTCGGTTGTTTGGGATACGTGTTTTGATGATTTAGAGCAGGGGTGCGGGATTTCTTGTGAGTGCTGGTGTTTTGGATACATTTTAATGCATTGAACCTCTGTTTTGATGTGTTGAAAACATGGGCTAGTAATTCGGAAGCAAATGAAGTGTTTTTGGAGGCTTCGAACGATCAGTAGTTGCATCGGCAAGCGTGGCTTCGTAAGTCGGTGAGTGGAACTTGGTTTTCCAGTGAGGAAACATTTTAGAAAAGGTTTTGGGAACTTAGTAAGAGCTTGAAACGCTTTACTAAGTTCGGAAGTAAGTAAAGTGAAATTTTACTCTCGGATTGTGCTTGTTTTGAGCTTTTGGTTGCACTTGATTTTAATTGCATTTACCTAATGTTTTAAAGCATGTTTTGAGTGTATAAATTGTGTATGTTGATGCCATGTGGTTTAAGGATGCACTAGGTATGTGATCTTTGTATGCATGTGTTGATGCATGTGTTTTGAAGCATGGTTTAATGCTTGATTTATGTCTTATCATGAATGCTTTGTAAAAACATTGAGGTATGCATGTGATATGGGTTATATTGGCAAGTGATGTTGAACAAAGTGTTTTATAAATGAAATCGGATATAGTTAGCCGGTTATAGGATTGAGTGCACTATAAACAAGTCGCCTTGGATGTTGAGGGCTTGTGATTGTACCGAATACTCCATCCAAGTACCCTAACGATTGAGGATTGTTTAAGGTTGCAACAGTTGAGGGTAGCTCCCAGGTGCGAACCTTGTGTGTGTCCCGTCTCTCGTTAGTGGGTTATACATCTACTGATGAGTGGTGTTGAGGGGTTGTGATTCTACCAAATACTCCACCACGGGTGTCACAACGATAGAGGGTCGCTCTCGTGTGTGAGCCTTGAGATGTCGGTAGAGTGTATGAAGGGTGTGGGACAACCCTTGGTAATATGTGTATCCGATATATGTTTTTTGAATAAGGCATGTCTTGGATTAAGCTTAGCATAATGGTGTTTATGCTTGGAAGGCTTGGAATGTGAGTAGCAATGGGTTAGTTGCTGAATTTATATGAATCATGTTGCATGATGTTTAACACAATGAGTTTGATGAAAAAGTGCATGGTTTGTCAAAGAAAGGCATAATGGTTTTGAAAGAATGAAATATGGTTTTGTGCATTGATGATGTTTGTGGGTTTTAGCAATCCTCACTAAGCTTGTATGCTTATGTTCCCTTTGTTTCATCAATGCAGATAATTAGGCTTACGGAGGAAGAATCTTCAAGGGAATCTTACCAAGACACTTTCTAAAAGTATGTTGCGTAGTTGAACTAGTGTAATAAGGGCAATGTGGGTGTCCAATTCAATGAATGCTATTGGTTTTTAGCCTTTTGGTGCTTTTAACTTTTAGGAAGCATGCATCTAGTTTCGTTGCTTTTGAGAATGATGCTATGATGTTTCTTATGCTTCGTATAAGTTGCCATTGATGTGTATTTAAGTTGCCAATATATTAGGGCATGTGTCGGGATGGTTTCGGAGGGTATAAACTGGTTTAAACCAGCTTTTTAGAACATTGCAGGCCTATGTGTTTCGAAACACCCTCACCAGTTTCGAAACGGTGGCCTGAAATGGCCTTGGTGTTTCGGAACAGTGAGGCCTTTTTCGGAACATTTTGCCTTTGTGAACCATTGTACCGAAACATGTTTTGAGGAGTTTCGAAACGAACCCGCGTATCGAAACGGTCAGCTATGTTTCGAAACGGCCGTTCCGATACGGGACATTCTGTTCCGAAACGTTTGACCGTTGAACCTGTTTTTGAATTGTTCTGAGTTTCTGTTTCTTGCATTTTGGTCCCTGTTTGCCTTGTATGAAATTGGATGGGTTCTAGATGTCGTTTTGAGCTGAGATTTCACCGAGAAGTATGTAATGAACCTACTCAAAGATTGATAATCTGAATTTTCTAATAACCCTTATAATTTAAAATAATTAAAAAATGGTCCCTAAACCTTAATTGGTTATAATCGAAGGGCGATTGTGTTGATATTGTATCCCCTTCTTGTGTGCGTACACATAGGAACCTATGTTGTATCTAGACAAGATAAAAAAAAATTGTCGTTTATTGAGGTAAACCTTGCCGGTTTACTCCAATATTCCCCGTGTGATCCGTTCGGTTCGGTCTATCGGCCAGGCCGGGTCGAGGGGTTACAAAGATGTTTTATTCGTAATAGGTGAAACTCGCCGTTTTGATTTGAGCATTATAACTCATTCTAACTGAGCCCCTCCCTCACCTCGTCCCCAAATCAACATATCATGAAATCCCTAAATCTCTCTCGCAAGTGCTCTCCCTCTCGAATAGAACACCATCATTCGGTCATCTATGATACCGTGCTCTTTCTCGCTAGTGCTCTTCGCCTTAACTGCCAAAGCCCTGCTCTCACCAGCAAGCTAGCAAGCAATGCACTCAAATGCAACTCCTAATTATCAGTTAATTCCTTTTTTTATTATTATTATTATTATTATTATTATTTGCAGATGCTGGGTTGAGAGATAGGCTGAAGAATATTATGAATTTGGATTACTTTACAACCACGGCGGAGATGAAGGCTCCTGTTGAAGTGGCTACTGCTGCTGGTGTTGGGACATTAACATATACCACCTTCCAGGTGGATGATTCAGTCGGCCAGTACCAGCAGAAGGTACAACTTTGTTTTTAGTTTAGATAAAGAATTCAGTACATATATATATATATATATATATATATATATATATATTTGCTGATATAAATTAATAATTTCTGGGATTGGAAAATGAAAATTTTTATAGTTCAGTCTAATGATGCTAGCAACCTAGTAAATCTTTTGCTTGTATCTGTTTGTACTGCTTTTGCATGAGTGTTTCAGCGGATACATATACGAGTGTTTGAGTTGTACTTATAGCCTATAGGACCTTGCTATTGAGGAATTTCCCATGGTCTTACATTGCAGCTGTTTGTTTTTTCTATCAATTTTATCTATATTCGAGAATGCACAAAAGATTGTTTAAACACGATAACTACCGCTATAGCAGGTACAAGATGGAACAGTGAATGATAGTTTTTTCCACCTTATGTACTGGTGAATATCATTGTAATTTTGTGTAAATTTTACCCTTCTCTCTGCTGTGGCGTGCTAGCTTTATTGGACATTGTATTTATGCTTGTAGGTTACTATGGTGGTGAGTTTGAATTAATTGATTCTTGTAGGTTATTGTGTTTCATATTGTTATAGTTAATTTATATATCTACTTAATTTTAACTTCCAGGATTTGGCAATTGATGCAACTCAAACAATTGGAGTTGACGTTGGCCAAGGGCTGCGAGTAGTTGATATTAAGAAGTACATTAGAGTGGAGAAAGTAGCAGGTGGCCATTTGGAAGATTCTAAGGTCCTCGAGGGATTGATGATCAATAAAGATGTAGTTGCGCTCTGCAAAATGAAACAAAAGATTGTAAAACCACGTATTATCATCCTA
Source organism: Hibiscus trionum (assembly GCA_030270665.1). Classification (NCBI taxonomy): domain Eukaryota; kingdom Viridiplantae; phylum Streptophyta; class Magnoliopsida; order Malvales; family Malvaceae; genus Hibiscus; species Hibiscus trionum. The sequence continues at coordinate 9,482,003 of BSYR01000010.1, read as the reverse complement.
CGGTTATCTGTTAAGGTAATGTAACTTAGAAGTGATGCTAAATTCTTAACATCTGCTTTTGAATCATAACTTAGCATTTGATGATGAATCATTTCCTTTGCAGCATACAATAAGGCTTTGGAGGATGCAATTGCTGTGCTTGACCAGATTGCAATGACTATTGATGTGAAACATCGTATGTTTCTCCCGGGAACTCTTTAAAATCATGAAACAAATTTTTAATCTTGTATCTCCTTCTATTTGCATATTTAACATCTTTGGATCACCATATTGTTGCTTTTATATATTTGAATGGCAGGTTCAACGATGTTGGGACTTGTGAAGAGCTGTATAGGAACAAAGTTCACTACCCAATTTGGGGATCTTATTGCCGTGAGTGTTCTTTTTAATTAAAACTTGTTTTTATGAGCACCTTGATTATAGATTCATTAGCATATGCCATTGAACTTGCATAGAAGTTACCTTTATTGTTTTTTTCTTTTTTGCAACTGCGATGTTAGAATAAACACCTTGTTTTTACCTTCTTGTCCTTCATTTTCAACAAATTTTAATTTGTGTGCCTGCTATTAAATTGCAACTTTGATGCAATGTCTTTAGTGATTGGAAGTGTCTAATTATGAGCCTAATATACTAGAGTGCAATATTTGTGAAAAGACACTATACTGATTTTAGAGGGGATAGGTTGTGGCTGTGCTAGCTTATGCAATAATGTTCCTTAACTCATTGTGTTTCGTACTTTTATCTTTGCTCTGCAGCTCAAATGGGACTGTTTTTATGAATTGGAGGATAATTAGGGATTAAATCGATGGTTTAATGCCTGCATGATACACGAGTACAAATATTAGGAACTGTTGTGACAAGTTAAGGTCGAATGTAACTAATCATGTATGCCTTGTGTAAACAGTTTTAAAATCTCCATTAGTTGTGATTTTGAAAAATTGCTATAAATTGTACTAGTGAAATTGGAAGTTATAATTTGTGTGGTTGAAAAGCTTGTCATGTCTAGTTTAAGTTAGAATAAACAAAACTGAATTACGAATTATAGAATAATTTAAAGAGATGATCCTTTATGAGTAGTGTAATCTGCCCGGTGACAGATTTGAGAGTATCTTTAGACTAAATACTGTATTAATTCATAATGGGTAAAATTACAAGGCTTATACGTTTAAAAAGGTAATTGAATCAGCTTTCCAACGTTATAAACGGTTCGAAATACCGACATACAAAATGGAAGATATGAAATTTTAATCGAGTGAGGCGCAGTCTGTCTCGTGACAACAATCATTTAGGACATTAGAAAATATCAATGAAAAACATGAAAGTATGGAAATTGTTTTGAAATTATACATGAATATATATGTGATTTTGGACTATCTTGAATATATTCATATATACTATAGACTGTTTGATAAAATATAAATGTGCATGTATGTGAATTGGATTGCAATATGAAATGTTAACATACATACTTGCTGCTCTGTTTTGAGAAAATGAATGTATATAGTTATAAGTTGTCATGTTGATGTACATAAATGGACATTTTTGAGTGAATGATTGTTAGGATTTGTGCTAATACATAGTTACACTTCTTGTCATATTAGACCAAGAGGAAGCTAGGAAGAGATTGGATAATTGGAAGATAATTGAGGATTCAGGTATCCCGTAACATCGGGATAAAAGGTTAGTGTAGTTTAGAGATTCGAATAGTATAAAATTGCTTTTAGTATCTTAGTTGTTGTTCCAATTAATCCCATCAGATTATTTGACAAGCAAGGCATGTAAGACTAAGCTTGGAAAAGGTACGTACTTCCTATGAAAGTACTTTTGATTTGAAATTGATTTAAGGGTCATATTGTTGATCAAGGATTCTATGTATACTTGAAAGTATAAGCTTGCTTTAGAAAGATTGTATGAAAATAAATAAGAGTAATCTAGATTAGGGACAAGCATGTGATTGTCCAATTCTATTTTAATATTAAATCTCACTAAATGTTAGTGTATGTACATGAGGGCTTGATTAAGGTTCGAATAAATACAAACTAGGTAAATATCTCATGATAAGCATAAGCTAGCTAAACTAATAATTCATGATACCTTTCTAGTCACTTTAAGACTAGACTTGAATGTGAATAGAATAAATCAAATTAATGTTTTAAGGCATACAATGCCTCTCGATTGAATGAAGAATAAGTTATAAATACAAGCCTTGATTCGAGTTAGTTTAGACACAATTGGCATGTCATAGAGTCCGTCGAGCTCGCTAGTTAGGACTACAGTCCCTTGTTTAAGATCCAGTGATCTATTGGTACGATTAGTACCCATGTTCAATGATGAATAAATTCGGTACTTTCTGTACCCTTGTTCCGGTACTATGTGTACCCTTTTTAATGTTGCACTTGTTATGGATTCGCGTGTCTAGTAACTTGTCAATCAAGGTTCAAGTAAAATTAAATAATCTTGTTAATGAATTTTAATATCATATAAAGAATAATTGAACTCTCTAAAGGAGGGTGTTTGACTTTAAACTCGAATGGAATGAAATAATGGATTGGTTTTCCATTAGATATAAATTTTATAGACAGTCTACTATGGAATGAATCAAGCTAATTTTGATTATCTCTATGCTTGCTTGAAATTGGTTAGTGAAACCCATGAAGTATCTTCGCAATAGTGTACTAAGATTATGATATTGATATGTTATAATATCAAATGGTATGGCATGAGTTTTAAACCTCATTGATAAATCTGTTTTTCATAATTCTATTTTAGTAAGAAGATATTATCATTCGAACATGTATAAAAATATAATGAATGAATGGAATGGAAAGCATAAAATACTTGCCATACTAATGTATGTTGAATTAGTGACCCTGGATTGTTGGTAAAGTTAAGATGTTATTAATAAAACATATTGATTGATCTCGTTTGTTTGAAGGTTGAATAATGAAATGATTTGATCTAAATGAACCATGTTTGATAGTGAATTGAACTTTGAGAAAATTATTAGATGCCCACTAGATAAAGAATGAATTGAATGGATGATTGATAGATGAACTTTTGTTTTATATATGGTTGAATCAAATTATTGTTCAAAAAAGCATGCAAAGTTGAGACAAGAATGAATCTAGGAATGATTAGAAAGGTCATATAATCTTGTTAAAAAGAATTAATAATCTATGATTGAATGAGACTTCGGTATGCTCTTGAAAGATCAATTAAACTCTTTTGATTACGACTTAGATGGTGTTAATAGAAATGGGAAATAATATTTATATTGGATTGTTAAAATATCACAAATTCAATAATGATTGAGTGCTAAGACTATTATATGAAATAATTTGTTTTGCTGATTTTGGAAACTTAGACACCGTTCAATCTAGTATAGTCGAACAAAGTTAGAGTTACTCTATTTGCGATAAATCAGATGAGACTTTAAGAGACATTAAGATATAAAAAAAATGCCAATTTATAAAGTGATTAAATGAATTGTTAAGAGTCATATTTGGGGGACTTAAAAAAATTTATTAATACTAGTTTAGGGGCTGCCCTGCAATAATTTAGAAATTATAAAGAATTAAATGTGATCTTTATGATAGATTAAAATCCTATCAAGAATTTCGTTGTATTACTACAGCAAAACAGGTTTTTAGCGGCGTTTTTTAACCCTATAGCGGTGTTTTTAAGCGCCGCTAAAGCGCCACAAAAATTGTCGTTGAATCGAGCACCGCAACAGTTAGCGGCGTTTGTGGACAAAAAACGCCGCAAAAGGCCGAGATCTATAACGGTGTTTGATATTTAAAACGCCGGTAAATGTTTTGGGATATAACGAAGTTTTATCAAAATGTCGCGAATAACCTTGTCTTAGTGGCGTTTTCCGCAAAATGGCGCTAATTGTTAGTTATATTTAGTGGCGCTTTTATTGGCAAACGCCGCAATAGCATGACTTTTACTTGTGTTTTATATTTCAAACGCCGCAAAAGCCTGACCTGTAGTGGCATTTTATTTTACAAACGCCTGACTTTTAGTGGCGTTTTGTTTTTCAAAAGCCGCTAAGCTTGATTGTAGGGGAAATAAAATTATAATAAAAATTAATTTTTCCCTATTTTTATTTCGTCAAAAATATAAATTACAGATTCAAAATATTTTTAAAATAAAATATTTATTTCATCCCAAAAATATATTGTCACAATTAACTTAAAATATTGGTTAAACAAAATATTTATTTTATTATAAAAAGTACATTTTGTCGCAATTTAATCTCTCTACATATTTCATTCCTATGCCTCTCTTTCGTGATCCACTACCTCATGGTCAACACTACAACCAACCATTAGAATTTGCATATAATTAAATGATCCATTATTTGAACTTTTTAGCCAAAAAAATGTGATATATATATGAAATCTTCTACCAACTAAAAAAAGAAAATTATACAAACTAAATTTCTAAAGATGTTGATAAGCATGTACTCGAATGTTGAGAAAGGGTAGCATTCAAGATCAAATAATTCCTATACTGAATTAAGTTATGCATGAAAGCATCAAGCTTTTTTCCTTAATTGCAAAGATTTAGAAGAAATCCTTCTAGAAATCCATAGCTAGTTGATGTAGAAATCCACGAGAATCATTTAGAAATCAAAAGTGGATGAAAAGAGGTTAATCTCTGCAGATTTTAGTGATGAAAAAATAGTTTGGCTGATGGGAAAGTTGAGAAAAAAAGTTTAGGAAAAAAATAGTTACGTAAGAAAAGTTTTAGCCTTTTAAAATCCTTTTTATCAAATGCCATTTAATAAATCAATTATGAAATCTTTTAAAAACACAAAAATCAAGGGAAAATGCTGATAACACCTTGGTGTAATAGCTCCCTAAACCTTCTAAGCCTTGACTGTCTTCAATTTAGTCATTAAAAAGTATTTTGCAATTTTTACAATTTTGTCATGGTTTTCAAAATACCAATTAAATTAGCCAAATTTTATCAAATTGAACTCTCCAAAACATTATTTTAATATTATAAAATATTTTTCCATATTTTATCTCCCTAAAAACTATTTATTTCAAATTAATCCCGAAACTAGCATGACTCGCTCGAACCTGTTCACTCGAACCTCTTAGCCAAACCCGACTAACTCCTAAGCCCAAAATCGGGGCGTTATAGAAACAAGGAGGGGTGTATCGAAACATGCTCGAGTATTTTGGCTACTTGAATTTCGTGTAACGATACGCATTGGAGACTGTATCGATACAGGCTTGTGTTCCAAAACACCAAAGTTGTTCCGAAATAGGGTGTATCGATACAGGACTAAGTGTATCGATACAACAAGTTGTTAAATTAGTTAATGGAATCTTTTGAAGTTCTGTTTCTTCATGTTTTGGATGTAATTAAATGTGTTTGAATGATCGGTTTGACCTAAGATTTGACACAGTGGAATGTAAAATGACTAATTAATGAATTGTAACTTACAATTAGTTGAAGTCCCTATATTTTGTGTAATTTACATTTTCGTCTTTAAAGCATGTTTGTAATCAATTGTATGCTAAATCGATGTACGATTGAGTTAATGTTTCTTCCGCTGCGAGTCTTACACAAAAGGTAACAATGTGCATCTAGACAAGATAAAAAGGAAAAAAATAAGGTAGTTTATTGAGGTAAACCTTCATGGTTTATGTTGAGATTTAGGGGGCTCGATTCCTTCAACCGTTCTTGCTCGCTAAGTGTGGAGAAGTTGGATAATTTGGGTGTAATTGTAGGAAGGAAAAGATAGACAATTTACACAAGGATTTATAGTGGTTCAACCTTCTAACCAAGGTCTACATCCACTACCTTAGCTTCTCTCTAAGGATTTCCAAACAAATTCACTAAAAATTTTGTCCCCTTTTCTCGGATTAGGAGGAAACTGTTACAACGATCAAGCTTTCTACCCAAAGCTTGATCAAACACTCTCTTATAAGAGAAAGACTTAGCAAACTAGAAATCCCTCTAATAGGTATGTGTTTGCAATATTAAGCACTCACCAAAAACCTAAACACTTGAGCAAATTTAACAATGTTAAGCTCACAAGTGTTGTCTAAGCAAGAAATATACAATTTAAGCTCTAGACAAATTTTGACATCATAATGTTGTAACAATTGAAGCATTAACCATTACAAGATGCTTGGAGGTCCCTTTTATACTATTTGATGAGTTTGTGGCTGTTACTAGCCGTTGGGATTGAATTGGAGTCGTTGGAGCCTTTATTTCCCACCATAAATGCAATTCTGCAGCTTGGTGTATCGATACCCTTCAAACTGTATCGATACGGTCCTGATAAGGAATTAGCCGTTGAGCTTCTTCAGCTAATGCGCATCGATACGCTTACCTAGCGTATCGGTACGGTCCTGCAAATTAAAAGACCGTTGGGAAAATGACTGTTGGGGTAGTTACGCGTATCGGTACGCGATACACCTGTATCGGTACGTGACTAGCCGTTGGGCTATTTCAAAACACACCGTACCGATACGGCAAGCGTATCGGTACGTGTTTTGGCTACTGGAACACTCATGTAGTTGAAACCCTAAGGCGTATCGGTACGGTCCAAGACCGTATCGGTACGGACACCTGAAGTTCTTGGTTTTGACTTCTTTTAAATGTACTTTAAATTGTTCCAAAGCCTTGTAAAACCCTTAAACACATTTTCAAGTTGTTTTTGACTAAAAACATATTTTAAATTCTTTTCAATTTAGTCCAAAACATTTTCAAATATTATATCAAAACACTTAGTTCTACAATATCCCCCTTTTTGATATAATAAAACCAACTTGAAAAATTGTTTGTGATTCTCTCCCCCTTTGTAATTTAAAAATTGAATAAGAGACTTGAAATTTAAATTTGATTAAGGTTCACCCTTATTCTCTTGAAAAACTTGAAAAATCAACTTTTCAAACCATTTCTCCCCCTTTTTGTTATATCAAAAAGAATTTAAAATGACATTGAGCTCAAAATAACTTAGGAGTTAAAAAGAAAATTTGACACACTTAAAAAATTTGGCTCCCCCTTACTCAAAGCATTATAAGAATGTTAGTTCAACATATATGATTATCTAGTTGACATAAATGAAAAAAAATCAAATAAGAGCAAAAACAACTAGATTTTACCACACTTGAACCCAAGGGAGGATGTGAAGCTTTTCTTCTTCAAGTATTCTTCCTTTCTGTGCATAGAGCTCCCCCTCAATTTTTGACTTGTTGATCACTCTCCATCACACCTAGTAAAAGACAATCAAGTAATTTTTTGTATCCAAATTGCTTTGGATCTATAGACATTAGTGGCACAAAATTTAGTCCCCTTAGGAATCCAATTTTCAATTTCATCCTTTTTAGTTGAAGTGGTTAGTCCTTTTGGGACCCAAAAACTTTTAAAACATTTACCATTTACAAATCTAGGGGCACTAGATTGTCTAACGTAAAAATTTAATTTTCCAAAACTATTTTTCTTTTCAAGTTCATTGGAAATCAAATCCTTTTCTTTTTGAACTTTAAGAAGCAAATTTTGTAAATCAAACATTTTTGTTCAAAATCTTTCAATTTTGCTTCAAGTTCAAGATTTGTTTTGGAAAGCAAATCATTTTCAATTTTTATTTTTGAAATCAACTTTTTGTTCTTGGAAAATGATGCATTGAATTCCAAAAGCAAATCATCATAGGCATCTTGCAACTCATCAAATGTATATGAATTTGAAATAGATGAGTTAGAAGTTACCTCTCCTCATTGAGGGCCATCAAGCATAGGTGGGCTACTTCATCATCGGTGGAGTCTTCATCACTCCATGTGGCAACATATGCTTGTTTTGAAGATGATCCCCTCCTTTTGGATTTGTGGGAGTCCTTCATCTTCTTCCTCGATTCATGCTTGGATTTATCCATTTCGCTCTTCATGAACCTGGTGAATTTGGTGAAGAGATAGACCATCTTTTCATCTTCACTTTCCTCCTCACTTGAATCTACATGATGGCATTTGGAGGATTTGAGAGCAACGACACTTGCATTGATGCCTAGCTCCATGATCTTCTTCTTTCCCATTACTCTAATCTCTTCCTTTTTTCTTCTCCTCTTCTTTGTTTTTCTTCATTATTTGTTGAGTGAGAAGTGACCCCATGAGTTCATCAAGCTTAAAGGTTTTGAGATTCTTGGCTTCGATGATGGTGGTCCTCTTTGAGTCCCATGACTCGGGAAGGGAGTAGATGAGCTTTCGGACAAGCTTCTCTTTTGAGATGGCTTCTCCATAACCTTTGAGTCCATTTGTGATAGTGGAGAACCTATCAAACATCTTTTCGATGTTCTCTTCCGGATCCATCTTGAAGTTCTCATACTCTAAGGTGAGGAGTCCGATTTTGGTCTCCTTTACTTCATTCGTCCCTTCGTATGTGACTTCAAGCTTGTCTCATACCTCCTTGGCACTCTCACAAGAAGACATCTTCTCATAGATGGTTGGCCCAAAAGCACAATATAGGATGTGCAAGGCTGTGCAATTTAGCTCCATCTTCTTGCGATCTTTGGCGTTCAATTCCGCTTTGCTTCGTTCAAGCACGAACGGACCATCTTCAACTATGTCCCATAGCTTGTAGTCTGTTGACTTCATGAAGAATTTCATCTTTGTCTTCCAATGGGCATAGTGATTTCTGTCGAAGAAAGGCGGTTTGTCGATGGATTGCGCCATTTGAGCCGGTTGGTGAAATGATGATCGAGCTTGCCGGATCTTCTCAATAGGATGTGAATCCCCTTCGATTGAGCCAAGCTCTGATACCAATTGTTGAGATTTAGGGGGCTCGATTCCTTCAACCATTCTTGCTCGCCAAGTATGGAGAAGTAGGATAATTTGGGTGTAATTGTGGGAAGGAAAAGATAGACAATTTACACAAGGATTTATAGTGGTTTAACCTTCTAACCAAGGTCTACATCCACTACCTTAGTTTCCCACTAAGGATTTCCAAACAAATTCACTAAGAATTTTGTCCCCTTTTCTCGGATTAGGAGGAAACCGTTACAACGATCAAGCTTTCTACCCGAAGCTTGATCAAACACTCTCTTAGAAGAGAAAGACTTAGCAAACTAGAAATCTCTCTAATAGGTATGTGTTTGCAATACTAAGCACTCACCCAAAACCTAAACACTTGAGCAAATTTAACAATGTTAAGCTCACAAGTGTTGTCTAAGCAAGAAATATACAATTTAAGCTCTAGACTAATTTTGATATCATAATGTTGTAACAATTGAAGCATTAACCATTACAAGATGCTTGGAGGTCCCTTTTATACTCCTTGATGAGTTTGTGGCTGTTACTAGCCGTTGGGATTGAATTGGAGCCGTTGGAGCCTTTATTTCCCACCATAAATGCAGTTCTGCATGTTGGCGTATCGGTACCCTTCAAACTGTATCGTTACGGTCCCGATAAGGAATTAGCCGTTGGGCTTCTTCAGCTGATGCGTATCGATATGCTTACCTAGCGTATCGGTACGGTCCTGCAAATTAAAAGACCGTTGGGAAAATGACCGTTGGGGTAGTTAGGCGTATCGGTACGCGATACACATGTATCGGTACGCGACTATCCGTTGGGCTTTTTCAAAACACACCGTATCGATACGGCAAGCGTATCAGTACGGGTTTTGGCTACTAGAAAACTCATGTAGTTGAAACCCTAAGGCGTATCGGTACGATCCAAGACCGTATTGGTACGGACACCTGAAGTTCTTGGTTTTGACTACTTTAAATTGTTCCAAAGCCTTGTAAAACCCTTAACCATATTTTCATGTTGTTTTTGACTAAAAACATATTTTAAATTTTTTTCAATTTAGTCCAAAACATTTTTCAAATATTATATCAAAACACTTAGTTCTACAGTTTACTTCAATATTCCCAGTGTGACTTGTTCGATTCGGTCTTTCGCCCCGTCCGGGTTGAGGGGGTTACATTTGGTGGTATCTGAGCCAGGTTGTGAAAGAATGGGATATTGGTAAGTTGATGTGACGTGATTTCAAATTGTATGATTGATGATGCTTGTGCGGTGATTGTTATGTACATGTTAATGTAGATGGTATATTATTGATTGCTATGCACGGTGATTGTTATATACATGTTGTTATGAATTGAATCATGTTGATTACTGTGCACGGTGCTTGCGATATGTATGTTGATTGCTTTATGACATACTTAAGGAAAATTGGGATACCCATTGCCTTATTACTATAGTTGAAATGTTTTGATTTGAATTGGAAGTCTTGGATCCTTGGTTGAAGCTGGCCTGATTATTTTGTTTTGGTATATTATCATGCCTTGATTATAATAGCACAATGGGACCGAGGAGAGAGTTGCGATATGGTATGATTGTTGTTGCCATAGGGCAGGGAAGTCAGGAGAACGAGGTACCTCATGGAGGGAACCTACCTGCTCCATCGCCTCCACCTGAGGGTGAGGAGCAAGTACAACATGAGCAAGCTGGGCTAGTGTTGGGCGATTTGACGCCTTTAGTTCAGGCGATGACTGGAGCATTCTAGGCTGTTGTTGGAGTACAAGTGCAAGCACCAACTACTAGGCAAGCGGGGTTGCCGTTAGAACGCTTGCGTAGTTTGGGCGGTGTTGAATATCGTGGTTCGTCACTTGAGGCATCCGAGGCTTGAATGGCCAGTACGATTCAGGTTTTGGAACAAATGGGTGCAATGATGCACAAACGCTGGGATGTGTTGTTTTGTTATTGCAATGTGATGCTTACAGTTGGTGGACGATTGTAACTACGACTTTGGAGCCTAATAAAGTGAATTGGGTGTTCTTTCAAGCGGCCTTTAAGAAGAAGTATCTAGGAGTTAGATACTTGGATGATAAGAAACATGAATTCATGTCTTTGGTTAAAGGTAGCATGACTATGGTTAAGTATGAGGTTCTGTTTGTTCGTTTGAGCCAGTATGCCCCTGAGTTGGTGTTAAGTGATAGGCATCATTGCGACCATTTCTGTTATGGTCTGGTGCAAGAAGTGAAGACTTTGATGTTGGCTTCTGATTACACGAATTTTGATGTGATGGTGACGCGAGCTAAGGATATTGAGCAGAATCTGGGATTGACTTCTCTTGTGGATGGTTCTAGCTCGGGTAATAGAGCTGCAAATTTTGGTCCTGGAGGTGGACAGTATAAGAGGCATCGTGATAATAAATATAACTCTGATGTGAAGCGAGGTGGAGGAAGGCCTAGACGTAGAGCATATGGTCATGGTGCTCAGGCTAGATAGTTTTTAATTCTTGTTGGGTATGTGGATCGCGTGAGCATTTGAGGTGAGACTGTCCTCGTTTGGCTCGAGAAGCGCAATCTCCTGCGGCTGTGGTGGCTAACTCTTGTTGGAGTTGCGTATCATCTGATCATTTGAGACGTGATTGTCCATTGTTGGTTGGAGATGGTCAGGTTAGAGCACCTGTTGTTGCACCACAATGAGGCCATGGGCACGAGAGTGATAATTTCCAGCGTAGGGAGGATGGTAAGAGGGCTGTAGCACATATAGTGGCAATTCAACCTTAGGGAGGTGGTCCTGCGAGGGTGTACACACATCGCTAGGGACGCACATCGACATGGGAAAAACAGGTTGAAAATTTATGTTAAGTCCTAAAATAAAAATAGGTAATAAGTTAATTTAATTGAATAACTAGAAGCAAGCTCTAATGAATCTGCCTAGAAGCCCTATTCTGGATAGTGTCTTTGAAAAATCAGTATAAATTGGACTAATCAAATTTTAAGCTGAACTTTTGATAGAATGTACTTTGAAATGTCTATTTTAATTAAGAACAAACGACATATAATTCTGAGTTGTGTAGTGAAATTTGGAGATGAAAACTTATAAGTAGTGCAAATTGTCCAGGCAATGTAAATGCCCTGCCTTTAGACAATAAACTGTACTAATTGGATAAGAATTAAAATGCAAGCCTTATATGATCTTAAAGACAACTTTGTTAGCTTTAAAACGATATAAGGTAATTAAAATTATGACTTACGGATTGAGAGATATGATCAGATTAGTAACATAGGTGCAACCTGCCAAAATTTGTAAAACAATTTTGAGTGTATTGAGTTGTGCTTATTTGATTAAAGTTATATGTTTGAATTGAATGTTAATATGTTTTCTATGTGTTCTTAAATGAATTTCTAGACCAAGAAATTGAGGAAAACTTGGAGGAAGCAAGGGCTGACCATTCAAATAGAAATAACAAAGTAATAGTCATCAAGGAGCAAGACTAGTAGAAAGCGTGGAGTATTGTTAGTGTGGTTAAACATAGGGTTGAGAATAGTGTCTTAACCAATGTTTTATGTTTAAATTATGATTCTAGATGAAAGCATGAAATGAACCTAACCCAAATTTGGTTATTGTCTTAAGGGAAGAATGTTAAAAGGAAAGATGATAATATGATCTACATTGATAGTTTGTTACCTTGGTTTGACACTTAACATGGTTTGCTTTGCTGTGCTAGATATATGAATGCTGAATATGAGCATGTTAAAAATGTTATGCTACTGATTTTGGGTGATACATTGCAACACCCCAATTTTGGGCTTAGAAGTTTAGAGTCTGAACCGGACCGGTCTGAGAAACGGTTCGAATATAAAAGGGAGTTTTAGAGAAAGCCTAGTTCAGGATGCTTTAAAAATATAGAAAAATATCTAAAAATCCTCATTTAATATATATAAGAGAGTGGTGAAATCAATTTTACAAAATAAGGTTTGGAAATACTACATTTCGGTGTAGTTATATTCAAAGCCTTTGTTGACCCCATTCCTCCATCTGGGATCTCGTCATCACTGAAGGAGATGAAATTATCCGCGGCGATGTGACCTACAATCCGATCTAGTTTGTTGACCGAAATGTCATCCGGGACAAACGTCTGGTTCAGTACCTTTAGGAGTGCATCGCGGTGTTTCTCATAATTCAACAACAGTTCTAACACTGAAATCCGGGCTTGCTGCTTCCGGAGTTGATTGTTAATGCTATACTCGCTCTTCTTCAAGAATCTCAAAAACTCCTGAGCCCGTGCTTCTATCACTGGTTCATTAATCTTGGGAGGGGGTCCTCTCCAAACAACTTTTCAGTCTCCGGCTCGGATGACTTCTCTTTTCCCTTTGGATCTGTCTCTTTGGGAGAGTCTGGGGCGTAACACCTCCCACTTCTTATGAGATTCCCCACCTCGTTTACTACTTCACTTTCCGCCTCCTTCGCACCATCCTCTTTCTTGGGTTCATGCTCACTAGACAATCTACTTTCTTTCATTGGCTTCTCATTCTCCGGCACCGAGACAAGGGCATCATAGTTCCATAGAACCTTCTTTTCGTCCTTAAAAGAGAAGGACGTCGGGCGAGATATCCTCAATTTTGGGGCCAGTTTAGGGCTTTATCCCTAGATATGCTTACCTTTTTCACTTTGCGAGGTATAATAAAGGGTCGGTCTAAGCCAAACTTGACCTTAGTGTTGTCAAACGCACACACCTCTAGGTCCCCACTTTCCTCATCCTTCTCAAAGAACTCAATTTCTTTATTGTCCATCATTCCTTGGACCACTTGCTTGAACTCCCCATAACACTGATGTCATGTCCCTCGTGCTAGTGGTATTCGTAGTAAAGCCCACACCCTTTCAACACAACCTCCATCCCTCGATCAATTAGACGGGCCATGCATAGCTGTTGAAACACCCATCGTAACGGGGTTCTGATTTCAGACACACTGGATTTAGCCCTCCTGGTGTACCCCTCCTCGATCGCATTCACTCCTCGGCCAGCATGATTCGGCAACGGGTTGGTGGTAGTATATGGCTCATCTAGCTATAATACCCCAGTTTTAATCAAATGTTGCACGAACTTCTTAAAGGCTATGCAGTTCTCAATTGTATGCCCCGGAACACCACCGTGATACTCGTAGTTGGCTTTCTCATCATACCAAGCCGGGAATGGCGGCTTGAATGGGGTGACATGATAGGGACGAACCAATTCTGCCTCGTACAAGTGAGTGTACAAGTCAGCGTTGTAACACCCCAATTTTGGGCTTGGAAGTTTAGGGTCTGAACCGGACCGGTCTGAATTTCGGTTCGAATATAAAAGCTAGTTTTAGAGAAAGCCTAGTTCGGGATGCTTTAAAAATATGGAAAAAATATTTAAAAATCCTCTTTTAATATATATAAGAGAGTGGTGAAATCAATGTTACAAAATAAGGTTTGGAAGTGTGACATTTCGAAATAGTGAGTAAAATGTAATTTTTAAAAAGTTCAGTGGTGACTATTTTATAATGATTGGAGCTTTGAATCTTTAAGGAGCTAATTTACCCAAGGAAGGATTTCTCCAGATTTTTCTTAATTTTAATGACTCATTTAATGTTTAATTAATTTAATGAAAAGGAGAAAAACCAATTTTGAGATTTCATAACTAACTTTTGCTAAAACTTTCTCATCTCATTTTCTCTCAAAATTCCCTCAGCCAAACAAATTTCTACAGCAACATTTCTACTGATTTTCACACTAAATGATGAGGTTTCAATCATCAATTGATTCCTAATCCTTTCTACATCAAATCCTCTTCATTTGCTTATTGAATTTTCAAGGATTTTGGCTCTAATCAAGGAGAAATCTAGATTTAGAGGAAAGGATGTCCTTCTCCTCTAAATACTCAGTTCTTTACTGAAATTCCCAAGTTCTCAATCCTTAAATTAAGTTTTTATAAAAGGTTTTAATGTTGTGATCTTGATTTTGGCTTAAAACTCAGGATTTGGATTAAATCTTGAAGAAATTCGTGATGAATGTTTGGGTTCTGTTTTGATATGTCTTTTTAATGTATTTTAGATGTTTAATGATGTGTAATTGAGGTTTAATCAATGCAATCTCGAATAGGTTGATTTTCCTAAGTTTTTACTTGTGAAAATGGTGGTTTTTGGGGTGATCTTGGTGTTATGTTATAGATGGAGGTATAAGGAAGAGTTTAGGATCTTTTTGGATGTTAATTGATGTTTAGGAATGTTTAGAAGTGATGGATCTTGGCTGGGTAATGTTGTGGAAGAGTTTGGAAGTGATTTCGGTTGTGTTTGGTAGCTGAAATGTTAGATTTGGTGGGAGCAGCGAGTTTAGGTGTAATGGCTGAAGATTTTAATGCATGATGATGCGTTAATCCTATACTTAGATGTGTTTAAAAAAGGGGAGACATCTTCGGATCCTTGTGGTGTTGATTCGGAGGCTTGAACGGCGTTTCGGTAAGCTTGCGAAACAGAATTGGTGAGTGAAGTTGGGATTTCCAGCTTTGTAATGAATGTTTGAAGGTTTTGGAGCTTAGTTTAAATCTAAGCAACTTAACTAAGCTCAAGAGTAAGTTTTCAGGAAAACTCTCTCTCTTTGATGAACCATGAGATGGTTGGATGCAATGTATTTAATTTGCATGTTTAAATTATGTTTTGAAAGCATGTTTTAGCATGACTAATGCTGGTTTTGAAAGCCATGGGTTGAAGGATGCTCAAGGTAAGAGATCCTTGGTTTGATATTGATAAATGTTGTTTTGATGCATAGTGATGCATGATGGTTTAATGGCTTTGATTAATGCTTTAAAACAGTGGATTGTTGATGATAATTGATGTATATTGGCAAGTGATGTGTTGGTTTTAAAGTACTTGAATCGGGTATAGTTAGCCGGCTATAGGATTGGGTGCACCGTGAATAAAGTCGCATTGGATGTTGAGGGATTGTAATTGTGCCGTAAACTCCATCCAAGTACACTAACGAGATGTCTAAGATCATAATGGTGGTTAAAAGGCCATGTGAGGATCTTGTGTTGTGTGTCCCGTGTTCTCGTTAGTGATGTTATACAACTACTGATGAGTGATGGGGAGAAGTTGTAATTGTACCGTTAAACTCCATCACGGGTGTTGAGGGGTTGTGATTGTACCGGTAAACTCCACCTTGTGTGTTCGGTAGTGTGTATGAAGCGTATGGGACAACGCTTGTAATCCGCGTATCCGATTGGGTTTTGTGTTGAAAAATGGTTATGGTATCACTTGGAAGCCAATATGACATGTTGATGTAATGGAGCATGAGATGCTTGTTGTGTATGCATTGTTGCATTAGAAATTATGCTTATGAGTTTTAAAGGCCTTTGAAAGGTGTTATATAAATGTATTATTGTGTTGTTTCTTTAGAGCATGCCTCACTAAGAAAATGTGCTTACACTCTCTTTCTTGAACCAATAATGTAGATAATTGAAGTGTTTTGAGGGCAGCAAGGAGGCTAAGAATCCAAGGGAAAGCTAAGCTCATGTCTGGTGATGTTTTCACAACACTATTAGTTTTTAATATTTTGGCAATGGGAACCTAGATTGTGTTTTTGGGAGATGTTTTGGACTCCCTAAGTGTGGCATGATGCCTTTGATGTTTTGGACTTGTAAATGGCCGTTTGATGCTGGTTTTGGTGGTTTGATGATTGGTTGGTTTTGATTATTAGGATGTATGCCTATAGATTTGTGGTTTTTCCTAATTAATGCCATGAATGTGTTTTGATGATGCAAACATGTACCCTATATGTATGATGACTTGTTGGCATGATTAGGAGGTCATTAGAATGTGTTTGAGTGGATAAATGTGTGTTAAACCAGCAAATTCTGCACTTTCTGAGCAATCCGTATCGGAACGGGCACTACCGTTTCGAAACGGGGGCCTGTAATGGCCTTCGTGTATCGAAACGGGTAGAGGCCGTTTCGAAACGTTTTGGCCACTGCCAAGCCCTGTTTCGATACAGTTCTCGAAACGAACCCGCGTTTCGGAACGGTCAACCCCCGTTCCGAAACAGACGACCATTGGGCACTGATTTGAATGGTTTTGTGGTTTGCAAGTTTTACGTTTTAGTCCTGAATATTGTTTTTGCAATTGCTTGAGTTTGAGATTTCCGTTTACAGTGAAATTTGACAGGGAAGCATGTAATATGACTAATTTCATATTGGTAACTTAAAAATCAGTTAAGTCCTCTTAATTTCCAAAATTTACATTTTGTCCCCTAATAGTTGTAATTTTTGCAATTGAGTCCCTTAACGTTTTCTGATCGTTGTACTTTTCAAGTATGCTCTTCTCAAGGGTACGCTTAGGATTAATATGCATCTAGACAAGATTAAAAAGAAAAAAAGGGCCGTTAATCAAGGTTGACTTTCGGGTTGACTTTGGTTTTCCCCGTGTAATCTTCGTAGTTCGGGTCAACCGTCTAGGCCGGGCTAAGGGGGTTACATTTGGTGGTATCAGAGCTGAGTTCTCGAGTAAACGGGAATGGTTATATGGGTGGTGTATGTATGATTGCATGATATGCTTTTTAAGTGAAAGTTTGATGTGTGAATTGTAATAATGTTGCAATTGTGATGCTATGATGTGTTGAAGCATGTTAGAGGAACCCATTGCCATATCAAAACTAATGAAATGAATTGTTTTTGAAAAATGAGCTTGAGTGCTTGAATTACTTACCTTGTTGAGCCTAATTATGTTTATTGCATTTGTGTTAGTGTATTGTTTTAGTGAATGAGACCTCGTAGAGAGACGAGAGTTAACACGCGAGCTATGGCTCAGAACGAGAATGAGGAGAATGTCGATAATGTTGTGGATTTACCTCCTCCTCCTGGTGGTGGACCACCTGGTGGTGGTGGTGCTGGAGGTGATGGAGCTGGTGTTGGTGCTGGTGCTGGGGTCGCTGGACCTGAAGCTGGGCAGGGGCAAGCTGCTCCTGATATGACAGTGTTGATACAGGCTATTGCTGGAGCCTTTCAGGCGGCAATAGCTGGAGCTCATGGAGCTGGGCATCAGGGAGATGCTAATTCTAGACTACCTTTAGAACGTTTGTGCAATCTGGGAGGGACTGAGTTTAGAGGTTTGTCTTCTGAAGGTTCCGAATCTTGGTTGGAAAGTACCAAGAGGATATTGGGACAAATGAACTACAATGATGTGCAGAAGTTAGGATGTGTGGTATCGCTGTTGCATGATGATGCGTATACCTGGTGGACGACCGCTGTCTCCGAAAGGGAGGAGGTTGACGTGACTTGGACGTTCTATCTGAACGCGTTCAAGAGAAGGTATCTAGGTGTGCGATACCTGGATGAAAAGAAAAGAGAATTCATGTCTCTAACACAAGGAAGTATGACAGTGGCTGAGTACGAGATCCAGTTTGTGCGTCTCAGTCAGTACGCACCTGAGATTATCCCTGATGAGCGGGAGAGGTGTGAACATTTCCGATATAGTTTGGTGACGGACGTAAAGACCTTTATACTTGCAGCTGAGTACACTGATTTTGATGTGTTGGTTAGTAGGGCGAAAGATATTGAGCAGAACCTGGGTTTGTCTTCCAGGAGTGCTGGTTCTGGCTCGGGCAAGCGAGCTGCTGAGTATAGTTCCGGTGGTGGACGGAACAAGAGAGGACGAGATAGGAGGTATCAGTCTTCTGCTAGGCGTGGTGGTGGAGGGCATGGTGCGCCTGTTCAGGGAGACAGGGCGAGAGCTGATCAGAACACATGCTGGGCGTGTGGATCGCGTGGCCATTTGAGGCGTGATTGTCCTCGAGCAGCGAGTGAGGTTCAGGCTCCTGTTGTTGTGGCTGGTAATTCGTGTTGGAATTGTGGTTCGGCAGACCACATGAAGAGGGAGTGTCCTCTGTTGGCCGGTGGTGTTCAGGGACGTGCTCCTGGGGTTGTTGCACCACAGAGAGGTCGTGGGCGCGGCCGTGGTAACTTCCAGCGCATAGATGATGGCGGAAGGAATGTGGCGCATGTGGTGGCTGTCCAACCTGAGGGTGGTGGCCAGGCTCGAGTGTATGCGCAACGAGAGGGGAGGAATGACACGGATGTGATCGCAGGTACCTTCACTTTACAATCCTTGTCATTACTTTCCTTGATTGATTCTGGATCTACACACTCATACATATTGCGTGAACATGCTCAATTGCTTGGTTTGTCTGTTGAGTCTTTGGATGTTGGTATGCGTGTAACTAGTTCCTTTGGTGAGACCGTTGTGACACGAAAGTTATATAGAAGATGTTTCTTGGTTGTTCAAAATCATGTTTTTCACGTTGATCTTATGGAATTGCCATTCTATGGTTTTGATGTAATCCTTGGTATGGATTGGCTTGTTGAACATCGAGCTGTGGTGGATTTTGAGAACAAGCGAGTTTCGTTGAAGCTTGCGGATGATTATGAGGTAGTGGTGGTTGGTGAGAATGTGAAGTTTCTTGCCAATGTGGTGTCTACATTGGAGGCGAGCCGGATGCTGAGGCAAGGTTGTGAAGCCTACCTAGACTTTGTGATGAATCCTAGCTCGAAAGAGTTGCGAGTGCAAGATATCAGGACTGTGCGTGAGTTTCCTGGTGTGTTTCCGGAGGAGTTGCCTGGATTGCCTCCTAATCGTGAAGTGGAGTTTGGAATTGAGCTGTATGAAAACACAACTCCAGTGTCCATTACTCCTTATCGAATGGCACCTAAGGAGATGAAAGAGCTGAAGACGCAACTTTAGGAGTTGCTTGATCGTGGTTTCATTCGGCTGAGTGTGTCACCTTGGGGTGCATCGGTCTTGTTTGTGAAGAAAAAGGATGGCACTATGAGAATGTGCATTGATTACTGTTAGCTGAACAAGTTGACTATCAAGAATCGGTATCCATTGCCGAGGATTGATGATCTTTTTTATCAATTTTAGGGAGCGGCTGTGTTCTCCAAAATTGACTTAAGGTCAGGGTATTACCAGTTGAAGGTGAAGGATGTGGATGTGCGAAAGACAGCTTTCAGAACGAGGTATGGACATTATGAGTTCCTTGTGATGCCGTTTGGTTTGACGAATGCTCCTGCAGCTTTTATGGACATGATGAATAGAGTGTTCCATGAATTTTTGGACAAGTTTGTTATGGTGTTCATTGATGATATCCTCGTGTACTCTCGTACTGAGAGGAGCGTGAGGGGCATTTGAGGATTGTGTTGCAGGCTTTGTTGGAGAATCAGCTTTATGCTAAGTTAAGCAAGTGTGAGTTCTGGCTCAGGGAAGTTGTGTTCCTTGGTCATGTGGTTTCTGCTGAGGGGATTCGTGTTGATCCTCAGAAGATTGAGGCAGTGATGAATTGGAAGCCTCCTAAGTCTGTTCATGAAGTCCGTACTTTCCTTGGTTTGGCAGGATACTATCGGAGGTTCGTGGATGGATTTTCAAAGATTGTTGCACCTTTGACCAAGTTGTTGCAGAAGGATGTTAAGTACGAATGGACGGAAGCGAGACAGCAGGCTTTTGAGAAGCTGAAGGCAGCTTTGACGCAAGCTCCTATCTTGGTTCAGCCTGAATCAGGGAAAGAGTTTGTGGTGTATAGTGACGCATCCTACGTTGGTTTGGGATGTGTGTTGATGCAAGAGGGTAAGGTGGTGGCTTATGCATCGCGCCAGTTGAAGGTGCATGAGCGTAATTATCCTACGCATGACATTGAGTTAGCTGCGGTGGTTTTTGCTTTGAAAATTTGGAGACATTACATGTATGGTGAAAAGTGTACTGTGTACACGGATCATAAGAGTTTGAAGTATCTGATGTCTCAGAAAGAGTTGAATCTTAGGCAAAGACGTTGGGTGGAGTTGCTTAAAGATTACGATCTGATGATCGAGTACCATCCGGGAAAAAGCTAATGTTGTAGCGGATGCCTTGAGTAGGGAAGTGGCAGTGGAGTTGAGGGCTATGTTTGCCAGTTTGAGCATTTCGCGAGATGGCAGTCTTGTGGCTGAATTGCAAGTGAAACCATCCTTGGTTCAGTTGATAAAGGATAAGCAGCTGTTGGATGATTCCTCGGTGCCACATGTTCAGGATATTGCTGAGGATAGGCCATCGGATTTCTGCTTTAATGATGATGGAGTTCTATGTTTCGGGAGTCGAATAGTAGTGCCCAATGATGCTGAGTTGAGGCGTGCTATTTTGACTGAAGCTCATAGTAGTCCTTTTGCTATGCACCCTGGTAGTACTAAGATGTATCGTGATCTTCGTGATGAGTACTATTGGGTGGGTTTAAAGAAAGATGTTGCTGAGTATGTGAGCAAGTGCATGGTTTGTCAGCGAGTTAAAGCTGAGCATCAGTTTCCTTCTGGGTTGGTACAACTGTTGAGGATTCTTGAGTGGAAGTGGGAAAGGATTACCATGGACTTTGTGTCTGGTTTGCCTTTGTCGCCATCGAAGAAGAATTCGGTGTGGGTGATTGTGGATCGCCTGACGAAGTGTGCGCATTTCATACCTGTGCATACTACGTATACTTTGGATAAGCTTGCAGAGCTGTACATTGCTGAGATTGTGCGGCTGCATGGTGTGCCAAAGTCGATCGTGTCGGATAGAGATCCGATGTTTACATCGCGTTTCTGGGAGTGTTTACATCAGGCTTTGGGTACACTGCTGAATTTCAGTACTTCTTATCATCCACAGTCGGATGGACAGTCTGAGCGTGTTATCCAAGTGTTGGAGGATATGTTGAGGTGCTGTGTGATTGAGTTTCAGGGTTCTTGGGAGAAGCATTTGCCATTGGTGGAGTTTGCTTATAACAATAGCTACCAGGAAAGTATTCAAATGGCGCCTTATGAAGCCTTGTACGGGAGGAAATGCAAAACTCCTCTTTGTTGGGCTGAAACAGGTCAGAAGTTGGTTTCAATACCAGCTTTGTTGAAAGGAACCACCGAGAAGGTGAGGCTCATTTGTGAGCGCTTGAAGGCAGCTTCTGATCGGCAGAAGTCTTACGCAGATTTGAAGTGTAAGGAGATTGAGTTTGCGGTAGGTGACCATGTGTTTTTGAAAGTTTCGCATTGGAAGAAGGTGATGAGGTCTGGTCGAAAGGGTAAGTTGAGCCCTAGGTACATTGGACCATACGAGGTGATTGAACGTGTGGGTCCTGTTGCGTACAAGTTGAGGTTGCCGCAAGAGTTGGAAAAGATTCATGATGTGTTTCATGTTTCTATGCTTCGGAGGTATAGATCGGATCCTTCACATGTTATGTCTGTGGAGGAAGTGGAGTTGAATCCAAACTTGACCTATGATGAGGAGCCGGTGGAAATTCTGGATTCAGACAGTAAAGTTCTTCGAGGCAAGACCATTGAGTTGGTAAAGGTGTTGTGGAAGCATCGTGGTGTTGAGGAAGCCACGTGGGAACGAAAGGATGACATGGTGAAGCAGTTTCCGTAACTTTTTCCTTCAGGTAAATTTCAAGGACGAAATTTCTTAAGGGGGGGGGAGAGTTGTAACACCCCAATTTTGGGGTTGGAAGTTTAGGGTCTGAACCGGACCGGTCTGAATTTCGGTTTGAATATAAAAGGTGGTTTTAGGGAAAGCCTAGTTTGGGATGCTTTAAAAATATGGAAAAATATTTAAAAATCCTCTTTTAATATATATAAGAGAGTGGTGAAATCAATTTTACAAAATAAGGTTTGGAAGTGTGACATTTCGAAATAGTGAGTAAAATGTAATTTTTGAAAAATTCAGTGGTGACTGTTTTGTAAGGATTGGAGCTTTGAATCTTTAAGGAGCTAATTTACCCAATGAAGGATTTCTCCAGATTTTTCTTAATTTTAATGACTCATTTAATGTTTAATTAATTTAATGAAAAGGAGAAAAACCAATTTTGAGATTTAATAACTAACTTTTGCTAAAACTTTCTCATCTCATTTTCTCTCAAAATTCCCTCAGCCAAACACATTTCTACAGCAACATTTCTACTGATTTTCACACTAAATGATGAGGTTTCAATCATCAATTGATTCCTAATCCTTTCTACATCAAATCCTCTTCATTTGCTTATTGAATATTCAAGGATTTTGGCTCTAATTAAGGAGAAATCTACATTTAGAGGTAAGGATGTCCTTCTCCTCTAAATACTCAGTTCTTTACTGAAATTCCCAAGTTCTCAATCCTTAGATTAAGTTTTTATAAAAGGTTTTAATGTTGTGATCTTGATTTTGGCTTAAAACTCAAGATTTGGATTAAATCTTGAAGAAATTCGTGATGAATGTTTGGGCTCTGTTTTGAGATGTTTTTTTTAATGTATTTTGGATGTTTAATAATGTGCAATTGAGGTTTAATCAATGCAATACCGAATAGGTTGATTTTCCTAAGTTTTTACTTGTGAAAATGGTGGTTTTTGAGGTGATCTTGGTGTTCTGTTATAGCTGGAGGTATAAGGACGAATTTAGGTTCTTTTTGGATGTTAATTGATGTTTAGAAATGTTTAGAAGTGATGGATCTTGGCTGGGTAATGTTGTGTAAGAGTTTGGAAGTGATTTCGGTTGTGTTTGGTAGCCGAAATGTTAGATTTGGTGGGAGCAGCGAGTTTAGGTGTAAGGGCTGAAGATTTTAATGCATGACGATGCATTAATCCTCTGCTTTGATGTGTTTAAAACAGGGGAGACATCTTCGGATTCTTGTGGTGTTGATCCGGAGGCTTGAACGGCGTTTCGGCAAGCTTGCGAAACGGAATTGGTGAGTGAAGTTGGGATTTCCAACTTTGTAATGAATGTTTGAAGGTTTTGGAGCTTAGTTTAAGTCTAAGCAACTTAACTAAGCTCAAGAGTAAGTTTTCGGGAAAAGTCTCTCTCTTTGATGAACCATGAGATGGTTGGATGCAATGTATTTAATTTGCATGTTTAAATTCTGTTTTGAAAGCATGTTTTAGCATGACTAATGCTGGTTTTGGAAGCCATGTGTTGAAGGATGCTCAAGGTAAGAGATCCTTGGTTTGATATTGATAAATGTGGTTTTGATGCATAGTGATGCATGATGGTTTAATGGCTTTGATTAATGCTTTAAAACAGTGGATTGTTGATGATAATTGATGTATATTGGCATGTGATGTGTTGGTTTTAAAGTACTTGAATCGGGTATAGTTAGCCGGCTATAGGATCGGGTGCACCGTGAATAAAGTCGCCTTGGATGTTGAGGGGTTGTAATTGTACCGTAAACTCCATCCAAGTACACTAACGAGATGTCTAAGATCATAATGGTGGTTAAAAGGCCATGTGAGGATCTTGTGTTGTGTGTCCCGTGTTCTCGTTAGTGATGTTATACAACTACCGATGAGTGATGTGGAGGGGTTGTAATTGTACCGTTAAACTCCATCACGGGTGTTGAGAGGTTGTGATTGTACAGGTAAACTCCACCTTGTGTGTTCGGTAGTGTGTATGAAGCGTATGGGACAACGCTTGTAATCCGTGTATCCGATTGGGTTTTGTGTTGAAAAATGGTTATGGTATCACTTGGAAGCCAATATGACATGTTGATGTAATGGAGCATGAGATGCTTGTTGTGTATGCATTGTTGCATGAGAAATGATGTTTATGAGTTTTAAAGGCCTTTGAAAGGTGTTATATAAATCCATTATTGTGTTGTTTCTTTAGAGCATGCCTCACTAAGCAAATGTGCTTACGCTCTCTTTCTTGAACCAATAATGCAGAGAATTGAAGTGTTTTGAGGTTAGCAAGGAGGCTAAGAATCCAAGGGAAAGCTAAGCTCATGTATGGTGATGTTTTCACAACACTATTAGTTTTTGATATTTTGGCAATAGGAACCTAGATTGTGTTTTTGGGAGATGTTTTGGACTCCCTAAGTGTGGCATGATGCCTTTGATGTTTTTGACTTGTAATGGCCATTTTGATGCTGGTTTTGGTGGTTTGATGATTGGTTGGTTTTGAGTATTAGGATGCATGCCTATAGACTTGTGGTTTTTCCTAATTAATGCCATGAATGTGTTTTGATGATGCAAACATGTACCCTATATGTATGATGACTTGTTGGCATGATTAGGAGGTCATTAGAATGTGTTTGAGTGGATAAATGTGTGTTAAACCAGCAAATTCTGCACTTTCTGGGCAATCCGTATCGAACGGGCACTACCGTTTCGAAACGGGGGCCTGTAATGGCCTTCGTGTATCGAAACGAGTAGAGGCCGTTTCGAAACGTTTTGGCCACTGCCAAGCCCTGTTTCGATACAGGTCTCGAATCGAACCCGCATTTCGGAACGGTCAACCCCCGTTCCGAAATAGACGACCGTTGGGTACTGATTTGAATGGTTTTGTGGTTTGCAAGTTTTACGTTTTAGTCTTGAATATTATTTTTGCAATTGCTTGAGTTTGAGATGTCCGTTTAAGGTGAAATTTAACAGGGAAGCATGTAATATGACTAATTTCATATTGGTAACTTAAAAATCAGTTAAGTCCTCTTAATTTTCAGAATTTACATTTTGGTCCCCTAATAGTTGTAATTTGTGCAATTGAGTCCCTTAACGTTTTCTGATCGCTATGCTTTTCAAGTATGCTCTTCTCAAGGGTACGCTTAGGATTAATATGCATGTACACAAGATTAAAAAGAAAAAAAGGGTCGTTAATCAAGGTTGACTTTCAGGTTGACTTTGGTTTTCCCCGTGTAATCTTCGTAGTTCGGGTCAACCGTCTAGGCCGGGCTAAGGAGGTTACAAGCGTAGGATATTGGGATCGGGTGAAATGCATCTTTTCATCCTCCTTCTTAGGAGCCCTAGTTTCCTTCTTATTCGAACTCTGTCCCCCGCCTGATGTAGCATGCGTTGTCGAAAGGGTAAAACTTTTCGGGGCCGTATAGGTGTTCACAGTATTCACCTCATTTCCCTTCTTCTTATAGCTCTTGCGATGACTTTCCCCACTATCGATCCTCCCACTTTTTATGGCCACTTCAATGGACTCCCGGGTCTTCACCATGTCTGCAAAGTTCATAGTAGTATTATTTATCAAGCGGTCAAATAATGTCCCCTTTAATGTGTTGATGAACATTGGGGTGATCTTTTGTTCCGAAATCGAGGGTTTGATCTGAGCAGCCACATCCCGCCACCTCTGGGTGTATTGGCGCAAACACTCATTGACTCTTTGCTCCATTCCCTCCAACATAACCCGATTCGGGGTCATATCTGTCACATGTTTATAGTGGTCTATGAAGGCCTTTGAGAGGTCCTTCCAAGTCTTGATATTTACTCGTCTGAGCGTAGTATACCACCTGATAGCGGAGCTGGTCAAACTATTCTGCAAACAGTGGATTAGCAGCTTCTCATCCCTGATGAAAGCAGCCATCTTCCTACAATACATAATGATGTGTGCTGATGGGCAGGTAGTGCCATCATATCTATCAAAGCCAGGGACCTTGAACTTGGGCGGGAGTACTGAATCTGCCACCAAACTCAAATCACTAGCATTGTTTCCTTGTTCGTCCACCTCTTGGATACTTCTGAGCTTCTCCTCGAATACCCGAATTTTCTCCTCGTATTTCTTTTCTATCTCGGCTCTGACCCTTTCTACCTCTTCTAACATGCTCAAATCTGGCACCTCATTCTCATGGTCACCTTCTATATCAACAGGTTGACTTGCAGCCACTCCCCCGGGGTGACTAGCAGATGCCCCCGTGAGATTAATGAAGACCTTCTTCCCTGACTCTGGCGCTTCCGGGTTTATCTTCGTGTGAGACGTAGTACCTTCCTGTTCCTCCACATGTGAGTTGTCAACAAAAACTCCTTCCTTTCCCTTCATCTTGGTCAACAAGCTAGTCATCTGAGCAATGATAGAAATCTGCGACTGTGCTATCTGATCGCTGATGTTCCTGTTAACCCCATCTAAACGGTTCTCCAAATCCTTCTGGCCTTGTTCTACTTTAGCCAACCTTTCCTTCATGACCCGATACTGAGATCGTGTACCGTACGAATGTGGAATGGTTGAAAATTTTAATGAACCAAAATGCAATTGTTATCTGAAATGCAAAGTCTTTTAGTTAAGTTTGAGTTATTTAAACAATATGTGCAAGTAAATGTTCAAATAAATGTATAATGTATGGATAAATGTATATTGCATGAATGAATAAATAATGTATGAATAAATGTATACTGTATGAATGAATAAATAAATGTATAATGTGTGAATGTTCGAATAAATGCATAATACGCGAATGTATGAATACGAAGAGCAACACTGGGTTTGGCGAATATCATCCTCAAATAGCCCATATTAAGTGGAATGTGTTGATTACAAATCTTTGGGGAAGCTGATTACATCAAAAGTCCTACATTAACAACCACTAAAAACCTAGTCAATCTAACGTTACTCCTTCTTTCTTCCACCCTTCTTCTTCATACATATTGGTCTAGCCTAGCGCTCAAATCCATAACCTCCCTGAGAATCTATACGACCGTCTCTCCTACCTTGTTCGAGTCGTCTACCTGATCATGAAGCTCGGTGGCATCTTCGGCTAAAAGCTACAACTTCGCGGTAACATAGCGCACACGGGCGTCCCACTGTGCTACTTCCTGTTCTTGCCTCCAAATAGTAAAGGCGGCGAAGTGTAATTGCTCCAAAGTAGGCGTAGGGCGTACTTGGATTGCCCCTAATGCTCTCAATGCGATCCTTAAGCTCTTGTACCTTGGTTTCTAGCTCGTTGATGCGATCCCTCAAGACTTGATTCTCCGACTCACTGGCCTTGAGTTTCTTAGTCGACCCTTTGTGCCTGAAAAGAGACTTCTCCAGATTCTTCACTTGGTCTTTTAAGGTCCCATTCTAATTCACTTCTCTCTCAAGCTGCCCTGAATACTCGGTGCGTAGGCTCTGCAATTCTTGAGTTAAAGTAAGTACCCGGTCTTTGAATTCATGGTACCCTCTCTTATAGTTTTCAGCCCTTGCCCTTTCTTGCTTGAGACGGAGTTTGGCCCCCTGACTCGTCCCACTTTCGCTAGCTCTCTTTCCCTTGTTCATCATTTGCAACTTTTGTATTTCCTCCTTCTCCATCCTTAGCTCAAGCTGTAACTCGTCATTCTTCTTTTGTAGTCCCTTAATATTCCCTTCATACCGCACTATTTCTTGTTCGAAATCAAACTTTTCTCTATTTGCCTTCTCTTCAAGCTGTGCATATTTCTTCTGTTCCTCCTCTAGTTGTTCCCTCATTAGGTCTAATTCGGTAGGAAGTGAAGCTAACCTTTCCCTTATGGTCCTCCTCTTATCCGGGTTCAACTGGGGAACGTTATCATCGACACGGTTGAACCTCCACACTTCGTACTCTGGGGTGACCATGTAAGGGGCATTCAGGATCCTTACCCGCCTTGCATTATTCCATGTTGAGGAAGCGGTATACACCTGTTGAGTGTGTAAAAGTTCTATTATTTACACCCTCTTTAACCCATATTTCTGCTGCATTTAAGCATCATTGCATTGCATTTAGGTTAGTTTTCAATAAAACATCACAATTATATAAAAGGCACGGATTCTACTAAAAGATGGCTATTTTTGCAGGTATCTGTCATAGTTGACGATGAAGGCAGGCGCAGGGCAGAGAAGCAGGAGAGCGGAACTGGACAAGCAGCCAAAGGAGATGAACCTGTCAAGGACCTGTCGTGACAGCTTGGTGACAGCAGATTTATGAAGAGGAAAAGTCAAGTGGACCTCGATAGATAGAGAAAAATCTGCTCGTCTGTCGTGTGAAAACCAAATATTTTTCCAAGCCCCGGATCAAAAGATATGTCAAGCCAAAGCTCAAGGAGAGGAAAATCCTAGAAACAAGGATGGCGGCTGCAAAGAAGGAGACTTAGAGATTAAGTCTTTATTAGAATCTTACTTCTAATTAAAGTTGTAATCCTTGTTACCTTAGATAACTTGAGCCCAAAGCTTATATAAGGGCATAGGTTTTAACCTAGAGAGAGGATCCCTCATTCTACCCCATAACCGATAACCTAAACCCCCCCTGCCGTTTACCTGTCACCGATATGTTCTAATTTCCCCCTAGGGCTACGAGTTGTTTTGTAAAGTAGTTGCAAGGGTTGTTTTGTTTTAGGATTTTTCAAGTTCAATAAAATAAACTTCAAGTTCTTTTATCTTGGTTTTTAATATCTTGCAAGAGCATCGGGAGAGCATTGTGAGGTTATCCATTTACTTAGCATCGGGAGAGTTAAGTATACGAAAGAGATAAGAGCGCGTTCTCTAGTTTATAGTTGAACCATCTCGTGCCTAGGGATAGGGCGAGGTTAAGTGGCTAAGGAAGAATTTATACACATCGGTGTTCATCCTTCGATTCACGCCGGGAGGTATCATCAAAGATGTGATCATCGACAGACTTGTACCTAGGGATAGGGCAAGGCAGATCTGGGATTCTTGCCAAGCTTGAAGTAAGGAGTTGGTGTGTCTGCTGCCGCGACTGCCAACGGACAGACGCCGCGACAGGTGCTGTCGGCGACGGGAGCAACGACAGAACTGGAAATTCTAAGCGATTCAATACCTGCACTACTGAGCAACTCAACACCAGCCCATTCTCTCTATCTTGATTTCTCAATCCTTTATTTTACGTTTTTACCTTATTATTCTCGTGACAACTCTTAATTACTTCCTTTGCTTTCGTGCAGTAAACAAGGTGAAGTCATTAGCCCAATCCCTGTGGAGACGATATCCGATACTTCGTATCACTTTACTACTTGCGTCGTGTACACTTGCACTACAATTGCGATAGACTATTTTACACGCAACAAGTTTTTGGCGCCGTTGCCGGGGATTGGCAACATAACTACATCTTTCTTTTATTGCACTTTTTATTTTTATTTTTTCGTTTTTTTTCTTTAATTTTTCTTTTGTGTTTCCAACTCTTGCTTTTCACGAGGTTTTCTTGTTTATGCGCAGATCCAAAAGAGGTGAAGATCCTGAATATAAATTAGATCCAGAGATCGAACGTTCCTTCAATCTCAAGAAACAACTTCGCCGACTTTTAGACAGAAACGAATATCTCGAAGAACAGCTAGAGAAGATGGCCCATAACCAACCTGCTGGTGGACCTGTCGCCAATCCGCCCGCAGCAGGTGGACGACGGTCATGTCGTGACTACATGCTGAATGATCATGTAGAGCTGGAGACCACGCTACCGGATATTGATGTTGATAACTTCGAGCTTAAACCTGTCATGTTTAGTATGATCAACAACGCCGGACAGTTTAGTGGTTCTGCGACAGAAGATGCTAGGGAGCATCTCAAAACGTTCCAGGAGATCTGTGGTTCGTTTAGACTACCAGGAGTTAGTCCGGAGATACTGAGGCTCCGATTATTCCCTCACTCATTGAGAGACAGAGCTAAAACTTGGTGGAATAAACTAACACCGGGTTCTATTATGACTTGGGCAGATCTAACTCGTGAATTCTTATCTCGTTTTAATCCTTCGCATTTATCTGAGCGATTACGTAATGAAATTGCTACTTTTCAACAGGAAGATGACGAGCCAATGCACGAGGCCTGGGACAGGTTTACTACTCTTCTACGAAACTGCCCTATGCATGGATTCCCCGTCTGGAATCAGGTTACAAAGTTCTATAATGCTGCCAATCTACAAACTCGCATCCGAATTGATTCTGCAGCGAATGGATTATTATTGGATAAAGATCCGGATGAGGCCCTGCAAGTTTTGAAAAACCTGGCCAAGAATGAGGAGCAGTTTCCGACTGCTAGAAGAGGGGGTAAACGGGTACTAGCTGTCAAGGACTATGAGGCCGACAGCACTATGAAATCACAGGTAGCATTCCTTACTAAAGCCATGAAACACTTATTGAATGAAGAGGACGTACGAGGATTTGCTGTCGAGGAAGTTTGTACTACTTGTGAGGGAAATCATAGTAAGGATGAATGCCCTATAAATATAGAAGAGGGAAAATATGTTGGAAATTACAAGCCAAACTACAATTCCAACAACTACAATCCTAATTGGAGGAAAGATCCCAAATTTTCTTGGAGTAACCCTAACAATGCGCTGAATCCGCAAGTGCATAATCAGAATCAAGGGGGTCCCCGATTGTTGACGCGACAGCAACAGCAGCCGCAACACCTGCCACAGAACCTGCCGTCGCAGCAGCAACAGCAGCCGCAACCTGCCACAAGCAGTGTATTGGAACAGACTCTGGCCACTTTTATGTCTCAGACTGGTACATATATGGAGAATATTAATCAGTTTGTCAAAAAGACGGAAAACTTTATGGATGAAACCAAGATGAGGATGACAAATCATGAGGCGACCTTGAAATCTCTAGAGACACAAATGGGTCAGGTGTCCCAGCACATCAAGCCGAGGCAGAATGGAGGTTTCCCTAGCAATACTGAAAATGCTAGACCGCCCCCACATGAGCAATGTAAGGTGATCACTACTAGGAGTGGGAAAAAGTTACCAGGGCCGGAAAAAGAAGCTGAAACAGAAAAGGAACCTGCCTTGGATAAACCTGCCGAGGAAGCTGACCCGACAGGTGACAAACAGACTGCTGCCGATGAGCCTGCCACGACAGCAGAAGCGACAGAGGAGAAAAATGAAGAACATCGTCCTCAGATTCGTATGTAGTGGGAAGGACGTATTGCTGACTACCGCCCCCCACCACCCTTTCCTCAACGGATAAAGCAAGCGAAGCAAGAATCTCAACTTAAAAAGATTTATGATATTTTTAAACAGGTTCAGATTAATATTCCGTTGTTAGATGCTGTTAGGGAAATGCCCGGTTATGCTAAATTTCTCAAGGATGTCATGTCCAAGAAATACAAACTTGGGGAGTTTGAAACGGTAAGGATGGCAGATGGTTGCATGAGTATTCTTCATCGGCAGCCACCCCAGAAGAAGAAGGATCCAGGGAGTTTCCTCATACCTTGTGTAATCGGTGACAAATTTGTGGGTAAGGCACTTTGTGATCTAGGTGCTAGTGTTAATCTAATGCCCAAATCTGTTTTTCAGAAACTAGGTATTGGCAAGGCGCGGCCCACGACCGTTACCCTACAGTTAGCCGACCGCTCTTACGTTCCTCCAGAGGGAAAGATTGAAGACATTCTGGTAAGAGTGGATAAGTTTATTTTTCCTGCTGACTTTCTTATTTTAGATTGTGAGGCAGACGAAAACGCACCAGTCATCCTAGGACGACCCTTTTTAGCCACGGGAAGATCACTGATTGATGTGGAGAGAGGAGAACTCACCATGCGAGTAAACGATCAAGAGATTCAGTTGAATGTTCTCCAATCAATGAAACGTGCTGATTTGGACGAAGAGTGCAAGGCCATCATTGAGGTGACCTTTGATTACCCTTGCATCAGGTCGGGCTGCCGTGATACAAAATTTGGTCACTGCTGCGACAGTCACTTAAAGACCTGCCACGACAGCAACGACGACAGCTTCGACGACAGTGACTCCTCTGCATCCGATACATCTGACACTGCAGGTCAAGAGGAGGTCGACTGGTTAGACCATCGTCCAGGTAAGTTATTCGAACCCTTGAATTACACTTCGGGTAACCATTTAATCCAAAAGCCATCTACTGTTGAACCACCTGTCTTAGAACTTAAGCCCCTGCCAGGGCAGCTTAAATATGCTTATCTTGGTTGTGATAAAACACTGCCCGTAATCATCTCTGCTAAGCTGCCGCAGGAACAGGAACGACAGCTGGTCGACATGTTAAGACAGCACAAAAAGGCAATTGGATGGACGATAGCAGACATTCAGGGCATTAGTCCGGCAATCTGTATGCATAAAATCCTCCTAGAGGAAGACCATAAGCCGACTATTGATGCCCAAAGGCGGTTAAACCTTGCGATGAAGGAGGTAGTGCGTAAAGAGATAATTAAATGGTTAGACGCTGGTATTATTTACGCCATCTCCGACAGCAAATGGGTAAGCCCGGTGCAATGTGTTCCAAAGAAAGGAGGAATGACAGTGATAACCAACGAAAACAATGAGCTAATCCCAACCAGGACTGTGACCGGTTGGAGGGTTTGTATGGACTATCGGAAGCTTAACAAAGCTACCCGAAAGGACCACTTTCCTTTACCCTTTATTGATCAAATGCTTGACAGATTAGCGGGTAAATCTTATTATTGTTTCCTTGATGGTTATTCAGGTTATAACCAAATTGCTATTGCACCGGAGGATCAAGAGAAAACAACTTTCACATGCCCCTACGGAACATACGCATTTAAGAGGATGCCATTCGGCCTCTGTAACGCACCTGCCACCTTCCAAAGGTGCATGATGGCAATATTCTCCGACATGGTAGAGGACTTCCTTGAGATTTTCATGGATGATTTTTCCGTTTTTGGAGACAATTTTGAGAGCTGCCTCGGCAACCTTCAAAAGGTACTTGAAAGATGTGAAAAAGCTAATCTTGTTCTTAATTGGGAAAAATGCCATTTTATGGTAGATGAAGGGATAGTTTTAGGCCATAAGATTAGCTGCCGTGGGATAGAAGTCGACAGGGCAAAAATAGAGGTCATTGAAAAGCTGCCGCCACCAACAACTGTCAAGGGCATTAGGAGTTTTTTAGGGCATGCTGGTTTTTATAGGAGATTCATTGCAAATTTCTCAAAAATCACCAAGCCTCTATGTCATCTCCTAGAGCAGAACCGACCCTTTGACTTTAACAAAGAATGTACTGAAGCATTCAAGGTTCTGAAGGAAAAGTTAGTGACAGCCCCCATAGTACAGCCACCAGACTGGACACAACCATTCGAGATCATGTGTGATGCTAGTGACTATGCTGTCGGGGCAGCACTTGGGCAGCGCAAGGACAGGCTGTTTCACGTCATATACTATGCCAGCAAAACATTAAATGAAGCCCAAGTGAACTATACCACCACAGAAAAGGAGCTGTTAGCTGTGGTGTTCTCCATCGACAAGTTTCGTTCTTACATACTTGGAACGAAGGTTATAATACACACCGACCATTCTGCCCTCAAGTATTTGTTTGCAAAGAAGGATGCAAAGCCTAGGTTGATACGATGGATCTTGCTATTACAAGAATTCGACCTTGAGATCAAAGACAAAAAGGGGACAGAAAATCAAGTGGCAGACCACTTGTCGAGGTTGGACATGGGACAGAGTCTACCTTTAGATGAGACACAAATACTTGAGACCTTCCCAGATGAACAGCTCTTTGCTGCCGCAATAGCTGTCGCGACAGCCATGACGGCAGGTAAGTCTTCTAACCTTCCTTGGTATGCTGATTTCGTTAATTTTATAGTTAGCGGAATATTACCTTCTGATCTTAATTATCAAGCAAGGAAGAGGTTCCAAAATGATGTTAAACATTATTATTGGGACGAACCTCTCCTTTTCAAAATGTGTGCAGACCAGGTTATAAGAAGGTGTGTACCACAAGAAGAACAAGAAGACATTCTCCATCATTGTCATGCCTCACAATATGGAGGTCACTTAGGAGGAAATAAAACGGCTGCCAAGGTGCTGCAGTCAGGGTTCTACTGGCCGACACTTTATAAAGATGCACAGGAATTTTACAGAAACTGTGACAGGTGCCAGAGGACAGGTAACATCTCAAGGAGAAACGAGATGCCACTGCAGAATATTTTAGAAGTAGAGATCTTTGATGTCTGGGGGATTGATTTTATGGGACCTTTTCCATCCTCGTGTGGAAACCTTTACATCCTCCTAGCAGTGGACTATGTCTCCAAGTGGGTAGAAGCAATCGCAACGCAAAAGAATGATGCCAAAACGGTCCAAAAGTTTCTGCACAAAAACATTTTTTCTAGATTTGGCATCCCTAGAGCGATTATTAGTGATGAAGGGAGACATTTCGATAATAGGGTAATTGCTGCCGCTTTAAAAAAATATGGTGTCAAGCACAGGATCGCGACAGCATACCACCCACAGACCAATGGACAGGCTGAGATATCAAATAGGGAAGTGAAGAACATCCTCGAAAAGATGGTTAAACCAACTAGGAAAGACTGGTCATTACTTCTGAATGATGCATTATGGGCATACAGGACAGCTTTCAAGACTCCATTGGGCATGTCTCCATTCCGACTGATTTACGGGAAAACCTGTCACCTGCCTGTCGAGATCGAGCACAAGGCATATTGGGCAATTAAGGCAGTGAACATGGACTTGGATAAGGCCGGCCAGAAAAGGTTATTGGATCTGAACGAAATCGAAGAATTACGGACAATGGCCTACGACAATGCAAGGATCTACAAGGAAAAGACTAAGAAGTGGCATGACAAGAAGTTGCTGCCACGACAGTT
Source organism: Hibiscus trionum (assembly GCA_030270665.1). Taxonomy (NCBI): domain Eukaryota; kingdom Viridiplantae; phylum Streptophyta; class Magnoliopsida; order Malvales; family Malvaceae; genus Hibiscus; species Hibiscus trionum. The sequence goes on along the minus strand of BSYR01000010.1, from coordinate 9,446,981 downwards.
CTGCCCAGGGCAGCTTGTGTTATTGTTTAATTCTAGGTTGAAACTCTTTCCAGGGAAGCTAAAATCTAGATGGTCTGGCCCGTTCCAAGTGGTTCAAGTTTTTCCCCATGGTGCCATTACAATTCAATCATTAAAAGATGGGCACCAATTCAAAGTCAATGGACAACGCCTCAAGCACTATCAGGGGACTGAAGCCCCAAGACTATAGGAAGTGGTTACTTTAGAGGATGCCCCACAAGGCATCACTAATTTAACCTAATTTTTATTTTTATTCATTTTATTATTATTAGGAAATTAGGTTTATTCTATTCAAATAATGTTTTGGTTTATAATTTCAGTTTTTAGGAAATAAAGGAGTCAAGAAGAAAAGAAGAAGTGGCCCAAGCCCATCGCCCATTCATCAAGCCCACTAAAGCCCATTCATTAAAGCCTGCCGTTCAGCTGCCGCAACAGACGGACAAGACAGGCTATCAACAGACTGACACAGCAGACGGAGAAGCGTGCGGCAGACGCACAGCAGACGCATTAATACGTGTCAGACGCGTCAGACACGCTATATTCAATCTGCCGCCCCGTTATTCTCGCCTGCCGTTGCGGCATTAAATGGGCAGCTCCCAAACAGCTATAAAACCCCCTTCTCCCTTTCACTTTTCATCACTTCAGATTTTCTCTCTTGCTACTCTCCTCTAGTTTTATCTATTTTTCTTTCATTTGCAGCCCTTGCAACTAAAAACATGTCTTCAAGACAAACCCGACAAAACACCGCTGCCGCTTCTTCTTCAGCAGCAGCAGCCCCGTTCGCTAACAAGGAACTATGGGAGGAGCGGAGCTTCATCTATAACAGAGATGCCCCCCATATGGGACTCCGGCCGTTCATAATGAGGGCCATAACAGCACAACTTTGGGAGGATTTTGCCGAACAGCCGGCAGAACTTAATGACACCCTGGTCAGGGAGTTTTATGTGGCGATCGACAGCAAGACGGCGACATCTGTCACCGTTCGAGGAGTTCGAGGAGTGACAGTTCCTTTCACCGTCAGCAGCATCAACCATGTATTCGGCCTCTTCCTTGGCCCCAACGATGATGCTCATCAACAATTTTGGGACACCCTCGACGCTGCCGGACATGATGCTGTCATGAGGCAATTGACAGAAGCAGGAACGACATGGAGCACCAGTAAGAAGAACCCCCACTCTGTCAACAGGGGGCAGCTACTCCCGGAGGCAAAACTATGGAACGCGTTTATCAAAAAGCGTATCCTGCCCTCATCTCACCACACAACAGTCAACAGGCAGCGGTTGGCCCTCATCCACTCTATCATGCATGACAGGCCCATTAACGTGGGCAGGTACATGAGGGACAGCATCCTCGATTGTGCATTCCGCTCGGACTCGCGACTATGCCTACCGTCGACCATCACTGCCCTCTGCCGCTGTGCTGCCGTACCAGAGGAGCCATCCGACAAAATTAAGAAGGTCAGCGGTTGGACAGACAGCAACATCTCCAGCCTCATGGATGTCGTAGCTGCAACTCCCATCAACGCCTTCGACCCAAACGCCCCTCCTGCTGAGTCTGATGATGAGCCGGCTACCGAACCTGCCCCAGAAGCTGCCACCAACACCGCTCCGACAGATCAGAACGCCCAGATCCTTGCTGCCATCCTGAGGGTAGAGGAGCGCCAGATGGGCTTAATGACTTTCATCCGTGACTTCTCCAATGCTACGGTAAATTTCATTACCAATACTTTGAATTATACGGATGTCAATTTCCCCACCTTCCCCGCCCATTATTTCAATAGACCCTCCCCCACTCCCACACCACCTGTCTCTCCCCACGGAGAATCTGCCTCCTCCACACCATCCCCGACGGCAGCCGGCAGCCCCTCGGCAGACACTTCCCCTCGAGGAACAAAGCGAGCTGCCACTGATGACAGCCCTATTGTCGGGAGGAATTTGGACAGCGCCTTCACAAGAGTGAAACGAATTAAGCATGTGGCCGACAAAAGAAGGCTGTCCAAAGCCATCACGAGTGACAGCTGGGACAGCAGCAGTAGTTCCGATGTCAGACTAGTGGAGCAACCTGCCCTTCAACAGGCCGATGAACCTGTTGAGCAACCTGCTGTTGAACCTGTCCAGCCCCCTCCTCAGCGCAGGCGCCGCCATCAGATCCGCGTCAGCAGCAGCAGTGAGAGCAGCACGTGAAAATTTAAGTATTCATTGTCTCTTATTGCTGCCTGCCTTTATATTTTGTGATGTATTTTTTATGTCATTTTGCATTGAGGGCAATGCAACCCTTGAGTTTGGGGGTGGCAACCCTCCATCATTAATGGAGTCTTTAGCACATCTTTTAATTATTGTTGTGTCTTTTTATTTAAATTCAAAAAAAAAAAAAAAACAGAAAATTAAAACTGTTGGCTTAAAACTGTGAAGTTAACTTACCTGTCATGACAGCTCTGTCGTGGCAGCATCCTTAGGACAGGTTAAGGAAAAGTTTAGAGCCTTTCTATAGTTCTGAAAACTTAAACCACTTTTTGTGACTGTTATACTGCTTAGATTTCTTTTAGCCAAACTAGAATAGGAAAACTTAGCACTTAGAGTAGAAAAGAGACTAGAATCTCAGGAAACCTAGAGGTGCCTACCACCGGCTCTAGGCAGATAACCAGAGAAAAACTTCTAGAGGTGCCTATCACCGGCTCTAGACAGTTAACTAGAGGTGCCTGAAATACTGGCTCTAGTAAAAGAGAAGAAGTTCGAAAAAAGGAAATAACTAGAGGTGCCCAATTCTGGCTCTAGTAAGAAAAATAAAAAAAACAAAAAAAAAACAGTCTCGTAGGAAAAACTCTAAACAAGCTAAAGTCGAATATTCTAGTGAAACTAAGAGAGTCTTGGCATATAACTGTCACAAGCATGCACACACTGCACGAGAGCTATAGGGAGATTCCGGACAGATCCTAACCTTTCCGACAGGTTGCTGCCGCCATAGAGAATGAGCGACGGGTAAGGGACAGCTCACTGTTTGAAGGCCAACACAAAAAAAAAATATATATTCATTTTTTTCTTAATTGCTTGAGGGCAAGCAAAAACTTGAGTTTGGGGGTGTGTTGAGTGTGTAAAAGTTCTATTATTTACACCCTCTTTAACCCATATTTCTGCTGCATTTAAGCATCATTGCATTGCATTTAGGTTAGTTTTCAATAAAACATCACAATTATATAAAAGGCACGGATTCTACTAAAAGATGGCTATTTTTGCAGGTATCTGTCATAGTTGACGATGAAGGCAGGCGCAGGGCAGAGAAGCAGGAGAGCGGAACTGGACAAGCAGCCAAAGGAGATGAACCTGTCAAGGACCTGTCGTGACAGCTTGGTGACAGCAGATTTATGAAGAGGAAAAGTCAAGTGGACCTCGATAGATAGAGAAAAATCTGCTCGTCTGTCGTGTGAAAACCAAATATTTTTCCAAGCCCCGGATCAAAAGATATGTCAAGCCAAAGCTCAAGGAGAGGAAAATCCTAGAAACAAGGATGGCGGCTGCAAAGAAGGAGACTTAGAGATTAAGTCTTTATTAGAATCTTACTTCTAATTAAAGTTGTAATCCTTGTTACCTTAGATAACTTGAGCCCAAAGCTTATATAAGGGCATAGGTTTTAACCTAGAGAGAGGATCCCTCATTCTACCCCATAACCGATAACCTAAACCCCCCCTGCCGTTTACCTGTCACCGATATGTTCTAATTTCCCCCTAGGGCTACGGGTTGTTTTGTAAAGTAGTTGCAAGGGTTGTTTTGTTTTAGGATTTTTCAAGTTCAATAAAATAAACTTCAAGTTCTTTTATCTTGGTTTTTAATATCTTGCAAGAGCATCGGGAGAGCATTGTGAGGTTATCCATTTACTTAGCATCGGGAGAGTTAAGTATACGAAAGAGATAAGAGCGCGTTCTCTAGTTTATAGTTGAACCATCTCGTGCCTAGGGATAGGGCGAGGTTAAGTGGCTAAGGAAGAATTCATACACATCGGTGTTCATCCTTCGATTCACGCCGGGAGGTATCATCAAAGACGTGATCATCGACAGACTTGTACCTAGGGATAGGGCAAGGCAGATCTGGGATTCTTGCCAAGCTTGAAGTAAGGAGTTGGTGTGTCTGCTGCCGCGACTGCCAACGGACAGACGCCGCGACAGGTGCTGTCGGCGACGGGAGCAACGACAGAACTGGAAATTCTAAGCGATTCAATACCTGCACTAATGAGCAACTCAACACCAGCCCATTCTCTCTATCTTGATTTCTCAATCCTTTATTTTACGTTTTTACCTTATTATTCTCGTGACAACTCTTAATTACTTCCTTTGCTTTCGTGCAGTAAACAAGGTGAAGTCATTAGCCCAATCCCTGTGGAGACGATATCCGATACTTCGTATCACTTTACTACTTGCGTCGTGTACACTTGCACTACAATTGCGATAGACTATTTTACACGCAACAACACCTTTCCTTTGTAGCCCTTTTCCTTCTGGTAGTTGACGTCGAAATCATTAAAACCCTTCGTAGCCGGCAAAAACTGCTTTGACCCATATTGTCTTAAAACTAACAGAGGTGCGTAGGTCGTGTGTCCCCAAAGTCCCAACAAGGGTACCCACAAGTACGTTCCGCACCTGTAGAGAATACTTCTTGATGATAACCAAGGAACTCTCCAAACTATATCGTCGGCGTTCAGATTCTGAAGGACATCAAGCCAAACCTCCTTGGTTCGCTTTGTAGGCCAATTCCCTTTGTTCAAAAATTCTTCCAAAGCTGAAAACTTACTGTCATAGACCGGCCTTGAAAAACTGGCATATATCCAAAAGTGGCTATAGAACCACACTGTTAAAAGTTGAGGACATCCCAAGAAGCGACCACCTCCGTGCTCTCGGCAAAATCTTAAAGATTGGAAGGTTTCTGATAGAATGACCGAAACTGGATTACCTGCTTCGGCCAATTTATCGAACAAATCTAACATCTCCAGGTGGATGAAGCCTAGGGCTTTGGGAAAGAGGACCAAACCATAAATCAACAGTGCGAATAAATTCCGCTGAACCGTACCGGCCGGAAGTACCGAAGCTAAGGCCAAGATCCCGTCAACCTTTAGGTACTCCTTGTTGTTCCATGTCCCAACTTGTTGGTCTACCCACGATGCTAAAGTATCTGAAAGCTTTAGAAGTTTTGTCCGAAAAGGCTTGTACTTGTTTGTCTTCGAGAAAACACGATCCTACTGTATTTTCTTGCAATTCACAAGATCTTGGTACTCTTCAATGATTGGTGTGAGGTCTAAATCCCCGATTGTAAAGCAACTGTAGGCTGGGTTCCAAAACCCGGCTAAGGCTCGAAGTAATGCTTGATCAACTGGTACGTACAACAAATACACTATGTCGCCAAACTCACCTTTAAAGGCGATCCTCGCTTCGGAGTCCCAACTGTTCCATACTGGCTTCAACCCTGACACATCATTGATTTCTGTATTCAAGAAAGTCTTGTTAGCCATCATCGATCTGAACCCAACGATAATGCTATCCCCTTCATGTTGTTGCTCTCCTTCCGACCACACTTGTACCTCTGAATTCTTTTCATCCATACTCCTCACTATTTCGCCCATAATTCTCGCCTTTAATTTAGACTATTCCCAAACCAATGTGCTCTTTTCGAAAAAAGCGTTAACGAAAAAAGCGTAGAAACAATCAATTAGCAAGAAAAACCTAGACGCTCTAATTCTAGTGTTATCCGCATGACTCTAAATGGGTGGGATTTCTACACTCTCACTCATGAGTTCGGTTCTAGCAAAGGGTACCCGAGCCTATCTCATCACCTACTAAGGCAATAAGAACCCCAATTCTGGCATATTACAGGCTTGCGAATTGGTTTCGGCTCGAGGGAAAGCACGACCTAATGACGTGGAGGGTTGCTCACGTGTCAAAAGGCATGGTATCCGAAAGTGAATTACCAACCCGTGGAGGGATACTCACGTGGGTATGGGCGCTTCACTCTCACTTAAAAAGGGTAGCTCGGGTATAGAGCTTAATGAACATGGTGCAACACATGTCGGTGACTTCCTTAATAATTAAATGGAAAATTAATTCGAATGTCACAAATTTTAAGTCGTATTTTCATAAAAAACAAACTCATTAGCTTCACTTCGAATTTTAAATATTTTCTATCGATTAAAGGGCAACAAACGTTTTATTAGCTTAACTCTACATTTTTTGTTTTGTAAAAACAAAAATTTCGTCCCCAGCAGAGTCGCCAAACTGTGATAAGGTTTTTTGAGAAAACCGCTAAGTGAGGCCTTATCACCATCTCTTCTTGAAAAGGATTTTATTTAAAAAAGGGGGGATTCAGATTTATAAAAAGGATGAAATTTTGGAGTCGCCACCGGCCACTAAGGTAGGCTGGACACCACAAAACCAAAGATTCGTTAAAAAACGGGTTCTAGAGTTGGTTACGTGTGGGGAAGGGTTAGCACTCCCATCACGCCCGGAAATCGGTACCAAATTGCTTGATGCCTTTTGATCGATCGAAATTATTTAAAAACCGAAGTGGGTTTAATAAGAATGTCCTTAAATGAAAATATGGCTTAATTTGTACGGGCTTTATCGAATTTGTGACTTTAGAATTAATTAAACGTTTAATTAATAAGGATGCCGGTACACCGGACCATAGACTAAACCGACATCATATAAGACTGACCACCGTGTTAGTTTAGGGTTCAGATCTCGTACGCCACCTTTATGCATGATGCAGACAAATAAGGGATGATGCATGTTATTTTCATTTTTATGCTTTCGCTTACCTAGAGACGGTGAAAATTAATACGAGCATTCGATCGACATCCATTAAGCTAGGGCTGTCGTTTATCGGATACCGGGGCTAATTAATACCTCTATTGGGGTTGATTTCTAAGTTCGGTTATCATGCTTAATTATCGGGCCTTATGAATGACAAGTATATATATGCATGTCATAAAAGTTCTCAAAATAAACACATAAAAACGCCCACCCAAGACCCTAACTTAAAGGTCCAAGTTATGGGATATTAATTAGTGATTTAATTACTTATCACATAATTCTAATATTAAGCCCTAGATCATTTATACCCTAATTAAAACGTTCGGTCCAATTATGGATTATCTTGTTTAATTTTGTCTAAGTGTCGCATTAATTCTAATTTATAGAAGTGGGCGTGATTAAACCTAATAAAGGCCTTAAACCCGAGCCGACCTAATTACTCGAATCATGCCCCTATTAGGCGGGCGCACGAACCGACGTAATTAAACCGATTGAGATGACTTATCTAGACTAACTAACCCAAGCCCACATTTAAAAAAAAGATCAAGCCCATAAGATGCTAAACCAACCTATCTATCTTAAGGCCCAAAAAGGCCCACTTTAAGGATACCCACTTCTAAAACACCATAAGGCCCAATTTTGACACCTTTAACATTTATTGGTTGATTTAGTTAAAAAAACATTTACATTAATTCACTTAATACCTAAAACTTAGTGGATAAAAAACATGGTAACACACAAATATATTTGACTTATGCAACCACTCGAAATAAGCAAGAAAACACAATAACTTTAATCATTCTAGACCATAAAACAAACCAAAGAACATATATTCGATACAATAATGATTAGGTAATAAATGAGTTATGCGGGACCCACAAAATCACAAGAAGCATTCTGGGCCAACATACATATTTGATATATAAAAAAAACATTCATTAAGATTATCAATCCATTTATCATGCCATAAAAAATAAAAAAACAGACTGGGACCAAATTGCAAGAGACACAAAAACAGTGGCAAAATTAAAAAAGGACACAAGAACTTAACACTGGAAAATGGACCAAATTGAAAACGGAACAGAGTACGGGGGAGACGGTTTTACCAAAAAACGACTCGATCTAGGACGACATTAAACACGGGCCTAAAATTCTAGTGACCTAGGGAGTGATTTAGAAAGACGGCGACCCCTAACCTGTGACAGACTCGACGCGGAGGGACCTAAGACGAGTTTACCCCACAAACTAAACCTAAAACGCCTATAAATACCCTATCTAAACAACACAAACACCCCTTTTGCCCCTCTTAAAACCCTAGCCGTCACTCTAAACTACTCCTTCTCTCTCGACCCCGAACGTCGGCCGGTGCTACTCACCGTCCGGTAGACCTAAAACACCGCCCAACTAAAAAAACTCTCTCCACAGAAACCCAGAAATAAAATGAAGACCAACCTACAACACTACCCAACACCCGACACTCAACATTGCTCGTTCTCTTTCGAAATAAAAACCCAGAAAAACCCAAAGACCCAAAAAGCTTATTGGACTCTCAAGGGATGACGAAGACGCAGAGGGGAAGGAAAGGCCTTCTCATCTTCCCTCCTGACCGAGTCACCTTTCGTGCCAACGAGTGGCTTGGCTTGTTCTCGGCCGAGGAAAAAGCAACCGGAGAAGATGAAGAAGGTAAAAAACAGTGAACTTCCCTTTTTTATTTATTATTATTACTCTACCATTGCATGCAAATATTGAATACTAATATACCAGGGAATGATTCTGAAATTGGTATTGCTTTCGTGCTTTCTTTGCGGGAGTTCACGAATCCCTTACAAATGATTGTCGATTCGGCTTTATAGCCGAAATTTCGACTGCTTTTTGCATTTTGTTTATATGATGGAAAATATTCATTGGTTCGTATCATTGATTTGGCCGGATTCATGTGTGATTCTGTCATTCCCATCCATTATGTTGCTTTTGTTTTTCCTTTTTTGTTTTGCTGCGTTTTGGGTATTTGCTGATCTCTCTTTCATTTTGTGCATGGCTCGTACGGCAGACGACGTGGCCACTAGATCGGCCGTTGGATCGGACGGGGACGACGTGGTGGGCTCTCGAGAGCATTCGAAGGGTCGGGCGTGTGCAGCACGCGCGCGTGTGGTGATCTGAAGCGTCACGCGTGAACGCGCGTGGAGTCTTTAAGGCATCCGGACCGTCAGATTTCATTTTGATCGAACGGTCCAGGTTTGAGGTGGCGTGAGATCAATCTGGAGGCTCTAGGGTTTCTGTAGAGGGACGATCTGGAGCGTCGGATCGTTCTCTGATCCAAGAGCTCTGACCGCGCGGCACGGGCCCGGGCGAACCCTCTCCTAGGGTTTCCTGCAGCTCTCATCTGGGCCGTCAGATCTGATCTAGATCTGACGGCTGGTAATTGCCTGCACAACAACAATGGGTTAGGGTTTGTAAGAGTTGGGCTATCACTTGGGCCATCGTGACATGTAATACCCTTTTCAGATTTTTCATAGCTTGCAAATGGACACTGATATATGTAATTGGGCTTTTATTATTTAACTGACTCTTTTCTTTATTTAATCTGGGCCTGGTTATTTATCTATTTAATATGTCTCTTATCTCTTTTTTTTTATGTTTTCCAATGACAATAATAATAATAATAATAATAATAATAATAATAATAATAATAATAATAATGATAATATGATAGTATACGATGGTTAATAATAAAATATAACAAGATAATTATAACATAGTAGATAATAATAATAATAAGATAATACATAATAATAAGGGTAATAATAATACTTATGATAACAATATAACTTATAGTAATTATGGTAATAACACTACAAATGATAATAATATTAATAATATTATTAATATATGGTATATGATAAAAGGATAATGATATAATAATGAGAGTAATGGAAGATTAATAATAGTAATCAATAACTCTAATAAATAATATATATATATGTATTAATTTAAGTTAAACAAAGCCCAATGTGAACAAAAAACCCATTTTTATTTAAACACATATAAAAGCCAATTGGCCCGGACAAAATTAGTGATTACACACTGGCAGATGGCATGGTTTGCCAAAGAAAAGTCTAAATGGTGAAGTACCCAAAGGAATTTTAAATGTAGTCCTGTAAGCCCACAAGGATTCATTTATTCTTAAGGACCAGTCTTTTCATGTTGGTTTTACAGTTTTTTTTTCCAAAATGTTCTTAATCTTCTTATTTGAAATCTCGGCTTGCCCATTATTCTATGAATGATAGGTTGTGGCAATTCTCTGCTGAATCCCATATCCGCACGAAGCTTTAGAGATTATATTACATTGAAAATAGGTACACTCATCGTGAATGATCACTCTAGGGGCACCAAATTGGGTAAAAATGTGTTTGTGCAAGAATTTGGCATCAATTATTGGCAGAACAACAACGTCTACCCATTTGAATACATAATCAACAACCACAAGAATGTACATATTACCAAATGATGGGGAAAAGGACTCATGAAGTCTATCCCCCATTCATCAAAAAAATCCGTTGGCATAATGTCATGGAATGGCAATTGGTGTTTGCCAGAGATGTTTCATGTCCATTGGCATCGATAACGTGCCTTAGTATACTCGTGGGCATCTTTATATAGTGTGGCCAATAGAATACTGACTGCAACACATTGACAACACTCTTCATCCCAGCAAAGTGACTTTCATATGGTGCGAATGGCATAGATGCAATATGTTTTGTTGCTCATCATCTGGAACACTGTATTACCTCAAAATTTGGCCTAGTAGATTCATTTATAACCTAGATTTAATTATGGGTTTAAGACTAGATTGTAAGGAAAGGATGAATGAAGGATTATTTTTTAAGACCAAACCGAACAAGATGTGGAAGACTTGGTTTGCATGCTAAAGGCAATTTGCTTTTTGGTCTTTACACTTATCAATGTAGGATGGCATTTTGAAGGGTGTTTTGAGTAGAGATAGAAAACCACTATTTCCTTCATCTCCCAAAAATAACTGAAGCTTCCATAGGAGAGAAAGAGAGTGAGAACGTTGAGGAACAAAAAAGTTATGGCTTCATTGGTTTGGTTGTGATTTTTTGATCAAACTGTTGATTGATTCAAGCTTGGGATTGAAATGAAGGAGGGTAAAAAAAGTTCTCCCTTTTATTTGATTCAAGAATTGGATTGTGATTTTATTGATCAAACCCTTGTTTGCAATGTTGGTTAAGGATTAATGAAGAAATGAATTTTTGGTCATGAAATACTAATCCTTTCGAATGATGCATGTGTACAATTGATAGGTTCCTACAATTCTTATGATGTAGCTTTGATGGTTGAGTGGTTATTATGAATTTCTTATGTTGTTGAAGCAATGAGAATTACTTGATTGAATCAAATGATGTGGTTGGAATTAAATTGTGAACACATTGTTAATACAAATATTATGTGGATTGTTTTAGTATAAATTGGTATGTTAGCGGACTGTTTCGAGATTAATTAAGAAGTAAATTGTTAGTTTAGAATACAAAATGGATTGGTGAATTGTTAGGGGGGCTGTTTGTGAATTTAAATAAATTGTTGGACTGTTTTGACAAGGAAAATGGACAGAATTGGTGACTCAAACAGGAGGCTATTTTAAGATATTTAAGGGCTGTTTTAGAATAAATTGAGGACTGTTTTTTTTCATTCTAAGGTCTGCTTTGTAGAAACTGGAAATTTGATTTACTCTTGCAAAAGTTGAGGGGCTGATTTGAGTCACTAGAAACTGTTTTGAAATGCAATTAAGGGAATAAGTAATGAAAAAAAACTGTTTGGATGTATATGTGGGATTAGTGGACTGCTTTGTGTGTACAAATGTATGTAAAAATATGCTCACCATGTTTGGTGTATACATGAATATATGGTGCATTGTTGTGTTCATGTAAATGTGTGTGTATAGCCTTTAACTGTTTTGATTGTGCATGAACTTATAAAGGACTGTTTTGGTATATATCTAAGCATTTATACAATGTGAATAGGTTATATTGAATGAAAGTATATATGCACATGAGAAATTGAAGAGTATTTAAGAGTTGTTCTAATGTATGAATATGTTTTGCGATAATTAGACCTAGGAGATGTTAAAGGACTAGCTAAGAAAGTAGATCGAATAGTAGAAAAGAAAAAGGAGGATCGATATCAGAATTGGCTCAGAGTAAAATGTGAGTATAGTTTAAGTCTCAGGACAGGTTGTAACCTTCCCGAGTACCCATCTTTAATTTAAAAATATTGACCTTAACGATGAAACGAGTAATGCTTAACAATTTATGAAGTATCATATGAAATGGGAAATTTTGGTTTGAATGCATGCTAATGCGAACACTACATGTTTGATTGAGTATGTTGAATATGATAAATAACGAGCCTTTCTCACGTAGTAATAAGTATGAGAAGCTATACTTATCTTTGACAAGAATAAGACATATTTCTTGACTTCTTGATTGAGATTGAACTCATTGTAGATCCTATTTGTAAGCTTTCACTTGCTTGATAAGTATTCCTTTGCTCTGCTGATTTTTTATTTACAAATGAATATGAATTGAGAACTATATATGGAATATGAAAGTGTTTAACATGACAAGATACAAGCTTTGTTGTAATAAAATGAGTTAAGTCATGCAAAGAGTACATGAATTTGAACTATGCTCTTTTTGGCTCATGATAACAATTAAGCTGTGAGTAAATACTCGAAATTTAAAGTATGTAATATGGTTAAAAGTTTATACGTATGTATGTATACACATATATATTGGTTATGGTATGATCTAATCCATGCTGAGTACATGAATTCGAATGATATGCTCTTATGATAGGCATTATGGGAATTATACATGATACATGTTGAAATTAATTTCGGCTATGATACAATCCTATTAAAGGAGATGCGATAATGAGAAATTCACAAGTGTGAATACATGCCTAATGAGAAAGGCAATAAGTTTTGATATGATATCATGATGTGGAGCTATGCTTATTTGTTCTAATGAAAGATAATAATGTGAAAACTTTGGTCTTGAGTTAGTCTTAGGTATAGTTGGCATGACATAGAGTCCATAGAGCTCGTGTTTGGGGCTAGACTACGGTCCATATTTTGGCGACAGTAGGAGGTAAGTTTTGTAGGCACTCGGCGACAATAGAAGAGATTGACCGATACTGCGAGTACCATTTTATGGGTGATAGTTGGTTGGGGATTCGTGTACCTAGGCTGAAGTTGATTATGAAGGCTATGTTAAAAGTTTGTAATGAAACTTATTATTAATTATTTGGATAATCTTAATAACTTGTGAGATAAAGATTCAAATTTAAAATAAGATATACTTACTATCTTATATGACAAGTAATACTTGATCATGTAAAACAAAGTTAATAAGGTATTTGATAAGTTCAAATAAGTAATCTTCGTATGGATAGGCAATGTTAAAAGGAATGATCAAAAGTTAAATCAATGAAGTTTAGTTTTGACTTGTGTAATAAGTAATAAATCAATTGAAAATTAAATACCTTTGTATGAATAGTTAAGTCTTGTTGGAATACGTACATATCAATGGTTACTTTAAATGAATAAACCTTATGCCTTGATCAAAATACATGTGGATAATGGTGTATAGTTTATTGAGAACCCTTGTAGACATATATATGTATTGTTCAAGTTTTCAAATGTGTATATGTCTAAGTCATGTTTAAATTCAGTGTGATTATGTGAAGATGTTTAGTTTAAAATCCAAAGAGAACATGTCTAACGGTTGTGGGAGGTTTTCTTAGTGATAGATCAGGCTTGTCAAGTCGCGTATGACATTCAATTTTGTTATGTGTCGAGGGAGGCGAATGGCTTCGCGGATGTCTTAGCGAAAGAGGGAGTGGACAGATGTTCGATTTTTGTGGCATGTATATGAGTTGGTGTTTCGTTCTTTTTGTTCTTTTGGCGGATCTCATCGTACTCTTTTCCTCCATTAGGCTTAGGGAGGTTTTTAACGAGGCGTGAGATCCGTCAAGCTGTATGTTTTTTCTATTTATAATAAAATCATACAGTTGCCGATCAAAAAAAAAACATGTCTAATTCTTGTTCGAATATTCATAAGCCTACATACCTATGTTTTGTTCTAGTACTTAAATATATATAAGCCTAAGCTTGTTCGAATACCATGTAATTATATATGTGTGTTTGATTTGAGTATTCATGTATGAATGCTTAGGCTTGATCGAATTTCTTGAGTATATGTGCACAGGTTTGGATGGACTAGCAGGTATTATGTAAATACCCTGTATAAATACCTTGTATATAAGTTAATATTGGGTTAAACAAAATGTCTCAAAGTGGCTAACCTCTTGCCCAAGCTTAAAACTCCTTATGATTGATAGACTTGGAGATAAGGATAGATTTTTCTTAGGAGCGTTTTTCGAGCTCGAACGAGATCACAAGTATCAATATTTATGTTTGTAACTTCCTTATTAACTCCTAGATGGTGGGACCATGTTTAGTCATGTATTGCATCTAAGATATCTTGTTATTTTGGGGAGCATTGCTTCTAAGTGTTATATAATTTGTATAAGGCCGTTTTATAGTTTTCTCTATGGTAATTTCCAAGGTTTAATGCTTGATTGCTATGTTTGATTGAAATTCATTATGGTTTTGGTTGATTGATATATCAATACCTAGGAGTCATGAAGATGTTTGATTCGAATGCTTTTGATAAGTTTATCTTTGCTGATGCTAGATGATGGATTGATTAGGAACTAAAATGACCTTACATTCAATGAATTATATAGTGATATATATATATATATATATATATATATATATATATATATATTTCATTTTGGAAACCCCGATATGTTTTTGTGGACTTCCTCTAGCGTGTTCCAATTTCTAACGTGACATGAGTTTAGCTAGGAAATAGTAATTAACCGTATGAGTGAGGTTATGGAATTATTAATTATTATGCTTAAAAAATACATAGAAGTTGTATATGCTTATCCCGAACATACTCGGATTAATCGCTCTAATAGTTAATGGATTTAAAATGAGATATAGTTTATGTATTCTCTGAAATGATTGATAATAACTTTGCCATGTTGAGGATGGGGTTAAATTCATAAATGGTATGCTTATGTGTTTCAAAATGCCCAATGTGTGACTTGAAATGTTTCCTGCAAATTGTTATGAATACCTAGTTCGAACATCCTTGATGTGGTTGTTCGAAATGATACTTGATTTGATCGCTTATCAAAGGTTACATGGTTAAATAAAAGTTCATACCTATGTTATGTGTAAATAGGGTGCGAATATAAAAACACCTTGATGTGTAGTATATTGTGACAAGAAATTTATGGCTAAAACTTGTACTACATAATGCTTTGTATATTAAGCAAATTTGATCAATGAATGCATGCTGGATAAAAATATTTGCCTTAGTAAGATTGAATGTTTGAATAATTTTTGGTTGATTGGGATGTTTGATATGCATGTGGTTGTATAACATGAGTAAGGGTAGCTAAGTTACTTAAATGGTACGTTTTTTATATAATATCTTGATCGAAATAAGTTATTAAGTTTATGATAAATGAGATATCTTTTGAAACAAGTAGTTCAGAATTAGGAGTCTAAGTGATGAACGATTATGCTAATGATATGATATTGAATGCCTTGCAAGTTTGATAACAGATGTATTGTTAGGCCATGTTTTGGAGAAACCAAGAAAGCTTATAAATTAAATTTAGTAAAGTGTTGTAAAGACTTGAAAAGCACGTAAAACTCTTTTTATGATAATGGAATATTAAAATTGGAAACAAATAGATTTGTACAAATGGTGTGTATAAGTTAGTGGTTATTGTTTGAATGTTGTGAAAAAACTTACATGTTTGTCGAAATTTAGACTATGCTAAGATCCTATTGGGAGGAAAAAATGTTAGTACTCGAAATCGTAAGGTTTGGGTGTTAATCATTTTTTGGCTTGTAAGCCCATCTTTCTATGATGTTTTGTATCCTTGTTTTCTAGTAATGCTTCTTAACTCAATTTAGCTTCTGAACCAGTTAAGGGGTGTTACACACACACCAGCGAATCACCTGGTCGGCACACTGCTTGAGCAATATCGTCTCATCTCAATAGTATTACCTTACTTCTAGTAGGAATCTTTTATTGGCATTGTATGCCAAGTCTGGTGGTAGAATATTGATTACTAGGTAGTTGACTATGTCAGCGTACCATGGCATGGCACTAACCACAAGCAAATATTTGTCCGGAAACTCATATCTAATGAAAGTAGCCTTACCATCTTCAATGTGATGCTCCAATAGAGAGAGGTGGTCAGCTACTAAGTTTCCACTTCCTTTCTTGTCTTTGATCTCTAAGTCAAATTCTTGAAGTAAGAGCGTCCATTGGATTAGTTTGGGCTTCACATCCTTCTTTGCCAAGAGTGTAACCCCCTCGACCCGGCCTAGGCGATAGACCGAACCAAACAGGTCACATGTGGAATATTGAAGTAAATCGGGAAGGTTTACCTCAATAAAAAAACCCTATTTGTTTCTTTTATCTTGTCTAGATGCTCGTTAGAAACCTAAGTGTTTATCATCGCAGCTGAACATACACAACATCAATCAAACATTAATTAAAACTCAATTGCTTTCAAATACGATTTTAGGGACCATTTTGTAAACTTATCAAATTACAAGGGATTTCTCAAATTTTAGATTACCATCTTTAAATTAATCATGTTACATGCATCTGTGTTAAAACATTGCTCAAAACAATCATTCATGCTCACTTAATTGCATCCACGACATTCAGGGACTAAAACGTAAGAATATAGAACAAACAAAGATGTCTTTTAACTAACAAAACTTTCATTGTATCTTCTGAGGGTATCGATACGCCCTTGACAATTAGACTCACAGGTTCAAAAAAATAAAGACTCGTACCGATACCCTCAACACTCGTACCGATACACCCAAAACTAGTAGCCAAAATACGTATCGATACACCCTCGTGTATCGGTACGCCTCTCTAATTTATGAAGACCGTATCGATACACTATCAAGGGTATCGATACCCTGTAGCCTGCAATTACCCAAATTACATGTTTTACTTATTTTAAACAACTTAAAGTCAATTGAACATTCTTCCAAACACAGGGAATGAATCTAAACACCATTCACCAAGTATGTATAGCAATTCCAATAACAAGACATGGCAATTATCATCAAAGTGTTCTAAAGGCATGCTTCCTATGAAATCAAACCATCAAAAAGTTAAAACTCAAATCAAAGCTTAAACCAACATATAGAGGCCTTTTACAAGCTTAAAACCAGTAACAAAACATGCTCATAAAGGGAGTTCATACACATCTCCTAAATAGACTATGGTAACCCCATTGCCCTTATTACTCTAGTCTATAAACGAAACATACATTCAAAAGCAAAGTCTCCTATGATCCCCTTGTAAGTTGCTGACTCCAAGCACTTAATTATTTGCATTGATGGACAAAAGAGATCGTAAGCATACAACCTTAGTGAGTAAGGCTCAAAACCAAAACACCATCAATACATAAAAACCATTTCCCATCATTTGCAACCCATCATGCCCTCTTTGAAAACCATGCACTTCCTTAACAAAATAAGCATCTTAAACATCATGCAACAAGTATTAAATACTCAACAGCAAATCCATTTGCTAACACTCAACTTAAGCCTTTCCATGCATAACTACCATATGCAATGCTTAAAGTGTAAAACATGCATTTTCATATTATGTATCCATATTCATTTCATAACAATTTATCAATTATATTGGCTCACAAATGATCATCAACATACTTATTTCTCAAATCCATATCAGATACACGGATTCCCAAGTGTTGTCCGAACACTTCATACATTCTCACCGGCATCTCAAGGTTCACACACGGGAGCTACCCTCCACCGTTGTGACACCCGTGGTCGAGTATTCGGTACACCGTATAAACCCCTCAACACCACTCATCAGTAGATGTATAACCCCACTAACGAGAGATGGGACACTATACATTTTCCTCAATCGTTAGGGTACTTGGATGGAGTATTCGGTACACTCACAACACCTCAACATCCAAGGCGACATGTTTATAGTTCACTCAATCTTATAACCGACTAACTTTATTCGATTTCATTTATAAACCATTTCACAACATCACTTGCCAATATAATTCTCATTTAGTACAAACTTCACTGTTTTCAAAGCATTCACAATAAGCCACATTTGCAAGCATCAAACCATGCTTCATAAAACATGTATAAGCATACATAAAAGGATCACTTACCATGCGCATCCTTCATCAATATGACATCATAAATAGTAATTTATTACTTTAAATCATTGCTTTAAATAGCATGTAAAACACATTTAAGATTAAGTGCATCAACAAACTCATAATAGCACAATCTGAGGGAGAAAATCACTTTACTTACTTTCGAACTTAGTAAAGCGTTTCAAGCTTACACTAAGTTCCCAAAACCATCTTTAAAGTGTTTCAAAGCTGGAAAACTCATTTCCACTCACTGACTCGCGAAACCAAGATTCGCCGATGCGAATTTAAGCGTCTAAAGCCCTCGGAACCTCACCAATTGCTTCTGATGTATTCTCCCATGTTTATACCATACAAGAACAGAGGATTAATGCATCATAATGCCTTCAAATCACAAGAAACTTAAACAATCTTGCTTCTCTGCCCAAAACACCCATCCAAAACAACCGAAATCAACTTCGATTGATCTCTAAATTCATCCTTATACCTTCAGCAGCTCAAATTTCACACTAACACCTCAGAAACCAAAAATCTAACAATTAGAGATCCATCCTATTTCGGGATTATTATTACAAAACCATTATTCTCACATCATCTAACATCCAAATCAAGTTTAAAATGATTCTCAAATCAATCAAAACAGTGCCCAAACAAATTTCTTAAAAATTCACCAAGAAAAGCTAGATTAATCATATTTTCATTAATCAAAAGATGAAACTTAGTAAATAAACTTATTTAGGAAGCCAAAGATTGGGAATTTTATTAAAGAACCTTGATTAGAGGAGTTAAATGAAATCTTACCTCTGACCTTGCCTCTTCCCCTCAAATGACAAGATTTGATGAAATCTTTCAAGAAAGCTTAAGGAAAAATGGAAAGGAACTCAAAGAAATCATTGGCTAACCAAAAATATTTGAGAAAATGGAATCCTCTAAAATTTTAGAGAAAAACAAGAGTGTTTGGCTAATTGGTAAATGAGAGAAAATTTAGTTACGTCAAATCTCTTCTGACTTATTAAAATGGTCAATTTGAGAGAAAAAAGTTCACAAAATATATATAAGCTCCCTAAAGATTCTAAGTCTTGACCCTTTTTTAATTTAGTCCTTAAAAACCAATTTTGCAGTTTTTACAAAATAGTCACCAAACAAAAATCTCAACCTTCCGAAACTTATTTTCTGAAATTGATTTTACTTTCCCTCAATATACATTTAAATAGGATTTTAGATATTTTTCACAGAATTTTATCACATCATGAACTAAGATTTCTATGAACTGACTCTGAACTGACCTGAATCTCTAATCTAGATTCATCGAACCCTAAACTGCCCTGAATCTCTAATCTAGATTCATCGAACCCTAAACTGCCCTTAAAACCTATAGGCCCAAAACTGGGGCGTTACAAAGAGATACTTTAATGTCGAGTGATTTGTATAAACCACAACCTTGTTATCAATTATATAAGATCTAAATTTATCAAACGCAAATACAACCGTAAGAAATTCTTTCTCGGTTATAGAGTAGTTAAGCTGTGCTTCATTCAAGGTTCTGCTGGCATAATAGATGGCATGGAAGATCTTGCCATGTTGTTGTCTAGAATGGCTCCAACGGTAGAGTCGCTGGCATCACACATGAGTTCAAAGGGATCATTCCAATCTAGTGCTACGACTATAGGGACATTGATCAATCTCTCTTTAAGTTCCTGAAATGCTCTCAAACAAGAATTATCAAAAGCAAAGGCAACATCTGTTAAGTGGTATGTGATTGGTATGCGATTGGAAGAACACATCAAGCCCGATTTTTAGAGACCACTTGCATGTAGATCGGAACCCAAAAGCCCAAAAAAGCCACGGTCAAATTTCAAGGATTTTGAAGTCAACTGGAAGTCATGCTTTGATTAAATGAAGATTTAATTAGAGTTTAAACTTTTTAGGAGATCCACTTTAATTCCAACTTGTAATATAGTCCCTTAATCGACTTCGATTAGGCTTATATATATTGTATCTTAGCCGACTAGGGGGATACCGAGAGTTCTTGGACTAAACCCTAGTGCTTCCATTCATCCATCATGTTCTAAACTTCTCCTAAGAGTAAGGGTTGGTTTTGTTGAGTAATTGTGATATATTGCTTGTATTTGTTTAGTTTTTTAGTGTTTCCAATAAAATTTCAAAGTTTGTTTACTCTTGGCATTATTCTTGTTTTCAATCAAATCGGGAGAGGAGAGAGCAATTATCGATTTATCTAATATGGGGAGAGTTAGACTCTCGAAACGAGTAAACACGGTTTTATCCAACTTGGGCTAAAACTACTTCGGCTTAGGAATAAGTTAGAATTTTAGCGGCTAAAGGAGGCTTTAGATTGGTTGATGTTCATCCCTTGATTCACGTCGGGAGGTATTATCAAGATGTATTCGCCAATAGTTGTTCTACTTAGGGATGAGAATTAGTAATTGAAGGAAGCCTTGCCGAACTTTGAAGCATCACTTAGCCATTCGGGCAGCGCATCACCCTCTACTGTGGTGGGCCATATGGGGAGGCATCACCTTGTCAACTGCCAAGTTAGCTGAGTCGATTTTGCAGCAATTTAACCGAGACAAAACATTCAATATTCACACTACGACGCATTCCAATACCGGCCCATTCTCTCAAACTGAATTCTCAACCTTTTAATTTACTTGCTCTTAGTTTTTATCAAATCAAATTAAATCACAATCACATGTGTTTTTACTTTTACTTGTGTAGGAAGATAAATTCTGAAGAATTTCTCAATCCCTGTGGAGATGATATCTTTTATATTACAACTAGGCATCAATGTACACTTGCACTTAAAGCACGACTATTCTACATCCTACAAGTTTTTGGCGCCGTTACCGGGATTGTCGTTAAATATCTTTTTTTTTATTTTCTTGCATTTTAATTTTATTTTTAATCTCGTGATTTTCTTTGGTTTATGACCAGAGCGAACCCAACATCACCATCACGACCATTAGATCCTGAAATTGAAAGAATTGAACGTATACTTCGACAAGTAAACACCAAAAACATGGATCAGGTTGGAGACGAAAATACCTGTAACACCCCAATTTTGGGCTTGGAAGTTTAGGGTCTGAACCGGACCAGTCTGATTTTTGGTTCGAATATAAAATGTGGTTTTAGGGAAAGCCTAGTTCGGGATGCATTAAAAATATGGAAAAATATCTAAAAATCCTCTTTTAATATATATAAGAGAGTGGTGAAATCAATTTTACAAAATAAGGTTTGGAACTATGACATTTCGAAATAGTGACTAAAATGTAATTTTTGAAAAGTTCAGTGGTGACTGTTTTGTAAGGATTGAAACTTTGAATCTTTAAGGAGATAATTTACCCAAGGAAGGATTTCTCCAGATTTTTCTTAAATTTAATGACTCATTTAATGTTTAATTAATTAAAAGAAAAGAGGGAAAACCATATTTTAGTTTTCATAACCAACTTTTGCTAAATTTTTTCCATTTCATTTTCTCTCAAAATTCTCTCAGCCAAACACAATTCCACAGCAGCTTTTCTTTTGATTTTCACTCTAAATGATGAGGTTTAAATTGTCAATTGATTCCTAAGCTTTACTACATCAAATCCTCTTCATTTGCTCATTGAATTTTCAAGGATTTTGGCTCTAAACAAGGAGAAATCTACATTTAGAGGTAAGGATGTTCTTCTCCTCCAAATATTCAGTTCTTTATTGAAATTATCAAGTTCTCAATCCTTAAATTAAGTTTTATAAAAGGTTTTAATGTTGTGATCTTGATCTTGGCTTAAAACTCAAGATTTGGATTAAATCTTGAAGAAATTCGTGATGAATGTTTGGGCTCTATTTTGAGACGTCTTTTTAAAGTATTTGGATGTTTAATATGTGTAATTGAGGTTTAATCAATGCAATCCTGATTAGGTTGATTTTCCTAAGTTTTTACTTGTGAAAATGGTGGTTTTTGGGGTGATCTTGGTGTTCTGTTGTTGCTGGAGGTATAAGGACGAGTTTAGATCCTTTTTGGATGTTAATTGATGTTTAAGAATGTTTAGAAGTGATGGATCTTGGCTGGGTAATGTTGAGGATGTGTTTGGTAGTGATTTCGGTTGTGTTTGGTAGCCGAAATGTTAGATTTGTTGAGAGCAGCGAGTTTGGGTGTTGTGGCTGAAGATTTTAATGCATGATGATGCATTAATCCTCTGCTTTGATGTGATTAAAATAGGGGAGACATCTTTGGATCCTTGTGGTGTTGATCCGGAGTCTTGATCGGTGTTTCGGCAAGCTTGCGAAACGAAATCGGTGAGTGAAGTTTGGTTTTCAGCTTTGAAACCAATGTTTGAAGGTTTTGGGAGCTTAGTTTAAGTCTAAGCAACTTAACTAAGCTTAAGAGTAAGTTTTCGGAGAAACTCTCTCTTTGATGAACCATGAGATGATTGGATGCAATGTGTTTAATTTGCATGTTTAAATTCTGTTTTTGAAAGCATGTTTTAGCATGATTAATGTTGGTTTTGAAAGCCATGTGTTGAAGGATGCTCAAGGTAAGAGATCCTTGGTTTGATATTGATAAATGTGGTTTTGATGCATAGTGATGCATGATGGTTTAATAGCTTTGATTAATGCTTTAGAACAGTGGAATGTTGATGATAAATGATGTATATTGGCAAGTGATGTTTGGGTTTAAAGTACTTGAATCGGATATAGTTAGCCGGCTATAGGATTGGGTGCACCGTGAATAAAGTCGCTTTGGATGTTGAGGGGTTGTAATTGTACCGTAAACTCCATCCAAGTACACTAACGAGATGTTTAAGATCACAATGGTGGTTAAAAGCCCATGTTTGGATCTTGTGTTGTGTGTCCCGTGTTCTCGTTAGTGATGTTATACAACTACCAATGAGTGATGTGGAGGGGTTGTGATTGTACCGTTAAACTCCATCACGGGTGTTGAGGGGTTGTGATTGTACCGATAAACTCCACCTTGTATGTTTGGTAGTGTGTATGAAACGTATGGGACAACGCTTGTAATCCGCCTATCCGATTGTGTTTTTATGTTGAAAATGGTTATGAATTATCACTTGGAAGCCAATATGACATGTTGATGTTAATGAAGCATGAGATGCTTGTTGTGTATGCATTGTTGCATGAGAAATGATATTTGTGAATGAAAAGGCCTTTTAAAGGTGTTTTATAAAGTGCATTATTGTGTTGTTTCTTTAGAGCATGCCTCAGTAAGCAATTGTGCTTACGCTCTCTTTCTTGAACCAATAATGCAGAGAATTGAAGTGCTTTAGGGGCAGCAAGGAGGCTAAGAATCCAAGGAAAGGCTAAGCTCATGTATGGTGACTATTTTTACAACATTATTAGCTTTTGGTATTTGGCAATGGGAACCTAGGTTGTGTTTTTGGGAGATGTTTTGGACTCCCTTAGTTTGGCATGATGCCTATGATGTTTTGGACTTGTATTTGGCCATTTGGTGTTTGCTTTGGTGATTTGGTGGTTGGTTGGTTTCCTAAATTAGGATGCATGCCTATAGACTTGTGGATTTTCCTAATTGATGCCACTAATGTGTTTTGATGATGCAAGTATGTTCCTTATATGTATGATGACTTGTTGGCATGATTAGGAGGTCATAGGGATGTGTTTGAGTGGTTAATTGTATGATAAACCAGCAAAATCTGCATTTTCTGGGCAGTCCGTATCAGAATGGGAAATACCGTTTCGAAATGGGGGCCTGTAATGGCCTTCGTGTATCGAAACGGGTAGATGGCATTTCGAAACGGATTTGCCACTATCCAGCCCTGTTTCGAAACAGGTCTCGAAACGAACCCGCGTTTCGGAATGGTCAACCCCCGTTCCGAAACAGGTGACCGTTGGGCACTGATTTGAATGGTTTAAGGTTTGCAAGCTTTACGTTTTAGTCCTGAATTTTGTATCTGCAATTGCTTGAGTTTGAAAAGTCCGTTTAAGGTGAAATTTGGCAGGGAAGCATGTAATATGACTAATTTCATAATGGTAACTTAAAAATCAGTTAAGTCCTCTTTATTTCTAGAATTTACATTTTGGTCCCTAAATCTTGTAATTTGTGCAATTGAGCCCCTTAACGTTTTCTGATCGCTGTGCTTTTCAAGTATGCTCTTCTCCAGGGTACGCTTAGGTTTAATGTGCATCTAGACAAGTTTAAAAAGAAAAAAGGGTCGTTAATCAAGGTTGACTTTCGGGTTGACTTTGGTTTTCCCCGTGTAATCTTCGTAGTTCGGGTCAACCGTCTAGGTCGGGCTAAGGGGGTTACATTGGGTGGTATCAGAGCTGAGTTCTCGAGTAATTGGGAATGGTTGTGTGGGTGATATATGTATGATTGCTTTGTATGCTTTTTAAGTGAAAGTTTGAGGTGTGAATTGTAAAGTATGTTGCAATTGTGATGTTAGAGGGACCCATTGCCATATCAAAACTAATGAAATGAATTGTTTTTGAGAAATGAGCTTGAGTGCTTGGATTACTTACCTTGTTGAGCCTGATTATGTTTATTGCATTTGTGTTAGTGCATTGTTTAGTGAATGGGACCTCGTAGAGAGACGAGAATTAATACGCGAGCTATGGCTCAGAACGAGAATGAAGAGAATGCTGATAATGTAGTGGATTTACCTCCTCCACCTGGTGGTGGTGGTGCTGGAGGTGATGGAGCTGGTGTTGATGCTGGTGCTGGGGTCGCTGGACCTGAAGCTGGGCAGGGGCAAGCTGCTCCTGACATGACAGTTTTAATACAAGCTATTGCTGGAGCCTTTCAGGCGGAAGTAGCTGGAGCTCATGGAGCTGGGCATCAGGGAGATGCTAATGCTAGACTACCTTTGGAATGTCTGCGCAGTCTGGGAGGGACTGAGTTCAGAGGTTTGTCTGCTGAAGGTTCCAAATCTTGGTTGGAAAGTACCAAGAGAATATTGGGACAAATGAACTGCAATGATGTGCAGAAGCTAGGATGTGTGGTATCGCTGTTACATGATGATGCGTATACCTGGTGGACGACCGTTATCTCCGGAATGGAGGAAGTTGATGTGACTTGGACGTTCTTTCTGAACGCGTTCAAGCGGAGGTATCTAGGTGTGCGATACCTGGACGAAAAGAAAAGAGAATTCATGTCTCTAACGCAAGGGAGCATGACAGTATCTGAGTACGAGATACAATTTGTTCGTCTCAGTCACTACGCACCTAAGCTTGTCCCTGATGAAAGGGAAAGGTGTGAACGTTTCCGATATGGTTTGGTGACAGACGTAAAGACCTATATGCTTGCAGCTGAGTACACTGATTTTGATGTGCTGGTGGGGAGAGCGAAGGATATTGAGCAGAACCTGGGTTTGTCTTCCAGGAGTGCTGGTTCTGGCTCGGGCAAGAGAGCTGCTGAGTATAGTTTCGGTGGTGGACGGAACAAGAGAGGACGAGATAAGAGGTATCAGTCTTCTGCTAGACGTGGTGGTGGTGGGCATGGTGCGCCTGTTTAGGGAGACAGGGCGAGAGCTGATCAGAACACATGCTGAGCGTGTGGATCGCGTGGCCATTTGAGGTGTGATTGTCCTCAAGCAGCGATGGAGGTTCAGGCTCCTATTGTTGTAGCTGGTAATTCGTGTTGGAATTGTGGTTCGACAGACCATATGAGGAGGGACTATCCTTT
This sequence comes from Hibiscus trionum, assembly GCA_030270665.1. Taxonomy (NCBI): domain Eukaryota; kingdom Viridiplantae; phylum Streptophyta; class Magnoliopsida; order Malvales; family Malvaceae; genus Hibiscus; species Hibiscus trionum. The sequence goes on along the minus strand of BSYR01000010.1, from coordinate 9,421,176 downwards.
GTTGGCCTATGGTGGTCAGGGACGTGCTCCTGGAGTTGTTGCACCACAGAGAGGTCGTGGGCGCGACCATGGTAACTTCCAGCGCAGAGAGGATGGTGGAAGGAATGTGGCACATGTAGTGGCTGTCCAACCTGAGGGTGGTGGCCAGGCTCGAGTGTATGCGCAGCGAGAGGGGAGAAATGAAACGGATGTGATCGCAGGTACCTTCACTTTGCAATCCTTGTCATTACTTTCCTTGATTGATTCTGGATCTACACACTCATACATATTGCGTGAACATGCTCAATTGCTTGGTTTGCCTGTTGAGTCTTTGGATGTTGGTATGCTTGTAACTAGTTCTTTTGGTGAGACCGTTGTGACACGGAAGTTGTATAGAAGGTGTCCCTTGGTTGTGCAAAACCATGTTTTTCATGTTGATCTTATGGAATTGCCTTTCTATGGTTTTGACGTAATCCTTGGTATGGATTGGCTTGTTGAACATCAAGATGTGGTGGATTTTGAGAACAAGCGAGTTTCGTTGAATCTTGCGGATGATTATGAGGTAGTGGTGGTTGGAGAGAATGTGAAGTTTCTTGCCAATGTGGTGTCTACATTGGAGGCGAGCCGGATGCTGAGGCAAGGTTGTGAAGCCTACCTAGCCTTTGTGATGAATCCTAGCTCTAAGGAGTTGCGAGTGCAGGATATCAGGACTGTGCGAGAGTTTCCTGGTGTGTTTCCGGAGGAGTTGCCTCGATTGCCTCCTAATCGAGAGGTGGAGTTTGGAATTGAGCTGTATGAGAATACAACTCCAGTTTCCATTACTCCTTATCGAATGGCACCTAAGGAGTTGAAAGAGTTGAAGATGCAACTTCAGGAGTTGCTTGATCGTGGTTTCATTCGGCCGAGTGTGTCACCTTGGGGTGCACCGGTCTTGTTTGTGAAGAAAAATGATGGCACTATGAGAATGTGCATCGATTACCGTCAGCTGAACAAGTTGACTATCAAGAATCGATATCCATTACCGAGGATTGATGATCTTTTTGATCAATTTCGGGGAGCGGCTGTGTTCTTTAAGATTGACTTAAGGTCAGGGTATTACCAGTTGAAGGTGAAGGATGTGGATGTGCCAAAGACAGCCTTCAGAACGAGGTGTGGGGATTATGAGTTCCATGTGATGCCGTTTGGTTTGACGAATGCTCCTGCAGCTTTTATGGACATGATGAATAGAGTGTTCCATGAGTATTTGGACAAGTTTGTTGTGGTGTTCATTGATGATATCCTCGTGTACTCTCGTACAGATAAGGAGCATGAGGGGCATTTGAGGATTGTGTTGCAGGCTTTGTTGGAGAATCAGCTTTATGCTAAGTTAAGCAAGTGTGAGTTCTGGCTCAGGGAGGTTGTGTTCCTTGGTCATGTGGTTTCTGCTGAGGGGATTCGTGTTGATCCTGAGAAGGTTGAGGCGGTGATGAATTGGAAGCCTCTTAAGTCTGTTCATGAAGTCCGTAGTTTCCTTGGTTTGGCAGGATACTACTGGAGGATCGTGGATGGATTTTCAAAGATTGTTGCACCTTTGACGAAGTTGTTGCAGAAGGATGTTAAGTATGAGTGGTCGGAAGCGAGACAACAGGCTTTTGAGAAGCTGAAGGCAGCTTTGACGCAAGCTCCTATCTTGGTTCAACCTGAATCAGGGAAAGAGTTTGTGGTGTACAGTGACGAGTCCTACGTTGGTTTGGGATGTGTGTTGATGCAAGAGGGTAAGATGGTGGCTTATGCATCGCGCCAGTTGAAGGTGCATGAGCGCAATTATCCTACGCATGATATTGAGTTGGCTGCGGTGGTTTTTGCCTTGAAAATTTGGAGACATTACCTGTATGGTGAGAAGTGTACTTTGTACACGGATCACAAGAGTTTGAAGTATCTGATGTCTCAGAAAGAGTTGAATCTTAGGCAACGACGTTGGGTGGAGTTGCTTAAGGATTACGATCTGACGATCGAGTATCATCCGGGAAAAGCTAATGTTGTAGCGGATGCCTTGAGTAGGAAGGTAGCAGTGGAGTTGAGGGCTATGTTTTCCAGTTTGAGTATATCGCGAGATGGTGGTCTTGTGGCTGAATTGCAAGTGAAACCATCCTTGGTTCAGTTGATAAAGGATAAGCAGCTGTTGGATGATTCCTTGGTGCCACATGTTCAGGATATTGCTGAGGATAGACCATCAGATTTCTGCTTTAATGATGATGGAGTTTTATGTTTTGGGAGTCGAATAGTAGTGCCCAATGATGCTGAGTTGAGGCGTACTATTCTGACTGAAGCTCATAGTAGTCCTTTTGCTATGCACCCTGGTAGTACTAAGATGTATCGTGATCTTCGTGATGAGTACTATTGGGTGGGTTTAAAGAAGGATGTTGCTGAGTATGTGAGCAAGTGCATGGTTTGTCAGCGAGTTAAAGCTGAGCATCAGTTTCCTTCTGGGTTGTTGCAACCGTTGAGGATTCCTGACTGGAAATGTGAAAGGATTATCGTGGACTTTGTGTCTGGTTTACCTTTGTCGCCATCGAAGAAGAATTCGGTGTGGGTGATTGTGGATCGCCTGACGAAGTGTGCGCATTTCTTGCCTGTGCATACTACATATACTTTGGACAAGCTTGCAGAGTTGTACATTGCTGAGGTTGTGCGACTGCATGGTGTGCGGCTGCATGGTGTGCCAAAGTCGATCGTGTCGGATAGAGATCCGAGGTTTACATCGCGTTTCTGGCAGTGTTTGCATCAGGCTTTGGGTACACAGCTGAATTTCAGTACTTCTTATCATCCACAGTCGGATGGACAGTCTGAGCGTGTTATCCAAGTGCTGGAGGATATGTTGAGGTGCTGTGTGATTGAGTTTCAGGGTTCATGGGAGAAGCATTTGCTGTTGGTGGGGTTTGCTTATAACAATAGCTACCAGGAAAGTATTCAAATGGCACCTTATGAAGCTTTGTACGGGAGGAAGTGTAGGACTCCTCTTTGTTGGGCTGAAACAGGCCAGAAGTTGGTTTTAATGCCAGCTTTGTTGAAAGAAACCACCGAGAAAGTGAAGTTCATTTGTGAGCGGTTGAAGGCAGCTTCTGATCGACAGAAGTCTTACGCGGATTTGAAGCGTAAGGACTCCTCTTTGAAAGTTTCGCCTTGGAAGAAGGTGATGAGGTTTGGTCGAAAGGGTAAGTTGAGCCCTAGGTACATTGGAACATACGAGGTGATTGAACGTGTGGGTCCTGTTGCGTACAAGTTGAGATTGCCGCAAGAGTTGGAAAAGATTTATGATGTGTTTCATGTCTCTATGCTCTGGAAGTATAGATCGGATCCTTCGCATGTTATGCTTGTGGAGGAAGTGGAGTTGAATCCGGATTTGACCTATGATGAGGAACCGGTGGAAATTCTGGATTCGGACAGTAAAGTTCTTCGAGGTAAAACCATTGAGTTGGTAAAGGTGTTGTGGAAGCATCGTGGTGTTGAGGAAGCCACGTGGGAAAGGAAGGATGACATGTTGAAGCAGTTTCCATACCATTTTCCTCCAGGTAAATTTCGAGGACGAAATTTCTTAAGGGGGGAGAGTTGTAACACCCCAATTTTGGGCTTGGAAGTTTAGGGTCTGAACCGGACCGGTCTGATTTTCGGTTCGAATATAAAAGGTAGTTTTAGGGAAAGCCTAGTTCAGGATGCATTAAAAATATGGAAAATATCTAAAAATCCTCTTTTAATATATATAAGAGAGTGGTGAAATCAATTTTACAAAATAAGGTTTGGAACTGTGACATTTCGAAATAGTGACTAAATGTAATTTTTGAAAAGTTCAGTGGTGACTGTTTTGTAAGGATTGAAACTTTGAATCTTTAAGGAGCTAATTTACCCAAGGAAGGATTTATCCAGATTTTTTATTAAATTTAATGACTCATTTAATGTTTAATTAATTCAAAGAAAAGAGGAAAAACCATATTTTAGTTTTCATAACCAACTTTTGCTAAAATTTTCCCATTTCATTTTCTCTCAAAATTCTCTCAGCCAAACACAATTCCACAACAGCTTTTCTTTTGATTTTCACTCTAAATGATGAGGTTTCAATCATCAATTGATTCCTAAGCTTTACTACATCAAATCCTCTTCATTTGCTCATTGAATTTTCAAGGATTTTGGCTCTAAACAAGGAGAAATCTAAATTTAGAGGTAATGATGTTATTCTCCTCTAAATATTCAGTTCTTTATTGAAATTCCCAAGTTCTCAATCCTTAAATTAAGTTTTATAAAAGGTTTTAATGTTGTGATCTTGATTTTGGTTTAAAACTCAAGATTTGGATTAAATCTTGAAGAAATTCGTGATGAATGTTTGGGATCTGTTTTGAGATGTCTTTTTAATGTATTTTGGATGTTTAATGATGTGTAATTGAGGTTTAATCAGTGCAATCCCGAATAGGTTGATTTTCCTAAGTTTTTACTTGTGAAAATGGTGGTTTTTGGGGTGATCTTGGTGTTCTGTTGTTGCTGGAGGTATAAGGACTAGTTTAGATCCTTTTTGGATGTTAATTGATGCTTAAGAATGTTTAGAAGTGATGGATCTTGACTGGGTATTGTTGAGGATGTGTTTGGTAGTGATTTCGGTTGTGTTTGGTAGCCGAAATGTTAGATTTGTTGAGAGCTGTGAGTTTGGGTGTTGTGGCTGAATATTTTAATGCATGATGATGCATTAATCCTCTGCTTTGATGTGATTAAAACAGGGGAGACATCTTTGGATCCTTGTGGTGTTGATCGGTGTTTCGGCAAGCTTGCGAAATGGAATCAGTGAGTGAAGTTTGGTTTTCAGCTTTGAAACCAATGTTTGAAGGTTTTGGGAGCTTAGTTTAAGTCTAAGCAACTTAACTTAGCTCAAGAGTAAGTTTTCGGAGAAACTCTCTCTTTGATGAACCATGAGATGGTTGGATGCAATGTGTTTAATTTGCATGTTTAAATTCTGTTTTGAAAGAATGTTTTAGCATGATTAATGCTGGTTTTGAAAGCCATGTGTTGAAGGATGCTCAAGGTAAGAGATCCTTGGTTTGATATTGATAAATGTGGTTTTGATGCATAGTGATGCATGATGGTTTAATGGCTTTGATTAATGCTTTAAAATAGTGGAATGTTGATGATAAATGATGTATATTGGAAAGTGATGTTTGGGTTTAAAGTACTTGAATCGGAAATTGTTAGCCGGCTATAGGATTGGGTGCATCGTGAATAAAGTCGCCTTGGATGTTGAGGGGTTGTAATTGTACCGTAAACTCCATCCAAGTACACTAACGAGATGTTTAAGATCACAATGGTGGTTAAAAGTCCATGTGTGGATCTTGTGTTGTGTGTCCCGTGTTTTCGTTAATGATGTTATACAACTACCAATGAGTGACGTGGAGGGGTTTTGTTATTGTACCGTTAAACTCATCACGGGTGTTGAGGGGTTGTGATTGTACCGATGAACTCCACCTTGTATGTTTGGTAGTGTGTATGAAGCGTATGAGACAACGCTTGTAATCCGCGTATCCGATTGTGTTTTTATGTTGAAAATGGTTATGGATTATCACTTGGAAGCCAATATGACATGTTGATGTTAATGAAGCATGAGATGCTTGTTGTGTATGCATTGTTGCATGAGAAATGATATTTGTGAATGAAAAGGCCTTTTGAAAGGTGTTTTATAAAGTGCATTATTGTGTTGTTTCTTTAGAGCATGCCTCACTAAGCAATTGTGCTTACGCTCTCTTTCTTGAACCAATAATGCAGAGAATTGAAGTGCTTTAGGGGCAGCAAGGAGGCTAAGAATCCAAGGAAAGGCTCAGCTCATGTATGGTGACTATTTTTAGAATATTATTAGCTTTAGGTATTTGGCAATGGGAACCTAGGTTGTGTTTTTGGGAGATGTTTTGGACTCCCTGAGTTTGGCATGATGCATATGATGTTTTAGACTTGTATTTGGCCATTTGGTGTTTGCTTTGGTGATTTGGTGGTTGGTTGGTTTCCTAAATTAGGATGCATGCCTATAGACTTGTGGATTTTCCTAATTGATGCCATGAATGTGTTTTGATGATGCAAGTATGTTCCTTATATGTATGATGACTTGTTGGCATGATTAGGAGGTCATAGGGATGTGTTTGAGTGGTTAATTGTATGATAAACCAGCAAAATCTGCATTTTCTGGGCAGTCCGTATCGGAACGGGCACTATCGTTTCGAACCGAGGACCTGTAATGGCCTTCGTGTATCGAAACGGGTAGAGGGCGTTTCGAAACGGATTTGTCACTGTCAAGCCCTGTTTCAAAACAAGTCTAAAAAACGAACCCGCGTTTCGGAACGGTCAACCCCCGTTCAGAAACAGGTGACCGTTGGGCACTGATTTGAATGGTTTAAGGTTTGCAAGCTTTACGTTTTAGTCCTGAATTTTGTATATGCAATTGCTTGAGTTTGAGAAGTCCGTTTAAGGTGAAATTTGGCAGGGAAGCATGTAATATGACTAATTTCATAATGGTAACTTAAAAATCAGTTAAGTCCTCTTAATTTCCAGAATTTACATTTTGGTCCCTAAATGTTGTAATTTGTGCAATTGAGCCCCTTAATGTTTTCCGATCGCTGTGCTTTTCAAGTATTCTCCTCTCCAGGGTACGCTTAGGTTTAATGTTCATCTAGACAAGTTTAAAAAGAAAAAAAGGGTCGTTAATCAAGGTTGACTTTCGGGTTGACTTTGGTTTTCCCCGTGTAATCTTCGTAGTTCGGGTCAACCGTCTAGGCCGGGCTAAAGGGGTTACAATACCCGCGGCAACCTACCCGTCTACGGTATTCTGCCGCCCGACGAAAATAGAGAAAATCCACCTGCTCCCCAACCGAAAGTCCGTGATTACCTGGAGGAGGACCTTAGGAAGTTGAACACTGGTGTTGTTGATCTTAAGATAGAAGCACACCATTTTTAACTCAAACTTGTCATGTTCAACATGCTTAACACACTAGGACAGTTTGGATGATCCGCCACTGAGGTTGCCAGACATCATATGAATTCCTTATTAGACATTTGTAAATCTTTCAAGATACAGGGAGTTCAACCAAATGTGCTAAGATTAAGACTATTTCCCTATTCACTGATAGATAGGGAAAATCTTGGTTTAATAGTCTACCATCCGAGTCCATTGAGTCTTGGACGGAATTATGTCATGATTTTCTAGCTAGATTTAATCCTGTTAATTTAACTGATAAATTGCTAACTGAAATTACTACTTTTCGACAAGCTGATGATGAACCAATGTATGATGCTTGTGAATGATTCTACGATATGCTAAACAAATGTCCACTCCATGTATTCCCGGAGTGGACACAAGTCACGATGTTCTACAATGGTGTCACCACTCCAACAAGACTGATGTTGGATGCCTCAAAAAATGGCCCACTTCTTGATAAAGAGCCTGCAAAGCAATTCAGATATTGAACAGGACGACCAAAAATAGCTACCAGTTCCCTACCACCCGCCGAGGTAGAGTAAGGCGACAGGTCACTGTCAATGAGCTAGGAGCATTCGACGCAATCACAGCACAATTGGCTCATCTAACAAAAATAATGGAAGCAAGGTAAAGGAAGAACAATACCCAACATGTTAAAGCTGTTGATGCCTTTTGTGAACAATGTGGGGGAGACCATGAATTCTCAGAATGCCAGCAACTCCAGGAAACTAGCTGCTTTGTAGGAAACTACAATAGAAATAATAACCTGACATCGAACACATACAATCATGGTTGGAAGAGGCATCTTAACTTTTCTTGGAGAAACCCCAATAATGCCCTGCATCCGCCCAACCAGACGAATCAACCACAAGGATTCCAGCAGATTCTGCCGCGGTAGCAGTCGTTGCCGGAACAACTAGCAGCACCCAGTTCTCTAGAACAGACTTTAAATGCTTTTATGTCTCAGATTGGTACATATATGTCTAACATGGACTCATTTGTTAAAAAAACTTACGCTTTCATGGACAGGACAAAGATGAGGATGCAAAACCATGAGGCAACTCTAAAGTCACTAGAAACTCAGGTGGGGCAGTTTGCACAACTAATGAACACTCGACCAACAGGAGGACTACCCAACGATACTAAAGTCGCAAAGAGATGCACTCATGAGCAGTGCAAAGAAATCACAACTAGAAGTGGGAAACAACTTGAAAAAATCGGTGCCGAAGAACCAAGAGAGAAATAACCAAGGGAGCCAACCGCCTCGGCAGATGTTGATGCTACTACCTCGGCACACCCATGGTCCTTTATTTCAGCAACCAAACCTGCTGATACCCCAGACAGAATCAAGGAAAAAGCAGACAAACCTGAACAACTTGTTCCAATGCAAAGAGGGTATAGAAAACATCCAGCCGCCCCCTCTATTTCCAAAGAGGCTAAAGTAACAGAAGCAAGAGTACCAATTTAAGAAGTTCCTCGATATTCATAAACAAGTACACATAAACATACAACTTGTTGAGGCCAACGAAAAAAGGCCAAATTATGTTATGTTCCTCAAGGAGATGGTATCAAAACGAGCAAGGATATGAGAATTTGAAACTATTTCCTTGACACAAGGTTGCATGGCAATTGTGCACAATCAAACTCCGCCAAAGGTGAAAGATCCAGACAGCTTCCTCATTTCATGTGCCATCGAAAATAATTACGTAGGTAAGGCTCTATGTGATCTTGGGGCAAGCTTCAACTTAATGCCCAAATTAGTGTTCGAAAAACTAGGCATTGGGAAAGCTCGGCCCACCAGTGTAATGTTCTAGATGGCTGACCGCTCTTACGTACACCCTGAAAGAAAAAATCAAAGATATCCTAGTAAAAATGCATAAAATTATTTTTCTTGTTGACTTCCCTGTTTTTGATTGTGAGGCAGATGAGCATGCACTGATCATATAGGGAAGACCATTTCTAGCCACGAGCAAAACTCTGATCGACGTGGAGAAGGGAGAATTAACCATGAGAGTAAACGACCAGCAGATAAAGCTCAATGTACTTCAGACCCTCAAGCAAGCTGATAGAAAAGAGGAGTGCCAGCTGATCCAAGAAACCACGGAGGTAAATCTTAAACAGGATGCCATCTGCCTCAACAGCCACTGTTCAGGTATAGATTTTGGGCACCGCCTCGATAGCTACTTAGACGACTGCCTAGACACCTGCCTCAGCAGCCATCCTGGAGACTGCCCTGATAACCTTAAAGAGGTAAACTGGACTGATACTCGTCTATGTAAGTATTTCAAACCTCTTAAATACAGTACAAAAGAGAGTACCGTTGAAAAACCATCTATTGAGCAGCCTTCCAAACTGGAAATTAAACCACTGTCCGAGAAGCTTAAGTACGTTTATCTTAGACAGAATTACACCTTGCATGTAATTATTTCTTCCAAGTTGAAGCATGAGCAGGAACAACAGATGGTTGAGATGCTCGGGCGGCACAAACAAGCCATTGGATGGACCATCGCTGATTTGAAAGGAATCAGCCTGGCAGTTTGCATGCATAAGATCCCCCTAGAGGACGACCATAAGCCAACCATTGACGACCAAAGACGGCTAAATGAGGCCATGAAGGATGTGGTAAGAAAAAAGTGATCAAGTAGCTTGATGATGGCATCATTTACCCCATATCCGACATCACATGGGTGAGCCCGGTCCAATGTGTGCCTAAGAAAGGAGGGATGACAAACATCACAAACAAAGACAATGAGTTAATCTCAACCTGGACTGTGACCAGTTGGAGGGTTTGTATGGACTATTGAAAGATGAATAAAGCAACTCGAAAGGAACACTTTCCCTTACCTTTCTTAGATCAAATGTTAGATAGATTGGCCGGAAAACCTTACTATTGTTTTATTGATAGATACTCAGGTTATAATCAGATTGCAATCGCTCCGGAGGACCAAGAGAAAACTACCTTATAACACCCTAAAACGTATCCTAGAAGAATTAAATTTTGTCTCCTAAGTTAGATTAATTAAATGAGCTTTGTCCTAAACTAATTATAATAATTAGTGATTAAATTGAAAGAAATAGAAAGAATAATGACTAAAATAAGATGACAAACTGAGTAATAAATAAATGAAAGGTAATGCGTGTAAACTTCTTTGAAATTATAGGCATCACCGTGTGTTAAAGAATAAAGACACCAAGTGACTTATAATATTGCCATTTGGCATTACCATTTACTAAGGATGACAAAGTGTCATCTTCCTCATCCATTCTTTATCATTTTCACCGAAAGGAAAGAAAGAAATATAGAGAGAAAGAGAATTTCTAGAGAGTGAGGGAGATATTTAGTCATGAAATGTAACCCCTTAGCTCGGTCTAGACGGTTGACCCAAACCAAGGTAATTACACGGGGAAAACCGAAGCCAACTCGTTAAGGCTGACTCCGATTAACAAACTTTTTTTCCTGTTATCGTTTTTAGATGCGAACTAGATCATATGTGATCAACAAAGAGTAAAGGAGAAAGCACCACAACGATCGGATGTCGTTTAGGGGTTTAATTGTACAATTTAAGCTTTTAGGGACCAAAACGTAATTTTTATAAATTTCAGGGACCCTTCCAATTTTTTAAAGTCATCGATATGCAATTAATCATATTTCATGCTTCTCTGCAAAATTTCATCTCAAACAGATCATCCAAACGCATTCAACTGTATACACAACATTCATGGACCAAAATGTAACATTTCAGACTTGTAAAGGCTCTATTTAACTAATTTAACGGTCATGTATCGATACCTTGCTACCCCATATCGATACGCAGGGAGGCAGTAGCCAAAGTTGAGCAAGGGTATCAATACCCTTCCCCGAGTATCGGTGCGGATGTACAATTATGTACAGGGGTATCGATACACTTCCTTTGTGTACCGGTACACCTTTCAAAGTTTGCACAGACGTATCAATACACCTGCACCATTTTAGCTTAAGGGTATCGATACACTTGCCCCGAGTATCGATACTCATACAAGAAATGCTCAACTAATAGCCACAATTATGCATTTGACAACAACTAAACATGTCCAAAACATCCATACAAGTTAGATCAAACATTTCTAACACAATTGCATTAACAAACATCCACAACATAAGCATTAGGCATGACAATTCAAGATGATCATGGAACTATAAAACCATGCTTTAAAACACTTATAAAGACATATCCAAAATACCAACTAGAAATCCACAAACCATATAGAGACCAATTACATGCCTCAAAACACCAACTAAACATGCTCAAGGTGTCACATAACACCAAACAACTCATGAGTGGAAATCACTCTCATTGCCTCTTATTACACTTGTTGCGTGTCAAAAGTCCTATCGCAATGTAGGGCAAGTGTACACAAAGCAAGTAGTAAAGTGATACTTGGAGTATCAGATATCGTCTCCGCAGGGACTGGAAATAGCTTTATCCTTGAATTGTTGCACGAGAAAGAGAAATAGTTTAAATTGTTTGGAAGATAATATTGAAGAATAATGAATGTAAAAGATAAAAGATTCAGGGTTAAGAGATAGGCCGATATTGATTTGCTCGGTAGTGCAGGTGTTGCACTGAAGAGAAATTCATGTTCTGTCGTCGTCCCTGTCGCGGCAGCACCTGTCGCAGTAGAAGTCTATTGTTGTCGCGGCAACGATCACACAACTCTGCACTTCAAGCTTGGAAAGAATCCATGCTATGACTTTTCCGATCCCTAGGTCCAAGTGTTGTTGATGAACACTTCTTGGATGATACCTCTCAGCGTGAATCGAAGGGTGAACACCAATGTTGTTGAATTCTTCCTTAGCCACTTAATCTCGTCCTATCCCTAGGTCCAAGATAGTTCAACCATAAACTGGAGAACCCGTACTTACTCCTTTTGTATACTTAACTCTTTCGATATTAAGTAAATAGATAATCTCACAATGCTCTCCTAATACTCTTGCAAGATGTTGAAACCAGAATAAGCAAACTTGAAGTTTTATTTCATTGAACAGAAAATTCCTAAAACAATACAATCCTTGCAACTACTTCACAGAATCAACCCTTAGCCCTAGGGGAAGTTTTAGAACATGATGAGAGGGGGGAAATGACAAGGGTTTTTGGGGAGGACGGCTAGAGATGAGATATCCTTCCCTAGGTCGAATTACATGTCTTTATATAGGTCTGGGGTTCAAGTTTTCCAATAAGGTAAGAATACAAGTTCAAACTAAAGTACAACTCTATTGGAGATTAAATCTTCTGAGTAGATGCCTTTAATTCGTCCTCTTTTCTTGCTTTGAGTTTCTTCCTTGAACATTGGGCTTGGCCTTCATTCTGCTATAGGGCTCAGAAATATATAGGAGTGGTCCACGACAACCCGGCTTGAATTCCTCTATCTTTCGAGCTCCACTTCACTTTTCCCTTTACACCAACATTGTCGTCATGGCTGCCACGGCAGTGGCCACGGCATCATCTTGTTTCTCAACTTCAGTCCTGTGTTCCAGCTCTGCTCCTTCATTGTCCTGAGTCTGCCATAGCAGATACCTGCAAAAGTGGCCAAAATCAGTAGCAACTGTGCTATTTTATCTAATTGTGATGTATATGCGAATTTACCTAAATGCAATGAATTATGCTTCAATGTAGCAGATATATGGGTTAAATAAAGGGTAAAATATAGAACTTTTGCACACTCAACACACCCCCAAACTCAAGTTCTTGCTTGCCCTCAAGCAAATTTGACCTAACTAAAATTAAAAAAAAAGGCTTAATTCAGTGAACTTATCATTACCTACCACACCTGCTCTATCACGAGTAATACCTTGTTGGACATTTCTGGATTTATTCGAAACCATGCTATAGGTCTCGTGTAGTGTGTGCATGTTTTGTGAACAAATATGTTCCTAGACTCCTTTAGTTTGCTAGAATAGTTAAGCTACTTATCTGAGTTTTTATGCCAAATTTCCTTTTCTTGGAGGCAATTCTTAGGCTCCTTTAGTTTTTTTTCTTCTGAATTAGACTGTGTTTTTCTTATTTTAGGTTGACTAGAGCCTGTTTTTGGGCACCTCTAGCTAACTTCCTAGAGCCGGTATTAGGCACCTCTAGGGTATTGAGTCTAAGTTTTTTTATCTTTTCCTAGAGCCAGTGTTAGGCACCTCTAGGGGTAACTCAAGTGGTTAAGCTTTCCTACTCTAGTTTAAGGAGCTGTCATCGTTGCTGCTGCTAATCTGGAACTGCCGGCGGGCAATGACTTTCATGGCAGGTGCCAGAAGTGTACAGGGAGAGGCAGAGGTTGTCTTCTTTTTGGCTTCTCTTGGTGGCTGGACACGGGTTGGTGAGATGTGTTGGGGCTTGTCCAAAACATGTACCTCATCGTCAGAGTTGTTGCTGCTACCGATGCTGCTGCTGCTGGAAGACCTACCCTGGTCGGAGGGTCCTTCGCCAGCCTCGTTGGCCTTCTGCCTCTTCATTGGGGTGAACTCCTTGGAGAGGTTTCGGGTAATAGAGGGCTCCCCGTCAGCGTCCTGCCAGACGAATGATGAGGAGAACCCTTCGAAGTAGTCTTCGTTGAGCTCTGGCAGGGGCTCCTTTCTTTTCTCTCCTCTGGCACTGGCAGTTTGGCTGCCGCCTTCAGCTGTCGCAGCCGGTGTAGGTGTAGAGGCAGCAGATGGAGTCTTCGGTGTGGCAGCAGGGGTAGGAGTAGGTGTGGGGGCAGCAAAATATTGTTCTGGGAAGGAAGGGAACGGTACATGTGTATAATTTAAATCATTATGAATAAAATTTACCGTTGCTTTCGTGAAGTCCCTTATGAAGCTCATCAGACTGAGCTGCCTTTCCTCCATTCGTTTGAGTGTTGACGAAATCTGGGTGGAGGCATCTGGTGGAGGGGCTGCTGTCGTTGGTTGTTGTTGCTCTACTGCGGCAGGTTCTGGTGACTGGGCCTGCCGGCTGCTCTGCTGTGGCAGAAGGGTTGAAGTAGGACAGTGGGGTTGCTGCTTTCAGCTCCATGATGCTGAAAATGTTCCTCTCCGTCCACCCTTTCCCTCGGACTTTAAAATCTTCGGCAATTTTTGGTACGTTGTGACCCAAACATATAGTAGTGATGAGGTATAGGAAGACAAGGGGTCCCGATGGTCGGAGGGCGCATTCCAGAATTCCCCCCCTTATGTATCAACTAACATTGATGGATCTTTCATTTAAAATTGAATGTACAAGAGCTAACCTTGGTCGGTCGACTATACTGTTATGGGAGGATGGCATGATTCTCTTCTTCACGAAATGATTCCACAGTTTTGCTTTGGGAGTCAATTGAGTTCATTTCACGTCCATCGATGCTTTTGGTCGGTGTTCCATTCTGTCCCCTCCTCAGACAGTTCTGCCATCACCGCATCGTAGTCTGTCGGTGACAGACTATTGACAAATTTCTTGTGGTCGTCCTCCCTTTTACTCACATAGAGGCCGTAGAGGGTGTCGATGTAAGAAGGCTCGAACGAAAGTTCTTTACCTCGAACCGTCACGGTTGTAGTATCTTTGCTGTCGACGGCAGCATAAAATTCCTGGATTAGTGTGACGTTCATTTGTTCCGGCTGGGCAGCAAACCACTGCCATTTGAGAGCATGGATCTTTTGTGCAATGAAGGGTTCAAGCCCGAGGTTTCTCGTGGGTTCGGTGTAGAGAAACCCCCGTTCTTCCCACATCTCCCTCTTCTGGAAGGAACGGTAGTATCATGCGGCAGAGTCGGTGGAGGCGAAACGGGCTGGGATGGCAATATAGCTGGGGCTGCTGACTGCTGCAGCAGAACTGGAGGCAGCACTTCTACGATTTTGTCTGCTAGTCATGGTTGCAAGGGCTGTGGAAATTAAAGAAAATTTTGAGATCTAGATAAAACAAGTTGAGAGAATAAAAGTGAGATGAAATGAATAGTGAATGGGGGCTTATATAGATGGATGATTTTCTACCCGCTGGAGCTGTAACGGCAGGCGCTAATAATGGGGCCAGCTGCTACGCGTTTTTTGACTCGTCTGTCACGAGTTTCCGTTTCTACTGCGCGTCTATTACACGTTTGCGTGTCTGCCGTGACAGTTGGGTGACAAGCTGTATTTTCCGCGTCTGTCGCGACAACTGATGACAGGCTGTGATGACAAACTCATCCGTTGGGCTTTTTGGGTTGCTGTTGATATGGTGGGCTGATTCACTTCTTCTCTTCTCCTTGCTCCCTTTATTTCCTAAAAATAATTAAAATAAAATCTTAGTTCCTAAAATAAATAAATCTTAATTCCTAATAAATAAATAAAATAAAATAACTAAGTTAATTTAGGGATGCCTTGAGGGCCATCTCCTAAAGTAACTACTTCCTGCATCCGTGGGGCTTCAGTCCCCTGATAATGCTTTAGTCTCAGTCCATTGACTTTGAACTGGTGCCCGTCCTTTAAAGATTTAATTGTGAAGGCAGCATGGGGGAAAACCCGGATAACTTGAAAAGGGTTGGACAATCTAGATTTAAGCTTTCCTGGGTAAAGTTTTAACCTAGAGTTAAACAACAACACCAGCTGTCCTGGGCAGAACTGTCGTGGCATCAGTTTCCTGTCGTGCCACCTTTTGGTTTTTGTCTTTGTATATCCGAGCATTGTCGTAGGCCATTGCTCGAATTTCTTCAGTTTCATTCAAGTCCAGTAGCCTCTTTTATCCTACCTTATCCAAGTCCATGTTTACTGCCTTGATAGCCCAGTAAGCTCTGTGCTCTATTTCAACAGGTAAGTGGCATGTTTTCCCATATATAAGCCTGTAGGGTGACATTCCCAATGGTGTTTTGAATGATGTTCTGTAGGCCCAAAGTGCATCATTGAGGTCTAAAGACCAATCTTTTCGTTTAGGTTTAACCATCTTCTCAAGTAAGTTCTTTACTTCTCGGTTGGATATTTCGACATGTCCATTGGTTTGAGGGTGGTATGTTGTTGCAATCTGGTGCTTTACTCCGTATTATCTTAAGGCAGCAGCAATTACCCTATTATCAAAATGTCTCCCTTTGTCACTGATGATCGCCTTAGGAATGCCAAATCTGGAGAAAATATTCTTATGCAGAAATCTCTAAACAGTTTTGGCGTCATTTTTCTGCGTGGCGATCGCTTCTACCCACTTGGACACATAATCCACTGCCAGTAGGATGTAGAGGTTCCCACAAGATGCTGGGAACGGTCCCATGAAATCGATTCCCCATACATCGAAGATTTCGACTTCTAAAATGTTCTGCAATGGCATCTCATGCCTTCTTGAGATGTTCGCAGTCCTTTGGCATTTGTCACAGCTTTTGTAAAAGGCTTGTGCATCCTTGAACAGTGTGGGCCAATAGAGACTAGATTGCAAAACCTTGGCAGCGGTTTTGTTTCCACCTAAGTGTCCTCCATATGGGGAAGCATGGCAGTGGTAAAGCACAGCTTCCTGATCATTTTGTGGTACACATCTCTTGATAATTTGATCCGCACAATGTTTGAAAAGAAGTGGTTCGTCCCAATAATAATGTTTTGCATAATTTTGGAACCTCTTCCTTGCTTGGTAATTAAGTTCAGGAGGTAGTACTCCGCTAACAATGTAATTAACAAAATCAGCGTACCAAGGAAGTTCAGAAAACTTACCTGCCACCACGGCTGTCGCGGCAGTGCTTGTGGCAGCAAACAGCTGCTCATCCGGGAAGGTCTCCAATATGTTGGTCCTGTCCGTCGGTAGACTCTTTCTCATCTCTAATCTCGACAAGTGGTCTGCTACTTAGTTTTCTGTCCCCTTTTTATCCTTGATGTCAATGTCGAACTCTTGCAGCAGTAGAATCCAACGTAGCAGTCGAAGTTTTGCATCTTTTTTCATGAACAAATACATCAGTGCTGAATGGTCTGTATGGACCACCACCTTCGTTCCAAGTATGTATGGACGAAACTTGTCGTTTGAGAACACCACTACTAATAGTTCTTTTTCTGTCGTGGTGTAGTTCACTTGGGCATCATTCAATGTTTTGCTGGCATAGTATATCACATGGAAGAGCTTATCCTTCCTCTACCCTAGTGCTGCCCCTACAGCATAGTCAGTGGCATCACACATTATTTCGAATGGCAAACTCCAGTCTGGTGGCTGTACGATCCAGCCTGTTACCAGCTTCTCATTCAGAATTCTGAATGCCTCAGTACATTCAGTATTAAAGTCAAAGGGTCGATTCTGCTCCAATAAGTGGCACAAGGGCTTGGTAATCTTCGAGAAATTGGCAATAAATTGTAGTTAAAACCCAGCATGCCCTAAGAAACTCCGAATTCCCTTGAGTGTGGTGGGTGGCGGCAACTTTTCGATGACTTCTATTTTTGCTCTGTCTACCTCTATGCCGCAGCAGCTTACCTTGTGGCCTAGGACTATCCCTTTATCCACCATGAAGTGGCATTTTTCCCAGTTTAAGACCAAGTTCGCTTCTCCGCATCTTTCAAGCACCTTCTGTAGGTTTCTTAAACAACCTTCAAAACTGTCTCCAAAGATGGAAAAATTTTCCATGAAAATTTCCAGGAAGTCCTCTACCATGTCAGAGAATATCGCCATCATGCACCTTTAGAAGGTTGCTGGTGCATTGCAGAGTCCAAATGGCATTCTCCGAAAAGCATAAGTGTTGTGTGGGCATGTGAAGGTCATTTTCTCTTGATCATCCGGTGTAATAGCTATCTGATTGTAACCTGAGTAACCATCAAGAAAACAATAGTAAGGTTTCCCCGCTAATCTATCAAGCATTTGATCAATAAAAGGTAGGGGAAAATGGTCTTTCCGGGTAGCTTTGTTAAGCTTCCGGTAATCCATCCAAACCCTCCAACCGGTCATAATCCTGGTTGGGATTAGTTTGTTCTCTTCGTTGGTCACCACGGTTATTCCTCCCTTTTTAGGAACACACTGCACCGGGCTCACCCACTTACTATCCGAGATGGCATATATGATTCTAGCGTCAAGCCATTTGATAATTTATTTTCTCACCACTTCTCGCATATCGTCGTTTAAGCGTCTCTGAGCATCAATGGTCGGCTTATGATCATCTTCTAGGAGAATTTTGTGCATACATAATGCTGGACTGATGCCTTGGATATCAGCTATCGTCCATCCAATAGCCTTCTTATGCTGCTGCAGCATTCCAATTAACTACTGTTTCTATATTAACTTGGAAGAGATGAATACGGCCAACGTATCATTTAAACCAAGAAAAACATATTTAAGCTGCCCTAGCAGGGGCTTAAGATCTAAAACGGGTGGTTCTACAGTTGAAGGCTTTTGAATTATGTGTTCATTCGAGGTATAGTTTAGGGGCTCGAATAACTTACCTAGACGATTTCCTATCCAATTTACCTCCTCATGACCTTCAGTGTCGGATATGTCTGAGTCGGAGGAGTCACTGTCGTCGTTGCTGTCGTGACAGTCTTCCAAATGACTGTTGTGGCAGTGACCAAATTTTATGTCATGGCAGCTCGACCTAATGCAGGGTTGATCAAGGATTACTTTAGTGATGGCCTTGCACTCTTCTTCTGCATCAGCGTGTTTGATTGCTTTGAGAACATTGAGCTTAATTTCTTGATCATTTACTCTCATTGTCAGTTCTCCTTTCTCTACATCAATCAGAGATCTGCATGTGGCTAGGAATGGTCGCCCCAGGATGATTGGTGCATTTTCATCTGCTTCATAGTCTAAAGCAAGAAAGTCAGCACGAAAAATGAATTTATCCACTCTTACCAGAATATCTTCGATCTTCCCTTCTGGTTGTACGTAAGAGCAGTCTTCCAGCTACAACATGACTGTCGTGGGTCGTGCTCGTCTAATACCTAATTTCTAAAACACAGATTTTGGTATTAAATTTATGCTAGCACCTAGATCACAAAGTGCCTTGCCCACGAATTTGTCACCAATTATGCACGGTATGATGAAGCTCTAAGGATCCTTCTTTTTCTGGGGTGGATGCATGTGCAAGATAGTCATGCATCCCTCTGTCATTTTTACCGTTTCAAATTCCCCAAGTCTGGACCTTTTTGACATAGCATCCTTGAGAAATTTTGTATAACCGGGCATCTTCTTGATGGCCTCTAACAGCGGTATATTGATAGGCACATCCTTAAAAATATCGTAAATCTTTTTGAGCTGGTACTCTTGTTTATGCTTTTGTAACCGCTGTGGAAAAGTAGGTGGAGGACGGTAATCTTCCAGATGTCCTTCAAATGGTATTCAGATCTGAGGAGGCTTACGTTCTTCAAGATTCTATTCTTACTCCTCTGTCCCTTCTACTGTCGTGACAGGTGTGTCGGCATCAAGTTTCTCTTCTTCTGTCGGGGCAGTGTTCGCGGCAGGTGTATCTAAGGTCGGTTCCTCAATCGGTATGGTTTTCATCTTCGGCCCTTGTAGTTGTTTCCCACTCCGAGTTGTAATTGCTTTACACTGCTCATGTGTGGGTTTTTCTAGCGACTTCAGTATCACTAGGAAATCCTCCGTTTTGCCTTGGCTTAATATGCTGGGAAACCTGGCCCATTTGTGTCTCCAGTGATTTCAGTGTAGGCTCATGGTTAGTCATTCTCATCTCTGTTTTGTCTATGAATGACTCAATATTCTTGACGAAGTGATCCATGTTTGCCATGTAAGCTCCTGTCTGTGACATGAATGTGGCCAATGCCTGTTCCAGTATATTAGGTGCGGCTACCAGCTACTGTTGCGGCTACTGCTGTGGTGGCTGTCGTGTCAGAATTCCCGTTGCCCCTTGGTTTTGGTTGTTCTGCATCTGAGGATTAAGTGCGTTGTTTGGATTGCTCCAAGAGAACTTGGGATCTTTCCTCCAGTTGAGATTGTAGTTGTTGGAATCGTAATTTCTCGGCTTGTTGTAATTTCCAACATACATCCCTTCTTCTAGCTGTAACGGACAGTCTTCTGAACTGTGATTCCTACTACAAGTTTCACATACCTCTTTTGCAGACTATATAGGTTTAGAATCTTTTTCTAACAGATTTTCCACTGCCTTTGTGAGGTATGCAACATGTGTCTTCAGGGAATTGTCGGCTTCATAATCTTTTACAGTTATCCCTCGTTTACCTCTCCTCGCTGTAGGGAATTGCTCTTCATTCTTTGCTAAGTTTTTCAACACTACCATGTCTTCGTCGGGATCTTTATCCAACAACAGTCCATTCGCTGTTGAATCTATTCTCATCTGAGTGTGTGTGTTGGCAGCATTTTAGAATTTAATAACTTGATTCCACACAGGGAATCCATGCATCGGGCAATTCCTTAGAAGAGTTGTAAACCTGTCCCATGCCTCGTGCATTGGCTCGTCATCTTCCTGTCGAAAAGTAGCAATTTCATTACGCAATCGCTCAGATAAGTGAGACGGATTAAAACGAGATAAAAATTCACGAGTAAGATCTGCCCAAGTTCGTATTCAACTCGGCGTTAATTTATTCCACCAAGTTTTAGCTCTGTCTCTCAATGAATGAGGAAATAACTGGAGCCTCAGTATTTCCGGATTTATTCATGGTAATCGAACCGATCCACAGATTTCTTGGAACGTTTTCAGGTGTTCTCGGGCATCCTCTATTGCAGCACCACTAAATTGGCCAGCGAAATTGATCATGCTGAACATAATAGGTTTCACCTCGAAGTTCTCAGCTTCCACGTCTGGGAAGGTGGTCTCCAGTTCCACATGATCATTGATCATGTAGTCACGGCAGGACTTTCGTGCGGCCTCAGCAGCGGCAGGCCGTCCGTTCCGGTCATCTAGGGGAGGATCTTTAGGATTCCTCGAGTTATTATTATTTACCCCGTTATGCATTGTTTCTAACTGTTCCTCAAGATAATCGTTTCTTGCAATCAATTGGCGAACTCGGTTCCTGAGGTTGCACGTATATTCGATTTCAGGGTCCAGTTTGTACTCAGGTTCTTTGCCTCGTCTTGATCTGCGCATAAGCAAACGAAAAACCTTGTGAAAAGCAAAGGGAAAACAATCCCAATAAAAATAGAAAAATTAAGAAGTGCAGTAAAAGTAAGAGTAAAGTTATGTTGCCAGTCCCCGGCAACGGCGCCAAAAACTTGTTGCGTGTCAAAAGTCCTATCGCAATGTAGTGCAACTGTACACGACGCAAGTAGTAAAGTGATACTTGGAGTATCAGATATCGTCTCCATAGGGACTGGAAATAGCTTTATCCTTGAATTGCTGCACGAGAAAGAGAAAGAGTTTAAATTGTTTGGAAGATAATATTAAAGAATAATAAATGTAAAAGATAAAAGATTCAGGGTTAAGAGATAGGCCGGTATTGATTTGCTCGGTAGTGCAGGTGTTGCACTGAAGAGAAATTCCTGTTCTGTCATTGTCCCTGTCGCGACAGCACCTGTCGCGATAGAAGTCTATTGTTGTCTCGGCAAAGATCACACAACTCTGCACTTCAAGCTAGGCAAGAATCACTGCTATGACTTGTCCTATCCCTAGGTCCAAATGTTGTTGATGAACACTTCTTGGATGATACCTCATGGCGTGAATCGAAGGGTGAACACCAATATTGTTGAGTTCTTCCTTAGCCACTCAACCTCGTCCTATCCCTAGGTCCGAGATAGTTCAACCATAAACTGGAGAACCCGTACTTACTCTTTTCGTATACTTAACTCTCCCAATATTAAGTAAATAGTTAATCTCACAATGCTCTCCCGATACTCTTGCAAGATGTTGAAACCGGAATAAGCAACCTTGAAGTTTTATTTCATTGACAGAAAATTCCTAAAACAATACAATCCTTGCAACTACTTTACATAATCAACCCTTAGCCCTAGGGGAAGTTTTAGAACATGATGAGAGGGGGAAACGACAAGGGTTTTGGGGAAGACGGCTACATATGAGATATCCTTCCCTAGGTCGAATTACATGCCTTTATATAGGCCTTGGGTTCAAGTTTTCCAATAAGGTAAGAATACAAGTTCAAATCTTCTGAGTAGATGCCTTTAATTCGTCCTATTTTCTTGCTTTGGGTTTCTTCCTTGAACTTTGGGCTTGGCCTTCATTCTGCTCTAGGGCTTAGAAAAATATAGGAGTGGTCCACGATAGCCCGGCTTGAATTCCTCTATCTGTCAAGCTCCACTTCACTTTTCCCTTTTCACCAACACTGTCGTCATGGCTGCCACGGCAGTGGCCACGGTAGCATCTTGTTTCTCGACTCCAGTCCTGTGTTCCAGCTCTGCTCCTTCGCTGTCCTGAGTCTGCCACAGCAGATACCTGCAAAAGTGGCCAAAATCAGTAGCAACTGTGCTATTTTATCTAATTGTGATGTATATGAGAAACTTTACCTAAATGCAATGAATTATGCTTGAATGTAGCATAAATATGGGTTAAATAATGGGTAAAATATAGAACTTTTGCACACTCGAAAACACTAAGATGAAAGCACATACTTTTCTTAACAAATCCACTTCGATATCCCTTGCTTGCTTGTTGCCAAAGGTGCTCAATTCTCTGCATTGATGAAACAAATGAGCGTAAGCATAAAGCTTAGTGAGGACCTCTATAATGCCAAAACATTCAACAATGCATTTTAAAAAACAAATCATCATTCTTTGTAAACACATGCCTTCCTTTAAAACATGCACTTTTAAACATTTCCTCTTTCAAAACCACATGCTCGTAGCTTCATTAATTACAACAGCAAAAACCTTTGCTCATGCTTAAACCAAGCATCACATGCATTCTAGCACAAGTCTCAAGCATCACATGCTTTCTCAAATAAGCATTCATCCTTAATTCATTATTCATCATCATTATATTGGCTCGCAAGTGATCAATAACAAGAACCATATCAAAACACAACACAATTTGCACAATCAAATACGCGAATTACAAGCGTTGTCCCAAACGCTTCATACACCCTACCAGACACTCAAGGCTTGCGCACGGGATTAGACCAGCAACCCTTGTGACACCCGTGGTGGAGTTTAACGGTACGATCACAACCCCTCAACACCACTCATCGGTAGTTGTATAATTCCACTAACGAGAGCACGGGACACAAACCACAAGATCCACACAGGGGACTAGACCATCAACCGTTGTGAACTTAATCTCAATCGTTAGGGTACTTGGATGGAGTATACGGTACAATCAAAACCCCTCGACATCCAAGGCGACTTTATTCACGGTGCACCCAATCCTATAGCCGGCTAACTATATCTTATTAAAGTAACCAAAACTATTTACCATCACATGCAGATATAACCATCAACCATCATTAACTCGCTGTTTTACAAGCATAAACCACAATTTCACTTTCCCAAGCATTAACATGATTAAAACCAATTGCATAAATCATATAAACTAAAGGATCACTTACCTTGTGCATCCTTAACAAAATGACATTTAAAACAAACAACAATATTGCTTAAAACATGCTTTAAAACACTAATCAAATAACATTTAATTCAAGTGTTTCAAAACATAGCACAAGCCGAGAGAGATAATCGCTTCACTTACTCTTGAGCTTAGCTAAGTGTTTCAAACTTACTCTAAGCTCCCAAAACCACGTTCAAAACGTTTCAAAGCTAGAAAACTCTTTTCCACTCACCGATACGTGAAACTTTGCTTGCCAACGCGAAGATCACTCGTCCGAAGCTTCTAAAATTGCTTCGTTAGTGTAACCCCCTTAGCCTAGACGCCCAACCTGAACTAAGAAGATTACACAGGGAAAACCAAAGTCAACCCGAAAGTCAACCTTGATTAACCACCCTTTTTTTCTTTTTAACTTCACTAGATGCACTTTATTGACCTATGTGAATGGAAAAACACTTTAGCAGAAACGACACAGCGAACGGAACTCATTAAAGGCTTCAATTGCATACAAATGTCTTTCAAGGTTAACAAGATTTAGAGGACTTAACAAGATTTAAGGTTACAAAACCAAAATTAATCTTATACTAAACCAACATGTTAAATTTCAACTTAAACGGATCAACCAAACTCATTTAATTAAGCACATAAGATTCAGGGACCAAAATGTAAGGAACAGATTCCTGAAGCAATTCAAATTCAAGCTCAATGGTCTGGTGTTTCGAAACACAAGGTCCTGTACCGAAACGGTCGTTTCAAAACGAGGTTGACCGTTTCGATACTCGGGTGCGTCCCGAAACTCGTACTGAAACACCTCTTTCCAATAGCCAAAACGTTCCGGAACGATCCTACTCGTTCCGAAATCCCATGGCCATTTCAGGCCTTTGTTCCGAAACAGGTAAGGGCGTTTCGATATGCCTTGCCTTGCAATAGCAGATTTTGCAGGTTTATCACATCTTTCCACACTCGAAAACATTCCAATTGATGCCACAACATACATGCAACATGTTTATGCACCAAAGATCATCATTACGAGGCTAAGGCTACATCATGGCATCAATCATGCAAACATTGGAAATATAGGCATGCTCCCTAAACCACCAAAGCCATACAAAGCTAAAATAAACGTTTAAACCAAAAATCAATCCTCAAAGGCCAATTACAACTCAAAGGTAAACAACGAAATATGCTCAAAGAAATTGGCAACATCTTTAACCATCCAAAAGTATAAATCCCACCCATTGCCTCTTATTACACCAAAGTAAAGCCACATACTTTTCTAAACCAAAACGCTTGGACTCCCTTGCTTGTGTGCTGCCTCAAACGTCTAATTCTCTGCATTGATGAAACAAATGAGCATAAGCACAAAGCTTAGTGAGGATCGCTAAACAACATTCATCAATGCATTTCACACAATTTGCAAAACCACCACTTTTCAACATAAGCCTTTACATAAAACATGTCCTTTCAAGACATCAATGCACTTTCTAAAAACATGCTCATATGCATCATTCTAAAATAACAAATAAACCTTTGCTCATGCTTTACCAAGCATCTCATGCATTCTAGCATCACTTACAAGCATCTCATGCTTAACATTAATCATTTACATTATATTGGCTCGCAAGTGATAATCCATAAACCATACCAACAAAAGACACAATCGAATACGCGGATTACAAGCGTTGTTCCCCACACTTCATACATACTACCAGACTATACAAGGTGAAGATCAATGGCACAACCACAACCCCTCAACACCCGTGATGGAGATTAATGGCACAATCACAACTCCTCAACATCACTCATCGGTAGTTGTATAATTCAACTAACGAGAGCACAAGACACATACACAAGACTCACACATGGGATTAAACCATTCACCGTTGTGATCTTAGCCTCAATCGTTAGGGTACTTGGATGGATATTATGGCACAATCACAACCCCTCAACATCCAAGGTGACTTTATTCACGGTGCACCCAATCCTATAGCCGGCTAACTATATCCGATTAATTTAACCAAAATCTCTTTTCCATCACTTGCCAATATAATCATTTAACCTCATAAATCCACTGTTTTTCAAGCATAAACACAATGCCATTTCCACAAGCATAACATGCTTAACATCGTATGCATTTATCACATAAAAACCAAGGATCACTTACCTAGTGCATCCTTAACATAATGGCACTAAAATCCAGGATTTAACCATGCTTTAACATGCTTAAAACAGTAAACAAAACCTCATTTAACTCAAGTACATTTTCATCAAAAAATAGCACATTTCCAAGAAAGAGAAATTCGAAACACTTACTCTTGAGCTTAGCTAAGTGTATCAAACTTAAACTAAGCTCCCAAGACCACGCTCAAAGCGTTACAAAGCTGGAAAATCCATTTCCACTCACCGATACGCGAAGCCTTGCTCACCGACACAAAAATTACCCCTCTGGAGCCTCCAACAATGCCTCGTTGCTCCCAAATCAAGATCCCGTGTTTTCACAACATAAAAACAGAGATCTAAATGCATTCCAACACCAGCAACAATTCACAAACTCGTTGCTCACCCAAACTACACAAAATTACCCATTCAAAACAACCGAAAACTCAATCGATTGCTACGTAAACCAATCTCAGCCAACATACATCACTTCCAAACCATTATAAACATCAAAACACATCTAACAAACAACCTAACCTAACCTTATACCTCCAACAAGCAAGATTATACCATTTCACCTCAAAAACTCACTTAAACTTAACAAGAAACTCAAGGATCTCAAGGATTTCGGGATCTATGTTATCAAGACTTCATTTCAACACAATAATCAACTTAGAACTCAATTAAAATCAATCAAAAACAGAGCCTAACACAACAAGTTTCCCTTTGAAAAATCATACTTTCCTTAATGGATGACAAGTTTCCCTTTGAAAAATCTTGAAGAACTAGATAGGTTTTCTTGAAAATTGTTTAGGAAATATTGGGAGAGTGTTTGAGAGAAAAGAATTCTGGAGGAAATGAGTGAAAATAGTGTTTGGCTGAAAGTGAAGAGAAGTTCGTAGTTACATAATTAGAAATCTCAAGTTCACCACCTAAATTAATTAAATCAAAACCATTTAAAGCTATTTAATTAAAAATCACTTTAAACACATGTCATATTAAGGAAAGGCTAAATTGCCATAAAGCTCCCTATAGATTCTAAGAATTTGGCTTCTTCTTTAAAAATCACATTTTCCACAGTTTTAAAACTTTACAATTTGGTCGCTACTATAAATGTCCCGTTTCCAAAATCCTTTTTGTAAAATTGAATTGACCAACCTCTTATACATATTTTTAGAGGATTTTATCAATTTTTACCATATTTTTATCCTATCTTGATCCTTGATTTCCTTAAATCACCTTACGCGATTCGAACCATTCTCGACCGGTTCGGTCTGATGTCTAAAACATCTAGTCCCAAAACCAGGGCGTTACAACTCTCCCCCACTTAGGAAATTTCGTCCTCAAAATTTTACATGATGGAAAAAGGTGCGGGAACTGCTTCAGCATGTTTGCCTTGCTTTCCCACGTGGCCTCCTCAACTCCTCGGTGTCGCCACAACACCTTCACAAGCTCTATCGTTTTGCCACGAAGAACTTTGCTACACACATCTAGAACTCTCACTGGTTCCTCATCATACGACTTATCCAGATTCAACTCTATCTCCTCAATAGGCATCACATGTGAAGGATCCGATCTGTGCCTCCGTAACATAGAGACATGAAACACATCATGTATCTTTTCCAACTTTGTAGGCAATCTCAACCGATATGCCACAGGACCAATTCGCTCCACAACATCGTAAGGTCCAATGAACCTTGGGCTAAGCTTACCCTTATACCAAAATCACATCACCTTCTTCCTAGGTGACACTTTCAAAAACACACGTTCGCCAACCGCGAACTCAATATCCTTACGCTTCAGGTCCGTGTAAGACTTTTGCCTATTGATGCTGCCTTCAGACGCTCACAAATGAGCTTCACCTTCTACGTGGTTCCCTTTAGCATAGCTGGCATCGAGATCAACTTTTGCCCAGCTTTCGCCCAACAACGAGGGGTTCTATATCTTCTCCCATACAAAGCCTCGTATGGAGCCATTTGGATACTTGCCTGGTAACTGTTATTATACGCAAACTCAACCAATGGAAAGTGCTTCTCCCAAGAACCCTGAAAATCTATCACGCAGCATCTCAACATGTCCTCAAGCACTTGGATCACACGTTCCCACTGTCCATCCGTTTGAGGATGATAAGAAGTACTGAAATTCAACCGTGTACCCAAGGCTTGATGCAAACATTCCTAAAATCGCGCTGTCAACCTCGGATCCCTATCCGACACAATAGACTTTGGCACACCGTGCAACCGCACAATCTCAGCAATGTACAATTCATCCAGCTTATCTAAGGTATACGTAGTATGCACATGTAGAAAATGTGCACACTTCGTGAGCCGATCTACAATCATCCAAACTGAATTCTTCTTTGACGGCGACAAAGGCAATCCAGACACAAAATCCATGGTGATTCTCTCCCACTTCCATTCTGGGATTCTCAAAGGTTGCAACAACCCAGAAGGAACCTGATGTTCAGCCTTCACTCGCTGACACACCATGCACTTACTAACAAATTCTGCCACATCCTTTTTCAATCCCATCCAGTAGTACTCATCTTTCAAATCACGATACATCTTTGTACTACCAGGGTGCATAGCAAAAGGACTACTATGGGCTTCAGTCAGGATAGTGCTCCTCAACTCAACATCATTTGGCACCACTATACGACTCCCAAAGCACAAAACACCATCATCACTAAAGCTGAAATCTGAAGGTCTACCTTCCGTAAGGTCATGAACAAGAGGAACAAGAGAATCATCTAACAACTGCTTATCTTTAATCAACGAAATCAGAGATGGTTTCACTTGCAATTCATCGATAAGACCACCATCACGCGAAATGCTCAAGCGAGCAAACATTACCCTTAACTCCACAGCCACTTTTCGGCTCAAAGCATCGACCACAACATTAGCCTTGCCCGGGTGGTACTCAATCGTCAGATCATAATCTTTAAGCAACTCTACCCAACGACGCTGCCTAAGATTCAACAGACATAAGATACTTCAATCTCTTATGATCCGTGAACACCACACACTTCTCACCTTACAGGTAATGCCTCCAAATCTTCAGGGCAAACACCACAGCCGCAAGCTCAAGATCATGAGTAGGGTAGTTTTGCTCATGCACCTTCAACTGCCTAGATGCATAGGCCACCACCTTACCCTCCTGCATCAATACGCAGCCCAAACCAACAATGGATGCATCGCTATAGACCACAAACTCCTTACCAGACTCTGGCTAAATCAAGACAGGAGCTTGCGTCAAAGCTTCCTTCAACTTTTGAAAAGCTTGTCGTCTTGCATCAGTCCACTCGAAGCGAACATTCTTCTACAACAGCTTGGTTAACGGTGCATCTATCTTCGAGAAACCCTCAACAAATCTACGGTAATACCCAACTAAACCAAGAAAACTTCGCACCTTCGTCACTGACTTAGGTATCTTCCATCCCATCACAGTCTCTACCTTATGCGGATCAACGCGAATACCCTCAGCTGACACAACATGTCCAAGGAAGACCACCTCCCTAAGCCAAAACTCACATTTACTTATCTTGACATACAACTGATTCTCCAACAACGCTTGCAAAACAATTCTCAAGTGTCTATCATGATCCTCCTCGGTACGCGAATACAGAAGGATATCATCGATGAACACTACCACAAACTGATCCAAAAATTCATGGAATACACGATTCATCATGTCCATGAAAGCATCAAGCGCGTTGGTCAAACCAAAGGTCATCACTAAGAAATCGTACTGCTCGTACCTTGTCCGAATAGTTGTCTTAGGTACGTCCACATCCTTCACCTTTAGCTGGTAATACCCCGATCTCAAGTCTAATTTAGAAAACACTAAGGCTCCCCGGAACTGATCAAAGAGATCATCAATTCTAGGCAAGGGATACTTGTTCTTGATCGTCAACTTGTTCAGTTGCCGATAATCTATACACATCCGCATTTTCCCATCTTTCTTCTTTACAAACAAGACCGGTGCACCCCAAGGTGACACACTCAGCCGGATGAAAACTCGATCCAACAACTCTTGCAATTGCATTTTCAGCTTTTAAGCTCTTTAGGTGCCATGCGATAAGGAGCAATGGACATTGGAGTCGTATTCTCGTACAACTCGATACCAAACTCAACTTCCTTGTTTGGTGGCAATCCATGTAATTCTTTCGGAAAGATACCCGGAAAATCACGAACAGTTTGGATGTCCTGCACACGCACATCCTTGGTGCCAAGATTCATCACATACACAAGATAAGCCTCACAACCCATCTTCATCATACGGTTTTCTTCTAAAACCAAAATCACATTTGATAAGAATTTCACATTCTCGCCTACCACCACAACTTCATAGTCATCGGCCAACTTTAGGGTCATCCTTTTGACATCAAAGTCAAGCACCGCTCTATGCTCCGACAACAAATCCATGCCAAGGATTACATCGAAACCGTAGAAGGGTAACTCCATCAAATCCACCAGAAAAACATGTCCTTGCACAGACAAAGGACATCTCCTATACAACTTCCTAGTAACTATAATCTCACCAAAAGAACAAGTCACTTGCATTCCTACTTCAAGCATCTCAACAGGTATATCAAGCAAATGCGCATGGTCACTCAAGATATAAGAATGCGTGGATCTAGAATTAATCAAAGTCAGCAAAGATAAAGACTGAAGAACAAAAGTACATGCGATGACATCAGTACCATTGCGCTCCTCGAGCTGAGCATAAACCCTCGCTGATCCACCTCTCTCAGGTCGATGACTACTACATGAGCAATACCTCGATGCCCCTCGTCTCTCCTTTTAAAGTTCCCACATCCACGCCCACGGCCTCTCTGAGGTGCAGCTACTATAGAAGCACGTCCTTGGCCTCAACTAGCCAACAATGGACACTCCCTCCTCGTGTGATCCGCCGAACCAGAATTCCAACATGAATTCCCTGTCACCACAACAGAAGCCTGAACCACTCTAGCTGGTCGAGGACAATCTCGCCTCAAATGGTCCCTCGAACCACATGTCCAGCACGTATGCTGCTCAGATCTCACACGACCTACCTGGGCCTGACCACCTCGACCCGGAGCACCATGCCTCCCCTTAGGCTGATGTCTCTTGTCTCGACCTCTTTTGTTCCGTCCGCCTCCGAAACTATACTTAGCTGCTCTCTTCCCAGAGCTAGAACCAACACCTCGAGATGACAATCCCAAGTTCTGCTTGATGTCTTTGGCTCGACACACAAGCACATCGAAGTCGGTGAAGTTCGCAGCCAACATATATGTCTTAACTTCATGTACCAGCCCGTACCGGAAGCGATCACATCGGTGCCTCTCACTAGGTATCAGCTCAGAAGCATACTGGCTCACATTTCTTTTCGTCCAAGTATCTCACCCCTAGATACTTCCTCTTGAAGCCACCCTTGAAAAACTCCCAATATAATTTATTGGGCTCCAAACCGGTAGTGGTAGTCGTCCACCAGCTGTAGGCATCGCCTTGCAACAAAGAAACTGCGTATCCCAGCTTGCGCACATCATTACAGCCCATCTGATCCCATGATAAGGATCGTACTTGCTAACTAGGCTCCTGACGCCTCAGGAGACATACCATAGAACTCCACAGCTCCTAAGCTCCTCAATCTCTCCAAAGGTAAGCCCACATGCCCAGCTACAGGGGCCTGTACATACGCTCCAGCAACAGTAGCCTGAAACGCCCCGATGATCGCCTGAACCAATGTCGTTAGATCACCCAAACTCGGACCAGCAGGTCCTTGTTGCACCTGCTCCCCACCTCCAGGTTGTGGCGGAGGAGGTAAATTTCCACCAGGAGGGACTTCAACCCCTTGCTCACCCTGGCCCCCCTACTCAATCGCATGCACTATAGTATTCGACCTCAGCTCTCTTCTCGGACCCATAGTGCTATTTAAAACAAGGCATAACAACAAAACAAGTCAAACCATTTAGGCCAGCTGCAAGCAAGAATCCAAGTTTGCAAAAACATTTGTTTAGTGTAATAAGGCAATTGGGTACCGCCAATTTTCCCTCAACATAGCATAGCATATAATATCACATCACGCTCAACATGCCTTCCATCATCCAAAATCAGCACATGGTAACATTGCATTATCATTACGTAATCATATTCATTTTACATACGACTCACATTAATTCAGCATATCATAAGCTTCAAAATTCAACCAATTGCATGCTTTTCATACAACATACGTCATCACATATCAATTTCTCATACCAACATCCCCAATTCTTTCGAAACCTGGCTCTGATACCAACAAATGTAACCTCCTTAGCCCGGCCTAGACCCCCGACCCGAACTAAAAAGAG
Source organism: Hibiscus trionum (assembly GCA_030270665.1). Lineage (NCBI taxonomy): Eukaryota > Viridiplantae > Streptophyta > Magnoliopsida > Malvales > Malvaceae > Hibiscus > Hibiscus trionum. The sequence continues at coordinate 9,389,368 of BSYR01000010.1, read as the reverse complement.
TACACGGGGAAAACAAAAGTCAACCCAAAAGTCAACCTTGATTAACGACCCTTTTTTTCTTTTTAACTTTACTAGATGCACTTTATTGACCTATGTGAATGGCAAAACACTTTAGCGGAACTGACACAGCGAACGGAACTCATTAAAGGCTTCAATTGCATACAAATGTCTTTTAGGGACTAAATTACTAATTTCTAGAATTTAGAGGACTTAACAAGATTTAAGGTTACCAAACCAAAATTAGTCTTATACTAAACCAACATGTTAAATTTCAACTTAAACAGATCAACCAAACTCATTTAATTAAGCACATAAGATTCAGGGACCAAAATGTAAGGAACAGAATCCTGAAGCAATTCAAATTCAAGCTCAACGGTCTGGTGTTTCGAAACACAAGGTCATGTATCGAAACAGTCATTTCGAAACCAGGTTGACCGTTTCGATACTCGGGTGTCTTCCGAAACCCGTACCGAAACACCCATTTCCAGTAGCCAAAACATTCAGGAACGATCCTAGTCGTTCCGAAACCTCATGGCCATTTCAGACCTTTGTTCCGAAACATGTAAGGGCGTTCCAATACGCCTTGCCCTGCAACAACAGATTTTGCTTGTTTATCACATCTTTCCACAGTAGAAAACATTCCAATTCATGCCACAACATACATACAACATGTTTATGCACCAAAGATCATCATTACAAGGCTAAGGCTACATCATGGAATCATTCATGCAAACATTGGAACTATGGGCATGTCCCTAAACCACCAAACCCATACAAAGCTAAAATCAACATTTAAACCAAAAATCAATCCTCGAAGGCCATTTTCAACTCAAAGGTAAACAACCAAACATGCTCAAAGAAATTGGTAACATCCTCAACCATCCAAAAGTATAAATCACACCCATTGCCTCTTATTACACCAAAGTAAAGCCACATACTTTGCTAAACCAAAAAGCTTGGATTCCCTTTCTTGTGTGCTGCCTCAAACGTCTAATTCTCTGCCTTGATGAAACAAATGGGCATCAGAACAAAGCTTAGTGAGGATCGCTAAACAACATTCATCAATGCATTTCAGACAATTTGCAAAACCACCACTTTTCTACATAAGCCTTTACATAAAACATGTCCTTTCAAGACATCAATGCACTTTCTAAAAACATTCTCATAAGCATCATTCTAAAACAGCAAATAAACCTTTGCTCATGCTTTACCAAGCATCTCATGCATTCTAGCATCACTTGCAAGCATCTCGTGCTTAACATTAATCATTTACATTATATTGGCTCGCAGGTGATAATCCATAAACCATACCAACAAAAGACACAATCGGTTACGTGGATTACAAGTGTTGTCTCATACGCTTCATACTTACTACCGGCCAACACAAGGTGGAGATCAATGGCACAATCACAACCCCTCAACACCCGTCATGGAGATTAATGGCACAATCACAACCCCTCAACACCACTCATCGGTAGTTGTATAATTCCACTAACGAGAGTATATGACACATACACAAGACTAACAGACGAGATTAAACCATTCACCGTTGTGATCTTAGCCTCAATCGTTAGGGTACTTGGATGGAGATTATGGCAAAATCACAACCCCTCGACATCCAAGGCGACTTTATTCACGGTGCACCCAATCCTATATCCGGCTAACTATATCCGATTAACGTAACCAAAAACTCTTTTCCATCACTTGCCAATATAATCATTTAACCTCATAAATTCATTGTTTTACAAGCGTAAACACAATGCTATTTCCACAAGCATAACATGCTTAACATCATATTCATTTATCACATAAAAACCAAGGATCACTTACCTAGTGCATCCTTAACATAATGGCATTAAAACCAAGCATAAATTCACTATTTTACAAGCATAACATCCTTAACATGATTTAACATGCTTAAAACAGTAAACAAAACCTCATTTAACTCAAGTACATTTTCATCAAAACATAGCACATTTCCAAGAGAGGGACTTTCGAACCACTTACTCTTGAGCTTAGCTAAGTGTATCAAACTTAAACTAAGCTCCCAAGACCACACTCAAAGCGTTACAAAGCTGGAAAATCCATTTCCACTCACCGATACGCGAAGCCTTGCTCGCTGACACGAAAATTACCCCTCTGGAGGCTCCAACAACGCCTCATTTGCTCCCAAATCAAGACCCCCTGTTTTCACAACATCAAAATAGAGATCTAAATGCATTAAAATGCATTCCAACACCAGCAACAATTCAAAAACTCGTTGCTCACCCAAACTACACCAAATTACCCATCCAAAACAACCAAAACTCTATTGATTTCTTCCTAAACCAAGCCCAGCCAACATACACCACTTCCAAACCATTATAAACATCAAAACACATCTAACAAATAGCTTAACCCAACCTTATACCTCCAGCAAGCAAGAATTCACCATTTCACCTCAAAAACACACTTAAACTTAACAAGAAACTCAAGGATCTCAAGGATTTCGGGATCTATGTTATCAAGACTTCATTTCAACACAATAATCATCTTAGAACTCAATTAAAATCAATCCAAAACAGCGCCTAACACAACAAGTCAAAAAATTAAGATTTCAACCACATTTTTACAAGATTTTGATCTCCAATCAAAACTATAATGAAAACTCAACCACAAATAGTAATTAGAAGTCAAATACCTTGGGAATTTCAGTAAAGAACTTTGATTTGAGGTTGAGAATGGGATTTACCTCCAATCCTTGCTTTCCTCAATGGATGACAAGTTTCCCTTTGAAAAATCTTGAAGAATTAGATAGGTTTTCTTGAAAATTGTTTAGGAAATATTGGGAGAGTGTTTGGGAGAAAAGAATTCTGGAGGAAATGAGTGAAAATAGTGTTTCGCTGAAAATGAAGAGAAGTTGGTAGTTACGTAATTATAAATCTCAAGTTAACCACCTAAATTTATTAAATCAAAACAATTTACAGCTATTTAATTAAAAATCATTTTAAACACATGTCATATTAAGAAAACCTAAATTACCACACTCTTGAGCTTAGCTAAGTGTATCAAACTTAAACTAAGCTCCCAAGACCACACTCAAAGTGTTACGAAGCTGGAAAATCCATTTCCACTCACCGATACGCGAAGCCTTGCTCGCTGACACGAAAATTACCCCTCTGGAGGCTCCAACAACGCCTCATTTGCTCCCAAATCAAGACCCCCTGTTTTCACAACATCAAAATAGAGATCTAAATGCATTAAAATGCATTCCAACACCAGTAACAATTCAAAAACTCGTTGCTCACCCAAACTACACCAAATTACCCATCCAAAACAACCAAAACTCTATTGATTTCTTCCTAAACCAAGCCCAGCCAACATACACCACTTCCAAACCATTATAAACATCAAAATACATCTAACAAACAGCTTAACCCAACCTTATACCTCCAGCAAGCAAGATTTCACCATTTCACCTCAAAAACACACTTAAACTTAACAAGAAACTCAAGGATCTCAAGGATTTCGGGATCTATGTTATCAAGACTTCATTTCAACACAATAATCATCTTAGAACTCAATTAAAATCAATCCAAAACAGCGCCTAACACAACAAGTCAAAAAATTAAGATTTCAACCACATTTTTACAAGATTTTGATCTCCAATCAAAACTATAATGAAAACTCAACCACAAATAGTAATTAGAAGTCAAATACCTTGGGAATTTCAGTAAAGAACTTTGATTTGAGGTTGAGAATGGGATTTACCTCCAATCCTTGCTTTCCTCAATGGATGACAAGTTTCCCTTTGAAAAATCTTGAAGAATTAGATAGGTTTTCTTGAAAATTGTTTAGGAAATATTGGGAGAGTGTTTGGGAGAAAAGAATTCTGGAGGAAATGAGTGAAAATAGTGTTTGGCTGAAAATGAAGAGAAGTTGGTAGTTACGTAATTATAAATCTCAAGTTAACCACCTAAATTTATTAAATCAAAACAATTTACAACTATTTAATTAAAAATCATTTTAAACATATGTCATATTAAGAAAAGGCTAAATTGCCATAAAGCCCCCTATAGATTCTAAGAATTTGGCTTCTTCTTTAAAAATCACATTTTCCACAGTTTTGAAACTATACAATTTGGTCACTACTCTAAATGTCCCATTTTCGAAATCCTTTTTGTAAAATTGACTTGACCACCCTCTTAAACATATTTTTAGAGGATTTTAGCAATTTTACCACATTTTTATCCTATCCCGATCCTTGATTTTATTAAATCACCTTACGCGATTCGAACCATTCTCGACCGGTCCAGTCCGATGTCTAAAACATCTAGGCCCAAAACCAGGCTGTTACAGCTAGCTACCAGATCAATATCCCTTTCTATTAGAGCATCAAAAACAGAGATTCAATGCATTAAAATGTATTCTAACTCCAGCAACTAAACACAACTCGTTGCCCAACAACACAACATCAATTTACCCATCCGAACAACGTAAAACTCATTCGATTGCTTCCTAAACTAAGCCCAGCCAACAATCAACTCTTCCAACCATTAATATCATCGAAACACATCTAAAAACAACCTAAACGCTTCCTTCTACATCCAACAATCATAAAACCCTCAAAAAAACTTCAAAAACTCAACTAAAACTATCATAAAACTCAAGGATCTCAAGGATTTCAGGAATTGTATCATTAAAACACTTTTTCAACAACATAATCATCTCAAAACTCAATTAGAATCCATCTAAAACGGAGTTCATCAACAACACTCCGAAAATCAAGAATTAAACCTTAGTTTTGGACGATTTTGATCTTAAATAAAAAAATATAATCAAAACTCAGTTAAAAACAACAATTGAGAGTCAATAATCTTGGGAATTTCAATAAAAAACCTTGATTAGAGGTTGAGAACGGGATTTACCTCCAATCATTGCTTTCCTCAATAATTGACAAGTTTTTGCTTCACAAATCTTGAAGAAATTAAAGAGGATTATTTAAGATGGTTATGAGATCAAAGTGAGAGTGTTTGGGAGAAAAGAATTATGAAGAAAAGTCTTTCAGAAAGTGTTTTTGCTGAAATGAGGATTGAAAAGTTAGTTACGTAAAATGAAACTTCTCAATTTACTATTTATTAATAAAATAAAATAAAATCCCTTTTTAATCAATTATTTTAAAATTCACTTAAATCACAGGTCAAATTGAGGAAAGGCTAAATTTCACAAAAGCTCCTTAAAGATTCTAAGATTTTAACCCTATTTTTGGAAATTGAATTTTCCACAGTTTTGAAGCTTTACATTTTTCTCACTACCCAAAATGTACCACTTCCAAAACCCATTTTGTAAAAATGATTTGACCAACCTCTTAAACATTGTTTTAGAGGATTTTTGCAATCTTTGTCATATTTTTATCCTATCTCGAACCTTGATTTCCTTGAACCACCTAATACGATTCAAACAGTTTCCGACTGGCCTGATCCGATGTCTAAAGCAACTAGGCCCAAAACTGGCCTAATACGATTCAAACTGCTTCAACATCTCTGCTTTGCTTTCCCACGTGGCCTCCTCAACTTCTCGGAGTCACCACAAAACCTTCACAAGCTTTATCATTTTGCCACGAAGAACTTTCTTGTTCGAGCGAGGGATCTTCACCGACCCCTCATCGTAGGAAAAATTCGGGTTCAGCTCTATCTCCTCGATAGGCACAACATGTGAAGGATCCGATCTATACCTCCACACCATCGAAACATGAAACGCATCATGAATCTTGTCTAACTTTGGAGACAACCTCAACCTATAAGCCACAGGACCAACATGCTCCACAACCTCATAAGGTCAAATAACCCTCGGGCTAAGCTTACCCTTACACCCAAATCTCATCACCTTCTTCCAAGGCGATACTTTCAAAAGCACACGTTCGCCAACCGCGAACTCGATCTCCTTACGCTTCAAATCCGCGTAAGACTTTTGCCAATCTGATGCTGCTTTCTAGAGCTCACAAATGAGCTTCACCATCTCGGTGGTCCCTTTTAACATATCCAGTATCGAAACCAACTTTTGTCCTTTTTCTTTCCAACAAAGTGGCATTCTACAATTCTCCCATACAAAACCCCGTACAGCGCCATTTGTATGCTTGCCTGATAACTAATGTTACAAGCAAACTCAACCAAAGATAAATACTTTTCCCAAGAACCTTGGAAATCTATAACGCAACATCTCAACCTGTCCTCAAGCACCTGGGTAACACGCTCCAATTGTCCATCCGTCTAAGGATGATAAGAAGTACTGAAACTCAACCGTGTACCCCAAGCTTGACGCAACCATTCTCAAAACCTCAATGTGAACCTCGAATCTCTATCCGACACTATAAACCTTGGCACTTCGTGCAAACACACAATCTCAACAATAAACAACTCGGCCAACTTATCCAATGTATATGTAGTATGCATTGCCAAGAAGTGCGTATACTTCGCAAGACGGTCAACAATCACCCAAACAAGATTCCTCTTTGACAGTATCGAAGGCAATCCAAGCACGAAATCTATGATAATCCTCTCCCACTTCCATTCTGGAATTTTCAATGGTTGTAACAACCCGGAAGGGACTTGATGTTCAGCCTTCACTTGTCGACAAACCATGCATTTGCCCACAAACTCTGCAACATCCTCCTTCAACCCCATTCAATAGTACTCATCCTTCAACCACGATACATCTTCGTACTATAAGGTGCATAGCAACAAGAATATTATGAGCTCCAATCAGAAAAGTGCACCTCAACCAAAATCTTAAGGCTTTCCATCCACGATATCTTGAACATGCGATACAAGAGAATCACCAAGCATCTACTTATCCTTTATCAACTGAAACAAAGAAGGTTTCACTTGAAACTCAGCGATAAGCCTGCCTTCATGTGATATGCTTGACCGAAAAAACATCATCCTCAACTCCACGACCACCTTCCTGCTCAACGTAGCAGCCACAACATTGGCCTTCTTAGAGTGATACTCAATTATTAGATCATAATCCTTAAGCAACTCCAATCGTCTTTGTTGCCTAAGATTCAACTCCTTTTGAGACGTTAGATACTTCAAACTCTTGTGATCGTGTACACCACACACTTCTCAACATGAAAACCAAAATCCGCACACTCACCATCTGAAAATCCTCATCACGAGACTCTAACACTGTCTCCAATAGTTGCTTCACTTACATCAACTGTCTCAAGAATGTTTACTTACACTCAGCCAACAGACCACCCTCTCATGAAGACCCAACCAAATCAACATGGCTTTTGAGCATACATTACTTTTCCCACACAAACTTTGACTATGACAGTAATCTTACTTGGATGCTACCCAACGACAAATCTTAATCCTCACACAAAAGCAACTGCAACAAGCCATGTATAAAGCTCATTCTCCAAGCACTTACAGTCGTCTGAAAGCATATGCTACAACCTTCCCAACCTTCTTAACCACTCATCCTATCAACATATGATACATACTAGAACAATGAATCCTCTACTCAACTTAGCTAAACCTCGATTAGAACTCACATCGAAACTTCCTTCCAACTCCTCTAAGGTCATTGTCGAACCTTCATCCACTTAGAACAACCATCCTACTGTAACCATTTAAGCAAGGATGCATCGACACTTCGAAAACACATTTGCAAGCCTACAACAATCGTCCAACTCAGAGAAACTACAACACCTAACTGCTATTTCAAAATGGTTTTAACTACACATCAAACAACCTTGACCGATTCTAACCAAAACAGTCACCTCTTTACCACCACGCCGCCAACGGCCCTTAAAACACCTAGAACACCTTACTTTCTGCCTACAAAGCTAGATCACCCTCACTCTTAACGGTAAACTCGTTTACTCCTTATCCTCACATCCATCATTTACCTTGCACCAAAACAACACTTTAAACCCACAAACTACCCAAATCATAACACATCACTATCAAATCCAATTAGCTATTTGTAAGTGTGAACATTCGTATGCATGATCACCTACATGCCCTTACGAATGCCTATGCACATGTATGCAAACTTCTAATGTCATGCCATATGTGTGCATGTACCAATATATGTAATATATGTATACAAATGATTTTAATTGTGCATGTATGTCTGTTCACACTTACTAATAACATCCTCAGACTAACCTAAGAACAACCTCTTATCCCATTTCCAAACTCTTCCAGCTCCACCACTCTTATAACTCACAAAAAACAAACTACTCTAACTATTACACTTTCGTCACCAATGTTGTTTTCAAAACAACACCGATTACTACCCAACCCACTAACTATAGGACCTTATCCACTACACAAGAAGATGCAAAACCAGAACTAAACAAAGATAACAATGACAAAGATTACATAGTAAATATACATGCAATCAAATTCTCCGACTGCAACACCAAGCGACGAGTACTCTCTCGCAGAACCACCATTCTCCGGCTGCACCACCACAGCATCGACCAACACCATGAGGTCACTATCGTCTCCTTGATGTAAAGAACCATGACTGCACTCGCAATCACGAGGAGCTTCAACAGACATCCCACCTTGACCACCCCGAGCTAATACTGGACAATCTCACCTAAAATGTCCAGAGGACCCACAAGTCAAACATGATTCAACCATTGTACACCTTGCACCTCTCTGCCCTTCTTGCCACATCTGAACCCTGTCTCGGCCGCGCTCATGACCCCTTTGAGACTCAACTACACACGCTAGAGCTGGTCTCGCTACCCGAGGACAATTACACTTCACATGTCCCATCGCACCACATCTCTAACAAGCTGTAACATCCCAGCAAACCCCAATGTGTCGCCTTTCACAACGACCGCACTCCGGTAGATGAATCACCTCTCTCTGGCCATGATACACTTGACCCAAATTACCACAACCACCAAAACTCTAGTTCAGGTGAAACCTTCTATCACGAGGTCTCTTACGCTGCCCACTCTCAAGGTCAGAACTCGCAGCTCTTTTGCTTCCATTCTACTCACCAACATAAACTAAAGCCATACTCTCGTGCTTATGGTTATCCGAAGACTTATCTCCAAGATATCTCTTTCTAAAAGCTTCTTGGAAGAATTCCTAATCCACTTCATTGATATTTAGCGCTGCTGACACAATTCTCCACCAACTACAAACATCATCCCACATTAACGAGACAATGCTTCCCAACTTACATGCATTGTCACATCCTTCCTGATCAATGATTGGGATCATACTAGCTAACCAAGCCTTGAACGCCTCTTTAACCCCCTTAGCCTGGTCTAGACGGTTGACCCGAACTGAGGTGATTACACAGGGAAAGCTGAAGCCAACTCGTTAAAGCCGACTCTGACTGACGACCCTTTTTATCTTTTATAAATGCAACTTAAGTCCTATGTGATCACCCAAGAGCATAGGAAGAAATGGCACAGTGATCGGATTTCGATTAGGGGTTTAATTGCACAAACTAGACATTTAAGGACCAAAATATAATTTCTGCAAATAACAAGGACTTATCTGATTTTAAATTTACCTCTGTTCAATTAGTCATATTTCATGCTTCTCTATAAATTTTCATCACAATCCGACTAACCAAACACATCCAATTGCATTCGTGAAGATCAGGGACTAAAACGCAACGTTTCAAAACATCCTCAACTGAGGTTTAACCAACTTAACGACCCATGTATCGATACACCTAAGGAGGGTATCGATACACCCTCGATGGTCAAACTTCCCAGCCTTGCGTCACCAGATCGTATTGATACACTGAGGTACCGTATCGGTACACCCTCGTCCAGTGACTAAAGAGGGTATCGATACGACCTCGTGTAACCGTACGCCCCCCACAAATCAAGCAGGCAGTATCGATACGCTCTGAGGTGTACCGATATGTTGCAGTCTGCAAATGCCCAAAATTTAGATTTTGAACCCCAACGACCCATCCAAACCATTCCAACAAATAGTTAAACATGCTTGCACACCAATATACATCAACACTCAAAGGTACAAGCTAAGGAAAAACGTCTAACATCATCATCATCATCAAAATTGACTTCTAAAGCATGCTCCCTAAGAGTCAAACACACCAAAAGACCATAAGCATCCCAAAAGGCAAGGTAAATCATCAAAACCAATATAGTGGCCTTTTACAAACCAAATAAACCATATAAAACTTGCATCAACAACATGGAGTCCAAAAACACATCTCCCAAAACAAACCATTAAATCCCATTTCCATATATCATTACTAGATTAAACGCATAACAACGTACTTGAGCTTATCTATTCCTTAGATCCTCTTAGGCCTCCTTGCTGCCCAAAATATCTTAATTATCTGCATTGTTGGTAAAAGAGAGCATAAGCACGATAGCTTAGTGAGGCATGCTCTAAAAACACCAACATAACAATGCAAGCTTTTTAAAGCACTATCTCGAAAACCATTTCTAAACCATGGTCTTTCTATCTCATGCTTGAAAACAATTTCAAAGCAAATTTCCATTTGAAAATCACATGTACCATCTATCTATTTATCTCATGCATTCAACCAATGCAAATCTCAAGGCAAAGCCACACACATGCTTGATATTCAAAAGCATTTCATAAATCTCAAAATCTCATATGCATTTCTCATAGCATAAAAATCATTTCATCATTGGTACATGTGAATCAAATACATTCTCATATATTGGCATTTCATATTCTATCTTTACTCGGATATGCGGATTAGCTTGAAATAGAGCCAAGTCTTACCCCGGTGGAATCTCACATCATCGGATTCTCATGGCGGTATCTCTCTTCGCCACAAAGCTTGGGTGTTTCACCAAGACCTACCCCGATGGTATCTCTCATCGTCAGATTCTCACTTTGAATCGGGATGACACTACCCCCATTGCCCGACTCCAAAGAACACATACGAATTTTTAGTTTATGGTACACTTTACATCCTATTGGTTGACCGATTATATCTGGTAATCATCTCATTATTTATGCCAATATATTACATTAAAATCATCATCTCACCTACTGTTTGATGCAACATTTCTAAAATCAATCTCATCCCATTTCAAACCACAACTCATGCATAGCATTTAGTCAAAATCTCAAAACTCTTCACAATGTCATTCTATCTCATGGGATCAATATGAAACATCATTTCATGTCATAAATCATGCATAAAACAGTATAAATTTGTCTATCTCAAATCAAGAGAATGTGAAAAGCATTTAGGGGCATCAACCACTTTTTGAGAGCGAATTTAAACATACTTACTTCCGGACTTAGGATGGTGTTTCAAATCAATCATAAATCCCCAAACCTTGTTTCCTTGCCCTCAAGGACTTCTAAAACCATTTGAACTCACTGAAAATGTTTCGCTTGCTTGCCGAAACAATTTCTAAGCTTCCGGCACTTCTAGATCAACACCAAATGTGCCCAAAGATGTCTCCCCCGTTCATTACACATAAGAGCAGAAGATTAATGCATCATTGTGCTTCAAAATTGTATCCCCTTAGCCCGGTCTAAACGGTTGACTCAGACCGAGGAAATTACACGGGGAAAATCGAAGCCAACTCGTTAAAGCCGACTTCGGTTAACAACCCTTTTTTTCTTTTCTAACTTTTCTAGATGCAACCATAGTCCTACATGATCAACAATAAGCACAGGAAGAAACAGCACATCGATCAGATCTCGATTAGGGATTTAATTGAACAAATTAGACTTTTAGGGAACAAAACGTAAATTTTGCAAATTACGAGGACATCACAAATTTTAAGGTTACCATTATTCAATTAGCCTCATTTCATGCCACTTTGTCAAATTTCAATGCAATCAGTCATTCCAAACTCATTCAATTGCATCCATAAGTTCGGGGACTAAAATGAAACAAAAACAAACTTATGAAGATGCCTTTTAACAGAATTAACAGTCGCGTTTCGATACGCTTGTGACCATATCAATACGCGAGATGGGAGTGAATAAAGTCATAGATAGTGTATCGATACGCTTCCCCGCGTATCGGTACGCCCTTCAAGCCCGTACTGAAACGCTTCCCAATCGTACCGAAACGCATGTGTAATAAAGCACTGATTTGGCTTACGCATATCGATACAGGAGCCCGTGTATCAATACGCATACCAGAACTGTCTTGAAAACAGCCTGAAAAACACTTCACCCCTCAACAAATCATACTCAAATCATACATACATGCTATTGGCACCCATACAAACATATAGACATGCAATTTCCAACGTATAACAACATTTGATTGACTTTCTCATGCATAACAAGACAATTCATGAAGCATGCTTATGAAACAATCACGAACATACCAAAAGGTAACATAAAGCACCAAAACAACCATAAAGGCCTCTTATAAACCACATATACCATATTAAACTTGCAACAACCACAGGGAGTTCAAAATACATCTCCCAAAACAAACCATAGATCCCCATTGCCAATTATCATTACTAAAGTAAACGTAAAACATCACCATACTTGAGCTTTTCAAATCCTTGGAAATCCTTAGCCTCCTTGCTGCCAAAAGTGTCACAATTATATGCATTGTTTGTAAAAGAAAGCGTAAGCACATTTGCTTAGTGAGGCAAGCTCTAAAAACACCAACATGACAATGCAACCATAAAACTTATTATCAAAAACAATTTTCTACAACATGCTCTTTCTAACACATGCTTGAAAACCTTTCAAAGCAAATCCTCATTTGAAAATCACATGTACCATCGATCTAACTCATGCATTCAACCAATGCAAATCTCATGGCAAAGCCATACACATGCTTAATGAAATTAAAGCAATTCATAAACCTCAAATCACGTATGCATTTCTCATAGCATAAAGCATCTCAACATTTGGTACATGTGAATCAAATACAATCTCATATACTGGCATTTCATATTAAATCTTTACTCAGATATGTGGATTAGCTTGACTTAAAGCCAAGTCCTACCCCGGTGGAATCTCACATCACCGGACTCTCATGGCAGTATCTCTCTTCGCCACAAAGCTTGGATGTTTCACCAAGACCTACCCCGATGGTATCTCTCATCATCGGATTCTCACTTTGGATCAGGATGGCACTACCCCCATTGCCCGACTCCAAAGAGCACGTACCAATTTTTAATTTATAGTGCACTTTAATCCTATTGGTCGACCAATTATATCCGGTAATCATCTCATCATTTATGGCAATATATCACTTTAAAATCATCATCTCACCTACTGTTTTGATGTAACATTTCTCAAATCACTCTCATCCCATTTCAAACCACATTTCATGCATTTCATTTAATCAAAATCTCAAAACTCTTAACATAATCATGCTATCTCATGGGATCAACACATAACATCTTTTCATGTTATAAATCATGCACAAAACAGTAGGAATTTGTCTAACGCAAATAAAGAGCATGTTAAAAGCATTTAGGGCATCAACCACATATCGAGAGCAAAACATGCCATACTTACTTCCGAACTTAGGATGGTGATTCAATCCAATCCTAAATCCCCAATTCGTGTTTCCTTGCCCCTCAAGGACTTCTAAAAACCATTCGCACTCACCAATTACCTTTCGCTTGCTTGCCAAAACGATTCCTAAGCTTCCAGCACTTCCGGATCAACACCAAAAGCGTCCGAAGATGTCTCCCTTGTTTATTACACATAAGAGCATAGGATTAATGCATCATCATGCATTGAAATCACCAGCCACTCATTCAAACTCGTTGCACTAATCAATAACACCATTTCGGCTATCCGAAATAACCGAAATCACCTCCAAACTTTTTCAAATCAAAGCGCAGCCAAGATCTATCAATTCTAACCACTTCTAAACCCTAATCAACATAAAAAATCATCACAAACACGTCCTCCTATCTCCAGAAATAGTAGATCGCCAAGAACACCCCAAAACCCACAAATCTAATATATAAAACTTAGGAACCCGAGCCTATTCGGGATTTACTTGTTAAAACCTCATTCTCAACATCAAAGATCATCCAAAACAGGATGGAATTCAACCTCAAAACAGAGTTTAACTCAGAAATGCGAAAATCATAAAAATCACCTCAAGAACCATTTCTTGATTATAACATTAAAACAACTTAAAGATCATTAACAAAGGATTGATAACTTGGGAATTTCAGTAAAGAACTGACCATTAGAGGAGAAGGACGAAGCTTACCTCTAATGGTTGATTTCTCCTTAATTTGGGCAAGATTTCTTGAAAATCCAAAGTGAAAACAAAAAGGATTTGATGAAGAAAAGGATGGAAATCCTTAGGAAGATGAAATCTCAGCAAAAGAGATGAAAACCAGAGATTAATTGATGAGGGAAATGTGTTTGGCTGAGTGGAAGTTGAGAGAAAATGAATAGAGGGAAATGTATCGTAAAGTAGTTATAAAAAGTCAACATAAGATTTTTCTTTTAATTCCTTTAATTAAATCAGTATTAAAACTCAAAAATTAAAGAGAAATCTGATGAAAAACAATTTTGTAAAATTAGCTCCTTAAAGATTCAAAGTTTCAATCCTTTACAAAACAGTCACTAGTCAACTTTTGCAAAAACTGTAATTTGGTCACTACACCAACATGTAATATTTCCAAATCACATTTTGTAAAATTGTTTTCACCATTAACATTTATATAATAAATGAGAATTTTTATATATTTTTCCATATTTTTAAAGCATGCCGAACTTGGTGTTCCCTAAACCACCCCTAAAGGGTTCGAACCGTTCCCGACCAGCCCAATTCAACTCCTAAAATATCTAGGCCCAAAACCAGGGTGTTACAACTCTCCCCCACTTAAGAAATTTCGTCCCCAAAATTTACCTGGTGGAAAAAGGTAAGGAAATTGCTTCTTCATGTCATCCTTCCTTTCCCATGTGGCTTCTTCAACGCCACGATGTCTCCACAAGACTTTAACCAGCTCGATGGTCTTACACCGGAGAACCTTATCTAGAATCTCAACGGGCTCTTCATCATAAGTCAAGTCAGGCTTCAGCTCAACCTCTTCTACATGCATAACATGCGAAGAATCCGATCGATACCTCCGAAGCATGGATACATGAAACACATTATGTATCTTTTCCAACTCTAAAGGCAGTCTCAGCTTGTAAGAACCTGGACCCACACGTTCTATCACCTCATATGGTCCAATGAACCTCGGACTCAATTTGCCCTTTCGGCCAAATCTCATCACCTTCTTCCAAGGTAAGACTTTCAGAAACAAACGTTCGCCAACCGCGAACTCTATCTCCTTACGCTTCAAATCAACATAAGACATTTTCCGGTCTGATGCTGCCTTCAAACGCTCTCAAATGAGCTTCACCTTCTCGGTGGTTCCTTTCAACAAAGCTGGCATCAAAACTAACTTTTGTCACGTTTCAGCCCAACACAGGGGGGTCCTACACTTTCTCCTGTATAAATCCTCATAAGGTGCCATTTGAATGCTTGTCTGGTAGCTATTATTATAAGCAAACTCAACCAAAGACAAGTGCTTCTCCCAAGAGCCTTGAAACTCACTAACACAGTACCTCAACATATCCTCAAGCACTTGGATAACACGCTCCGATTGTCCATCCATTTGCGGATGATACAAAGTATTGAAATTCAGTCGTGCACCCAAAGCTTGATGTAAACATTCCCATAACCTTGTTGTGAACCTCATATCTCTATCCGACACTATAGATTTTGGCACCCCATGCAATCGTACAATCTCATCAATGTACAACTCAGCTAGCTTATCCATTGTATACGTAGTATGCACCAGTAAGAAATCTGCACACTTCGTGAGGCGATCCACAATTACCCAAATAGAATTTTTCTTCGATGGCGACAACGGCAACCCAGACACGAAGTCCATGGTAATCCTTTCCCACTTCCATTCTTGGATTCTCAACGGCTGCAACAACCCAGAAGGAACCTGGTGTTCAGCATTAACCCGCTGACAAACCATGCATTTGCTAACAAACTCGACAACATCTCTCTTCAACCCCACCTAGTAGTACTCATCCTTCAAATCACGATACATCTTTGTACTACCAGGGTGTATAGCGAAAGGACTACTATAAGCTTCAGTCAGAATAGTGCGCCTCAACTCCACATCATCCTGCGCCATTATCTGACTCCCAAAACATAAAACACCATCATCACTGAAACTGAAATTCGAAGGCCTTCCTTCTGTAATATCCTGAACATGCAGTACAAGAGAATCATCAAGAAACTGCTTATCTTTTATAAACTAGACTAAAGATGGCATCACTTGTAACTTAGAAACAAGACCACCATCTCACGATATGCTCAAACAAGCAAACATCGCCCTCAACTCCACCGCCACTTTCCTGCTCAAAGCATTGGCCACAACATTGGCCTTCCCCGGGTGATACTCGATCGTTAGGTCATAGTCCTTAGGCAATTCCACCCAACGTCGTTGCCTGATATTTAGCTCCTTTTGAGACATAAGATACTTCAAACTCTTGTTATCTGTGTACACAATACACTTCTCACCATATAGATAATGTCTCCAGATCTTCAAAGCGAATACCACTGCCGCTAACTCAATGTCATGAGTAGGATAATTACGTTCATGCACCTTCAACTGTCGCGATGCATAAGCTACCACCATACCTTCTTGCAACAGCACACATCCCAACCCCACATAGGATGCATCACTATACACCACAAACTCTTTTCCTGATTCAGGTTGAATCAAGATAGGAGCTTACGTCAAAGCTTCCTTTAACTTCTCAAAAGCCTGTTGTCTCACTTCCGTCCACTCAAACTTCACATCTTTCTACAATAACTTCGTCAAAGGAGCAGCAATCTTGGAAAACCCATCCACAAACCTTCTGTAGTAACCCGCCAAACCAAGGAAACTACGAAATTCATGAACAGACCTAGGAGGCTTCCAATTCACCACCGCTTCAATGTTCTGAGGATCAACACGGATTCCCATGGCCGAAACCACATGCCCAAGGAAAACAACCTCCTTCAACCAAAACTCACATTTACTCAGCTTAGCATAAAGTTAATTCTCTAGCAGCACTTGTAATACAATCCTCAAATGTTCCTCATGCTCCTCCTCGGTACGAGAGTATAAAAGGATATCATCGATGAACACCATGACGAAATTATCCAAAAACTCATGAAACACCTTGTTCATCATATCCATGAAAGCAGTAGGAGCATCTGTCAAACCGAACAGCATCACCAGAAATTCATAATGCACATATCTCGTTCGGAAAGTTTTCTCCGGCACATCAACATCTTTAACCTTCAACTGATAATATCCCGACTATAGATCAATCTTTGAGAACACAGTCTCTCCAAAAAACTGATCGAAGAGATCATCAATCCTTGGTAAAGGATATTTATTCTTGATAGTCAACATATTCAGCTGACGATAATCAATGCACATTCTCATCGTGCCATCTTTCTGCTTCACAAAAAAACTGGTGCACCCCAAGGCGAAAAACTAGGTCGGATAAAACCCAGATCCAACAACTCCTGAAGTTGCGTCTTCATCTCCTTTAACTCATTTGTTGCCATTCGGTAGGGGCGATTGACACCGGAGATGTGTTCTCATATAACTCGATTACAAACTCAACCTCTCGACTAGGCGGAAAACCAGACAGCTCCTCCGGAAATACCCCAGGGAATTCACGCACCGTCCTTATATCCTGCACCTGTACTTCCTTCGTGCTCGGATTCATTACAAAAGCCAAATAAGCTTCACATCCTTGACGTAACAATCGGCTTGCTTAAAGCGTCGAAACCACATTAGATAAGAACTTCACATTCTCTCATACCACAACAACTTCATAATCATCAGCAAGTTTCAGCGAAACTCTCTTATTCTCGAAATCCACAACCGCTCTATGTTCAACGAGGCAATCCATACCAAGGATTATATCGAATCCATAGAAAGGCAACTCCATAAGATCCACCAAGAACACATGTTCTTGTACCTTTAAGGGACATCTCCTATACAACCTCCTTGTTACTATCGTTTCACCAAAAGAGCTAGTTACACGCATACCCACATCCAACGACTCAACAGGCAAACCAAACATTTGAGCATGTTCACGCAATAGTTACAAGTGTGTAGATCCAGAATCAATCAAGGAAAGTAATGACAAAGATTGCAAAGTAAAGGTACTTGTAATTACGTCCATGTCATTCCTCCCTTCATGATGGGCGTACACTCTAGCCTGGCCACCACCTTCAGGCAGAACGGCTACAACGTGTGCCACATTCCTCTCTCCGTCATCCCTACGCTGGAAATTACCTCGGCCGCACCCACGGCCCCTATGTGGCTCAGCTGCTGTTACCGGAGCCTGCCCTTCTCGTCCCGACTGAGGACAATCCCTTTTCATGTGTTAACGGGAACCACAATTCCAGCACGTACCGACAATGCTCAAGCACTCTCCTGTGTGTCTCCTACCACACCGGTTACATTCAGGGTACGGACAAAAGCATTCGACCCTTGCTGACCTCTCCCATGATTACCTCCTCCACGTCTAGCATCCAAGTGTGACCTCCTATCTTTAGGTCTCTTGAACCGATCCCTTCCAAGATCACGATCCGCAGGTCGCTTCCCCGAGCTAGATCCTCTCGTTCGACTTGCCAGACCAAGATTCAGCTCGATATCCTTGGCTCGAGTGACCAAGACATCAAAATTGGTATAGTCTGATGCAAGCATATAAGTTTTCATGTCAGCCACCAACCCATATCTGAACCGCTCGCACCTCTCCCGTTCACTCAGGACCAACTCTGGCGCATACTGGCTAAGGCGTACAAACTGTACTTCATAATCTGCCACTGACATGCTACCTTGTACTAGGGACATAAACTCCTTTTTCTTCTCGTCCAGATAATGTACTCCCAAATATTTCCTCTTGAAAACGTTCAGAAAGAACGTCCAAGATACCTCAACGTCCTCTAAACCAGCAATAGTTTTCGTCTACCACGTGTAGGCATCACCATGCAAGAGAGATACGATGCACCCCAGTTTCTGGACATCATTACAGTTCATTTGTCCAAGGATTCTCTTGGTACTTTCCAACCAAGACTCGTAACCCTTAGGGGTCAATCCCCTAAACTCAATCCCTCCCAGACTACGGAGTCGCTCCAGAGGCAAACTCGCACCAGAACCAGCCTAAGGTGCAGCCACATGAGCTCTAGCTACAACCGCCCGAAAAGCTCCAGCAATAGCTTGTATTAACACTGTCATATCAGGAGCAGCTTGCCCTTGTGCTCCCTCGGGTCCAGCAACCCCTATTACGGCTCCCACAGCATCGACCCTCGCTCCACCACCACTAAGAGGTCCACCAGGAGGAGGAGACGGTAGATTCTTGACACGCTTGTCATTCTCATTGGTTTCATTCTCGACTGCATTAAGCATGTTCATTCTATGCTCTCTACGTGGCCTCATTTCAAAATAATGCAACTAGCAAAAATGCAATAAATTACAGTTAGGCATTATAAGGCAAGAAATCCAAGGTGCTCAAGTTCATTTTCAAAACAATTCTTTCCAATAGTAATGATATGGCAATGAGTTCCCCATCTATATCCCCAAACATAACATAACATCCCAATTTCATCTTAATCCACTAACTTGCATGCATTGCACCTCATTAAAGCTAAAGCATCGAACAATCACACAACATGCTTTCACAAAGAGTCATAACCATTCATATTAACACCTATCAACCACTTACCAAGCCCCAATTATTCGCAAACATGGCTCTGATACCAACAAATGTAACCCCCTTAGCCCGGTCTTGACGGTTGACCCGGACCGAGGTAATTATACGGGGAAAACCAAAGCCAACTCGTTAAAGCCGACTCCGGTTAACAACCCTTTTTCTTTCTTTTTAACTTTTCTAGATGCAACATTAGTCCTATGTGATCACCAATAAGCACAGGAAGAAACAACATAGCGATCGGATCTCGATTAGGGATTTAATTGAACAAATTAGACTTTTAGGGACCAAAACATAAATTTTGCAAATTACAAGGACCTTGTTGAGTGTGTAAAAGTTCTATATTCTACCCCCTATTTAACCCATGTTTCTGCTGCATTCAAGCATACTTCACCGCATTTAGGATAGATTTTAATTATAAATCACAATTATATAAAAAGGCACAGTTACTGCTGATTTTGGTTACTTTTGCAGGTAACTGCTGTAGCAGACTCAGGGCAGTGGAGAAGTAGAGCTGGAACACATGACTGAAGTCGAGAAGGACGATGCTACCAAGCCGCTGTCATGGCAGCCAAGGACGAAAGCAATGGTGAAGGGAAAAAGTAAAATAGAGCTCGACAAAAAGAGGAAAATAAGCCGGTCTGTCATGGAGCACTCCTATATTTTTTCGAGCCCTAGATCAGAATGAAGGCCAAGCACAAGGTTCAAGGAAGAAACTCCAAGCAAGAAGAGAGGACGAATTAAAGACATCTACTTTGAAGATTTAGTCTTTAATAGAGTTGCACTTTAATTTAAACTTGTATTCTTGCCATATTAGAAAACTTGAACCCAAGGCCTATATAAAGGCATGTAATTCGACCTAGGAGAGGACATCTTATTCTCTAGCCGTCTTCCCCTAAACCCTAGTCGTTTTCCCCCCTCTCATCATGTTCTAAACCTCCCCTAGGGCTAAGGGTTGATTCTGTAAAAGTAGTTGCAAGGATTGCATTGTTTTAGGATTTTTTCTGTTCAATAAAATAGACTTCAAGTTTGCTTATTCTGGCTTTCAACATCTTGCAAGAGTATCGAGAGAGCATTATGAGATTATACATTTACTTAATATCGGGAGAGTTAAGTATACAAAAGGAATAAGTACGGGTTCTCCAATTTATGGTTGAACTATCTCGGACCTAGGGATAGGACGAGGTTAAGTGGCTAAGGAAGAATTCAACAACATCGGTGTTCATCCTTCGATTCACGCCGGGAGGTATCATCAAAGATGTGTTCATCGACAGACTTGGACCTAGGGATAGGACAAGGCACAACAGAGATTCTTCCCAAGCTTGAAGTACAGAGTTGTGTGATCGTTGCCGCGACAACAACAGACCGCTGCCACCGCAAGTGCTGCCGCAACAGGAGCAACGACAGAACAGACAGTCCTAGACATTGCAACACCTACACTACTGAGCAAATCAATACCGGCCCATTCTCTCCATCCTGATTTCTTTAATCTTTTATCTTCAGTATTCTTTAATATTCCCTTGCAAACAATTAAAATTATCATCTTTCTTGTGCAGCAATTCAAGGTTAAGGCTATTTCCAGTCCCTTTGGATTCGACATCCGATACTTCGTGTATCACTTTACTACTTGCGTCGTGTACACTTGCACTCTATTGCGATAGACTCTTTTACACGCAACAAGTTTTTGGCGCCGTTGCCGGGGACTGACAACATAGTTTTACCCTACTTTTACTGCACATTCTTTTTAATTTTTCTGTTTTTACTTGGCTTGTTCACCCTGTGCTTTTCACAAGGTTTTCCGTTTACTTATGCGTAGATCGAGACAAGGAAAGGAACATAAGTATCAGCTAGATCCTGAAACCGAACGCTCGTGCAATCTTAGGAACCGACTCCGACTCTTGTTAGCCAAAAATGATTACCTTGAAGAACAGTTAAAGGCCACGAACAACCAAGGGAATCCCCAAGGTCCTGAAGATCCTATCGGAGATGGAGGAAACGGACAGCCTGTCGTTCCTCCTGCTGCTGAGGCCGCACGCCGGTCATGTCATGATTACATGATCAATGATCATGTGGAACTAGAGACCACCTTGCCAGACGTGGAAGCTGAAAATTTCGAGCTGAAACCTGTCATGTTCAGCATGATTAATTCCGCTGGCCAATTTAGTGGTGCTGCTAGAGAGGATGCTAGGGAATATCTGAAAACGTTCCAGGAAATCTGTGGTTCGTTTAGACTACCAGGAGTAAATCCAGAGATACTGAGGCTTCGGTTATTTCCTCATTCATTGAGGGACAGAGCTAAAACTTGGTTTAACAAACTAATGTCGGGTTCAATACGAACTTGGGCAGATTTAACTCGTGAATTTTTATCTCGGTTTAACCCTTCCCATTTATCTGAGCGATTACGTAACGAAATTGCTACTTTTCAACAGGAAGATGACGAGCCAATGCACGAGGCATGGGACAAGTTTACCACTCTTCTGAGGAATTGCCCGATGCACGGATACCCTGTTTGGAATCAAGTGATCAAATTCTACAATGCTGCCAACCTACAGACTCGCATGAGAATTGATTCAGCAGCAAATGAGTTGTTGTTGGATAAAGTTCCGGATGAAGCCATGGTAGTGTTAAAGAATTTGGCGAAGAATGAAGAGCAATTCCCCACATTGATGAGAGGTAAACGGGTATTAGCTGTGAAGGATTACAAAGCAGATAATTCCCTAAAGACACAAGTTGCATATCTCACAAAGGCAGTAGAAAACTTACTGAAGAAAGATTCTCAACCGGTCTACGCTGCAGAAGAGGTATGTGGAACTTGCAGTGGGAATCATAGTTCGGAAGACTGCCCGCTACAGCTAGAGGAAAGGATGTATGTTGGAAATTATAACAAGCAAAACTACAATTCCAACAATTACAATCCTAACTGGAGGAAAGACCCCAAGTTCTCTTGGAGCAACCCTAACAACGCCCTAAACCCTCAAGCACAGAACACTCAAAATCAGGGGGCACCTAAAATTCTGACTCGGCAGCAACCGCAACAGCAGCCGCAACAGCCACCAGCAGCCACACCTAGTATATTGGAGCAGACCTTGGCTACATTTATGTCACAGACAGGAACTTACATTGAAAACATGAATCACTTCGTCAAGAAGACTGAGTCTTTCATGGATAAAACAGAGCTGCGAATGACTAACCATGAAGCTACTCTGAAATCACTGGAGACACAGATGGGTCAGGTTTCGCAACATATTAAGCCAAGGCAGAACGGAGGATTCCCTAGCGATACTGAGGTCGCTAGACAACCCACACATGAGCAGTGCAAAGCTATCACAACTAGGAGTGGGAAGAAATTACCAAGGTCGGAAAAGAAAGTTGAACCAGTTAAGGAACCAGCCCTAAAATCGACTGCCGCGAATGCTGCCCCGGCGGACGATAAATAGCCTGTTGCCGCCACACCTGTTATGACAACATAAGGGACAGAGGAGAAGGATGAAGAACCTAAGCCTCCTCAGATCCGAATACTATGGGAAGGACGCATTGAAGATTATCGTCCTCCACCTCCTTTTCCACAGTGGCTACAGAAGCAGAAACAAGAGTTCCAACTTAAGAAGATCTATGATATTTTCAAGCAAGTCCACATCAATATTCCGTTGTTAGATGCCATCAAGGAGATGCCCGGTTCTTCCAAATTTCTCAAGGATGCTAAGTAGAAGAAATCAAAACTTGGGGAATTTGAGACGGTTAAACTGAAAAAAGGATGCATGACTATTCTGCACAAGCATCCACCCCAAAAAAAGAAGGATCCTAGGAGCTTCATAATACCGTGCATAATCGGTGATAAATTCGTGGGTAAGGCACTTTGTGATCTAGGTGCTAGTACTAATTTAATGCCAAAATCTATATTCCAGAAATTAGGTATTGGACGAGCACGACCCACGACAGTTATGCTACAGCTAGCAGACCGCTCTTACGTGCAACCAGAAGGGAAGATTAAAGATATTCTGGTAAGAGTGGATAAATTTAGTTTTCCTGCTGACTTTCTTGTTTTAGATTGTGAAGCATATGAGAATGCACCAATCATCCTGGGGCGACCCTTCTTAGCCACAAGCAAATCATTGATTGATGTAGAAAAGGGAGAACTCACTATGAGAGTGAATGATCAAGAGATCAAGCTAAATGTTCTCCAAGCAATGAAACAAGCTGATGCAGAAGAAGAATGCAAGGCTATCACTGAATTAATCCTTGACCAACCCTGCATCAGGTCGGACTGCCATGACATCAAATTTTGCCACTGCCACAACAACCATTTGGAAGACTGTCACGACAGCGACGACGACAGCAGCTCCTCAGATTCTGACATATCCGACACTGAAGTTCATGAGGAGGTAAACTTGATAGGCAATCGTCCAGGTAAGTTATTCGAGCCCTTAAACTATACCTCAAATTAACATATCATCCAAAAGCCATCAACTCTAGAGCCACATGTTCTAAATCTTAAGCCCCTGCTTGGGCAACTCAAATATGTTTTTTCTTGGATTAAATGATACGTTGCCGGTAATCATCTCTTCCAAGTTGATGCAGGAACAGGAACAACAGCTAATAGGGATGCTGCAGCAGCACAAAAAGGCTATTGGATGGACAATAGCTGATATCCAAGGCATCAGTCTGGCACTATGCATGCATCAAATTCTATTAGAGGATGGTCATAAGCTGACCATTGATGCCCAGAGACGTTTGAATGATGCTATGCGAGAAGTGGTCCGAAAAGAAATTATCAAATGGCTAGACGCTGAGATAATTTATACCATCTCGGATAGTAAGTGGGTGAGCCTGATGCAGTGCGTTCCTAAGAAAGGAGGAATAATCGTGGTGACCAACGAAGAAAACGGGTTAATCCCAACCAGGACTGTGACCGGTTGGAGGGTTTGTATGGACTACCGGAAGCTTAACAAAGCTACCCGGAAGGACCACTTTCCACTGCCTTTTATTGATCAAATGCTTGATAGATTAGCGGGAAAGCCTTATTATTGTTTTCTTGATGGTTACTCAGGTTACAACCAAATAGCCATCGCACCGGAGGATCAAGAGAAAATGACCTTCACTTGCCCGTACGGTACTTACGCTTTTCGGAGGATGCCATTTGGACTTTGCAACGCACCAGCAACCTTTCAGAGGTGTATGATGGCTATATTCTCTGACATGGTGGAGGATTTCCTGGAGATATTCATGGACGACTTCTCTGTCTTTGGAGACAATTTTGAAAGCTGCTTAGGCAACCTACAGAAAGTGCTCGAGAGATGCGAGAAAGCGAACTTGGTATTAAACTGGGAGAAATTTCACTTCATGGTGGATGAAGGGATAGTCCTAGGCCATAAGGTAAGCTGCTGTAGCATAGAAGTCGACAGAGCCAAGATTGAGGTAATTGAAAATCTGCCGCCACCCACCACAGTCAAGGGAATTCAGAGTTTCTTAGGGCATGCTGAGTTCTATCGAAGGTTTATAGCAAATTTTTTGAAGATCACCAAGCCATTATGCCACCTACTAGAGCAGAATCGTCCCTTCGACTTCAACACTGAATGTACTGAGGTTTTCATAATTCTGAAAGAGAAGCTAGTAACAGCCCCAATTGTACATCCATTTGACTGGAAGTTGCCATTCGAAAATTATGTGTGATGCCAGTGATTACGCTGTAGGGGCAGCACTTGGGCAGAGGAAGGACAAGCTATTCCATGTAATTTATTACGCTAGCAAAACACTCAATGATGCCCAAGTAAACTACACCACAACAGAGAAGGAATTGTTAACCGTGGTGTTTTCAATTGACAAGTTCCGATCCTACATACTTGGAACAAAGTGGTGGTTCACACAGACCACTCTGCACTGAAGTATCTGTTTGCTAAAAAAGACGCAAAACCAGACTGATTCGTTGGATTCTGCTGCTACAAGAGTTCGACATAGAAATCAAGGATAAAAAGGGGACAAAGAACCAAGTTGTAGATCGCTTGTCACGATTAGAGAGGGGAAAGAGTCTCCCAACAGACAAGACACACATACTGGAGACCTTCCTTGACGAGCAACTGTTCGCTGCCACAAGCACTGCCATGACAGCCATGGCGGCAGGTAAGTTTTCTGAACTCCCATGGTATGCTGATTTCGTTAATTATTTAGTTAGCGGAATATTTCCTCCTGATCTTAACTATCAAGCCAGGAAGAGGTTCCAAAATGATGTTAAGCATTATTATTGGGACGAGCCTCTTCTTTTCAAAAATTGTGCAGATCAGATCATCAGGAGGTGTGTACCACAGGATGAGCAGGAAGTTGTGCTTCATCACTGCCATGCTTCACAATATGGAGGACACTTAGGTGGTAACAAAACTGCTGCCAAGGTTTTGCAGTCTGGTTTTTATTGGCCTTCACTTTTCAAGGATGCCCAGGCATTCTACAAAAGCTGTAACAAATGTCAACGGACTGGAAACATCTCAAGGAGACATGAGATGCCGCTGCAAAACATCCTTGAAGTTGAAATCTTCGACGTTTGGGGGAATGATTTCATGGGACCATTCCCAGCATCATGTGGGAATCTTTATATCCTCCTGGCAATGGACTACGTGTCCAAATGGGTTGAAGCGATTGCCACACAGAAAAATGATGCCAAGACTGTTCAATAATTTCTACATAAGAACATTTTTCCAGATTTGGCATTCCAAAGGCGATCATCAGTGATGAAGGGAGGCATTTTGATAATAGGGCAATAGCTGTTGCCTTAAGGAAATATGGCGTTAAGCATCGGATTGCAACAGTTTATCACCCTCAGACCAATTGAGAGGCCGAAATATCCAACAGAGAGGTAAAGAACATTCTCGAGAAGATGGTTAAACCAACTCGGAAGGTCTGGTCCTTACACCTCAATGATGCTCTATGGGCCTACAGAACATCATTCAAAACTCCTTTGGGAATGTCACCCTACTGGCTGATCTTTGGAAAAACACGTCATCTACCTGTTGAGATAGAGCACAGAGCATATTGGGTCATCAAGGCAGTGAACATGGACTTGGAAAAGGCAGGACAGAAAAGGCTACTTGACTTGAATGAGATTGAAGAAATTCGAGCAATGGCCTATGACAACGCAAGGATTTACAAGGATAAAACAAAGAAGTGGCATGACAAGAAGCTGCTACCACGACAGTTCTGCCCAGGGCAGCTTGTGTTGTTATTCAACTCTAGGTTGAAACTCTTCCTAGAGAAGCTGAAATCTAGATGGTCCGGCCCATTTCAAGTGGTGCAAGTTTTTCCTCATGGTGCCATCACGATCAAATCCTTAAAAGATGGGCGCCAATTTAAAGTCAACGGACAGAGATTGAAGCATTATCAGGGGACTGAAGCCCCAGGAATGCAGGAAGTGGTTACTTTAGGAGATGCCCTCCTGGCATCCCTAATTTAACTTAATTTTATTTTTATTATATATATATATATATATATTAGGAAATTAGAGTTATTGTTTAGGACTAAGTTATTTTAAATTATTTTTTAGGAAATAAAGAAGAAAAGGAGAGGAGAAGAAGTGAACTCAACCCACCATCTCACCATCAGCCCAAAAATCCCAAAGGAGGAAGCTGTCGACACAGCTGTCGCGACAGACGCGGAAAATACAGCCTGTCAACACGTTGTCGCGGCAGAGACGCAAACACGCAGCAGACACGAAAATGCGTGACAGACGGGTCAAAAACCGCGTAACAGTTGGCTCCATTATTCGCGCCTGCCGTTACAGCTCCAACGAGCAGCAAACTCTTCATCTATATAAACTCTGCTTTACTATTCATTTTTCACTTCACTTTTACTCTCTCTACTTGCTTTCTCTCTAGATTTTCATTTGCTTTCATTTTCTACAGTCTCTTGCAACTATGAGTACCATAAACACCAGAAGAAGTGCTGCCTCAAGCTCTGCTGCAGCAGC
This sequence comes from Hibiscus trionum, assembly GCA_030270665.1. Lineage (NCBI taxonomy): Eukaryota > Viridiplantae > Streptophyta > Magnoliopsida > Malvales > Malvaceae > Hibiscus > Hibiscus trionum. Next base: position 9,361,699 of record BSYR01000010.1, on the reverse strand, counting down.
AGCCACTCCCAGCCACGACAGAATCCCAAACTGATTTTCCAACGCAGAGTCCAATGACCGCTACTACACCTCCTTCCAGAAAAGGGAGATGTGGGAAGAGAAAGGGTTCATCTACAACAAACGAACGGAGAATCTCAGGCTCGAACCATTCATTGCCCGCACGATCAGAGCACTTCATTGGCAGATGTTTGCTGAGCAACTTGAGAAGATGAACGTCACCCTGGTCAGAGAATTCTATGTTGCAGTCGACAACAGAGACACGACAGCAGTGATAGTTCGTGGCAAGGAAGTACCTCTTGAGCCAGAGTACATTAACATCCTTTACGGACTCTACGTCGGCAGAAAGGAAGATGGGCATAAGAGGTTCATGGAGAGCTTGGAGGCAGCGGATTATGATGTTGTTATGGCAGAACTCACCGAGGAAGGAACCCAGTGGAATACAAACCCAAAACACCCACGGACGGTGAAATGAGTCCAACTCACCCCCGAAGCCAAACTATAGAACGCATTCGTGAAAAGGAGGATTATGCTCTCCTCACACAACAGCACAGTGGATCAACCAAGGTTAGCTCTCTTTCATTCTATTTTAAACGAGAGGCCCATTAATGTTAGTCAATATATTCGGGAAGGGATTTTGGATTGTGCATTGCGGCCATCGGGACCCTTTGTCTTCCCCTACCTCATCACAGAACTCTGCCGTGGCCACAATGTCCCTGAAATTTCTGAAGATATGAAGATTCGAGGTAAAGGGTGAACAGAGAAAACATCTTCATTTTGATGGAGCTGAAAGCTGCAACTCCAATCTCCTGCTTCAACCCTTCTACCGCGGCAGGTGAGCCAGCAGAGCCTACCCAGACAGAGCCTGCCGCCACAGAACAGAGGCAGCCCACAGCAGCAGCTCCCACAGCAGACTCCTCTACCCAAATCCTTGCTGCCATGCAGAAAATGGAGGAACGGTAGCTGGGCCTGATGAGCTTTATCCGTGACTTCACAAAAGCAATGGTACATTTCATTAAAAGCACTTTAAATTTTCCAGATGTACAGTTTCATGTTTTCCCCGATCATTATTTTGATGCCCCCACACCTGCCCACACCCCTACCCCTGCTGCCACACCGAGAACACCTTCTGATGCGTCCACTCCAACCCCGGCCACGACGGCTGCAGGAGGCAGCCCCACTGCCACAGCCTCTGATAGGGTAGAAAAGGGAAAGGAGCCCCCGTCCGACCTCGATGAATTCATTGTTGGTTTCTTCTCTTCCTCAATTTGGGAGGAATCCGATGGCGATCCCTCTGTCAAGAGAAACCTATCCAAAGAATTCACCCAGATGAAGCGGCAGAAACCCAACACCGGAGACGGACCATCTGACCAAGGGAAGTCTAACGGCAGCAGCAGCAATGGTAGCAGCAGCAGCAGTTCTTCCGAGGAGGTTCAAGTGCTAGAGAAACTACCCTAGATCTCCCCTACTCGCATTCAGCCCCCGAGGGAAGCCAAGAAAAAGATTGTCTCTACCTCTCCAAGCCATCTGCCGGCACCGATGATGAAGGACATTGTCTGTCAGCAGATACAGATCAACAGCAGCAGCAGCAGCAACAGCGACGACAACACTTAAAATTTAAGTTTTTATCTTATCTTTGTTGTCTTCTATTTTGTTATAATTGTGATGTTTTTATTTTCTTTTTTTCATTCTGTCAGCATGCATTGAGGGCAATGCAACCCTTGAGTTTGGGGGTGGCATCCCTCCATTAATGAAGTGTCTATTTTGTTTAAGATTTGTGGCAAAGTGTTAGTTTATTTTTGCTTAAAAAATGAAAATCTGGCTTTAATCTTTGAACTGAACTTACCTGCCGTGACAGCCTCTGTCATGGCAATGCCTTTAGGATAGTTTTAGGAGTAGTTTAGAGCCTTACTATAGTTCTGATTCTTAAACACCCTTTGTGACTTTTATATTGTATAGAACTCTACTAGTAAACTAGAATAGGAAAACCTTAACACTTGAGTTGCCCCTGGAGGTGCCTAACACTAGCTCTAGGAAAAGAAGTTAAGAAAAAGTAGACTCAATATAACTAGAGGTGCCCGAAACCGGCTCTAGTCAAACTTAAATTGAGAAAAGAGAATCGAGTCTAAATAAAAACTAAAGGAGCCTAAGAATTGCCTCCAAAAAGATGAAAGTTGGCATAAAAATTCAAGTCAGAAGCTTAGCTATTCTAGTAAACTAAGGGAGTCTAGGCATATAATTGTTCACAAAACATGCACACACTAGACGAGAATTATAGAAAGGTTCTGAATGAATCCTGAATTATCCAACAAGGTGTTGCTCACAATAGGGAATGAATGGTAGGTAAGGAAAAGTTCACTGTTTTAAGCCAAACAAAAAAAGTCTATTTCTTTTTTAGATCTAAATTGCTTGAGGGCAAGCAAAAACTTGAGTTTGGGGGTGTGTTGAGTGTGTAAAAGTTCTATATTTTACCCCCTATTTAACCCATATTTCTGTTGTATCCAAGCATATTTCATCGCATTTATGATAGATTTTAATTATACATCACAATTATATAAAAAGGAACAGTTGCTGCTGATTTTGGTTACTTTTGTAGGTAGCTGCTGTAGCAGACTCAGGGCAGTGGAGAAGTAGAGCTGGAACACAGGACTGAAGTCGAGAAGGACGATGCTGCCAAGGCCACTGCAGTGCAGCCAAGGACGACAGCAATGGTGAAAGGAAAAAGTAAAATGGAGCTCGACAGAAAGAGGAAAATAAGTCGGTCTGTCGTGGAGCACTCCTATATTTTTCCAAGCCCTAGATCAGAATGAAGGCCAAGCCCAAGGTTCAAGGAAGAAACTCCAAGCAAGAAGAGAGCACGAATTAAAGACATCTACTTTGAAGATTTAGTCTTTAATAGAGTTGCACTTTAATTTAAACTTGTATTCTTGCCATATTAGAAAACTTGAACCCAAGGCCTATATAAAGGCATGTAAATCGACCTAGGAGAGGACATCTTATTCTCTAGCCCTCTTCCCCTAAACCCTAGTCGTTTTCCCCTTCTCATCATGTTCTAAAATTCCCCTAGGGGTAAGGGTTGATTCTGGAAAGTAGTTGCAAGGATTGCATTGTTTTAGGATTTTTCTGTTCAATAAAATAGACTTCAAGTTTGCTTATTCTGGTTTTCAACATCTTGCAAGAGTATCGGGAGAGCATTGTGAGATTATACATTTACTTAATATCGGGAGAGTTAAGTATACGAAAGGAATAAGTATGGAATCTCCAGTTTATGGTTGAACTATCTCAGACCTAGGGATAGGACGAGGTTAAGGGGCTAAGGAAGAATTCAACAACATCAGTGTTCATCCTTCGATTCACGCCGGGAGGTATCATCAAAGACGTGTTCATCGACATACTTGGACCTAGGGATAAGACAAGGAACAGCAGGGATTCTTGCCAAGCTTGAAGTACAGAGTTGTGTGATCGCTGCCGCGACAACAATAGACCGATGCCGCCGCAGGTGCTGCCGCGACAGGAGCAACAACAGAACAGACAGTCCTAGACATTGCAACACCTACACTACTGAGCAAATCAATACCGGCCCATTCTCTCCATTCTGATTTCTTTAATCTTTTATCTTCAGTATTCTTTAATATTTCCTTGCAAACAATTAAAATTATATTCTTTCTTGTGCAGCAATTCAAGGTTAAGGCTATTTCCAGTCCCTGTGGATTCGACATCCGATACTTCGTGTATCACTTTACTACTTGCGTCGTGTACACTTGCACTCTATTGTGATAGACTCTTTTACACGCAACAGACCTCACAGATTTTATGCTTACCATTATTTAATTAGCCTCATTTCATGCCTCTCTGTCAAATTTCAACACAATCAGACATTCGAAACTCTTTCAATTGCATCCATAAGTTCGAGGACTAAAATGAAACAAAAAGAAACTTATGAAGAAGCCTTTTAACAGAATTAACGGTCGCGTTTCGATACGCTTGTGACCGAATCGATACGCAGGATGGAAGTGACCAAAGTCACAAATAGCGTATCGATATGCTTCCCCGCGTATCGGTACGCCCTTCAAGCCCGTACGGAAAAGCTTCACAATCGTACCAAAATGCCTGTGTAATAAAGCACTGATTTGGCTTACGCATATCGATACGGGAGCCCGAGTATCGATATGCATACCAGAACTATCCTGAAAACAGCTTGAAAACACTTCACCTCTCAACAGATCATACTCAAATCATACATACATGCTATTGGCACCCACACAAACATATAAACATGCAATTTCCAACGTATAACAACATTTGCAAAAGGTAACATAAAGCATGTTTATGAAAACAACATATACCATATTAAACTTGCATAACAGGACAATTTATGAAGCATGTTTATGAAACAATCATGAACATACCAAAAGGTAACATAAAGCACCAAAATAACCATAAAGGCCTCTTACAAACCACATAAACCATATTAAACTTGCAACAACCACAGAGAGTTCAAAATACATCTCCCAAAACAAACCATAGATCCTCATTGCCAATTATTATTACTAAAGTAAACGTAAAACATCACCATACTTGAGCTTTTCATATCCTTGGAAATCTTTAGCCTCCTTGCTGCCATAAGTGTCTCAATTATTAGCATTTTTGGTAAAAGAGTGCGTAAGCACATTTGCTTAGTGAGGCAAGCTCTAAAAACACCAACATGACAATGCCACCATAAAACTCATTCTCAAAAACCATTTTCTACAACATGCTCTTTCTAACACATGCTTGAAAACCTTTCAAAGCAAATCTTCATTTGAAAATCACATGTACCATCGATCTAACTCATTCATTCAACCAATGCAAATCTCATGGCAAAGCCATACACATGCTTAATGTAATTAAAGCAATTCATAAACCTCAAATCACGTATGCATTTCTCATAGCATAAAACATCTCAACATTTGGTACATATGAACCAAATACAATCTCATATATTGGCATTTCATATTACATCTTTACTCGGATATGCAGATTAGCTTGACTAAAGCCAAGTACTACCCCGGTGGAATCTCACATCACCGGACTCTCGTTGTGGTATCTCTCTTCGCCACAAAGCTTGGATGTTTCACCAAGACCTACCCCGATGATATCTCTCATCATCCGATTCTCACTTTGGATCGGGATGACACTACCCCCATTACTTGACTCCAAAGAGCACGTACGGATTTTTAGTTTATAGTGCACTTTTATCCTATTGGTCGACAAATTATATCTGGTAATCATCTCATCATTTATGCCAATATATTACTTTAAAATCATCATCTCACCTATTGTTTTGATGCAACTTTTCTCAAATCATTCTCATCCCATTTCAAACCACATTTCATGCATTTCATTTAATCAAAATCTCAAAACTCTTAACATAATCATGATATCTCATGGGAACAACACATAACATCTTTTCATGTTATAAATCATGCACAAAACAGTAGGAATTTGTCTAACGCAAATCAAGAGCATGTTAAAAGCATTTAGGGCATCAACCACGTATCGAGAGCAAAACATGCCATATTTACTTCCGGACTTAGGATGGTGTTTCAAACCAATCCTAAATCCCCAAACCTTGTTTCCTTGTCCCTCAAGGACTTCTAAAAACCATTCACACTCACCAATTATGTTTCGCTTGCTTGTCGAAATGATTCCTAGGCTTCCTGCACTTCCAGATCAACACCAAAAGCGTCCGAAGATGTCTCCCCTGTTTATTACACATTAGAGCAGAGGATTAATACATCATCATGCATTGAAATCACCAGCCACTCATTCAAATTCGCTACACTAATCGAAAACACCATTTCAGCTATCCGAAACAACCGAAATCACCTCCAAACTTTCTCCAATCAAAGCCCAGCCAAGATCTATCAATTCTAACCATTTCTAAACCTCAATCAACATAAAAAATCATCACAAACACGTCCTTATATTTCAAGCAATAGCAGATCACCAAAAACACCCCAAACACCATAAATCTAATATGTAAAACTTAGGAACCCAAACCTATTCGGGATTTACTTGTTAAAACCTCAATCTCAACATCAAATATCATCCAAAACATGATGGAAATCAACCTCAAATTAGAGTTTAACTCAGAAATGCAAAAATAATAAAAATCACCTCAAGAACCATGAATTTAGCAACCATTTCCTGATTATAACATTAAAACAACTTAAAAATCATTAACAAATGATTGATAACTTGGGAATTTCAATAAAGAACTGATCATTAGAGAAGAAGGACGAAGCTTACCTCTATTGGTTGATTTCTCCTCAATTTGCTCAAGATTTCTTGAAAATCCAAAGTGAAAACAAAAAGGATTTGATGAAGAAAAGGTTGGAAATCCTTAGGAAGATGAAATCTCAGCAAAAGAGATGAAAACCAGAGATTAATTGATGAGGGAAATATGTTTGGCTGAGTGGAAGTTGAGAGAAAATGAATAGAGGGAAAAGTATCGTAAAGTGGTTATGAAAAGTCAACATAATATTTTTGGTCGATAAAAAATGGTAACTCTCTCCTTAGTTTCATGAAGCAAGTCAGGGCCTAACACTTTGCACTCGCCCAGCTCCGACCAGCACAACGGAGTTCTGCATCGTCTACCTTACAATGCTTCATACGGGGCCATTTGGATGGATGCTTGATAACTATTATTATAAGCAAACTCGACAAGAGGTAAAGATTTCTCCCCAAGTCCCACCAAAGTCGATAATACATGCTCGAAGCATGTCTTCCAATATCTGCATAGGGAGGTCTCAATAACAATACAATTTTAAAATTCCAATAGACAGATTGCTCAATGATTTACATGAATTACCCTTTCTGACTGACCGTCAGTTTGAGGGTGAAAAGCTGTGCTAAGATTGACTTTGGTGCACATAGCTCCTTGTAAGGTTCTCCAAATAAGAGATGCAAACTGAGGGTCTCGATCAGAGATGATAGATTCAGGCACTCTGTGGAATCGAATTACTTCCTTGATGTATAAGTCAGCTAACTTAGGGAGACCGTAGTCCATTCTAACTGGTATGAAATGATCTGACTTCGTAAACCGATCTACAATAACCCATATAGCGTCATGCTTCGCAGGGGTTAACGGTAGACCACTAACAAAGTCCATGGTTATCTTTTCCCATTTCCATTTCGGTGGATCAATAGGTTGCAAAAGTCCTGTAGGGGCACAATGTTCTGCCTTAACACGTTGACACATGAGGCACTTGGCAATGTAATCAACGATAGCTTGCTTCATGTATGGCCACCAATATAGCTCACGTAGATCCTTATACATTTTCACAGACCCAGGGTGAACAGAAAAAGAACTCAAATGAGCTTCAGCAAGGATGTCGGTGCAGAGAGTTTCATCATTAGGTACACAAACTCGATCATGAAAACATAAGAGTCCTTCATAATTAATTCTGAAGTCTAGATTGTCTGATAGTTTAGAGACAATAGTCTGGAGCTCGGAATCTTGTTCTTGCAAGTCCTTAATTCGTGAAATGATGGTGGACTGAACTTGAAGTTCAGCTACAAGGCAATGGTGCTTCTGAAGTCGGAAGTGAGCGTTAATTGCTCGAGGGGCTGCAAGAGAGTGACATAACAATGTGTTAACATACTTCACAATACTTATGACTTCAAGTCCATAATCAATGCTTACCAGGCAGAGGTTTGCGGTTGAGCGCATCAGCTACAACATTGGCCTTGCCCGGATGATAATCAATGATTAGATCATAATCTTTAAGAAGTTCCATCCACCTCTGTTGTCAAAGATTCAACTCCTTTTACGTCAACAAGTATTTGAGGCTTTTGTGATCGGTGAAAAGATAGCACTTCTCCCTATAGAGATAATGCCTCCAGATTTTCAATGCAAAGACAACTGCAGCGAATTCTAGGTCCTGGGTGAGATAATTCATCTCATGTGGTTTGAGTTTCCTTGATGTAACACCCCAATTTTGGGCTTAGAAGTTTAGGGTTTGAACCAGACCGGTCTAAGAAACGGTTCGAATATAAAAGGGAGTTTTAGGGAAGCCTAGTTCGGGATGCTTTAAAAATATAGAAAAATATTTAAAAATCGTCATTTAATATATATAAGAGAGTGGTGAAATCAATTTTACAAAATAAGGTTTGAAAATACTACATTTTGGTGTAGTGACCAAATTGCGATTTTTGCAAAGTTTAGTAGTGACTGTTTTGTAAAGGATTGAAACTTTGAATCTTTAAGGAGCTAATTTACCCAAAATGTTTTCTCCAGATTTTTCCTTAATTTGGGTGATTTAATTAATGATTTAATTAAATAAAAGAAAGGTGTTTAACTACTTTTTACTTTTATAACTACTTTTCTCAAATTTTCTCTCAATTCTTTTTCTCTCAAAATCCTATAATCGAAACACTCTTTCTCCAGCAAAATTCACTTTGATTTCCACTTCATTTGATGAGATTTTCATTACTCAATGATTCCTAATCAATCTTGCAACAAATCCTTGTGATTCCTAATCATCTTTTAGAGGTAAGATTGTTCTTCTCCTCTAAATACTCAGTTCTTTACTGAAATTCCCAAGTTGTCAATCCTTTATTAAATATTTATGAATGGTTTTAATGTTAGAAACTAGATTTTGGCTTAAAACTCAAGATTTTGGAAGAGATCTTGAGGATTTTCGTTGTAATTGATTGAGCTCTGTTTTGAGATGGTTTTCTAATGTATTTTGGATGTTAGATGATGTTAGAAATGAGGTTTTATCAATCCAATCCCGAATAGGTTGTGTTTCCTAAGTTTTTGCTTATGAAAATGGTGGTTTTTGAGGTGATTTTGGTGTTCTGTTATAGCTGGAGGTATAAGGACGAGTTTGGGGTCGTTTTTGATGATAATAGATGTTTAGAAATGTTTAGAAGTGATGGATCTTGGCTGGGTTATGTTTTGGAAGAGTTTGGAGGTTATTTCGGTTGTGTTTGGTAGCCGAAATGTTGGGTTTAGGTAGAGCAGCGAGTTTTGGAGTGTTGGCTGAAGATTTCAATGCATGATGATGCATTAATCTTCTGCTTTTATATGTCTAAAATAGGGGAGACATCTTCGGACACTTTTGGAGTTGGTCCAGAAGCTTAATTGGCGTTTCGGCAAGCAAGCGAAACGAAATCGGTGAGTGCGATTGGTTTAGAAGTCCATGAGGACAAAAATACAAGGTTTGGGGATTTAGGAGAGGTTTGAAACACCTTTCTAAATCCAGAAGTAAGTATGGTTTGATTTGGTCTCTCTAAAGTGGTGTTTGCCCCTATAATGCTTTTGGTTTGAAGCAAAGTATGATTTATGATTTGAAATGTGGTGAGAAAACCTTTGAGTTATATTGCATGAAAAACAGTAGGTGAGATGATATTTTAACACATTATATTGGCATAGATGTTGAGAAACTTACTGAATATAATTGATTGATCAATAGGATGAGAGTGCACTATAAACTAAAAATTCGTACGTGCTCTTTGGTTAAGCCGAAGGGAGATATTCCGATGATGGGCATTCCATCGGGTAGGACTTGGTGAAATACCCAAGCTTTGTGGCGATGAGAGATTCCGCCATGTGAGTACGGTGATGAGAGATTCCACCGGAAGCTATGTTGCTAGACAAGTGAGTACGGTGATGCAAGATTCCACCGGAAGAGTCTAGTGTAGAAATGTGTCCACATATCCGAGTATTAATGAGATGCTAAATGCCAATATAAATGATGAAATGGTTTTTGTTACACATGTACCTTTGATGAGATGATTTATGCTATGAGATATGCATATGTGATTTGTTTAGAAATGCTTTGGTAATACAAGCATGTAAATGGCTTTGCCATGAGATTTGCATTGGTTTTAATGCATGAGATAGAATGGAGGTACATGTGGTTTCAATGAGTTTTGCTTTGAAAGTTTTCCAAGCATGAGAAAGAGATGAGCATGTGGTTTAAAAGCTTTGATGAAAGTGTTTTCTAAATGTGCATTATTGTGTTGGTTTACTTTAGAGCATGCCTCACTAAGCATTTGTGCTTACGCTCTCTTTTACCAATAATGCAGATAATTGAGGTGTTTTGGGCATCAAGGAAGTTAAGTCCATCCAAGGAAGTCCAAGCTCATGTATGGTGAAGTTTTCATACACTTAGTTTTGATAAATTGGCAATGGGAAACCAAGTTTTGTTTTGGGAGATGTGTTAAACTCCCTAAGGTTGTGGCATGTTTGATTTGGTTGGTTTGAATTGTAAATGGCCTTAATTACTTGTTTTGAGGTTGGATTGTCATTTTGTGACTTGATAATAGGAAGCATGCCTCTAGGCTTGTGAGATTTTATGTTTGATGCTATGAATGTGTTTAGGGGTTCTAAATATGCACCTTATATGTATGTTGACTTGTTGGTATGATTAGGGAGTCATTAGGATGAGTTTGAATGGGTTTTTGGGTGAAAAACCAGCAATTTCTGCAGTTTCTGGGCAAACCGTATCAAAACACCCTCTGGCGTTTCGAAACGGGGGCCTGTAATGGCCTTCGTGTTTCGAAACGATTGGAGGCTGTTTCGAAACGTTTTGGCTACTTGAGAGCCGTGTTTCGGAACAAGTTTCGAAACGGGAAAGTGTTATGCTCTAGCGTTTCGATACGACTGGTAGGTGTTTCGAAACAGGTGACCGTTGGACACAGATTTGAATTGTTCTGAAGTTTGCATGTTTTACATTTTAGTCCTAAATGTTGAGATTGCAATTGCTTGAGCTTGGGATGTCCAATTAAGTTGAAATTTGGCAGAGAATCATGTAACATGAATAATTTCCTATTGGTAACTTTAAAATCAGTAAGGACCTTCTAATTTTCAGAAATTACATTTTGGTCCCCAAATTTGTATATTGTGCAATTGAGTCCCTTTTTTAAATCCGATCGCTGTGCCTTTCTCTATCGTATCTCGTGAGTACTCACTTAGGGTTAAAAAGCATCTAGACAAGATTAAAAAGAAAAAAAGGGCCGTGAATCAAGGTTAACTTTCGGGTTGACTTTGTTTTTCCCCATGTAACCTTCGTAGTTTGGGTCAACCGTCTAGGTCGGGCTAATGGGGTTACACTTGAAGCATAAGCAATAACCTTACCTTCTTGCATCAATACGAATCCTAACCGAAGATGCGAGGCATCACTGTAAACAGTATAGTATTTTCCAGACTCAGACTGGGTTAAGACAGGTGCATGGGTCAGGACTTGTTTTAGCTGATCAAAGCTTCGTTGTTAGACTTCGGTCCAAAAAAAAGGTGTCTCCTTCCTCAACAATTTGGTTAAAGGAGCGGCTAACATTGAAAATCCTTTCACGAACCTACGGTAATCTCTAGCAAGCCCAAGGAAACTTCTAACCTCACCAACATTCTTCGGGGGATGCCAATCTACAATAGCTTGGATTTTATTCGGATCCACTTGAATACCCGAAGCTGATACGACATGCCCCAAAAAGGCCACTTTCGTGAGCCAGAACTCACACTTAGAAAACTTCGCATACAATTGTTTCTCTCTCAGATTTTGTAGTACAATACGAAGACGATCTTGATGCTCTGATTCATTCTTGGAATAAATTAAGATATCGTCTATGAACACCACAAAGAATTTATCAAGATAGGGTCTGAATACCCAATTCATTAAATCCATAAAAGCCACTAGTGCATTAGTTAATCCGAAGGGCATTACTAAGAATTCGTAGTGTCCATATCTTGTACGAAAGGCAGTCTTGGGCACATCACACTACTTAACTTTCATTTGATAGTAACCCGACCTTAGATCAATCTTGGATATCACATAACCATCTTTTAATTGATCGAACAGGTCGTCTATCCTGGGAAAAGGTTACTTATTCTTGATGGTGACTTTGTACAGTTGTCTATAGTCAATACACAAACGCATAGAACCATCCTTCTTCTTGACAAAAAGAACCGGGGCTCCCCAAGGTGAAGAGCTTGGTTGGATAAAACCCTTGTTCATAAGGTCTTGAATTTGAGCCTTTAATTCTTTCAATTCCACAGCCGCCATCCGATATGATGAAATGGAAATTGGAGCAGCCCAAAGTTGCACCTCAATACCAAATTCCACTTCACGGGTTGGGGGAAATCCTGAAAGCTCGTCAGGAAAAACAACTAGGAATACATTTATTGTGTCAATGTCATGGATCTGAGGTTCATTCTTTGATTTGGCAGACAAAGCACACAACATGGAGTTCCGAGATTCCATCAACATTATCTTTTCTTTGCCAAGGCCTCGAAGATACAATTTTCGCTTATTACAATCTACCCACATCTGATGTTTGCTAAGCCAATCCATGCCTAAAATCGCATCAAACTCGTGGATTGGTAAGACTAGGAAATCAGCAGGGAACGAAATTCCTTGAATCACGATTGGACAGTTCTTACATACAAGGCTTAGAGTGACACAATCACCTAACGGATTTGTCACGGAGACTTTTGTTGCTAAAGGTTCACTAGACATCCTATGTCTTTTAACCAATTCCAGGCTTCTAAAAGAATGTGTAGATCCTGGATCAATCTATACATACAATGAGTGTGCATATAACATAACAGTACCTGCTATAACATCAAGCTCGTCACATTTCTCGCGGCCTCTCACATGATACATCTGTGCAGAGGCCTTCGGTTCTTGCTTATTGCCTTGTTTCCCAGATCCGCCTGGCCTACCTGATGCTCCCGATAGTACTTGTCTTGGCCCTTTTTATCGAAAGGACTGAGCGGGTGAAGAGATGTCTTTGTGCACAGCCACTGACTTAGAGGGATTCTGAGTACAGCCCCTGATAAAATGCCCTTGTTCCCCACAAAAGAAACATGCTCTCGTCTGCTTACGACATTGACCTGCTGGGTGTCGTTTCTGAAAAAAATTACAAACTGGATGCTGAGAACTCCGGTTCGAACCTCCAGTACTCTCAACTGAAGTTGCCTTAGACCAGGACTGGGTGATAGTCTGTGGTCTCTCAATGTTCCCTATGCGGGAAGGCTGTAGAAATGAAGCTTGCTTCGAACCTTGATACTTGCCCTTCTTGTTCCACTTGGGAGGTCAAGAATCACTCCATGTTCTCTTCTCAGATCTGTTAGACATATTTTCTCTCTGAGCTCTCTGCACTACTTCAGTTGTTTTAACTTAGTTCACCAAATCTTGGAAGTTGGTGATACCCAAGGCAGTAAGCATAGGTCGCAGCTCATCGCTCAACCCATCGATAAACATTCGGCACTTGTCTTCTTCTTTCTTTATAAACTCAGCTCCATATCGACAATACTTGCAAAAATCATGGATGTACTACTCGATAGGCCGCCCGCCTTGTCTCAAATGGAGAAAAGTGCTCCGCCTTTCCACGAGATAGTACTCGCCGATGTACTTGTTTCGGAATTCCTTAAGAAAGAATTCCTAAGTGACTGATTCGTCATGAACAGTAAGAATAGAAGTCTCCCACCACATAAGTCAACCCCGAACTATGAAGATTACACGGGGAAAACCAAAGTCAACCCAAAAGTCAACCTTGATTAACGACCCTTTTTTTCTTTTTAATCTTGTCTAGATGCACATTAAACCTAAGTGTACTCTTGAGAAACACATACTTGAAAAGCACAGCGATCGGATTACATTAAGGGGCTCAATTGCACAAAATACAACTATTAGGGACCAAAATGTAAATTCTGGAAATTAAGAATACTTAAACCGATTTTTATGTTGCCAATACCAAATTAGTCATATTACATGCTTCCCTGTCAAATTTCACTTCAAACGGACATCTCAAACTCATTCAATTGCAAATACAAATTCTAGGACTAAAACGTAAAGCTCACAACTTCAAAAAAACATTCAAATCAATGCCCAACGGTCACCTGTTTCGATACGGGGTTGACCGTACCGAAACGCGGGTTCGTTTCGAGACCTGTATCGAAATAGGGCCTGGCAGTGGCTAAAACGTTTCGAAACAGCCTCTACCCGTTTCGGTACACGAAGGCCATTACAGGCCCCCGTTTCGAAACGCTAGTGCCCGTTCTGATACGGATTGCCCAGAAAGTGCAGAATTTACTGTTTTAACATACATTTATCCACTCAAACACATCCTAATGACCCCCTAAACCTGCCAACAAGTCAACATACATATAAGGTACATGTTTGTATCATCAAAACACATTTACGACATCAATTAGGAAAATACACAAGTCTATAGGCATGCATCCTAATATTCCAAAACCAACCAATCATCAAAACAAGCATCTAAATGGTCATTTACAAGTCCAAAACATCAAAGGCATCATGTCACACTAAGGGAGTCCAAAACATCTCCCAAAACACAACCTAGGTTCCCATTGCCAAATATCAAGAACTAATAATGTTGTGAAAAAGTCACCATACATGAGCTTAGCTTTCCCTTGGATTCTTAGCCTCCTTGCTACCCTCAAACACCTCAATTATCTGCATTATTGATTCAATAGAGAGAGTGTAAGCACAAATGCTTAGTGAGGCATGCTCTATAGAAACAACACAATAATGCATTTTGTAAAACACCTTTCATAAGGCCTTTTAACACATAAACATCATTATTCATGCAACCATGCATTCTTAAACAAGCATCTCATGCTTCAATAATATCAACATGTCATATTGGCTTCCAAGTGATAAACCATAACCATTTTCAACATAAAACACAATCGGATACGTGGATTACAAGCGTTGTCCCATACGCTTCATACACACTACCGAACACACAAGGTGGAGTTTACCGGTACAATCTCAACCCCTCAACACCCGTGATGGAGTTTAACGGTACAATCACAACCCCTCCACATCACTCATCGATAGTTGTATAACATCACTAACGAGAAAACGGGACCCACAACACAAGATCCACACATGGCCTTTTAACCACCATTGAGATCTTAACCATCTTGTTAGTGTACTTGGATGGAGTTTACGGTACAATTACAACCCCTCAACATCCAAGGCGACTTTATTCACGGTGCACCCAATCCTATAGCCGGCTAACTATATCCAATTCAAGTACTTTAAAACCAACACATCACTTGCCAATATACATCATTTATCATCAACAATCCACTGTCTTAAAGCATTAATCGAAGCCATTAAACCATCATGCATCACTATGCATCAAAACCACATTTATTCATAACAAACCAAGGATCTCTTACCTTGAGCATCCTTCAACACATGGCTTTCAAGACCAACATTAATCATGCCAAAACATGCTTTCAAAACAGAATTTAAACATGCAATTTAAATATAATGCATCCAACCATCTCATGGTTCATCCAAGAGAAAGAGTTTTCCCGAAAACTTACTCTTGAGCTTAGTTAAGTTGCTTAGACTTAAACTAAGCTCCCAAACCTTCAAACATTCATTACAAAGCTGGAAATCCCAACTTCACTCACTAATTTTGTTTCGCAAGCTTGCCGAAACGCCGTTCAAGCCTCCGGATCAACACCACAAGGATCCGAAAATGTCTCCCCTGTTTTAAACACATCAAAGCAGAGGATTAATGCATCATCATGCATTAAAATCTTCATCCATTACACCTAAACTCGCTGCTCTCACCAAATCTAACATTTCGGCTACCAAACACAACCGAAATCACTTCCAAACTCTTCCACAACATTACCCAGCCAAGATCCATCACTTCTAAACATTCCTAAACATCAATTAACATCCAAACAGAACCTAAACTCGTCCTTATACCTCCAGCTATAACATAACACCAAGATCACCCAAAAAACTACCATTTTCACAAGCAAAAACTTAGGAAAATCAACCTATTCGGGATTTCATTGATTAAACCTCAATTACACATCATTAAACATCCAAAATACATTAAAAAGCAATCTCAAAACAGAGCCCAAACAATCACCATGAATTTCTTCAAGATTTAATCCAAATCTTGAGTTTTAAGCCAAAATCAAGATCACAACATTAAAACCTTTTATAAAACTTGATTTAAGGATTGAGAACTTGGGAATTTCAGTAAAGAACTGAGTATTTAGAGGAGAAGAACATCCTTACCTCTAAATGTATATTTCTCCTTGATTAGAGCCAAAATCCTTGAAAATTCAATAAGCAAATCAAGAGGTTTTGATGTAGAAAGGATTAGGAATCAATTGATGATTGAAACCTCATCATTTAGTGTGAAAATCAGTAGAAATGTTGCTGTAGAAATGTGTTTGGCTGATGGAATTTTGAGAGAAAATGAGATGAGAAAGTTTTTAAGAAAGTTTTTTTTATCAATAACGTATGATTTTATTCAGCGTGCCTCTTTTCCTTTAATTAATTAAACATTAAATGAATCATTAAAATCTAAGAAAAATCTGGAGAAATCCTTCATTGGGTAAATTAGCACCTTAAAGATTCAAAGTTTCAATCCTTACAAAACAGTCACCACTGAACTTTTCAAAAATTACATTTTAGTCACCATTTCGAAATGTCACACTTCCAAACCTTATTTTGTAAAATTGATTTCACCACTCTCTTATATATATTAAAAAAGGATTTTTAGATATTTTTCCGTATTTTTAAAGCATCCCGAACTAGGCTTTCCCTAAAACCACCTTTTATATTCGAACCGAAAATCAGACCGGTCCGGATCAGACCCTAAACTTCCAAGCCCAAAATTGGGGTGTTACATAAGGTCTTCATCTATCAGCAATGCAATAGCACACTCTAGCTTGTGTTCGTCAGAACACTGCAACTGTTTATTTAGAATACGTAGGGTGTTATCCAACCAGTATTCAGCAATTTCAGGGTTATCATCATCTTGTCCAGTGAAAGAATAGGCTCGGAGAAAGCCAGTTTGTCCACAGGGGCTCAGACATACTGTGCGATAGGAAGAGTAGGCTGAACTTGTGGGGTTGCTTGCATCGCAGTCATAAACTTCGTAAACATGTTTTCCATATTGTGCAAGGGATAGTAAAACTCCTTGGATCTTTCAGCTTTGGTGGCAATCGGTTTAGGATCATGGCACTGCATCCCTCAGTAAGAGCGACAGTTTCAAATTCTCCTAAGTTCCTCTTTTTGGACAAGATGTTCTTCATGAATTTTACATAGTTGGGAAAATTCTTAAGGGCCTCTACCAATGGAAAGTTAATTTGCAATTGTTTAAGCACTTTCATTCTTAAATTGCTGGTCCTACTTGTGCTTTTGAAGTCTTGCTAGAAATGGTGGTAGTGGTAAGACCATTTAGTTGGTTAAGGTGTTGTGGAGGCATCGTGGTGTTGAGAAAGCCACGTGGGAAAGGAGAGATGACATGAAGAAGCAGTTTCCTTATCTTTTTCCTCCAGGTAAATTTCGAGGATGAAATTTCTTAAGAGGGGGAGAGTTGTAACACCCCAATTTTGGGCTTATAAGTTTAGGGTTTGAACCGGACCGGTCTGAGAAATAGTTCAAATATAAAAGGGAGTTTTAGGGAAGCCTAGTTCGGGATGCTTTAAAAATATAGAAAAATATTTAAAAATCCTCATTTAATATATATAAGAGAGTGGTGAAATCAATTTTACAAAATAAGGTTTGAAAATACTACATTTCGGTGTAGTGACCAAATTGCAATTTTTGCAAAGTTTAGTAGTGATTGTTTTGTAAAGGATTGAAACTTTGAATCTTTAAGGAGCTAATTTACCCAAAAAAATTTCTCCAGATTTTTCCTTAATTTGGGTGATTTAATTAATGATTTAATTAAATAAAAGAAAGGTGTTTAACTACTTTTCTCAAATTTTCTCTCAATTCTTTTTCTCTCAAAATCCTATCATCCAAACACTCTTTCTCCAGCAAAATTCACTTTGATTTCCACTTCATTTTATGAGATTTTCATTACTCAATGATTCCTAATCATTCTTGCAACAAATCCTTGTGATTTCTACATTGTATTTTCATGGAAATTTGCCCAATTCAAGGAGAAATCATCTTTTAGAGGTAAGATTGTTCTTCTCCTCTAAATACTCAGTTCTTTACTGAAATTCCCAAGTTGTCAATCCTTTATTAAAGATTTATGAATGGTTTTAATGTTAGAAACTAGATTTTGGCTTAAAACTCAAGATTTTGGAAGAGATCTTGAGGATTTTCGTTGTAATTGATTGGGCTCTATTTTGAGATGGTTTTCTAATGTATTTTGGATGTTAAATGATGTTAGAAATGAGGTTTTGTCAATCCAATCCCGAATAGGTTGTGTTTCCTAAGTTTTTGCTTATGAAAATGGTGGTTTTTGAGGTGTTTTTGGTGTTCTGTTATAGCTGGAGGTATAAGGACGAGTTTGGGGTCGTTTTTGATGATAATAGATGTTTAGAAATGTTTAGAAGTGATGGATCTTGGCTGGGTTGTGTTTTGGAAGAGTTTGGAGGTGATTTCGGTTGTGTTTGGTAGCAGAAATGTTGGGTTTAGGTAGAGCAGCGAGTTTTGGAGTGTTGGCTGAAGATTTCAATGCATGATGATGCATTAATCCTCTGCTTTTATGTGTCTAAAACAGGGGAGACATCTTCGGACACTTTTGGAGTTGATCCGGAAGCTTGATTGGCGTTTTGGCAAGCAAGCGAAACGAAATCAGTGAGTGCCATTGGTTTAGAAGTCCATGAGGACAAAAATACAAGGTTTGGGGATTTAGGAGAGGTTTGAAACACCTTCCTAAATCCGGAAGTAAGTATGGTTTGATTTGGTCTCTCTAAAGTGGTGTTTGCCCCTATAATGCTTTTACATGCTCATGGTTTGAGATTGATAAATTCCTACTGTTTTTATGCATGATTTAGAGCATGAGATTATGCTTGTAGAGATGTCATGAGTTGGCATGTTGCATTGAATAGATTTGAGCTTTTGGTTTGAAGCAAAGTATGATTTATGTTTTGAAATGTGATGAGAAAACCTTTGAGTTATGTTGCATGAAAAACAGTAGGTGAGATGATGTTTTAACACTTTATATTGGCATAGATGTTGAGAAACTTACCGGATATAATTGATCGATCAATAGGATGGGAGTGCACTATAAACTAAAAATTCATACGTGCTCTTTGGTTAAGCCAAAGGGAGATATTCCGATGATGGGCATTCCATCGGGTAGGACTTGGTGAAATACCCAAGCTTTGTGGCGATGAGAGATTCTGCCATGTGTGTACGGTGATGAGAGATTCCACTGGAAGCTATGTTGCTAGACAAGTGAGTACGGTGATACGAGATTCCACCGGAAGAGTCTAGTGTAGAAATGTGTCCGCATATCCGAGTATTAATGAGATGCTAAATGCCAATACAAATGATGAAATGGTTTTTGTTACACATGTACCTTTGATGAGATGATTTATGCTATGAGATATGCATATGTGATTTGTTTAGAAATGCTTTGGTAATACAAGCATGTAAATGGCTTTTCCATGAGATTTGCATTGGTTTTAATGCATGAAATAGAATGGAGGTACATGTGGTTTCAATGAGTTTTGCTTTGAAAGTTTTCCAAGCATGAGAAAGAGATGAGCATGTGGTTTAAAAGCTTTGATGAAAGTGTTTTCTAAATGTGCATTATTGTGTTGGTTTACTTTAGAGCATGCCTCACTAAGCATTTGTGCTTACGCTCTCTTTTACCAATAATGCAGATAATTGAGGTGTTTTCGGGCATCAAGGATGTTAAGTCCATCCAAGGAAGTCCAAGCTCATGTATGGTGAAGTTTTCATACACTTAGTTTTGATAAATTGGCAATGGGAAACCAAGTTTTGTTTTGGGAGATGTGTTAAACTCCCTAAGGTTGTGGCATGTTTGATTTGGTTGGTTTGAATTGTAAATGGCCTTAATTACTTGTTTTGAGGTTGGATTGTCATTTTGTGACTTGATAATAGGAAGCATGCCTCTAGACTTGTGAGATTTTATGTTTGATGCTATGAATGTGTTTAAGGGTTCTAAATATGCACCTTATATGTATGTTGACTTGTTGGTATGATTAGGGAGTCATTAGGATGAGTTTGAATGGGTTTTTGGGTGAAAAACTAGCAATTTCTGCAGTTTCTGGGCAAACCGTATCGAAACATCCTCTGGCGTTTCAAAACGGGGGCCTGTAATGGCCTTCCTGTTTCGAAACGGTTGGAGGTTGTTTCGAAACGTTTTGGCTATAGGAGAGCCGTGTTTCGGAACGTGTTTCGAAACGGGGAAGTGTTAAGCTCTAGCGTTTCGATACGGCTGGTAGGTGTTTCGAAACAGGTGACCGTTGGACACATATTTGAATTGTTCTGAAGTTTGCATGTTTTACATTTTAGTCCTAAATGTTGAGTTTGCAATTTCTTGAGCTTGGGATGTCCAATTAAGTTGAAATTTGGCAGAGAAGCACGTAACATGACTAATTTCATATTGGTAACTTTAAAATCAGTAAGGACCTTCTAATTTTCAGAAATTACATATTGGTCCCCAAATTTGTATATTATGCAATTGAGTCCCTTTTTTGAAATCCGATCGATGTGCCTTTCTCTAACGTATCTCATGAGTACTCAATTACGGTTAACAAGCATCTAGACAAGATTAAAAAGAAAAAAAAAGGTCGTGAATTAAGGTTGACTTTTGGGTTGACTTTGGTTTTCCCCGTGTAACCTTCGTAGTTTAGGTCAACCGTCTAGGCCGGGCTAAGGAGGTTACATTTGGTGGTATCAGAGCTTGGTTCTCATATAATTAGGGTTTGTTATGTGGATGATGTTTGTGTAATTGCATGATGTGCCTTTTGGGTGAAAGAACGTTGTGTGAATAGTAATGTATGATATCAATTGTGATGTTTTTGTGGTATTATGCTATGTTTGTAGTGTGATAGGGGATCCCATTGCCAAGTCAAAACTAATAAGAGGAATTGTTTTGAAAATGAGCTTGAGTACTTGGATTACTTACCTTATTGTGCCTAATCGTGTTTATTGCATTTTTGTTCAGGGCATTGTTTTCCATTTAATGGGGCCACGTAGAGAGATGAAGATAAATACAAGAGCTACGGCTTAGAATGAGAATGAGGATAATGCGGAGAATGTTGAGAATCTACCTCCTCCTCCTGGTGGTGGACCACCTGGTGGTGGTGGTGCTGGAGCTGGTAATGATGGTGCTGGGGTTGCTGGAGCCGAGGGTGCTCAGGGGCAAGCTGCTCCTGACATGACCCTGTTGATTCAGGCTATTGCTGGAGCTTTTCAGGCGGCAGCAGCTGGAGCTCATGGAGCTGCGCATCAGGATGATGCCAATGTGAGATTGCCTTTGGAACGTCTTCGTAATTTGGGAGGGACTGAGTTCATAGGTTTATCTCCGGAAGGATCTGAGTCTTGGTTGGAGTGCACCAAGAGGATTTTGGGTCTGATGAACTGCAATAATGTGTAGAAGTTGGGTTGTGTTGTATCACTGCTGCATGGTGATGCTTATACATGGTGGACGACGACTATCTCTGGGATGGAGGATGATGAGGTGACTTGGACGTTCTTCCTGAATGTGTTCAAGCGGAAGTATCTAGGTGTGCGTTACCTAGATGAAAAGAAAAGAGAATTTATGTCTCTTATGCAAGGTAGCATGTCTGTAGCCGAGTATGAAATTCAGTTTGTTCGCCTTAGTCAGTATGCACCTGAGCTAATCCCTAATGAGCGGGAGAGGTGTGAACGATTCCGTTATGGGTTGGTAACGGATGTGAAGACTTTTATGCTAGCGGCTGATTATACAGACTTCGATGTCTTGGTCACTAGAGCCAAGGACATTGAGTCGAACCTTGGTCTGACTAGTCGAGCGGGAGGATTTAGCTCTGCGAAGCGAGCTGCTGAACGCGATTATGGGAGAGATCACAACAAGAGGCATAAGGATTGGAGGCCACAGTATGATGCTAGGCGTGAGGGTGGTAACCCTGGGAGAGGTCAGCAAGGACCTAATGTTGTACAGAGGAAACCTGAGTGTAACCGTTGTGGTAGACGACATGGTGGTGAGTGTTGGGGTAACCTTGGAACATGCTGGAATTGTGGGAACCGTGGACATTTGAAGAAGGATTGTCCTCAGCCTCTGAGAGAGGGACAGGCTCCGGTGAGAGCAGCTGAGCCACAGAGAGGTCGTGGGCGCGGCCGTGGTAATTTTCAGCGCAGAGATGATGGTGGCAGGAATGTAGCACATGTTGTGGCCGTTCAACCTGAGGGTGGAGGTCAGGCTCGAGTGTATGCCCAGCGTGAGGGAAGGAATGATACGGATGTGATCGCAGGTACCTTCACTTTGCAATCCTTATTGTAACCCCCTTAACCCGGCCTAGACGGTTGACCCGAATTAAGAAAGTCACACGGGGAAAACCAAAGTCAACCCGAAAGTCAACCTTGATTAACAACCCTTTTTTTTCTTTTTAAACTTGTCTAGATGCATATTAATCCTTAGATATGACCATACAACAGCATACTCAAAGATCATAAACATCAGAGATCAAATAGGGACCCAATTGAACAAATTACAACTTTAGGGACCAAATTGTAATTTCTGATAATTATAAGGACTTCATCCAAATTGAAGTTACCAACTTGAAATTAATCAGGTTTCATGCTTCTCTGTGAAATTTCAGCTCAAAAGGACTTCCCAAACTCATACAATTGCACAAACAAGATTCAGGACCAAAACGCAAACAATTCAAAACATTTAACCGCCAATGTCAGCCCCTAACGGTCACCCGTTCCGAAACAGGCAGAGCCCGTTTCGAAACGCGGGGCCGTTCCGCAATGCGTACCGCAACACGGGCTGGCAGTAGCCAAACCGTTTCGGAACGGTCCCTCCCGTTTCGGACGCCTGGGCTTGTTTAAGGCACCCATTCCGAAACGGTAGGTGCTGTTCCGAAACACCCTGCACAGATTACTCCAAAATGCATACTTTAACATGCAATTAAACATCCAATCATGCTCCAAATGCCACCAAACTTTACCAACATGCAATTCAACATATAAGAGACATACTTGCATCAACAATTCATCAGAACATCCACATATATGGAAAGCCCCAAATCTATAGGCATGCTTCCTACACAAGCAACCATTCAAGCATAAACTTTCAATTCAAGCATATAATGGCCAACCACAAAAACCAGCAACCTCAACAACATTCAAATTACCTAGGGAGTTCAAAACATCTCCCAAAACATACACATAGGTCCCCCATTGCCAAATTACCAAAAGCTAAATGTACTTAAGAAAACCTTCCATACTTTGAGCTTTACTTCCACTTGAATGCTTGCCTTCCTTGCTGCCCTCAAAGTACTTTAATGTTCTGCATTATTGGTTTGAGAAAACAAAGAGAGCATAAGCAAAAGCTTAGTGAGGAATGCTCAATAAAACCATTCAATAATGCATTTATAAACACTTTATAAATCATGCTTCAAATCATCATTTACACATGCTCAAAAGCAATCTTTAAACAAGCATCTCATGCTTCATATCATTACATGTCATATTGGCCACAAGTGATACATTTCATTTCTTTAAAAACAAGTTCATCAACTTACACCCAAGGACTTTTAAACACCTTGGCCCCAAGGACTTTTAAACACCTTGGCCCATGGACTTTTAAACACCATGGAAAGGACCACACAAAGACTTTTAACCACCTTGGCCCATGGACTTTTAAACACCATGGAAAGGATCACACAAGGACTTTTAACCACCTTTGTGTCCGTATCAAGTTACACCCCAAGGACTTTTAAACACCTTGGCCCCAAGGACTTTTAAACACCTTGGCCCATGGACTTTTAAACACCATGGAAAGGACCACACAAGGATTTTTAACCACCTTTGTGTCCGTAGCAAGAATCATCCAAGGACTTTTAACCACCTTGATGTTCTTAAGTAAACAAGGCTCACTCAAGGACTTTTAACCACCTTAGTGACCTTAACCTTTTCAAAACATCACTTGCCAATATACATCATTATCATCAATTTATCCACTGTTTTAAAGCATTAAACCAAGCCATATTCATCATGCATTCAAAAGCATCAAACCACATTTAATCAATGTTCAAAAACAAGGAACTCTTACCTTGAGCTTCCTTCAACATATGGCTTACAAAAACAGCATTAACCATGCTAAATCATGCTTTCAAAACAGAGTTTAAAACATGCAATAAACCACATTGCACAACAATCAAATCATGGCCACCACTAGAGAGTATTTCCGAAACTTACACTTGAGCTTAGCAAAGTTGTTTAGACTTAAACTAAGCTCCCAAGACATTGGTTTCAAGCCGAAAACCCAATTTCACTCACCGATTCCACTTCGCCTCTTGCCGAAGCACCAAATCGAGCTTCCGGATCACCACCACTTGGATCCAAAGATGACTCCCCTGTTTTAACACATCAAAACAGTAGATTAATGCATCATCATGCATTAATAGCTTCAATGAAAGCACCTAAACTCGCTGCTCTCATCCACACCCCATTTTCGGCCACCAAACACAACCGAAAATGCATCCAAACCACTTCTCAACAAAGCCCAGCCATAAACCATCAAAACCTAACATCCTTTAACATCTAAAAAGAACTTAACAACATCCTTATACCTCCAGCAACAACAGATCCACAAGATCACTCCAAAAACAACCAAGAATCATAAGCTAAACTTAGGAAATTCAACCTATCCGGGATTGCATTAATCAAAACCCAATTCCTTATCAAATTAACATTCATTAATCATCATTTTAACACCTTAAAACACTGCTTAAACAGATCCAACGAAATTTCATCAAAAACACACCAAATCTTGCATTTTAAGCCAAGATCCATTAAACAATCTTAAAAGCCATTTATAAAACATCAATTAAGGATTGAGAACTTGGGAATTTCAGTAAAGAACTGATAGTTTAGAGGAGAAGGACGTTCTTACCTCCAAACTTGAGTTTCTCCTCTTTTAGAGCCAAAAAGCTTGAAGATTCAACTTGCAAATTGAGAGGTTTTGTAGATATGATGATTAGAAATCAAAAGAGAGTTGAAAGGAGAGATTTAGGTAACAAAATCAGAAGAGACTCTCTGGAGAGAAAGTGTTTGGGTTGAGAGAAAATGAGAGAAAAGAAAATGAGAAGTTAGTTACAAAATAGCCAAAATGACTTTCCCTCCTCTTTTCTTATGTTTAAAAATCAGAATAAAACCTTAAAATATCTTAGAAAAATCTGGAGAAACTACTTTTGGAATAATAGCTCCTTAAAGATTCAAAGTTTCAATCCTTTATAAAACAGTCACACAACTTTCAAAAATTACATTTTGGTCACTAGCCAAAATGTCACCCTTCCAAACCTCATTTTTCAAAATTGATTTCACAGTTCACTTATATATATTAAAAGATGATTTTAGAACATTTTTCCATATTTTTAATGCAACCCGAACTAGGCTTTCCTAATGTCACCCTTATAGATTCGAACAGCACTTTGACCAAACCGGTCAACGCCCAAAACTTCTAAGCCCAAAACCGGGGCGTTACAACTCTCCCCCCCTTAAGAAATTTCGTCCTCGAAATTTACCTGAAGGAAAGAGATAAGGAAACTGCTTCAGCATGTCTTCCTTCCGCTCCCACGTGGCTTCCTCAACACCTCGATGCTTCCACAGCACCTTCACCAACTCAATGGTCTTGCCACGAAGAACCTTGCTATCCGAATCCAGAACCTTCACCGGTTCCTCATCATAGGTCAAATCCGGATTCAAAACCACTTCCTCCACAGGCATCACATGC
This sequence comes from Hibiscus trionum, assembly GCA_030270665.1. Classification (NCBI taxonomy): domain Eukaryota; kingdom Viridiplantae; phylum Streptophyta; class Magnoliopsida; order Malvales; family Malvaceae; genus Hibiscus; species Hibiscus trionum. The sequence continues at coordinate 9,335,986 of BSYR01000010.1, read as the reverse complement.
GAAGGATCAGATCTATACTTCCGGAGCATAGAAACATGAAACACATCATGAATCTTCTCCAACTCCTGAGGTAACCTCAACCGATACGCAACAGGACCCACACGCTCAACCACCTCATATGGTCCAATGTACCTAGGGCTCAACTTACCCTTCCGGCCAAACCTCATCACCTTCTTCCAAGGCGAAACCTTCAAGAACACACGGTCACCCACCGCATACTCTATCTCCTTACGCTTCAAATCCGCGTAAGACTTTTGCCGATCAGAGGCAGCCTTCAACCGCTCACAAATGAGCTTTACCTTCTCTGTGGTCCCTTTCAACAAAGCCGGCATCGAAACCAACTTTTGACCAGTTTCAGCCCAACAAAGAGGAGTCCTACACTTCCTCCCGTACAAAGCCTCATAAGGTGCCATCTGTATACTTGCCTGGTAACTGTTGTTATAAGCAAACTCTACCAGAGGCAAATGCTTCTCCCAAGAACCTTGGAACTCAATCACGCAGCACCTCAACATATCCTCCAAGATCTGAATCACACGCTCAGACTGACCATCAGACTGAGGATGATAGGATGTACTGAAATGCAACCTTGTACCCAGAGCTTGATGCAAACACTGCCAGAAACGCGATGTGAACCTCGGATCCCTATCCGACACAATCGACTTAGGCACACCATGCAGCCGCACAATCTCAGCAATGTACAGCTCTGCCAACTTATCCAAAGAAAACATGGTATGCACAGGCAAGAAATGCGCACACTTCGTTAGGCGATCCACAATCACCCAAACAGAATTCTTCTTCGAGGGAGACAAAGGTAAACCAGATACAAAATCCATGGTAACCCTTTCCCACTTCCATTCAGGGATTTTCAACGTTTGCAACAACCCTGAAGGAACCTGATGCTCAGCCTTAACTCGCTGACACACCAAACACTTGCTCACAAACTCCGCAACATCCTTCTTCAAACCCACCCAATAGTACTCATCACGAAGATCACGATACATCTTGGTACTACCAGGGTGCATAGCAAAAGGACTACTATGACCTTCAGTCAGAATAGCACGCCTCAACTCAGCATCAGCAGGCACTACTATCCGACTCCCAAAACACAACACTCCATCATCATTAAAGCAGAAATCCGAAGCTCTACCCTTCGCGATATCCTGAACATGAGACACCAAGGAATCATCCAGCAACTGCTTATCCTTGATCAACTGAACCAAAGATGGTTTCACTTGCAACTCATCAACAAGACCACCATCACGCGAAATGCTCAAGCAGGCAAACATAGCCCTCAGCTCAACAGCTACCTTCCTACTCAAGGCATCCGCAACAACATTAGCCTTTCCAGGATGGTACTCAATCGCCAGATCATAATCCTTGAGCAACTCCAACCAACGCCGCTGCCTAAGATTCAACTCCTTCTGAGACATTAGATACCTCAAACTCTTGTGATCTGTGTACACAGTACACTTCTCACCATACAGATAATGTCTCCAGATCTTCAGAGCAAAAACCACTGCAGCCAGCTCAATATCATGCGTAGGGTAATTGCGCTCATGCACTTTCAACTGCCGCGATGCATAAGCCACCACCTTACCCTCCTGCATCAGCACACACCCCAAACCAACATAGGATGCATCACTGTAAACCACAAACTCTTTCCCTGATTCAGGCTGAATCAAGATAGGAGCTTGCGTCAAAGCCGCCTTAAGCTTCTCAAAAGCCTGTTGTCTCGCTTCCGTCCACTCATACTTAACATCCTTTTGCAACAGCTTCGTCAAAGGAGCAGCAATCTTGGAAAAACCATCCACAAACCTTCGGTAGTATCCCGCCAAACCAAGGAAACTACGAACTTCATGAACAGACTTAGGAACCTTCCAATTCATCACCGCCTCAATCTTCTGAGGATCAACACGAATCCCCTCAGCAGAAACCACATGCCCAAGGAAAACCACCTCCCTTAACCAGAACTCACACTTGCTCAGCTTAGCATAAAGCCGATTCTCCAACAAAGCCTGCAAAACAATTCTCAAATGCTCTTCATGCTCCTCCTCAGTACGTGAGTACACGAGGATATCATCAATGAACACCACAACGAACTTGTCCAGGTATTCATGAAACACACGATTCATCATGTCCATGAAAGCAGCATGAGCATTTGTCAAACCAAACGGCATCACAAGGAACTCACAATGCCCATACCTTGTCCTGAAAGCTGTCTTAGGCACATCCACATCATTCACCTTCAACTGATAATACCCTGACCTCAAGTCAATCTTAGAGAACACAGCAGCTCCCCGAAATTGATCAAAGAGATCATCAATCCTCGGCAAAGGATACCGATTCTTGATAGTCAACTTGTTCAGCTGACGGTAATCAATGCACATTCTCATAGTGCCATCCTTCTTTTTCACAAACAAGACCGGTGCTCCCCAAGGTGACACACTCGGCTGGATGAAACCACGATCAAGCAACTCTTGCAACTGCGTCTTCAGCTCCTTCAGCTCCTTAGGTGCCATTCTATAAGGGGTAATGGACACAGGAGTTGTATTCTCATACAGCTCAATTCCAAACTCCACCTCGCGGTTAGGAGGTAAACCAGGCAACTCCTCAGGAAAAACATCAGGAAACTCCTTCACAACTCTGATATCTTGCACCCTCAACTCTTTAGAGCTAGGGTTCATCACAAAAGCTAGATAGGCTTCGCAACCTTGCCTCAGCATCCTGCTCGCCTCCAAGGTAGACACCACATTGGCAAGAAACTTCACATTCTCACCAACCACAACAACTTCATAATCATCCGCAAGCTTAAGCGAAACTCGCTTGTTTTCACAATCCACAACAGCACGATGCTCAGCAAGCCAATCCATACCAAGGATTACATCAAAACCATAAAAGGGCAACTCCATAAGATCAACATGAAAAACATGTTCTTGAACAACCAAGGGACACCTTCTATAAAGCTTTCGAGTCACAACAGTCTCACCAAAAGAACTAGTGACACGAACACCAACATCCAAAGACTCAACAGGCAAACCAAGCAATTCAGCATGCTCACGCAAAATGTATGAATGCGTAGATCCAGAATCTATCAAAGAAAGCAATGACAAGGACTGCAAAGTAAAGGTACCTGCAATCACATCCGCATCATTCCTTCCCTCACGCTGAGCATACACCCTCGCTTGGCCTCCTCCTTCAGGCTGAATAGCCACAACATGGGCCACTCCACGACCACCTTCCTCTCTTTTCTGGAAATTACCACGGCCGCGCCCACGACCTCTCTGCGGTGCAGCAACAACAGGAGCACGCACCTGATCACCAGCCAACCTAGGACAATCTCGCCTCAAATGGTCTGCGGATCCACAATTCCAACACCCATTACCAGCTGCCGCAACAGGAGCTTGCACCTCTCTCACAGCACGAGGACAGTCACGCTTCATGTGACCACGTGAACCACAGATCCAACAAGCACTCGGATCAGCTCTAGCATTGCCTCCTCTAGCAGGTGCACCACCACCTCTCTTAGCTGAAGACTGATACTTCTGATCACGTCCCCTCTTGTTCCGTCCACCTTCGGAACTATACTCAGCGGCTCTCTTACCAGAACTTGCTCCAGCACCTTTCGCAGATAAACCCAAGTTCATCTCAATGTCCTTGGCTCGGCCCACCAACACATCAAAATCATCATACTCGGTGGCCAGCACATACATTTTCACATCCGTCACTAAGCCATAACGGAACCTCTCGCACCTTGCCCGCTCATCAGGTACCAGCTCAGGTGCATACTGACTGAGTCGCACAAACTGCACTTCATACTCAGACACACTCATGCTCCCTTGGGTAAGAGACATGAATTCACGCTTCTTCTCATCAAGATATCTAACACCAAGATATCTCCGCTTGAACACATTCTGAAAGAATGTCCAAGTCACATCAGCTTCAACCATCCCAGCTATAGTGGTCGTCCACCACGTATACGCATCATCCTGCAGCAAGGATACAACACACCCAAGCTTCTGCACATCAGTGCAACTCATCTGACCCAAGATTCGCTTGGTACTCTCTAGCCAAGCTTCAGAACTCTCAGCAGACATACCCCTGAACTCAGTCCCACCAAGACTGCATAAGCGCTCCAAAGGTAGTCTAACACCAGCATCTCCCTGATGCCCAGCTCCTTGAGCTCCAGCTACTGCTGCTCGGAAAGCACCCGCAATAGCTTGTACCAACATAGACATATCAGGCATAGCTTGCCCCTGACCAACCTCTGGTCCAGCAGCTCCAGCACCAGCTGCAGCTCCAGCTTCCTCAGCCCCAGCACCACCACCACCGGGTGGAGGAGGTAACACCGCACTACCCGTGTTTTCCTCATTCTCGTTCTCATTAGGAGCCGTAGCTCGCACATTACCTCGTAACTCTCTACGTGGTGCCATACTTTTACCATGCAATCACAATACAAATAAAACGAAGTTAGGCCCAGCAAGGTAAGCAATCCAAGTATTCAAGCTCAATTTCATTCAAAATCAACACCATTTCATTAGCTTTTATTTGGCAATGGGTACCCACAACATGCTACATCACATCATACATCTCAATTGCATCCAAATCACAAGCCACTAAACATGCTTTCGATCAACAAGCATACAAGGCACACATACTTCAATCATGCACACATTCATTCCCAATTACTCGAAAACTCAGCTCTGATACCACCAAATGTAACCCCCTTAACCCGGCCTAGACGGTTGACCCGAATTAAGAAAGTCACACGGGGAAAACCAAAGTCAACCCGAAAGTCAACCTTGATTAACAACCCTTTTTTTTCTTTTTAAACTTGTCTAGATGCATATTAATCCTTAGATATGACCATACAACAGCATACTCAATGATCATAAACATCAGAGATCAAACAGGGACCCAATTGAACAAATTACAACTTTAGGGACCAAATTGTAATTTATGATAATTATAAGGACTTCATCCAAATTAAAGTTACCAACTTGAAATTAATCAGGTTTCATGCTTCTCTGTGAAATTTCAACTCAAAAGGACTTCCCAAACTCATACAATTGCACAAACAAGATTCAGGACCAAAACGCAAACAATTCAAAACATTTAACCGCCAATGTCAGCCCCTAACGGTCACCCGTTCCGAAACAGGCAGTGTAACCCCCTTAACCCGACCTAGACGGTTGACCCGAATTAAGAAAGTCACACGGGGAAAACCAAAGTCAACCCGAAAGTCAACCTTGATTAACGACCCTTTTTTTCTTTTAAAACTTGTCTAGATGCATATTAAGCCTTAGATATGATCATACAACAGCATACTCAAAGATCATAAACATCAGAGATCAAACAGGGACCCAATTGAACAATTTACAACTTTAGGGACCAAATTGTAAATTCTGATAATTATAAGGACTTAACCCAAATTGAAGTTACCAACTTGAAATTAATCATGTTTCATGCTTCTCTGTGAAATTTCAGTTCAAAAGGACTTCCCAAACTCATACAATTGCACATACAAGATTCAGGACCAAAATGCAAACATTTCAAAACATTTAACTGCCAATGTCAGCCCCCAACGGTCACCCGTTCCGAAACGGGAGACAGCCCGTTTCGAAACACGGGGCCGTTCCGCAACGCGTACCGAAACGGGGGTCGGGCAGTAGCCTTTCCGTTTCGGAACGGTCCCTCCCGTTTCGGACGCCTGGGCTTGTTTAAGGCACCCGTTCCGAAACGGTAGGTGCTGTTCCGAAACACCCTACACAGATTGCCCAAAAATGCATACTTAAACATGCAATTGACCAACCAATCATGCTCCAAATGCCACCAAACTTTGCCAACATGCAATTCAACATATATGAGACATACTTGCATCAACAATTCATCAAAACATCCACATATATGAAAAGCCCCAAATCTATAGGCATGCTTCCTACACAAGCAACCATTCAAGCATAAACTTCCAATTCAAGCATATAAGGGCCAACCACAAAAACCAGCATTCTCAACAACATTCAATATACTTAGGGAGTTCAAAACATCTCCCAAAACATACACATAGGTCCCCCATTACCAAATTACCAAAAGCTAAATGTACTTAAGAAAACCTTCCATACTTTGAGCTTTACTACCACTTGAATGCTTGCCTTCCTTGCTGCCCTCAAAGTACTTTAATGCTCTGCAATATTGATTTGAGAAAACAAAGAGAGCGTAAGCAAAAGCTTAGTGAGGAATGCTCAATAAAACCATCCAATAATGCATTTATAAAACACTTTAAAAATCATGCTTCAAATCATCATTTACACGTGCTCAAAAGCATACTTTAACAAGCATCTCATGCTTCATTTCATTACATGTCATATTGGCCACAAGTGATACATTTCATTTCTTTGAAAACAAGTTCATCAACTTTCACCCCAAGGACTTTTAAACACCTTGGACCCCAAGGACTTTTAAACACCTTGGCCATGGACTTTTAAACACCATGATATAAATTACCTCAAGGACTTTTAAACACCTTGACCCCAAGGACTTTTAAACACCTTGGCCTATGGACTTTTAAACACCATAGAGAGGACCACACAAGGACTTTTAAACACCTTTGTGTCCGTAACAAGAATCATCCAAGGACTTTTAACCACCTTGATGTTCTTAAGTAACAAGGCTCACTCAAGGACTTTTAACCACCTTAGTGACCTCAACCTTTTCAAAACATCACTTGCCAATATACATCATTATCATCAATTTATCCACTGTTCTAAAGCATTAAACCAAGCCATATTCATCATGCATTCAAAAGCATCAAACCACACTTAATCAATGTTCAAAAACAATGAGCTCTTACCTTGAGCTTCCTTCAACATATGGCTTACAAAAACAGCATTAACCATGCTAAATCATGCTTTCAAAACAGAATTTAAAACATGCAATAAACCACATTGCACAACAATCAAATCATGGCCACCACTTGAGAGTATTTCCGAAAACTTACACTTGAGCTTAGCAAAGTTGTTTAGACTTAAACTAAGCTCCCAAGACATTGGTTTCAAAGCCGAAAACCCAATTTCACTCACCGATTCCACTTCGCCTCTTGCCGAAGCACCAAATCAAGCCTCCGGATCACCACCACTTGGATCCAAAGATGACTCCCCTGTTTTAACACATTAAAATAGTAGATTAATGCATCATCATGCATTAATAGCTTCAATGAAAGCACCTAAACTCGCTGCTCTCATCCACACTCCATTTTCGGCCACCAAACACAACCGAAAATGCATCCAAACCACTTCTCAACTAAGCCCAGCCATTAACCATCAAAACCTAACATCCTTTAACATCATTTAACATCTAAAAAGAACCTAACAACATCCTTATACCTCCAGCAACACCAGATCCACAAGATCACCTCAAAAACAACCAAGAATCATAAGCTAAACTTAGGAAATTCAACCTATCCGGGATTGCATTAATCAAAACTCAATTCCTTATCAAATTAACATTCATTAATCATCATTTTAACACCTTAAAACACTGCTTAAACAGATCCAACAAAATTTCATCAAAAACACACCAAATCTTGCATTTTAAGCCAAGATCCATTAAACAATCTTAAAAGCCATTTATAAAACATCAATTAAGGATTGAGAACTTAGGAATTTCATTAAAGAACTTGAAGTTCAGAGGAGAAGGACGTTCTTACCTCCAAACTTGAGTTTCTCCTCTTTTGGAACCAAAAAGCTTGATGAATCAAGTAGCATATACAAAGGTTTTGATGATGAGATGATTAGGAATCAAAAGAGGATTGAAAAGAAGTATTTAGGTGATAAAAATCAGAGGAAAAGATCTGGAGAGAATGTGTTTGGTTTGAGAGAAAAGATGAGAGAAAATGGGAAATGGAAAATTTAGAAAGTTAGTTAAAAATGACTAAAATATCTTTCCCTCCTTTTACTTTTATTTTAAACCATTATTAAATCATTTAATATTCTAGAAAATATGGAGAAACTCCCTTTGGGTAAATAGCTCCTTAAAGATTCAAAGTTTCAATCCTTTTTAAAACAGTCACAAAACTTTCAAAAATTACATTTTGGTCACTAGCCAAAATGTCACCCTTCCGAAACTCATTTTCCAAAATTGATTTCATAGTTCACTTAAATATATTAAAAGATGATTTTAGAACATTTTCCCATATTTTTAATGCAACCCGAACTAAGCTTTCCTAAATTCACTCTCTTAGATTCGAACAGCACTTTGACCAAACCGGTCAACGCCCAAAACTTCTAAGCCCAAAACCGGGGCGTTACAACTCTCCCCCCCTTAAGAAATTTCGTCCCCGAAATTTACCTGAAGGAAAGAGATAAGGAAACTGCTTCAGCATGTCTTCCTTCCGCTCCCACGTGGCTTCCTCAACACCTCGATGCTTCCACAGCACCTTCACCAACTCAATGGTCTTGGCACGAAGAACCTTGCTATCCGAATCCAGAACCTTCACCGGTTCCTCATCATAGGTCAAATCCGGATTCAAAACCACTTCCTCCACAGGCATCACATGCGAAGGATCAGATCTATACCTCCGGAGCATAGAGATATGGAACACATCATGAATCTTCTCCAACTCCTGAGGTAACCTCAACCGATACGCAACAGGACCCACACGCTCAACCACCTCATATGGTCCAATGTACCTAGGGCTCAACTTGCCCTTCTGGCCAAACCGCATCACCTTCTTCCAAGGCGAAACCTTCAAGAACACACGGTCACCCACTGCATACTCTATCTCCTTACGCTTCAAATCCGCGTAAGACTTCTGCCGATCAGAAGCAGCCTTCAACCGCTCACAAATGAGCTTTACCTTCTCTGTGGTCCATTTCAACAAAGCCGGCATCGAAACCAACTTTTGACCAGTTTCAGCCCAACAAAGAGGAGTCCTACACTTCCTCCCGTACAAAGCCTCATAAGGTACCATCTGTATACTTGCCTGATAACTATTGTTATAAGCAAACTCAACCAAAGGCAGATGCTTCTCCCAAGAACCTTGGAACTCAATCACGCAGCACCTCAACATATCCTCCAAAATCTGGATAACTCGCTCAGACTGACCATCCGACGGAGGATGATAGGATGTACTGAAATGCAACCTTGTACCCAGAGGTTGATGCAAACACTGCCAGAATCGCGATGTGAACCTCGGATCCCTATCCGACACAATCGACTTAGGCACACCATGCAGCCGCACAATCTCAGCAATGTACAGCTCTGCCAACTTATCCAAAGAAAACGTGGTATGCACAGGCAAGAAATGCGCACACTTCGTTAGGCGATCCACAACCACCCACACCGAATTCTTCTTCGAGGGAGACAAAGGTAAACCAGATACAAAATCCATGGTAACCCTTTCCCACTTCCACTCAGGGATTTTCAACGGTTGCAACAACCCTGAAGGAAACTGATGTTCAGCCTTAACTCGCTGACATACCATACACTTGCTAACAAACTCCGCAACATCTTTCTTCAAACCCACCCAATAGTACTCATCACGAAGATCACGGTACATCTTAGTACTACCAGGGTGCATAGCAAATGGACTACTATGACCTTCAGTTAGAATAGCACACCTCAACTCAGCATCAGCAGGCACTACTATCCGACTCCCAAAACACAACACACCATCATCATTAAAACAGAAATCCGAAGGTCTACCCTCCGCGATATCCTGAACATGCGGCACCAAGGAATCATCCAGCAACTGCTTATCCTTGATCAACTGAACCAAAGAGGGTTTCACTTGCAACTCAGCAACAAGACCACCATCTTGCGATATGCTCAAGCTAGCAAACATAGCCCTCAGCTCAACAGCTACTTTCCTACTCAAGGCATCCGCTACAACATTAGCTTTTCCAGGATGATACTCAATCGTCAGATCATAATCCTTGAGCAACTCCAACCAACGCCGCTGCCTAAGATTCAACTCCTTCTGAGACATCAGATACCTCAAACTCTTGTGATCTGTGTACACAGTACACTTCTCACCATACAGATAATGTCTCCAGATCTTCAGAGCAAAAACCACTGCAGCCAGCTCAATATCATGCGTAGGGTAATTGCGCTCATGCACTTTCAACTGCCGCGATGCATAAGCCACCACCTTACCCTCCTGCATCAGCACACACCCCAAACCAACATAGGATGCATCACTGTAAACCACAAACTCTTTCCCTGATTTAGGCTGAATCAAGATAGGAGCTTGCGTCAAAGCCGCCTTAAGCTTCTCAAAAGCCTGCTGTCTCGCTTCCGTCCACTCATACTTAACATCCTTTTGCAACAGCTTCGTCAAAGGAGCAGCAATCTTGGAAAAACCATCCACAAACCTTCGGTAGTATCCCGCCAAACCAAGGAAACTACGGACCTCATGAACAGACTTAGGAACTTTCCAATTCATCACTGCCTCAATCTTCTGAGGATCAACACGAATCCCCTCAGCTGAGACCACATGCCCAAGAAACACCACCTCCCTTAACCAGAACTCACACTTGCTCAGCTTAGCATAAAGCTGATTCTCTACCACAAAGCTTGCAAAACAATCCTCAAATGCTCTTCATGCTCCTCCTCAGTACGCGAGTACACGAGGATATCATCAATGAACACCACAACAAACTTGTCCAGGTATTCATGAAACACACGATTCATCATGTCCATGAAAGCAGCAGGAGCATTTGTCAACCCAAACGGCATCACAAGGAACTCATAATGCCCATACCTTGTCCTGAAAGCTGTCTTAGGCACATCCACATCCTTCACCTTCAACTGATAATACCCTGACCTCAAGTCAATCTTAGAGAACACAGCAGCTCCCCGAAATTGATCAAAGAGATCATCAATCCTCGGCAAAGGATATCGATTCTTGATAGTCAACTTGTTCAGCTGACGGTAATCAATGCACATTCTCATAGTGCCATCCTTCTTCTTCACAAACAAGACCGGTGCTCCCCAAGGTGACACACTCGGCCGAATGAAACCACGATCAAGCAACTCTTGCAACTGCGTCTTCAGCTCCTTCAGCTCCTTAGGTGCCATTCTATAGGGAGTAATGGACACAGGAGTTGTATTCTCATACAGCTCAATTCCAAACTCCACCTCGCGGTTAGGAGGTAAACCAGGCAACTCCTCAGGAAAAACACCAGGAAACTCCTTCACAACTCTGATATCTTGCACCCTCAACTCTTTAGAGCTAGGATTCATCACAAAAGCTAGATAGGCTTCGCAACCTTGCCTCAACATCCTGCTCGCCTCCAAGGTAGACACCACATTGGCAAGAAACTTCACATTCTCACCAACCACAACAACTTCATAATCATCCGCAAGCTTAAGCGAAACTCGCTTGTTTTCACAATCTACAACAGCGCGATGCTCAGCAAGCCAATCCATACCAAGGATTACATCAAAACCATAAAAGGGTAACTCCATAAGATCAACATGAAAAACATGTTCTTGAACAACCAAGGGACACCTTCTATAAAGCTTACGAGTCACAACAGTCTCACCAAAAGAACTAGTGACACGAACACCAACATCCAAAGACTCAACAGGCAAACCAAGCAATTCAGCATGCTCACGCAAAATGTATGAATGCGTAGATCCAGAATCTATCAAAGAAAGCAATGACAAGGATTGCAAAGTAAAGGTACCTGCAATCACATCCGCATCATTCCTTCCCTCACATTCGCCTCCACCTTCAGGCTGAATAGCCACAACATGGGCCACTCAACGACCACCTTCCTCTCTCCTCTGGAAATTACCACGGCCGCGCCCACGACCTCTCTGCGGTGCAGCAACAACAGGAGCACGCACCTGATCACCAGCCAACCTAGGACAGTCACGCCTCAAATGGTCTGCGGATCCACAATTCCAGCACCCATTACCAGCTGCCGCAACAGGAGCTTGCACCTCTCTCACAGCACGGGGACAGTCACGTTTCATGTGACCACGTGAACCACAGATCCAACAAGCACTCGGATCAGCTCTGGCATTGCCTCCTCTAGCAGGTGCACCACCACCTCTCTTAGCTGAAGACTGATACTTCTGATCACGTCCCCTCTTGTTCCGTCCACCTCCAGAACTATACTCAGCAGCTCGCTTGCCAGCACCCTTAGTAGATAAACTCAAGTTCATCTCAACGTCCTTGGCTCGGCCCACCAACACATCAAAATCATCATACTCGGTGGCCAGCAAATACATTTTCACATCCGTCTCTAAGCCATAACGGAACCTCTCGCACCTTGCCCGCTCATCAGGTACCAGCTCAGGTGCATACTGACTGAGTCGCACAAACTGCACTTCATACTCAGCCACACTCATGCTCCCTTGGGTAAGAGACATGAATTCACGCTTCTTCTCATCAAGATATCTCACACCAAGATATCTCCGCTTGAACACATTCTGAAAGAATGTCCAAGTCACATCAGCTTCTTCCATCCCAGCAATAGTGGTTGTCCACCACGTATACGCATCCTTCTGCAGCAAGGACACAACACAACCCAGCTTTTGCACATCCGTGCAGCTCATCTGACCCAAGATTCGCTTGGTACTCTCTAGCCAAGCTTCAGAACTCTCAGCAGACATACCCCTGAACTCAGTCCCACCAAGACTGCGCAGACGCTCCAAAGGTAGTCTGACTCCAGCATCTTCCTGATGCCCCGCTCCACGAGCCCCAGCTACTGCTGCTTGAAAAGCACCAGCAATAGCTTGCACTAACATCGTCATATCAGGCATAGCTTGCCCCTGACCAGCCCCAGGTCCAGCAGCTCCAGCACCAGCTGCAGCTCCAGCTTCCTCAGCCCCAACACCACCACCACCAGGTGGAGGAGGAGGTAACACCGCACTACCCGTGTTTTCCTCATTCTCGTTCTCATTAGGAGCCGTAGCTCGCACATTACCTCGTAACTGTCTACGTGGTGCCATACTTTTACCATGCAATCACAACACAAATAAAACAAAGTCAGGCCCAGCAAGGTAAGCAATCCAAGTATTCAAGCTCAATTTCATTCAAAATCAACACCATTTCATTAGCTTTTATTTGGCAATGGGTACCCACAACATGCTATATCACAACATACATCTCAAATGCAACATACATGCAATTCACTCAACATGCTTCTACTCAACAAGCATACAAAGCATACACACTTCAATCATGCACACATTCGTTCCCAATTACTCGAAAACTCAGCTCTGATACCACCAAATGTAACCCCCTTAACCCGGCCTAGACGGTTGACCCGAATTAAGAAATTCACATTGGGAAAACCAAAGTCAACCCGAAAGTCAACCTTGATTAACGACCCTTTTTTTTTCTTTTAAAACTTGTCTAGATGCATATTAAGCCTTAGATATGATCATACAACAGCATACTCAAAGATCATAAACATCAGAGATCAAACAGGGACCCAATTGAACAATTTACAACTTTAGGGACCAAATTGTAAATTCTGATAATTATAAGGACTTAACCCAAATTGAAGTTACCAACTTGAAATTAATCATGTTTCATGCTTCTCTGTGAAATTTCAGTTGAAAAGGACTTCCCAAACTCATACAATTGCACAAACAAGATTCAGGACCAAAATGCAAACATTTCAAAACATTTTACTGCCAATGTCAGCCCCCAACGGTCACCCGTTCCGAAACGGGAGACAGCCCGTTTCAAAACACGGGGCCGTTCCGCAACGCGTATCGAAACGGGGGTCGGGCAGTAGCCTTTCCGTTTCGGAACGGTCCCTCCCGTTTCGGACGCCTGGGCTTGTTTAAGGCACCCGTTCCGAAACGGTAGGTGCTGTTCCGAAACACCCTGCACAGATTGCCCAAAAATGCATACTTAAACATGCAATTGACCAACCAATCATGCTCCAAATGCCACCAAACTTTGCCAACATGCAATTCAACATATATGAGACATACTTGCATCAACAATTCATCAAAACATCCACATATATGAAAAGCCCCAAATCTATAGGCATGCTTCCTACACAAGCAACCATTCAAGCATAAACTTCCAATTCAAGCATATAAGGGCCAACCACAAAAACCAGCATTCTCAACAACATTCAACATACTTAGGGAGTTCAAAACATCTCCCAAAACATACACATAGGTCCCCCATTGCCAAATTACCAAAAGCTAAATGTACTTAAGAAAACCTTCCATACTTTGAGCTTTACTACCACTTGAATGCTTGCCTTCCTTGCTGCCCTCAAAGTACTTTAATGCTCTGCAATATTGATTTGAGAAAACAAAGAGAGCGTAAGCAAAAGCTTAGTGAGGAATGCTCAATAAAACCATCCAATAATGCATTTATAAAACACTTTAAAAATCATGCTTCAAATCATCATTTACACATGCTCAAAAGCATACTTTAACAAGCATCTCATGCTTCATTTCATTACATGTCATATTGGCCACAAGTGATACATTTCATTTCTTTGAAAACAAGTTCATCAACTTTCACCCCAAGGACTTTTAAACACCTTGGACCCCAAGGACTTTTAAACACCTTGGCCATGGACTTTTAAACACCATGATATAAATTACCTCAAGGACTTTTAAACACCTTGACCCCAAGGACTTTTAAACACCTTGGCCTATGGACTTTTAAACACCATAGAGAGGACCACACAAGGACTTTTAAACACCTTTGTGTCCGTAACAAGAATCATCCAAGGACTTTTAACCACCTTGATGTTCTTAAGTAACAAGGCTCACTCAAGGACTTTTAACCACCTTAGTGACCTCAACCTTTTCAAAACATCACTTGCCAATATACATCATTATCATCAATTTATCCACTGTTCTAAAGCATTAAACCAAGCCATATTCATCATGCATTCAAAAGCATCAAACCACACTTAATCAATGTTCAAAAACAAGGAGCTCTTACCTTGAGCTTCCTTCAACATATGGCTTACAAAAACAGCATTAACCATGCTAAATCATGCTTTCAAAACAGAATTTAAAACATGCAATAAACCACATTGCACAACAATCAAATCATGGCCACCACTTGAGAGTATTTCCGAAAACTTACACTTGAGCTTAGCAAAGTTGTTTAGACTTAAACTAAGCTCCCAAGACATTGGTTTCAAAGCCGAAAACCCAATTTCATTCACCGATTCCACTTCGCCTCTTGCCGAAGCACCAAATCAAGCCTCCGGATCACCACCACTTGGATCCAAAGATGACTCCCCTGTTTTAACACATTAAAACAGTAGATTAATGCATCATCATGCATTAATAGCTTCAATGAAAGCACCTAAACTCGCTGCTCTCATCCACACTCCATTTTCGGCCACCAAACACAACCAAAAATGCATCCAAACCACTTCTCAACTAAGCCCAGCCATTAACCATCAAAACCTAACATCCTTTAACATCATTTAACATCTAAAAAGAACCTAACAACATCCTTATACCTCCAGCAACACCAGATCCACAAGATCACCTCAAAAACAACCAAGAATCATAAGCTAAACTTAGGAAATTCAACCTATCCGGGATTGCATTAATCAAAACTCAATTCCTTATCAAATTAACATTCATTAATCATCATTTTAACACCTTAAAACACTGCTTAAACAGATCCAACGAAATTTCATCAAAAACACACCAAATCTTGCATTTTAAGCCAAGATCCATTAAACAATCTTAAAAGCCATTTATAAAACATCAATTAAGGATTGAGAACTTAGGAATTTCATTAAAGAACTTGAAGTTCAGAGGAGAAGGACGTTCTTACCTCCAAACTTGAGTTTCTCCTCTTTTGGAACCAAAAAGCTTGATGAATCAAGTAGCATATACAAAGGTTTTGATGATGAGATGATTAGGAATCAAAAGAGGATTGAAAAGAAGTATTTAGGTGATAAAAATCAGAGGAAAAGATATGGAGAGAATGTGTTTGGTTTGAGAGAAAAGATGTGAGAAAATGGGAAATGGAAAATTTAGAAAGTTAGTTAAAAATGACTAAAATATCTTTCCCTCCTTTTACTTTTATTTTAAACCATTATTAAATCATTTAATATTCTAGAAAATCTGGAGAAACTCCCTTTGGGTAAATAGCTCCTTAAAGATTCAAAGTTTCAATCCTTTTTAAAACAGTCACAAAACTTTCAAAAATTACATTTTGGTCACTACCCAAAATGTCACCCTTCCGAAACTCATTTTCCAAAATTGATTTCACAGTTCACTTAAATATATTAAAAGATGATTTTAGAACATTTTTCCATATTTTTAATGCAACCCGAACTAAGCTTTCCTAAATTCACTCTCTTAGATTCGAACAGCACTTTGACCAAACCGGTCAACGCTCAAAACTTCTAAGCCCAAAACCGGGGCGTTACAGGCAGAGCCCGTTTCGAAACGCGGGGCCGTTCCGCAACGCGTACCGCAACACGGGCTGGCAGTAGCCAAACCGTTTCGGACGCCTGGGCTTGTTTAAGGCACCCGTTCCGAAACGGCAGGTGCTGTTCCGAAACACCCTTCACAGATTACTCCAAAATGCATACTTTAACATGCAATTAAACATCCAATCATGCTCCAAATGCCACCAAACTTTACCAACATGCAATTCAACATATAAGAGACATACTTGCATCAACAATTCATCAAAACATCCACATATATGGAAAGCCCCAAATCTATAGGCATGCTTCCTACACAAGCAACCATTCAAGCATAAACTTTCAATTCAAGCATATAATGGCCAACCACAAAAACCAGCAACCTCAACAACATTCAAATTACCTAGGGAGTTCAAAACATCTCCCAAAACATACACATAGGTCCCCCATTGCCAAATTACCAAAACCTAAATGTACTTAAGAAAACCTTCCATACTTTGAGTTTTACTTCCACTTGAATGCTTGCCTTCCTTGCTGCCCTCAAGTACTTTAATGTTCTGCATTATTGGTTTGAGAAAACAAAGAGAGCGTAAGCAAAAGCTTAGTGAGGAATGCTCAATAAAACCATTCAATAATGCATTTATAAACACTTTATAAATCATGCTTCAAATCATCATTTACACATGCTCAAAAGCAATCTTTAAACAAGCATCTCATGCTTCATATCATTACATGTCATATTGGCCACAAGTGATACATTTCATTTCTTTAAAAACAAGTTCATCAACTTACACCCAAGGACTTTTAAACACCTTGGCCCCAAGGACTTTTAAACACCTTGGCCCATGGACTTTTAAACACCATGGAAAGGACCACACAAGGACTTTTAACCACCTTTGTGTCCGTATCAAGTTACACCCCAAGGACTTTTAAACACCTTGGCCCCAAGGACTTTTAAACACCTTGGCCCATGGACTTTTAAACACCATGGAAAGGACCACACAAGGATTTTTAACCACCTTTGTGTCCGTAGCAAGAATCATCCAAGGACTTTTAACCACCTTGATGTTCTTAAGTAAACAAGGCTCACTCAAGGACTTTTAACCACCTTAGTGACCTTAACCTTTTCAAAACATCACTTGCCAATATACATCATTATCATCAATTTATCCACTGTTTTAAAGCATTAAACCAAGCCATATTCATCATGCATTCAAAAGAATCAAACCACATTTAATCAATGTTCAAAAACAAGGAACTCTTACCTTGAGCTTCCTTCAACATATGGCTTACAAAAACAGCATTAACCATGCTAAATCATGCTTTCAAAACAGAGTTTAAAACATGCAATAAACCACATTGCACAACAATCAAATCATGGCCACCACTAGAGAGTATTTCCGAAACTTACACTTGAGCTTAGCAAAGTTGTTTAGACTTAAACTAAGCTCCCAAGACATTGGTTTCAAGCCGAAAACCCAATTTCACTCACCGATTCCACTTCGCCTCTTGTCGAAGCACCAAATCAAGCTTCCGGATCACCACCACTTGGATCCAAAGATGACTCCCCTGTTTTAACACATCAAAACAGTAGATTAATGCATCATCATGCATTAATAGCTTCAATGAAAGCACCTAAACTCGCTGCTCTCATCCACACCCCATTTTCGGCCACCAAACACAACCGAAAATGCATCCAAACCACTTCTCAACAAAGCCCAGCCATAAACCATCAAAACCTAACATCCTTTAACACCATTTAACATCTAAAAAGAACTTAACAACATCCTTATACCTCCAGCAACAACAGATCCACAAGATCACTCCAAAAACAACCAAGAATCATAAGCTAAACTTAGGAAATTCAACCTATCCGGGATTGCATTAATCAAAACCCAATTCCTTATCAAATTAACATTCATTAATCATCATTTTAACACCTTAAAACACTGCTTAAACAGATCCAACGAAATTTCATCAAAAACACACCAAATCTTGCATTTTAAGCCAAGATCCATTAAACAATCTTAAAAGCCATTTATAAAACATCAATTAAGGATTGAGAACTTGGGAATTTCAGTAAAGAACTGATAGTTTAGAGGAGAAGGACGTTCTTACCTCCAAACTTGAGTTTCTCCTCTTTTAGAGCCAAAAAGCTTGAAGATTCAACTTGCAAATTGAGAGGTTTTGTAGATATGATGATTAGAAATCAAAAGAGAGTTGAAAGGAGAGATTTAGGTAACAAAATCAGAAGAGACTCTTTGGAGAGAAAGTGTTTGGGTTGAGAGAAAATGAGAGAAAAGAAAATGAGAAGTTAGTTACAAAATAGCCAAAATGACTTTCCCTCCTCTTTTCTTATGTTTAAAAATCAGAATAAAACCTTAAAATATCTTAGAAAAATCTGGAGAAACTACTTTTGGAATAATAGCTCCTTAAAGATTCAAAGTTTCAATCCTTTATAAAACAGTCACGCAACTTTCAAAAATTACATTTTGGTCACTAGCCAAAATGTCACCCTTCCAAACCTCATTTTTCAAAATTGATTTCACAGTTCACTTATATATATTAAAAGATGATTTTAGAACATTTTTCCATATTTTTAATGCAACCCGAACTAGGCTTTCCTAATGTCACCCTTATAGATTCGAACAACACTTTGACCAAACCGGTCAACGCCCAAAACTTCTAAGCCCAAAACCGGGGCATTACACTTATCATTACTTTCTTTGATTGATCCTGGATCTACACACTCATACATATTGCGTGAACATGCTCAAATGCTTGGTTTACCTGTTGAGTCTTTGGATGTTGGTATGCGTGTGACTAGTTCCTTTGGTGCGACGGTTGTAACACGAAAGTTGTATAGAAGGTGTCCCTTGAAGGTGCAAAACCACGTTTTTCTTGTTGATCTCATGGAATTACCATTTTATAGCTTTGATGTGATCCTTGGTATGGATTCGCTTGTTGAGCATCGAGCTGTGGTGGATTTTGAGAGCAAGCGAGTTTCGTTGAAACTTGCGGATGATTATGAAGTAGTGGTGGTGGGTGAGAATGTGAAGTTTCTTGCCAATGTGATGCCTACGTTAGAAGCAAGTCGAATTCTGAGGCAAGGCTGCAAGGCTTACCTAGCCTTTGCGATGAATCCTAGTTTCAAGGAGTTGCGCGTTCAAGATATAAGAACTGTACGAGAGTTTCCTAGAGTGTTTCCGGAGGAGTTACCTGGATTGCCGCCTAGTCGAGAGGTGGAGTTTGGAATTGAGCTGTATGAGAATACAACTCCGGTGTCCATTGCTCCTTATCGCGTGGCACCTAAGAAGCTAAAGGAGTTAAAGACGCAACTTCAGGAGTTGCTTGAGCATGGGTTCATTCGGCCTAGTGTGTCACCTTGGGGTGCACCGGTCTTGTTTGTGAAGAAGAAGGATGGCACTATGAGAATGTGCATTGATTATCGTCAACTGAACAAGTTGACAATCAAGAATCGGTATCCTTTGCCGAGGATTGATGATCTTTTTGATCAGTTTCGGGGAGCGGCTGTGTTCTCCAAGATTGACTTAAGGTCAGGGTACTATCAGCTTAAGGTGAAAGATGTGGATGTGCCAAAAACAGCCTTTAGAACGAGGTATGGGCATTATGAGTTCCTTGTAATGTCGTTTGGCTTGACGAATGCTCCTGCAGCTTTCATGGACATGATGAATAGAGTGTTCCATGAATACTTGGATAAGTTTGTAGTGGTGTTCATCGACGATATCCTTGTGTACTCTCGTACTAAGGAGGAGCATGAAGGGCATTTGAGGGTTGTCTTGCAAGCACTTTTGGAAAATCAGCTTTATGCCAAGTTGAGCAAGTGCGAGTTTTGGTTGAAGGAAGTTGTGCTCCTTGGTCATGTGGTTTCGGCTGAGGGGATTCGTTTTGATCCTCAGAAGATTGAGGCGGTGATGAATTGGAAGCCTCCTAAGTCTGTTCATGAAGTCCGTAGTTTCCTTGGGTTGGTAGGGTACTACCGGAGGTTTGTGGATGGATTTTCAAAGATTGTCGCCCCTTTGACGAATTTGTTGCAAAAAGATGTTAAGTATGAGTGGACGAAAGCGAGAGAGCAAGCTTTTGAGAAGCTTAAGGCAGCTTTGACTCAAGCTCCTATTTTGGTTCAACCTGAATCAGGAAAAGAGTTTGTGGTGTATAGTGATGCATCCTACGTTTGTTTGGGGTGTGTGCTAATGCAAGAAGGTAAGGTGGTGGCTTATGCATCGCGACAGTTGAAAGTGCATGAGTGCAATTACCCTACGCATGATATTGAGTTAGCTGTAGTGGTTTTTGCTTTGAAGATCGGGAGACATTATCTTTATGGTGAGAAGTGTATTGTGTGCACGGATCACAAGAGTTTGAAGTATTTGATGTCTCAGAAAGAGCTAAATCTTAGGCAACGACGTTGGGTGGAGTTGCTTAAGGATTACGATCTAACGATCGAGTACCATCCGAGAAAAGCTAATGTTATGGCGGATGCCTTTAGCAGGAAGGTGGCTGTAGAATTAAGGGCTATGTGTAACCCCCTTAGCCCGGCCTAAGCGTTAGACCCGAACTACGAAGATCACACGGGGAAAACTAAAGTCAACCCGAAAGTCAACCTTGATTAACGACCCTTTTTTTTTCTTTTATCTTTTCTAGATGCGTATTAAGCCTATGTGAATGCCCAAGAACATTGGAAGAGAAAAACACCGCGATCGGAAAACGTTTAAGGACTCAATTGCAAGAAATACACATTTAGGGACCAAAATGTAAATTTTGGAAAATATAAGGACTTTGAAGATTTTAGCTTTACCGAACCTTAATTAATCATATTACAAGCCTCTCTGCCAAATTTCAGCTTAAAAAGACATCTCAAGCTCAAGCAATTGCCATTACAAAATTCAGGACTAAAATGTAAAACATGCAGACTTCAGAGCAATTCAAATCCGTGTCCAACGGTCACCCGTTTCGAAACAGCTAAGGGTGTTTCGAAACACCAGGTCAAACACCCACCCGTTTCGGAACTGGTTCCGAAACAGGGCATTCCAGTAGCCAAAGTGTTTTGAAACACTTCTAGCCGTTCCGAAACGCCCAAGCCATTTCAGGCACCCGTTTCGAAACAGCTAAGGGTGTTCGATACACCCTGCCCAGAAACAGCAGAAAATTCTGGTTTTACACATCCAAACACCATCAAACATACTTTAAACCATTCCACAACATATCAACAACATGCCAAGCATTTAAGCCATCATATTGCAACAGAAACTAGATACATTACAAGTTTTAAGCACACCTACTCAATTACTACGCTCAACACATGATCTTGCTTTTAAACAAGGAACATAGCTATATCAAATATGAAGATGAAAATCCAAACATCACAAAACAATCACCAACAAGTATCGAACCATAAACCGAACATGCTCTAAATGAACAATCTCATTACACATCAACATATAAGACTCTCCCCCCATTGCCTTTATTATCTATAGCTATAAACCAAACATACTTCTCAAGTGGAGCTCTTCTTGAATCCCTTGCTTCTTGTTGTCCCAACTTCAAATATCTGCATTGATGGACAAAGAGGAGCGTAAGCACATAATGCTTAGTGAGGAATGCTCAAAACCAAAACACCATCAATGCAGCGGATCATAAAACCATCTTAAAATGTAATCACAACTCAAAGACCCAAAGTATTGATTGGAAATCTCCTTGGAAAAACCATTGCTTTAAAACATGCATTGCTCAACAAGAAAACCAACATTTAACTTTGAAACACCAAACAACTCACCCCAAACAACATCTTTGCAATTACTACCATTTAAACCTTTCAATGCACAATCACTTCATGCAAAGTTTAAACTAATTTCCTTGGAAAACACTTCCACCTCACACTATACTCTTCTCATGCTTGATGATCATATCAAAGCAAAATACCTTTTGGAAACCATACGTTCCTTCTATCTATCTCATGCATTCAACAAATGCAAATCTCATGGCAAAGCCATACATGCTTGTTACTCAAAAGCATTTCATAAACACAAAACCCCATTTGCATAAGCAAATCTCCATTTTGAAAACCACATGTACCATCTAGCTAACACATGCATACAACCTATGCAAATCTCATGGCAAGGCCACATATGCTTGATATACGAAAGCATTTCATAAAATTATTATCTCATATGCATTTCTCAAGACATACAACATCTCAAGCATTGGTACATGTGACATATTTCTTTCTCATACATTGGCATTTTTAGAAAATACTTCAACAAAACTTTTAAACCACATGCTCATCACTTTCTCATTCTACCTTGCAACATTTTCAAGCATCTCACGCTTCGTTACAATCAAATACATTATATTGGCTTCAAGTGATAGTTCATAACCATTTCAACACAAGACACAATCGGATACGCGGATTACAAGCATTGTCCCACACGCTTCATACACACTATCGGCGTTACAAGGTGGAGTTTATCGGTACAATCACAACCCCTCAACACTCGTGATGGAGTTTAACGGTACATTCACAACCCCTCAACATCACTCCTTGGTAGTTGTATAACCCACTAGCGAGAGTCGGGACACAACACAAGGCTTACACATGGGAGCTACCTCAACCATTGTAATCACCTTAACCAAGCTCACACACGGGAGCAACCCTCCACCGTTGTGACGCTTAACAAAGTCCACTCACGAGAGCCATCCTCCATCGTGGTGACGCCAATTTCCTCAATCGCTAGGGTACTTGGATGGAGTTCACGGTAAAATCACAACCCCTCGACATCCAAGGCGACTTTACTTATGGTGCACCCAATCATATAGCTGGCTAACTATATCCGATTCAAGTACCTAAAAACCATTTCATCACTTGCCAATATACATCAAATATCATCATCAATTCATTGTTCTAAGCATTAATCAAAGCCACTTATCAATATGCATCTCCATGCATCATAACCATATTAATAACATGTCAAACCAAGGATCTCTTACCTTGAGCATCCTTCAATACATGGTTTTCAAAACCAGCATTAAACATGCTAAAACATGCTTTCAAAACAGTAATTAAACATGCATCTCATAACTAATGCATCAAACCATAACTTAGCACATCCGAGAGAGTTTTTCTGGAAACTTACTCTTGAGCTTAACTAAGTTTTTTAGACTTAAACTAAGCTCCCAAAACCTCCAAATAATCGTTTCAATGCTGAAAAACCCCTCTCCACTCACTGATACACAAAACTATGCTAGCCGACAAGCCTCCCAAGCGTCCGAAACCTCCAACGCCACCTTTATTGCTTCCAGATCATTCTGCCCTGTTTTTAACACATAAAAACAGAGGATTAATGCATCACCATGCATTAAAATCACCAACAATACATCCTAAACTCACTGCTCTACACAAGAACCTCATTTCGGCTTCCAAAAACAACCGAAATCACCTCCAAACTCTTTCAAAGCAAAGCCCAGCCAAGATCTATCACTTCTAACCATTTCTAAACATCAATTAACATCAAAAACAACCATAAACTCGTACTTATACCTCCAGCTATAACAGAACACCAAAATCACCCCAAAACCCACCATTTTCACAAGCAAAAACTCAAGAATCACAACCAATTCGGGATTGGATTGATAAAACCTCTTTTCTAACATCATTTAACATCCAAAATACATTAAAAAACCATCTCAAAACAGAGCCCAACCAATTACAACGAAAATCCTCAAGATCTCTTCCAAAATCTTGAGTTTTAAGCCAAAATCTTGTTTCTAACATTAAAACCATTCATAAATCTTTAATAAAGGGTTGACAACTTGGGAATTTCAGTAAAGAACTGAGTATTTAGAAAAGAAGAAAAATCTTACCTCTAAATGATGATTTCTCCTTGATTTGGGCAAAATTCCATGAAAATGCAATGTGGAAATCAAAAGGATTTGATGCAAGATTGACTATGAACCAAAAGATGATGGAAATCTCATCAATTGAAGTGAAGATCAATGTGAATTTTGCTGGAGAAAATGTTTTTGGATGATAGGATTTTGAGAGAAAAAGGAATGAGAGAAAATTAGGAAAAGTAGTTATGAAAGTTAAAAAGTAGTTTTCACCTTTATTTTATTTAATTAAAACATTAATTAAATCACCCAAATTAAGGAAAAATCTGGAGAAAAACATTTTGGGTAAATTAGCTCCTTAAAGATTCAAAGTTTCAATCCTTTATAAAACAGTCACTACTAAACTTTGCAAAAATTGCAATTTGGTCACTACACCGAAATGTAGTATTTCCAAACCTTATTTTGTAAAATTGATTTCACCAATCACCTTTATATATTTAAAGACGATTTTTAGATATTTTTCTATATTTTTAAAACATCCCGTACTAGGCTTTCCCTAAAACTCCCTTTTATATTCGACCCGTTTCTCAGGCCGGTCCGGTTCAAACCCTAAACTTCTAAGCCCAAAATTGGGGTGTTACAACTCTCCCCCTCTTAGGAAATTTCATCCTCGAAATTTCAACCTGGGAAAAGAGCACGATACCAAACTTCTCAAAGCAACACACAATGTAACACCGGAGACATAACCACCACTGAAACATCCTCAAATCAAACTTACACTATTCCCAAATCCAACACCACTACTCACGGTGCAAGACTTCTGACACACACGATTACTAACCTCAACTTAGCTTTTCACACATTCAAACTGTGCAGGACCCTCAACAACATGAAGGACTCCTTAAGCCTTCACAACATACTCCGCCTCACCTCATAACTCCTTCAACAAACTCACACACTCGGTGACACCAACCCATCCATTTTTCAGCCACTATGTAACCCACAACCTTCACTGCTTCTAAAAACCCCTTGCAAAACCACTCAACTCCTTCCAAAGATTATCACAACAAGCACAAATTTCTTAAGCAACAACTACTTACCCAAACCTCTCAATGTACTGATAACATTCCTTCACATCCGCCTCTACCACTACCACAACAACTCATCAAAACTACTCACACAACATCCGAAATCCACGTCACAAGACTCCAACCTTAACCCACCAGTTGTTCCACTTACACCCAACTAACTTAGGAAAGATTTACCTGTACACGACTAACCAACCACCTTCTCACAAAAACCCCGACCACCCAACAATGGCCCTTGAACTTACATTGCCTTTCCACATCAATCTTAAACTATAACACTAACCTTACCTGGATACCACCCACACCATCCACATGCAAACATAATGAGACCATGAAACCTCTACTCATCCCAAGCCAAACCTTATCTACAGCTCTCAACATAACCTCCTCCCAACTTCCCTAAGGTTACTAGGAACCATCACCTACATAGCAAAAACCCTCCCATTGCATCTATCAACGCAAGATACCTCCATACTCCGGAAACACATCCACTATCCTACAACAAACACCCAGCATAGAGAAACTACAACACTTATCTATTATTCCAAACCACCTCAAACGATTCTAACTCCAAATGATCACCTCCTTATCACCACACCGCTAAACTCTCTAAGCACCTAATCACCTTCCTTCTGCCACCATGCTAGATCACACCCACTACTACTGACAACATATCTACTATCTTCTACTACTTCTAGCATTCACCTAGCACCAACACAACACTTTAAACCCACCAACCAACCTAATCCTACCACAACACTATCGGACCCAATTAGATATTAGCAAGTGTGAACGTTCGTATGCATGATCTCCAGCATGCCCTATCAATGCCTGTGCATATGTATGCAAAACCTCCAATGTCATGTCACATGTATGCATGTACCAACATATATATATAATATATAATCAAATGATTTTAACTATGCATGTATGTCGGTTCACACTTACCAATAACATCCTCAGAATCCATCTAAGAACAACCTCTTACCTCATCTCCAACTTTTCCAACCCCACCACTCTAACAATTGCTAACTACAAAATACTCCACTAGTACCCTCTTCACTCTAAAGTTGTTTCCAAAAACAACACCGGCTACCACCCAAACTTACTAGTTTTAAGACTCTACTCACTACACAAAGAAACCCAAACCGGAACCAAACAAAGATTACTTAGAAAATTTACTTGTAACCACCTCATCGCCCCGGAGTTCTAACAGACAAATTCCCTTCCCTGCAGAACCACTATTCTCTGGCCGTCCCGCCGCAACATCAACCAACACCTTAAGGTCATCACCGACTCCTTGCTGCAACGAACCCTGACTACCCCGAGCTAACTCCAGACAATTCTGTCTCAAATGTCCAACAGACCCACAAATCCAACAAGATCCATCCTCCAAACACCCCACACCTCCTTGCCTTTCTTGCCACCTCCGAATCCTGTCTCGGTCGCGCTCACGACCCTTCTAAGACCCTTTTTCACGCACTGAAGCTGATCTCACCACTTGAGGACAATCCCGCTTCACATGCTCCCTAGAACCACAGTTCCAACAAACTCCCACACCCTAACAAACTCCAACGTGACACCTTCCACAACGGTCACACATCGACAACCGAGCTACAACTCCTTGGTCATATTGCATTAAACCCACATCCACACCACCACCAGAACCTTGGTTCAGGCGAACCCTACCATCGCGTAACCTATTACACTGACCACTCTCAAGATCAGTACTCACAGCTCTTTTGTTTGCATTCTTCTCACCATCACAAACTGAACCCACACTCCCACGTTGCTTAACCCCTGGAAACCTATCTCCAAGGTATCTTCTATTAAAGGCAGAAAC
Source organism: Hibiscus trionum (assembly GCA_030270665.1). Taxonomy (NCBI): domain Eukaryota; kingdom Viridiplantae; phylum Streptophyta; class Magnoliopsida; order Malvales; family Malvaceae; genus Hibiscus; species Hibiscus trionum. The sequence continues at coordinate 9,308,825 of BSYR01000010.1, read as the reverse complement.
AAAGAACTCCCAATCTATATCGTGGATATTCGTTGCCACCGCTATAGATGTCCACCAAGCACAAGAATCCTCCAACATTAACAAGATAACACTTCCCAACTTACAGGCGTTATCACACCCTTCCCGATCCAGAATCAGAATTATATTGGCTAACCAAGCCTCGAACGCCTCAGGTGTCGAACCATGATACTCCACAACCCCCAAACCATGCAAACGTTGCTTCGACAAACTCTCATGTCCCACAGATGACAAATCCTTCATCAGAGAACCAACTCTCTCATTCTGCCTTACCACCTCAACTCCAAGCACAGACGACTGAAACGAAACACCTCCACCAAAAGGTGAATTCCACCCCTTAACAACCTGCTCTAAAGCAGCAACCATCGTACCCAATTGTCATTCTCTCATCGATCCCATTGTGCTATTATTAACAAAGCAACAATAACAAAACAAACAAAACGATCAGACCAGCTTCGAGCAAGGATTTAAGACTCCAACTCCAAACTAACACATAGCTATAATAAAAAGGCAATGGGTATCCCGAGTTTTCCTTTTTTACATGACATAAAAATCAATAAAAACATTGATATCACAAACATCGAGCATATCCATCAGCAAACTTCAACCATGCCCTGATCAAAACAACATTCACCCTCAACATCATAATATCAACATATCATACCCATCACATTTTCATTACTCAAAATCAATTTACAACATCAGCATACCACCAATACATGCTCACACTAGCCCACAGAAGATTCATAACCAAAAAGCTTGATAAAAACATCAACAATTCACTCAAAGTCGTATTTTCCCACAAACATTCAACCACACATTAGATTAAACATCCAACACTTACCATAACAACTTACCACAAACTTACCGTTGCCCCAAAAGTTCGCAACTTAGCTCTAATACCAACAAATGTAACCCCCTTAGCCCGACCTAAGCGTTAGACCCGAACTACGAAGATCACACGGGGAAAACCAAAGTCAACCCGAAAGTCAACCTTGATTAACGACCCTTTTTTCTTTTATCTTTTCTAGATGCGTATTAAGCCTATGTGAATGCCCAAGAACCTTGGAAGAGAAAAACACCGCAATCGGAAAACGTTTAAGGACTCAATTGCAAGAAATACACATTTAGGGACCAAAATGTAAATTTTGGAAAATATAAGGACTTTGAAGATTTTAGCTTTACCGAACCATAATTAATCATATTACAAGCCTCTCTGCCAAATTTCAGCTTAAAAAGACATCTCAAGCTCAAGCAATTGCCATTACAAAATTCAGGACTAAAATGTAAAGCATGCAGACTTTAGAGCAATTCAAATTTGTGTCCAACGGTCACCCGTTTCGAAACAGCTAAGGGTGTTTCGAAACACCAGGTCAAACACCCACCTGTTTCGAAACTGGTTCCGAAACAGAGCATTCTAGTAGCCAAAGTGTTTCGAAACACTTCTAGCCGTTCCGAAACGCCCAAGCCATTTCAGGCACCCGTTTCGAAACAGCTAAGGGTGTTTCGATACACCATGCCAAGAAACAGCAGAAAATTCTGGTTTTACACATCCAAACACCATCAAACATACTTTAAACCATTCCACAACATATCAACAACATGCCAAGCATTTAAGCCATCATATTGCAACAGAAACTAGATACATTACAAGTTTTAAGCACACCTACTCAATTACGACGCTCAACAACTGATCTTGCTTTTAAACAAGGAACATAGCTATATCAAATATGAAGATGAAAATCCAAACCTCACAAAACAATCACCAACAAGTATCGAACCATAAACCGAACATGCTCCAAAAGAACAATCTCATTACACAACATATAAGACTCTCCCCCCATTGCCTTTATTATCTATAGCTATAAACCAAACATACTTCTCAAGTGGAGAGCTTCTTGAATCCCTTGCTTCTTGATGTCCCAACTTCAAATATCTGCATTGATGGACAAAGAGGAGCGTAAGCACATAATGCTTAGTGAGGAATGCTCAAAACCAAAACACCATCAATGCAGCGGATCATAAAACCATCTTAAAATGTAATCACAACTCAAAGACCCAAAGTATTGATTGGAAATCTCCTTGGAAAAACCATTGCTTTAAAACATGTATTTCTCAACAAGAAAACCAACATTTAACTTTGAAACACCAAACAACTCACCCCAAACAACATCTTTGCAATTACTACCCTTTAAACCTTTCAATGCACAATCACTTCATGCAAAGTTTAAACCAATTTCCTTGGAAAACACTTCCACCTCACACTATACTCTTCTCATGCTTGATGATCATATCAAAGCAAAATACCTTTTGGAAACCATACGTTCCTTCTATCTATCTCATGCATTCAACAAATGCAAATCTCATGGCAAAGCCATACATGCTTGTTACTCAAAAGCATTTCATAAACACAAAACCCCATTTGCATAAGCAAATCTCCATTTTGAAACCACATGTACCATCTAGCTAACACAAGCATACAACCTATGCAAATCTCATGGCAAGGCCACATATGCTTGATATACGAAAGCATTTCATAAAATTATTATCTCATATGCATTTCTCAAAACATACAACATCTCAAGCATTGGTACATGTGACACATTTTTTCTCATACATTGGAATTTTTAGAAAATAACTCAACAAAACTTTTAAACCACATGCTCATCATTTTCTCATGCTACCTTGCAACATTTTCAAGCATCTCACGCTTCGTTACAATCAAATACATTATATTGGCTTCAAGTGATAGTTCATAACCATTTCGACACAAGACACAATCGGATACGCGGATTACAAGCATTGTCCCACACGCTTCATACACACTATCGGCGTTACAGGGTGGAGTTTATCGGTACTATCACAACCCCTCAACACCCGTGATGGAGTTTAACGGTACATTCACAACCCCTCAACATCACTCCTTGGTAGTTGTATAACCCACTAGCGAGAGTCGGGACACAACACAAGGCTTACACATGGGAGCTACCTCAACCATTGTAATCACCTTAACCAAGCTCACACACGGGAGCAACCCTCCACCGTTGTGACGCTTAACAAAGTCCACCCACGAGAGACATCCTCCATCGTGGTGAAACCAATTTCCTCAATCGCTAGGGTACTTGGATGGAGTTCACGGTACAATCACAACCCGTCGACATCCAAGGCGAATTTAGTTATGGTGCACCCAATCCTATAGCCGGCTAACTATATCTAATTGAGTACTTAAAAACCATTTCATGACTTGCCAATATACATCAAATACCATCATCAATTCACTGTTCTAAGCATTAATCAAAGCCACTTATCAATATGCATCTCCATGCATCATAACAATATTAATAACATGTCAAACCAAGGATCTCTTACCTTGAGCATCCTTCAAAACATGGCTTTCAAAACCAGCATTAAACATGCTAAAACATGCTTTCAAAACAGTAATTAAACATGCATTTCATAACTAATGCATCAAACCATAACTTAGCACATCCGAGGGAGTTTTTCCGAAAACTTACTCTTGAGCTTAGCTAAGTTGTTTAGACTTAAACTAAGCTCCCAAAACCTCCAAATAATCGTTTCAAAGCTGAAAAACCCCTCTCCACTCACCGATACACAAAACTATGCTAGCCGATAAGCCTTCCAAGCGTCTGAAACCTCCAACGCCACCTCTATTTCTTCCGGATCATTCTCCCATGTTTTTAACACATAACAACAAAGGATTAATGCATCACCATGCATTAAAATCACCAACAATACATCCTAAACTCGCTGCTCTACACAAGAACCTCATTTCGGCTTCCAAAAACAACCAAAATCACCTCCAAACTCTTTCAAAGCAAAGCCCAACCAAGATCTATCACTTCTAACCATTTCTAAACATCAATTAACATCAAAAACAACCCTAAACTCGTCCTTATACCTCCAGCTATAACAGAACACCAAAATCACCCCCAAACCCACCATTTTCACAAGCAAAAACTCAAGAATCACAACATATTCGGGATTGGATTGATAAAACCTCTTTCCTAACATCATTTAACATCCAAAATACATTAGAAAATCATCTCAAAATAGATCCCAACCAATTACAATGAAAATCCTCAAGATCTCTTCCAAAATCTTGAGTTTTAAGCCAAAATCTTGTTTCTAACATTAAAACCATTCATAAATCTTTAATAAAGGATTGCCAACTTGGGAATTTCAGTAAAGAACTGAGTATTTAGAGGAGAAGAACAATTTTACCTCTAAATGATGATTTCTCCTTGATTTGGGCAAAATTCCATAAAAATGCAATGTGGAAATCAAAAGGATTTGATGCAAGATTGACTAGGAACCAAAAGATGATGGAAATATCATCAATTGAAGTGAAGATCAATGTGAATTTTTCTGGAGAAAATGTGTTTGGATGATGGGATTTTGAGAGAAAAAGGAATGAGAGAAAATTAGGAAAAGTAGTTATGAAAGTTAAAAAGTAGTTTTCACCTTTCTTTTATTTAATTAAAATATTAATTAAATCGCCCAAATTAAGGAAAAATCTAGAGAAAAACATTTTGGGTAAATTAGCTCCTTAAAGATTCAAAGTTTCAATCCTTTACAAAACATTCACTACTAAACTTTGCAAAAATCGCAATTTGGTCACTACACCGAAATGTAGTATTTCCAAACCTTATTTTGTAAAATTGATTTCACCAATCACCTTTATATATTAAAAGAGGATTTTTAGATATTTTCTGTATTTTTAAAACATCCCGAACTAGGCTTTCCCTAAAACTCCCTTTTATATTTGAACGGTTTCTCAGGCCGCTCCGGTTCAAACCCTAAACTTCTAAGCCCAAAATTGGGGTGTTACACTATGTTTGCTAGCTTGAGCATTTCGCAAGATGGAGGTCTTGTGGCTGAATTGCAAGTGAAACCATCTTTGGTTCAATTGATAAAAGATAAGCAGTTGGTGGATGATTCTTTGGTGCCACATGTTCAAGATATTGCTGAGGATAGACCATCGGATTTCTGTTTTAATGATGATGGAGTTCTATGTTTCAGAAGACGGATAGTAGTGTCGAATGATGTAGAGTTGAGGCGTACTATTCTGACCGAAGCTCATAGTAGTCCTTTTGCTATGCACCCTAGTAGTATAAAGATGTATCGTGATCTGAGGGATGAGTACTATTGGGTGGGGTTGAAGAAAGATGTTGCGGAATATCTGGGTAAGTGCATGGTTTGTCAGCGGGTTAAGGCTGAGCATCAGTTTCCTTCAGGGTTGTTGCAACCGTTGAGGATACCTGAATGGAAGTGGGAAAGGATCACCATGGACTTTGTGTCTGGTTTGCCCTTGTCGCCATCGAGGAAGAATTCGGTGTGGGTGATTGTGGATCGCCTTACGAAGTGTGCGCATTTCTTGCATGTGCATACTACGTATACCTTGGATAAGCTTGCTTAGTTGTACATTGTTGAGATTGTGCGTTTGCATGGTGTACCAAAGTCCATAGTGTCGAATAGAGATCCGAGGTTTACATCGCGTTTTTGGGAGTGTTTGCATCAAGCTTTGGGTACGCGGCTGAATTTCAGTACTTCTTATCATCCGCAATCAGATGGACAGTCTGAGCGTGTTATCCAAGTGCTTGAGGATATGTTGAGGTGCTGCATGATTGAGTTTCAAGGCTCTTGGGAGAAGCATTTTCCTTTGGTGGAGTTTTCTTATAATAATAGCTACCAGGCAAGTATTCAAATGGCACCTTATGAAGCCTTGTATGGGAGGAAGTGTAGGACTCCTCTTTGTTGGGCTGAAACGGGTCAGAAGTTAGTCTTAATGACGGCTTTGTTGAAGGGAACCACTGAGAAGGTGAAGCTCATTTGTGAGCGGTTGAAGGCAGCTTCTGATCGACAGAAGTCTTACGCGGATTTGAAGCGTAAGGAGATTGAGTTTGCGGTGGGTGACCGTGTGTTCTTGAAGGGTTCACCTTGGAAGAAGGTGATGAGTTTTGGCCGAAAGGGTAAGTTGAGCCCTAGGTATATTAGGCCTTACGAGGTGATTGAACGTGTGGGTCCTGTTGCTTACAAGTTGAGGTTACCACAAGAGTTGGAAAAGATTCATGATGTGTTTCATGTCTCTATGCTTCGGAGGTATAGATCGGATCCTTCGCGTGTTATGCCTGTAGAGGAAGTTGAGTTGAATCCAGACTTGACCTATTATGAGGAGCCGGTTGAGATTCTGGATTCGGACAGTAAAGTTCTTCGTGGTAAGACCATTGAGTTGGTTAAGGTGTTGTGGAGGCATCGTGGTGTTGAGGAAGCCACGTGGGAAAGGAAAGATGACATGAAGAAGCAGTTTCCTTATCTTTTTCCTCCAGATAAATTTCGAGGATGAAATTTCTTAAGAGGGGGAGAGTTGTAACACCCCAATTTTGGGCTTAGAAGTTTAGGGTTTGAACTGGACCGGTCTGAGAAACGGTTCGAATATAAAAGGGAGTTTTAGGGAAGCCTAGTTCGGGATGCTTTAAAAATATAGAAAAATATTTAAAAATCCTCATTTAATATATATAAGAGAGTGGTGAAATCAATTTTAAAAAATAAGGGTTGAAAATACTACATTTCGGTGTAGTGACCAAATTGCGATTTTTGCAAAGTTTAGTAGTGACTGCTTTGTAAAGGATTGAAACTTTGAATCTTTAAGGAGCTAATTTACCCAAAATGTTTTCTCCAGATTTTTCCTTAATTTGGGTGATTTAATTAATTATTTAATTAAATAAAAGAAAGGTGTTTAACTACTTTTTACTTTTATAACTACTTTTCTCAAATTTTCTCTCAATTCTCTTTCTCTCAAAATCCTATCATCCAAACACTCTTTCTCCAGCAAAATTCACTTTGATTTCCACTTCATTTGATGAGATTTGCATTACTCAATGATTCCTAATCAATCTTGCAACAAATCCTTGTGATTTCTACATTGTATTTTCATGGAAATTTGCCCATATCAAGGAGAAATCATCTTTTAGAGGTAAGATTGTTCTTCTCCTCTAAATACTCAGTTCTTTACTAAAATTCCCAAGTTGTCAATCCTTTATTAAAGATTTATGAATGGTTTTAATGTTAGAAACAAGATTTTGGCTTAAAACTCAAGATTTTGGAAGAGATCTTGAGGATTTTCGTTGTAATTGATTGGGCTCTATTTTGAGATGGTTTTCTAATGTATTTTGGATGTTAAATGATGTTAGAAATGAGGTTTTATCAATTCAATCCCAAATAGGTTGTTTTTCCTAAGTTTTTGCTTATGAAAATGGTGGTTTTTTAGGTGTTTTTGGTGTTCTGTTATATCTAGAGGTATAAGGACGAGTTTGGGGTCGTTTTTGATGATAATTGATGTTTAGAAATGTTTAGAAGTGATGGATCTTGGCTGGGTTATGTTTTGGAAGAGTTTGGAGGTGATTTCGGTTGTGTTTGGTAGCCGAAATGTTGGGTTTAGGTGGAGCAGCGAGTCTTAGAGTGTTGGCTGAAGATTTCAATGCATGATGATGCATTAATCCTCTGCTTTTATGTGTCTAAAACAGGGGGACATCTTCGGACACTTTTGGAGTTGATCCGGAAGCTTAATTGGCATTTCAGCAAGCAAGCGAAACGAAATCGGTGAGTGCGATTGGTTTAAAAGTCCATGAGGATAAAAATACAAGGTTTGGGGATTTAGGAGAGGTTTGAAACACCTCCTAAATCCGAAAGTAAGTATGGTTTGATTTGGTCTCTCTAAAGTGGTGTTTGCCCTTATAATGCTTTTACATGCTCATGGTTTGAGATTGATAAATTCCGACTGTTTTTATGCATGATTTAGAGCATGAGATTATGCTTGTAGAGATGTCATGAGTTAGCATGTTGCATTGAATAGATTTGAGCTTTTGGTTTGAAGCAAAGTATGATTTATGTTTTGAAATGTGATGAGAAACTTTTGAGTTATGTTGCATGAAAAATAGTAGGTGAGATGATGTTTTAACACTTTATATTGGCCTAGATGTTGAGAAACTTACCGGATATAATTGATCGATCAATAGGATGAGAGTGCACTATAAACTAAAAATTCGTACGTGCTCTTTGGTTAAGCCAAAGAGAGATATTCCGATGATGGGCATTCCATCGGGTAGGACTTGGTGAAATACCCAAGCTTTGTGGTGATGAGAGATTCCGCCATGTGAGTACGGTGATGAGAGATTCCACTAGAAGCTATGTTGCTAGAAAAGTGAGTACGGTGATGCGAGATTCCACCGAAAGAGTCTAGTGTAGAAATGTGTCCGCATATCCGAGTATTAATGAGATGCTAAATGCCAATATAAATGATGAAATGGTTTTTGTTACACATGTACCTTTGATGAGATGATTTATTCTATGAGATATGCATATGTGATTTGTTTAGAAATGTTTTGGTAATACAAGCATGTAAATGGCTTTGCCATGAGAATTGCATTGGTTTTAATGCATGAGATAGAATGGAGGTACATGTGGTTTCAATGAGTTTTGCTTTGAAAGTTTTCCAAGCATGAGAAAGAGATGAGCATGTGGTTTAAAAGCTTTGATGAAAGTTTTTTCTAAATGTGCATTATTGTGTTGGTTTACTTTAGAGCATGCCTCACTAAGCATTTGTGCTTACGCTCTCTTTTACCAATAATGCAGATAATTGAGGTGTTTTCGGGCATCAAGAAAGTTAAGTCCATCCAAGGAAGTCCAAGCTCATGTATGGTGAAGTTTTCATACACTTAGTTTTGATAAATTGGCAATGGGAAACCAAGTTTTGTTTTGGGAGATGTGTTAAACTCCCTAAGGTTGTGGCATGTTTGATTTGGTTGGTTTGAATTGTAAATGGCCTTAATTACTTGTTTTGAGGTTGGATTGTCATTTTGTGACTTGATAATAGGAAGCATGCCTCTAGACTTGTGAGATTTTATGTTTGATGCTATGAATGTGTTTAGGGGTTCTAAATATGCACCTTATATGTATGTTGACTTGTTGGTATGATTAGGGAGTCATTAGGATGAGTTTGAATGGGTTTTTGGGTGAAAAACCAGCAATTTCTGTAGTTTCTGGGCAAACCGTATCGAAACACCCTCTGGCATTTCGAAACAGGGGCCTGTAATGGCCTTCGTGTTTCGAAACGGTTGGAGGCTGTTTCGAAACGTTTTGGCTACTAGAGAGTCGTGTTTCAGAACAAGTTTTGAAACAGGGAAGTGTTATGCTCTAGCGTTTCGATACAGCTGGTAGGTGTTTCGAAACAGGTGACCGTTGGACACAGATTTGAATTGTTATGAAGTTTGCATGTTTTACATTTTAGTCCTAAATGTTGAGATTGCAATTGCTTGAGCTTGGGATGTCCAATTAAGTTGAAATTTGGCAGAGAAGCATGTAAAATGACTAATTTCATATTGGTAACTTTAAAATCAGTAAGGACCTTCTAATTTTCAGAAATTACATTTTGGTCCCCAAATTTGTATATTGTTCAATTGAGTCCCTTTTTGAAATCCGATCGCTATGCATTTCTCTATCGTATCTCGTGAGTACTCACTTAAGGTTAACAAGCATCTAGACAAGATTAAAAAGAAAAAAAATGTTCGTGAATCAAGGTTGACTTTTGGGTTGACTTTGGTTTTCCCCATGTAACCTTCGTAGTTTGGGTCAACCGTCTAGGTCGGGCTAATAGGGTTACACTTGAAGCATAAGCAATAACCTTACCTTCTTGCATCAATAAGAATCCTAACCGAAGATGCGAGGCATCACTGTAAAATGTATAGTATTCTCCAGACTCAGACTGGTTAAGACAGATGCATGAGTCAGGACTTGTTTTAGCTGATCAAAGCTTCGTTGTTGGACTTCGGTCCAAACAAAAGGTGTCTCCTTCCTCAACAATTTGGTTGAAGGAGCGGCTAACATTGAAAATCCTTTCACGAACTTACAGTAATATCTAGCAAGCCCAAGGAAACTTCTAACCTCACCAATATTCTTCGGGGGATGCCAATCTACAATAGCTTGGATTTTATACAGATCCACTTGAATACCCGAAGCTGATACGACATGCCCCAAAAAGGCCACTTCCGTGAACCAGAACTCACACTTAGAAAACTTCCCATACAATTGTTTCTCTATCAGATTTTGTAGTACAATACGAAGATGATCTCGATGCTCTGATTCATTCTTGGAATAAATTAAGATATCGGCAATGAACACCACAAAGAATTTATCAAGATAGGGTCTGCATACCCAATTCATTAAATCCATAAAAGCCACTGGTGCATTAGCTAATCCGAAGGGCATCACTAAGAATTCGTAGTGTCCATATCTTGTACGAAAGGCAGTCTTGGGCACATCACACTACTTAACTTTCATTTGATAGTAACCCGACCTTAGATCAATCTTGGATAACACATAACCATCTTTTAATTGATCGAACAGGTCGTCTATCCTGGGAAAAGGATACTTATTCTTGATGGTGACTTTGTTCAGTTGTCTATAGTCAATACACAAACGCATAGAACCATCCTTCTTCTTGACAAAAAGAACCGGGGCTCCCCAAGGTGAAGAGCTCGGTTGGATAAAACCCTTGTTCATAAGGTCTTGAATTTGAGCCTTTAATTCTTTCAATTCCACAGCCTCCATACGATATGATGCAGTGGAAACTAGAGCAGCCCAAAGTTGCACCTCAATACCAAATTCCACTTCACGGGTTGGGGGAAATCCCGAAAGCTCGTCAAGAAAAACATCTAGGAATACATTTACTGTGTCAATGTCATGGACCTGAGGTTCATTCTTTGATTCGGCAGACAAAGCACACTACATGGAGTTTCGAGATTCCATCAACATTATCTTTTCTTTGCCAAGGCCTCGAAGATACAATTTTCGCTTATTACAATCTACCCACATCTGATGTTTACTAAGCCAATCCATGCCTAATATCTCATCAAACTCGTGGATTGGAAAGACTAGGAAATCCGCAGGGAACGGAATTCCTTGAATCACGATTGGACAGTTCTTACATACAAGGCTTAGAGTGACACAATCACCTAACGGATTTGTCACGGAGACTTTTGTTGCTAAAGGTTCACTAGACATCCTATGTCTTTTAACCAATTCCAGGCTTCTAAAAGAATGTGTAGATCCTGGATCAATCAATACATATAATGAGTGTGCATATAACATAACAGTACCTGTTATAACATCAAGCTCGTCACATTTCTCGCAACCTCTCACATGATACATCTGTGTAGAGGCCTTCGGTTCTTTCTTATTGCCTTGTTTCCCGGATCCTCCTGGCCTACCCGATGCTCCCGATAGTACTTGTCTTGACCCTTTTTATCGAAAGGACTGAGCGGGTGAAGAGATGTCTCTGTGCACAGCCACTGACTTAGAGGGATTCTGAGTACAGTCCCTGATAAAATGCCCTTGTTCCCCACAAAAGAAACATGCTCTCGTCTGCTTACGACATTGACCTGTTGGGTGTCGTTTCTGACAAAAATTACAAACTGGATGCTGAGAACTCCGGTTCGAATCTCCAGTACTCTCAACTGAAGCCGCCTTAGACCAGGATTGGGTGATAGTCTGTGGTCTCTCAATGTTCCCTATGCGGGAAGGCTGTGGAAATGAAGCTTGCTTCGAACCTTGATACTTGCCCTTCTTGTTCCACTTGGGAGGTCGAGAATCGCTTCATGTTCTCTTCTAAGATCTGTTAGACATATTTTCTCTCTGAGCTCTCTACACTGCTTCAGTTGTTTTAACTTAGTTCACCAAATCTTGGAAGTTGGTGATACCCAAGGCAGTAAGCATAGGTCGTAGCTCATCGCTCAACCCAGCGATAAACATTCGGCACTTGTCTTCTTCTTTCTTTATAAACTCAGCTCCATATCGGCAATACTTGCAAAAATCATGGATGTACTGCTCGATAGGCCGTCTGCCTTGTCTCAAATGGAGAAAAGTGCTCCGCCTTTCCACGAGATTGTACTCGCTGATGTAATTGTTTCGAAATTCCTGAAGAAAGAATTCCCAAGTGACTGATTCGTCATGAACAGTAAGAATAGTAGTCTCCCACCACATAAGGGCTTCATCTATCACCAATGCAATAGCACACTCTAGCTTGTGTTCGTCAGAACACCGCAACTGTTTATTCAGGATACGTAGGGTGTTATCCAACCAGTATTCAACAATTTTAGGGTTATCATCATCTTTTCCAGTGAAAGAATAGGCTCGGAGCAAGCCAGTTTGTCCAAGGGGCTCAGACATATTGTGTGATAGAAAGAGTAGGCTGAACTGGCGTGGTTGCTTGCATCGCAGTCATAAACTTCTTAAACATGTTTTCCATATTGTGCAAGGGATAGTAAAACTCCTTGGATCTTTCATCTTTGGTGGCAATCGGTTTAGGATCATGGCACTGCATCCCTCAGTAAGAGCGACAGTTTCAAATTCTCTCAAGTTCCTCTTTTTGGACAAGATGTTCTTCATAAATTTTACATAGTTGGGAAATTCCTCAAGGGCCTCTACCAATGGAATGTTAATTTGCAATTGTTTAAGCACTTCCAAAAGTTCTTAAATTGCTGGTCCTACTTGTGCTTTTGAAGTCTTGCTAGAAATGGTGGTAGTGGATAATCATATTCTTGCACTACTATCTTTGCCAAGGCATTAGTTTTAGCATCAATATGTTGTTTGGCCTCAGTCTGCTTGTCATCATTGTTGGTATCTTGTTTAGCATCACTTATGGCATTAGGTCTGGCACTGGTACTGGCACTAGTATTGGCACTGATACTGGCACTGGTATTGGCAACACCAATGGCGTCATCTATTTTAATTTATTCTTTTTCTGCTTCATTGGGCTTGTCTGTCGGCACATTTTGGTAATTAACTGGATGCTTGCCAGCCATCTCTGTCTCTCACTGCTTACCACTACGAAGAGTTATGGCCTTGCAATGCTCATTATCTTTGTGTCGGGCATCTTCAGTGTCACTTGGCAAGGCTCCTTAAGGTTGATTGCCGAGTGCATTAGCAATCTGCCCAATCTAGACTTTCAAGTTCCTCGTTGATGCTGCCAAACTATGAACTATGGCATCATTCCTTTCCATGTATTTTGTGAGTGTTCCTCCTTGGTTAAGTATTTGCCCTTGTTGAAAGTTGTTTTGAGCTTGCTGCGGCATAGCATTATTGTTCTGCTGCTGGACATTCTTGTGTTGGGTGTTATATTGATTACCTCCTTTATTTCCCCAAGATAAGTTAAGGTGTTGTCTCCAACTGGATTATAAGTATTTGAGTTGGTATTATAATAACAACCAGTATTGCCAATGAAATGTACCGACTCAGGGTTGGAAGGGTATTCATCCACTTGGTGGTTCTCTACATAAATGGTGCAGAATGGATCAAGTCCTTTGACTTCTTGGGCCTCATTGTTCTTTTGCTACGTTATCACCATGCTAGTGAGGTTAGAAATTTCTGCATGAATAGACGTAAGTTCATCAACCTTCAATTTCCCACTAGCTTTAGTTCCGGTCCCATGTCTAGTAACAGGATATTCAAAGTCATTGATCGTGATCCTCTTAAGGATATCAACAACCTTTGTGTACCTCTTATCTAGCAATGAATCAGCTACTAAAGCATCGACAACAGTCCTTGTTTGTGCATTCAGTCCATTGTAGATGGTTTGTATTTGGGTCCAATTTTGGAATCCATGCATTGGAAACCTTCTCAACGGATCCTTAAATCTTTCTCAAGCTTCATAGAGAGTTTCATCCTCAACCTGCTTGAATGTAATGATCTCACCGAGCAGCTTGGCAATGAGTGTTGGTGGCTGAAACCGTGCCAGGAACTTCTGCCACATGTATGCCCAAGAAGTGACTGAACCTGGTGGAAAAGAATTAAGCCACGCCTTAGCTTTATCTCTTAAAGAAAATGTGAATAACCTCAGCTTCACTGTATCTCCAGAAACTCATGTCTGGTGAAATAGTTGACATATCTCCATGAATTGCTTAAGATGTTGCCTCCGGTCTTCAGTAAGTGCTCCATTGAATTGGCCTAAATTCAAAAGAGTTTCAATCATTGCGAGTTTAAGTTTAAAATTTGGCTCGTCGAACTTAGTGCCAACGAGTCATGGCATCAAATTTGTAATGCTAGGTGATAATTGTTCTCGGATTGGTCTTTCTTCTTCAACATTAGAAGCGGCATGGTTATTGTTTTCTGTTGGATCCTGATTGTTGTTAACACCATTTGCTCCTCTGTTTCTTTGATTTCCGTGATTCATCTATCGAATTCTCTTTTTTGATCTGCGCAAGGTGCATTCAATCTCAGGGTGGAATGGCCAAGCTTCCCTCCCAGTACGGTTCTTGGTCATACTCTGATAAAAACAAAAAAAAATAAAAACAAAAACAAAACAAGTAAAAATATAAAAACAATCAAATACGTTGCAATCCCCAGCAACGACGCCAAAAACTTGTAGACAATGGGCAATTGTATGCAAAGAGTCCTTTACGTGCAAGTATACACGGTCTGCAAGTAATACAACTTGGTAAGCTAAGTTATCGATCCCACAAAGATTGACTTGGAATTTGATTGCTTTGATGGCTTACTTGTCTTGGGAAAAAGATGATTTGTTTTGGAGTTGTTTTAGAAACTACTTAAAAGAAAAGAAAACAATGGAGTAAAATGTTGGAAATGAGGATGCTTTTAATGAATGATAAGTGTTGGCAGGGAATGCCTGGTTTTAACGATGTTCATGCCAGCCTTTGTTGGCAAACTGTCTTGGCATTGTTTGTCGAGCATATTCGACATTAGAAAAGCCTCACTCTATGGTCAGTGCCCTAAGTCAATTATGTAAAAACACATATATCTCTATAGTGCATGTTTTTAAATGAATCGAGTTGTTTAAGAACAAAAATATTCCCTGGGGGGGTAGATATCACTTCCGAAGTAAGTTCATCTACTCGAACGACTTCTCTCGAAGCATCTCTCCCAAGAATCCAACAAATGATCGTTGCCTCCCAAGTCTGTTAAGATATTGAGTATGTCAACTATTCCAGCTCTCGCTTTAGCAAAGTATTTAGAAAAATAGTAATGTCAGCTCTCGTGTGGCATTTACAGTTAGAAACAATAAAAGCATGCCAGATAGAAAATTTGTGCCGAAACAGAATATTCTTCAAAGAACTAAGCCATAAAACCAAAGTTTAATCCAAACATCGCCCACTAACTATGAAATTAATTCTTGGTGAGGGATTTAACCAACAAAATCGTAACCAATTTCAGATACATCACCCTAAAATAAAAGTAAAAGAACTTTAAAACCAAAAGAATAAGCGAGATGGGTCTCTAGATGCAGCCCTCGAATCCAGGCTCTTGGCCATGTGGTTTGTAACGCACTAGTTTTGGGCCTAGATGTTTTAGACATCGGATCGAGCCGGTCGGGTACAGTTCGAATCCTTGAGGTTGATTCAGGGAAAACCTAGTTCAAGATGTTTAAAAAATATGGAAAAATATCTAAAAATCGTTATTTATTATGTAAATGAGTATGGTAAAAACAATTTTACAAAATGAGTTTTGGAAATATTACATTTTGGTATAGTGACCAAAATGCAGTTTTTGCAAAAGTTTGTTAGTGACTGTTTTGTAAAGGATTGAAAGTTAGAATCTTTAAGAAGATATTTTTACCATTTATTTTCATCAAATTTCTCTTTAAGTTGGGAGCTTTTAATAAATTATTTTATAATGAAACAAAGTAAATTAAAAAGGAAACTAAAAGTTGACTTTTCATAACCAATTTCACGTTAGTTTTTCTTATCCTCATTTTCTCTCAACTTCTATTCAGCCAAACACTTTTCCCTCATCAAAGAACCTTTGATTTTCACCTTGATTGCTGAGATTTCATTCTATAAATGATTTTCCAACTTGATTTCATCAAATCACATTGATTTTGCTTTGGATTTCTCAAGAAAACTTGCCCAAATTGAAGAGAGATCAACCATTAGAGGTAAGCTTCGTTCTTCTTCTCTAATGATCAGTTCTTTATTGAAATTGTAACACACTAGTTTTGGGCCTAGATGTTTTAGATGTTGAATCGGGCCAGTCGGGAACGGTTCGAACCCTTAAGGTTGGTTTAGGGAACACCTAGTTCGGGATGTTCTAAAAATATGGAAAAATATCTAAAAATCGTCATTTATTAAATAAATGATTTTGGTGGAAACAATTTTACAAAATGTTATATGGAAACATTACATTTTGGTGTAGTGACCAAAATGCAGTTTTTGCAAAAGTTCACTAGTGACTGTTTTGTAAAGGATTGAAACTTTGAATCTATAAGGAGCTAATTTTACCAATTGCTTTTCATCAGATTTCTCTTTAATTTTGGAGCTTTTAATAATGATTTAATTAAAGGAATTAAAAGAAAAATCAAAGGTTGACTTTCATAACTATTTTACGATAGTTTCCTCTCTTTTCATTTTTCTCTCAACTTCCAATCAACCAAAAACTTTTCCCTCACCAAAGAACCTCTGATTTTCATCTCATTTGATGAGATTTCATCTTCCAAAGGATTTCCTATCTTTGCTTCATCAAATCCTTTTTTATTTTGCTTTGGATTTTCAAGAAATCTTGCCCAAATTAAGGAGAAATCAGCCATTAGAGGTAAGCTTCATCCTTCTCCTCTAATGATCAGTTCTTTACTGTAATTCCCAAGTTATCAATTCTTTGTTAATGGTTTTTAAGTTGTTTAAATGTTATAAACAATAAATAGTTGCTAAATTCAAGGTTCTTGATGTGATTTTGATTATTTTTGTATTTCTAAGTTAAACTCTGTTTTGAGGTTGATTTCTAACATGTTTTGGAAGATATTTGATGTTGAGATTGAGGTTTTAACAATTAAATCCTGAATAGGTTTGGGTTCCTAAGTTTTGGATGTTGGATTTGTGGTTTTTGAGGTGTTTTTGGTGATCTGCTATTGCTGGAGATATAAGGTCGTGCTTGTGATTGTTTTTGATGTTGATTGAGGTTTAGAAAGGATTAGAATTTATAGATCTTGGCTGGGCTTTGATTTGAGAAAGTTTGGAGGTGATTTTGGTTATTTCGGATAGCCGAAATGTTGGTTTTGATTAGTTTCGCTAGTTAGAATGAGTGGCTGGTGATTTTAATGCATGATGATGCATTAATCCTCTACTCTTATGTGTAATGAACAAGGGAGACTTCATCGGACACATTTGGTGTTGATCCGGAAGTGCCAAAAGCCTAGAAATCGTTTCGGCAAGCAAGCGAAACGTAATCGGTGAGTGTAAATTGTTTTAGAAGTCCTTGAGGGACAAGGAAACGATGTTGGGCGATTTAGGATTAGTTTGAAACACCATCCTAACTCCGAAAGTAAGTATGCTTAGAATTTGCTCTCAAAAAGTGGTTGATGACCCTAAATGCTTTTGACATGCTCTTGATTTGAGATAGATAAATTCCTACTATTTTATGCATGAATTATAACATGAAATGATGTTATGTGTTGATTCCATGAGATAGCATGACTTTGCAAAGAATTTTGAGATTTTGATTAAATGCTATGCATGAATTGTGGTTTTGAAATGGGTTGAGATAGATTTGAGAAATGTTGCATCAAAACAGTAGGTGAGATGATGATTTTAATGTAATATATTGACATAAATGATGAGATGATTACCGGATATAATTGGTCGACCAATAGGATTTAAAGTGCACTATAAACTAAAAGTCGTACGTGCTCTTTGGAGTCGGGCAATAGGGGTAGTGCAATCCCTATCCAAAGTGAGAATCTGATGATGAGAGATACCATCGGGGTAGGACTTGGTGAAACACCCAAGCTTTGTAGCAAAGAGAGATACCGCCATGAGAGTCCGGTGATGTGAGATTCCACCGGGGTAGGACTTGGCTTTATGTCAAGCTAATCCTCATATCCGAGTAAAGATAAAATATGAAATGCCAATATATGAGATTGTATTTGATTCACATGTACCAATGTTGAAATGATTTTATGCTATGAGAAATGCATATAAGATTTTGAGATTTATGAAATGCTTTTGAATGTCAAACATGTATGGCCTTGCCATGAGATTTACATTGGTTGAATGCATGAGATAGATAGGTAGATGGTACATGTGATTTTCAAATGGAGATTTGCTTTGAAATGGTTTTCAAGCATGAGATAGAAAGAGCATGTTGTAGAAAGGGTTTCCAAGAAAGAGTTTTAAAAGCTTGCATTGTTGTGTTAGTGTTTTTAGAGCATGCCTCACTAGGCTATCGTGCTTACGCTCTATTTTACAAATAATGCAGATAATTGAGACACTTTGGACAGCAAGGAGGCTTAAGAAGATTCAAGGAATAGTAAAGCTCAAGTATGATGATGTTTTGCATTTACTTTAGTAATGATATTTGGCAATGGGAACTAATGGTTTGCTTTGGGAGATGTATTTTGGACTCCTTGTGGTTGATGCAAGTTTTGTATGGTTTATATAGGTTGTAAGTGGCCTTTATTTTGGTTTTGGTGCTTATTCTTGCTATTTGGTGTGATTATGGTTTGTGTCTTAAGCATGCTTAATCATTTGCCTTGCTATGCTTGAGTTAATCAACTAAATGCTTCTATGTATTTGGAATTGCATGTTTATATGTTTGAGTGGATGCTATAAGCATGTAATTATGATTTTGGGATGATTTGTTGAAGTTTGAAATGATTTTGAGGTCGTTTTTGGGACAGTTCTGGTATGCGTATCGATACACGGGCTTGTATATCGGTACGCATAAGCCAAATGTGTGCTCTCTGCACAAGCATTTCGGTACATTTGAGAAGTGTTTCGGTACGGGGTTGAAGGGCGTACCGATATGCGGGGAAGCGTATCGATACACTTTCTGTGGCTTTGTCACTTCCATCCCACGTATCGATACGGACCCAGGCGTACCGATACGCGACCGTTAATTCTGTTAATGACATCTTTATAAGTTTGAAATTGTTGCATTTTAGTCCCTGATTTTCAAGTATGCAATTGGATGTGTTTGGTTAGTTGGTTTATGATGAAAATTTACAGAGAAGCATGAAACATGACTAATTGAGTAATGGTAAACTTAAAATCAGAGAAGTCCTTGTAATTTGTAGAAATTACATTTTGGTCCCTAAATGTATACTTTGTACAATTAAACCCCTAATCGAAATCTGATCGATGTGTTGTTTCTTCCTATGTACTTTGGTGATCACATATGACTAATTTTGCATCTAGAAAAGATAAAAAGAAAAAAAAAGGTCGTCAATCAGAGTCGGCTTTAATGAGTTGGCTTCGGTTTTCCCCGTGTAATCACCTCGGTTCGGGTCAACCGTCTATCCCGACCTAAGGGGGTTACATTTGTTGGTATCAGAGCCAGGTCTACGAATAATTGAGGTGTTGGTAAGTGTAAATGTGAGCATATATGATCTTTGTGAAAGCATGTTATGTGATTGTGCAATGTTTTAACTTTAATTAGATGAAATGCATGCAAGTTGGTTGATTGAGATGAATTTGTTATGCTATGCCATGATTGGGGTACAGATGGGGAACTCATTGCCATATCATTACTATTGGAAAGAATTATTTTGAAAATGAACTTGAGCACCTTTGATTTCTTCTGTTATATTGCCTAATTGAGATTTATTGCATTTTACTAGTTGCATTGTTTTGAATGTGGCCACGTAGAGAGCATAGAATAAACACGTGTAATGCGGTCGAGAATGAGAAAAATCAGAA
This sequence comes from Hibiscus trionum, assembly GCA_030270665.1. Classification (NCBI taxonomy): domain Eukaryota; kingdom Viridiplantae; phylum Streptophyta; class Magnoliopsida; order Malvales; family Malvaceae; genus Hibiscus; species Hibiscus trionum. The sequence continues at coordinate 9,289,092 of BSYR01000010.1, read as the reverse complement.
TGATGAGCATGTCAAGAATCTATCGCCTCCTCCTGGTGGACCAGTCAGTGGTGGTGGAGCGGGGGCTGGTGCTGCACGGGCTGGAATAGGGGTTGTTGAACCTGAGGGAGCGCGAGGGCAAGCTGCTCCTGATTTCACCGTGCTGATTCAGGCTATTGCTGGAGCCTTTCAGGCGGCAGTAGTTGGTGCTCATGTGGCTGCACCTTAGGCTGGTGCTGGTGCGATTTTGCCTCTAGGCGACTATGTAGTCTAGGAGGGACTGAGTTTAGGGGGCTGACCCCTGAGGGTTCTGAGTCTTGGTTGGAGAGCCCAAAGAGGATCCTTGGGCAGATGAATTGCAACAATGTCTAGAAGTTGGGGTGTATTGTATCCCTGTTGCATGGTGATGCCTATACGTGGTGGACGACCACTATAGCTGTTTTGGAAGATGTTGAGGTGTCTTAGACATTCTTTTTGAATGCGTTCAAGAGGAAATATTTGGGAGTCTGTTATCTGGACGAGAAAAAAGAGGGAGTTTATGTCTCTAGTACAAGGAAGCATGTCAGTGGCGCAGTATGAAGTGCAGTTTGTACGCCTTAGCCAGTATGCACTGGAGTTGATCCCTAGTGAACGGGAGAGGTGCGAGTGTTTTAGATATGGGTTGGTGGCTGATGTGAAAACATATATGCTTGCATCGGATTATACCAATTTTGATGTCATGGTCACTCGAGCCAAGGACATTGAGCTGAACCTTGGTCTGGTGAGTCGAGTAGAAGGATCTAGCTCGGGGAAGCGAGCTGCGGATCGTGATATTTGAAGGGATCGATTTTCGAAGCCTAAGGATAGAAGGTCGCACATGGATGCTAGACGTGGGGGAGGTAACCACGGGAATGTTCAGCAAGGGTCGAATGCTTTCACACGTACCCATGAATGTAATCGGTATGGCAGGAGACACACAAGAGAGTGCTAGGGCAACATTGGTATGTGCTGGAATTGTTGTTCTCGCGGGCACATGCAACAGGATTGTCCTCAGCCGATGAGAGAGGGGCAGGCTCCGGTGAGAGCAACTGAGCCAAAGGGAGCCGTGGGCGCGGCCATGGCAATTTCCAGCGTAGAGATGATGGTGCCAGGAATGTGGCACATGTTGTAGCTGTTCAGCCCAAAGGAGGTGGCCATGCTAGAGTGTATGCCCATCGTGAAGGGAGAAATGACACTGACGTAATCGCATGTACCTTTACTTTGCAGTCTTTGTCATTACTTTCTCTGATTGATTCTGGATCTACACATTCGTACATATTGCGTGAACATGTTGAAATGCTTGCTTTGCCTGTTGAGTCTTTGGATGTTGGTATGCGTGTGACTAGTTCTTTTGGTGAAACAGTTATAACAAGGAGGTTATATAAGAGGTGTCCCTTAAAGGTGCATGAACATGTGTTCTTGGTGGATCTTATGAAATTGCCTTTCTATGGATTCGATGTAATCCTTGGTATGGATTGGCTCGTTGAGCATAGGGCAGTTGTGGATTTTGAGAATAAGCGGGTTTCGCTGAAACTGGCTGATGATTATGAAGTTGTGGTGGTGGGAGAGAACATGAAGTTCCTATCTAATGTGGTTTCGATGCTTGAAGCAAGCCGGTTTTTGCGTCAAGGATGCGAAGTTTATTTAGATTTTGTAATGAATCCTACCACGAAGAAGGTGCGGGTGCAAGATATTAGAACTGTGCGTGAATTCTCTTGGGTGTTTCCGTAGGAGCTACCTGGTTTGCCACCTAGTCGGGAGGTTGAGTTCGGAATTGAGTTGTATGAGAACACAACTCTGGTGTCCATCGCTCCTATCGAATGGCACCTAAGAAGTTGAATGAGCTGAAGACGCAACTTCAGGAACTACTTGATCGAGGCTTTATTCGGCCTAGTGTGTCACCTTGGGGTGCATCGGTCTTGTTTGTTAAGAAGAAAGATGGCACGATGAGAATGTGCATTGATTATCGTCAGCTAAATAAGTTGACTATCAAGAATAAGTATCCTCTGCCAAGGATTGATGATCTTTTCGATCAGTTTCGTGGAGCGGCTGTGTTCTCAAAGATTGATTTACGGTCGGGGTATTATCAATTGAAGGTTAAGGATGTGGATGTGCCGAAAACTACTTTTCGAACAAGGTATGGGAATTATGAATTCCTGGTGATGCCTTTTGGTTTGACGAATGCTCCTGCTGCATTCACGGATATGATGAATAGGGTGTTTCATGAGTTCATGTATAAATTCATTGTGGTGTTCATCGATGACATCCTTGTGTACTCTCGTACCGAGGAGGAGCACGAGGAACATTTGAGGATTGTTTTGCAAGTGCTGCTAGAGAATTAGGTTTATTGTATGCTGAGTAAATGTGAATTTTGGTTGAAGGAGGTTGTTTTCCTTGGTAATGTGGTTTCGGCCAAAAGAATTCATGTTGATCCTCAGAAGATTGAAGCGGTGGTGAATTGGAAGCCTCCTAGGTCTGTTCATGAAGTTCGTAGTTTCCTTGGTTTTGCGGGTTACTATCGAAGGTTCGTGGATGGGTTTTCCAAGATTGCTGCTCCCTTGACGAAGTTATTGCAGAAGGATGTTAAGTTTGAGTGGACGGAAGCGAGACAGTAAGCTTTTAAGAAGCTAAAGGTAGCTTTGACGCAAGCTCCTATCTTGATTCAACCTGAATCTGGAAAAGAGTTTGTGGTGTATAGTGACGCATCCTATGTTGGTTTGGGGTGTGTGTTGATGCAAGAAGGTAAGGTAGTAGCTTATGCATCGCGACAGTTGAAGGTGCATGAGCGTAACTATCCTACGCATGACATTGAGTTAGCGGCAGTGGTGTTCGCTTTAAAAATTTGGAGACATTATCTATATGGTAAGAAGTGTACTATGTACACGGATCACAAGAGTTTGAAGTATCTTATTTCTTAAAAGGAGTTGAATCTTAGGCAGCGGTGTTGGGTGGAGTTACTTAAGGATTATGACCTAACGATCGAGTATCATCCGGGAAAGGCCAATGTTGTTGTCGATTCTTTGAGCAGGAAAGTGGCGGTGGAGTTGAGGGCGATGTTTGCTTGTTTGAGCATATCGCAAGATGGTGGCCTTGTTGTTGAGTTGCAAGTGAAATAATATTTGGTTCAGTTAATAAAGGATAAGCAATTGCTTGATGATTCTCTTGTACCACATGTTCAGATATTGCGGAATGAAGGCCTTGGGACTTCAGTTTCAATGATGATGGTGTTCTATGTTTTGGGAGTCAGATAGTGGTGCCGAATGATGTGGAGTTGAGGCGCACTATTCTGACTGAAGGTCACAGTAGTCCTTTCTCTATGCACCCTGGTAGTACGAAAATGTATCATGATTTGAAAGATGAGTACTACTGGGTGGGGTTGAAGCAAGATATTGCCGAGTTCGTTAGCAAATGTATGGTTTGTCAGCGGGTTAAGGCTGAACATCAGGTTCCTTCTGGGTTGTTGCAACCGTTGAGAATCCCATAATGGAATTGGGAATGGATTACCATGGACTTCGGGTCAGGATTGCTGTTGTCGCCATCAAGAAAAAATTATGTTTGGGTGATTGTGGATCGCCTTACGAAGTGTGCACATTTATTGCCTGTGCATACTACGAATACCTTGGATAAGTTAGTTGAGCTATACATTGTTGAGATTGTGCGGTTGCACGGGGTGCCAAAATCTATAGTATCGGATAGAGATTCGAGGTTCATGACGAGGTTTTGAGAATGTTTGCATCAAGCTTTGGGTACGCGGCTGAATTCCAGTACTTCTTATCATCTGCAGACGAATGGGAAGTCGAAGCGTGTTATCCAAGTGCATGGGGATATGTTGAGGTGTTGCGTTATTGAGTTTCAAGGATCTTGGAAGAAGCACTTGCCTTTGGTTGAGTTTGCTTATAATAATAGTTACCAGGCTAGTATTCAAATGGCACCATATGAGACTTTGTACGAGAGAAAGTGTAGAAATTCCCTTTGTTGGGTTGAAATGGGACAAAAGTTGATTTCGATGCAAGCTTTGTTGAAAGGAACCACTGAGAAAGTGAAGCTCATTTGTGAGCGTTTGAAGGCAGCATCGAACCGGCAAAAGTCTTATGCGGATTTGAAGCGTAAGGAGATAGAGTTCGCATTTGGCGAGCGCGTGTTCCTAAAAGTGTCACCTTGGAAGAAGGTGATGAGATTTGGCCAGAAGAGTAAATTGAGTCCGAGGTTCATTGGACCATATGAGGTGATAAAACGTATGGGTCCTGTTGCTTACAAGTTAAGATTGCCTTCAGAGTTGAAAAATGTAACCCCCTTAACCCGGCCCAGACGGTTGAACCGAATTAAGAAGTTTACACAGGGAAAACCAAAGTCAACCCGAAAGTCAACGTTGATTAACGACCCTTTTTTTTTCTTTTTAAACTTGTCTAGATGCTCATTAACCCTAGGTGTGTTCACAACAACGTCATACCCAAAGATCATAACCATCAGAGAACATTCAGGGACCCAATTGCACAAATTACAACTTTACGGACCAAACTGTAAATTCTGGGAATCACAGGGACTTAACCCAATTAAAAGTTACCAATATGAAATTAGTCATGTTTCATGCTTCACTGCCAAATTTCAGCTCAAACGGACATCCAGAACTCATACAATTGCAAAAACATGTTTTAGGACCAAAACGCAAACATTTCGAAACACATAACCGCCAATGTCAGCCCCCAACGGTCAGGTGTTCCGAAACAGGGAGAACCTGTTTCGAAACGCGGGGCCGTTCCGCAACGTGTTCCGAAACGGGGACTGGCAGTAGCATATCTGTTTCGGAACGGTTCCTCCCGTTTCGAAACGCCCTGGCCATAACAGGCCCCTGTTCCGAAACGGTAGCGATCGTTCCGAAACGACCTGCCCAGATTGCAGCAACCTTGCTGGTTAAACACAACATTGACCCACCAAACATGCTCCAAAAGCAACCAAATCACACCAGCAAACTATTCAACATATAAGGAACATAAATGCATCAAAACTAGATTCATGATCACCCCTAGGTGCACCAACACATTTAACACATTCAAAGCTCAATCATGCTTTTAAACAAAGAGCATAACATAACAACTTAAGCTCAAGATGATTCAAACATTACAACATTAATCCACATGATTCAAAAACATAAACCATACATGTCCAACATACACAATCTCATGAATCATCAACATAGAGATTCTTTCCCCCCATTGCCTTTATTATCTATAGCTATTAACCGAGACATACATCTCAAATGGAGTCCTCCTTGAATCCCTTGCTTCTCGCTGTCCAAACTTCAAATATCTGCATTGATGGACAAAAAGGAGCGTAAGCACATAATGCTTAGTGAGGAATGCTCAAAACCAAAACACCATCAATGCAGCGAATCATAAAACCACTTTTAAAAGCAACTCGATTTCTTAAACCAAAGCCTTGTTTGAAAACCCCTTTTCAACAACGTGCTTAAAACCATGCATTGCTCAATCATGAAAACCAATCCTTAGCTTAGAAAGCTAAGCAAGCCTTTTCAACACATAAACTTGCAAATCCATCAATTTAACCATTCCATGCATAAACATCAAATGCAAAGTTAAATTCAAAACCTTGGAAACCACTTCCACTTCACATCATACCTTCCTTATACTTGATTATCTTTTCAAGCAAGAAGCCTTTTAAAACCTTTTAATCATTCAATCCAACACATGCATTAAATAGATGCACAAATGAACCACATCATCACATTTACATCATATGCCTTTAAAAACAAGTCTTAGCAAGACTTCAATGCACTAAAGAGATCTCATGCACACATGCACCATCCTCAATAGATAATCAACACTTGTTCAAACTAACAAGTACACATGCATTCATAATACATTAAGCAAATCTCATGCAACCATGCATCAATTCAAGCATCTCATGCTTCATTATATTCAAGGACATTATATTGGCTTCCAAGTGATCAACCAAATCCACTTTTCAACTCAACATCCAATCAGATACGCGGATCACAAGCGTTGTCCCCACGCTTCATACACCCTACCAATCCAAGGTCCCCAAATGGACTTTTAAACACCATTTGACCTTACCATTCACAAGGTTCCCATGTATGGACTTTTAAACACCATACAACCTTAACTTTCACAAGGTTCCCATGTATGGACTTTTAAACACCATACAACCTTAACTTTCACAAGGTTCCCATGTATGGACTTTTAACCACCATACAACCTTAACTTTCACAAGGTTCCCATGTATGGACTTTTAAACACCATACAACCTTAACTTTCACAAGGTTCCCATGTATGGACTTTTAAACACCATACAACCTTAACTTTCACAAGGTTCCCATGTATGGACTTTTAACCACCATACAACCTTAACATGCACAAGGTTCCCATATATGGACTTTTAAACACCATATAACCTTAGCATCACCGATTGGTAGTTGTACAACATCACTAACGAGATCCGGGACACCCTATACAAGATCCACACATGGACTTTACACCACCATTGTGATCTTAACAAGCACAAGGTCCACCAATGGAATTTTAACCACCATTATTACCTTTGCTTACCCAAGGTCCTCGAATGGGATTCCAATCACCATTATAACCTTAACCATCTCGTTAGGATACTTGGATGGAGTTTACCGGTTCACACTTAACCACTCCACATCCAAGGCGACTTTATTCACGGTGCACCCAATCCTATAGCCGGCTAACTATATCCGATCAAAGAACCAAGAACCACTTACATCACTTGCCAATATATCCATCTTACCACATTAATCCTTTAATTCACATGCATATCCGTAATGCAAAATTCATCATTTACCATCATCAATTCACTGTTTTTAAAGCATTACACAAAGCCATTAAACAACATGCAACACCATGCATCAAAACCACAATTTCCATGTACAAAACCAAGGATCTCTTACCTTGAGCATCCTTCACATATGGCTTTCAAAACCAGCATTAAACCATGCTAAAACATGCTTCCAAACAGAATTTAAAACATGCAAATCATATGCATTGCAACCATCAATCACAATTGCTTAAAAAGCCAATTCACAACACAAACCAAGAGCGAAAATCCATTTACTTACTCTTGAGCTTAGCAAAGTTGTTTAGACTTAAACTAAGCTCCCAAACCTTCAAACCCTGGTTTAAAAGCTGAAAACCCAACTTCACTCACCGATACACAAAACAAGGCTAGCCAACAAGCCTTCCAAGCATCCGAAACCTTCCACACCACCTCAAATGCTCACGGATCTTCCTCCCCTGTTTCAAGCACATAACAACAGAAGATTAATGCATCATTATGCATTAAAAACACCAGCAACACAACTAAACTCGCTGCTTATCACAAATCCAACATTTCGGCTACCAAACACAACCGAAATCACCACCAAACACTTCCGAAACTTAACCCAGCCAAGATCCATCACTTCTAACCATTTTTAAACATCAATTAACATCCAAAATGATCACAATCATGTCCTTATACCTCCAGCTATAACAGATCATCAAAAACACCCCAAAAACAACCAAAAACATCAAGCAAAACTTAGGAAATTCAACCTATTCGGGATTGCATTGATAAAACCTCAATTCCTTATCAATTTAACATTCATTTAACATCAATTTGACACCTCAAAACACTGCCCAAACAGATCTCACGAAATTTCACCAAAAATCACCAAATCTTGCATTTTAAAGCCACAATCAAGATTACCATTGTAAAACCTTTAATAAATCATAATTCAAGGATTGAGAACTTGGGAATTTCAGTAAAGAACTGAGAGTTTAGAGGAGAAGGACGTTCTTACCTCCAAACTTGAGTTTCTCCCTTTTTGGAACCAAAATCTTGAAAATTCCACTTAGCAAATGGTGAGGTTTTGTTGAAGAAATGATTAGAGATCAAAAGAGAATTGAAAAGAGATGTTTAGGTGACAAAATCAGAAGAAAATCTCTGGAGAAAAGATGTTTGGGTTGAGAGAAATTGAGGGAAAAGAAAATAGAAGATTGAGAGAAAAGTTAGTTAGAAAATGACAAAATATCTTCCCTCCACTTTTCTTTTATTTAAAAACCATTTAATAAACCTTTAATATTTTAGAAAAATCTGGAGAAACTCCCATTGGGTAAATAGCTCCTTAAAGATTCAAAGTTTCAATCCTATCTAAAACAGTCACGCAACTTTCAAAAATTACATTTTGGTCACTAGCCAAAATGTCACCCTTCCCAACCTCATTTTGTAAAATTGAGTTCACAGTTCACTTATATATATTAAAAGAGGATTTTAGGACATTTTTCCATATTTTTAATGCAACCCGAACTAGGCTTTCCTAATTTCACCTTTATATATTCGAACCGCAACCCGACCGGTCCGGTCCAAACCCAAAACTTCCAAGCCCAAAACCGGGGCGTTACAAAAAAGATACATAATGTGTTCCATGTATCCATGCTTTGGAGGTATAGATCGGATCTGTCGCATGTTATGCATGTAGAAGAGGTTGAGTTGAATCTGTACTTGACATATGATGAGGAGCCCATTGAGATTCTGGATACGGATAGTAAGGTTCTCTGAGGTAAGACCATCGAGCTGGTTAAAGTCTTGTGGAGACATCGTGGCGTTGAGGAAGCCATATGGGAAAGGAAGGATGACATGAAGAAGCAATTTCCTTACCTTTTTCCACCAGGTAAATTTCGAGGACGAAATTTCTTAAGTGGGGGAGAGTTGTTACGCCCTGGTTTTGAGCCTAGATGTTTTAGATGTTGAATCGGGCCGGTCATGAACGGTTCTAACCCTTAAGGTTGTTTAGGGAACACCTAGTTCGGGATGTTCTAAAAATATGAAAAAATATCTAAAAATCCTCATTTATTATATAAATGATTTTGCTGGAAACAATTTTACAAAATGTGATTTGGAAATATTACATTTTGGTGTAGTGACCAAAATGCAGTTTTTGCAAAAGTTGACTAGTGACTGTTTTGTAAGGGACTGAAACTTTGAATCTTTAATGAGCTAATTTTACCAATTGTTTTTCATCAGATTTCTCTTTAATTTATGAGCTTTTAATAATGATTTAATTAAAGCAATTAAAAGAAAAATCAAAGGTTGACTTTACATAACTACTTTACAATAGTTTTAACTCTTTTCATTTTTCTCTCAACTTCCAATCAATCAAACACTTTTCCCTCACCAAAGAACCTCTGATTTTCATCTCATTTGCTGAGATTTCATCTTCCAAAGGATTTCCTATCTTTGCTTCATCAAATCCTTTTTGTTTTTTCTTTGGATTTTCAAGAAATCTTGCCCAAATTAAGGAGAAATCAGCCATTAGAGGTAAGCTTCGTCCTTCTCCTCTAATGATCAGTTCTTTACTGAAATTCCCAAGTTATCAATCCTTTGTTAATGGTTTTTAAGTTGTTTTAATGTTATAAACAAGAAATAGTTGCTAAATTCAAGGTTCTTGATATGATTTTGATGATTTTCGTATTTCTAAGTTAAACTTTGTTTTGAGGTTGATTTCTAATATTTTTTGGAAGATATTTGATGTTGAGATTGAGGTTTTAACAATTAAATCCCGAATAGGTTTGGAAGATATTTGTGGTGTTTGAGGTGTTTTTGGTGATCTACTATTGCTGGAGATATAAGGTCGTGTTTGTGATGGTTTTTGATGTTGATTGAGGTTTAGAAAGGATTAGAATTGATAGATCTTGGCTGGGCTTTTATTTGAGAGAGTTTGGAGGTGATTTCGGTTATTTTGGATTGCCGAAATGTTGGTTTTGAGTAGTGCAGCGAGTTAGAATGAGTGGCTGGTGATTTTAATGCATGATGATGCAGTAATCCTCTGCTCTTATGTGTAATGAACAGAGGAGAATTCATCGGACGCATTTGGTGTTGATCCAGAAGTGCTGGAAGCCTAGAAATCATTTCAGCAAGCAAGCGAAATGTAATCGGTGAGTGCAAATGGTTTTAGAAGTCTTTTAGGGACAAGGAAATGAGGTTTGGGGATTTAGGATTGGTTTGAAACACCATCCTAAGTCCGAAAGTAAGTATGTTTAGATTTGCTCTCGAAATGTGGATGATCCCCCTAAATGCTTTTGACATGCTCTTGATTTGAGATAGATAAATTCCTACTGTTTTATGCATGATTTATGACATGAGGTGATGTTTTATATTGATCCTATGAGATAGAACAAAGCTACAAAGAGTTTTGAGATTTTGATCAAATGCTATGAGTGGACTTTGATTTTGAATTGAGATGAGTTTTGTCTAGAAATGTTGCATCAAAACAGTAGGTGAGATGATTATTTTAATATAATATATTAGCATAATTGATGAGTGTTACCGAATATAATTGGTTGACCAATAGGGTGTAAAGTGCACTCTAAACTAAAAATCGTACGTGCTCTTTGGAGTTGGGCAATGGGGATAGTGCCATCCCGATCCAAAGTGAGAGTTCGATTACGTGAGATTCCATCGGAGTAGGTCTTGGTGAAACACCCAAGCTTTGTGGTGAAGATAGATACCGCCATGAGAGTCCGGTGATGCGAGATTCCAACAGGGTAGGATTTGACTCTATGTCAAGCTAATCCACATATCCGAGTAAAGATAGAAAATGAAATGCCAATATATGAGAATGAATTATGATTCACATGTACCAATGTTTGAAATGTTTTATGCTACGAGGAACGCATATGAGATTTTGAGATTATGAAATGCTTTGTTTATCAAGCATGTGTGGCCTTGCCATGTGTTTTGCATTGGTTGAATGCATGAGATAGGTAGATGGTACATGTGGTTTTCAAATGGTGTTTTTCTTTGAAATGGATTTCAAGCATGAGATAGAAAGAGCGTGGTTTTAGAAATGGATTTCAAGATTATATTTTAAAAGCTTGCATTGTTGTGTTGATGTTTTTAGAGCATGCCTCACTAAGATATTGTGCTTACGTTCTCTTTTACCAACAATGTAGATAATTGATACAACTTGGGCAGCGAGGAGGCTTAAAGGAATCCAATGAGTAGATAAGCTAAAGTATGATGTTTTACATTTACCTTTAGTAATGAAATATGGCAATGGGATTTAATGGTTGGTTTAGGGAGATGTGTTTTGGACTCCCATGAGTTGTAGTAAGTTGTATGAGCTCTTTTCAGTTTGTAGAAGGCCATTATATTTGTTTTGTTGTTTTATCTTTCCCTTTTGGGATGCTTATGGTTTTTGGTTAAAGCATGTTCTTTTATATGCTATGTGATCTTGTGATGATATGTCAAATGCTTGCCATGTGCTTAGAGTTGCATGCTTTTATGTTAGTAGTGATGTTATAAACATGTCCATATGATTTGGTGATGTTAAAAGTGATTTTGTGGCGATTTTTGGTACATATCTGGTATGGGTATTGATATTCGGGCTTGAGTATCGATACTCATAAGAAAATTAGTGCCCAAATGGTCTAGGGGTATCGGTACGAATGGGAAGCGTATCGATACGCCTAGACAAAGTTTGAATGGTGTACCGATACGCGAGGATGTGTATCAATACCCACTTTCCAAGTTTGGCCACTGCCTTCCCGCGTATTGGTATGACCCCTAAGTGTACCAATACGTGAGCGTTAAAATCTGTTAAAAGCATTTTTTAAAGTTCTGAAATGTTACATTTTAGTCCCTGAACTTCGTCTATGCAATTAGGTGAGTTTGGATGATCGGATTGTGATGAAATTTTGCAAAGAAGTATAAAATATGACTAATCGAAGATTGGTGATCTTAAAATAAAAAATGTCCATGTATTCTATGGGAATTACAATTTGGGCCCTAAATGTTTAAGTTATGCAATTAAACCCATAAATGAAATCCGATCACTGTGTCGTTTCTTCCTATGCTCCTTGTTGATCACATAGGATCTAAATTACATCTAGAAAAGATAAAAAAAAAGGGTCCCTAATCGAAGTCGGCTTTAACGAGTTGGCTTTGGTTTTCCCCGTGTAAGCTCCTTGGTTCAGGTCATCCGTCTAGACCGGGCTATGGAGGTTACATTTGTTGGTATCAAAGCCAGGTTTGCGAACAATTAGGGCATTGATAAGTGGTTGGTAAGTTTAAATATGAGTTGTGCTAAATTTCTGAATGCATGTTGTGTACTTGTGCAATATTTGAGCTTGATTGAGATGGAATGCATGCAATTTTGTTGTTTGGGATTAAATTGTGTTGCTATGCTATGATTGGGGTATAATTTGGGAACTCATTGCCATATCATTACTAATGAAAGAAATTGTTTTGAAAATAAGACTTGAGCACCTTGGATTTTCTTACCTTATATTTCCTAACTAAGTTTTATTGCATTTTTCTAGTGGCATTATTTCGAATGGGGCCACGAAGAGAGCTTAGAATTAACAATCGTAGCTCGGCTGAGAATGAGATGGACGAGCGAGTAGAGAATTTTCCGTCTCCTCTTCCTAGTAGACCACCCAGTGGTGGTGGAGTGGGGGCTGGTGCTGGAATTTGAGTAGGGGTTGCTGCACCCGAGGAAGCACGTGGGCAAGTTGCTAGTGATATGACCGTCTAATTCAGGCTATTGCTGGAGCCTTTCAGGCGGCAGTAACTGGTGCTCATGTGGCTGCACCTCAGCCTGGTGCTGGTGCGAGTTTGTCGTTAGAGCGACTCTGCAGTCTTGGTGGGACTAAGTTCAGAGGGGTGACCCTTGAGAATTCTGAGTCTTGGTTGGAAAGCACCAAGAGGATCCTTGGACAAATGAATTATAATGATGTCTAGAAGCTAGGATGCATTGTATCCCTGTTGCACGGTGATGCTTATACGTGGTGGACGACCACTACTGCGGGATTGGAGAATGATGAGGTGACTTGGACGTTCTTTCTGAATGCGTTCAAGAGGAAGTACCTGGGTGTTCGTTACCTGGATGAGAAAAGAGGGAATTTATGTCCCTGGTGCAAGGAAGCATGACCGTGGCCGAATATGAAGTGAAATTTGTGTGGCTCAGTCAGTATACACTTGAGTTTATCCCTAATGAGCGGGAGAGGTGCGAGCGATTCTGATATGGATTGGTGACAGAGGTGAAGACGTACATTCTTGCATCGGATTACTCTGATTTTGATGTTTTGCTCACTCGAGCCAAGGATATTGAGCTGAGCCTTGGTCTGGCGGGTCGAGCAGGAGGATCTAGTTCAGGGAAGCGAGCTGCAGATTATGATGCGGGGAGGAATCATTTTAAGAGGCCTAAGGATCGAAGGTCTCATTCGGGTCCTAGACGTGGAGGAGGTAACCCAGGGAGAGATCAGTACAACGGCATCAAAATCGATATCCAACTTCAATATAAACACTAATGATGAAATATCCATTGATGGTCAAAACCCTAGCTTGAGATTAAACTCAACATATCCATTGAATTCAATAATCGATTGAAGATTATAGTTTACCCGATTGATGGCAACGATGAAACCCCCTTAGTCCGGCCTAGACTCCCGACCCGAACTAAGAAGATTACACGGGGAAAACTGAAGCCAACTCATTAAAGCCGACTTTGATTAACGACCATATTTTTTTTCCTTTTTATCGTCTCTATATGCACATTAAGATCCTATGCGTTAAACTAAACTCTTTAAAAGAAACGGCGCAGCAAATGGAGTTCAATTAGGGGTTTAATTTCTTAAATTAAACATTTAGGGACTAAACTAAAATTACTGAAAATTACAGTGTCTATTCCAATTCTAAGGTTACCAATCCTTAATTAGTCATATAACAAGCTTCCATGTCAAATTTCTTCACTAACGGACCATCGAAACTCAACCAATTGAACATTCAACATTCAGGGACCATAATGTAACATTACAAAATTTAGAAAGATACTTTTAATTGAAAATAACGGTCAGGTATCGGTACCCTTAAGCATGTATCGATACGCGGGAAGACAGCAACCAAAGTTAGGAAAAGGTATTGATACCCTTCCCCGCGTATCGGTACGCCCTTCATACTTTGCACAGTTGTATCAATACACACCCAACTCGTATCGATACCCCTGTGTGGTTTGGCCTGAAATATGCCTTCGAGTATCGATACCCAAGCCCGAGTATCGATACTCGTACCAGAAATGCACAACCAAGAGCCACAATTATGCATTTAACAACAACTGTTCACATCAATATCTACCATACATGTTATATCAATCATTTCTAACACAAATGCATTAACAACCATCCACAATATAAGCATTAGGCATGCAAATTCATGAAGATCATGGAACTATAAAAGCATGCTTTAAAACACTTATAAGGACATATCCAAAATACCAAAGAGAAATCCACAAACCATATAGAGACCAATTACGTGTCTCAAAACACAAACTAAACATGCTCAAGGTGTCACATAACACCAAGCAACTCATGAGTGGAAATCCTTCCCATTGCCTCTTATTACACTAAGATGAAAGCACATACTTTGCTTAACAAAACCACTTGGATATCCCTTGCTTGCTCGCTGCCAAAGGTGCTCAATTCTCTGCGTTGATGAAACAAATGAGCGTAAGCACAACGCTTAGTGAGGACCGCTATAAAACCAAAACATTCATCAATGCATTTTCAAAACAAAAACATCAATCTTTGTAAAGACATGCCTTCCTTTAAAACATGCACTTAAACACATTTCCTCTTTCAAATCCACATGCTTATTGCATCATTAACCAAAACAGCAAAAACCTTTGCTCATGCTTAAACCAAGCATCACATGCATTCTAGCATAAGTCTCAAGCATCACATGCTTTCTCAAATTTAGCTTTCATCATTAATTCATTAAATCATCATCATCATATTGGATCACAAGTGATCTTTAACATAATCCATATCAAAACACAACACAATCGACACAATCAGATACGCGGATTACAAGCGTCGTCCCACACGCTTCATACACGCTACTAGCTACACAAGGTGGAGTTTAATGCCACAATCACAACCCCTCACCACCCGTGATGGAGTTTAACGGCACAATCACAACCCTTCAACATCACTCATCGGTAGTTGTATCATTCCACTAACGAGAACACGGGACACATACCATAAGATCCACACACGAGATTAAACCATCATCTTTTGTGATCTTAGCCTCAATCGTTAGGGTACTCGGATGGAGTTTACGACACAATCTCAACCCCTCAACATCCAAGGCGACTTTATTCACGGTGCACCCAATCCTATAAATGGCTAACTATATCCGATTAAAGTAACCAAAACTATTTTCCATCACTTGCCAATATAATCATTATTCAACAACATTACACTGTTTTATCAAAGCATAAACCACAATTCCATTTTTCACAAGCAATAACATGCTTAAAATCAATTATTAAATCGCATAAACACAAAGATCACTTACCATGTGCATCCTTAACAAAATGGCATTTAAAACCAGCAACAACATTGCTCTAAACATTCTTTAAAACAGTAATCAAACCACATTTAAATGAAGTGCATTTTAAACCAAAACATAGCACAATCCGAGAGAGACTTTCGATTTACTTCCTCTTGAGCTTAGCTAAGTGTTTCAAACTTACACTAAGCTCCCAAAACCACGTTCAAAATGTTTCAAAGCTGGAAAACTCTTTTCCACTCATTGATACGCGAAACTTCACTTGCCGACGCGAAGATCACTCATCCGAAGCTTCCAAAACTGCTTCGTGTAACACCCGGGTTTAGGGGGCCGGGTGTTAAGTGAGTAAAATGGGTTCGAGTCTTTGGGCTTGGTTTTGAATATAGAAGACCATGTGTTTTCATTAAGGGTAAAATGGGGTTTTTCTAATAAGAGAAATAATACAAGTAAAATAGTGTTTTGAAGCTATCATCTTCTTCCTCTTGAAACAAAACTCACGACACTAAAACTCTTCTCCAACCCTAACATTGTTCCATCATCTTCCTCAACGATTTCAAGAGTTTTTATCAAGGTAATAATGTTTTTGACTTCTCCTCTTCATCCTTAACACTTTGTTGGTTTTTCGTTGAGTTTTTTATTTGTAAAGTTTATATATGTTATTGTCTTGCTTTTAAGTTTAACATATGTTAAAATGGTGAAGTTTCAATGAAATCCCGAAATGAGTATTTTCGTCAAGAATGCATAAGTGATGTCATCTTAACATTAATGTTTTGGGTAAAATAATTCTTAATTTCGTCAAGAAAACCCAATATGAGTTGAATTAGGATTACAAAAAATTAATGTATATAATGTAATCCGAATGTGACTCAAATTAAGATTACAAAGGCTATATAAAGGCGTGAGAGGTTTGACAGCCATTAATGTTTTTTCACAAACCCTCCAAATAGAGATTTTTATTTGTTCGTTTCAACTGTGAACTGAGTAAAGGTCGGAGTATTATCGTTGTGAATTAGGAATCGACATTGTGAAATCATGATTGAATCTTTGTCTTCTCAAATTTTAAATTTCTAGTTTTTAAATAGGTAATTCTTCACCCTTATTCACCCCGATTCATTCCTCGTACAAGGATCTATGGAAGTGATCGTCAAATAATTTTTATCATTGTGTCATGTGGTGTATCGGCGAGACCCAACAATAGGTCCTTTTTATATAAAAAATGAAAATGAAATAAAAAATGAAAAAGTGTTACAATGATATTTTATCTAAAATTTAGGGTTCGATTTAGAATTAATATTTTTTTAAGTGTCATATCATTAAAGTAATGACACTTAATGAATTAGTGACCAAATTATAATAGATTAATAATGGAAGTGACTGCAATATAATTTTTCAAAACATAGTGTTCAATATTAAACAAAATAAAATATAGTGACCATCAAGCGTAGTTTACCCTTTTGATGTTCTACATCCTCGTGACCTAGTCTAACGAATAAGAGTTTTCTTCCGATTTATTTAGGACGTAGCGAGCTGACGTGGTGAAATCTCATTGGCTAGCACACGTAGCTTATTCTGAATACGAAGTTGTTTTTCTAGTCTACACTGTCTATCCAGAGGTTTCTTCTCTGACAGAGAGATTCAATCTGGGTGATAGAGGAAAATCACGAATTCCCGAGAAAGTGGCGGAAAATAAATAAAAGAAAAATGCATCGATCACGATCTCCGTTGCTAATATCTTTGTCATTGATCTTCTCATTATTCACCATCACTAACGCTCTTTACGGACCGTCGTCGCCAGTGGTTCAGCTCACTCCTTCTAATTTCAAGTCCAAGGTAAACCTTTCATCCTGCGCCGTTGATTAGGAAAATAAAATGTCGAAGAAAAGAATTGGAAAGAATGAGGAGGATATAAATTTCTTTCATGTTAAATGAAATGCATCGTTTTGTTGGATCACAATTGAAGAAATTAAATATGATTGGAAATGAGTTAGTTCTTTAGGATTTTTGTTACTTAACTATATTTTATTCTGTTTACCTAAAAAATATACTTCATTATAAACGGCTTTTATTTTGTTTTGATTTAGTATTAATTCTAATAATTAAATTATGAATTAGGTAATTTCTCTAGCTTAGATGAATGATTTTGAAGAGTTTTAATTACATTGAACATTTAAGTTTTCTGTTTTTTACCATTTTGATTGGATTTAATCAAAGGTTTCTATTTACGTTATTCAATACTGTGTGATTAAATTCCATAGTGGAGATAATGTAGCATGGTTTTTTCAATGCATTATGAAACACCTTTTCCTTGAGTCTGACTTTTGCTTATTTATTGAAGGGAAAGAGTCAAAGCTTTTCAAGGGGAGTAGGTTATTCAGTGTGATTTTTGAATTGTGACAGGTTTTAAATTCAAACGGAGTTGTTTTGGTCGAGTTCTTCGCGCCTTGGTGTGGTCATTGCCAAGCTTTAACACCTACATGGGAGAAAGCAGCCAATGTCTTGAAAGGTGTTGCTACTGTGGCAGCCCTTGATGCTGACGCTCACCAGTCCCTTGCTCAGGTTTGGGGAGTTCAAATCTATCGAGCACACCTTTTCCTTAAGTCTGAGAAGTAATCTAGGTTCTATATTGTTGGTGTGCTGTTTGTTCTTCTTCAAGCATTAATAGGTTGCGTACATTTCCTTCTGCTGTCTAAACTTCTAGGCTTTATTGCATTTTAGATGGGATTGTCATTTACACATTTTATCTTGCATCTGACTGGAAATTCTTTTTTTCACTTCTAATTTATGTGCTTTTCAAAACTTTCTTCTGATTGCTTCACAGGAATACGGTATTAAAGGATTTCCTACACTAAAGGTGTTTTCCCCTGGAAAGCCTCCTGTAGATTATCGGGGTGCTAGGGATGTCAAGCCTATTGCAGAATTTGCCCTCAAGCAGGTTTGTTGTAGTGTGTTGATTGATTGAAGAATCTAGATTTTATTAGATCATAAATACATTATAAGTTGATGATGTTGTAATCAACTATTGCATATCTTACTATGTTAAGATGATTCATTCATTTTTAGGCCATTATCCGTCGAGTAAGATGGGATTGTCTTGTGGTTATAATTGACATGCATTAGTTCATAGATTCACTTTAAGAAGTTATTAAAAAAATGGACCTGACTAACCGGTTTAAGAGGTTGAATCAGGAACCGCTTGGTCCGGTAGTTCAACCTATATGGTTGAACATCACAACTGGTAAATCGGCTAGATTTGGTATAAAAAAAAAACTGGAAATGGAGAACCAGACAAACCGGTTTTCTTTTAATTATTTTCTTGATTTTAGGTTTCTTCAACAAAATAATTAGTCTTTTCCATTATGTTTTGGCTCTTTTAACCCATTTTAAGGTAATTTTGTAAAATTTAGAAGTTCTATTCAAGTATATCAATTTTATTCTATCTTTTAACATTCTTTCTTGGACTTGAATTATTGTGAACTCAGGTAAGGGCACTTTTGAAAGACCGTTTGGAAGGGAAAACATCTGGAGGATCAACTGACAAATCTGAGCCTAGTGCTTCAGTAGAATTGAATTCCCGCAACTTTGATGAATTGGTGCTCAAAAGTAAAGAACTTTGGGTTGTGGAGTTTTTTGCTCCTTGGTAAGCATGCTTTAACAATTAGTCTAATACTCATCAAGAAATGGTGCTTCACTAGTATCACTGTAGATACACTTGCATGAAACTGATAATAGATGATTTTTATGCATACAGGTATTTAGGATCTTTTTATGACGAAGCCAAATCTTCAGTGTTTCATGATTTTTTTTTGTGATACTATTAATTGTGTGTATGTGTGTGTGTGATTTGTAGAAGATATTTAAAATTAATTCAACAGCATGATATTGCGACCTTTTTATCAGAAGATAGTAACTGTTTGTGTGATATTTTAAATGCTCTTATGAACATATGATATTGAACTTACTGAAGACCAATAGTCCGACAGATAAAGCAATTATAATATGTTCTGTATATATCTCTAGAGTAGTAAATTTTGATATAGATTTGATATACCCCTTATGCAAACATATCATATAAGATTGATGGGATTAAATCGATCTCATTGCAATAGTCTATGTTACATAAAATTTTGCATATAACCTATGCTTCCTAACATAGCAAGTTTCTAGTTATTATCTTCTAATTGTGATTAATACCACATAAATACTTCCTTGAAGGTGCGGACACTGTAAAAAACTTGCTCCCGAGTGGAAGAAGGCTAGCCTGAAGGGGAAGGTGAAGCTTGGTCATGTTGACTGCGATTCTGAGAAGGTAATTATCCAAATAAAATTGTACTTGGAAGTGCTGCAATTCTGATTGACTTATTTACAACTTGGATCAGAATCTACGAAGTTGAATTTTTCCATTAATGTTTGTTTAAACTTGATATGCCAAGGCATCTGCCTTCTGAGGATATGTTCATATCCAGAAACTAACTCGATGAAATATTATCAGATTGGGAAAAGGATAAAAAAGTTATTTATGTTATTGGAAGTTTTCAATGTATTTGTTTCTATATTGTTCCTTTAATAATGGGCTGTGGTTTTGCAGTCTCTCATGAGCAGGTTCAATGTGCAAGGATTCCCTACCATCTTAGTATTTGGTGCGGACAAAGATAGCCCAGTTCCTTATGAGGGAGCTAGGACTGCCTCTGCCATTGAATCATTTGCTCTAGAGCAGCTTGAAACAAATGTCGGACCTGCTGAAGTGACAGAGCTGACTGGCCCTGTAAGTCTCACTCGTGATTCAAAAACAGTTTAGTCTTATCAGAACTATATAGTTGTTTACTGAAAAGTACAATCTATTCACCATAGGCTGTAATGGAGGAGAAATGTGGTTCGGCTGCAATATGCTTCATTGCTTTCTTACCCGACATTCTAGACTCGAAGGCTGAAGGAAGGAACAAGTACTTGGAGATGTTATTGTCAGTTGCAGAGAAATTTAAAAGAAGTCCTTACAGGCAAGTACATGCAAGTTAATTCTCTCAATCACATTTTGTATAATGTGTGTTTGTTTTGTTCTGATGATAATTTCATCTCCTGTAGCTATGTATGGGCTGCTGCCGGTAAGCAACCAGATCTTGAAACACGTGTAGGTGTCGGCGGGTATGGTTATCCAGCTCTTGTAGCCTTGAACATCAAGAAAGGAGCGTATGCTCCACTCAAAAGTGCATTTGAGCTCGAGCATATCAGGTAAGTGTTTCTTTTCCGACTTTGCCTTTAATAGCACCTTTTATGAATGGACCAAAAGAATCTTAGAACATGCAAACATTGTCCATGTCAGCGAGTTTGTGAAGCAAGCAGGGCGTGGAGGCAAGGGAAATTTACCATTGGAGGGGAAACCAGAGATTGTGAAGAAGGAACCGTGGGATGGTAAAGATGGAGAAATCATCGAAGAGGATGAGTTCTCACTTGAAGAACTCATGGTAGACTCTACAGAAAGCAAAGATGAGTTATGATAAGCTTCGGATTAGTTTAGGCAAAATAAGTATTTTTGATGTTTGGAGTAACCGGGTTGTGTGGTTTATTTGGTTTCCACGGATTGAACCAATATCCAAAGGTCTTGGTTTTTACAAATTGAAACACTTCATCACAAATGATCCTTATATTTATGGGAACTTATTTCATCTGCCATCAACAAGTGTTCAAAGATTTGTATATTAGATTAGTACGTGGTTACTACCACACTATGTTTCCGAAATTTAGACACCTAATCTTATTTTCAAATATTAAACTATTTTTTTATTTAAAAATAAATTCAATTTTAATATAGTTCAAGTGAAATAAATATAAAAGTGATAAATTTTACAGTTTAATGACTAATTTTTCCTTTAGCTTAATTTTCAATTTGACCCATGTATCATTTTTTATGCGTTTGTTCGACTTGATTTAAAAAAAAAAGAAAAATTACTCCTTGAAAAAAAAATCTACAGTTAGAAAATTGTACTTGAATAACTTGAAAGTTGAATGAACACCTTTTTCAATTTAGTCTCTTAAATGTGTATTTTATTTAATTTTAATATTATGATTACCATTTTTTACAAATTTTTTCTTCCTATAATTTTTTATTACTTTATACACTTGTCAGGGGTTAGATTGCTGCAAAACAACCGTGCGGCCTAAGTCGCTTTCTCAGTCAAAAATTCAACTAAGTCACCTTCGAAAAACTTTAAGTAAAAGAATTTAGAAAGGTTACGGAACAATAGAACAAGTGAAAGGAACAAGTGATGGCAAAACACAAAGGAAATGAGTTAATACTTAGCTTGTATTACTCTTGAGATAAAAGCTTTACAACTGAAGTGAAGTGATGAAAATGTGTTGGGGTGAGCCTCCTCATATCTCCGTACAATCAACGATCTAGGTTACAAAAAATAAACGGTAAAGATGAGAGCATCTATCTTATCTACAACATTTGAAATTCAAATAAGAGATAATGTTGAAAATTGTATTTAAATAAATAAAAGATAATTACTATAGTAAAATTAGACCTTATTCATCTACCAAGGTGATCGGGCCAGCTCTCTCGGGTCAACTTGCAAGCCCAATATGTGGCAAAGATGGGCTTGAGCTTCTTTCAATGCCTTTGTCTTGATCGTGAGCTCGCGGTCCGTAACATTCTCCCCCACTAGTTCTAGCGAAACTCTCGCCGCGCAGCTAGAATGGAACTAGTCGATCTGTTCTTGGAATTGCCATAAGGCTTCGGCAAGTTCCCAACTTGCTTCACTCTCAAGAAGTCCCTTCCACTGAACAAGGTACTCATGCCTTGGTCGACATCCCACTTGGCGAACGGCTCTCTCTGAATTGATTGCTTCTACCTCTTTCTCGTATGAGACCTTCACTCCGACTGACGCTCGATGTGATTTACCCCGATCTAGATCGTCCTCATCCTGGTGATATGCCTTCAACAAACTCACATGAAACACATGAAACACCGGATGAGCTCGTATGGTTGGCGGCAACTCTAGTCAATAGGCCATGGTGCCTATCTTCTTCACAACTCTGAATGGCCCTTCATATCGTCGCACAAGCCCCTTGTGATTTGGGTTGCGCAAGATTGCAATCAACTTGGCAAGGACTAGATCGCCAACTTCAAAGTTCACATCTCGACGCTTTCGATCTGTCCACTTCTTGGTCCACTTTCCAGCCTTTTGCAAGCAAGCACGAGCTAAGTCATGAAGTTCATGCCATTCCTTGGCAAACTGAAATGCTGATGGACTCGGCCCCTTGTACCCGTCCACAACCGCGCTTGGTGTAAGCGGTTGCTGCCCGATTACAATCTTAAACGGACTCTGATTTGTCGCCTCGCTGCGCTACAAATTGTAAGAGAACTAGGCCACATCTAACAGCTTCGGCCAGTCATGTTGTGTTGCAATCACATAGTGCCTCAGGTAGATCTCAACGAGTGCATTCACTCTCTCGGTTTGCCCATCTGTCTGCGGATGGACACTCGTCGAAAAGTTCAAGTATGAGCCCAATAATTTGAACAAATCGGTCCAAAACCTCCTAGTAAACCTCGTATCCACATTGGATGCTAGAATAAATGTCGCATACTTGAGAAAAAGACAAGCTGCCTCCTCGGCTGGGCACACATTGGATGCTAGAATAAATGTCGCATACTTGGAAAATCTGTCCACAACCACCATGATGCTAGATTGTCCCTCAACAACTGGCAAACTGACTATAAAATTCATGGAAACACTTTTCCATGGTCTCTCAGGTATTGACAAAGGCTGCAACAAACCCGCTGGTATTTTCTGCTCGATCTTGTCTTGTTGGCACACAAGGCAAGTCTTCACATAGGCCTCAATATCATTGCCCATGTGCCACTAATAATAGTGCTCCGCTATCAAGGCCGATGTTCAGTGCATCCCCAGATGTCCCGCTAACTTGAAATCGTGGCATTCCTTCATGAGCCCCTTGCACAATCCTTCGAATTGATGCACATAGAGGCGGTGTCCTCGAGCATACAACAAGTCTCCCTCAAGCTAAAACTTCTTGGTTTTGACCTCCTTGGCAAGCTCAATCAACAGTTTGCCCTGAATCTTTTGAATCTATTTAGAATATCATAATATCTTTATTTCTAATACTAAAATCTTTTGAATATATTTATCAAAATTTTAAGATATATCTTAAATCTAGTTAGAATATTTATAATATCTTCAAAATCTTTTGAAGCTAGTTAGAATATTTATAATATCATCAAAATATATCTTAAATATTTTAAAATATTAAAAATATTTTTATTTTTAATATTAAATATTTTGAATCTATTTTTAGAATATCCTTATTTTTAATACTAAATCATTTGAATCCATTTAGAATATCATAATATCCTTATTTTAATGCTAAATGTTTATAATATATTTTGAATATGTTAAAATTTTAAAGCGTATTACTTAAATATTTTAAAATTTTAATAACATCGTCAATATTTTAAAAGTATTTCGATTTTTTGTAATTTATTAAAATTATATAAAATTTATATTTCAAATAACTAATTAATATATATATATATATATATATATATATATATATATATATATATATATATATTTGTTGAGTTGTGTGGGGCTCGATTCGATCAACCGTTCTTGCTCACCAAGTGTGGAGAAGTTGGATAATTGAGTGTTTTAGTGGGAGGTGAAAATTAGGCAATTTGACACAAGGATTTATAGTGGTTCAACCTTCTAACTAGACCTGGCAAACTTGACCCGAGACCCGAACCGAATTACCCGAACCGAAATCCGATTTTGACCCGAACATGATGATTCGAAGTTGACCCGAAACCCGAACCGAACCAAATTTTTTTGTTGAACCGAAATGGACCCGAACCGAATGGACCCGAACCGAAAGCTGAACCGAAAGCTGAACCGAATATCGACCCGATTTTAACCCGATTTTGACCCGATTTTAACCCGAATATCTATTTTTAACAATATAATAAATAATAAAATGAAGTATAGAAATTTGAGATCTTGGTGACCAATTTTAAAAATTCATCATAAATTATAGCATAAAATTGAAATTGTAGACTAAATTGACAATTTGGAAGTGGAGAAATTTGAGAGTCCAATGACCAATTTTGTAATTATACCATATAAATAAATAGGGGTCAATTTTGGCTAAAAATTAAATCTTTGAAATTAAAATGAACGAAAATATCAATATATTAAATTAATAGACTAAATTACAAAGATTAGTTAATTTCAACTAAAAGTAAATTTTTAGAGACTAAATATCACTACGGGGAGGGGATTTCTATATTCGAAGTCTAAACCGTGGGAATACTTGTGACTAAATTAAATTAAACTAAAACTTAAAGTTGACTAAAATTAAAATGTAACATTTTAAATGCAACATGACCTAAAAAGTAATTAATCTCTAGCTTAAAAAATTGGTGGCTTATTTCCCTCCAAAATTTTGTCTTTTCTCTCTCTATTTTTTCCAATTGTCTTTTTCTTTTTTTTTCAATCTAGCTTAAAAAATTGGTGGCTTATTTCCCTCCAAAATTTTGTTTTTTCCCTATCTATTTTTACCAATTGTCTTTCTATTTTTCTTAATTTAATTGAGTTTCAATTTAGATTAATTTAATTAAAATTTCACATTTAGTTTTAAAATTATTTTAATCATGTCCGTGATTTATGCTTTTAGGTTTTAGTTAGTTCAATTAGATCCTAAGTTTAATAAATTAATTCATTTTAGACATTATTATTATTATTATTATTATTATTATTATTATTATTATTATTATTATAAACTTTGATTTAATATAATTATACAAAAAATTTATATGGATACATGAAGCTTTGATTTAAATATTTAATCAAATTCAAATGCATAGATTAACAAGTTGAATCAGAATTAATCTCATACACCAATAACTCTAAACTAAATCATAAATACTAAACCTCAAACCTTTAACCCAACTCAAATCGAATTGACCCGAAAATTTAAATGTTGACCCGACCCGAAATTGACTCGATTTTAACCCGAACTGAAAGCGACCCGAACGACCCGATTTTGACCTGAACCGAAAGCGACCGATCCGATATTGACCCGACCCAAAAACAACCGATCTGATTTTGACCCGATCTAATACCCGAACCGAATCCGACTCATCACAGACCCGAATTAGACCTGAACCCGAACCGAACCGACCCGAACCGAATCTAAACCGATTCTAGATAGACCCGAAATGACCCGAACCGAACCGAAACGACCCGAACCGAACCCGAACCGAATGACCCGATTACCAAGGTCTACATCCACTACCTTAGCTCCCCACTAAGGATTTCCAAACAAATTCACTAAGAATTCCGTCCCATTTTCTAGGCTAAGGAGGCAACCTTTACAACCCTCAAAGCTTTCTACCCAAAGCTTGAGGAAACACTCTCTTGTACAAAGAAATACTTAGCAAACTAGAAATCCCTCTAATAGGTGTTTGTTTGCAATTCTAAGCACTCACCCAAAACCTAAACACTTGAGCAAATTTAACAATGTAAGCTCACAAGTGTTGTCTAAGCAAGAAATAAACAATTTAAGCTCTAGACAAATTTTGACATCATAATGTTGTAACAATTGAAGCATTGACCTTTACTTGATGTTTGGAGGTCCCTTTTATACTTCTTGATGAGTTTATAGCCGTTACTAGCCGTTGGGATGATTTGGAGCCGTTGAGGACTTTATTTCCCTTCATTAATGCTGTTCTGTAGCCTTCCGTATCGATACGCTTGGACCCGTATCGGTACGGCCTTCATCAGAAACTAGCCGTTGGGCTCTTGCCAGCCTAGGCGTATCGATACGCTTGAGGGCGTATCGGTACGGTTTCACTTTGAAATGACCGTTGGGAAAATAGCCATTGGGGTGGTTGAAAGGGGATCGGTACGCTTACCAGGCGTATCGAAACGATCCCGATCCGTATCGAAACGGCCAAGCCTATTTCGATACGGGTTTTGGCAGTGACCAAACTGAGGCAAAAAAAGGTATCGATACGGGTTGGACCGTATCGGTACGGGCAGCTTGAAAACTTAAGTTTGGCTATATAAAAGCATGAAAAGTTTTGCCAAAAACCTCTTAAAATTCCTCAAACATAAATTCAAGTTGTTGGACTTAAAACCAAGTTTTAAATTCTTTACAAATTAGTCCAAAACATTTTCAATTATTATATCAAAACATTAGTTCTACAATCTCCCCCTTTTTGATATAATAAAACTAACTTGAAAAATTGTTTGGGATTCTCCCCCTTTAACTTTAAAAATGTGAATAAGAGACTAAAGATATGAAACCAAATAAAGCTCCCCCTTATTCATTTGAAAATGTAATTTTTCAATTTTTTTAAACCATTTCTCCCCCTTTTTGTTATATCAAAAAGAATTTAAAACATTAAGTTCAAAAATAACAATGGAGGTAAAAATTGACAAAAATAAGAATTTGGTTTTAAAATGGCCCCCCTTACTCAAAGCATCATTAAAATTGTTAGTCCAACATTTATGATCATCTAGTTGAATAAACTAAAAATAAAACAAATAAATGCTAAAACAACTAGATTTTACCACACTTGAACTCAAGGTAGGATGTGAAGCCTTCCTTCTTCAAGTGTTCTTCCTTGTGTGCATGGAGCTCCCCCTCAATGTTTGACTTGTTGAACATCTCCATCACACCTAGCAATAGACAATCAAGTAATTTTTGGTATCCAAATTGCTTTGGATCCATGAACATTAGTAGCACAAATTTTAGTCCCCTTAGGAATCCATTTTTCAATGTCATCCTTTTTAATTGAAGTGGTTAGTCTTTTTGGGACCCAAACACTTCTAAAACATTTTCCATTCATAAATCTAGGGGCACTAGATTGTCTTACATAAAAGTTTGATTTTCCAAAACTATTTTTCTTTTCGAGTTCATTGGAAATCAAATCTTTTTCTTTTTGAACTTTAAGAAGCAAATTTTGTAAATCAAAACATTTTTGTTCAAAATCTTTCAACTTTGGTTCAAGTTCAAGATTTGTTTTGGAAAGCAAATCATTTTCAATTTTTATTTTTGAAATCAACTTTTTTGTTCTTGGAAAATGATGCCTTGAATTCCAAAAGCAAATCATCATAGGCATTTTGTAACTCATCAAATGTATAAGAATTTGAAATAGATGAGTTAGAAGTTACCTCCCCCTCATTGAGGGCCATCAAGCATAGGTGGGCTACTTCATCATCGGTGGAGTCTTCATCACTCCATGTGGCCACATATGCTTGTTTTGAAGATGATCCCTTCTTTTTGGATTTGTGGGAGTCATTCATCTTCTTCATCGATTCATGCTTGGATTTTTCCATTTTGCTCTTCATGAATCGGGAAAATTTGTTGAAGAGATAGACCATCTCTTCATCTTCACATTCCTCCTCACTTGAATCTACATGATGGCATGTGGAGGATTTGAGAGCTACGGCACTAGCATTGATGCCTAGCTCCATGATCTTCTTCTTCCCCATCGCTCCAATCTCTTCCTTCTTCTCCTCTTCTTTGTTTTTCTTCATTATTTGGTGAGTGAGAAGAGACCCCATGAGTTCATCAAGCTTCAAGGTTTTGAGATTCCTGGCTTCGATGATGGTAGTCCTCTTTGAGTCCCATGACTCGGGAAGGGAGTAGATGAGCTTTCGGACAAGCTTCTCTTCCGGAATGGCTTCTCCAAAACCTTTAAGACCATTTGTGATAGTGGAGAACCTATCAAACATCTTCTCGATGTTCTCTTCCAGATCCATCTTGAAGTTCTCATACTCTAAGGTTAGGAGCCCAATCTTGGTCTCCTTGACTTCATCGGTTCCCTCATATGTGACTTCAAGCTTGTCCCATACCTCCTTGGCACTCTCACAAGAAGACATCTTCTCATAGATGGTTGGACCAAATGCACAAAAGAGCATGTGCAAAGCTTTGCAATTAAGCTCCATCTTCTTGCGATCGTCGGCACTCCATTCCGCTTTGCTTCCTTGAGGCACGAACGGACCATCTTCAACTATGTCCCATAGCTTCTAATCTCTTGACTTCAAGAAGAATTTCATCTTTATCTTCCAATGGGCATAGTGGTTTCCGTCGAAGAAAGGCGGTTTGTCGATTGATTGTGCCATTGAGCTGGTTGGTGAAATATTGTTCGAGCTTGCCGGATCTTCTCAATAGGATGTGAATCCCATTCGATTGAGCCAAGCTCTGATATAAATTGTTGAGTTGTGTGGGACTCGATTCGATCAACCGTTCTTGCTCACCAAGTGTGGAGAAGTTGGATAATTGGGTGTTTTAGTGGGAGATGAAAATTAGGCAATTTGACACAAGGATTTATAGTGGTTCAACCTTCTAACCAAGGTCTACATCCACTACCTTAGCTCCCCACTAAGGATTTCCAAACAAATTCACTAAGAATTCCGTCCCCTTTTCTAGGCTAAGGAGGCAACCTTTACAACCCTCAAAGCTTTCTACCCAAAGCTTGAGGAAACACTCTCTTGTACAAAGAAAGACTTAGCAAACTAGAAATCCCTCTAATAGGTGTTTGTTTGCAATTCTAAGAACTCACCCAAAACCTAAACACTTGAGCAAATTTAACAATGTAAGCTCACAAGTGTTGTCTAAGCAAGAAATAAACAATTTAAGCTCTAGACAAATTTTGACATCATAATGTTGTAACAATTGAAGCATTGACCTTTACTTGATGCTTGGAGGTCCCTTTTATACTCCTTGATGAGTTTATAGTCGTTACTAGCCGTTGGGGATGATTTGGAGCCGTTGAGGACTTTATTTCCCTTCATTAATGCTGTTCTGCAGCCTTCCGTATCGATACGCTTGGACCCGTATCGGTACGGCCTTCATCAGAAACTAGCCATTGGGCTCTCCCGAAAAGTAAAACGTAAACTTTAAATATTTACTCCCGAGCTTAGGTTGGCCTTTCAAGCTCAACCTAAACTCTCAAAAACATTTCCACTCACCGGTAGAACCCAAACGATAGCTGAAACACCGATTCAAGCCTTCGAACTACCTGGTCTCACGTCCAAAGGACCCAAACTTGTTTCCCCTGTTTCTAGCCAATTCAAAATGATGCATTAGACCCAAAACAAACCCCCAAACTTGAAGCAACACAGAAACTCATAATTCAACATCAAAACCACATCGATTCACACTCGGAACACTTGGAAACACCATCAAAACGTCCCAAAACAACTAGAAGCCAAAACCCAACAAATTTACCATGAAAACTACTTCTTTCAACATCCAAAACACTTACCCTAGGTCTAGAAACCATCAGCCCAAGATTCCACACAAGATCAACCCAAAAACCCACATTTTTAACTCCAAAACCCCCTCATTTTTACTAGTTTCGGGTTTCCTACTTTTAGCCACTATTTTAACATTTTTTGGACACCAAAACAAGATTAAAAACTCCCTTAAACATGGCATCAAATTACCCAAACGAAAATCCCTTCATTTTACTCTTTGTTTCAAACTCAAGGCATTTTTGAAATAGCTTTAAACAATGGGTTTTAAGGAAAATTTATCTAATAACAATCTTAAGGAAACCAAAAATCAAAACAAGGGAGAGCTTACCTTGAAAACTTGTTTGTGGTGAAGGTTGGAGAAATGGAATAGTAACAATGGAGGTTTTTGAGAAAAGTAACGTGAAAAGGAAAACTTGGAGAAGATGATGATATTTTAAAAATCCCCTTTTACAAATTCCCAAAATCCCCTTTTTGCCCTTATTCCTTAAAAACCATTTTTGGTTCAATAAAAATGTTTTCTTTCAATTAAATTAATCTGAACTGATTTAACCCAAACCCGATTATCTCCCGGCCCCTCAACCCGAGGCGTTACAACTCTCCCCCACTTAAGAAATTTCTTCCTCGAAATTTACCTAATGGAAAGAGGTACGTAAACTGCTCTTCCATGTCCGCTTTTCTCTCCCAAGTGGCTTCTTCCACCCCTAGATGTCTCCACAAGACCTTGACTAACTCTATGTTCCTCCCACGCAAAACCTTACTGTCCATAGCAAGAATCTCAACTGATTCTTCATCATACGACAAATTCGGATTCAATTCAATCTCTTCCACTAGCATGACATGAGACGAATATGATCTATACTTTCGGAGCATCGAAACATGAAACACATCATGAATCTTCTCGAGCTCGGATGGAAATCTCAACTGTTGCGTGTAAAAGTGTCTATCGCAATGTAGTGGAAGTGTACACGATGCAAGTAGTAAAGTGATACTGGAGTATCGGATATCGTCTCCACAGAGACTGATCCAATAGCTTCACCTTGAATTACTGCACGGAAGTAAAAAAAAATATTTAAGATTTTGTCACGAGAAATATAAAGAGTACTGGAAAATAAGATTGAAATAATCAAGATAGAGAGAATGGGCTGTTATTGAATTGCTCAGTAGTGCAGGTATTGCTGAGTTTAGGAATATATGTGCTGTCGTCGTCCCCGTCGCGGCAGCACCTGTCGCGGCGGCAGTCTGTTGCTTGTCGCGGCAGCGAACACACAACTCTGCACTTCAAGTTTGGCAAGAATCCCTATTGTGCCTTGGCCTATCCCTAGGTCCAAGTCTGTCGATGATCACGTCTTTGATGATACCTCCCGGTGTGAATCGAAGGATGAACACCGATGTTGTTGAATTCTTCTTTAGCCACTTAACCTCGTCCTATCCCTAGGTCCGAGATAGCTCAACTATAAACTAGAGAACTCGCACTTATTCCTTTCGTATACTTAACTCTCCCGATATTAAGTAAATAAATAACCTCGCAATGCTCTCCTGATACTCTTGCAAGATGTTAATAACCAGAATAAGAGAACTTGAAGTTTATTTTATTGAACATAAAATTCCTAAAACAAAAGCAACCCTCGCAACTACTTTACAAATCAACCCGTGGCCCTAGGGGAATTTAGAACATGTTTAGAAGGGGAAAACGGCTAGGGTTTGTGAAGAAGGCTAGAGATTGGTCATATCCTCTCCTAGGTCGAATTACATGCCTTTATATAGGCCTTGGGTTCAAGTTTTCTAATATGGAAGGAATACAACTTTAAATCAAAGTACAACTCTAATAAAGACTAAATCTTCAGAACAATTGTCTTTAATTCGCCCTTCCTTCTTTCTTGGGGTATCTTCCTTGAACCTTGGGCTTGGCCTTCATTCTGATCTAGGGCTCGGAAAAATATAGTGGTATTACACGACAGACGGGCTGAATTTTCTCTTTCTGTCGAGGTCTACTTTGCTTCTTCTCCTCAAAACTGTTGTCGTCCTCTGCTGTCACGGCGGCAACCATGGCAGCATCGTCCTCCTCGAATGCTCATCCAGTTCCAGCTCTTCTGCTTCACTGCCCACTGCCTGCCTCTCCATCTGCTACGGCAGCAACCTGCAAAAGCAACCAATTTCAGTAGAAACTGTGCCTTTTAATATGTTTGTGATGTATAACTGTAATCTAGCCTAAATGCAATGAATTATGCTTGAATGCAGCAGAAATATGGGTTAAATAGGGGGTAAATAATAGAACTTTTACACACTCAACACACCCCCAAACTCAAGTTTTTGCTTACTTCAAGCAACTAAACCTAAAAGAAAAATAAATCTTTTTGTTTTGGCTTAAAACAGTGAACTTTCCCTTACCCTCCATTCCTTCTCTGTCGACGGCAACACCTTGTTGGATAACTTAGGATTTGTCCGGAATCTCACTATAGTCCTCGTGCAGTGTGTCCATGCTTGTGAACAATTATATGCCAAGAGTCCCTTAGTTTCACTAAATATTTTAGCCTCTAACTTGAATTTTTATGCCAATGTTTATCTTTTTGAAGGCACTTCTTATACTCTTTTGATTTTTTTGTTTTGACTCGATTTCATTATTTTTTTAAGCTAAAGTTTCACTAGAGCCGGTTTCGGGCACCTCTAGCTAACTTCCTAGAGCCGGTTTCGGGCACCTCTAGGGTTGTTGAGTCTATTTTGCTAAACTTCTTTCCTAGAGCCAGTGTTAGACACCTCTAGGGGCTATTCAAGTGCTAAGCTTCCTATTCTAGTTAACTAAAAGAGTTCTAGGCAGCATAACAGTCACAAATAGTGTTTAAGTTTCAGAACTATAGAAAGGCTCTAAACTGCTCCTAAAGCTATCCTAAAGGCACTGCCATGACAGAGATGTCACGACAGGTAAGTTCAGTTCGAAGACTTAAGCCAAACTTTTCAAATATTTTTTACCAAAAAATAAACTAAGTAAAAGACACAATTTTAAAACTAAATTAAACTCCATTAATGGAGGGATCCCACCCCCAAACTCAAGGGTTGCATTGCCCTCAATGCAAAATGACAGAATAAAATAAAACAGTACATCACAAAATATATAAGCAGACAGAAAAATAAGTTAAGAAACTCAAATTTTTAAGCGCTGTCGTCACTGCTGCTGCTGACGCGGATCTGGCGGCGGGCACGGGCCTTCGAAACTGGCTGGCGGATGGGGGAGGCAGAGGTGTTCTTCGTTTTGGCCTCCCTGGGAGGTTGAATTCTGGTCGGAGAGATGTGAGGAGGTTTCTCCACAACTTGTACCTCTGAGCTGCTGTTGCTGTCCTCACTGCCGCTGTCGTCACTGCTGCTGCCACTGCCGCTATCCAGCTTGTTTTTGTCTGCCATTCTCTTCTGCCGTTTCACCGGTGTGAATTCTTTGGCTAGATTCCTCTTAACAGAGGGTTCGTTGTCGCTTTCCTGCCAAACGGAGGGTGAAGAGAAACCGACGATGAATGCATCGAGTTCTTCTGAGGTCATTCTTCGTTTTGTTCCACGGGCAGAAGTCTCAGCACGGTTGCTGCCAGCGGCTGTCGTGGCAGGGGTTGGTGTGGGTGTTGCAGAAGGTGTCCGTGGTGTGGCAGCAGGAGTTGGGGTGTGGGCAGGGGTTGGTACAGCAAAATAATGGGCAGGAAATGTAGGAAATATGACATCAGGGAAATTCAAAGAAGTTTGTATGAATTGTACCGTAGCTGCGGTGAAATCCCTGACGAAGCTCATAAGTCCGAGCTACCGTTCCTCCATCTTCTATATAGCAGCAAGGATCTGGGAGGAGGAGTCGGTCAGGGCTGCTGCTGCTGGTTGCTGCCTGGCTTCTGTGGCAGCAGGTTCATTTTCCGTCGACTCTGTCGTGTCTGCTGTCGTGGCAGCGGGATCAAATGAGGACAGTGGGGTGGCAACAGTCAGCTCCATTAAACTGAGTATGTTTTTGTCCGTCTATCCCTTCCCTTGGACTCTAAAATCGGTGGTAGCTTCAGGTACCCCATGGCCTCGGCAGAGGGCTGTGATGAGGTAAGGAAGGTAGAGCGGTCCCGTCGGCCGGTGTGCGCACTCCAGAATGCTTTCACGAATGAAGCCGCCCACGTTAATAGGCCTCTCATGCAAAATAGAGTGGATTAAGGCTAACCTGGGCTGGTCGATAGTGGTGTTGTGTGAGGACGACATGATGCGCTTTTTGATAAAAGCATTCCACAATTTGGCTTCCGGCAAGAGTTGAGTCCTCTTCACCGTCCTCGGGTTCTTACGACTCGTGTTCCACTGAGTTCCTTCATCAATCAGCTCTGCCATGACAGCATCATAGGCAGCAGGGTCGAGGCTGTTCAGAAATTGCTGATGCCCGTCGTTGTTGCTGCCCACGTAAAATTTGTACAAGGTGTTGATGTATTCAGCTTCGAAAGGCACTTCCCTCCCTCGTACGGTAACTGTTGTCGCCGTTCTGCTGTTGATGGCAGTGTAGAAATCTCGAACTAGAGAGACGTTCATCTCATCAGGTTGTTCGGCAAAGATCTGCCACTGTAGAGCCCTTATTTTGCGAGCAATGAACGACTTTAGGCCGAAATTTCCCTCATTCGAAGTGTAGATGAATCCCCTTTCCTCCCACATGTCTCTGATCTGGAAAGATCGTGGGATGGATGCTGTCGGGGTCGAGCCGGAGGCAACACTCCTACGGGTATTTTTGGAAGACATTGTTGCAAAGGTTGAGATAATAAAAATGAAAGCAAATAAATTCTAGAGGAAGCAAGTGAGAAGAGTAGAAGTGAGTGAAAATGAAAAATGAAACGGGGTTTATATAGAGAAGAGTTTGCTGCTCGTTGGAGCTGTAACGGCAGGCGCGAATAACAGGGCCAGCTGTTACGCGTTTGCGTGTCTGACGCGTCTATCACGCGTTTCTGTGTCTGCTGCGCGTTTGTTACGCGTTTGCGTGTCTGTCGCGACAGCGTGTCGACAGCCTGTATTTTCTGCGTCTGTCGCGGCAGCTGTAACGATAGGCTCCAAATTTTGGGCTTTTTGGGCTGATGGAATTGTGTTGGGCTGAATTCACTTCTTCTTTTCTTTTTGTCTCCTTTATTTCCTAAAAAAACAGAAAAATAAAAACATTATTTCTTAAAAATAAAATAAATATAATTTCCTAATAAATAAATAAAAATAATTAAAAATAAAATTTAGGGTAAATTAGGGATGCTAGGGAGGGCATCTCCTAAGGTAACCACTTCCTGCATTCGTGGGGCTTCAGTCCCCTGATAATGCTTCAAGCGCTGTTCGTTGACTTTGAATTGGTGCCCGTCCTTTAAAGATCTGATCGTGATAGCACCATGGGGGAAAACCTGTACAACTTGGAGAGAAATTCCCAAGGGTTAAGCAATGTGAGGGTGTGGTTTCAGTTGGTGAAGGTGAGAAAAGTTTAAGTAAGAGAGTTGCGGGTATTGACTTCGGGAGCGGTCAGCGTAAGAGGCTACGTGATAGAAGGTTTTGCTTGAATCGAAGTCTGGGTAGTAGTGCAAATCTGGGGCAAGGGCTGCATGATCAAGGAGTGGAAGCTCAGTTACCAGTGTGTGACCGTTGTGGAAGGCGCCATGTTGGAGGTTGTTGGGGCGCAGGAGTTTGTTATAATTGTGGGTCTGTTGGACATTTGAGACGTAATTGTTTGAAGTTGGCTCGGGGTAGTCAGGGCTCTTTACCGCAGGGAGATGGTGATGACCTTAATGTGTTAGCAGATGCTGTAGCGGTACGGCTGGAGGATGATGGTTCTGCGAGAAAGAGAGCTTGTCTGTTGAAGCTCCGGGGCAGTGAGGTGGTTACAGGTAACCTTGTTAAGTAACCTTTGCCTAGTTATCTTAGTTTGGTTTCGGTTTGGTTTTTCCTTGCGTAGTGGGCATGGTCTCGTTGCTAGCATGTTTGGGGTAGTAGTTGGTGTTGTTTTGAAAACAACTTTAGTGTGAAGAGGGCATTAGTGAGTATCTTGTGGATAATGGGTTGTTAGAATGATGAAGTTGGTATAGTTAGAAGTGAGTTGGGAGGTTGTTTTAGGTGGATTCTAAGGATGTTATTGGTGGGTGTGAACCAACATACATGCACAGTTAAAATCATTTGTTATATGCTATATTATATATGTACTGGTCCATGCATACATGTGACATGACAATAGAGGTTTTGCATGCATGTACATCAGGCATTGTTAGGGCATATTGGTGACCATGCATACGAACGTTCACACTCACTAATAGCTAATCGAGTCTGTTAGTGTTGTGATAAGGTTTGGTTGGATGATGGGTTTTAGAGGTTGTTTTGGTGCTAGGAGAATGTTAGAAGTAATGGAGGGTATTAAGCGAGTTGTCAGTAATAGTGAGTGCGATATAGCGTGTTGGTAGAAGGAAAGTGTTTGGCGCTTAATGAATTTAGCGGGATGGTGGTGAGGAGATTACCGGTTGAAGTTAGAATCGGTTAGAGTGGTCGTGAATAGCTGGTAGAAGTGGTAGTTTCTTGGTGTTAAGTGATGTTGTAAGTTAGTGGATATGTTCCAGAGTGCTGAGGTAACTTGGCATTGATGTAGTAGTAGAAAGGTTGTTTTTTGTTGGTGGTGGTTCGTAGCAACCTTTGAGGAGTTGAGAAGAGGTTGTGTTGTGGGTTGTAGAAAAGGGTTAGCCTGGAGAATAGAAGTTTCGTAATCTTATGTATGTATAGGTTGGGTGATGTTCTAGTAGGGTAAGTGTTGTGGTCAAAGCTTGAAGTGGAAAGGCAATGTAAGTCAAGGGCCATTGTTGGTTGGACGGGTTCTTGTGAGAGGTGGTTGGCTAGTTGTGTATGAGTAAATTCCTTCTGAAGTCAGCTGGTGGTGTGTGGAACGGCTGGTGGAGTCAAGGTTGGGGTTTTGTGATGTGGTTTTCGGATGTTAGGTGAGTAGTTCTGGTGAATCGTTATGGTAAAATTCCCAAGTTCTCAATCCTTGATTTGTGATTTATTAAAGGTTTTACAATTTTAATCTTGATCTTGGCTTTAAATGCAAGATTTGATTGATTTTTGGTAAAATTTCGTATGATCTGTTTGAGCAGTGATTTGAGGTGTCTTTTTGATGTTGAATGAATGTATAATTGATGAGAAATTGAGGTTTTATCAATGCAATCCCGAATATGTTAATTTTCCTAAGTTTTGCTTGAGTTTTTGGTTGGTTTTGGAGTGATCTTGGTGATCTGTTATAGCTGGAGGTATAAGGACGTGGTTAGATCCTTTTTGGATGTTAATTGATGTTTAAAAATGGTTAGAAGTGATGGATCTTGGCTGGGTTAAGTTTTGGAAGTGTTTGGAGGTGATTTCGGTTGTGTTTGGTAGCCGAAATGTTGGTTTTGCAAAGAGCAGCGAGTTTAGGTGTGTTGCTGGTGTTTTTAATGCATTATGATGCATTAATCCTCTGTTGTTATGTGCTTGAAACAGGGGAGAATGATCTGTGAGCAATAGAGGTGGCGTTGAAGGTTTCGGATGCTTGGAAGGCTTGTTGTCTAGCCTTGTTTTGTGTATCGGTGAGTGAAGTTGGGTTTTCAGCTTTAAAACCAAGGTTTGAAGGTTTTGGGAGCTTAGTTTAAGTCTAAACAACTTAGCTAAGCTCAAGAGTAAGTAAATGGAATTTCTCTCTTGGTTGTGTTATGAATTGGTTTTTAAAGCACTTATGATTGTTGGATGCAATGCATGTGATTTGCATGTTTTAAATTCTGTTTTGAAAGCATATTTTAGCATGGTTTAATGCTGGTTTTGAAAGTCATGTGTGAAGGATGCTCAAGGTAAGAGATCCTTGGTTTTGTACATTGGAGTTGTGGAATTGATGCATAGTGTTGCATGTTGTTTAATGGCTTTGTGTAATGCTTCAAAAATAGTGGATTAATGAGGGTAAACGGTGGTTTTTGCATTTTGGTTATGCTTGTAATCAATGGATTAATGTGGTAAGATGGTTATATTGGCAAGTGATGTAAGTGGTTCTTGGTTACTTAAATCGGATATAGTTAGCCGACTATAGGATTGGGTGCACCGTGAATAAAGTCGCCTTGGATGTGGAGTGGTTGTGAGTGAACCGGTAACTCCATCCAAGTACACTAACGAGATGGTTAAGAGCACCATGGTGGTTAAAATTCCATGGGTGGGTCTTGTGTTAAGGTCATAATGGTGGTTGAAATTCCATTCGAGGACCTTGGGTAAGCAAAGGTTATAATGGTGGTTAAAATTCCATTTGAGGACCTTGTGCTTGTTAAGATCACAATGGTGGTGTAAAGTCCATGTGTGGATCTTGTGGAGTATGTCCCGGATCTCGTTAGTGATGTTATACAACTACCAATGGATAATGTTAAGGTTATATGGTGGTTAAAATTCCATATGGGAACCTTGTGAATGTTAAGGTTATATGGTGGTTAAAATTCCATATGGGAACCTTGTGAATGTTAAGGTTATATGGTGGTTAAAATTCCATATGAGAACCTTGTGAATGTTAAGGTCATATGGTGGTTAAAATTCCATATGAGGACCTTGTGTATGGTAAGGTCAAATGGTGGTTAAAATTCCATTTGGGGACCTTGGGATTGGTAGTGTGTATGAAGCGTGGGGACAACGCTTGTGATCCGCGTATCCGATTGGATGTTGTGTTGAAAAGTGGATTTGGTTATCACTTGGAAGCCAATATGATGTTCTTGAATATAATGAAGCATGAGATGCTTGAAATGATGCATGGTTGCATGAGAAGTGTGTAATGTACTATGAATGCATGTTTGCTTGTTAGTCTAATCAAATGTTGATTATCTATTGAGAATGGTGCATGTGTACATGAAATCTCTTTAGTGCATTGAAGTCTTGCGAAGACTTGTTTTTAAAGGCATGTGATGCAAATATTGATGATGTGGTTCATATGTTGCATTTGTTTAATGCACGTATTAGATAGAATGAGTAAATGGTTTTAAAGGTTTCTTGCTTTAAAATGATATTCAAGTATGAGAAGGGTATGATGTGAAGTGGAAGTGTTTTCCAAGGATTTGAATTTAGCTTTGCATATGACGTTCATGCATGGAATGGTTAAATTGATGGTTTTACAAGTTTGTGCTTTGAAAAGGTGTATTTAGCTTTTCTAAGCTAAGGGTTGGGTTTTCATGTTTGAGCAATGCATGATTTAAAGCATGATGTTGAAAAGGGTTTTCAAACTTTGCTTTGGTTTATCGAATCGAGTTTGCTTTTAAAAGTGGTTTTATGACTCGCTGCATTGATGGTGTTTTGGTTTTGAGCATTCCTCACTAAGCATTATGTGCTTACGCTCCTTTTGTCCATCAATGCAGATATTTGAAGTTGGGACAGCGAGAAGCAAGGGATTCAAGGAAAGCTCCACTTGAGATGTATGTCTCGGTTAATAGCTATAGATAATAAAGGCAATGGGGGGAGAATCTCTTATGTTGATGTTTAATGAGATTGTGTTTGTTGGACAAGTTTGGTTTATGATTTTGAACTATGTGGTTTAACGCTTGCAACGTTTGAATCTTCTTATGCTTAAGTCGTTATGCTATGCTTCTTGTTTTAAAAGCATGATTGAGTGTTGGATGTGTTGAATGAGTTGGTGCACCTAGGGGTGGTTTTGTATCTAGATTTTGATGCAAATTGGTAGGTATGATGCTTGGCATGTTGTTGATTTATTGTGGAATGGTTTGGAGCATGTTTGATGGGGTTTAAAGGTGTTAAAACAGGCCTATCTGCTGTTTCTGGGCAGGGTGTTTCGAAACACCCTTGCCTGTTTCGAAACAGGCCCTTGTTTTGGCCAGGGTGTTCCTGAACGGCCTAGACCCGTTTCTGAACACTTTGGCTACTGCCAAGGGGTGTTCCTGAACGGCCTAGACCCGTTTCTGAACACCTGACCGTTGGGCATAAAATTTGAATGGTTTGCAAGCTTTACGTTTTAGTCCCGATTCTTGTATGTGCAATTGCTTGAGTTTGAGATGTCCGTTTGAGATGAAATTTGGCAGAGAGGCATGAAACATGACTAATTTCATAATGGTAACTTAAAATTTGGTAAAGTCTTCTTAATTTCCAGAATTTACAAATTGGTCCCTAAATTCGTATTTTGTGCAATTGGGTCCCTTATTTTTTTCCGTTTGCTGTGATTTTTGAGTATGCTTATCTCAAGAGTATGCCTAGGTTTAATGTGCATCTAGACAAGTTTAAAAAGAAATAAAAAAGGGTCGTTAATCAAGGTTGACTTTCAGGTTGACTTTGGTTTTCCCCGTGTAATCTTCGTAGTTTGGGTCAACCGTCTAGGCTGGGCTATGGGGGTTACACAAAATGCCTCCCTTCATCACCGATAATCGCCTTAGGGATGCCGAATCTGGAAAAGATGTTTTTGTGTAAAAATCTTTGAACTGTCTTGGCATCATTCTTTTGAGTGGCGATAGCTTCAACCCACTTGGACACATAATCTACTGCCAAGAGGATGTACAAATTCCCACATGAAGATGGGAATGGTCCCATAAAATCGATCCCCCAAACGTCGAAGATCTCGACTTCAAGAATGTTCTGCAGCGGCATCTCGTGTCTCCTTGAGATGTTTCCTGTCCGTTGGCACTTGTCACAGCTCTTGTAGAAGATTTGAGCATCTTTATACAGTGACGACCAATAGAATCCTGACTGAAAAACCTTGGCAGCAGTTTTGTTGCCTCCCAAGTGTCCTCCATACTGTGAAGCATGACAGTGATGAAGTATATCTTTCTGTTCATCCTGTGGTACGCATCTCCTTATAACCTGATCTGCACAGATTTTGAAAAGAAGAGGTTCGTCCCAATAATAATGCTTAACATCATTTTGGAACCTCTTCCTAGCTTGATAATTAAGGCCAGGAGGAATTATTCCGCTAACTAAAAAATTAACGAAATCTGCATACCGGGGGAGTTCAGAAGACTTACCTGCCGCCATGGCTGTCGCGACAGTGACTGTGGCAGCAAACAACTGCTCATCAGGGAAGGTCTCCAATATGTTTGTCTCATCTGCCGGTAGACTCTTTCCCTTCTCCAACCTTGACAAGTGATCTGCCACTTGATTCTCTGTCCCCTTTTTGTCCTTGATTTCAAGGTCAAATTCTTGCAGTAGCAGAATCCAACGTATCAGTCGAGGCTTTGCATCCTTCTTCGTGAATAGATACTTCAATGCAGAGTGGTCTGTATGGACTATGACCTTTGTTCCAAGTATATAAGAACGAAACTTGTCAATGGAGAATACCACAGCTAATAGTTCCTTCTCTGTGGTGGTGTAGTTCACTTGGGCGTCATTCAGTGTTTTGCTGGCATAGTATATGACGTGAAAGAGTTTGTCTCTCCGCTGCCCAAGTGCTACCCCGACAGCATAGTCACTAGCATCACACATGATCTCAAACGGCAGTGTCCAGTCTGGTGGCTGTACTATTGGGGCTGTTACCAGCTTTTCTTTCAGAACCTTGAATGCCTTAGTACATTCAGCATTAAAGTCGAAGGGTCGGTTCTGCTCTAGAAGATGGCATAGGGGCTTGGTTATCTTTGAAAAATTCGCAATGAACCTCCTATAAAAACCAGCATGTCCTAAAAAACTTCTGATTCCCTTGACTGTGGTGGGCGGCGGCAGCTTTTCGATCACTTCTATCTTAGCTCTGTCGACTTCTATGCCACGGCAGCTAATCTTATGGCTAAGGACTATCCCTTCATCCACCATGAAGTGACATTTTTCCTAGTTCAAAACCAAGTTTGCTTTTTCACATCTCTCGAGCACCTTCTGTAGGTTGCCTAGGCAGCTTTCAAAGTTGTCTCCAAAGACTAAAAAATCATCCATAAAGATCTCTAGGAAATCCTCCACCATATCGAAGAATGTTGCCATCATGCACCTTTGAAAGGTGGCTGGTGCATTGCATAGTCCAAAAGGCATTCTCCTAAAAGTGTAAGTTCCGTAAGGGCACGTGAACGTCGTCTTTTCTTGATCTTTCAGTGCGATAGCTATTTGATTGTAACCTGAATAACCATCAAGAAAACAATAGTAAGGTTTGCCCGCTAGTCTATCAAGCATTTGATCAATAAAGGGTAAAGGAAAGTGGTCCTTTCGGGTAGCTTTGTTAAGCTTCCGGTAGTCCATACAAACCCTCCAACCGGTCACAGTCCTAGTTGGGATTAGCTCATTGTTTTCGTTGGTTACCACAGTCATTCCTCCTTTCTTGGGAACACATTGCACCGGGCTTACCCACTTGCTGTCCGAGATGGCGTAGATTATTCCAGCATCTAGCCATTTGATTATCTCTTTTCGCACCACCTCTTTCATTGCATGGTTTAGCCGCCTTTGTGCATCAATAGTCGGCTTATGATCATCCTCTAAAATGATTTTATGCATACATAATGTTGGACTAATGCCTTGGATATCAGCTATCGTCCATCCAATCGCCTTTTTGTGCTGCTGCAGCATCCCTATTAACTGTTGTTCTTGTTTCTGCATCAACTTGGAAGAGATGATTACGGGCAACGTATCATTTAAACCAAGAAAAACATATTTTAACTGCCCTGGCAATGGCTTAAGATCTAAAACAGGGGGCTCAACAGTTGATGACTTTTGAATTGCATGGTTATCTGAAGTATAATTTAAAGGCTCAAATAACTTACCTGGACGATTGCCTATCCAGTTTACCTCCTCTTGATCTTCAGTATCAGATGTATCAGATTCTGAGGAGCTGCTGTCGTCGGAGCTGTCGTGACAGTCTTCTAAATGGTTGCCGAAGCAGTGACCAATTTTGATGTCGGGGCAGCCCGACCTGATGCAGGGTTGGTCAAAGGTAATTGCAGTGATGGCCTTGCACTCTTCTCCTGCATCAGCATGTTTCATTGCTTGGAGAACGTTTAGCTTGATCTCTTGATCGTTCACTCTCATAATGAGTTCTCCTCTTTCCACATCAATCAGTGATCTTCTGTGGCTAAGAAGGGTCTCCCCAGGATGATTGGTGCGTTCTCATCTGCTTCACAATCTAAGATAAGAAAGTCAGCAGGAAAAATAAACTTATCCACTCTTACCAGAATATCTTCAATTTTTCCTTCTGGGTGAACGTAAGAGCGGTCTGCCAGCTGCAGTACTACTGTTGTGGGCCGAGCTTTTCCAATACCTAATTTCTGAAAAACAGATTTGGGCATTAAATTTATACTAGCACCAAGATCACAAAGTGTCTTACCCACAAATTTGTCTCCGATTACGCATGGTATGATGAAGCTCCCAAGATCCTTCTTCTTCTGGGGTGGATACTTGTGCAAAATACTCATGCATCCATGTGTCATATTTACCGTTTCAAATTCCCCAAGTCTGGACTTCTTTGACATGGCATCCTTGAGAAATTTGGCATAACCGGGTATTTCCCTCACAACATCTAACAGTGGAATGTTGATATGAACCTGCTTAAAAATATCATAAATTTTCTTAAGCTGTGATTCCTGTTTTAATTTCTGTAGCCGCTGAGGGAAAGGTGGTGGGGGACGATAATCAGCAATGCGTCCTTCCCACTGCATACGAATCTGAGGAGGTTTGGGTTCATCATCTTTCTCCTCTGTCCCTTCTGTTGTCGTGACAGGCTCATCCGCAGCAGGTTGCTTGTTACCTGTCAGGGCAGCTTCCTCGACAGGTGTCTTCAGGGCTGGTTTCTTT
Organism: Hibiscus trionum; assembly: GCA_030270665.1. Classification (NCBI taxonomy): domain Eukaryota; kingdom Viridiplantae; phylum Streptophyta; class Magnoliopsida; order Malvales; family Malvaceae; genus Hibiscus; species Hibiscus trionum. The sequence goes on along the minus strand of BSYR01000010.1, from coordinate 9,245,728 downwards.
ACTGTTTCAGCTTCCTTCTCTGGCCCTGGTAATCTCTTCCCACTCCTAGTAGTGATGGCTTTACACTGCTCATGTGTGGGCTGTCTAGCATTTTCAGTATTGCTAGGAAATCCGCCATTCTGCCTTGGTTTAACATGTTGGGAAATCTGACCCATCTGTGTCTCCAACGATTTCAGAGTAGCTTCATGATTTGTCGTCCGCATCTCTATTTTTTCCATGAAAGTTTCTGTCTTCTTGACAAAGTGATTCATGTTCTCAATGTAAGTACTTGTTTGAGACATAAATGTAGCCAGCGTCTGTTCCAGTATACTATTTGAGGCAGGTGGTGGCTGTTGTTGCTGCTGCTGCGGTTGCTGCCGAGTTAGCAATCTAGGTCATCCCTGGTTCTGATTATTCTGTGCTTGAGGATTCAGAGCATTATTAGGATTGCTCCAAGAAAACTTGGGATCCTTTCTCCAGTTGGGATTATAATTGTTGGAATTATAATTCCGCTTATTGTAGTTTCCAACATACTTTCCCTCTTCTTGCTGTATTGGACATTCTTCTGAACTGTGATTTCCTTCACAAATGTCACATACCTCTTCAGCAGCGTATACAGGCTGTGAATCTTCGTTCAAGAGTTTTTTCATTACCTTAGTAAAATATGCCACTTGTGATTTCATTGTGCTGTCAGCCTCATAATCCTTTACAGCTAGAACCCGTTTACCCCCTCTTCTTGCTGTCGGAAACTACTCCTCATTCTTCGCCAGATTTTTCAATACTGCCATTGCCTCATCTGGGTCTTTGTCCAACAGTAATCTGTTTGCTGCCGAATCAATTCTAATACGAGTTTGTAAGTTGGCAGCATTATAGAATTTTGTTACCTGATTCCAAACAGGGAATCCATGCATTGGGCAGTTCCGTAGAAGAGTGGTAAATCTGTCCCATGCCTCGTGCATTGGCTCGTCTTCTTCATGTTGAAAAGTATCAATTTCGTTACGTAATCTCTCAGATAAGTGTGAAGGATTAAAACGAGATAAGAATTCACGAGTTAAATCTGCCCAAGTTCTAATTGAACCCGGCGTAAGTTTATTCCACCAAGTCTTTGCCCTGTCCCTCAATGAATAAGGAAATAACCGAAGCCTCAGTATCTCCGGATTAACTCCTGGTAGTCTAAACGAACCACAGATTTCCTGGAACGTTTTCAGATGCTCTCTAGCATCCTCAGTAGCAGCACCACTAAATTGGCCAACGTTGTTGATCATGCTGAACATGACAGGTTTCAGCTCGAAGTTGTCAACATCTACATCCGGCAGCGTGGTTTCTAGTTCTACATGATCATTGAGCATGTAGTCTCGGCATGACCGGCGTGCGGCAGCGACAGGAGGATCACCGACAGGTGGATCGATTCCTCCATCTCCGACAGGATTGTTGTTATCCTGGGGATTCCTTGGGTCGTCCCTTCTTTCTTCATGTCTTTCGTTCACCATTGCTTCGAGTTGTTGCTCTAGGTATTCGTTCCTTTCAACGAGGTAACGGACTCTTTTCTTGAGATTGAACGTTCATTCGGGTTCAGGATCTAACTGGTACTCCGATTCCTTCCCCCGTTGAGATCTGCACATACGAAAACAAAAGACATTGTGAAAGGTATAGGTTGGACAATCCAAGTAAAAATAGAAAAATAAAACAAATGCAGTAAAAGGTAGGGTAAAGATATGTTGCCAGTCCCCGGCAACGGTGCCAAAAACTTGTTGCGTGTAAAAGTGTCTATCGCAATGTAGTGCAAGTGTACACGACGCAAGTAGTAAAGTGATACTAGAGTATCGGATATCGTCTCCACAGGGACTGAGCCAATATCTTCACCTTGAATTACTGCACGGAAGTAAAAAAAATATTTAAGATTTTGTCACGAGAAATATAAAGAGTACTGGAAAATAAGATTGAAATAATCAAGATAGAGAGAATGGGCTGGTATTGAATTGCTCAGTAGTGCAGGTATTGCTAAGATTAGGAATATCTGTGCCGTCGTCGTCCCTGTCGCGGCGGCACCTGTCGCGGCGGCATTATGTTTCTTGTCGCGGTAGCAAACACACAACTCTGTACTTCAAGTTTGGCAAGAATCCCTGATGTGCCTTGGCCTATCCCTAGGTCCAAGTCTGTCGATGATCACGTCTTTGATGATACCTCCCGGCGTGAATCGAAGGATGAACACCGATGTTGTTGAATTCTTCTTTAGCCACTTAACCTCGTCCTATCCCTAGGTCCGAGATAGTTCAACTATAAACTAGAGAACTTGCACTTATTCCTTTCGTATACTTAACTCTCCCGATATTAAGTAAATAAATAACCTCGCAATGCTCTCCTGATACTCTTGCAAGATGTTAATAACCAGAATAAGAGAACTTGAAGTTTATTTTATTGAACATAAAATTCCTAAAACAAAAGCAACCCTCGCAACTACTTTACAAATCAACCCGTGGCCCTAGGGGGATTTAGAACATGTTTAGAAGGGGAAAACGACTAGGGTTTGGGAAGAAGGCTAGAGATTGGTCATATCCTCTCCTAGGTCGAATTACATGCCTTTATATAGGCCTTGGGTTCAAGTTTTCTAATATGGAAGGAATACAACTTTAAATCAAAGTACAACTCTAATATAGACTAAATCTTCAGAATAGCTGTCTTTAATTCGTCCTTCCTTCTTTCTTGGGGTATCTTCCTTGAACCTTGGGCTTGGCCTTCATTCTGATCTAGGGCTCGGAAAAATATAGTGGTATTACACGACAGACGGGCTGAATTTTCTCTTTCTGTCGAGGTCTACTTTGCTTCTTCTCCTCAAAACTGTTGTCGTCCTCTGCTGTCACGGCGGCAACCATGGCAGCATCGTCCTCCTCGAATGCTCATCCAGTTCCAGCTCTTCTGCTTCACTGCCCACTGCCTGCCTCTCCATCTGCTACGGCAGCAACCTGCAAAAGCAACCAATTTCAGTAGAAACTGTGCCTTTTAATATGTTTGTGATGTATAACTGTAATCTAGCCTAAATGCAATGAATTATGCTTGAATGCAGCATAAATATGGTTAAATAGGGGGTAAATAATAGAACTTTTACACACTCAACATCAACCTATATGCAACAGGACCAATCCTCTCAACTACCTCGTAAGGACCAATGAATCTCATACTTAGCTTCCCCTTTTTACCAAACCTCATTACCTTTTTCCACGAGGAGACCTTCAAGAACACTTTGTCGCCAATAGCATATTCAATCTCTTTTCTTTTCAAATCAGCATACGATTTCTGTCTGTCTGAAGCTGTCTTCAAGCGATCACAAATAAATTTACCTTCTCGGTAGTGCCCTTAAGCAAGTATGGTATGGGTACAAGCTTTTGTCCGGCTTCGGCCCAACAAATAGGTGTTCTACACTTCCTACCATACAGAGCTTCATACGGTGCCATCTGAATACTAGCCTGATAACTGTTATTGTACGCGAACTCCACTAACGGTAGATGTTTCTCCCAAGAACCCTGAAAGTCAATGATGCAACACCTCAACATGTCCTCTAACACCTGAATCACTCTCTCTGACTGACCATCTTACTATGGGTGATATGAAGTGCTAAAGTTCAACCAAGTTCCCAAGGCTCGATGCAAACACTCCCAAAATCTAGCTGTAAACCTCATATCTCTATCTGAAACGATCGACTTCGGTACACCATGTAGCCTCACAATCTCACTGATATACAACTCAGCCAACTGGTCTAAGGTGTAAGTAGTATGAACAGGTATGAAATGAGCACACTTAGTGAATCTGTCAACTATCATCCATACTGAATTCTTCTTCGAAGGAGTCAACGGTAAACATGCACAAAATCCATGGTAATCCGTTCCCACTTCCACTCCGAAATCTTCAACGGCTGTAACAAACCTGAGGGAAACTAATGCTCAGCCTTAACTCGCTGACAAAACATGCACTTACTCACAAATTCGGCCACATCTTTCTTTAACCCAATCCAGAAGTACTCATCTTTCAACCCACGGTACATCTTCGTACTACTCGGATGCATAGAAAAAGGACTGTTATGAGCTTCATTCAAGATAGTACGTCTCAACTCGACATCTTCTCGAACAACTACTCTATTCTTAAAACATAAGATCTCATTCTCACCAAATCAGAAATCCGTGGGTTTACCCTTGGCTATATCTTGCACTTGAGGTGCCAAAGATCGGTCTTGCAACTGTTTCTCTCGAATCAACTGAACTAACGATGGTTTAACCTGTTACTCGGCTATCAAACCACCATCCTGTGACACACTCAATCTCGCAAACATAGCTCGCAACTCAACTGCCACCTTCCTACTCAAGGCATCGACGACTGCATTAGCTTTACCCGGATGGTACTCTATTGTGAGGTCATAGTCCTTAATAAGCTCTAACCACCTACGATGTCTAAGGTTCAACTCTCTCTGAGTCACCAAATATTTCAAACTCTTGTGGTCGGTGTAAATTGTGCACTTCTCACCATAAAAGGTGGTGTCTCCAAATTTTCAAAGCAAAGACCACAACCGCTAACTCTATGTCGTGGGTAGGGTAGTTCTTCTCGTGAATCTTCAACTCTTGTAACCCCCTCGTCCCGGTCTGGCCGGTTGACCGGCCCGAGTGGACCACACGGGGAAAACCGAAGCGAAACCCGTTAAGGTTCCCCCTCGGTTAACGACCCTATATTTTTTTTCATTTTTAAATCTTGTCTAGATGAGTATTAGATCCTAAGTGGTCATACAGCGGAACAACATTCACAAATCAAACAAACGAACTCAAACAAACATGTTACAGCCCAATTTTAAGCTTATACTGCAGGTGGTATCGATACACCTAAGGGGTGTATCGATACCCCTTGGCTAGGTCAACTGGTCTAAGTCAACCCGTAGAGGCCGTATCGATACACCCAAGGGGTGTATCGATACCCTCCCCAACGGTTGACTTCCCACGGTCAAAGCTAAGATAACGGTATCGATACACCTGAGGCTGGTATCGATACCGAACTGGACAGTAGCTCCAGTGGCCAAAAAGGTATCGGTACACCAGAGGCCCGTATCGATACCAAAATGGACAGTAGCTCCAGTGACCAAAATGGTATCGATACACCTCTAAGTGTATCGATACACGAGGCCTGAACAAGAAGGTGGTATCGATATCGTACCAACCGTATCGATACCCCTGCACAGCAAGGCCTCCCAAACTTAGCAAAAACGATCAAGACTCGAATCTAAATGCAATTTATGACTTCCCTAACCCCAACCAAACATACATACAACATTCACATACCACCAAATAGCCATACAAACACTCGACAAGTATAAACATCAAGGAAATCATGCAATAGACCCAAGATGGCATTCAAGCATTCAAGTTCATACATCGACATTCAAACATGAAGGCAACCTCAAGAAACACATAGCTAACATTCAGAATAAGCAATTTAGGCATGGATACAATTCAAACATGGCAACACAAGCCATACAAAAGCATGATAACATGGAGTCTAAACAAGCTCCTAAACAACCAACAATCATCCATCCAAAGACACATGTCCCATTGCTTAAACTATTACATGTTCAACATTAAAACTCATACTTGAAGTACTCAAGGCTAACAACCACACATGGAACCTTCCACTTGCGCAAGCAACCCACGAACTAAGGATCTGCAATGTTGAACAAAGAGAGCGTAAGCAATGATGCTTAGTGAGGGTATACTCTTAAAACAAACCTCAACATTGCAGGGTCCGAGCACGATCTAGCCAAGGCAAATCACATATTTACCAAGGATCCACAAACGATAAGATAGAGATGCATGAGCATTAATCAATATAACATGCCATGATCATAAGCTCAATTCCACAATACAAGTAATCACATTTAAGCATCCAATTAAAGCTCATATATCTCAACACATTGATACACATATCAAACAACATTGGCACCTAGCTATGACTCAAACACGCGGATAAACATGTTGGAAACTCACATCCAACAACCACATTACCTCACGGTGGGATTACACTCATCACCGGTCTCGCGGAGGGGATTCCACTCATCCTCACGCCCCGTCGATGGGATTCCACTCATCACCGACTATATACAAATACAATTTCCGGGCGAACCCGTACTCCTCCTTGGTGACTCAACGCCACCAAGGCCACGCGCGACTTTTGACTCATGTGTACACACTAACATCCTAATGATCGATCATTTGTATTCAAGTATACTAGTGCCAATATTTACTCATTTCACATTACTCATTTCAATCAATTCCGTGCTTAGCACGTACTCACCAACAACCATCATCATGCATGTCTCAAGCATCACAATTCATGTCTCATCTCACATGTATAACACCATATACATAAGCATTCATATCACATTTCATACGAGACATACACAACCATATAAATGAGTTCATCCAAAGGCTCTAGATCAAGTTTAGGATTAGGCTACCACCCCAATCCTAACTCTAGGTGGGTCTACCAAGCCCGACCTAGTCCATATACTCGAACCAAACATTTTAAATCCATTTAAAACATTTAACCACTCACCTAAGCTCCCAAGCTTAAAGACCAAGCAAGCGACCACCTTCAACTTCCCGGATTTACTTCTGACGCTTCACCGATGTCCAACCTTGATTCTAATCAATCCCAAACACAAACAAAACATCCACAATCAAAAGCTCATCATCGGAACTAACCCGGATTAACACTTTCACGCAACCAACACTCAAAGTCAAGCCCAAAACAGAATTTCCGAGCAACCCACAAAACCCACTGAAATCTTCCATTTCAAGCACCCAAACAACCATCAAATACACCCAAAGTTACCCTGATATATCATACTAACATCAGCCCTCAAAAACCAACATTAAACCACCCCAAAAACCACTTTAAAACCCTCCTAAAACCCCCTTGAAACTCAAATCCGAAAATCATTACAAAACCTTGTAAAAATTAGGTATGTTGGACCTTTTGGACAACAAATGACTCATCTAACATCACCAAATCAAAAGCTTAACTTAAAGTTAACAAAGTTAACATTTTTAATTCAAAACTCAAAAACCTCAAAATACAAAATCAAAGGTTTTAATGAAAACTAAAGGTATAGACATGTAGAGGAAAGTGAGGACAAGTTAGAAACGTTTTTACATTTCAAGAATCACCAAGGATGAATGTGTATGGTGATGGAATAGTAGAGAGGGTGAGAGGGGCTCTATTTCACGTTGGTGGAGAAGAAGATGAATAGGGGAGTTGGGTTTTCTCTTTTAATTATTTTGTTTCATCTTAAAAGTCAAAAGGCCATTTTGCCCTTAATGAAGGGAGACATTTACAAGGGTGGAAATCCATGACTATTGGGTTTAAATCAAAATAGGCCCAACACAATTTATTTTGGAAGAAAAACCCGAACATCGTTTTAATTATAAAACCGAGCCCAAATAATATTAAAATATTATTTTTATCTAACCCCTAAACCCGGGTGTTACAACTCTCCCCCACTTAAGGAATTTCATCCCCGAAATTACCTGGTGGAAACAGATACGGAAACTGCTCAACCATATCCGCCTTTCTCTCCCACGTGGCCTCTTCCACACCTCTATGCCTCCACAACACTTTGACCAACTCTATGGTCTTGCCACGCAACACCTTGCTATCTGAAGCAAGTATCTCAACGGGCTCTTCATTATAGGACAAATCCGGATTTAACTCTATCTCCTCAACGGGCATCACGTGAGAAGGATCCGATCTATATCTCCTAAGCATAGACACATGAAAGACATCATGGATCTTTTCTAACTCAGAAGGTAACCTCAAACGATAAGCTACAGGCCCAATCCGCTCAACTATCTCATACGGACCAATGAACCTCGGACTCAACTTGCCCTTACGGCCAAATCTCATTACCTTCTTCCACGGAGATACTTTCAGAAACACTTTCTCACCCACTGAGTACTCAACCTCTTTCCTCTTCAAATCTGCATAAGACTTCTGACGATCGGAAGCTGCTTTCAAACGGTCACATATCAACTTTACTTTGTCGGTGGTCCCCTTAAGCAAGTCTGGCATAGGTAACAACCTCTGACCTGTTTCGGCCCAACAAATCGGAGTCCTACATCGCCTACCATACAAAGCCTCATAAGGTGCCATCTGAATACTAGACTGATAACTGTTGTTGTAAGCAAACTCAACCAACGGTAAGTGCTTCTCCCAAGAACCCTGGAAGTCAATCACACAACAACGAAGCATATCCTCAAGAATCTGTATCACTCGCTCTGACTGTCCATCGGACTGCGGGTGATAAGATGTGCTGAAATGCAAACGGCTACCTAGAGCACTATGCAAGCAACCCCAGAACCTCGAAGTAAATCTAGGATCCCTATCTGAAACAATAGACTTCGGAACCCCGTGAAGTCTAACAATCTCACGGATGTACAAGTTTGCCAACTTGTCTAAGGAATCCGTAGTGTTCACTGCTAAGAAGTGAGCACACTTAGTGAACCTATCAACAATCACCCAAACTGAATTCTTCTTCGAAGGAGACAAAGGCAACCCCGACACAAAATCCATGGTGATCCTCTCCCATTTCCATTCCGGAATCTTCAAAGGCTGTAACAAACCTGAAGGAACCTGATGTTCTGCCTTCACTCTCTGACAAACCATACAACGGCTCACATACTCGGCTACATCTCTCTTCAAACCAACCCAGAAGTAATCATTCTTCAAATCTCGGTACATTTTGGTACTACCCGGATGCATAGAAAAGGGACTCGAATGTGCTTCACTCAGAATCTGACGTCTCAACTCAACATCTTCTGGTACAACAATTCTATCTCTAAAGCACAACAAGCTCTCACCACTGAAACTATAATCGGTCGGTCTTCCTTCGGCTATGTCCTGAACATGAGGAACTAAACTCGCATCTTGCAACTGCTTCTCTCTAATCAACTGAATCAAAGAAGGCTTCACTTGCAACTCGGTGATCAAACCACCATCATCGGACACACTCAATCTAGCAAACATAGCTCTCAACTCAACGGCCACTTTTCTACTCAAAGCATCGGCTACTACATTTGCTTTACCCGGATGGTACTCGATGGTCAAATCATAATCTTTTAGCAACTCTAGCCATCTTCTCTGTCTCAAATTCAACTCTTTCTGTGTCATCAAATACTTCAAGCTCTTGTGATCGGTGTAAACAATACACTTCTCACCGTACAAGTAATGACACCAAATCTTCAATGCAAACACAACTACGGCTAGCTCTATATCATGAGTAGGATAGTTCTTCTCATGGATCTTCAACTGTCTAGAAGCATAAGCAACAACTCTTCTCTCTTGCATCAAGACACATCCTAAACCTACGTAGGAAGCATCACTGTATATCACAAACTCCTTACCGGAAACAGGTTGCACTAACACTGGAGCATTCGTCAAAGCTTCTTTCAATTTCTCAAAGGCCCTCTGTCTTGCATCTGACCATTCAAACTTGACTCCCTTTTGCAACAATTTAGTCAAAGGAGCAGCTACCCTAGAGAAATCGTCAACAAATATCCTATAGTAACCGGCTAATCCTAGGAAACTCCTAATCTCGGTCACGGACTTAGGCTGTTTCCACTCAACGATAGCCTCAATCTTCGATGGATCAACTCGGATACCTTCGGCCGAAACAACATGGCCAAGAAACACAACCTCTCGAATCCAGAACTCACATTTACTAAGCTTTGCATACAACTGATTGCTCAACAATCTCTGTAAAATAAGTCTCAAGTGCTCATCATGCTCTTCTTCTGTCTTCGAGTACACAAGTATATCATCAATGAAAACAACTACAAACCGGTCTAGATAGTCTCTAAAAATTCTGTTCATCATGTCCATGAATGCTGCTGGTGCATTCGTAAGCCCAAATGGCATCACAAGAAACTCATAGTGACCATATCTAGTCCTAAAAGCTGTCTTCGGAACATCACACTCTTTCACCTTTAACTGATAGTACCCGGATCTCAAATCTATCTTAGAGAACACTGACACACCCCTCAACTGATCAAACAAATCATCTATACGGGGCAACGAATACTTGTTCTTCACAGTCAACTGATTCAACTGCCTATAGTCAATACACATGCGCATACTACCATCTTTCTTTTTCACAAACAACACGGGAGCACCCCACGGAGAACTACTAGGCCTAATGAAACCACGGTCTAATAACTCTTGCAACTGACTCTTCAACTCTTTCAACTCCTTCGGAGCCATGCGATACGGAGCTATCGAAACTGGATTAGACCCTGAAACTGTCTCAATCACAAACTCAACATCTCTGTCAGGTGGCAACCCTGGTAACTCTTCAGGAAACACATCTGGAAAGTCACACACTGTTCTGATATCTTTCGGTCTAGCTTCACTCATATCCGGATTCATAACATAAGCTAAATAAGCCCCACATCCTGAGTCCATCAACCTATGAGCCTCTAAAGCTGACACAACATTAGACAAGAACTTAATGTTCTCGCCTACTACTACTACCTCGTAGTCATCAGAGACCTTCAAAGAAATTCTCTTTGTTTTAAAATCCACACTAGCCCGATGCTCAACCAACCAGTCCATACCCAAAATAATGTCAAAACCATAGAAAGAAAGTTCCATCATATCAACTGAGAACACATGACCCTGAATCTTCAGTGGACATCTCCTATACATACGTCTAACCACAACTGTCTCACCAAAGGAACTAGTAACATGCATACCTACATCTAAGATCTCAACAGGGATATCTAACTTCTGTGCATGCTCACTCAAAATATAGGAATGCGTAGAACCCGAATCAACCAAAGAAAGCAAAGACATAGACTGTAACTCGAAATTACCTGCTATCACATCGGTGTCGTTCCCGGCCTCTCTCTGAGCATAAACTCTCGCTGGTCCTCCCGCCTCTGGCTGCACTGCCACAACATGAGCAAGGTTTCTCTGAGCATCTACCCTAGGTGCATCAGCCCTAGGCTGGAAGTAGCCACGACCGCGCCCACGGCCTTTCTAAAAATCATTCGCTCTCGCAGGAGCCTGAGCAATGTTTGGTGCCTGAGCCGCCTGATGCGGACAATCCCTCCTAAAGTGGTCCCTCGAACCACAGTTCCAACAAGCATGGAAGTTACCCCAACACTCACCAGTGTGCTGTCTCCCACAACGGGTACACTCGGGCAAACGCCCTCCTCCTCTATGGCCCTGATGGCCCCTACCATGGTGGCCACCACCACGTCTATGATCGAACTGATGTCCGCCACCTCTGTGCCTCTTGGCGTCTCTACTATCAAAGTGGTTATGCCTCTTACCAGAACTGGAACCACCAGATCGTTTGGCCGAACCCAAACTATGCTCTAAATCTTTGGCCCTCGCGACCAACACATCAAAGTCTGAGTAGTCAGAAGCCAACGTGTACCTCTTGAACTCTTCATTCAATCCGTAGCGGAATCGGTTACAGCGTTCCACTTCCGTAGCAATCAACTCTGGTGCATATTGACTCAAGCGAACAAAGCGAATCTCATAGTCAGTCACAGAAGCATCTCCCTGAGTAAGAGCCATGAACTCTCGCTTCTTCTCATCTAGGTACCTCGGTCCCAAGTACCTCTTCCAGAATGCAAACTCAAAGAAGTCCCAATCTATCTCTGCCTCTGGAACCCCAGTAGTAATGGTGACCCACCAGGTGTAGGCATCACCCTGAAGCAACGAGATCACACAACCCAATCTACGTGCGCCCGCACAACCCATCTGAGCCAAGATACGAACCGTTTTCTCCAACCATAACTCTGACCTTTCCGGAGTAGATCCTCTAAACTCCTCGGCCCCCAAGCTACGGAGCCTCTCCAAAGGTAGACTAGCATCGTCACACCTAGGCTGAGCTGCAGCCTGAGCTCCCGCAACTGCGGCCTGAAATGCTCCCGCTATCGCTTGCACTAGCGGAGTCATATCAATCCCAGCTGGACCTTGGCCACCTTGAGGTCCATCTCTTTCAGCTCCATCCTCGCCTCCAGCTCCAGGCGGAGGAGGTGGTGGTGGTGGAGGTGGTGGAGGAGCGCCAACTCCCGCGGCCACCGGCCCTTCTAGGTGAGCCTCCACACCAACAGCCGGCTCAACAGGAGCCGCAACCCGTGGTTCCTGACGAACCACTCTCGGTCTACCTCTCGGTCTAGACATCGCTCTCACAGATATCAACTACAACCACAAAAATAAAACATACAAGCTGGGTTAGCAAGGCAAGGCTTCCAAGTGTTCAAGTACGTTCCCTCACTTAAAATCATTTTTCCAATGTAATAGTAGCAATGGGACTTACACACACATGCTTTGAATAAAACAAGCAACATACTTGTCAAACAAGCAACCATTCTTACAAAGCAAGCAAACACCGTGCATATTAATCAACAACTTAAACTTACCTCACTTACCTGCCCAAGGTCTCGGTAACCTTAGGCTCTGATACCAACAAGTGTAACCCCCTCGTCCCGGTCTGGTCGGATGACCGGCCCGAGTGGGCCACACGGGGAAAACCAAAGCGAAACCCATTAAGGTTCCCCCTCGGTTAACGACCCTATATTTTTTTCATTTTTAAATCTTGTCTAAATGAGTATTAGATCCTAAGTGGTCATACAGCGGAACAACATTCACAAATCAAACAAACGAACTCAAACAAACATGTTACAGCCCAATTTTAAGCTTATACTGCAGGTGGTATCGATACACCTAAGGGGTGTATCGATACCCCTTGGCTAGGTCAACTGGTCTAAGTCAACCCGTAGAGGCCGTATCGATACACCCAATGGGTGTATCGATACCCTCCCCAACGGTTGACTTCCTACGGTCAAAGCTAAGATAACGGTATCGATACACCTGAGGCTGGTATCGATACCGAACTGGACAGCAGCTCCAGTGACCAAAAAGGTATCGGTACACCAGAGGCCCGTATCGATACCAAAATGGACAGTAGCTCCAGTGACCAAAATGGTATCGATACACCTCTCAAGTGTATCGATACACGAGGCCTGAACAAGAAGGTGGTATCGATACCGTACCAACCGTATCGATACCCCTACACAGTAAGGCCTCCCAAACTTAGCAAAAACGATCAAGACTCGAATCTAAATGCAATTTATGACTTCCCTAACCCCAACCAAACATACATACAACATTCACATACCACCAAATAGCCATACAAACACTCGACAAGTATAAACATCAAGGAAATCATGCAATAGACCCAAGATGGCATTTAAGCATTCAAGTTCATACATCGACATTCAAACATGAAGGCAACCTCAAGAAACACATAGCTAACATTCAGAATAAGAAATTTAGGCATGGATACAATTCAAACATGGCAACACAAGCCATACAAAAGCATGATAACATGGAGTCTAAACAAGCTCCTAAACAACCAACAATCATCCATCCAAAGACACATGTCCCATTGCTTAAACTATTACATGTTCAACATTAAAACTCATACTTGAAGTACTCAAGGCTAACAACCACACTTGGAGCCTTCCACTTGCGCAAGCAACCCACGAACTAAGGATCTGCAATGTTGAACAAAGAGAGCGTAAGCAATGATGCTTAGTGAGGGTATACTCTTAAAACAAACCTCAACATTGCAGGGTCCGAGCACGATCTAGCCAAGGCAAATCACATATTTACCAAGGATCCACAAACCATAAGATAGAGATGCATGAGCATTAATCAATATAACATGCCATGATCATAAGCTCAATTCCACAATACAAGTAATCACATTTAAGCATCCAATTAAAGCTCATATATCTCAACACATTGATACACATATCAAACAACATTGGCACCTAGCTATGACTCAAATACGCGGATAAACATGTTGGAATCTCATATCCAACAACCACATTACCTCACGGTGGGATTACACTCATCACCGGTCTCGCGGAGGGGATTCCACTCATCCTCATGCCCCGTCGATGGGATTCCACTCATCATCGACTATATACAAATACAATTTCCGGGTGAACCCGTACTCCTCCTTGGTGACTCAACGCCACCAAGGCCACGCGCGACTTTTGACTCATGTGTACACACTAACATCCTAATGATCGATCATTTGTATTCAAGTATACTAGTGCCAACATTTACTCATTTCACATTACTCATTTCAATCAATTCTGTGCTTAGCACGTACTCACCAACAACCATCACCATGCATGTCTCAAGCATCACAATTCATGTCTCATCTCACATGTATAACACCATATACATAAGCATTCATAACACATTTCATACGAGACATACACAACCATATAAATGAGTTCATCCAAAGGCTCTAGATCAAGTTTAGGATTAGGCTACCACCCCAATCCTAACTCTAGGTGGGTCTACCAAGCCCGACCTAGTCCATATACTCGAACCAAACATTTTAAATCCATTTAAAACATTTAACCACTCACCTAAGCTCCCAAGCTTAAAGACCAAGCAAGCGACCACCTTCAACTTCCCGGATTTACTTCCGACGCTTCACCGATGTCCAACCTTGATTCTAATCAATCCCAAACACAAACAAAACATCCACAATCAAAAGCTCATCATCGGAACTAACCCGGATTAACACTTTCACGCAACCAACACTCAAAGTCAAGCCCAAAATAGAATTTCCGAGCAACCCACAAAACCCACTGAAATCTTCCATTTCAAGCACCCAAACAACCATCAAATACACCCAAAGTGACCCTAATATATCATACTAACATCAGCCCTCAAAAACCAACATTAAACCACCCCAAAAACCACTTTAAAACCCCCTTGAAACTCAAATCCGAAAATCATTACAAAACCTTGTAAAAATTAGGTATGTTGGACCTTTTGGACAACAAATGACTCATCTAACATCACCAAATCAAAAGCTTAACTTAAAGTTAACAAAGTTAACATTTTTAATTCAAAACTCAAAAACCTCAAAATACAAAATCAAAGGTTTTAATGAAAACTAAAGGTATAGACATGTAGAGGAAAGTGAGGACAAGTTAGAAACGTTTTTACCTTTCAAGAATCACCAAGGATGAATATGTATGGTGATGGAATAGTAGAGAGGTGAGAGGGGCTCTATTTTACGTTGGTGGAGAAGAAGATGAATAGGGGAGTTGGGTTTTCTCTTTTAATTATTTTGTTTCATCTTAAAAGTCAAAAGGCCATTTTACCCTTAATGAAGGGAGACATTTACAAGGATGGAAATCCATGACTATTGGGTTTAAATCAAAATAGGCCCAACACAATTTATTTTGGAAGCAAAACCCGAACATCGTTTTAATTATAAAACTGAGCCCAAATAATATTATAATATTATTTTTATCTAACCCCTAAACCCGGGTGTTACAACTCCCTCGAAGCATAAGCTACAACTCTTCCCTCTTGCATAAGTACATAACCTAAACCTACATATGATGCATCACTGTAAATTACGAACTTTTTCCCTGGTTCGGGCTGAATCAAGATAGGAGCATATGTCAATGCTTTCTTCAAATTTTCAAACGCTTGTTACCTTGCATCTGACCACTCATACAGAACATTTTTCTGTAACAACTTGGTCAAAGGTGCTGCAATATTCGAGAACCCCTCAATAAACCTTCGATAGTATCCGACTAGACCTAGAAAACTACGAATTTCAGTCACTGACTTCGGTTGTTTCCAACTCACTATTACTTCTATCTTCTTGGGATCCACACTAATCCCATCGAATGAGATCACATGACCTAGGAAGACTACTTCCCTAATCTAAAACTCACATTTACTCAACTTGGCATACAACTGATTTTCAAGCAAAGTCTGAAGCACTAACCGCAAATGCTTATCATGTTCTTCCTCGGTCCTAGAGTACACCAAAATGTCATCTATGAACACTACTACAAACCTATCCAAGAACTCGTGAAATACTCGGTTCATCATGTTCATAAATGCAGCTGGGGCATTAGTCAAATCGAAAGGCATTACCAAGAAAACATAGGGCCCATATCGCGTACGGAAAGCTATCTTTGGTATGTCCAAATCCTTTACCTTCAACTGATAGTACCCCGATCTCAAATCAATCTTCGAAAACACTGAGGCACCTCTCAACTGATCAAGCAAATCATCAATCTGTGGAAAAGGATACTTGTTCTTCACTGTTACTTTGTTCATGTACCTATAATCTATGCACATCCTCATACTGCCATCCTTCTTCTTCACAAACAAAATCGGAGCACCCCAAGGTGAAGTACTAGGCCTAATAAAACCTCTATTTGACAGTTCCTGAATTTGTGTCTTCAATTCTTTCAACTCTTTAGGTGCCATTCTATACGGAGCAATCGATACGGGAGCAAAATCTGAATATGTCTCAATAGCAAACTCTACATCTCTATCTGGAGGCAAACTAGGCAATTCTTCTGGGAAAACACTCGGGAAATCGCAAACTGTTATGATATCTTGTGGTCTAAATTCACTCATATTCGGATTCATTAAATAAGCTAGGTAAGCTTGACAACCTAAATCCATCATTTTGTGAGCCTCCAAAGCTGAAACAACATTAGACAATAACTTAACGTTCTCGCCAACAACTACTACCTCGTAATCATCGGAAAGCATCAAAGAAACTCTTTTAGTCTTAAAATCTATCCTAGCTCTATGCTCCATAGCCAATCCATTCCCAGAATTACATCGAAACCATAAAACGACAGTTCCATCATATCAACGGGAAACACGTGACCCTAAACCATCAAGGGACATCTCCTGAACACTTTCCTAACTACAATTGTCTCACCAAAAGAACTTGTAACATTCATACCTACATCTAACAACTCAAAAGGCAAAACATAACGATCTTGCATGCTCACCCAAGATATACGAATGTGTCGAGCCAGAATCAATCAACGAAAGCAAAGGTAAGAACTGTAACACAAAATTACCTGCAATCACATCCATGCCATTCTCAGCCTCACACCGTGCATAAACCCTAGTCGGTCCACCTTCCTCGGGCTGTACCACGACAACATGAGCCACATTCCTCGACTGAAAGTTACCTCGGCCGCGCCCACGACCTCTCTGATACTCAACAGCTCTAGCATGTGCCTAACCATCCCTAGCCGGATGAGGACACTCACGCCTCAAATGCGACTGATATCCGCAGTTCCAACAAGCACGGAAAGTACCCCAACACTCTCCAAAATGATTCCTCCTACATCTAGCACACTCGGGTGTGCGAGTAACAAAACCTCGACCCTGATGGCCTCGTCCCATATTACCACCCCTACGCCTAAAGTCCGGTTGGTGCCTTCTATCTTTACGCCTCTTATTACGGTCTCGCTCCCACTCGGCAGACCTTTTCCCTGAACTGGATCCACCCGCCCGAGTAGCCAAACTTAGACTTTGTTCAATGTCCTTGGCTCTAGAGACCAAGACATCGAACTCGGTGTAATCGAAAGCAAGCATGTAGGTCTTCACCTCCGTAACCAAACTATAACGGAACCGTTCACACCTTTCCCTCTCAGTGGGAACCAACTCTGAAGCATACTGACTCAAGCGCACAAACTGTACCTCATACTCAGATACAGACATACTACCTTGCACTAAAGCTATAAACTCTCTCTTCTTCTCATCCTAGTAGCGAACACCAAGATACTTCTTGCGGAACGCACTACGGAAGAACACCCAAGTAACCTCAGCCTCGGGCATACTTGAGATAATGGTGGTCCACTAAGCATACATATCTCCCTAAAGCAATGAGACAATACAACCCAACTTACGAGTGTTCGAGCACTCCATCTGACCCAAGATACGTGTAGTACTCTCAAGCGATGCCTCTGAACCCTTGGGAGACATACCACGAAACTCGACTCTGCCTAGGCTATGAAGTCGCTCAAGGGGAAAACCCATCCCCGCACCCTGAGGTGGTGGTGCAACATGAAGACCAGCAACAGCCATCTGAAAAGCTCAGGCTAAAGTATGAAGCAATTGTACCATATCCACACCGGACTAACCCTAACCAACCTGAGGTCCATTACCATCACCTCTAATATTCGCCCCATTACCATCGAGAGTACGAGGAGCAGGAAGCACATCCCTGGGTGTCTGGTCACCCGCTCTAGGTCGTCCTCTCGGTATCACCATAACAATAAAATAATCTAAAACAACAAACACAAAAATCATGAGATAAACATTGGGTCAGCAAGGCAGGGATCCGTGTGTTAAGCTCTTTTAAAACAAAACCATCTTTTCATAATAATACATAGCAATGGGAATGCTTAACCAACTCTCAAACATCAACAGGAACACAAGGTCATGCTCACAAACACCGTGTAATTTAGGAAAACATACACAAAAACAACTTACCTGACTTACCTTCCCGAGGAAACCTCGTAATCGAGGCTCTGATACCACCAAATATAACCCCTTCGGCCATGTCTAGTCGTAAAACGAATCGGGAGAGTTACACGGGGATAACTAGAGAAAAATCCAAGAATTTCCCTCCGATTAACAACCCTAGATTAATTTTTTTCTTTTCTAAATGCAATTTAACAGTCCTATGGTGTTAAAGGTCACAGAGGAAGAAACAACGTCTCAATCGGATGCCCAATTAGAGACAAACAGTTACGAATGACCATTTCGCAAAAACCACACAAGTCAGGGGCATAAATGGAATTTAACCTTACCAAGTAGTTTATTAGTCAAGTTTCATTCAAACGAGGCAAAACCATCACAAGGGATACATATAAACTCATTAGTGAGGCATACAAGCATTAGGGACTAAAACTTAGCATTCATAAACCTTCAAGATGCCCTTTTAACCACTTTAACTACATGCGTTTCAGAACAGGACTACCCGTTACGAAACGCGGGCTCTCATTCAAAAAGAAACATTAGGCTATTCCGGAACGTCCCACCTTGGTTCCGAAACGGGAGCCTCCAGTGGCAAAACGTACCGGAATGGTACCACCCCCGTTCCGATACGGGTTCCCCAAAAGTGTAACACCCAAAATTTGCCCTAATTTGAAAATCCCTAATTCGAAACCCTAGAATTTGGGAATTTTAATCAGGAAACCTAATGTGATTTAAGGGCTAAATTGGAATAATTCAAAACTTGTAGGGTTAATTTAGGAAAAGGGGCTTATTGAGACCCTTAGTTTGTAATTTACCCGCTAATTAGGGTATAAACCCCATATGTGGCTTTTCATCTGCCAAAAAGCCTTTAGTAGCCGCATCATTCCCTCTCTCTCTCAGTCTCGTTCGAGAACCATCAAACCCCCACCCTTCGTTTTTCTGTCCACGCTCTGACGTGGGTACTGCGGTCGTCCGTTCGCCGTTCTGAGGTCACCGGTGTGCTCACCGTGATTGTGCGACCGAAACCCAGGCTTGGGTTTGCCTGTCCGCTGCCGTCTTCGCTGGGAAAAGGAGGCTAAAAGCCCTTCGACCCCTCGCGCACTGCCATTCTTCGCCGGGAGAAGAGGATGAAGCCTTTGGGTTGTCTTTGCGCCACCGTCTACGACCTCCTCTTCGTGTTTTTCGGGTGGGTATGAGTTGTGGCCGTCATAGGTGTCGTTGTTGGTCGAGTTCGGGTAGAATTCCGGTGCGGCCGTTGTTGTTGTTGGCCGCCATCACCGGGGAAGTTGTGAACTAGGGTTTCGGAGAGGGAAATTAAGGGATGTGTATTAGGGTTTTGACAAATCTGAATTGGGGGAAAAGTTAGGGTTTGTAAAATGGAATTAGGGTTAACCTAATCTAATTTGGGAGAAAAATGAATCGAACCGACCAATGAACCGAGCGAGAATCATCGAACCGAACCGGACCTTGGACCGAACCGGGAAAACCGAACTGATCTGGACCCCCTAAATCGAACCGGACATTTGTGACCAAACTGGGTGACATCAGCAGTGACGTTATCCGTGTTGATGATGTTGATGTCATCGTTAACCAAGATGACATCAGCGTTGACTTTTTGGGGTTAAAGTCAACTTTATGTTTTTCGACGTCCCGGTTCCAGATTCGCAGCCCGTTTTTCCAAATTCGATCCCGAACAATTGTTTTTTGACCATTCGAATTACTTTACGCTCAGTTGTGAAATTGTGTAAATTGGTTTCTAAATCGGATTTCGTTTGCGTTCAGGTGACATAGATTCGGACACTGAGATTCTTCCTCCTCCTCCGCCTGGTCGACCTCCTGCATCTCAACCTTCGAGTTTCGCACGTATGTGAATTTAAATAAGTTTCTTTTAGTGGATTGTGGCATAGTTGTAGAGAATTTTAACTTAGTGAACCTTTGTAGGTGTCGATCCTGTTCCGCCTGCTTCTAGATTTGAACGTGGGAGACGTCACTCTCGACGTTGAGCTGTTAGCTGTCTGAGGTGTGTTCTCTGCTTGTGTTATATCATATGTGTTGTTGTTGTGTGATGTCTGTTTGCGCAATATGTTGTGTGATGTCTGTTTGCGGAATATGTTGTGTGATTTCTGTTTGTGGAATATGTTGTGTCCTAAGCTATGTGTTATGTTGTATGCAATTCTTTTAGGCATCATGCATCGGAATCTGAATAATAAATATCAGACTAAATGCTCATGCATTTTCAAACTAAATGCTCATGCATTTTCGGACTAATGATGTTGCATTCGGATTAGAATCGGAACATTCATGCATATCATTCGGGTGGGAAATGTACGGAGGAAGATCAGTGGTTTCACCCTTCGGGCTGAATTCCACTTCGGACTTGGTGACGATGTAGAGAGTGGTTCAGAGGAACCTTACTCTTCGGACGGTGATGTAGATGGGTTCATGACATAGACTTAGGTGCATCGTGCTTTGCATATCTGTGTATTCGAATGACTGTTGAAATGACTATGTTGACTGTATGATTCTTGTGATTTTCTGTCTGATGCACTTTAGAGACACACTGAGCTTAATAGCTGACTCCCCCTTAGCGTCTATTTCAGATTCTCAGATATAGGAGTTCGGTACTTGGAGAACCACATATATCAGATTTATTACAGTTTTAGTATGAATGTTTTTAGTTTTCAGATTTATTTTGGTTTTATTCCGGTTATTACATTATTTGGGGTTTTTATGTAAATTCGATTACTTTTATATTTATCTGGGATTTTAAACTGTTTAGCATGCATGAGAATTTTAATTGGATATTTTGCTACCTTATTTTGGATTGCTTTATCTATACGACTGCGTTTTTGAAATATGGATTTTCATGTTAAATGACACCGTTTTTAATTAATATTTTGAATATTAATTTTCAGAAATCTAATAATTATTTATTTGAGGGACACATTTTCAACCCAACTTCCTAGATTCGACCCATAACCCTTGGGTCGGGTTTAGAGGGTTACATAGCCTGGCCGTTTCGAAACCATACCAGCTGTTCTGAAACGCCTGGGCACAGACTGGCCCAAAAAAGCATTTTGGCATCCCCAAACCATTTCAAACTTACCCCGAAAGATCACAAACCACCTGACAACATATTTAACAAACAATCTAGAGGCAAAACACCCTAAAGATAAGCTTCACATGCATACACGCAAATATGAATCTCAACCCCAAAAGCTAATAAGAACACTTTAGCTCAAAAACGCTAACAAGCCAAAACACATGGCATTTAACTAACAACCCAAGCAAGCCTCAAAATAACATGGTCTCAATATTTAAAACATGTAGCAAGATGGTCAAACACATGGGAGTCAACAACAACCTCCCTAAAGACAACCACAAGTATTCTCATTGCTAAATCATTATTACAACTTAAAAACCATACTTGAGCTTAAGCTACAAACACCGGAGCCTTTCCCTCGCCTTCCTTTGCTTCCCGGAACGCTAACGGTCTGCATTGTTGGAAAGTAGCGTGTAAGCACAAAGCTTAGTGAGTGGTGCTCAAAACCACAACAACAACAATACAGTTTTAGTAAAAACCATTTATGAATTGAAATCATAACCACAAGCATGAATTCCAACAACATGAATATCAACAATCTAACATGAGCTTGGCATCTTACATCAAGCAATGCAACACTTATAACAACATAGCATGACTTTCAATATTCACCAAGATAACATTCAACCTTCCAGCACAAGAGTATTATGGAAATTATGGTTACGTTACTCGGATACGCGGATTGGACTCGATGGAATCTTACATCACCGAATCTAAAGAACAACAAGACTGACGATGGCATCTTACATCACTGAGGTCTACAATAAATCTTCCGATGGCATCTTACTTTATTGTACTCCTCGCTAATGGCATCTTACATCACTAGGGCTACGCGCGAATTTTACAAGTGCACTCTAATCCTATGGTCGACCAATTATACCCGGTAAGACTCACATACTTGCCAATACACAACCATCACATAGACCAACATAGCATTACAACATTCATAAATCGATTTCACACAATCATCTCATATCAACAAAGCATAACAAGCTTAAAAAGGAATTTTCCAGAAAAGTAAAACGTAAAATTTAAATACTTACTCCTGAGCTTAGGTTGGCCTTTTAAGCTCAACCTAAACTCTCAAAAACATTTTCACTCACCGGTAGAACCCAAACGATAGCCGAAACACCGATTCAAGCCTCTGAACTACCCGGTCTCACATCCAAAGGACCCAAACTTGTTTCCCCTGTTTCTAGCCAATTCAAAATGATGCATTAGACCCAAAACAAACCCCAAACTTGTAGCAACACAGAAACTCATCATTTAAAATCAAAACCACATCGATTCACACTCGGAACAATTGGAAACACCATCAAAATGTCCCAAAACAACTAGCAGACAAAACCCAACAAATTTACCATCAAAACTACTTCTTTCAACATCCAAAACACTTACCCTAGGCCTAGAAAACATCAGCCTAAGATTCCACACAAGATCAACCCAAAAACCCACATTTTCAACTCCAAAAACCCCTCCATTTTACTAGTTTCGGGTTTCCTACTTTTAGCCACTATTTTAATATTTTTAGGACACCAAAACAAGATTAAAAGCTCCCTTAAACATGACATAAAATTACCCAAACGAAAATCCCTTCATTTTACTCCTTTTTTCAAACCCAAGGCATTTTTGAAATAGCTTTAAACAATGGGTTTTAAGGAAAATTTATCTAATAACAATCTTAAGGAAACCAAAAATCAAAACAAGGGAGAGCTTACCTTGAAAACTTGTTTGTGGTGAAGGTTGGAGCAATGGAATAGTAACAATGGAGGTTTTTGAGAAAAGTAACGTGGAAAGGAAAAATTGAAGAAGATGATGATATTTTAAAAATCCCCTTTTAAAAATTCCCAAAATCCCCCTTTTGCCCTTATTCCTTAAAAAAACCCCTTTGGTTCAATAAAAATGTTTTCTTTCAATTAAATTAATCCGAACCAATTTAACCCCAACCTGGTTATCTCACGAGCCCTAAACCTGGGGCGTTACAGAAATTTTATCACCGAAGCTCAAATAGGGATGGGGATGGGGATTGCCATATCCAAACCATGGGGATAACCGAACCCTAACAGTATAAATAACCGCAGGGATTCCCAAAAAAATATCCACAAGTATCTCAATATTTTACATGATTTTTAAATATATATATATATAATTAACTCTCATTTATCTGTATATCTGTATATATGTATATCTTTCTATCTTATGATCAATGTTTCAATCCATCAAGATAGTTGTGCATTTTGTTTAAACCTTATTAAGTTTGGGTGACCTCTCTAGTAATTTACCTATTTTTGTTAATTAAGAGTATATAATCTATTTATCTTTCAATTTACCTTATTCCCCTTCGATCACATCTTTTTAAAGTGTATTGAATATATGACTTGTAAATTAAAATTGACAATATATTTTGATTAGTAAAATAGTAAATTTTGTTTGATTTTGTTGGGGACGGAGATTCCCCGATTTCCCGAAAATCGTGGGGATCTGATGGGTAAGGGGACGGGACGAAAAATTTCCCGAAGCATGTAAAGTGGATTCCCCGAAACCGCCCCTCAAGTGTTGGGGACAGAGTGATTAATGCAAAACCGTCCCCGCACCGCCCGATTCCCACCCTTAATATTGAATCATCATATTATTCATTCTATTTAAAAATTTCATTAAAAATAAAAACTTTAACTAATTAAAATTTTCATTAAATAAAACAAATCTTTACTAACACTATCATATATATATATATATATATATTTAAACTTTACTAAATTAAAATTTTCATTAAATAAAACAAATTACTTACTTGAAGAAACCGAGAAAATCTACGACCAAATATGAATATTTCTTCAAAAATAAGATAAAATTTCATACAAAAAATAACAAAACTTAAAACAATTATTAACAAAAACTACAAATTATTAACAATAACAATATACAATAAAATTAGGCTTCGAATATCTCTTCGAAAATATACTTCAAAATATTTCACCTTTCGATTATATTTTCAAAATATTTTCCCAAAATTTTCACCTCAAACCCTCTCAACTTTTTTTCTCTCAAATAATAACCTACCCATAAATTGTATATAGAGAAAAAAATCAATTTGAAAGTTGAACTGCCCCCTTCAGACGCCAGTTGCAGCCCATGCATTAAAGGGTATGACGCCACCTGCAAATAGCATCCAACTGGTGGTCAGCATTCACGGGCCTGACATCACCTGCACTTTACATTGTTGCACCGAACACCACCTGCTCCTGGCGCCACCTGCCACCTGCAAAAGCTTGTTGAAGATCATAATTAGACGATAATTATACCGTTGAAACTGATAATTTTTAAATAGGTGACGCCACCTTCAACTTGCGTCCTCAAATTTTAAATGTTAACGACGGTGTTAACCTTCTTCAGTTAACAAATTTTTTAAAAAATGACATTGACATCACCTGCAAACGGTGTCACTAAATTAAAAAATTTAAAATTAAGGGTGACACTACCTAATTTTATTTTAGCAATCACCGCATTCCTCTAAATAATGTTGGAAATTTAGTATTTTTGTTAGTTATTTAAGCTCCTCATAACTCATACATGAGCTCCACAATCCAAACCCGAGCTCTTCAAGTTTCATGAGGATTCCACCATCTCTCCATACCTACACCATCCCAATGACCACAAACCACAAGTTCCAACCTAGAAGGACCACCCGACTACGTCGGATCGCCCTCTTCGTTCCTTATTTATTTTAACAATTAATAATTGATGTAGTGAGCGTGAACCGAACACACGATCTTCAGATCCCCTTCATGCCCACGTCGAAAAAGTGGTATTTGGTGAAGTCTTTTGATTGTTTTTTCATTCTCGACTTATAAAGTTCAATTTTTATTGTTGTTAATTCTTTTTAAACCATGAGTCCCTCGACGATTATGGTGGCATTGACATGTAACCTGTCCAGGAGGAGAATTTGGGTCATTTTAGTTTAGCAAGTTAAGATCTTGACGAGTATAATTATAAATTTCATCCCTCAAAATCTAATAGATAACATCTAACTGAAAATTCTTAGAACATCAAAAGCAAATTGTCATTTTAATACCCAAAAAATAAAAAAAGGAAAGAAAAAACTCCAAGAAAGTAAAGCAGCGTGGTGAAATAGTATGAAAGAGAAAAGAAAAGAAAATACTCATTCCAAGAGCAAAATATTTCACCTCATTGTATTGATGCATGTACCTCTCTGCCAAAAGTGAGCAAAGAGAAGAAAAAAACTTAAATAACTAACAAAACATACGAGGACGAGAAAGATTTGAGAAAGACCCCAAAAATGATAAAGCAAGAAAGATAAGGATAAGGGAATCTTGGTGAGATTAACATAGAAGAAAATAGATTTTTTGGTATCGTAGACTTGGATACAATTCTTCTTGTTAAAGACTGAAAAAGAAGAGCGGCGTGGTAGCCGGTCAAGAGAAACAAAATTTAAAATTTGGATAACAATAGAGAAAGGAAGAGGAAAAAAAGGGAAAAGAGAGAAGGAAAGAAAATGAGAAAAGAATGAGAACAATTATTACTTTTATATGAATTTTAAAACAACGTTGTTTTGGTGTAAATTTAGCTTTTTAAAACGGCGTCGATTTGGTGTCGTGTACCATATTATAACATTATTAATTATTTAACGGTAGAGTAACTAAATACGTTCAATCTCTAAAGTTCAATGAGTAAATTATACGTTCTAAAACTTTAAAAACCAAAATAGGACAAAGAAAAAGTTCAATGATGCCTTAAGTAATTTACCCTTTGTTTAATTAAAAATATTAGATGTAAACGTGAAAGTAGGATTGAAAGCATACCGACATCACTTTTATTGTAGCAAATACTATAAATTAAAAAATAATTTAGCAACTATAATATTTTAAAAAAATAAACACAAGTGCAATATTCCCCTAATTTCACCCATTACAGTGAGATTAGTTATTTAGTCAATTTTAAATAAAAAATAAAGAATGAAAATATTTTAAATAAAAATTAAAATAGCTAATAAAGAAATAATATTTGGTCAATCTTGAACTTAAACCATAAAATGGACATAAACTATACCAAAAAATATTTTGATGTATAAGTAGTATAAAATATACATAAGTATGCCAATTTTAGGGTCTATATGTTTTATTTATGGTTCAAGGTTTAGAGATGTAGGGATTATATTTTAGGTTTAGAGATTAAAATTTTATATTTTAAGATATACACTTAAAATAAACATGTAATGCAAAATAATTTTTAGATCATATGTGTATTAAAAATACAATAAAAAAATTCCTATTGTAAGAAAAGACTCAAAATTTTGAAAAATTATTTGATTTGTGTGATAGGTAATTGTAATTTGCATGAGTCAATTTATTTTAGGGTTTGATGAGTTTATATTTTAAGTTTTAACTATAAATTTAGTTTAGTATTTTAAAATTCTAAAATTAGATTTTAGAATTTATAGTTTAAATATAAAGAATTTTTTTTTTCACAACTAACACGCAAAAAAGAAACTCTGAAATATTTATTCAAATTTTGGTAAAATTTTAAGGGTAATTATACCATGCACTGGCGGTAGAAATATTTTATTTTCATAAGCGCCCTAGTTTTAGGGGTTAGAAATTTAATTTAGAGTTAATAGTTTAGGATTTTAAATTTATGTGCTTAGAATTTAGGGACAATGGTTTGAATCTAGAATTTAGGGGTTATAGGTAAAAACCTAAATCCCTACCATATTACCCTAAAATCTAAACCCTAAACTTTAAATCCTAACCTTAAACCCTAAATTCTAGCCACAAACTCTAAACTCCTAATCTATAAACCCTAAACTAGATCCCTAACCCTTGAAATTAGGGCGCTTGTGGAAACGAAATATTTCCACCGCTATTACATCATATATTTTCCCAAATTTTAATACACATGCAAAACCCTGGATATTTATACCATAAATTTCAAATCCTAAATTCGTAACTCTAACCCTAAAAAATTGAATCTTATGCCCATAATTCTAAACAATAGCCTTAAATTCTAAACTATAAAATCTAAACCCTAAACTAAATATATAATCCCTAAAACTAAAAAACTTGTATAAACTAAAGGCCCCTTTAGCGTGGCTTAAAAAAACTTTTGCTTAAAAAAGTTACTTTTCACTCATAAGCAATGTCAAACACTTCTAAAAATGGTGTAAAAATTATTTAAAAAAGTGATTTTCCACCCAACCTCAAAAGCTAAGATTTCTAGCTTTTGTGGTGGAAAATCACTTTTGAATGAGAAGTTATATTTTTACCCTTAATTATTAACACTAATAGTAATACTAATATATTACAATAATATTAAATATAATAATAATAATTATATTAAACTAATATTTAGTTATATTACAATAATATAAAAAATCTATAGTTTAGATTAAATTTTTATCTTTAATTCAAAATTTTATACTAATTATTTAGAAATATTTAAAGTTTGTATTTTATATATAAAAAAACTACTAATAAATTGTCATGATTTTTATATTTTTATTATTTAAATTAATTATTTTCATATAAAATAATATTAATAAATTTTATGATAATAAATTTAAACGTCATTTACGTTTATTTATTTTTATTTTATAATATAATGTTTAAAATGGATATTTTATCTTTTCAAAAATATTTTTGACAACAATGCCAAACACTAAAATCTTACAATTAATTTTTTTAAAACCACTTTCTAACAACACTTCTAAAAATATTTTTCAAAAGTTCTACCAAACTGCCTTAACATTTACAAAAACCTGTATCAAAGTTTTTTTTCTTCTGATTTTTATGCACTATTTTTGTCTTCGAAAAAATATTGAAATCCAACGTAAACAAATCGGAGGTATTTCAAAAGGTTGAAATGTTAAAACTGGCTTGACACTTTATCCATCTTTTCAAACTAACCCAAAATTGATTTTCAGAAATGAGAAGATGAAACAGAGCTTGAAATTAATTGGTGCACGCACCAGCCATGTCTTCAACCAAAACACCAAGATTACCCAATTGGGAAAATCTGGTAAAATCGAAGAAGCCCTCAAACTTTTCTCCAAAATGACCCATAAGAACACCGTAACTTACAACTCCATGATTTCAGCTTTCAATAAAAACGGAAAAATCAACGATGCACGTCACCTGTTCGACAACATGCCTCATAGAAACCTAGTTTCTTGGAACACGATGATTGCTGGGTACTTGCAATGTGACAGAGTTGATGAAGCTTATCGCCTGTTCGTCAAAATGCCTGAAAGAGACAGATTCTCTTGGACTCTGATGATGACTTGTTTTGCACGTAAAGGGGAGCTTGAAAAGGCTAGAGAACTGTTTGATTTATTTCCTGATAAGCGTGATGTGGCTTTTTGGAACGTTATGATTCAAGGGTATGGTCAGAAAGGAAGGGTTTCTGAGGCTAAGAGATTGTTCGACGAAATGCCGCTTAGGAATGTTATTTCGTGGAATTTGATGTTATCCTGTTATACCCGGAATGGTGAAATGCATTTGGGGAGGGTTTTTTTTGAGGGAATGGTGATGAGGGATGTTGTTTCATGGAATTTGATGGTCGATGGGTTTATTGAGGTTGGTGATTTGGATTCTGCTTGGGAGTTTTTTCAGAAGATTCCATATCCGAATGTTGTTTCCTGGGTTACGATGTTATGTGGGCTTGCACGAAGTGGTAAGATATTGGAGGCAAGGAGATTGTTTGATCAGATGCAGTGTAAGAATGTTGTTTCTTGGAATGCGATGATTAGTGCTTATTTGAAGGATTACCAAATTGAGGAGGCTGCGAGGTTGTTTAGGGAGATGCCGAACAGAGATTCAGTTTCATGGATCACAATGATTGATGGTTATGTTCATGTTGGCCAGCTTGATAAGGCAAGGGAAATACTGAATCAAATGCCCTACAAGAATGTTGTGGCGCAAACTGCAATGCTTTCTGGATACATTAAGAATAAAAGAATGGATGAAGCTTGTCAGTTTTTTAATGAGATTGCTGCTAGAGATATTGTTTGTTGGAACACCATGATTGCAGGGTATGCTCAGATGGGAAGAATGGATAAGGCTCTTGATCTATTCAAGAAAATGGAAGATAAGGACTTGGTCACTTGGAACACCATGATCATTGGTTATGCTCAAACTGGAGAAATGGACAATGCGGTTAAGATATTCGAGGAAATGAAGATAAAGAATGTAGTCTCATGGAATTCATTGATATCGGGTTTCTTGCAGAATGGCTTATCAATGGATGCATTGGATAGTTTCAAACTGATGGCTTGTGAAGGAATAATACCTGATCATTCAACTTTTGCATGTGGACTAAGTGCATGTGCCAATCTAGCTGCTTTGCAAGTTGGAAAGCAGATGCACGGTAAGGTATTGAAGAGTGGTCATTTAAATGATCTGTTTGTAGGGAATGCCTTGATCACAATGTATGCTAAATGTGGAAGGATCTTGTGTGCTGAACTTATATTTGATGATCTTGAAGAAGTCGATGTTATTTCTTGGAATTCTCTGATTTCTGGGCATGCCTTTAATGGTTACGGAAAAGAAGCCGTTCAACTCTTTGAACAAATGGTGTTAAAAGGAGTACGCCCTGATCATATCACCTTCATTGGGGTTTTATCAGGTTGTAGTCACATTGGCCTCGTTGACCAGGGTTTAAAATTGTTTGAACACATGACTGAAATTTACTCTATAGAACCTTCGGTTGAAACTTATGCTTGCATTGTTGATATGTTAGGCCGTGCCGGAATGTTACGCGAAGCCTTTGAAGTGGTGAGGGGATTGAAGATGAGGGCAAATGCCAGAATATGGGGTGCATTGCTGGCTGCTTGCAAGACTCATGGGAATTTGAAGCTTGGTAGGATTGCTGCTAAGCAGCTTTCGGAATTCGAACCTCATAAAACATCGAACTTTGTGTTGTTGTCAAACATGCAAGCTGAGGCTGGTTGTTGGGATGAGGTTGAAAACACAAGGCTATTGATGAAAGACACTGAAGCAGAGAAGCAACAAGGGTGCAGCTGGATTGAAGTTAGGCATCAGTTACATTGTTTTCGGTCCAATATGCCAATCCAGCCGGAGACAGTGGAGGCTTACAGCAAACTCAAAACTTTAACCTTGCAGATAAGTAATATGGAATATCGTTTCTAACTTAGCATCTCTGCTTGATAATTTATGATGAATGGCTTCTCTATTTATTTTTATTTTTGTACATTAAAGCTAAATTTTTAAATTTTTTAGCTTTCTATATATAAGCTTAGACGGCAATCGCAGCAAACGGGTCAATTTGAATTACAAAATCTTCTACCTAGGTTAGGCCCAATATAAATTAGGTTTATCATGTCAAGACTCAAGCGGACCATTGGAACAATGAACAAGTGTGTGCAACTAAAAGTGTCCATATAAGATTCTATTAAAAAAGGCTTAATGACTCCATTGCTCCCTAAATTATGCACTTTTTCTAGAGTTGGCCCTAAAAAAATTTTCCAGGACGTTTTGCCCCCTTAACTAAAAATTGTGACCTCATTGCCCTCTCCGTTAAAAAATTCTTACAGGCCAATTAGAACACGCTATGTGTCATTTTATTAAAAAATATAAGCTGACTTAAATAAAAGGGGTGAATTGCACATTAGGTATGCAGATTTTATTTTTTGTTCATTGTAGTCCCTTATATAAACTGTTCATCTTCTTCCTCTGTTTAGACTCTAGAACGATAGAGAAAATGCCAACTTCAGCTAGAAACCATCATTTTTTTAATGCTGGCTTCCGGAAATAGATCCCCTTTGCTAAGTTATTTTCTGGTTGAACCCAACTTGAGTTGAAATACATATCAGTTATATTTGCAGTTGGCTTCCAGTTACATAAACCGCAGTATGGATTGCCGAACATGCCAGAAGAGGAGTGTTGATATTAGCAAAGCAAAAATGAAATTCTAAATTTATCATAAGAAAAGCAACCCCAAAGCCAGAACCTTGTTATGAAATAACTGAAATAACCTTTTACCTGTGCAACATAAAAAGGATATTTTTAGAACATCAAATACATTAAAAAGAAACATGGTATTGACTGAGAACTGAGAAACATCCAGTTGAGGCAAAGTTCTCACCATGTTTTCTCGTGCTGATTCCGACTTCACACAGGGAGTTTCTGCATCATTCATAAAAGACATCAGCTCCCATTTCTAATATCACATGTGATAGTGTCAACTTATGACTTCAGCTACAAAGAGCTAGTAGGTCAAAAAGGACAATAAACCCAAAATTCTCTTATAATCTTTGTCTAAAAAACTTGAGACTAAACCATTGGTTCAGTTCTTTAACCTAAGAAATTCCCATGATCTAAAGCAAAATTCAAATATTTATCAACATTCGTGAAGAAAAGATGGAATCAAATTGTGGGTATCGTACCTTTATGTGTCTTGAAACATGCCAGAGAACAACTGAAAAAATGGAAAGAGTGAAATAAACAAACACACGCTGAGAGGAAAAGAGTTAAAAGAAGAGGAAGGGGAAGGGAAACGGAAGGGAAGAACTTACTAGGGAACAAGACAAGAAGGGCACTTATACTTGGACAGAGCTTGGTTTCTAGCTGAAGGGAACAACGGGGGATGTGCTCAGGGGTCTATTTTCGGAAGCCAGCATGAAAAAAATGATGGTTTCTAGCTGAAGTTGGCATTTTCTCTATCGTTCCTGAGTCTAAACAGAGGAAGAACAAGAACAGTTCATATTAGGGACAAAAATGAATACAAAATAAAATCTGATATATTTAATGTGCAATTCACCATTTTTAATTAAGTCATCATATTTTTGTTATTAAAATAACACGTGGCGAGTTTTGATTGGCACATGAGAATTTTTTTAACGGAATTTAACAGAGAAGGCATATGAGATCACAATTTTTAGTTAAAGGGCAAAACGTCTCGAAAAATTCTTTAGGGGGCAACTCGAGAAAAGTGCATAATTTATGGGGAAATGGAGTCATTAAGCCAAAAACTCTCACAAATTAAATAAAATATTAACTAGAACTTGTTGAGTGGTCTTAATGGAAAAATTATTGTTGTTATCTTCAAGGGAGCGTTTGGTTTGCGAAAAAGACTATTATTAGAGTAATAGTCTTTTCTGAAATCTTATTTTTATATTAGTTTGTCACCATTCTTACCAGACAGGAAAAGATCATTCTCGGCAATAACATTTTTTTGGCAAAATAGTGAAAATGATATTCCCATCCATTTCTTAGGTATTTGTCGATCTCTAGTATTTTAGACTTAAATAGTCTTGAAATGATAATTTTTTTTTTGTGTTGGTCCACTTGTTGCATATAGCTATATAACTAATTATTTGAATGTAACTTTATTAAATATTTTACTTTATAATAGTTAAATATTTAAATAATATTATACATATTTAAATAATATTTTTACTATTTAATATATTTTTATTAATATTATATTTATGATGTGTCTAATATTATTTTTAAAATATATTATCTAAAATTTATGCCATAATGTAAAAATAATTTAAATAATATTTTAATATTTAATGTATTTTAATTGAAAATATTTGATTGAAATAATATAAAATTAATTCGAGTTTGAGTTTTATTTTTTACACGAGAGTTTGGCTTTCAAGCTTATGACAATGAAGTTTTCAACTCTAAAATATTTTCCTGAATAACATAAACAATTAGTTTTAATTATTAAAACACCAATTTAAAGTCTATTATATACTATGATAAACACAAATACAAGATTCTATATAATTTTTAAACATTTCTTAATATATTAATTTCATTAATAAGCTATCATAAAAGTTTTGCAAAACTTGGTGTAAAAAACAGTTTTATAAATTTTCATGCAAATATTTTAAATTTAATATATGATGTTTTAATTGTTAAAAAGAAAATATATTTAAAAGACTTTGGTAAAATTTGCTTCAAATAATTTTACATTTTCCCAAGCAAACATTGTAATCTCATATTCCTGCAAAATAAATTAAACACGATAATTCAATATTCTCAATAATGTGTCAAGTAATGTTACATTCCGAGAAGGGTTTTATTTTGATGCACAAGCTGTGTAATTTTTTTTTACACAATCCTTTTATAAAATTTAAAATCTAAATCACAAACCCTAGCAAGGTAAGCCCTAAACCCTAAACTCTAAATTCTAACAATAAACCTTAAATTATATACCCTACATACTAAACCCCTAAACCCTAACATAAAACCATAAACCCTAAACCCTAAAATTAAAGGGCTCGTGTAAACTAAAGTTTACACAGCTTGTGCATCAAAGTATTTTCCTTCCGAGAATACTATTGTCAGAATATTACATTATGTCAACCAAACACACCCTAAAAATAAAAAAAATATTGTCGTATAATTACAACAATTTCTTCAAAATAAAATATTAACTAATATCAATAACATAAAAGAATACGAGTTTTGACTGGCATTTGCTCAGCCACCTACATGATTGTGAGGTCAATTAATCTAAACTAAAAAATATTATATATATACATACATACATACATACATACATATATATATATATATATATATATTTGAATGTTACATTTTCATAGCAACAAAAATGCATCAACATATTTATTTATTTTTGAAAATAACTAGTTGTATGTTAGTTTCATGAAATTTTTTGTATGTGTTGTACTTCCGTCAAACACCTCCGAAAAACTCTACCTCCGACTACGCCCGAGAAAGAGATCGCCACCTTCATCTCCGCGCGGCGTTCATGTATCATGGATCCCGGACGCTCCTACACCTCCAGACTCACCAGCCTTCTAAGACTCTTGCGTTCGACCACAACGTCGTGACAAGACAACTATCAAGTTTAATTGAGCTCATAGCCAGACAGCCGAGCTAGCACTTGTCACCCCATCACTAGCCATCACTAGGCCTGTCATGGTATCATCAAGCATCACTCCATCTATAGAACCAAAAGGATATAAATACCCCCAAAATCGAAGACAAAAGGGGACGATTCTCAGACATTAATGACTCTTCTACATCCACCACTGTCTCTCTCCTCTCACACATGGCTCCACTCTCCCTTTCTACATTTTCTGTGGCTCTAGACCCCAAGCCAACCACGGGTGAACTGCCCGATTCTACAGTCAACCACCATCCACCGTGGCTTTCCGCCCATCCCACGACGGGTGAACCACCAAGCCTCATCCCAAACCTTTCTTCGGCTGCCGTCTCCACCTCCTTGTTTGGTGTCGCCCAAAATCGACATCAACAACTGGTGCGGTGAGCGTGGACATCCTCCCAACTGAGAGAATCAGGGTTCTTATGTTCTTGGAAATCCCTCATTTCCCCCAGAAACACTCTTGCCCTCATCGAATTCTACTGACGATGGTATGTACGATGACAAAGAAGGAAACAACGAGGGGAATAAATTAACAATCTCTCACCAGCAACATTCATGGCGGACACTGTGGGATCGCTCCTCACCAAACATGTTGGCTTCGATAACCCAAGCGTTGGTGAAAGTTCGTCTTCCGATGGAGGTTAGGGACCACCCAAACCAGGAGGAATAACTAGCTTGATAAAGCTATGCCCCTCGGCCAACTCCACAAAGCCAACCCTCCGGCATAGTCACCAGCAAAAGCAAGCGACAACACCTCACACATGACGAGTGCTTAATTAACTTATTTTATATGCCCTTAATTCTTGTCTTTTGCAGGTTTTCAAGCTCATTTAGGTTAAATTGTACATATTTACATATAGTTAGGGAGTTACACCGCTTGTGCTTTAATTGTCATATATATTGGTGCTTTTCACGGGAAAGGTGGTGTTTTATGGTGGATGTGCATGATGCTTGCGGATGTTGGAGGACTGCTGGAGCAGGAGAGGAGCAAATCACATAGCTGGAGCTGATGAGGCATAAAGAGTTAGAGATAAATCATCCTTTGCCTATGTGGACTTTCTCCCAGATACACAACATTTAATGAAGCAGGAAACATTGGATTTCTTTTATGAAGCCGTGCTCACTTTAGGGTACCAAAACCCTAATTTCACCGCATATATAAGGAAGACTTGGACGAAGAACAAAGAGAGACGATTCAGACGACAATCCTAGTCCGAGCTTGACGATTCTCCTTATCGAACGAAGCCATCGAGAGAGACTAACGGAGAGGAGGCTTGCAACACAATTGGATAGCACAGAAGGAGGTTTGTCAAGGACGCTCGACTTCTTTCTTTTCCTTGTTTGGTAAACTACCATACTTTATGCTTTTAATTATGGTTAGTTTAGACTCAGACATGAGCTAAACCTTTTTAGTTGGGATTATTGCATCCCAGGGCTTTATGTTTTGATTATTTATTTCAATGCTTTAGTTGCTTTCATCTTCATCTATTATGTTCATCGTTCTTCATGCATAGTTAATTGTAAGAGCTATCGAAAGAGGCATGTTAACTATTGATCCATGGCTTAATATTTGAGAGAGTTAAGTTAGACAAACATGAGTAGTGGGGCTAAGCTGTCAACTTAGTCTTAATCTGGCTTAGACATAAGTTTAGTGTTTCAATGACTAAAAGGGAGTTCTTAAGCAAATAATAGAGTTGTCAGGGTTAACGCAGACATGTATCACCTTAACTACAATGTTATTAACTTCTAGGCATCGAGAGAGTCAGAAGTTGATTAGAAAATCTTGTTGTGTAGATGAAAAACTTAAGGGTTTACACAGTCATGTGTTTCCCGTCGCTATAACATTGATCTAGGTAATCAAGCATATATCCTTAGCAATAATCCCAATCTCCATAATTAATTGTTAAGTCGCTGCAGCTGTTTGTCTTTTTCATACCTATCTTTATATTAGTTAATTTAATTTTACTTAAACCAACATTCACCAATACTTGCAAACACATTCCTAAGTATAAAAACCTCGTAGTTATTGATCCAATCCTCGTGGGTTCGACACTCTACTCTTCACTTTATTACTTGATACAACGAGTATACTTCCTTTAAATTGCATCACTATTCGACAAGCATCAACACACAAACTCGCCTACATCCCATGCTATAGGTGTGTGAGGCAAGGATCGAAAAAAGTGACAACCCCATACCTCATGAAAGGCGTCCCTAGCATAAGGTCGGAGAAGAATTAGTAGAAGAGGCAGAGGTCGACCCTAGACTGAAGACGACGTGCATGGGAAGTACCATTGGCCTAAGACCTTCCCCTCCTCCCCTATAACACCCTTAGGTGTAGAAACAAAAATGTGGCATCTTAGGTAATTTTGAGCCTAGATGACTCTAGAAACGAAGCCACCAAATGCAAATATAAAAATATACGAACTATAGGGTAACCTTTTCCCTCTAGTTGCCTTTGTGTGTAGGAATAACGAAAGCGCGGAGGACCCCCCAACAAATGAAATAAAAGAGAAATTTACATAACAACGAATTTTCTACAAATGTCTCACCAACACATGATATCCACTACAAACGCACACTCCAAACCTTCAGGTATTGGGGAAACCCACATTACTCTAACACCCTAGGAACTTGGTCCTTACGCTCACATGATCTCCACTACAAATGTCTATAAAAATGATTGCACATTTTTCTACATAGAACATTTCATTATAACCTCCGCTCACATGATATTTCCAAACATCGTGTGCTTCTACAAAGGGCATGAATATGACCCCGCCCTAGCTTACGTATAATTCTACAAAAGCGCAAAGGTGATCCATGCAGACCATTTCGGTCCTTACGCATGCCAACCCGAGTTCGATCTCTTCATGTCTATCTCTCCAAGGGTTACATCCAAATCCCCACTCTCAACTAGTTCTACAAAAATAGAGGATACCTTGTCCCATCAATGCTTGGAGCATTGTGATTCTACAAGGATAGAGAGAACTACATACTCTATGCCAGTCAAGGTGCGTTAACTCTACAAGTATGTGATTACCTACGAAAGAAGATGCATTCGTCCCATCGATGCCCGAAGCATTGAAATTCTACAAGGACAAAGAAGCCTATATTCTATGCCAATAGAAGCACGCAGACTTTACGAACAAATGGTTACATCTGAAAGGAGATGCCTCTGTCCTATCGATGCCCAAAGCATTGCAATTCTACAAGGACAAAGAAGTCTGTATATATCTCATGCCTACAAAAGCATATGGAACCTACAACTAAACGATTACCTCTTGAGAAAGATGTACACATGAACTGTTTCTACAAATACGCAGGTACCCCGAGAATACCTCTGCGCTTTTCAAGAGAAACCCTCCAAGTTCATAAAGAGAGATTCCTCCACCCATAGCGCTCGATGCTAAAAGAGTGTTGAGAAAAGCTCCACTCTATAGTGCTCCATTCTACAAGGGTACGAGATGCCTCAACCCCACAAACGATAATGTCTCCAAGGTTATGAGATGCCTCCATCTCACTAACACCATGAACACTAGGATTCTACAAAAATGGAAAAGCTCGTGTTTAGTGCCAAAGAAGGCACACAAAGTCTACAATCTCATGGCTGCCCCTAATAGGATGCCTCCATGCTTCTTGAGAGAAACCCTCTAAGATCCCAAAGGAGATGTTGACATTCGCCTTACATTTGTTTCTGCAACTGTGGTGAACTTACCTTGCCTATCAATGGTTTTTCCTACAAAATATGAGATACCCGTGTTTCGCGCCAAGAAAGGCACACGACGACTACAAACACAGAGATGGCCCTGAAGGGATGTCTCTGTGCCTTTTAAGAAAACTATTTGAAAATCAAAAGGGGAAGATCCCCCAAGGATACGACTGATCACCATTGAAAAGGGGATGTGAACACGCTTAATATAAAGCTACGATAGCATGGTTCAACGCACACTACAAATAGAAAAAAACACACACGTGGAACTACTTATCAAAACTATTATTTTATTGATGTATGTAAAGTTACAAAGCTTCTATGCTAACAAACGTAAGCAGAGCAGATCAAGCTTCTAAGTAACTCTCCTATTCAATGACGAACAGATCCACAAATTCAATTTCCATGTGATCACCCGTCGCTTAGGAGTTTCTAATTGAAATCTCCGGAAGGCCGTTTGCGTCGAACTCCGTGAGCTTCTTTGTTTCAAAAGTTGAGGGATCAATCGTGACCTGATCTCCCCCACCCACGTGGGATTGTTCAGGGCCCTCCGTCTCATTTAGAGCCCTAGTGCCCGAGAGAGCCTCCGAGACAACAACAGCGAGACTAGAAGGCTCGTCACCATCATATTTCTCCATATTAATGTAAGGCAATAACCCCAACTGTAACTCCCCAAATTTGGGCCTAGGATTTAGCTAGATATATTAGACGATTAGAATTAGTTTCGGGAAATAAATTTGAATAATTTTTTTTTCTGACTAAAGTAAAATACGGAAAAATATCCTAAAATGTTTAATTAGTGTATTAAACATATTTGAGGTGTCAATTTGATAAAATAAATTTGGATTAAATGACATTATGAGTTTGGTGACTAAAATGTAAAGATTTCAAAACTATTTTGGTGACTAAATCGTAAAAGGGTCAAAACTTAGAATCTTTAAGAAGCTATTAACCCCCTTCATTTTATCATAATTTTTCTTAATTTTGACTGTTTTAAAAAGGTTTAATAAAATAAAATAAAATAAAATAAAAAGGGTTTTAATTAGTTTTGTTTTAATTAGCCAAAATATTTTCTTATGTAACTTTTTTTCTCCAAACTTTTTCTTTGAAATTCTCAGAGGCCAAACTACTATTTTTTTCACTAAGAATTCTATGGATTCATCTTTTAACCTTCCTTTTGATTCCAATAATTGATTTTCTTGATTCTGCACAACATTACCTTGGAGATTTAATCAAAATCAAGCCAATTAAGGAGGAAGTCTATAATTCGAGGTGATTTTCATTTTTCTCCTCTAATCAAAGGTTCTTTACTGAAATTCCCAAGTTATTGATCATTTACAATCGATTTTTAACATGTGTTGGTAATTAAATCAAGATTTAAAGGTTTAATGTTAGTTTATTTAAGAAATTGATAGATCTTTATTGTGAATCTGAATAATTGTGATATTGATAGGTTTAGGTTACTTCTAATGAGTATTTTAATGTTGAAAGATGAGATTTACAAAAGAAATCCCGGAACTAATTGAATTGCTACTTTTCTAGGTTGCGAATAGTTAGATTTTGAGGTGTTTATGGTGTTATTAGGTTGCAGGAGGTATAAGGTGATGATGTAATTGTTTTTGGATGTTAATTGATAATGTTAGAGGATTTAAATCGTTACTACATAGCTGGACTTTGTTTATGACTAAATTGGAGGTGTTTTCGGTTGTTTTTGGAAGGCGATTGAAGGTTTTTAGCGTAGTTTTGTTGGGGATTGATGTTGCTGGATTTATGGATGCACAATGATGCATTAATCATATGTTATTATGTGAATACAATAGAGGAGATTAATCCTACAACGATTGGCGAAGATTTGGAGGCGTCGGAAGCTTGAATTTGCAACGGCAAGGAAAACTTTGCGTTGTCGGTGAGTGGAAATGTGTTTTCGAAGCTTTGAAAGGTTTGAAAGATTTCTTTGGGGGTTCAATACAAGCCTAGCAAGCTTGATTTGACTCGAAAGTAAGTAAAAGTGAATTTCTCTCGATTTATCGGTTTTTGGCCATGTTATTTAAGCCTATGATTCGATGTCAAGCATGCTTTGTTATCTACTGTTTATACATGATTTTTCCAAGAGAAATGCATTGCCAATGATGTTATATATGAATACTTTTGAGACTTGGCTAATGGTTTCCGAAAGATGAACCCATGTTGATTTTTGAACATGTTTTTTTACAAAGGTAAATGGTTTGATTAATGCATATGGAAAAACAATGAGATAACATAGTTTGGAAGTATATATTCTCTAAGTGATAATGGAATAAAGTTATCGGATATAGTTGGATACCCATAGGGTTTAAAGTGCATTATAATAAGTCGCCACATGGTTCGTCGAGAAGTGGGATGCCACTGTATTTTTCTCTGATTGGTGGATATAAAGGTTTGTTTAAAGGAACCACCGTTGGACTCGTAAGAGTGCTTGGAAAATGGGGTGTAAATGCGTTGGTAATGAATAAATAGTGCCAAGAAAGAGTCTT
Organism: Hibiscus trionum; assembly: GCA_030270665.1. Lineage (NCBI taxonomy): Eukaryota > Viridiplantae > Streptophyta > Magnoliopsida > Malvales > Malvaceae > Hibiscus > Hibiscus trionum. The sequence goes on along the minus strand of BSYR01000010.1, from coordinate 9,205,134 downwards.
TTGCGTGCAAGTATACACGGTCTTCCAAGTAATACAACAATGAGCTGAGTTATCGATCCCACAAGGATTGGTCAAGATATTAATTGCTTACTGGTTTTACTTGTCAAAGAAAAGTTTGATTGTTCTGAATTTGTGTACCACCCTTAGCCCGGTCTAGCGGCCCGACCGAACTAAACAAGTTACACGGGGAAAATCGAAGAAAAACCCGCTAGGGTTCCACTCCAAATAGCAACCCAATTTTTTTAAAACTTTTCTAAATGCCATTAAACATCCTATGAGAGAAACTCGTTGTGATAAGGTTTTGAAAATTTCAAATTTTGAAAACAACCTTTAAAAAAAATCTTTTTTGGAGTCACCACCGGCCACAGAGGTAGGCCGGACACCATAAAACCTAAAACCAGAGATTCGTTTGAAAGGATTCGTTTAAAATCGGTACCAAAACAATTGTTGCTTTTAAATTGATGGAAATTATCTGAAATTTAAAATGAGTTTAATTAGGGGTTCTTGATCGAAAATTAAACTTTAATTATACGAGCTTATCCAAATTGGCGGTTTCAAATTAATTAGACATTTAATTAAAAAGGATAACGGTACACCGTACCAAAGACTAAACCGACATCATATAAGTATGACTGTTGTGTTAGTTTAGGGTTCGGATCTCGTACGTCACCTTTATGCATGATGCAAGCAGATAAGGTATGATGTCGTGGTCTTGTTCATTTTAATTATATACGAGTTACCTTTAGACGATGCGAATTAATCCGAATATTCGGGGAATATCCAATAAGCTAGGATATTTCGACCCGAATACGCAAATTAATAAGAATCTCCTTTTTTTAATTATAATTAATAATAATGAAACTGTAAACATTAAAGGGTCACATGAATGGCAATTTAAAACACATGTCAAAAACACATATTCGAATGACATAAAAACTAGCTATGCACATATATTAAAAACCATGTATTGTATACATAATGAAACTATATATTATAAGAACTCATTTTGTAAGAACTATACATATTAAACAAGATTATGTAAAAAACATACGATCATAAAAATACAATATGTCAAGTACCATACCAACTATACAATATCAACCAAACATAAATAAAGCAAATAAAATAAAGCAGGGTCTAAAATTAATGAACTGCAAAATGCAAGACAAAATTAAAATGCATAATTAAAAGGAAAAGCACTGAAATATGGACTAAAATAAAATAAGAACGAAAATTTGAGGGACTAAAACAATGAATGGACCATTCAAAAACTGATTTAATTGCAAATCAAAGGGCCAAATTAAAAAGACACGGAAACTTAAAAGGGCTAAAATGGTAATTTTCCCATCCAAAGTCTAATTAAAATAAGACAGGGATGAGATTAAAAAAACACGAAAAACAATAGGGATTGCGGAGGGAATTTAAAAATTCGGAAACCCTCCCTCGCACAATAAGGGAGACGCGGAGGGGTTTAAAATGTAATTAATCCATTTTTAATGTTTTAAAACACTATAAAACCTATTCTAAAACGTTTTAAGCCCTTTTTTATTTTATTAACCCTAAACACAGAGCCTTTCCCCCTTTGCTCTCTAGTTTTTTCGACGCTACGCCGGCGGTCGAGTAGCGACGACCGGCGACCTAAAAACCCCAAATCCTTTTTTTTCGACTTTTCAAAACCCAAAACAAAAAAAACCTTTTACCTTGTGAAATCGGAACCCAAAAACCTCTATTTTCTTTGATTTTTAAGACCTAAACCCAAAAAAACAGTTTTAAAAGATAACCTTTTCGAAACCCACTTCCCCACCGATTCACCATGCATGGTCTCGGAAGAGACCACGAAGCTTGTCACCGGTGAGGAAGGTGAACGGATGGGAGAATACAAAACGCCGAAGGTAAAAAAATGAAACCCTAACCCACTATTTTTTACGATTCGAAATGAAAACGGAAATAACGACGATGATATACCTCTAAAATTGAGGTTTGTTGCTTCTCTATTGCTCTGAAATTCGCCTCTTGAAACTTGCTTGGGGTTACAATGGTTGATTTCGGCTTTTATAGCCCGAAAAAATTACATTTTTTGTATTACATGTAATCGGATGGAAAATCCCTATTGGTTGCCTATGGTTTGTTTGTATTCAGCTGTGGAATTGTTGATTTTTGCCTCTTACATTTCTGTTATTCACGTTTTTTGCCTCTGACAATTTTTGTGTTTGCATGTGAATGAACGACCGGCTGTGAGGAGGGGACCAGAGGCGGAACAACTCGGTGGCTGAAGAATCGGCATGGTGTGGACATTGTGGAGCCATCCCAGCCATTGGAGAGGGATCTGGATGATTAGAGGGATCCGGAAAGGCGCGCGTGAGGGAGCTGGAGCGATCTGCACGCGCACGTTGGGAGCCGAGAAGCCGCGCGTGTGGGCGTGAGGATTCTGGAGCCTTCCTCTCCTCAATCGTGGACCGTTAGATATTCCCAAGATCTAACGGTTGAGACTCGGCTGCGCAAGGAAAAAACATAAGATTATAGTTTTTTTATTATCAGATTAGGGCTTTTAGTTATTTGGGCCAAACGGGCCTTGTAATATTTTGGGTTTTTTCAATATCTGTAAATGGACTCTGTTTTATTAAGAAAGACTTGGGCTTTATTTTATTCTATTGGACATGTATATATATAGTAGTATTTTTGTTTTTATAGATTTATAACAACAACAATAATAATAATAGTATACGATAATAACAACATTAGTAATATATGATATAAATAATAACAATGATGATATAGTAATAATGGCAAATAACAGTATAGTATTGTTAATAAAATGGTAACAAGATAGGTATTATAATGATAATAATATTAGCAATAATAAATAATAATTAGTATATGATTATAACATTAGTGATAATAATAGATAATAATAGTAGTAATAACTATAATAGTATTTAGGTATTTTACAAATAACATTATACTAGTGACTAATATATATATATATATATATATATATATATATATATATATATAATATTTTTTAGTTTTTAGTTTTTTCCATCATATGGTATGTAATTGATTAAAATTGAAGCCCATTATTTAAAAATAAAAATGGGTTGACACCCCAGACAAAATAGGTGATTACAGTTGCCCCCTTTGCTTATACTTGTGGAACAAGAATAAAGCAAGGGCCATAAGCACCAATTTTGTCCAACTTTCCTGTTTGGATCCCGAGTCACCATGCACTTGGACTACTAGCGGTTCGGAAGTCAGTACGGGAAAATGCAACGGTCGAGGAGGCTTGAAGCTGTCCTTCTCATTTCAACATTCTTCAACCCTTCGAGGTCAGAATGGGTAGCCAATTAGTGAATAATAAAAGCTCCATTCTCAAAGTGCCCGAACGGATAGGCGGATTCCATTCTCCCCATGCCCGAACGAATAGGCGGGTCTCCATTCTCAAAAAGCCCGAACGGATAGGCGGGTTCCATTCTCCTCATGCCTGAACGGATAGGCGGGTTCCATTCTCCTCATGCCCGAACGGATAGGCGGGTTTCCATTCTAAAAAAGCCCGAACGGATAGGCGGGTTCCATTCTCCTCATGTCTGAACAGATAGGCGGGTTTCCATTCTCAAAAAGCCCACGGATAGGCGGGTTTCCATTCTCCTCGTGCCTGAACGGATAGGCGGGTTTCTATTCTCAAAATGCCCGAATGGATAGGCGAGTTCCATTCTCCTCATGCCTGAACGGATATGCGGGTTCCATTCTCTTCATGCATGAACGGATAGGCGAGTTCCATTCTCCTCATGCCTGAACAGAGAGGCGAGTTCCATTCTCAAAAAGCCCGAACAGATAGGCGGGTTTCCATTCTTAAAAGCCCGAACGGATAGGCGAGTTCCATTCTCCTCTTGCCTGAACGGATAGGCGGGTTCCATTCTCCTCATGCCTGAACGGATAGGTGGGTTTCCATTCTCAAAATGCCTGAACGGATAGGCGAGTTCCATTCTCCTCATGCTTGAACGGATAGGCGGGTTCCATTCTGCTCGTGCCTGAACGGATAGGCGGGTTCCATTCTCAAAATGCCCGAACGGATAGGCGGGTTCCATTCTCAAAATGCCCGAACGGATTGGTAGACTTCCTTTTACTGGAAAAGCTTTAATATACCTGTCATCAATAGGTAAAAATGATATGATGATGTGAGTTAGCATGCTCCTAATCCTAGGGATGCTTAACTACAAATGTTGCATGAATTATGACATCAGAGTTGCTTGTACGCTTTTATCTTCCAGATCGGTCAATCCTGACCTTCTTCTTCTTCTTAATCTCTTTTGGCTTTCTCATCTTTGCCAAATCTCAATCTTTTGGTCTCTTCTCGAAAGATGACTGCTGACTTCCACTGGTCAGAATAGACATAACAATTCTCGTAGTGCTCGTTCTCAAAACATTGCCTCTATTCAAGATGGGCGCTCAACCATTCTCTTCGTCTTAATTTAACGCGACGACTTTTCTCTTTTCTCAACATTAGGGGAAGCACATGCCCCCAAGCCCCTGAACTTTTCTCTTAAGTTCATTAAGGTCTACTTTCATTTTCTGAACCAATCAAAGCATTTCGACAGGAACTTACTTCGAGTCCCTGAACTGTAGCATATAGAATCTTACTACCATTCTCACCATGGCCACTGATGAGCTATCATTTGCATTCATGACCTTGCATTCTAAACTTTATCCCTGAAGTAATGAAAGAAATATTTTTTTTGTGTCCACTAAAATTTTAGATTGCATCTTCTAATTTCAAAATGAGATGCATTTTCGAGAACTAGACTTTCTTTCCAAATTATGGATATATCAAGCTAGATTAGATACCCCGAATATCAAGTGCACGAACGACACTATCCTGGCTTACCAAGGATTGCCTCAAGCACCATGTGTCTAGGAGACCTCAAAAATTGAGCCGATGTCTGAAGATGTGAAATACTCACCAAGCTATTTCATCTTTTTAACCAATTAGACTTATCTTCCATAGGCTTCGCCTTTATCATTATTACTTTGTCTCAATTCTTTATGATTTTGGGGAAGTCAACTCATCACATTCCTTTGGCTCGAAATAAATGATGGAGCAAACAACAAAACCCCGAGCTACTCGGCATTGTCATGATTTGAAAATATTACCATCACTTATGTAGCTAAAGTTTTTGATTTGAATGGTGCATAGCAACCTTATTGGTCTTTTTGCTACAGTGGAGTGCCCTAAAAATTCCACACTCGTATATGAAAACGCCTATTACCAGGCTTCGAACATTGGAGTGCTTTTGTTACGCTTTTACTATTCTCGAATTTTTTCTCTTTTTCCTTTTTCTTTCTTTCTTTCTTCTTTTTTCTCTTCTCTTTTTCTTTCTCTTCTCTTTTTATTTTTTCTTCTCTCTTTTTTTAGCACGGGAGATTTCCGGTTATTCTCCCGAAGGTCCTAATGCTATGTGTACTCAATAGATGACCAAATTAACTCAGAGTGTAAGCCACATATTCATCATCTTCACAGCTTTCGATTTCTGCTAGACAAAGGCTACTCGAAATCAACCTTTGGGGTCAAGGTCAATGTCCCTGTGCAATTGATATACGGGGACTCAATAGACGAATATATATACACAAAATGAAGAGATAATTGAAACAAAAAACACAATGCATCCCTTCATTGAAATTTTTAAAAAATATGCAATCTTAGGCCCTTACAACAAGATCTTTTCTACCTTCGGGCAAAGGGTAGCAAAGTTGATTTCACACATACTACACCATACTTATTCTATAGCGGCATTTTTAGGCCTATAGCGGCATTTTTTGCGCCGCTAAAACAACAACCGGTGCTTAAAAAACACCGCCAAAACCGCCGCTGAAAACAACACCGCAAATGTTTGCGGTGTTTGTGTAGTAAAAACGCCGCCATAGGTCTCTTATCTACAGCGACGCTTTTAATAAAAAACGCTCAAAAAGAGTGTGGTCTATAGTGGCGTTTTGCCTTCAAATGCCGCTATTGGTCTTGGTCTTTAGTGACAGTTTATTTGTGGAATGCCGCAAAAAAGTGTAGTCTTTAGTAGCGTTTTTTCTTGTAAAACGCCTCAAATACATACTCTTTAGTGACATTTTATTTACAAACACCGCAGAAGATTCCTGATATATTGTGGCGTTTTTCTTCAAAACGCCGCAAAGCGTTCTGCTTGTATACAACTTTCTTTTGTATTTATTAAATACCCAAATTTAACCTGTACATATAGAATAAGAACAAAACTGAGAAATAATTGCAGAAATTAAGTAGAAATACTTAACAACAAATAAATTAAGTAGAACTTTAAAATGAAATTTAGTTCAACATTAAAGTAAATTGAATCTCTCGTTGATTAAAACAAAACATGAACAAACCTAGTAAAACAACTAAGATGGGGGATTCCGCGGTTGATTCTGCTTGAACATCGCCATCATTTCTTGAAATTTATTTATGAGATTCTTATATGCTGCTTCTCTTTCTGCTTCTCTCGCTGCTCTTTCCGCTTCCCTCGCTTCTACTTCGGCTTTAAATTCAGTTAATTGTTGTTGTAAACGATTGACTTCTGCTTGGGAAGACTGGCTCTGTGATGACATGTACTGAGATGAGTTAACACCGAAATATTTCGTTGGGGTAACGAATGATCCTTTGCATCGAACCCGACTATATCGTTCAGGGCCCAAAACATCAGCAATAACTTGGTTGTCGATGTCATCCACATTAGCAGAACCATTAGTTGAAGCTGTAGCTTCATACTCCATCTTTTTGTCCATCATTTTGGCCTAATAATCAACGAAGAAAATGAATTCAAATATTATTTAATATAAAAATGTTATACTGTTGATATAAATAATAACATAATATTAGATTTTGCATCCAATAAATATACCATAATTTCTGCAGATTCATGAGTAATAGCAGAGCCATCTTTTTGTGTGTGTGTGATGTCGAAAAGTTGTACTTGGCCAACACTACCGCTGGTCTTAAGTTCCTACAATGAATAATAAAAATACTTACGAAAAAAATATTAGATTAAAAAATAATGAATAATGTCTAAAAAACAATACCTCCTCATTAGCAATACGAACAAAGCTCTTCGACCCGGCTGTGTGAGTAAACTTTTGTTTCTGTCTACTAGCAACGCCAACACGCTCTTGATCCTAAAATTGCATATATACATATATAACCAATTTTGCAATGACATAGTAATATTCTTTAAAAAGTGTAGCGATCATACCTCTCCTTTCGTTGAACTCCAGAATCTGACTACATCTTGCCATTGATACCAGAGCAATCTAGGTGGGACATTTTGCATCTTCTCTTGAAAGCTGAGACTATTCTTGAAATATTTCTTTTTCAAGAAGCTCTTATGGTCTCTCCATTTCTTTCCTAACGCATGCTTCACATAATCGTCTGAGACCTCTAAAGAAAATCTCTCATAAAAATTATACAATCATAGTATATAAATTACTATCGATCTGTAATAGATTATCTATAACAATGAAATTATAGTACCTTAATATGATCTATAGCCTGGTTCTTGTTACTATTCGACATCTCACGCCATGACTCATAATTGATCGGCAAAAGTGCTCCATTATGTGCAATCATGCCTATGAAATTGGCCAGAACACCTGCTTCTGCCCCAATAGGTTGACCAACAGCATTTCTCGAAACTTGTACACGTTCCCCAGGAGGAAGATTGTACAACCCCGTCAACGTCATGCATCCTCTACTCTTGTGCCTTTGACCAACTTCAACTATATAAGAAATAATTTGGTAAAATTATTAAAATCAAGTCAATAAAAAACATATACCAATTAAATAAAGTTTTGAACATTACCTTGGGTTTCTTCAATTTCTTCAACTGTTTCTGGAACTTGTGAAGATCCAACACCAGATACTCCCTCATTATTTGAAACTTCCTCTGCTCGAGGAACTTGAACGATCCGCAGGTCACTTAATTTCCTTCTAGGCATAATATCTGTAACAAACAAACAACAAGTTTAGTAACTAGTAACTAATAACAATATTACTATTAATATATGTATTCGATAGCAAGTTAGAGTTAGAACATCTTACTACATTGTTATGCCATCAATTTTCATTAAAATCTACATCCATATCCTCACGAGCCCATTGAAATTGTGAACTAGAACTAGTGCTTGTTCCATCTAAGTTTTGAGCTGCAAAAGGTAAAGTTTCTAAGTTTTGAGCTGCAAAATTTAAAAAAGTTTCTATTCCATTCCAATAGTCAGAGCTAACTCTTCGCAAATTTATCCAACTCCTATCCATTTTGTGTTTCTGTAATATTCATTTCCAATGTTACTTGCTAATACTATAAATTCAAATTTAAACTACAAACATACTTAATTCACTTGACCTATATAAAGAAAAATCAACCAAAACATGAAAATTCAAGAGAAAGTTACCAGGTTGACCTCAACAAGCCAATAAGTGGACCTACTGCACTCCTTTCCAAAAGTACGAACCAACTCTCCTTGTTCTGTCCACAAATTTAAAATTTAGCTCAACTTTTCTCATAATCTAAGTTTGACAATTTAATACAAAAACACACAACATGACAAACGACACTCTAAAGGAAGGTAGTGATCAAGTTCATACATGAACCTATCAATTGATGCGATCATGCTATTAAAATCTAAAGGTGTAAGAACAACCCCCTAAACTTGCATATATTGTCATTTTACACCATAAAATAGAATTTATAGTTTCAATTATTTCGGACCTCAAATTAATTGGTGGATCTATTAAACAAGGATTAGCGATTTCGGTCAAATAGGGAAAATTTCTTTCTACATGTATTTATTTATGTGACTCAAATTGTAACTTTTAACTAATGCAAGATTTGCATGTAAAATAGATAGTGCTTGAGGGCTAAATAAAAATTTAAACCATTAAGTGGCCATGTGGAGGGCACTCGATCATTTTGTAAGGGAGAGAGTGGTCAATTGCCCACCGTCTTCCTCATTTCCTTTTCTCTTCTCACTGAATGCATCAAAACCATTAGAGAGAGAGAGAGAGAGAGTTGAGCTTGCATGTAAGTGTTGGAGTCCAAAGGAGTAAATCGAGGGGGTAGGAATTTCTTGCAGGGACTAGATTTTTGTTGCTTTGGAGTAAGGTGATGAAATCCTTTCCTTATCTTGTATGTAATTCGAATAGATTATTAGCAAATTCCCAAAGATTATGATTAATCTAGCTTATGGTGTCAGATGAGCGTCCACGATTTTGCTAGGTGAAATTGATCATTATAAATTGTAGTAATTTGAATCAAGATGAAAACAATGTCAAATGGGAATTGAGAATGTTACTAGTTGACTTGTTACTTTGGTTGCTATGAATTGCTTGGTAGAGAATTTAATAATTGGCATGGTTTATAGGAGAAGTTATGTGAGCTTGTAATGGTCATGGAGTCTTGGTCATATGGGAATTGAGAATGCTACTAGTTAAATTGTAGTAATAAAAGCATATTGAGAGGGTCAAACTACAATTTGTCCAAAAGCTTTATCTCCATTATTTCCCTATGCAACTACCTAAAAGCTTCACAACTTATATCTCCAATATTTATCTGTTAATCAAACAGATTAAGAATCAGATTATTTCCAAGCCTTGAATGAGAATGAGAGCAGGTGGGATGAAAATAACATAGCACATCACAAGTAACCACACCACAATTTCATCACTTATCAAACAACTACTACAGGATTTAAACCAAACTTGACAGAATCAGGGTTTATTTATTTTACCAGGCTATTCACCTTTGAGGTGGATCCACTGTTCGTGGAATTGCTTTAATCTTGACAGTGGGAGAATTATGGAAGACCGGTCGGAACCTGCAACCTGCAATGTTGATCCATCCTATTATTAAACTATACACTCCATGCCTGCACTTTCATCTAATTTCTCATATATATATATATATGAGAGATCAGTATTGGTGTCAAATAAGTTTCCAGATTCTTACTATTAGACTGAATGTTTGACGGGGACGGCAGAAGATGCAACGATGGAGAAGGCGGAAGACGCAATGACGGCAATGACAGAAGACGCAACGACGGTGATGGCTAACAGGTGAAGCGGTGACAGTGGGTGTGAGAGATCGATTAGGGCAAAAAGGATTTGGGGATTTTTGAGGCTATCGACCGATTTGGATAATTTGAAATAGAGGGAGGGGTCAAAACGACACCCTTTATTGTGTTTTGATAATAAAACTTTTAGCGGCATTTTCAAACGCCGTAATAAACAACCTATCCCGACGTTTGTCAACCAAACGCCAGTAATTATCAACCCTCTGCGGCGTGTAGAAAAAAAACGCCACTATATGGAACCTATTGTGGCGTTTATATTCAGAAACGCCATTATGGCTCATACCTATTGCGGCGTTTGGTCCCAAGCGCCACTATTTCATGTTCTATGGCGGCGGTTGTGCCACAAACGCCGCTAAAATTGTAATTTTCTGGCGTTTTCACTACAAACGCTGCAGAATGTTGAAATTTGACGGTGTTTTCACTAGAAACGCCGCAAAAACGCCGGTACAGACCAGTTTTGCTGTAGTGACATTACTTCAAGAAAAAGATCAAAATGAAATGAAATGAAAACAAGCAACACCAAACACAAAGCAATCTTGGATGCATTAAAACTCTTGACCACTGCTAGACTGGTCGTTTATCACAACCCTTAAGCTTCCTCGAGGAACTCAATCATCTTATTGTCCATCAATTCCTGAACGAACTGCTTAAATTCCGGACAACTCTGAATCTCATGCCCCAGAGTCTGATGGTACTCACAAAAGGATTTATGGCCATCATATGCTCCTTTCGTACCATTCTCAATCAAGCCCACTACACACAGCCGTCCGTACACCCAACTCAGAAGGGACTTGATTTCTGACACTTCCACTCTCACTTTCTTTGCATCTACCTCTTCGAGGGAATTCACGCCTCGTCCTTCATGATTTGGAAGTGGGTTGGTCACCACATTGGGTCTCTCTAACTCAAGGACGTCGACGTTGATCATGTTTTGCACGATTTTCTTGAACACTGTGCAATTTTCTATCGTGTGCCCCGGTACTCCACCGTGGTACTCATAATGTGCTTTCTCTTCATACCAAGGAGGGTAAGGTGGCTGGAAGGGAGTAACATGATATGGACAAACCAGATTAGCCTCGTATAGGTGCTTGTACACCTCTTTGTATGGCATGGGTAGAGGGGTGAAGGACATCTTCTCTTGTTCCTTCTTAGAAGCCCTATTCCCTCTTCTGTTTGATCTTTGCGCATTCCCAATTGCGGCTCGAGGCGGTGAGATTGCGAGGAGCTTAGGAGCCTCGTAGGTACTGGTGTTGTTCACCTCATGATCTTTCTTCTTGAATTGCTTCCGAGCATTCTCTCTTCCATCGATTCTACCACTCTTGATAGCTGCCTCGATACGTTCACCGGTCATAACCATATCTGAGAAATTACCGATAGGGTTGCTTATCACGCGGTCATAGAGAGTTCCCTTCAAAGTATCAACGAACATAGGAGAGATCTCATTTTCACGGAGTGGGGGTTGAACTTGTGCCGCCACATCTCGCCAACGCTGGGCGTATTCACGGAGGCTCTCATTGTGCCTTTGCTCCAAACCTTGTAGCATGAGTCGGTTCGAGACCATATCGGTTATGTGCCTATACTGATCTGTGAAAGCCTTGGCCAAATCCTTTCACGACCTAATCTGAGCACGGGTTAACTAATTGTACCACCTCACCGCGGCCCCCGCTAAGATGTCTTGAAAGCAGCGGATTAGCAACTTCTCATTGTCGATGAAACCCGTCATCTTTCTACAGAACATGGTTATGTGGGCAGTAGAGCAAGTTGTCCCGTCAAACTTCTCAAACTCTGGCGTCTTGAACTTGGGCGGGATTATCAGATCTGGACTAGGGTTTCCAACAACACCCTTTCCTCTTAGATTGGCTTATAGCAACTGATATATCTCTTTCATCATATCTTGTTGGGACTTGATGATGGTGTCCCTCAATTCTTGCTGAGCTCGCTCCAACTGACCCCTCAAATCTGCTTCCAACTTAGCAAAACTCTCCTCCATTTGCTTCCTTTTATGGCGAGTAAAGTGTGGATGCGGAATTTTCGATAGTCACGAATGCTTCCATGACCCTGAACAATTAATTCCACGACTTTATGATTTAATGCATGCAATGTCGTATGCATAACAGAAATAGATGGTTAAAGGCATTAAATTAGAAAACACAATCGAATGCAAAGAAGTGTTGATTCGACGAACATCCTCATTAAACAACTCTTTATAACGGAGATCAAGTCTCATTACAACGAGATAAGAAAATAAATACATAGGGTACGATTTTCAATATGTTTTGCTCGTCCCCTTAGCGCGTTCCGAAAACTATGTTGCCATGGACTCTTTCTCCCGTTATGGTGGTTTTCAACTTTAGACTGTTCTCGAATCAACACTTCGTATGAACATGCCATGAATATGCAAAAATAATTAAGCAAAACAAGACAAAAAAGACAACTGGATTAGTAACAACAATAATGAATACTGAATACAACAAACAAATGAAAACACACCAAAGCAGATTAACAATGCAAGACCTATTAGCATGAATTCTAATTCTACGGTTATCCGCATGGCTCTAATCGGGGTGGGCTCTCTAGATTCTCACACACGTGGGTTCGGTTCTAACAAAGGGTACCCGAACCTATCTTATCACCTAGTAAGGCAACAAGAACCCCAATTCTGGCACACTACAAGCTTGTGAATTGGTTTCGGTTCGAGGGAAAGCACAACCTAGTGACATGGAGGGCTGCTCACGTGTCAAAGGCGTGGATTTCGGAAGTGAATTACCGACCCGTGGAGGGATGCTCACGTGGGTATGGGTGTTTCACTCCCACTAAAGGGACGAAGCTCGGGTATAGAGCTTAATGATCGTGATGCAACACATGTCGGAGATTCCTTTTTAATTAAATGAAAAATTAATTCAAAGACCACCAATCATCGAAGCTCATATAATTTAAGTCCTATTTCAAAGAAGAAACGCCTTATTAAAATAAAATTAATTTTCAAAAATTTCCACCATTAAAAGCAACAATTGTTATTTTTGTTGGCTTAACTCTCTTTTTGTTTTGTAAAACAAAATTACTCCCTAGCGGAGTCACCACGCTGTGATAAGATTTTGAAAATTTCAAATTTCGAAGACAACCTTAAGAAAAACTTTTTTGGATTCGCCACCGGCCACTGAGGTAGGCCGAACACCGTAAAAACTAAAACCAGAGATTCGTTTGAAAGGGTTCGGGAGTTGGTTACGTGTGGGGAAGGGTTAGCACCCCATCACGCCCGGAAATCGGTACCAAAACAATTGTTGCTTTTAAATTGACGGAAATTATCTGAAATTTAAAATGAGTTTAATTAGGGGTTCTTGATTGAAAATTAAACTTTAATTATACGAGCTTATCCAAATTGGCGGTTTCAAATGAATTAGACATTTAATTAAAAAGGATGATGGTACACCGGACCAAAGACTAAATTGACATCATATAAGTCTGACTACCGTGTTAGTTTAGGGTTTGGATCCCATGTCACCTTTATGCATGATGCAAGCAGATAAGGTATGATGTCGTGGTCTTGTTCATTTTAATTATTTACGAGTTACCTTTAGACGATGCGAATTAATCCGAATATTCGGGGAATATCCAATAAGCTAGGATATTACGACCCGAATACACAAATTAATAAGTATCTCCTTTCTATAATTATAATTATTAATAATGAAACTTTAAACATTAAAGGGTCACATGAATGACAATTTAAAACACATGTCAAAAACACATATTCGAATGACATAAAAACTAGCTATGCACATATATTAAAAACCATGTATTGTATACATAATGAAACTATATATTATAAGAACTCATTTTGCAAGAACCATACATATTAAACAAGATTATGTAAAAAGCATACGATCATAAAAATACAAAATGTCAAGTACCATACCAACTATACAATATCAACCAAACATAAATAAAGCAAATAAAATAAAATAGGGTCTAAAATTAATGAAATGAAAAATGCAAGACAAAAATTAAAATGCATAATTAAAAGGAAAGCACTGGAAAATGGACTAAAATAAAATAAGAACGATAATTTGAGGGACTAAAACAGTGAATGGACCATTCAAAAACTGATTTAATTGCAAATCGAAGGGTCAAATTAAAAAGACGCAGAAACCTAAAAGGGCTAAAATGGAAATTTTCCCATCCAAAGTCTAATTAAAATAGGATAGAGACGAGATTAAAAAACACGGAAGACAAGAGGGACTGCGGAGGGAATTTAAAAATGTGGAAACCCTCCCTCGCGCAATAGGGGAGACACGAAGGGGTTTAAAATGTAATTAAACCAATTTTAATGTTTTAAAACACTATAAAACCTATTCTAAAACATTTTAAGCCTTTTTTATTTTATTAACCCTAAACACAAAGCCTTTCCCCCTTTGCTCTCTGGTTTTTCCGACGCTACGCCGGTCGTCGCTACTTGACGACCGGAGACCTGAAAACCCCAAATCATTTTTTTCGACCTTTCAAAACCCAAAGTGAAAAAAAACCTTTAACCTAGTGAAATCAGAACCCAAAAACCCCATTTTCTTTGATTTTTTTAAGACCAATACAAAAAAAAAACAGTTTTAAAAACAGAACCTTTTCGAAACACACTTCCCCGCCGATTCACCATACATGGTCTTCGAAGAGACCACAAAGCTTTTCACCGGTGAGGAAGGCGAACGGATGCAGAGAATACAAAATGTCGAAGGTAAAAAATTGAAACCCGAACCCACTGTTTTTTTACGATTCGAAATGAACACGGAAATAACGACGATGATATACCTCTAAACTTGAGTTTTTTTTGCTTCTCTATTGCTTTGAAATTCCCCTATTGAAACTTGCTTGGGGTTACAATGGTTGATTTCAGCTTTTATAGCCCGAAAAAAATACATTTTTTGTATTACATGTAATCAGATTGGAAATCCCTATTGGTTGCCTATGGTTTGTTTGTATTCATCTATGGAATTGTTGATTTTTGCCTCTGACATATTTTGTGTTTCAATGTGAATGAACGGGCGGCTGTGAGGAGGGGACCAGAGGTGGAGCGGCTCGGTGGCTGAAGAATCAGCGTGGGTGGACATCTTGGAGCCATCCCAGCCGTTGAAGAGGGATCTGGACGGTCGGAGGGATCAAAAAAGGCGCGCGTGAGGGAGCTGGAGCGATCCGAGCCGAGAAGCCGCATGTTTGGGCATAAGGATTCTGGA
This sequence comes from Hibiscus trionum, assembly GCA_030270665.1. Classification (NCBI taxonomy): domain Eukaryota; kingdom Viridiplantae; phylum Streptophyta; class Magnoliopsida; order Malvales; family Malvaceae; genus Hibiscus; species Hibiscus trionum. The sequence continues at coordinate 9,189,790 of BSYR01000010.1, read as the reverse complement.
GCCTTCCTCTCCTCGATCGTGGACCGTTAGATATTCCCCAGATCTAACGGTTAAGGCTTGGCTGTGTAAGGACAAAACATAGGATTAGGGTTTTTTTATTATCAGATTAGGGCTTTTAGTTATTTGGGCCAAACAGGCCTTCTAATATTTTGGGTTTTTTCAATATCTGTAAATGGACTCTATTTTATGAAGAAAGACTTGGGCTTTATTTTATTCTATTGGGCATGTATATATATAGTAGTCTTTTTGTTTTTATAGATTTATAACAACAACAACAACAACAACAACAACAATAATAATAATAGTATACGATAATAACAACATTAGTAATATATGATATAAATAATAACAATGATGATATAGTAATAATGGCAAATAACAGTATAGTGTTGGTAATAATAATGGTAACAAGATAGGTATTATAATGAAAATAATATTAGTAATAATAAATAATAATTAGTATATGATAAGAACATTGGTGATAATAATAGATAATAATAGTAGTAATAACTATAATAGTATTTAGGTTTTTTACAAATAACATAATACTAGTGACTAATAATATATATATAATATTTTTTTATTTTTTAGTTTTATTCATCATATGGTATGTAATTGACTAAAATTGAAGCCCATTATTTAAAAATAAAAATGGGTTGACACCACGAACAAAATAGGTGATTACACTCGCAGCGGAAGAAACCAAAATGGATAAAGGAACATCAACAAGGCACTTCAAACAACAAGGGACCAAAATGCAAAACTAATAAGATTTAGGGTCCTAGCATGAAATTAAGGTTACCAATCCTCAATTAGTCATATTTCATGCCTATATTCCAAAATGCATCTTAAATCAACCATCCAAACTCATTACAACGATTACATAACAAACAAGGACTAAAACGTAAGAAAACAGAACTCCAGAAGATTCCAATAACTAACAAAATAGCTGGCCGTATCAATACAGGTTGCCATATACCGATACGAGCGTATCGAAACGGATTCGAAGGGCTCGAAACACTAGCCCGTATCGAAACGCCCTCGGGGGCGTTTCGGAACCAAGGTTTCCAGTAGCAAAATGTACCGAAACGGACCTTTAGCGTTTCGATACCATAAGGCCATTTCAGGTACCCTGTATCGATACAGGCTGAACCGTATCGATACGCTCGACCTACAATGACACAATTTGCTGGTTTATTGCAATCTTAACCCATAAAGATTCTAGATATAAGCAACTTAAGCATAAACAAATCCACAATACGGTCAAACTTCAAACCAAACCATAGTTCAACATGAGTAGGTACTTTACAAGTCTAAAAAGGCATCATAAACATGTCTCAACATAGGGAGTCTCAAAACAACCCTCCCTAAAACATAAAGGTCCTATCCCATTGCTAACATTCTATTATTTGATGCCAAAACCATACTTGAGCAAAATATGTAAACTCTTGGATTGCTCCTTGCTTCCTTGCTGCCACTAATTGTCTACGAATCAACATTGTTGGAAAATAGAGCGTAAGCAAGAATGCTTAGTGAGCGGTGCTCAGAACAACAACAAGAACAACAATGCAGTTTTAAACCATTTTGCTTGCTTTTGAAAACAAAGCCATTTCACAAATCATTTCTCAAACATAACTTTCAACATAACATGCTCAATTTATCATATGCTTGAATTACAAATCAAGGCATAACATCTACATCTACATGGAAACGTATATCTCAAGCTTAACAACAACATCAACACAATAAGGCATAAAGAGCAAATTGAGTCACATGAGTATATTGACATTTTAGCATTTTTACTCGGATATGCGGATAACATTCGGTGGAATGCCCATCACTGTATTTACAACGTCTAGCAAAAATAAGCTTCCGGTGGAATGCCCATCACCGTACTCCTCCTTAGTGGAATCTAACGCCACCAAGGCCACACGCGAATTTTACCATTATAGTGCACTCTCATCCTATCCGTCGACCAATTATATTCGGTAATAAGGATCTTAACAAGTGCTAATATACCCATCAAGGCCAACACTTACCCACTGTTTTGCAAGGCCATAAACATAACATTTCTCATCCCAATTTCATACACATTTCCATCCATAGCATGTACCCAACAACATATAACTCTTCATCAGACAAATCAAGACATTGAGATTTACATGATTCATCATCTTAACATCTCAACACATGTGAAAACAATCAACATAATCATTTGCAACACGGTATAATTGGACTCAACAAAATTAAAGTAAAAAGCTGAAAAGAAAAGCGAAAACAACCAAACTTACTCTTGAGCTTAGATTGGCTTTTCAAGCTCAATTTAAACCCCCCAAATCTTGTCCTTAACCATGTTAAGGCTTAATAAAAGAGTTCCACTCACCAACTATACCCAAAAGCTAGACGATCACACAATCAAGCTTCCGGATCACCCGGTATCGCGTCCGAAGTACCCAAATCAGATTCCCCTGCTTATTAGAGGAGAAAAACGTAGCTCACCTCTAATGGTGGATTTTCCCCCTTTTCCAAATGAAAGCTTTGAGATATCTTTGAAATCCTGATTGAAGAAGGTTGTTTGGATGAAAATAGTTTGAAGGAAAATGAGAAGAGAAAAATAACGTGAAAAGGATGAGGGCTTTTCAAATTTTCTTTTATTTTAATTAAAACCCTTTTAAAATTATTTTTAGAAATCAAAATATTTAGGGGAAAATCTGAAATTAGACTTGGCTAAATAACTCCTTAAAGATTCAACGTTTTGATCCTTTTACAAAACAATCACCAAAATAGTTTTGAAAATTTACATTTTAGTCACTAGACTAAAATGTCCGATTTCTGAGAACGTTTTTCCAAAATTGATTTCACACACACCTTATATATAATTAATAAGAAATTTAGATTTTTTTTTTCACATTTTTAAGAACACTCGAAGACGGTTTTCCCTTGAACTCACCCACATCACCGAAACTAGTTCAACGAACCCCGAAACCTTTACCGAAACTTCTAAGCTCAAAACCAGGGCGTTACATGTAACACCCTGGTTTTGGGCCTAAATGTTTTAGAGGTTGAATCGGGCTGTTCGAGAACAGTTCGAATCCTTTAAGAGTGATATAGGGAACACCTAGTTCGAGATGCTTTAAAAATATGGAAAATATCTAAAAATCCTCATTTATTATATAAATGGTTATGGTGAAAACAATTTTACAAAATGTGATTTGGAAATACTACATTTCAGTGTAGTGACCAAATTGTAGTTTTTGCAAAAGTTGACTAGTGACTGTTTTGTAAAGGATTGAAACTTTGAATCTTTAAGGAGCTAATTTACCAAATTGTTTTTATCAGATTTCTCTTTAATTTGGGTGTTTTAATAATGATTTGATAAAAAGAATTAAGAGAGAAATCCTATTTTGACTTTTCATAACTACTTTACGATCTTTTTCCCTCTTTTCATTTTCTATCAACTTCCACTCAGCCAAACACAATTCCCTCACCAATTAATCTCTGATTTTCATCTCTTTTGCTGAGATTTTATTCTCCTAAGGATTTCTAATCTTTATCTCATCAAATCCTTTTGTTTTTACTTTGGATTTTCAAGAAATTTTGCCCAAATTGAGGAGAAATCAACCATTAGAGGTAAGCTTCGTCCTTCTCCTCTAATGATCAGTTCTTTACTGAAATTCCCAAGTTCTCAATCCTTTGTTAATTATTTTTGAGTTGTTTTAATGTTAGAAGCATGAAATTGTTGTAAAACTCAAGATTCCTGGTGAGATCTTGATAATTTCCGTAACTCTTTGTTAAGCTCTATTTTGAGGTTGATTTCTAATGTATTTTGGATGGTAATTGATGTTAAGAACGAGGTTTTAACCAATGATTCCCGAATAGGTTTGTATTCCTATGTTTTAGATGCTAGATTTGTGGTTTTTGGAGAGTTCTTGGTTTTCTGTTGTTGCTGGAGATATAAAGATGTGTTTATGGTGATTTTTGGTGTTGATTGAGGTTTATAAGTGATTAGAATTGATAGATATTGGCCAGGCTTTGATTTGGGAAAGTTTGGAGGTGATTTCGGTTATTTTGGGTAGCCGAAATGGTGCTTTTGAGTAGTGCAGCGAGTTTGAATGAGTGACTGGTGATTTCAATACATGATGATGCATTAATCCTCTGCTTTTGTGTAATAAACATGGGAGACATCTTTGGACGCTTTTGGTGTTGATCTGGAGGTGCCGAAAGCCTAGATATCGTTTCGGCAAGCAAGCGAAATGTAATCGGTGAGTGTGAATGGTTTTAGAAGTTCTTGAGGGACAAAGAAACAAGGTTTGAGGATTTAGGATTGGTTTGAAACACCAACCTAAGTCTGGAAGTAAGTATGACTAGATTTGCTCTCCATATGTGGTTGATGCCCCTAAATGCTTTTAGCATGCTCTTGATTTGTGTTAGACAAAATCCTAATGTTTTATGCATGATTTATAACATGGAAAAATGTTATGTGTTGATCCCATGTGATAGCATGTTTATGAAAAGAGTTTTGAGCTTTTGATTAGATGAAATGCATGGATTGTGGTTTGAATTGGGATGAGAATGATTTGAGAAATGTTGCATTAAAACAATATGTGAGATGATGTTTTTGATATAATATATTGGCATAAATGATGAGATAATTACTAGATATAATTGGTCGATCAGTAGGATGAAAGTGCACTATAAACTAAAAATTCGTACGTGCTCTTTGGAGTCGGGCAATGGGGGTAGTGCCATCCCGATTCAAAGTGAGAATCCGATGATGAGAGATACCATCGGGGTAGGACTTGGTGAAACACCCAAGCTTTGTGGCGAAGAGAGATACCGCCAAGAGAGTATGGTGATGTGTGATTCCACCGAGGTAGGACTTGGCTTAATTCCAAGCTAATCCGCATATCCGAATAAAGATGTAATATGAAATGCCAATATATGAGATTGTATTTAAGTCACATGTACCAAATGTTGAGATGTTTTATGCTATGAGAAATGCATATGAGATTTGTGGTTTATGAAATGCTTTTGTTTTCATTAAGCATGTGTATGGCTTTGCCATGAGATTTGCATTGGTTGAATGCATGAGCTAGATTGAAGGTACATGTGATTTGCAAATGGAGAATTGCTTTGAAATGGTTTTCAAGCATGAGATAGAAAGAGCATGTTGTAGAAAACGGTTTATGAGATAGAGTTTTAAAGTTGCATTGTTGTGTTGGTTTTCTTAGAGCTTGCCTCACTAAGAAAATGTGCTTACGCTCTCTTTTACCAACAATACAGATAATTGAGACGTTTTGGGCAGCAATGTAACCCCCTTAGCCCGGCCTAGACGATTAACCCGAACTACGAAGATTACACGGGGAAAACCAAAGTCAACCCGAAAGTCAACCTTGATTCACGACCCTTTTTTTAATCTTTTCTAGATACATGTTAATCTCTAAGTGAGTACTCACGAATCATGACTGAGAAAGGCACATCGATCGGATAACATAAAGGGACTTAATTGCACTTCACACAAGATTAGGGACCAAATTGTAATTTCTGTAAATTAGAGGGACTTCACTGGTTTTATGGTTACCTGCTTGAAATCAGTCATGTTATATGCTTCTCTGCCAAATTTCAACTTAAAATGACACCTCAAGCTCAAACAATTGCAATATCAACATTTAGGACTGAAATGTAAAGCATGTAAACATCCAGACAATTCAAACCAGGGTCCAACGGTAACCTGTTTCGAAACACCCACTTAAAGTACCGAAACACTGTATCGAAACGGCGTTGACCGTTTCAGTACGTGGGTTGGTTCCGAGACTGGTTTCGAAAAACATAGCTCCAGTAGCCAAAATGTACCGAAACAACTTCCTTCGTTTCGAAACGCCAAGGCCATTTCAGGCCCTCGTTCCGAAACACCATGGGGTGTTTCGATACATCATGCCCAGAAACATCAGCAATTGCTCGTTTTTCACTCAAATACCTACTCAAACATGCCCCAAAGACTCTCTAATCATACCGACAAGTCATCATATATATAAGGAACATATTCGAGGCATTCAAACACAACCATAGCATCAAACACAAAATACCATTAATCTAAAGGCATGCTCCCCAATCTCAAAACCCAAATAGGCAAACCAATCTCAAAACAAGCAATTAAGGCCATTTACAATCCAAACAAGCTAAACCAAACATGCCACAACCATAGGGAGTTTAACACATCTCCCAAATACAATCCTTGGTTTTCCATTGCCAAACTATCAAAACTAAAGTGTACAAAAACTTCACCATACATGAGCTTGAACTTCCTTGGATGAACTTAGCTTCCTTGATACCTGAAAACACCTCAATTATTTGCATTATTGGTAAAAGAGAGAGCGTAAGCACAAGTGCTTAGTGAGAAATGCTCTAAAGAAAACCAACCCAATAATGCACAACTTGAAAACACTTTCATTAAAAGCTTTTAAACCACATGCTCATTCTATCTCATGCTTGGAAACCTTTCAAAGCAATTTCTCATTGAAACCACATGTACCTTCATTCTATCTCATGCATTTAAACCAATGCAAAACTCATGGCAAAGCCAAACTCATACTTGTACTCTAAAGCATTTCATAAACAAACCACATATGCATTTCTTATAGCATAAACCATTACATCAAAGGTACATGTGAATCAAAAACCATAACATATTTTATATTGGCATTTCACATCTCATTATTACTCGGATATGCGGACATCACACTAGACACTTCCGGTGGCATCTCACATCACCGTACTCACTCGTCTAGCAACATAGTTTCCGGTGGAATCTCACATTACCGTACTCACATGGCAGAATCTCTCATTGCCACAAAGCTTGGGTATTTCACCAAGTCCTACCCAATGGAATGCTCATCATCGGTTCTCTCCCTTTGGCTTTACCCAAGAGCACGTACGAATTTTTAGTTTATAGTGCACTCTCATCCTATTGATCGATCAATTACATCCGGTAAGTATCTCAACATCTATGCCAATATATTATGTCAAATCAACATCTCACCTACTGTTTTTCATGCATTACAACTCAACATTCTCATCTCATTTCAAAGTCATAACATTTGCTATGCTCTAACATAAAAGCACAAATCTCAAATATGCAACATGTTACTTTATGAAATCATTTCAAGCATCATCTCATGCTATAATTCATGCATAAAAACAGTAGGAATTTATCAATCTAAAACCATGAGCATGTAAAAGCATTTAAGGGGCAATCACCACATTCTAGAAAGCAATCTAGCCAATACTTACTTCCGGACTTAGGAAGGTGTTTCAAACCTTTCCTAAATCCCCAAACCTTGATTCTTTGTCCCTCAAGGACTTCTAAAACCATACGCACTCACCGATTACGTTTCGCTTGCTTGCCGAAACACAATCTAAGCTTCCAGATCAACTCCAAAGGTGTCCGAAGATGTCTCCCATGTTTTAAACACATAAGAGCAGAGGATTAATGCATCATCATGCATTGAAATCATCAGCCACACACCTAAACTCGCTGCTCTACACAAAAACCACATTTCGGCTACCAAACACTACCGAAATCACCTACAAGCTCTTCCAAAATCAAACCCAACAAAGATCCATCACTTCTAAACATTTCTAAACATCAATTAACATCAAAAACTAACACAACCACGTCCTTATACCTCCAACTATAGCAGAACACCAAAATCACCCAAAAACCATCATTTTAACAAGCAAAACTTAGGAAAAACAAACCTATTCGGGATTGGATTGATAAAACCTCATTTCTAACATCATTTAACATCCAAAATACATTAGAAAACCATCTCAAAACAGAGCCTAATCAATCACCACGAAAATCTTCAAGATCGCTTCCAAAATCTTGAGTTTCAAGCCAATTTCTTGTTTCTAACATTAAAACCACTTAAAAATCATTAATAAAGGATTGATAACTTAGGAATTTAAGTAAAGAACTGATCATTAGAGGAGAAGGACGAAGCTTACCTCTAATGGATGATTTCTCCTTGATTTGGGCAAGTTTTCTTGAAAATTCAATGTAGAAATTAAGTGGATTTGTTGAAGGATTGATTAAGAATCAAAGAGTGATTGAAATCTCATCAAATGAAGTGGAAATCAAAGTAAATTTGCTGGAGGAAAAAGTGTTTGGTTGATAGGATTTTGAGAGAAAATGAAATGAGAGAAAATTAGTGAAAAGTGGTTATGAAAAGTCAAAGGTAGTTTTTCCATTTAATTCACCTTTATTTTCTTTAATTAAATCATTAATTAAATCACCCAAATTAAGGAAAAATCTGATGAAAACATTTTTGGTAAAATTAGCTCCTTAAAGATTCAAAGTTTCAATCCTTTACAAAACAATCACTACTTAACTTTGTAAAAACTGCGATTTGGTCACTACACCGAAATGTAGTATTTCCAAACCTTATTTTGTAAAATTGATTTCAACATTCTCCTTTATATATATTAAATGAGGATATCTAGATATTTTTCCTATATTTTTAAAGCATCCCGAAGTAGGTGTTTCCTAAAACCCCCTTTTAGATTCGAACCGTTTCCTAGACTGATCCGGTACAAACTCTAAACATCTAGGCACAAATTTGGGGTGTTACAAGCAAGGAGGCTATGAATATCGAAGGAAGTGAGAAGCTCATGTATGGTGATGTTTTCGTATGCTTTGGTAATGATATTTGGCAATGAGGACCTATGGTTGATTTTGGGAGATGTATTTGAACTCCCTGTGGTTGTTGCAAGTTTGCTATGGTATTTTTGGATTGTAAATGACCTTTATGGTTTGGTCTTGTGGTTTATGGCTTTCATATGGTTTTTATGATTAAGGAGCATGCCTATAGTTCCAGTGATTGCATGATTGATGCCATGTTTTAGTTTATGCTTCACCATGATGATCTTGATGCTTAAACATGTTGCTAGTATGTTGTGGTATGTGTTGGGACATGTTTGGATATGATTGAGTGTGTAAAACCAGATAAATTTGCAGTTGCAGGGCTGGGCGTATCGAAACGCCCTTATCTGTTTCGGAACAGGGGCCTAAAATGGCCATACTGTTTCGGAACGGGTAAGAGTGTTCCAGAATGTTTTGGCTGCTGGAGAGCCATGTTTTGATACGGGTCTCGGAACACACCTGAGTACTGAAACGGTCAACTTTGTTCCGATACGGCCGTTTCGATACAAGGGTCAGCGTTTCGAAACACCCGACCGTTGGTATGTATTTTGAACTGTTTCAAGTTCTTGTTTCTTACATTTTAGTCCTTGATGATTATGGATGCAATTGGTTGAGTTTGGAATGTCTGATTAAGTTGATATTTGACAGAGATGCATGAAATATGACTAATTGAATATCAGTAAACTTAAAATCTGCAAGGTCCTCGTATTTTGCAAAATTTATGTTTTGGTCTCTAAAAGACTAATTCTTACAATTAAACCCTTAAATGAATTCCGATTGTTGTGCCTTTCCTTCCTATGATCTTGGGTGATCACATAGGATTAATAATGCATTTAGAAAAGATAAAAAGAAAAAAAAGGTCGTTGATCAAGGTTGACTTTCGGATTGACTTTGGTTTTCCCCGTGTAATCTTCGTAGTTCGGGTCAAACATCTAGGTCAGGCTAAGGGGGTTACATTTGTTGGTATCAGAGCCAGGTTTGCGAATATTTGGGGCTTGGTAAGTGGTTAATGGGTGTGAATATAAACAATTATGACTTGTTGTGAAAGCGTGATGTGTGATTGTTGATGTTCTAGCTCTAATGAGATGAATTTGTGATGCTATGCTGTGTTTGGGGTATAGTTGGGGATCTCATTGCCATATCATTACTATTGGAAAGAATTGTTTTGAAAATGAGCTTGAGTACTTGGATTACTTGCCTTACGTTGCCTAATTGAATTTATTGCATTTTGATAGTTGCATTGCTTTTAAATAGGGTCACGTAGAGAGCTTAGAGTTAATGCGCGTGCTACGGCTAAGAATGAGAATGATGAACATGTTGAGAATTTACCGCCTCCTCCTCCTGGTGGACCACCTGGTGGTGGTGGAGCGGGGGTTGGTGTTGCGGGAGCTGGTGTAGGGGTTGCTGGACCCGAGGAAGTTCAGGGGCAAGCTGCTCCTGATATGTCAGTGCTAATACAAGCTATTGTTGGGGCTTTCCAGGCAGCAGTAGCTGGAGCTCATGGGGCTGCACCTCAGGCTGGTGCTGGTGTGAGTCTGCCATTGGAGCGACTCCATAGTCTTGGAGGGATTGAGTTTCGGGGGCTGACCTCGGAAGGTTCTGAGTCATGGTTAGAAAGTACCAAGAGGATACTTGGGCAGCTAAACTGTAACAATACTCAGAAATTGGGATGTATTGTGTCCCTGTTGCACTGTGATGAATATACATGGTGGACAACCACAATAGCGGGGTTGGATGATGTTGAGGTGACTTGGACATTCTTCTTGAATGCATTCAAGTGAAATTATTTGGGATTCTGCTACCTAGATGAGAAAAAGAGCGAGTTCATGTCCCTAGTGCAAAGGAGTATGATAGTGGCGGAGTATGAGGTGTAATTTGTACGCCTTAGCCAATATGCACCCGAGCTGATTCATAGCGAACGGGAGATATGTGAACAATTCAGATATGGGCTGGTGGTTGATGTGAAAACCTATATACTAACAGCATACTATACTGATTTTGATGTCTTGGTCACTCGAGCCAAGGACATTGAGCTTAACCTTGGTCTACCAAGTCGAGCAGGAGGGTCTAGCTCAGGGAAGAGACCTGCGAATCGTGATCTTGGAAGAGATCGGTTTAAGAGACCTAAGGATTGAAGGTCACATATGGATGCTAGACGTAGGGGTGGCAACCTTGGAAGAGGCCAGGAAGGACCAAATGCTTTTATACGGACTCCTGAATGTAATCGGTGTGGTAGAAGGCACACTGGTGAGTGTCGGGGCAACCTTGGTACATGCTAGAATTGCGGTAATCATGGGCATATGAAGAGGGATTTTCTGCAGCCGATTAGAGAGGGTCAGGCTCCGGTGAGAACAGCTGAGCCACAGAGAGGCCGTGGGCGCGGCCGTGGCAATTTCCACCGTAGAGACGAAGGTGCGAGAAATGTAGCACATGTGGTGGCTGTTCAGCCTGAAGGTGGTGGCCAGGCTAGAGTGTATGCCCATCGAGAAGGGAGGAATGACACAGACGTGATCGCAGGTACCGTTACGTTGCAATCCTTGTCATTACTTTCTTTGATTGATTCTGGATCTACACACTCGTACTTACTGCGTGAACATGCTCAAATGCTTGGTTTGCCTGTTGAGTCTTTGGATTTGGGTATGCATGTGACTAGTTCCTTTGGTGAGACGGTTGTAACAAGGAGATTGTATAGGAGATGCCCATTAAAGGTGCAAGAGCATGTGTTTCTAGTTGATCTTATGAAATTGCCATTCTATGTATTTGATGTAATCCTTAGTATGGATTGGCTTGTTGAGTATATGGCCGTTGTGGATTTTGAAAATAAGCGAGTTTCACTGAAACTTGCAGACGATTATGAGGTTGTGGTGGTGGGAGAAAATGTGAAGTTCCTGTCTAATATGGTGTCGACTCTTGAAGCAAGTCGGATGTTGCGTCAGAGATGCGAGGCTTATCTAGCCTTTGTTATGAATCCTAGTAAAAAGGAGGTTCGTGTACAGGATATAAGGACTGTGTGTGAATTCCCTGGAGTGTTTCTGGAGGAATTACCGGGTTTGCCACCTAGTCGAGAGGTTTAATTTGGAATTGAGTTGTATGAGAACACAACTCCGGTGTCGATTGCTCCCTATCACATGGCACCCAAGGAGTTGAAGAAGTTGAAGACGCAACTTCAAGAGTTGCTTGACCGAGGCTTTATTCGGCCTAGTGTGTCAACTTGGGATGCACCGGTCTTATTTGGTAAAAAGAAAGATGGCACAATGAGGATGTGCATTGATTATCGTCAGCTGAATAAGTTGACTATCAAGAACAAGTATCCGTTGCCGAGGATTGATGACCTCTTCGATCAGTTTCGAGGAGCGGCTATGTTTTCAAAGATAGATCTACGGTCAGGATATTATCATTTAAAGGTGAAGGATGTGGATGTGCCGAAAATAGCCTTTCGAACGAGATATGGGCATTATGAATTTCTCGTGATGCCGTTCGGATTGACGAATGCTCCTGCTGCTTTCATGGATATGATGAACAAGGTGTTTCATGAATTATTGGATAAGTTCGTTGTGGTGTTCATCGGTGATATCCTTGTGTACTCTCGTACCGAGGAGGAGCATGAAGAACATTTGAGGATCGTTTTGCAAGCGCTGTTAGAGAATCAGCTTTATGCTAAGCTGAGTAAATGCGAGTTTTGGCTAAAAGAGGTTGTTTTTCTTAGCCATGTGGTTTCGGCTGAAGGGATTCGTGTTGATCCTCAGAATATTGAGGCGGTGGTGAATTGGAAGCCTCATAGGTCTATTCATGAAGTTTGTAGTTTCCTTGGGTTGGCAAGTTACTACCGAAGGTTCGTGGATGGATTTTCTAAGATTGTTGCCCCTTTGACGAAGTTTGTACAAAAGGATGTTAAGTTTGAGTTGACGAAAGCGAGACAACAAGCTTTTGAGAAGCTAAAGGAAGCTTTGATGCAAGCTCCTATCTTGGTTCAACCTGAGTCAGGAAAAAGTGTTTGTGGTGTATAGTGACGCATCCTATGTTTGTTTGGGGTGTGTGTTGATGCAAGAGGGTAGAGTAGTGGCTTATGCATCGCGAGAGTTGAAGGTGCATGAGCGCAATTACCCTATGCATGACATTGAGCTGGTAGCGGTGGTTTTTGCACTAAAGATTTGGAGACATTATCTATATGGTGAGAAGTGTACTATGTACACGAATCATAAAAGTTTGAAGTACCTTATGTCTCAGAAGGAGTTAAATCTTAGGCAACGACGTTTGGTGGAGTTGCTTAAGGATTACGATCTAACGATCGAGTATCATTCGGGAAAGGCTAATGTTGTGGCCGATGCTTTGAGCAGGAAAGTGGCCGTGGAATTAAGGGTGATGTTTGCTAGCTTGAGCATATCGCGAGATGGTGGTCTTGTTGCTGAATTGCAAGTGAAACCATCTCTAGTTCAATTGATAAAGGATAAACAACTGTTGGATGATTCTATGGTACCACAAGTTTAGGATATCGCAGAAGGTAGGCCTTCGGATTTTTGTTTCAATGATGATGGTGTTTTATGTTTTGGGAGTCGGATGGTGGTGCCGAATGTTGTTGAGTTGAGGTGCACTATCCTGACTGAAGCTCATAGTAGTCCTTTTTCTATGCACCCTGGTAGTACAAAGATGTACCGTGATTTGAAGGATGAGTACTATTGGTGGGATTGAAGAAAGATGTCGCTGAGTTTGTTAGAAAATGTATGGTTTGTCAGCTAGTTAAGGCTGAACATCAAGTTCCTTCTGGGTTGTTACAACCATTAAGGATCCCATAATGGAAATGGGAGAGGATCACTATGGACTTCGTGTCTGGTTTGCCGTTATCGCCATCAAAGAAGAATTATGTTTGGGTGATTGTGGATCGCCTTACGAAGTGTGCACATTTCTTGCCTGTGCATACTACATATACCTTGGATAAGCTTGCGGAGTTGTACATTGCTGAGATTGTATGATTGCATGGAGTGCCAAAAACTATAGTGTCGGATAGAGATCTGAGGTTCACAGCAAGGTTTTGGGAATGTTTACATCAAGCTTTGGGTACGCGGCTGAATTTCAGTACTTCTTATCATCCGCAAACGGATGGACAGTCGAAGCGTGTTTGTAACCCCCTTAGCCCGGCCTAGACGATTGACCCGAACTACGAAGATTACACGGGGAAAATCAAAGTCAACCTGAAAGTCAACATTGATTAACGACCCTTTTTTCCATTTTAATCTTGTGTAGATACATGTTAACCCTAAGTGAGTACTCACGAATCATAATTGAGAAAGGCACAACAATTGGATAATATATAGGTACTCAATTGCACTTCACACAAGATTAGGGACCAAATTGTAATTTCTGTAAATTAGAGGGACTTCATTGATTTTAGGATTACCATTATGAAATTAGTCACGTTACTTGCTTCTTTGCCAAATTTCATCTTAAAAAGACATCTCAAGTCCAAGCAATTACTATCTCAACACTTAGGACTAAAATGTAAAGCATGCGAACCTCAAAACAATTCAAATTTGTGTCCAACGGTCACCCGTTTCGGAACACCCACCTACCGTACCGAAACACTGTATCGAAACAGCGTTGACCATTTCGGTATGTGGGTATGTTCCGAGACCAGTTCCGAGACATGGCATTCCAGTAGCCAAATCGTTCCGAAACAGCCTCAACCGTTTCGAAACACAAAGGCCATTACAGGCCCCCGTTCTGAAAGACTAGAGGGTGTTTCGATACGACCTTCCCAGAAACGGCAGCTTTTGCTGGTTTTTCAACTTTTAACACACTCAAACATGCCCCAAAGACTTCCAAATCATACCAGCAAATCATCATACATATAAGGAACATATTTGGGACATTCAAGCATAATCAAAGCATCAAACACAAAATCTCATTATTCTAGAGGCATGCTTCCTATCACAAACCCAAAATTAGCAATCCAACCTCAAATCAAACAATTAAGCCATTCACAACCCAAACAAGCTAAAACAAACATGCCACAACCTTAGAGAGTTTAACACATCTCCCAAATACAATCCTTGGTTTCCCATTGCCAATCAATCAAAACTAAAGTGTATGAAAACTTCACAATACATGAGCTTGGACTTCCTTGGATGAACTTAGTTTCCTTGATGCCCGAAAACACCTCAATTATCTGCATTATTGGTAAAAGAGAGAGCGTAAGCACAAATGCTTAGTGAGGCATGCTCTAAGAAAACCAACACAATAATGCATATCTTGAAAACACTTTCTCAAAAGCTTTTAAACCACATGCTCATTCTATCTCATACTTGAAACCTTTCAAAGCAATTTCTCATTGAAAACACATGTACCTTCATTCTATCTCATGCATTTATACCAATGCAAAACTCATGGCAAAGCCAAACTCATGCTTGTACTCTAAAGCATTTCATAAACAAAACACATATGCATTTCTCATAGCATAAACCATTTCATCAAAGGTACATGTGAATCAAAAACAATAAAATATTTAATATTGGCATTTCCCATCTCTTTATTACTCGGATATACGGACATCTCACTAGACACTTTCGGTGGCATCTCTCATCACCGTACTCACTCGTCTAGCAACATAGTTTTCGGTGGAATCTCACATCACTGTACTCACATGGCGGAATCTCTCATCACCACAAAGCTTGGGTATTTCACCAAGTCCTACCCGATAGAATGCCCGTCATCGGTTCTCTCCCTTTGGCTTAACCAAAGAGCACGTACGAATTTTTAGTTTATAGTGCACTCTCATCCTATTGATCGATCAATTATATACGGTAAGTATCTCAACATCTATGCCAATATATTATGTCAAACCAACATCTCACCTACTGTTTTTCATGCATTAAAACTCAACATTCACATCTCATGTCAAAATCATAACATTTGCTATGCTTTAACATAAAAGCTCAAATCTCAACTATGCAACATGTTACTTTATGAAATCATTTCAAGCATCATCTCATGCTCTAATTCATGCATAAAAACAGTAGGAATATATCAAACTAAAACCACGAGCATGTAAAAGCATTTAAGGGGCAATCACCATATTCTAGAGAGCAATCTAGCCAATACTTACTTCCGGACTTAGGAAGGTGTTTCAAACCTTTTCTAAATCCCCAAACCTTGATTCTTTGTCCCTCAAGGACTTCTAAAACCATACGCACTCACCGATTATGATTCGCTTGCTCGCCGAAATGCTATCTAAGCTTCCGGATCAACTCCAAAGGTGTCCGAAGATGTCTCCCCTGTTTTAAACACATAAGAGCAGAGGATTAATGCATCATCATGCATTGAAATCATCAGCCACATACCTAAACTCGCTGCTCTACACAAAAACCATATTTCGGCTACCAAACACTACCGAAATCACCTCCTAACTCTTCCAAAACCAAACCCAGCCAAGATCCACCACTTCTAATCATTTATAAACATCATTTAACATCAAAAACTAACACAACCACGTCCTTATACCTCCAGCTATAGCAGAACACCAAAATCACCCCAAAAACCATCATTTTAACAAGCAAAACTTAGGGAAAACAAACCTATTCGGGATTGGATTGATAAAACCTCATTTATAACATCATTTAACATCCAAAATACATTAGAAAACCATCTCAAAACAGAGCCCAATCAATCACCACGAAAATCTTCAAGATCTCTTCCAAAATCTTGAGTTTTAAGCCAATTTCTTGTTTCTAACATTAAAACCACTTAAAAATCATTAATAAGGATTGATAACTTGGGAATTTTAGTAAAGAACTGATCATTAGAGGAGAAGGACGAAGCTTACCCTTAATGGATGATTTCTCCTTGATTTGGGCAAGTTTTCTTGAAAATTCAATGTAGAAATCAAGTGGATTTGATGAGGAATTGATTAGGAATCAAAGAGTGATTGAAATCTCATCAAATGAAGTAGGTATCAAAGTGTATTTGCTGGGGAAAAAGTGTTTGGTTGAAAGGATTTTGAGAGAAAATGAAATGGGGGAAAATTTGTGAAAAGTAGTCATGAAAAGTTAAAGGTGGTTTTCTATTTTAATCACCTTTATTTTATTTAATTAAAACATTAATTCAATCACCCAAATTTGGGAAAAATCTGATGAAAACATTTTGGTAAAATTAGCTACTTAAAGATTCAAAGTTTAAATCCTTTGCAAAACAGTCACTACTAAACTTTGAAAAAAACTGAGATTTGGTCACTACATCGAAATGTAGTATTTCCAAACCTTGTTTTGTAAAATTGATTTCACCATTCTCTTTTATATATTAAATAAGGATTTTTAGGCATATTTCTATATTTTTAAAGCATCCCGGACTAGGTGTTCCCTAAAACCCCCTTTTAGATTCGAACTGTTTCCCAGACCGATCTGGTTCAGACTCTAAGCATCTAGGCCCAATTTGGGGTGTTACAACTCTCCCCCTCTTAAGAAATTTCATCCTCGAAATTTACCTGGAGGAAAATGGTAAGGAAACTGCTTCTTCATGTCATCCTTTCTTTCCAACGTGGCTTCCTCAACACCACGGTGCCTTCACAACACCTTAACCAGCTCAATGGTCTTACCTCGGAGAACTTTATTGTCCGAATCCAAAATCTCAACTGGCTCCTCATTATAGGTCAAATCTGGATTCAACTCAACTTCCTCCACATGCATAACATGCGAAGGATCCGATCTATACCTCCGAAGCATGAATACATGAAACACATTATGTATCTTCTCTAACTCTTGTGGTAGCCTCAGCTTATAAGAAACAAGACCCACACGTTCTATCACCTCGTATGGTCCAATATACCTAGGGCTCAACTTGCCCTTCCGGCCAAATCTCATCACCTTCTTCCAAGGTGAAACCTTTAAGAACATACGGTCACCCACCGCAAACTCAATCCCCTTATGCTTCAAATCCGCGTAAGACTTCTGCCGATCAGAGGCCACCTTCAACCGCTCACAAATGAGCTTCACCTTCTCGGTGGTTCCTTTCAAGAACACCGGCATCGAGACCAACTTTTGTCCCGTTTCAGCCCAACAAAGAGGAGTTCTGCACTTCCTCCCATACAAGGCCTCATAAGGTGCCATTTGAATACTTGTCTGGTAGCTGTTATTATAAGTAAACTCCACCAAAGGTAAATGCTTCTCCCAAGAGCCTTGAAACTCAATCACGCAGCACCTCAACATATCCTCAAGCACTTGGATAACACGTTCAGATTGTCCATCCGTCTGTGGATGATAAGAAGTATTGAAATTCAACCACGTACCCAATGCTTGATGCAAACATTCCCAAAATCGCGATGTAAACCTCGGATCTCTATCCGACACTATAGATTTTTGTACACCATGCAGACGTACAATCTCAGCAATGTACAACTTTGGTGATCCACAATCACCCACACATAATTCTTCTTTGATGGCGTCAAAGGCAAACCAGACATAAAGTCCATGGTGATTCTCTTCCACTTCCATTCAGGGATCCTCAACGGTTGCAACAACCCTGAAGGAAACTGATGCTCAGCCTTAACCCACTGACAAACCATGCACTTACTCACATATTCCGCAACATCTTTCTTCAAACCCACCAAATAGTACTCATCCTTCAAATCACGGTACATCTTTGTACTACCCGGGTGCATAGCAAAAGGACTACTATGAGCTCCATCATCATTAAAACAAAAATCTGATGGTCTATCCTCAGCAATATCCTGAACATGTGGCAACAAAGAATCATCCAACAACTGCTTATCCTTTATCAACTGAACCAGAGATGGTTTCACTTGCAATTCAGCAATAAGACCTCCATCTCGCGATATGCTCAAGCTAGAAAACATCACCCTCAACTCCACTGCCACCTTCCTGCTCAAGGCGTCAGCCACAACATTAGCCTTTCCCAGGTGATACTCTATCGTTAGATCGTAATCCTTAAGCAACTCCACCCAATGCCGCTGCCTAAGTTTCAACTCTTTCTGAGACATCAAATACTTCAAACTCTTGTGATCCGTGTACACAGTACACTTCTCCCCATAAAGATAATGTCTCCAGATCTTCAAAGCAAAAACCACCACAGCTAACTCAATATCATGCGTAGGATAATTGCGCTCATGCACCTTCAACTATCGCGATGCGTAAGCCACCACCTTACCCTCTTGCATTAGCACACACCCTAAACCAACGTAGGATGCGTCACTGAACACCACAAACTCTTTTCCTAATTAAGGTTGAACCAAGATAGGAGCTTGCGTCAAAGCTGCCTTAAGCTTCTCAAAAGCTTGTTGTCTCGCTTCCGTCTACTCACACTTAACGTCTTTTTGCAAAAACTTCGTTAGAGGGGCAGCAATCTTTGAAAATCCATCCACAAACCTCTGGTAATATCCAGCCAACCCAAGGAAACTAAGAACTTCATGAACAGACTTAGGAGGCTTCCAATTCATCACCGCCTCAACCTTCTGAGGATCAACTCAGATCCCTTCAGCCGAAACCACATGACCAAGGAACACAACTTCCTTTAGCCAAAACTCACACTTGCTCAACTTAGCATAAAGCTGATTTTCCAAGAGAGCGTGCAAAACAACTCTCAAATGACCTTCATGCTCCTCCTCAGTACGAGAGTACACAAGGATATCGTCGATGAACACCACAATGAACTTGTCCAAGTATTCATGGAACACTATTCATCATGTCCATGAAAGCAGCAGGAGCATTTGTCAAACAAAACGACATTACAAGGAACTCATAATTCCCATACCTCGTTCTAAAGGCTATTTTCGGCACATCCACATCCTTCACCTTAAACTGATAGTACCCTGACCTCAATTCAATCTTGGAAAACACAGCCGCTCCCCGAAACTGATCAAAAAGATCATCAATTGTCGGCAAAGGATACCTGTTCTTGATAGTCAACTTGTTCAGCTGACGATAATCGATGCACATTCTCATAGTGCCATCCTTCTTTTTCACAAACAAGACCGGTGCACCCCAAGGTGACACACTAGGCTGAATGAAGCCACGGTCAAGAAACTCCTGAAGTTGCGTCTTCAACTCCTTCAGCTCTTTGGGTGCCATGCGATAGGGAGCAATGGACACTGGAGTTGTGTTTTCATACAGCTCAATCCCAAACTCCACCTCTCGACTAGGCGGCAATCCTGGTAACTCCTCTGGAAAAACTCCAAGGAATTCACGTACAGTTCTTATATCTTGAACTCGCAACTCCTTTGAACTAGGATTCATCACAAAGGCTAGGTAAGCCTCGCAACCCTACTGCAACATCCGACTTGCTTCCAATGTAGACACCACATTGGCAAGAAACTTCACATTCTCGCCCACCACCACCACTTCATAATCATTCGCAAGTTTCAACGAAACTCGCTTGCTTTTGAAATCCACTACAACTCTATGCTCAACAAGCCAATCCATGCCAAGGATTACATCAAAGCCATAGAATGGAAATTCCATGAGATCAACAAGAAAAACATGATATTGCACTTTCAAGGGACATCTTCTATATATCTTCCGCGTTACAACCGTCTCACCAAAGGAACTAGTCACACGCATACCAACATCCAAAGACTCAACAGGTAAACCAAGCATTTCAGTATGTTCACGCAATATGTACGAGTGTGTAGATCCAGAATCAATCAAAGAAAGTAAAGACAAGGATTGCAAAGTAAAGGTACTTGCGATCACATCCGTATCATTCCTTCCCTCACGATGGGCATACACTCGAGCCTGACCACCACCCTCAGGTTGAACGGCCACAACATGTGCTACGTTCCTGCCACCATCATCCCTACGCTGAAAATTACCACGACCGCGCCCACGACCTCTCTATGGCTCAGCTGCTCTTACCGGAGCATGTCCCTCTCTCAGCAGCTGAGGACAATCTTTCTTCAAATGCCCTCGGTTACCACAATTCCAGCATATCCCAAGGTTACCCCAACACTCACCACCATGCCTTGTCCCACAACGGTTACATTTAGGAGTCCTCAGAACAGCATTAGGTCCTTGTTGACCTCTACCAGGGTTACCACCCCACGCCTAGCATCATAATGCGGCCTCCTTTCCTTATGCCTCTTGTTGCGATCTCTACCATAATCGCGTTTAGCCGCTCGCTTTCCGGAGCTAGATCCACTCGTTCGACTAGCCATACCAAGATTCGATTCAATGTCCTTGGCTCTAGGGACCAAGACATCGAAATCTGTATAATCAGCCACAAGCATATAAGTCTTGACATCCGCTACTAGCCCATAACAGAATCGTTCGCACCTCTCCCGCTCACTAGGGATTAGCTCAGGCGCATACTGACTGAGGTGAACAAACTGTATTTCATACTCAGCTACTGACATGCTGCCTTGCACGAGAGACATAAACTCTCTTTTCTTCTCATCTAGGTAACGCACTCCCAGATACTTCCGCTTGAACACATTCAAGAAGAACGTCCAAATCACCTCGTCATCCTCCATTCTCGAGATAGTGGTCGTCTACCACGTATAAGCATCACCATGCAGCAGTGACACAACACAACCCAGCTTCTGCACATTATTGCAGTTCATCTGACCCAAAATCCTCTTGGTGCTCTCCAACCAAGACTCAGATCCTTCCGGAGATAAGCCTCTAAACTCTGTCCCTCCTAGACTGCGAAGACGTTCCAAAGGCAACCTCACATTAGCATCATCCTGATGCGCAGCTCCATGAGCTCCAGCTACTGCTGCCTGGAAAGCTTCAACAATAGCCTGAATCAACATGGTCATGTCAAGAGCAGCTTGCCCCTACGCACCCTCGGGTCCAGCGGCCCCAACACCAGCCCCAGCACCAGCATTACCAACTCTAGCACCATCACCACCGGGTGGTCCACCACCAGGAGGAGGAGGTAAGTCCTCAACATTCTCAGCATTCTTGTTATCGGTCATCGATCTAGTATTGATTCTCAGCTCTCTACGTGGACCCATTATATAGAAAATAATGCACTGACAAAAATGCAATAAACACAATTAGGCACAATAAGGCAAGTAATCCAAGTACTCAAGCTCATTTTCGAAAACAATTCTTCTCATTAGTTTTGATATGGCAATGGGATCCCCTACCACCCTCCAAACATAGCATATCATCACAAAAACATCTTAATTGAATCATACACCACTAATCATACATCATCCTTTCACCAAGAAGACACATCATGCATAAAACACTTACATCACCCACATATCAAACCCCAATCATTCGTGAACCAAGCTCTAATACCAACAAATGTAACCCCCTTAGCCCGGCCTAGACGATTGACCCGAACTACGAAGATTACACGGGGAAAATCAAAGTTAACCCGAAAGTCAACCTTGATTAACGACCCTTTTTTTCCGTTTTAATCTTGTCTAGATACATGTTAACCCTAAGTGAGTACTCATGAATAATGATTGAGAAAGACACAACGATCAGATAATATACAGGTACTCAATTGCACTTCACACAACATTAGGGACCAAATTTTAATTTCTGTAAATTAGAGGATTTTAGGATTACCATTATGAAATTACTCATGTTACATGCTTATCTGCCAAATTTCATCTTAAAAAGACATCTCAATTCCAAGCAATTACAATCTCAACACTTAGTGCTAAAATGTAAAACATGTAAACCTCAAAACAATTCAAATCTGTGTCCAACGGTCACCCGTTTCAGAACACCCACCTACCGTACTGAAACGTTGTATCGAAACAACGTTGACCATTTTGGTACGCGGGTATGTTCCGAGACCAGTTTCGAGATATGGCATTCCAGTAGCCAAATCGTTCCGAAACAGCCTCCACCGTTTCAAAACACAAAGGCCATTACAGGCCCCCGTTCCGAAACACTATAGGGTGTTTCGATACGACCTTCCCAGAAACAGCAACTTTTGCTGGTTTTTCAACTTTTAACACACTCAAACATGCCCCAAAGACTCCCAAATCATACCAGCAAATCATCATACATATAAGGAACATATTTGGGACATTCAAGCATAATCAAAGCATCAAACACAAAATCTCATTATTATAGAGGCATGCTTCCTATCACAAACCCAAAATGAGTAATCCAAGCTCAAATCAAACAATTAAGGCCATTCACAACCCAAACAAGCTAAAACAAACATGCTTAGTTTAACACATCTCCCAAATACAATCCTTGGTTTCCCATTTCCAATCAATAAAAACTAAAGTGTATGAAAACTTAACCATACATGAGCTTGGACTTCCTTGGATGAACTAAGCTTCCTTGACGCCCGAAAACACCTCAATTATCTGCATTATTGGTAAAAGAGAGAGCGTAAGCACAAATGCTTAGTGAGGCATGCTCTAAGAAAACCAACACTAATGCATATCTTGAAAACACTTTCTCAAGAGCTTTTAAACTATAACACCCCAATTTTTGGCTTAGAAGTTTTGGGTTTGAACCGGACCAGTCGGATTTTCGGTTCGAATATAAAAGGTGGTTTTAGGGAAAGCCTAGTTCGGGATGCATTAAAAATATGGAAAAATATCTAAAAATCCTATTTTAATATATATAAGAGGGTGGTGAAATCAATTTTACAAAATGAGGTTTGGAAATATGACATTTCAAGTTAGTGACTAAAATGTAATTTTTGAAAAGTTCGTGACTATTTTAAAAGGATTGAAACTTTGAATCTTTAAGGAGCTAATTTACCCAAGGGAGGATTTCTCCAGATTTTTATTGATTTTTAAAGACTCATTTAGTGTTTAATTAATAAAAAGAAAAGAGGGAAAAGTGATATTTTAGTTTCATAACTAACTTTTACCAAACTTTTCCTATTTTATTTTCTCTCAAAATTCCCTCAGCCAATCACATTTCCACAGCAACTTTCCTTTTGATTTTCACACCTAAAGAAGAGTTTTCAATCCCCAAATGATTCCTAATCATTTCTACATCAAATCCTCACCATTTGCTTAATGAATTTTCAAGGATTTTGGCTCTAAACAAGGAGAAATCAACATTTAGAGGTATGAACGTCCTTCTCCTCTAAATACTCAGTTCTTTACTGAAATTCCCAAGTTCTCAATCCTTAAATTGAGTTTTATTAAAGGTTTTAATGTTGTGATCTTGATTTTGGCTTGAAATTCAAGATTTGGATTTAATTTTGAAGAAATTCGTATTGGATGATTGGGCTCTGTTTTGAGATGTCTTTTTGATGTATTTTGGATGTCTAAATGATGTGTAATTGAGGTTTAATCAATGCAATCCTGAATAGGTTGATTTTCCTAAGTTTTTACTTGTGAAAATGGTGGTTTTTGGGGTGATTTTGGTGTTCTGTTAATGCTGGAGGTATAAGGACGAGTTTGGTATCATTTTGGATGGTAATTGATGTTTAAAAATGGTTAGAAGTGATGGATCTTGGCTGGGTTAAGTTTTGAAAGAGTTTGGAGGTGATTTCGGTTATGTTTTGGTAGCCGAAATGTTGGATTTATGTAGACCAGCGAGTTGAGTTGTATTGCTGGTATTTTTAATGCATGATGATGCATTAATCCTCTGTTGTTATGTGTTTAAAACAGGGGAGAATGATTCGGAAGCAATAGAGGTGGCGTTGGAGGTTTCGGATGCTTGGAAGGCTTGTCGGCTAGCTTAGTTTTGTGTATCGGTGAGTGAAGTTGGGTTTTCAGCTTTGAAACCAATGTTTGAAGGTTATGTGAGTTTAGTTTAAGTCTAAGCAACTTAACTAAGCTCAAGAGTAAGTTTTCGAAAAAAAACTCTTTCTCTTGAATGAACCATGAGATGGTTGGATGCATACATTTAATTTGCAAGTTTAAATTCTGTTTTGAAAGCATGTTTTAGCATAGTTTAATGCTGGTTTTGAAAGTCATGTGTTGAAGGATGCTCAAGGTAAGAGATCCTTGGTTTTGTACTTTGGAATTGTGGAATTGATGCATAGTGTTGCATGTTGTTTAATGGCTTTGTTTAATGCTTTAAAACGGTGAATTGATGATGGTAATTGATGGTATTGGCAAGTGATGTAAGTGGTTGTTGGTTACTTTAATCGGATATAGTTAGCCGGCTATAGGATTGGGTGCACCGTGAATTGAGTCGCCTTGGATGTCGAGGGGTTGTAATGGTACCGTAAACTCCATCCAATTATCCTAGCGATTGAGAGAGTTGGTGTCACCACGATGGAGGACGACTCTCGTTGGTGGGCTTTGTTAAGTGCCACCACGATGGAGGATGGCTCTCGTGGGTGGGCTTTGTTAAGTGCCACCACGATGGAGGATGGCTCTCGTGGGTGAACCTTGTTAAATGTCACCACGATGGAGGATGGCTCTCGTGGGTGGACTTTGTTAAGCGTCACAACGGTGGAGGGTTGCTCCCGTGGGTGAGCTTGGTTAAGGTGATTACAATGGTTGTGGTAGCTTCCATGTGTAAGCCTTGTGATGTGTCCCGACTCTCGCTAGTGAGTTATACAACTTCCGATGAGTGATGTTGAGGGGTTGTGATTGTACCGTTAAACTCCATCACGGGTGTTGAGGGGTTGTGATTGTACCGGTAAACTCCACCTTGTGTTGTCCGGTTGTGTGTATGAAGCGTGTGGGACAACGCTTGTAATCCGCGTATCCGATTGTGTCTTGTGTTGTGATGGTTGAGATTTATCACTTGGAAGCCAATATAATGTTCTTGAATGTAATGAAGCATGAGATGCTTGAAATGATGCAAGGTTGCATGAGAAGTGTGTAATGTTCTAAGAATGCATGTATTACTTGTTAAGCTTGAACAAGTGTTTATCTTCTATTGAGAATGGTGCATATGTGCATAGAATCTCTTTAGTGCATTGAAGTCTTGTGAGGACTTGTTTTAAAAGGCATGTAGTGCAATGTTGTTTTTGGTAGTTCATGTGTTTTGCATTTGTTGAATGCACGTGATAGGTAGAAGGAACCAATGGCTTTCGAAAGGTTTTGCTTTGGAATGGCCATCAAGCATATGGAAAGTATGTTGTGAAGTGGGAGTGTTTTCCAAGGAATTTGAGTTTAACGTTGCATGTGGTGTTTATGCTTGGAAAGGTTTAAATAATGGTTTTTGCAAGAATGTGTTTTGGGGTAAATTGTTTAGCTTTTCTAAGCTAAAGGTTGGTTTTCATGTTGAGTAAGGCATGGTTTAAAGCATGTTGTTTCAAAAGAGGTTTTTCAACCAATGCTTTGGTTTATTGATTTACATCTACTTTTAGAGAGGGTTTTATGATTCGCTGCATTGATGGTGTTTTGGTTTTGAGCATTCCTCACTAAGCATTATGTGCTTACGCTCCTTTTTGTCCATCAATGCAGATAATTGAAGTTGGGACAGCAAGAAGCAAGGGATTCAAGGAGAGCTCCACTTGAGAAGTATGTCTCGGTTAATAGCTATAGATAATAAAGGCAATGGGGGGAGAGTCTTTTATATTGATGTGTAATGAGATTGTGTATGTTGGACAAGTTTGGTTTATGATTTGAACTATGTGGTTTAACGCTTGCAACGTTTGAATCTTCTCCTTCATAAGTTGTTATGCTATGCTTCTTGTTTTAAAAGCATGATTAAGTGTTCGATGTGTTGAAAGAGTTGGTGCACCTAGGGGTTGTTTTGTATCTAGATTTTAATGCAATTTGGTAGTTATGATGCTTGGCATGTTGTTGATTTGTTGAGGATTGATTTAGAGTATGTTTGATGGTGATTAGATGTGTTAAAACAGGATTATCTGTTGTTTCTGGGCAGGGTGTTTCGAAACACCCTTGCCTGTTTCGAAACAGGGGCATGTTTTGGCCTGGGCGTTTCGAAAAGGGTAGAAGTGTTTCGAAACACTTTGGCTACTACCAAGCCGTGTTTCTGAACGGTCTATACCCGTTTCGAAACACTTGACCGTTGAGCACTGATTTGAATGGTTTTGAGGTTTGCAAGCTTTACATTTTAGTCATGATTTTTGTATGTGCAATTGATTGAGTTTCAGATGTCCGTTTGAGACGAAATTTGGCAGAGAGGCGTGAAACATGACTAATTTCATAATGATAACTTAAAAATTTGTAAAGTCCTCTTAATTTCCAGAATTTACAAATTGGTCCCTAAATTCGTATGTTTTGCAATTGAGTCCCTTATAGTTTTCCGATTGCTGTGATTTTTGAGTATGCTTATCTCAAGAGTATGCCTAGGTTTAATGTGCATCTAGACAAGTTTGAAAAGAAAAAAAGGGTCGTTAATCAAGGTTGACTTTCGGGTTGACTTTGGTTTTCCCCGTGTAATCTTCGTAGTTCGGGTCAACCGTCTAGGCCAGGCTAAGGGTGTTACATTTGGTGGTATCAGAGCTGAGTTGCGAGTGCTTAGGGAAATGTTAAATTGTTGTAATAAGTGTTTGATGTTTATTCTGATGTGTGGTTGAAAGTCGGTTGAAATGTGTGTCTTTGAGCGAATTGTTGATGTTTTTATCATGCTTTTTGGTTATGAATCTTTATTGAGCTAATGTGAAATTGTACTGATGATATGCTAGTGTTGTGAGTTGATTCTATGAAAGATGAAAGTGTGATGGGTATGATATGTTGATGTTATGCTGCTGCGGGTGAATGTTGTTTGATGAGAGCATGATAGAAGTATGTTGATTGATATGCTCGATGTTGTGATAACCATGTTTTATTGATTGTTATGTCGTGTAAAAGGGGAGAATTTGGGATACCCATTGCCTTATTATTATAGCTATTGTGTTATGTTGGAGTGGGAGTCTTGAATCCTTGCTTGAAGCTGGCCTGATCGTTTTGTTTTTTTTTTGTTATGATTGCTTGTTGTTAATAGCATGGTGGAATCGATGAGAGAATGGCAGTTGGGTGAGATGGTTGCTGCCTTAGAGCAGGTTGTTAAGGCGTGGAATTCACCTTTTAGTGGATGTGTTTCGTCTCAGTCTTCAATGCCTGGAGTTGAGGTAGTGAGGCAGGAGGAGGAAGATGGTTCTGTGATGAAGGGTTCATCACCTATAGTTCAAGAGGTGTCGGGAACATCTCAGGCTGTGGTGAAAGTGAGGCTTGTAGACGTGCTGATTGTGGGATATGCGAGTTTGTCGAAACAGCGTTTGCATGATTTGGGAGCTGTGGAGTATCGTGGTTCGACACCTGAGGCGTTTGAGGCTTGGTTAGCCAGTGTAATTCTGATTTTGGATCAGGAAAGGTGTGATTACACCTGTAAGCTGGGAAGTGTTGTCTCATTGATGTTTGAGGACGCCTGTGTCTGGTGGACATCTGTGGCGGTGGCAACGCATATCCACGATATAGATTGGGACTTCTTTGTGTCTGCCTTTTATGAAAGGTACCTTGGAGGGAAATTCCCAAGGGTTAAGCAACGTGGGAGTGTGGCTTCAGATTATGAAGGTGAGAAAAGTTTGAGCAAGAGGGTTGTGGGCACCGACCTCGGGAGCGGTCAGCGTAAGAGGCTACGTGATAGAAGGTTTCGCTTGAATCGAAGTTTGGGTGGTGGTGCAGATGTAGGTCAACTGCAATATGACCAAGGAGTAGTAGCTCAGTTGCCGAAGTGTGACCGTTGTGAAAGGTGTCATGTTGGAGGTTGTTGGGGCGCGGGAGTTTGTTGGAACTGTGGTTCTAAGGAGCACGTGAAGTGAAATTGTCCTCAAGTGGTGAGATCAGCTTCAGTGGTAGCAAAAGGGTCTCAGAAGGGTGGTGGGCGCGGCCAAGACAAAGTTCGAAGGTGGCAGGAAGGGCAGAAAGGTGTGAGGAGCTTGGGGAATGAATCTTGTTGGAATTGTGGGTCTGCTGGGCATTTGAGACGAAATTGTTTGAAGTTGGCTCGGGGTAGCCAGGGTTCTTTACCACAGGGAGATGGTGATGACCTTAATGTGTTGGCTGATGCTGTAGCGGTGCGGCTGGAGAATGATGGTTCTGCGAGGAAGAGAGCTCGTCTGTTGAAGCTCCGGGGCAGTGAGGTGTTTATAGGTAACCTTGTTAAGTAATCTTTGCCCAAGTTATCTTAGTTTGGTTTCAGTTTAGTTTTCCCTTACGTAGTGGGTATGGTCTCATAGCTAGCATGTTTGGGGTAGTAGCTGGTGTTGTTTTGAAAACAACTTTAGTGTGAAGAGGGCATTAGTGGGTAGTTTGTGGTTAATGGGTTGTTAGAATGGTAGGGTTGGACAAGTTGGAAGTGAGATAGGAGGTTGTTTTTAGGCGGATTCTGTAACACCCCGGTTTTGGGCTTAGAAGTTTTGGGCGTTGACCGGTTCGGTCAAAGTGTTGTTGGAATATAAAAGGTGATTTTTAGGAAAGCCTAGTTCGGGTTGCATTAAAAATATGGAAAAATGTCCTAAAATCCTCTTTTAATATATATAAGTGAACTGTGAAATCAATTTTGCAAAACGAAGTTTGGAAGGGTGACATTTTGGGTTAGTGACCAAAATGTAATTTTTGAAAACTGCGTGACTGTTTTAAAAAGGATTGAAACTTTGAATCTTTAAGGAGCTATTTACCCAATGGGAGTTTCTCCAGATTTTCTAAATATATTAAATGATTAATTAAAAGGTTTTTAAATATAAACAAAGTGGAGGGAAGATATTTTAGTTTTAACTAACTTTTCTCTCAACTATTTTCTCTCATTTTCTCTCAAGCCAAACATCTTTCTCCAGAGCTTTTCTCTTTGATTTTTTCACCTAAATTCATCTTTTCAATTACCTATTGATTGCTAATCATCTCTACAACAAAACCTCACCATTTGCTAAGTGGATTTTCATGAAAACTTGATTCTAAAAGGGAGAAACTCAAGTTTGGAGGTAAGAACGTCCTTCTCCTCTAAACTCTCAGTTCTTTACAGAAATTCCCAAGTTCTCAATCCTTGATTTATGATTTATTAAAGGTTTTACAATTGGAATCTTGATTTTGGCTTTAAAATGCAAGATTTGCTTGATTTTGGTGAAATTTTCGTATGATCTGTTTGGGCAGTGTGTTGAGGTGTTAAATTGATGTTAATTGAATGTTAAATTGATGAATAATTGAGGTTTAATCAATGCAATCCCGAATAGGTTGAATTTCCTAAGTTTTGCTTGAGTTTTTGGAGTGATCTTGGTGATCTGTTATAGCTGGAGGTTTAAGGACGTAGTTAGATCCTTTTTGAATGTTAATTGATGTTTAAAAATGGTTTGAAGTGATGGATCTTGGCTGGGTTAAGTTTTGGAAGTGTTTGGAGGTAATTTCGGTTGTGTTTGGTAGCCGAAATGATGGATTTGCAATGAGCAGCGAGTTGAGTTGTGTTGCTGGTGTTTTTAGTGCATTATGATGCATTAATCCTTTGATGTTGTGTGTTTGAAACAGGGGAAGTTGATCCGTGAGCATTAGAGGTGTTGTGGAAGGTTTCAGATGCTTGGAAGGCTTGTTGGCTAGCCTTGTTTTGTGTATCAGTGAGTGAAGTTGGGTTTTCAGCTTTTAAACCAAGGTTTGAAGGTTTTGGGAGCTTAGTTTAAGTCTAAACAACTTTGCTAAGCTCAAGAGTAAGTAAATGGATTTTCGCTCTTGGTTGTGTTGTGAATTGGCTTTTTAAGCAATTGTGATTGATGGTTGCAATGCATATGATTTGCATGTTTTAAATTCTGTTTTGAAAGCATATTTTAGCATGGTTTAATGCTGGTTTTGAAAGCCATATGTGAAGGATGCTCGAGGTAAGAGATCCTTGGTTTTGTACATTGAAATTGTGGAATTGATGCATAGTGTTGCATGTTGTTTAATGGCTTTGTGTGATGCTTTAAAACAGTGGAATATTGTTGTTAATAATGCATTTTGGTAAGTGATGGTTAAGGTTACAAAGGTGGTTGAAAGTCCTTATGTAAGCCTTGTTTATTTAAGAACAACATGGTGTTTAAAAGTCCATGGTTGGTTCTTGGTTAAAGTTCATGGTGGTTATTGCATTTTGATTATGCTTGTGAATTAATGGATTAATGTGGTAAGATGGTTATATTGGCAAGTGATGTAAGTGGTTCTTGGTTTCTTTGATCGGATATAGTTAGCCGGCTATAGGATTGGGTGCACCGTGAATTAAGTCGCCTTGGATGTGGAGTGGTTAAGAGTGAACCGGTAAACTCCATCCAAGTTTCCTAACGAGATGGTTAAGGTCATAATGGTGGATGAGATCCCATTCGAGGACCTTGGTTAAGCAAAGGTAATAATGGTGGTTAAAATTCCATTTGAGGACCTTGTGCTTGTTAAGATCACAATGGTGGTGTAAAGTCCATGTGTGGATCTTGTATAGGGTGTCCCGGATCTCGTTAGTGATGTTATACAACTACCAATCGGTGATGCAAAGGTTGTATGGTGTTTAAAAGTCCATACATGGGAACCTTGTGCATGTTAAGGTTGTATGGTGTTTAAAAGTCCATACATGGGAACCTTGTGAATGTTAAGGTTGTATGGTGGTTAAAAGTCCATACATGGGAACCTTGTGCATGTTAAGGTTGTATGGTGTTTAAAAGTCCATACATGGGAACCTTGTGAATGTTAAGGTTGTATGGTGGTTAAAAGTCCATACATGGGAACCTTGTGAATGGTAAGGTCAAATGGTGGTTAAAAGTCCATTTGGAGACCTTGGATTGGTAGTGTGTATGAAGCGTGGGGACAACGCTTGTGATCCGCGTATCCGATCGGGTGTTGAGTTGAAAAGTGGATTTGGTTATCACTTGGAGGCCAATATGATGTTCTTGAATATAATGAAGCATGAGATGCTTGAAATGATGCATGGTTGCATGAAAAGTGTAAAATGTATTATGAATGCATGTTGACTTGTTGGTTTGAACAAGTGTTGATTATCTATTGGGAATGGTGCATGTGTGCATGAAATCTCTTTTGTGCATTGAAGTCTTGTGGAGACTTGTTTTAAAAGGGCATGTGATGCAATTGTTAATGATGTGGTTCATATGTTGCATTTGTTTAATGCATGTGTTGGATTGTTTGAGTAAATGGTTTAAAAAGGGTTTCTTGCTTTGAAATGACATTCAAGTATGAGAATGGTAAGATGTAAAGTGGAAGTGTTTTCCAAGGTTTGAAATTAGCTTTGCATATGGTGTTTTTGCATGGAATGACTAATTTGATGGTTTTGCAAGTTTATGTTTTGAAAAGGTTTACTTAGCTTCCTAAGCTAAGGGTTGGTTTTCATGTTTGTGCAAGGCATGATTTTAGAGCATGTTGTTGAAAAAGGGTTTTCAAATATTGCTTTGGTTTGTCGAATCGAGTTTGCTTTTAAAAGTGGTTTTATGATTCGCTGCATTGATGGTGTTTTGGTTTTGAGCATTCCTCACTAAGCATTATGTGCTTACGCTCCTTTTTGTCCATCAATGCAGATAATTGAAGTTTGGACAGCGAGAAGCAAGGGATTCAAGGAGGACTCCATTAGAGATGTATGTCTCGGTTAATAGCTATAGTTAATAAAGGCAATGGGGGTAGAATATCTTATGTTGTTGTTGAAGGAGATTGTGTATGTTGGACAAGTTTGGGTTATGGTTTTGAATCATGTGGATTAATGTTGCAACGTTTGAATCTCCCTATGCTTAAGTTGTATTGCTATGCTTCTTGTTTAAAAGCATGATTAAGCCTTGAATGAGTTTAATGTGTTGTTGCACCTAGGGGTGGTTATGTATCTGGTTTTGATGCGTTTATGTTCCCTATATGTTGAATGACTTGCTGGTGTGATTTGGTGGCTTTTGGAGCATGTTTGGTGGGTCAAAAGTATGTTTAACCAGCAAAGTTGCTGCAGTCTGGGCAACCTGTTTCGGAACAGGTGCTACCGTATCGGAACGGGTGCCTGAAATGGCCTGGGCGTTCCGAAACGGGTGGCACTGTTTCGGAACAGTTTGGCTACTGCCAAGCCTCGCTTCGGTACGCGTTGCGGAACGGCCCCGCGTTTCGAAACAGGTTCTCCCTGTTCCGGAACACCTGACCGTTGGGGGCTGACATTGGCGGTTATGTGTTTTGAAATGTTTGCGTTTTGGTCCTGAATCTTGTTTTTGCAATTGGATGAGTTTGAGATGTCCGTTTGAGCTGAAATTTGGCAGTGAAGTATGAAACATGACTAATTTTATATTGGTAACTTTTAATTGGGTGAAGTCCCTGTAATTTTCAGAATTTACAGTTTGGTCCCTAAAGTTGTGTTTTGTACAATTAGGTCCCTGAATGTTCTCTGATGGTTGTGATCTTTGAGTATGATGTTTGTGTGAACACATCTAAGGTTAATGAGCATCTAGACAAGATTAAAAAGGAAAAAAAAGGGTCGTTAATCAAGGTTGACTTTCGGGTTGACTTTGGTTTTCCCCGTGTGATCTTCTTAATTCGGGTCGAACGTCTAGGCCGGGTTAAGGGGGTTACATTTGGTGGTATCAGAGCTGTGTTGCGAATGTTTGGGGAAAACGGTAAGTTGTTGTGATATGTGTTTGATGTATATCCTGATGTATGGTTGAAAGCCGGTTGAAACATGTGTTTCTGAGCAAATTGTTGATGTTTTCAAGCATGCTTTGTGGTTATGAACCTTCGTTGAGCTCATGTGGTTTATGCTGTTGTTGTGAGCTGATGTTATGCATGATGGAAGTGTAATGGGTATGATATGTTAATGTTATGATGTTGCGAGTGGATGTTGGTTGATGTAAGCATGATCGGATATGTTGTTGATATGCTTGATGTTGTGATATCCATGCTTTTGTTGACTGATATGTCATGTAAAAGGGGGAGGATTTGGGATACCCATTGCCTTATTAATATAGCTATTGTGTTATGTTGGAGTTGGAGTTTGAATCCTTGCTTAAGCTGGTCTAATTGTTTTGTTTGTTTGTTGTGATTGCTTGTTGTTAATAGTATGGTGAAATCGGTGAAAGAATGGCAGTTGGGTGAGATGGTTGCTGCCTTGGGGCAGGTTGTTAAGGTGTGGAACTCACCTTTTAATGGAGGTGTTTCATCTCAGTTTTCTGTGCCTGTAGTTGAGGTGGTAAGGCAGGAGGAAGAGGTTGGTTCTGTGATGAAGAGTTCATCACCTGTTGTTCAGGAGGTGTTGGGAACATCTCAGGCTGTGGGATGTGTGGGTTTGTCGAGGCAGCGTTTGCATGATTTGGGTGTTGTGGAGTATCATGGTTTGACACCTGAGACGTTTGAGGCCTGGTTGGCCAGTGTGGTTCTGATTTTGGATCAGGAAGGTTGTGATTATGCATGTAAGCTGGGAAGTGTTGTCACATTGATGTTGGAGGACGCTTGTGCCTGGTGGACATCTGTGGCGGTGTCATCGCACATCCATGATATTGATTGGGATTTCTTTGTGTCTGCCTTTTATGAGAGGTATCTTGGAGAGAAATTCCCAAGGGTTAAGCAATGTGAAGGTAGTGCAAATCTGGGGCGAGAGTTGCTTGATCAAGGAGTGGAAGCTCAGCTACCGGTATGTAACCGTTGTGGAAGGCGCCATGTTGGAGGTTGTTGGGGCGCAGGTGCTTGTTGGAACTGTGGTTCTAAAGAGCATGTGAAGCGAGATTGTCCTGAAATAGTGAAATCAGCTTCAGTGGTAGCAAAAGGGTCTCTGAAGGGTCGGGGGCAAGGCCGAGACAAGGTTCAAAGGTGGCAGGAAGAGCAGAAAGTTGTGAAGAAATTGGGGAATGAAATCTGTTGGAAATGTGGGTCTGCTGGACACATGAGACGTGATTGTTTGAAGTTGGCTCGGAACAGCCAAGGTTCTTTACCGCAAGGAGATGGTGGTGATCTCAGGGTGTTAGTTGATGCTGCAGCGGTGCGGCTGGAGAATGATGGTTCTGCAAGGAAGAGAGCTCGTCTGTTGAAGCTTCAGGGCAGTGAGGTGTTTTCAGGTAACCTTGTTTTAGTAACCTAGTTTGGTTTTGGTTTGGGTTTCCTTGTGTTGTGAGTTTGGTCTTGTTGCTAGCATGTTGGGGTAGTAGATGTTGTTGCTGTTTTGAAACATCTTAAACGTGAAGGAGGTTTTAGTGGGTATCTTGTGGTTAATGGTTGCTAGAATGATGGAGTTAGACAAGTTGAAAGTGAAATAGGAGGTTGTTCTTAGACGGACTCTGAGGATGTTACTGGTGGGTGTGAACTGACATACATGCACAGTTAAAATCATTTGTTATATGTTATATTATATATGTACTGGTCCATGCATACATGTGGCATGACATTAGAGGTTTTGCATACATGTACATCAGGCATTGATAGGGAATGTTGGTGACCATGCATACGAACGTTCACACTTGCTAATAACTAATCAAGTCTGTTAGTGTTGTGGTTGGGTTAGGTTGGTGATGGGTTTTTAGAAGTTGTTTTGGTGCTGAGTGTAAGTTAGAGGTAGTGGGGAGTAATAAGCAAGTTGTTAGTAATAGTGAGTGCGGTATAGTATGTTGGTAGAAGGAAGGTGTTTGATGCTTAACGAGTTTAGTGGTGTGGTGGTAAGAAGTTTGCCGATGGAAGTTAGAATCGGTCAAGTGGTTATGAGTAGCTTGTGGAAGAGGTGGTTCCATGGAAGCTAGATGAGTTGCAGGTTAGTGGATGTGTTCTCGGAGTGCCGAGGTATCTTGGCATTGATGTGGTAGTAGAAAGGTTGTTTATTTGGGTGTTGGTTCGTAGCAACCTTCGAGGAGTTGAGATGGTGATATGCATGTTTAAGTTGGGCGGTGTTCTTGTAAGGCAAGTTTTGTGGTCAAAGCTTGAAGTGGAAAGGTAATGAAAGATCGAAGGTCATTGTTGGTTGGACGGATTCTTGTGAGAAGTGGTTGGCTGGTTGTGAGTAAGTGAATTCTTTTTGGAGATCAGCTGGTGGTGTGTGGAACGGCTAGCGGAGTCAAGGTCGGGGTTTTGTGATGTGATTTTTGGATTTTGGGTGAGTAGTCCTGGTGAGTTGTTATGGTAATGATAGCGGCGGATGTGATGGAATGCCATCATTCGTTGAGAAGTTTGGGTAAGCAGTTGATGCTTGGGAATGCTTGCTTGTTGTGGAAATCTCTGGAAAAGGTTGAGTAGTTTTGCAAAGGTTTTTAGAAGCAGTGAAGGTTGTGGGTTACATAGTGGCTGAACTGATTGGTTGGAGTCACTATGTGAACAAGTTTCGGGAACAGTGTGTGGTGGTGTTGAGTTTGGGTGGAGTTTTGTGAAGAGGGTGTCCAGTGGTGGTTAAATCCCCTGTGTTGCTTTGCGGTTTGCTTTGAGAAGTGTGGTTGTACTCTTCTCGCCAGTTGAAATTTCGAGGACGAAATTTCCTAAGAGGGGGAGAGTTGTAACACCCCGGTTTTGGGCTTAGAAGTTTTGGGCGTTGACCGGTTCGGTCAAAGTGTTGTTCGAATATAAAAGGTGATTTTTAGGAAAGCCTAGTTCGAGTTGCATTAAAAATATGGGAAAATGTCCTAAAATCTTCTTTTAATATATATAAGTGAACTGTGAAATCAATTTTGCAAAACGAGGTTTGGAAGGGTGACATTTTGGGTTAGTGACCAAAATGTAATTTTTGAAAACTGCGTGACTGTTTTAAAAAGGATTGAAACTTTGAATCTTTAAGGAGCTATTTACCCAATGGGAGTTTCTCCAGATTTTCTAAATATATTAAATGATTAATTAAAAGGTTTTTAAATATAAACAAAGTGGAGGGAAGATATTTTAGTTTTAACTAACTTTTCTCTCAACTATTTTCTCTCATTTTCTCTCAAGCCAAACATCTTTCTCCAGAGCTTTTCTCTTTGATTTTGTCACCTAAATTCATCTTTTCAATTACCTATTGATTGCTAATCATCTCTACAACAAAACCTCACCATTTGCTAAGTGGATTTTCATGAAAACTTGATTCTAAAAGGGAGAAACTCAAGTTTGGAGGTAAGAACGTCCTTCTCCTCTAAACTCTCAGTTCTTTACTGAAATTCCCAAGTTCTCAATCCTTGATTTATGATTTATTAAAGGTTTTACAATTGGAATCTTGATTTTGGCTTTAAAATGCAAGATTTGCTTGATTTTGGTGAAATTTTCGTATGATCTGTTTGGGCAGTGTGTTGAGGTGTTAAATTGATGTTAATTGAATGTTAAATTGATGAATAATTGAGGTTTAATCAATGCAATCCCGAATAGGTTGAATTTCCTAAGTTTTGCTTGAGTTTTTGGTTGTTTTTGGAGTGATCTTGGTGATCTGTTATAGCTGGAGGTTTAAGGACGTGGTTAGATCCTTTTTGAATGTTAATTGATGTTTAAAAATGGTTTGAAGTGATAGATCTTGGCTGGGTTAAGTTTTGGAAGTGTTTGGAGGTGATTTCGGTTGTGTTTGGTAGCCGAAATGATGGATTTGCAATGAGCAGCGAGTTGAGTTGTGTTGCTGGTGTTTTTAGTGCATTATGATGCATTAATCCTCTGATGTTGTGTGCTTGAAACAGGGGAAGTTGATCCGTGAGCATTAGAGGTGTTGTGGAAGGTTTCGGATGCTTGGAAGGCTTGTTGGCTAGCCTTGTTTTGTGTATCGGTGAGTGAAGTTGGGTTTTCAGCTTTTAAACCAAGGTTTGAAGGTTTTGGGAGCTTAGTTTAAGTCTAAACAACTTTGCTAAGCTCAAGAGTAAGTAAATGGATTTTCGCTCTTGGTTGTGTTGTGAATTGGCTTTTTAAGCAATTGTGATTGATGGTTGCAATGCATATGATTTGCATGTTTTAAATTCTGTTTTGAAAGCATATTTTAGCATGGTTTAATGCTGGTTTTGAAAGCCATATGTGAAGGATGCTCGAGGTAATAGATCCTTGGTTTTGTACATTGAAATTGTGGAATTGATGCATAGTGTTGCATGTTGTTTAATGGCTTTGTGTGATGCTTTAAAACTGTGGAATATTGTTGTTAATAATGCATTTTGGTAAGTGATGGTTAAGGTTACAAAGGTGGTTGAAAGTCCTTGTGTAAGCCTTGTTTATTTAAGAACAACATGGTGTTTAAAAGTCCATGGTTGGTTCTTGGTTAAAGTTCATGGTGGTTATTGCATTTTGATTATGCTTGTGAATTAATGGATTAATGTGGTAAGATGGTTATATTGGCAAGTGATGTAAGTGGTTCTTGGTTTCTTTGATCGGATATAGTTAGCCGGCTATAGGATTGGGTGCACCGTGAATTAAGTCGCCTTGGATGTGGAGTGGTTAAGAGTGAACCGGTAAACTCCATCCAAGTTTCCTAACGAGATGGTTAAGGTCATAATGGTGGATGAGATCCCATTCGAGGACCTTGGTTAAGCAAAGGTAATAATGGTGGTTAAAATTCCATTTGAGGACCTTGTGCTTGTTAAGATCACAATGGTGGTGTAAAGTCCATGTGTGGATCTTGTATATGGTGTCCCGGATCTCGTTAGTGATGTTATACAACTACCAATCGGTGATGCAAAGGTTGTATGGTGTTTAAAAGTCCATACATGGGAACCTTGTGCATGTTAAGGTTGTATGGTGTTTAAAAGTCCATACATGGGAACCTTGTGAATGTTAAGGTTGTATGGTGGTTAAAAGTCCATACATGGGAACCTTGTGCATGTTAAGGTTGTATGGTGTTTAAAAGTCCATACATGGGAACCTTGTGAATGTTAA
The DNA here is from genome assembly GCA_030270665.1 of Hibiscus trionum. Taxonomy (NCBI): domain Eukaryota; kingdom Viridiplantae; phylum Streptophyta; class Magnoliopsida; order Malvales; family Malvaceae; genus Hibiscus; species Hibiscus trionum. The sequence goes on along the minus strand of BSYR01000010.1, from coordinate 9,151,538 downwards.
GGTTGTATGGTGGTTAAAAGTCCATACATGGGAACCTTGTGAATGGTAAGGTCAAATGGTGGTTAAAAGTCCATTTGGAGACCTTGGATTGGTTGTGTGTATGAAGCGTGGGGACAACGCTTGTGATCCGCGTATCCGATCGGGTGTTGAGTTGAAAAGTGGATTTGGTTATCACTTGGAGGCCAATATGATGTTCTTGAATATAATGAAGCATGAGATGCTTGAAATGATGCATGGTTGCATGAAAAGTGTAAAATGTATTATGAATGCATGTTGACTTGTTGGTTTGAACAAGTGTTGATTATCTATTGGGAATGGTGCATGTGTGCATGAAATCTCTTTTGTGCATTGAAGTCTTGTGGAGACTTGTTTTAAAAGGGCATGTGATGCAATTGTTAATGATGTGGTTCATATGTTGCATTTGTTTAATGCATGTGTTGGATTGTTTGAGTAAATGGTTTAAAAAGGGTTTCTTGCTTTGAAATGACATTCAAGTATGAGAATGGTAAGATGTAAAGTGGAAGTGTTTTCCAAGGTTTGAAATTAGCTTTGCATATGGTGTTTTTGCATGGAATGACTAATTTGATGGTTTTGCAAGTTTTTGTTTTGAAAAGGTTTACTTAGCTTCCTAAGCTAAGGGTTGGTTTTCATGTTTGTGCAAGGCATGATTTTAGAGCATTGATGGTGTTTTGGTTTTGAGCATTCCTCACTAAGCATTATGTGCTTACGCTCCTTTTTGTCCATCAATGCAGATAATTGAAGTTTGGACAGCGAGAAGCAAGGGATTCAAGGAGGACTCCATTAGAGATGTATGTCTCGGTTAATAGCTATAGTTAATAAAGGCAATGGGGGTAGAATCTCTTATGTTGTTGTTGAAGGAGATTGTGTATGTTGGACAAGTTTGGGTTATGGTTTTGAATCATGTGGATTAATGTTGCAACGTTTGAATCTCCCTATGCTTAAGTTGTATTGCTATGCTTCTTGTTTAAAAGCATGATTAAGCCTTGAATGAGTTTAATGTGTTGTTGCACCTAGGGGTGGTTATGTATCTGTTTTGATGCGTTTATGTTCCCTATATGTTGAATGACTTGCTGGTGTGATTTGGTGGCTTTTGGAGCATGTTTGGTGGGTCAAAAGTATGTTTAACCAACAAAGTTGCTGCAGTCTGGGCAACCTGTTTCGGAACAGGTGCTACCGTATCGGAACGGGTGCCTGAAATGGCCTGGGCGTTCCGAAACGGGTGGCACTGTTTCGGAACAGTTTGGCTACTGCCAAGCCTCGTTTCGGTACGCGTTGCGGAACGGCCCCACGTTTCGAAACAGGTTCTCCCTGTTCCGGAACACCTGACCGTTGGGGGCTGACATTGGCGGTTATGTGTTTTGAAATGTTTGCGTTTTGGTCCTGAATCTTGTTTTTGCAATTGGATGAGTTTGAGATGTCCGTTTGAGCTGAAATTTGGCAGTGAAGTATGAAACATGACTAATTTTATATTGGTAACTTTTAATTGGGTGAAGTCCCTGTAATTTTCAGAATTTACAGTTTGGTCCCTAAAGTTGTGTTTTGTACAATTAGATCCCTGAATGTTCTCTGATGGTTGTGATCTTTGAGTATGATGTTTGTGTGAACACATCTAAGGTTAATGAGCATCTAGACAAGATTAAAAAGGAAAAAAAGGGTCGTTAATCAAGGTTGACTTTCGGGTTGACTTTGGTTTTCCCCGTGTGATCTTCTTAATTTGGGTCGAACGTCTAGGCCGGGTTAAGGGGGTTACAGATTCTGAGGATGTTATTGGTGGGTGTGAACCGACATACATGCACAGTTAAAATCATTTGTTATATGCTATATTATGTATGTTGGTACATGCATACATGCGACATGACATTAGAAGTTTTGCATACATGTACACAGGCATTGATAGGGCATATAGGTGACCATGCATACGAACGTTCACACTTGCTAATAGCTAGTTGGGTCCGTTAGTGTTGTGATAGGGTTAGGTTGGATGATGGGTTTTAAAAGTTGTTTTGGTGCTAGGAGAATGTTAGAAGTAATGGAGGGTATTAAGCGAGCTGTCAGTAATAGTGAGTGCGATATAGCATGTTGGCAGAAGGAAAGTGTTTTGGCGCTTAAAGAGTTTAGCGGTGTGGTGGTGAGGAGATTACCAGTTGAAGTTAGAATCAGTCAAGGTGGTTGTGAATAGCTAGTAGAAGTAGTAGTTTCTTGGTGTTAAGTGATGTAGTAGGTTAGTGGATGTGTTTCCAGAATGCTGAGGTAACTTGGCATTGATGTTGTAATAGAAGGGTTGTTTTTGTTGGTGATGGTTCGTAGCAACCTTCGAAGAGTTGAGAAGAGGTTGTGTTAAGGGTTGTAGAAAATGTTTGGCCTGGGGTGAATAGAAGTTTCGTAATCTTAATATGTATGTATAGAATGGGCGGTGTCCTGGTAAGGCTAGTGTTGTAGTCAAAGCTTGAAGTGGAAAGGCAATGTAAGTTCAAGGGCCATTGTTGGTTGGACGGGTTCTTGTGAGAAGTGGTTGGCTAGTCGTGTATAAGTAAATCCCTTCTGAAGTCAGCTAGTGGTATGTGGAACGGCTGGCGGAGTCAAGGTTGGGGTTTTGTGACGTGAATTTCGGATGTTGGGTGAGTAGTCCTGGTGAGTCGTTATGGTAATGATAGTGGCGGATGTGAAGGAATGTCATCAATACGTTGAGAAGTTTGAGTAAGCAGTTGATGCTTAAGAATTTTTGCTTGTTGTGGTAATCTTTGGGAGAAGTTGAGTAGTTTTGCAAGGAGTTTTAGAAGCAGTGAAGGTTGTGTGTCACAGGGTGGCTGAAACTGGATGGGTTGGTGTCATCATGTGTGCGAGTTTTGGGAGTTATGAGTTAAGGTGATGTATGCTGTAAAAGTTTGGAGGTTCTTCGGGTTGTTGTTGGGGCTATGCGCAGTTCGGAAGTGTGAAAGGTTAATCTGTGGTTAACATCTGAGTGTTCTGGAAATTGTGAACAATATGTGGTGGTGTTGGGTTTGGTTATAGTGTAAGTTGATTTGTGGAGGAGTTGGTTTGGTGGAGTTTTGTGTGGAGAGTGTTCAGTGGTGGTTAAGTCTCCTGTGTTGCCTTGTGGGTTGCTTTGAGAAGTTTGGTTGTGCTCTTTTCGCCGGTTGAAATTTCGAGAACGAAATTTCCTAAGAGGGGGAGAGTTGTAACACCCCAATTTTGGGCTTAGAAGTTTTGGGTTTGAACCGGACCGGTCGGATTTTCGGTTCGAATATAAAAGGTGGTTTTAGGGAAAGCCTAGTTCGGGATGCATTAAAAATATGGAAAAATATCTAAAAATCCTCTTTTAATATATATAAGAGGGTGGTGAAATCAATTTTACAAAATGAGATTTGGAAATATGACATTTCGAGTTAGTGACTAAAATGTAATTTTTGAAAAGTTCGTGACTGTTTTAAAAGGATTGAAACTTTGAATCTTTAAGGAGCTAATTTACCCAAGGGAGGATTTCTCCAGATTTTTCTTGATTTTTAAAGACTCATTTAGTGTTTAATTAATAAAAAGAAAAGAAGGAAAAGTGATATTTTAGTTTCATAACTAACTTTTACCAAAATTTTCCTATTTTATTTTCTCTCAAAATTCCCTCAGCCAAACACATTTCCACAACAACTTTCCTTTTGATTTTCACACCTAAAGAAGAGTTTTCAATCCCCAAATGATTCCTAATCATTTCTACATCAAATCCTCACCATTTGCTTAATGAATTTTCAAGGATTTTGGCTCTAAACAAGGAGAAATCCACATTTAGAGGTATGACGTCCTTCTCCTCTAAATACTCAGTTCTTTACTGAAATTCCCAAGTTCTCAATCCTTAAATTGAGTTTTATTAAAGGTTTTAATGTTGTGATCTTGATTTTGGCTTGAAATTCAAGATTTGGATTTTATTTTGAAGAAATTCGTATTGGATGATTGGGCTCTGTTTTGAGATGTCTTTTTGATGTATTTTGGATGTCTAAATGATGTGTAATTGAGGTTTAATCAATGTAATTCCGAATAGGTTGATTTTCCTAAGTTTTTACTTGTGAAAATGGTGGTTTTTGGGGTGATTTTGGTGTTCTGTTAATGCTGGAGGTATAAGGACGAGTTTGGGATCAATTTTGATGTTAATTGATGTTTAAAAATGGTTAGAAGTGATGGATCTTGGCTGGGTTAAGTTTTGGAAGAGTTTGGAGGTGATTTCGGTTATGTTTTGTTAGCCAAAATGTTGGATTTATGTAGAGCAGTGAGTTGAGTTGTATTACTGGTATTTTTAATGCATGATGATGCATTAATCCTCTGTTGTTATGTGTTTAAAACAGGGGAGAATGATCCGGAAGCAATAGAGGTGGCGTTGGAGGTTTCGGATGCTTGGAAGGCTTGTCGGCTAGCTTAGTTTTGTGTATCGGTAAGTGAAGTTGGGTTTTCAGGTTTGAAACCAATGTTTGAAGGTTATGGGAGTTTAGTTTAAGTCTAAGAAACTTAACTAAGCTCAAGAGTAAGTTTTCAAAAAAAAAACTCTTTCTCTTGAATGAACCATGAGATGGTTGGATGCATACATTTAATTTGCAAGTTTAAATTCTGTTTTGAAAGCATGTTTTAGCATGGTTTAATGCTGGTTTTGAAAGTCATGTGTTGAAGGATGCTCAAGGTAAGAGATCCTTGGTTTTGTACTTTGGAATTGTGGAATTGATGCATAGTGTTGCATGTTGTTTAATGGCTTTGTTTAATGCTTTAAAACAGTGAATTGATGATGGTAATTGATGGTATTCGCAAGTGATGTAAGTGGTTGTTGGTTACTTTAATCGGATATAGTTAGCCGGCTATAGGATTGGGTGCACCGTGAACTGAGTCACCTTGGATGTCGAGGGGTTGTAATGGTACCGTAAACTCCATCCAAGTATCCTAGCGATTGAGAGAGTTAGTGTCACCACGATGGAGGATTGCTCTCGTGGGTGGGCTTTGTTAAGTGCCACCACGATGGAGGATGGCTCTCGTGGGTGGGCTTTGTTAAGTGCCACCACGATGGAGGATGGCTCTCGTAGGTGAACCTTGTTAAATGTCACCACGATGGAGGATGGCTCTCGTGGGTGGACTTTGTTAAGCTTCACAACGGTGGAGGGTTGCTCCCGTGGGTGAGCTTGGTTAAGGTGATTACAATGGTTGTGGTAGCTTCCATGTGTAAGCCTTGTGATGTGTCCCGGCTCTCGCTAGTGAGTTATACAACTTCCGATGAGTGATGTTGAGGGGTTGTGATTGTACCGTTAAACTCCATCACTGGTGTTGAGGGGTTGTGATTGTACCGGTAAACTCCACCTTGTGTTGTTCGGTTGTGTGTATGAAGCGTGTGGGACAACGCTTGTAATCCGCGTATCCGATTGTGTCTTGTGTTGTGATGGTTGAGATTTATCACTTGGAAGCCAATATAATGTTCTTGAATGTAATGAAGCATGAGATGCTTGAAATGATGCAAGGTTGCATGAGAAGTGTGTAATGTTCTAAGAATGCATGTATTACTTGTTAAGCTTGAACAAGTGTTTATCTTCTATTGAGAATGGTGCATATGTGCATAGAATCTCTTTAGTGCATTGAAGTCTTGTGAGGACTTGTTTTAAAAGGCATGTAGTGCAATGTTGTTTTTGGTAGTTCATGTGTTTTGCATTTGTTGAATGCACGTGATAGTTAGAAGGAACCAATGGCTTTCGAAAGGTTTTACTTTGGAATGGCCATCAAGCATATGGAAAGTATGTTGTGAAGTGTGAGTGTTTTCCAAGGAATTTGAGTTTAACCTTGCATGTGGTGTTTATGCTTGGAAAGGTTTAAATAATGGTTTTTGCAAGAATGTGTTTTGGGGTAAATTGTTTAGCTTTTCTAAGCTAAAGGTTGGTTTTCATGTTGAGTAAGGCATGGTTTAAAGCATGTTGTTTCAAAAGAGGTTTTTCAACCAATGCTTTGGTTTATTGATTTACATCTACTTTTAGAGAGGGTTTTATGATTCTCTACATTGATGGTGTTTTGGTTTTGAGCATTCCTCACTAAGAATTATGTGCTTACGCTCCTTTTTGTCCATCAATGCAGATAATTGAAGTTGGGACATCAAGAAGCAAGGTATTCAAGGAGAGCTCCACTTGAGAAGTATGTCCCGGTTAATAGCTATAGATAATAAAGGCAATGGGGGGAGAGTCTTTTATATTGATGTGTAATGTGATTGTGTATGTTGGACAAGTTTGGTTTATGATTTGAACTATGTGGTTTAACGCTTGCAACGTTTGAATCTTCTCCTTCATAAGTTGTTATGATATGCTTCTTGTTTTAAAAGCATGATTAAGTGTTCGATGTGTTGAAAGAGTTGGTGCACCTAGGGGTTGTTTTGTATCTAGATTTTAATGCAATTTGGTAGTTATGATGCTTGGCATGTTTTTGATTTGTTGAGGATTGATTTAGAGTATGTTTGATGGTGATTAGATGTGTTAAAACAGGATTATCTGTTGTTTCTGGGCAGGGTGTTTCGAAACACCCTTGCCTGTTTCGAAACAGGGGCATGTTTTGGCCTGGGCGTTTCGAAACGGGTAGAGGTGTTTCGAAACACTTTGGCTACTGCCAAGCCGTGTTTCTGAACGGTCTATACCCGTTTCGAAACACTTGACCGTTGGGCACTGATTTGAATGGTTTTGAGGTTTGCAAGCTTTACATTTTAGTCCTGATTTTTGTATGTGCAATTGATTGAGTTTCAGATGTCCGTTTGAGACGAAATTTGGCAGAGAGGCATGAAACATGACTAATTTCATAATGATAACTTAAAAATTTGTAAAGTCCTCTTAATTTCCAGAATTTACAAATTGGTCCCTAAATTCGTATGTTTTGCAATTGAGTCCCTTATAGTTTTCCGATTGCTGTGATTTTTGAGTATGCTTATCTCAAGAGTATGCCTAGGTTTAATGTGCATCTAGACAAGTTTAAAAAGAAAAAAAGGGTCGTTAATCAAGGTTGACTTTCGGGTTGACTTTGGTTTTCCCCGTGTAATCTTCGTAGTTCGGGTCAACCGTCTAGGCCGGGCTAAGGGTGTTACATTTGGCGGTATCAGAGCTGAGTTGCGAGTGCTTGGGGAAATGGTAAATTGTTGTAATAAGTGTTTGATGTTTATTCTGATGTGTGGTTGAAAGTCGGTTGAAATGTGTGTCTTTGAGCGAATTGTTGATGTTTTTATCATGCTTTTTGGTTATGAATATTTATTGAGCTAATGTGAAATTGTACTGATGATATGATGGTGTTGTGAGTTGATTCTATGAAAGATGAAAGTGTGATGGGTATGATATGTTGATGTTATGCTGCTGCGAGTGAATGTTGTTTGACGAGAGCATGATCGAAGTATGTTGATTGATATGCTCGATGTTGTGATAACCATGTTTTTATTGATTGTTATGTCGTGTAAAAGTGGAGAATTTGGGATAGCCATTGCCTTATTATTATAGCTATTGTGTTATGTTAGAGTGGGAGTCTTGAATCCTTGCTAGAAGCTGGCCTGATCGTTTTGTTTGTTTTGTTATGATTGCTTGTTGTTAATAGCATGGTGGAATCGATGAGAGAATGGCAGTTGGGTGAGATGGTTGCTGCCTTAGAGCAGGTTGTTAAGGCGTGGAATTCACCTTTTAGTGGAGGTGTTTCGTCTCAGTCTTCAATGTCTGGAGTTGAGGTAGTGAGGCAGGAGGAGGAAGCTGGTTCTGTGATGAAGGGTTCATCACCTATAGTTCAAGAGGTGTCGGGAACATCTCAGGCTATGGTGAAAGTGAGGCTTGTAGACGTGCTGACTATGGGACATGCGAGTTTGTCGAAACAACGTTTGTATGATTTGGGAGCTGTGGAGTATTGTGGTTCGACACCTGAGGCGTTTGAGGCTTGGTTAGCCAGTGTAATTCTGATTTTGGATCAGGAAAGGTGTGATTACGCCTGTAAGCTGGGAAGTGTTGTCTCATTAATGTTAGAGGACGCCTGTGTCTGGTGGACATCTGTGGCGGTGGCAACGCATATCCACGATATAGATTGGGACTTCTTTGTGTCTGCCTTTTATGAAAGGTACCTTGGAGGGAAATTCCCAAGGGTTAAGCAACGTGGGGGTGTGGCTTCAGATTATGAAGGTGAGAAAAGTTTAAACAAGAGGGTTGTGGACACCGACCTCGGGAGCGGTCAGCGTAAGAGGCTACGTGATAGAAGGTTTCGCTTGAATCGATGTTTGGGTGGTGGTGCAGATGTAGGTCAAGTGCAATATGACCAAGGAGTAGTAGCTCAATTGCCGAAGTGTGACCGTTGTGGAAGGTGTCATGTTGGAGGTTGTTGGGGCGCGGGAGTTTGTTGGAACTGTGGTTCTAAGGAGCACGTGAAGCGAAATTGTCCTCAAGTGGTGAGATCAGCTTCAGTGGTAGCAAAAGGGTCTCAGAAGGGTCGTGGGCGCGGCCAAGACAAAGTTCGAAGGTGGCAGGAAGGGCAGAAAGGTGTGAGGAGCTTGGGGAATGAATCTTGTTGGAATTGTGGGTCTACTGGGCATTTGAGACGAAATTGTTTGAAGTTGGCTCGGGGTAGCCAGGGTTCTTTACCACAGGGAGATGGTGATGACCTTAATGTGTTGGTTGATGCTGCAGCGGTGCGGCTGGAGAATGATGGTTCTGTGAGGAAGAGAGCTCGTCTATTGAAGCTCCGGGGCAGTGAGGTGTTTACAGGTAACCTTGTTAAGTAATCTTTGCCCTAGTTATCTTAGTTTGGTTTCAGTTTAGTTTTCCCTTACGTAGTGGGTATGGTCTCATAGCTAGCATGTTTGGGGTAGTAGTTGGTGTTGTTTTGAAAACAACTTTAGTGTGAAGAGGGCATTAGTGGGTAGTTTATGGTTAATGGGTTGTTAGAATGGTAGGGTTGGACAGGTTGGAAGTGAGATAGGAGGTTGTTTTTAGGCGGATTCTGAGGATGTTATTGGTGGGTGTGAACCGACATACATGCACAGTTAAAATCATTTGTTATATGCTATATTATGTATGTTGGTACATGCATACATGCGACATGACATTAGAAGTTTAGCATACGTGTACACAGGCATTGATAGGGCATATAGGTGACCATGCATACGAACGTTCACACTTGCTAATAGCTAGTTGGGTCCGTTAGTGTTGTGATAGGGTTAGGTTGGATGATGGGTTTTAAAAGTTGTTTTGGTGCTAGGAGAATGTTAGAAGTAATTGAGGGTATTAAGCGAGCTGTCAGTAATAGTGAGTGCGATATAGCATGTTGGCAGAAGGAAAGTGTTTTGGCGCTTAAAGAGTTTAGCGGTGTGGTGGTGAGGAGATTACCGGTTGAAGTTAGAATCAGTCAAGGTGGTTGTGAATAGCTAGTAGAAGTAGTAGTTTCTTGGTGTTAAGTGATGTAGTAGGTTAGTGGATGTGTTTCCAGAATGCTGAGGTAACTTGGCATTGATGTTGTAATAGAAGGGTTGTTTTTGTAGGTGATGGTTCGTAGCAACCTTCGAAGAGTTGAGAAGATGTTGTGTTAAGGGTTGTAGAAAAGGTTTGGCCTGGGGTGAATAGAAGTTTCGTAATCTTAATATATATGTATAGAATGGGCGGTGTCCTGGTAAGGCTAGTGTTGTAGTCAAAGCTTGAAGTGGAAAGGCAATGTAAGTTCAAGGGCCATTGTTGGTTGGACGGGTTCTTGTGAGAAGTGGTTGGCTAGTCGTGTATAAGTAAATCCCTTCTGAAGTTAGCTAGTGGTATGTGGAATGACTGGCGGAGTCAAGGTTGGGGTTTTGTGACGTGAATTTCGGATGTTGGGTGAGTAGTCCTGGTGAGTCGTTATGGTAATGATAGTGGCGGATGTGAAGGAATGTCATCAATACGTTGAGAAGTTTGAGTAAGCAGTTGATGCTTAAGAATTTTTGTTTGTTGTGGTAATCTTTGGAAGAAGTTGAGTAGTTTTGCAAGGAGTTTTAGAACCAGTGAAGGTTGTGGGTCACAGGGTGGCTCAAACCAACATCTCACCTACTGTTTTTCATGCATTAAAACTCAACATTCACATCTCATGTCAAAATCATAACATTTGCTATGCTTTAACATAAAAGCTCAAATCTCAACTATGCAACATGTTACTTTATGAAATCATTTCAAGCATCATCTCATGCTATAATTCATGCATAAAAACAGTAGGAATATATCAAACTAAAACCACGAGCATGTAAAAGCATTTAAGGGGAAATCACCATATTCTAGAGAGCAATCTAGCCAATACTTACTTCCGGACTTAGGAAGGTGTTTCAAACCTTTTCTAAATCCCCAAACCTTGATTCTTTGTCCCTCAAGGACTTCTAAAACCATACGCACTCACCGATTACGTTTCGCTTGCTCGCCGAAACGCTATCTAAGCTTCCGGATCAACTCCAAAGGTGTCCGAAGAGGTCTCCCCTATTTTAAACACATAAGAGCAGAGGATTAATGCATCATCATGCATTGAAATCATCAGCCACACACCTAAACTCGCTGCTCTACACAAAAACCACATTTTGACTACCAAACACTACCGAAATCACCTCCAAACTCTTCCAAAACCAAACCCAGTCAAGATCCATCACTTCTAATCATTTCTAAACATCATTTAACATAAAAAACTAACACAACCACGTCCTTATACCTCCAGCTATAGCAGAACACCAAAATCACCCAAAAACCATCATTTTAACAAGCAAAACTTAGGAAAAACAAACCTATTCGGGATTGGATTGATAAAACCTCATTTATAACATCATTGAACATCCAAAATACATTAGAAAACCATCTTAAAACAGAGCCTAATCAATCACCACGAAAATCTTCAAGATCTCTTCCAAAATCTTGAGTTTTAAGCCAATTTCTTGTTTCTAACATTAAAACCACTTAAAAATCATTAATAAAGGATTTATAACTTGGGAATTTCAGTACAGAACTGATCATTAGAGGAGAAGGACAAAGCTTACCTCTAATGGATGATTTCTCCTTGATTTGGGCAAGTTTTCTTGAAAATTCAATGTAGAAATCAAGTGGATTTGATGAGGAATTGATTAGGAATCAAAGAGTGATTGAAATCTGATCAAATGAAGTAGGAATCAAAGTGTATTTTCTGGGGAAAAAGTGTTTGGTTGAAAGTATTTTGAGAGAAAATAAAATGAGGGAAAATTTGTGAAAAGTAGTTATGAAAAGTCAAAGGTGGTTTTCTATTTTAATCACCTTTATTTTATTTAATTAAAACATTAATTAAATAACCCAAATTTAGGAAAAATCTGATGAAAACATTTTGGTAAAATTAGCTCCTTAAAGATTCAAAGTTTCAATCCTTTACCAAACAGTCACTACTAAACTTTGCAAAAACTGTGATTTGGTCACTACACCGAAATGTAGTATTTCCAAACCTTGTTTTGTAAAATTGATTTCACCATTTTCTTTTATATATTAAATGAGGATTTTTAGGTATTTTTCAATATTTTTAAACATCCCGAACTAGGTGTTCCCTAAAACTACCTTTTAGATTTGAACCGTTTCCAACACCGATCTGGTTCAGACTCTAAGCATCTAGGCCCAATTTGGGGGTGTTACAGTGTTATCCAAGTGCTTGAGGATATGTTGAGGTGCTTTGTTATTGAGTTTCAAGGCTCTTGGGAGAAGCACTTGCCTTTGGTGGAGTTTTCTTATAATAATAGTTACCAGGAAAGTATTCAAATGGCACTTTATGAGGCTTTATACGGGAGGAAGTGCAGAACTCCTCTTTGTTGGGCTGATACGGGACAAAAGTTGGTCTCGGTGCCAGCTTTGTTGAAAGGAACCACTGAGAAGGTGAAGCTCATCTGTGAGCGTTTGAAGGCAGCATCAGACCGACAAAAGTCTTATGTGGATTTGAAGCGTAAGGAGATAGAGTTTGAAGTGGGCGAGCATGTGTTTTTGAAATCCTTGGAAGAAGGTGATGAGATTTGGCCGGAAGGGTAAATTGAGTCCAAGGTTCATTGGACTTTACGAGGTGATAGAACGTGTGGGTCCTGTTGCCTACAAGCTGAGACTACCTCAAGAGTTAGAAAAGATACATAATGTGTTTCATGTATCCATGCTTCGGAGGTATAGATCGGATTCGTCGCATGTTATGCCTGTGGAAGAGGTTGAGCTGAACCCAGACATGACGTATGATGAGGAACCCGTTGAGATTCTGGATTCAGATAGTAAGGTTCTTCGGGGTAAGACCATTGAGCTGGTCCAAGTCTTGTGGATACATCGTGGCATTGAGGAAGCCACGTGAGAAAGGAAGGATGACATGAAGAAGCAATTTCCTTACCTTTTTCCCCGAGGTAAATTTTGAGGACGAAATTTCTTAAATGGGGGAGAGTTGTAACGCCCTGGTTTTGGGCCTAGATGTTTTAAAGGTTGAATCGGGCCGGTCGAGAACGATTCGAATCCTTTAAGGGTGATTTAGGGAACACCTAGTTCGTGATGCTTTAAAAATATGGAAAAATATCTAAAAATCCTCATTTTTTATATAAATGGTTATGGTGAAAACAATTTTACAAAATGTGATTTGGAAATACTACATTTCGGTGTAGTGACCAAATTGTAGTTTTTGCAAAAGTTGACTAGTAACTGTTTTGCAAAGGATTGAAACTTTGAATCTTTAAGGAGCTAATTTTACCAAATTGTTTTTATCAGCCAAACATAATTCCCTCACCAATTATCTATGATTTTCATCTCTTTTGCTGAGATTTTATTCTTATAAGGATTTCTAATATTTATCTCATCAAATCCTTTTGTTTTTACTTTGGATTTTCAAGAAATCTTGCCCAAATTGAGGAGAAATCAGACATTAGAGGTAAGCTTCGTCCTTCTCCTCTAATGATCAATTCTTTACTGAAATTCCCAAGTTATCAATCGTTTGTTAATGATTTTTGAGTTGTTTCAATGTTAGAAGCATGAAATTGTTGTAAAACTCAAGATTCTTGGTGAGATCTTGATGATTTTCGTAACTCTTTGTTAAGCTCTGTTTTGAGGTTGATTTCTAATGTATTTTGGATGGTAATTGATGTTAAGAATGAGGTTTTAACCAATTATTCCTGAATAGGTTTGGATTCCTATGTTTTAGATGCTAAATTTGCGGTTTTTGGAGTGTTCTTGGTGTTCTGTTGTTGCTGGAGATATAAGGACGTGTTTATGGTGATTTTTGGTGTTGATTGAGGTTTAGAAGTGATTAGAATTAATAGATCTTGACTGGGCTTTGATTTGGGAAAGTTTGGAGGTGATTTCAGTTATTTTGGGTAACCGAAATGGTGCTTTTGAGTAGTGCACCGAGTTTGAATGAGTGGCTGGTGATTTCAATGCATGATGATGCATTAATCCTCTGCTTTTATGTGTAATAAACAGGGGAGACATCTTTGGACGCTTTTGGTGTTGACCCGGAGGTGCCGGAAGCCTAGATATCGTTTCGGCAAGCAAGCAAAATGTAATCGATGAGTGTGAATGGTTTTAGAAGTCTTTGAGGGACAAAGAAACAAGGTTTGGGGATTTAGGATTGGTTTGAAACACCAACCTATGTCCGGAAGTAAGTATGGCTAGATTTTCTCTCCATATGTGGTTGATGCCCCTAAATGCTTTTAACATGCTCTTGATTTGTGTTAGACAAAATCCTACTATTTTATGCATGATTTATAACATGGAAAAATGTTATGTGTTGATCCCATGTGATAGCATGTTTATGAAAAGAGTTTCAAGCTTTTGATTAGATGAAATGCATGGATTGTGGTTTGAATTGGGATGAGAATGATTTGAGAAATGTTGCATTAAAACAGTAGGTGAGATGACTTTTTTGATATAATATGTTGGAATAAATGATGAGATAATTATCGGATATAATTGGTCGACCAATATGATGAAAGTGCACTATAAACTAAAAATTCGTATGTGCTCTTTGGAGTCGGGCAATGGGGGTAGTGCCATCCCGTTCCAAAGTGAGAATCCGATGATGAGAGATACCATCGGGGTAGGACTTGGTGAAACACCCAAGCTTCGTGGCGAAGAGAGATACCACCATGAGAGTCTGATGATGTGAGATTCCTCCGGGGTAGGACTTGGCTTAATGCCAAGCTAATCCGTATGTCCGAGTAAAGATGTAATATGAAATGCCAATATATGAGATTGTATTTGAGTCACATGTACCAAATGTTGAGATGGTTTATGCTTTGAGAAATGCATATGAGATTTGTGGTTTATGAAATGCTTTTGTTTTCATTAAGCATGTGTATGACTTTGCCATGAGATTTGCATTGGTTGAATGCATGAGCTTGATTGAAGGTACATGTGATTTTCAAATGGAGAATTGCTTTGAAATGGTTTTCAAGCATGAGATAGAAAGAGCATGTTGTAGAAAACGGTTTTTGAGAGAGTTTTAAAGTTTTATTGTTGTGTTGGTTTTCTTAGAGCTTGCCTCACTAAGAAAATGTGCTTACGCTCTCTTTCACCAACAATGCAGATAATTGAGACGTTTTTGGGCAGCAAGGAGGCTAAGGATATCCAAGGAAGTGAGAAGCTCCTGTATGGTGATGTTTTCGTATGCTTTAGTAATGATATTTGGCAATGGGGACCTATGGTTGATTGTGGGAGATGTATTTGAACTCCCTGTGGTTGTTGCAAGTTTGCTATGGTGTTTGTGGATTGTAAATGACCTTTATTGTTTGCTCTTGTGGTTTATGGCTTTCATATGGTTTTTATGATTAGGGAGCATGCCTATAGATTCAATGATTGCATGATTGATGCCATGTTTTAGTTTATGCTTCACCATGATGATCTTGATGCTTAAACATGTTGCTAGTATGTTGCGGTATGTGTTGGGACATGTTTGGATGTGATTGAGTGTGTAAAACCAGCTAAATCTGCAGTTGCAGGGCTGGGCATATCGAAACGCCCTTATCTGTTTCGAAACAGGGGCATGAAATGGCCATACTGTTTCGGAACGAGTAAGAGTGTTCTGGAATGTTTTGGTTACTGGAGAGCCATGTTTCGATACGGGTCTCAGAACGCACCCGAGTACCGATACGGTCAAATCTGTTCTGATACGGCCGTTTCGATACAAGGGTCAACATTTCAAAACACCCGACCGTTGGTCTGCATTTTGAACTGTTTCAAGTTCTTGTTTCTTACATTTTGGTCCTTGATGATTATGGATGCAATTGGTTGAGTTTGGAAGGTCTGATTAAGTTGATATTTGACAGAGATGCATGAAATATGACTAATTGAATATTGGTCAACTTAAAATCTGCAAGGTCCTCGTGTTTTGCAAAATTTACATGTAACCCCCTTAACCCGGCCTAGACGGTTGACCCGAATTAAGAAAGTCACACGGGGAAAACCAAAGTCAACCTTGATTAACGACCCTTTTTTTTTCTTTTAATCTTGTCTAGATGCACTTTAGACCTAATTGTGATCACACAACCATCATACCAAAAGATCACAAACATCAGAGATCAAACAGGGACCCAATTGAACAAATTACAACTTTAGGGACCAAATTGTAAATTCTGATAATTATAAGGACTTAATCCAAATTAAAGTTACCAACCTGAACTTAATCATATTTCATGCTTCTCTGTGAAATTTCAGCTCAAAAGGACTTCCCATAATCATACAATTGCACAAACAAGTTTCAGGACCAAAACGCAAACATTCCAAAACATATAACTGCCAATGTCAGCCCCCAACGGTCACCCGTTCCGAAACAGGCATAGCCCGTTTCGAAACTCGGGGCCGTTCCGCAACGCGTACCGAAACGGGGGTCTGGCAGTGGCCTTTCCGTTTCGGAACGGCCCCTCCCGTTTCGGACGCCTGGGCACAATTAAGGCACCCGTTCCGAAACGGTAGGTGCTGTTCCGAAACACCTTGCACAGATTGCCTAAAAATGCATACTTAAACATGCAATTGACCAACCAATCATGCTCCAAATGCCACCAAACTTTGCCAACATGCAATTCAACATATATGAGACATACTTGCATCAACAATTCATCAAAACATCCACATATAAGAAAAGCCCCAAATCTATAGGCATGCTTCCTACACAAGTAAACCATTCAAGCATAAACTTCCAATTCAAGCATATAAAGGCCAACCACAATAACCAGCATTCTCAACAACATTCAACATACTTAGGGAGTTCAAAACATCTCCCAAAACATATACATTGGTCCCCCATTGCCAAATTACCAAAAGCTAAAATGTACTTAGAAAACCTTCCATACTTAGAGCTTTGTTTCCACTTGGATGCTTGCCCTCCTTGCTGCCCTCAAGTACTCTAATGCTCTGCATTATTGAATTAAGAAAACAAAGAGAGCGTAAGCAAAAGCTTAGTGAGGAATGCTCGTAAAACCATTCAATAATGCATTAACAAAACATTTATAAATCATGCTTCAAATCATCATTTACACATGCTCAAAAGCATACTTAAAACAAGCATCTCATGCTTCATTTCATTACATGTCATATTGGCCTCAAGTGATAAATTCCATTTCTTTAAAAACAAGTTCATCAACTTTCACCCCAAGGACTTTTAAACACCTTGGCCCCAAGGACTTTTAAACACCTTGGCCTATGGACTTTTAAACACCATAGAATGTATCACATCAAGGACTTTTAAACACCTTGATCCCAAGGACTTTTAAACACCTTGGCCATGGACTTTTAAACACCATGAATTGAATCACCTCAAGGACTTTTAAACACCTTGGCCTATGGACTTTTAAACACCATAGAATGGACCACACAAGGACTTTTAAACACCTTTGTGTCCGTAGCAAGAATCATCCAAGGACTTTTAACCACCTTGATGTTCTTAAGTAAACAAGGCTCACTCAAGGACTTTTAACCACCTTAGTGACCTTAACCTTTTCAAAACATCACTTGCCAATATACATCATTTTCATCAATTAATCCATTGTTTTAAAGCATTAAACCAAGCCATATTCATCATGCATTTAAAAGCATCAAACCACATTTAATCAATGTTCAAAAACAAGGAACTCTTACCTTGAGCTTCCTTTAACATATGGCTTATCAAAATAGCAAATACCATGCTAAATCATGCTTTCAAAACAGTAATCAAAACTTGCAAATAACCACATTGCATCACAACAAAATCATGGCCACCACTAGAGAGAATTTCCGAAAACTTACACTCGAGCTTAGCAAAGTTGTTTAGACTTAAACTAAGCTCCCAAGACATTGGTTTCAAAGCCGAAAACCCAATTTCACTCACCGATTCCACTTCGCCTCTTGCCGAAGCACCAATTCAAGCTTCCGGATCAACAACTCTTGGATCCAAAGATGCCTCCCCTGATTAAACACATTAAAGCAGAGATTTAATGCATCATCATGCATCAAAAGCTTCAATGAAAGCACTCAAACTCGCTGCTCTCATTCACACTCCAATTTCGGCCACCAAACACAACCGAAATGGCATCAAAACCACTTCTCAACAAAGCCCAGCCATAAACCAGCAAAACCTAACATCCATTAACACCATCTAACATCTAAAAACAACCTATAAACATCCTTATACCTCCAGCAACATCAGATCCACAAGATCACCACAAAACATCCAAGAATCACAAGCTAAACTTAGGAAACACAACCTATCCGGGATTGCATTAATCAAAACTCATTTCCTTATCAATTTAGAGTTCATTTAACATCAAAAACACACCTCAAATCACAGATTAATCATATCTAACGAAAATCATCAAAAATCACCAAATCTTGCATTATAAGCCAAGATCCATTTCACCACTTAAAATCCTTTAATAAAACTTCAATTAAGAGTTGAGAACTTGGGAATTTCAGTAAAGAACTGATAGTTTAGAGGAGAAGGACGTTCTTACCTCCAAACTTGTGTTTCTCCACTTTTTGGAATCAAAAACCTTGTTGAATCAACTAGCAAATGATGAGGTTTTGAAGATATGTTGATTAGGAATCAAAAGAATGTTGAAAGGAGGATTTTAGGTGAGAAAATCAGAAACAACTCTCTGGAAAACAAGTGTTTGGATTGAGAGAAAATGAGAGAAAGAAAATAGAGAAGTTAGTTAAGAAAATAGCCAAATGGCCTTTCCCTCCACTTTTGATATGTTTTAAAATCAGAATAAATCTCAAAATATCTTAGAAAAATCTGGAGAAACTACTTTTGGAATAATAGCTCCTTAAAGATTCAAAGTTTCAACTCTTTATAAAACAGTCACAAAACTTTCAAAAATTACATTTTGGTCACTAGCCAAAATGTCACTCTTCCAAAACCCATTTTTCAAAATTGATTTCACAGTTCACTTAATTATATTAAAAGATGATTTTAGAACATTTTTCCATATTTTTAATGCAACCCGAACTAGGCTTTCCTAATTTCACCTCTTTAGATTCGAACAGCACTTTGACCAAACCGGTCAACGCCCAAAACTTCTAAGCCCAAAACCGGGGCGTTACAACTCTCCCCCCCTTAAGAAATTTCGTCCTCGAAATTTACCTGAAGGAAAGAGATAAGGAAACTGCTTCAGCATGTCTTCCTTCCGCTCCCACGTGGCTTCCTCAACACCGCGATGCTTCCACAGCACCTTCACCAACTCAATGGTCTTGCCACGAAGAACCTTGCTATCCAAATCCAGAACCTTCACCGGTTCCTCATCATAGGTCAAATCCGGATTCAGAACCACTTCCTCCACAGGCATCACATGCGAAGGATCAGATCTATACCTCCGGAGCATAGAGACATGGAACACATCATGAATCTTCTCCAACTCCTGAGGTAACCTCAACCGATACGCAACAGGACCCACACGCTCAACCACCTCATATGGTCCAATGTACCTAGGGCTCAACTTACCCTTTCGGCCAAACCGCATCACCTTCTTCCAAGGCGAAACCTTCAAGAACACACGGTCACCCACCGCATACTCTATCTCCTTACGCTTCAAATCCGCGTAAGACTTCTGCCGATCAGAAGCAGCCTTCAACCGCTCACAAATGAGCTTTACCTTCTCCGTGGTCCCTTTTAACAAAGCCGGCATTGAAACCAACTTTTGACCAGTCTCAGCCCAACAAAGAGGAGTCCTACACTTCCTCCCGTACAAAGCCTCATAAGGTGCCATCTGTATACTTGCCTGATAACTGTTGTTATAAGCAAACTCAACCAAAGGCAGATGCTTCACCCAAGAACCTTGGAACTCAATCACGCAGCACCTCAACATATCCTCCAAAATCTGGATAACTCGCTCAGACTGACCATCTGACTGAGGATGATAGGATGTACTGAAATGCAACCTTGTACCCAGAGCTTGATGCAAACACTGCCAGAACCGCGATGTGAACCTCGGATCCCTATCCGACACAATCGACTTAGGCACACCATGCAGCCGCACAATCTCAGCAATGTACAGCTCTGCCAACTTATCCAAAGAAAACGTGGTATGCACAGGCAAGAAATGCGCACACTTCGTCAGGCGATCCACAATCACCCAGACCGAATTCTTCTTCGATGGAGACAAAGGTAAACCAGATACAAAATCCATGGTAACCCTCTCCCACTTCCATTCAGGGATTTTCAACGGTTGCAACAACCCTGAAGGAAACTGATGCTCAGCCTTAACTCGCTGACACACCAAACACTTGCTAACAAACTCCGCAACATCCTTCTTCAAACCCACCCAATAGTACTCATCACGAAGATCACGGTACATCTTAGTACTACCAGGATGCATAGCAAAAGGACTACTATGACCTTCAGTCAGAATAGCACGCCTCAACTCAGCATCAGCAGGCACTACTATCCGACTCCCAAAACACAGCACACCATCATCATTGAAACAGAAATCCGAAGGTCTACCCTCCGCGATATCCTGAACATGAGACACCAAGGAATCATCCAACAACTGCTTATCCTTGATCAACTGAACCAAAGAGGGTTTCACTTGCAACTCAGCAACGAGACCACCATCTTGCGATATGCTCAAGCTAGCAAACATAGCCCTCAGCTCAACAGCTACCTTCCTACTCAAGGCCTCCGCAACAACATTAGCTTTTCCAGGATGATACTCAATCGTCAGATCATAATCCTTGAGCAACTCCAACCAACGCCGTTGCCTAAGATTCAACTCCTTCTGAGACATCAGATACCTCAAACTCTTGTGATCTGTGTACACAGTACACTTCTCACCATACAGATAATGTCTCCAGATCTTCAGAGCAAAAACCGCTGCAGCCAGCTCAATATTATGCGTAGGGTAATTGCGCTCATGCACTTTCAACTGCCGTGATGCATAAGCCACCACCTTACCCTCCTGCATCAGCACACACCCCAAACCAACATAGGATGCATCACTGTAAACCACAAACTCTTTCCCTGATTCAGGCTGAATCAAGATAGGAGCTTGCGTCAAAGCCGCCTTAAGCTTCTCAAAAGCCTGCTGTCTCGCTTCCGTCCACTCATACTTAACATCCTTTTGCAACAGCTTCGTCAAAGGAGCAGCAATCTTGGAAAAACCATCCACAAACCTTCGGTAGTATCCCGCCAAACCAAGGAAACTACGAATCTCATGAACAGACTTAGGAACTTTCCAATTCATCACCGCCTCAATCTTCTGAGGATCAACACGAATCCCCTCCGCTGAAACCACATGCCCAAGAAACACCACCTCCCTTAACCAGAACACACACTTACTCAGCTTAGCATAAAGCTGATTCTCCAACAAAGCTTGCAAAACAATCCTCAAATGCTCTTCATGCTCCTCCTCAGAACGCGAGTACACAAGGATATCATCAATGAACACCACAACAAACTTGTCCAGGTATTCATGAAACACACGATTCATCATGTCCATGAAAGCAGCAGGAGCATTTGTCAACCCAAACGGCATCACAAGGAACTCATAATGCCCATACCTTGTCCTGAAAGCTGTCTTAGGCACATCCACATCCTTCACCTTCAACTGATAATACCCTGACCTCAAGTCAATCTTAGAGAACATAGCAGCTCCCCGAAATTGATCGAAAAGATCATCAATCCTCGGCAAAGGATACCGATTCTTGATAGTCAACTTGTTCAGCTGACGGTAATCAATGCACATTCTCATAGTGCCATCCTTCTTCTTCACAAACAAGACCGGTGCTCCCCAAGGTGACACACTCGGCCGGATGAACCCACGATCAAGCAACTCTTGCAACTGCGTCTTCAGCTCCTTCAGCTCCTTAGGTGCCATTCTATAGGGAGTAATGGACACAGGAGTTGTATTCTCATACAGCTCAATTCCAAACTCCACCTCGCGGTTAGGAGGTAAACCAGGCAACTCCTCAGGAAAAACACCAGGAAACTCCTTCACAACTCTGATATCTTGCACCCTCAACTCTTTAGAGCTAGGATTCATCACAAAAGCTAGATAGGCTTCGCAACCTTGCCTCAGCATCCTGCTCGCCTCCAAGGTAGACACCACATTGGCAAGAAACTTCACATTCTCACCAACCACAACAACTTCATAATCATCCGCAAGCTTAAGCGAAACCCGCTTGTTCTCACAATCCACAACAGCACGATGCTCAGCAAGCCAATCCATACCAAGGATCACATCAAAACCATAGAAGGGCAACTCCATAAGATCAACATGGAAAACATGTTCTTGAACAACCAAGGGACACCTTCTATAAAGCTTCCTAGTCACAACAGTCTCACCAAAAGAACTAGTGACTCGAACACCAACATCCAAAAACTCAACAGGCAAACCAAGCAATTCAGCATGCTCACGCAAAATGTATGAATGCGTAGATCCAGAATCTATCAAAGAAAGCAATGACAAGGACTGCAAAGTAAAGGTACCTGCAATCACATCCGCATCATTCCTGCCCTCTCGCTGAGCATACACCCTCGCTTGGCCTCCACCCTCAGGCTGAATAGCCACAACATGGGCCACTCCACGACCACCTTCCTCTCTCCTCTGGAAATTACCACGGCCGCGCCCACGACCTCTCTGCGGTGCAGCAACAACAGGAGCACGCACCTGATCACCAGCCAACCTCGGACAATCACGCCTCAAGTGGTCTGCGGAACCACAACCCCAGCTCCCGTTACCAGCAGCCGCAACAGGAGCTTGCACCACTCTCTCGGCACGAGGACAGTCACGTTTCATGTGACCATGTGAACCACAGA
The DNA here is from genome assembly GCA_030270665.1 of Hibiscus trionum. Taxonomy (NCBI): domain Eukaryota; kingdom Viridiplantae; phylum Streptophyta; class Magnoliopsida; order Malvales; family Malvaceae; genus Hibiscus; species Hibiscus trionum. The sequence goes on along the minus strand of BSYR01000010.1, from coordinate 9,129,299 downwards.
TCCAACAAACACTCGGATCAATTCTAGCATTGCCTCCTCTAGCAGGTGCACCACCACCTCTCTTAACTGAAGACTGATACTTCTGATCACGTCCCCTCTTGTTCCGTCCACCTCCGGAACTAAACTCAACTGATCGCTTGCCAGCACCCTTAGTAGATAAACTCAAGTTCATCTCAACATCCTTGGCTCGGCCCACCAATACATCAAAATCATCATACTCGGCGGCCAGCAAATACATTTTCACATCCGTCTCTAAACCATAACGGAACCTCTCGCACCTTGCCCGCTCATCAAGTACCAGCTCCGGTGCATACTGACTGAGTCGCACAAACTGCACCTCATACTCAGCCACACTCATGCTCCCCTGGGTAAGAGACATGAATTCACGCTTTTTCTCATCAAGATATCTCACACCAAGATATCTCCGCTTGAACACATTCTGAAAGAATGTCCAAGTCACATCAGCTTCTGCCATCCCAGCAACAGTGGTTGTCCACCACGTATACGCATCCTTCTGCAGCAAGGACACAACACAACCCAGCTTCTTCACATCAGTGCAACTCATCTGGCCCAAGATTCGCTTGGTACTCTCTAGCCAAGCTTCAGAACTCTCAGCAGACATACCCCTGAACTCAGTCCCACCAAGACTGCGCAAACGCTCCAAAGGTAGTCTAACACCAGCATCTTCCTGATGCCCCGCTCCACGAGCCCCAGCTACTGCTGCTTGAAAAGCACCAGCAATAGCTTGCACTAACATCGTCATATCAGGCATAGCTTGCCCCTGACCAGCCCCAGGTCCAGCAGCTGCAGCTCCAGCTTCCTTAGCCCCAGCACCACCACCACCCGGTGGAGGAGGAGGTAACACCGCACTACCCGTGTTTTCCTCATTCTCGTTCTCATTAGGAGTCGTAGCTCGCACATTACCTCGTAACTCTCTACGTGGTGCCATACTTTTACCATGCAATCACAACACAAATAAAACAAAGTCAGGCCCAGCAAGGTAAGCAATCCAAGTATTCAAGCTCAATTTCATTTCAAAACAACATCCTTTCTTTAGCTTTGATTTGGCAATGGGTACCCACAACATGCTACATCACAGCACATACTTCAATTGCATCAAAATAACAAGCCATTAAACATGCTTTCACTCAACAAGCATACAAGGCATACATACTTCAATCATGCATACATACATTCCCAATTACTCGAGAACTCAGCTCTGATACCACCAAATGTAACTCCCTTAACCCGGCCTAGACGGTTGACCCGAATTAAGAAAGTCACACGGGGAAAACCAAAGTCAACCCGAAAGTCAACCTTGATTAACGACCCTTTTTTTTTCTTTTAATCTTGTCTAGATGCACTTTAGACCTAATTGTGATCACACAACCATCATACCAAAAGATCACAAACATCAGAGATCAAACAGGGACCCAATTGAACAAATTACAACTTTAGGGACCAAATTGTAAATTCTGATAATTATAAGGACTTAATCCAAATTAAAGTTACCAACCTGAACTTAATCATATTTCATGCTTCTCTGTGAAATTTCAGCTCAAAAGGACTTCCCAAACTCATACAATTGCACAAACAAGTTTCAGGACCAAAACGCAAACATTCCAAAACATATAACTGCCAATGTCAGCCCCCAACGGTCACCCGTTCCGAAACAGGCATAGCCCGTTTCGAAACTCGGGGCCGTTCCGCAACGCGTACCGAAACGGGGGTCTGGCAGTGGCCTTTCCGTTTCGGAACGGCCCCTCCCGTTTCGGACGCCTGGGCACAATTAAGGCACCCGTTCCGAAACGGTAGGTGCTGTTCCGAAACACCCTGCACAGATTGCCTAAAAATGCATACTTAAACATGCAATTGACCAACCAATCATGCTCCAAATGCCACCAAACTTTGCCAACATGCAATTCAAAATATATGAGACATACTTGCATCAACAATTCATCAAAACATCCACATATAAGAAAAGCCCCAAATCTATAGGCATGCTTCCTACACAAGTAAACCATTCAAGCATAAACTTCCAATTCAAGCATATAAAGGCCAACCACAATAACCAGCATAAGCAAAGAGAGCGTAAGCAAAAGCTTAGTGAGGAATGCTCGTAAAACCATTCAATAATGCATTAACAAAACATTTATAAATCATGCTTCAAATCATCATTTACACATGCTCAAAAGCATACTTAAAACAAGCATCTCATGCTTCATTTCATTACATGTCATATTGGCCTCAAGTGATAAATTCCATTTCTTTAAAAACAAGTTCATCAACTTTCACCCCAAGGACTTTTAAACACCTTGGCCCCAAGGACTTTTAAACACCTTGGCCTATGGACTTTTAAACACCATAGAATGTATCACATCAAGGACTTTTAAACACCTTGATCCCAAGGACTTTTAAACACCTTGGCCATGGACTTTTAAACACCATGAATTGAATCACCTCAAGGACTTTTAAACACCTTGAACCCCAAGGACTTTTAAACACCTTGGCCTATGGACTTTTAAACACCATAGAATGGACCACACAAGGACTTTTAAACACCTTTGTGTCCGTAGCAAGAATCATCCAAGGACTTTTAACCACCTTGATGTTCTTAAGTAAACAAGGCTCACTCAAGGACTTTTAACCACCTTAGTGACCTTAACCTTTTCAAAACATCACTTGCCAATATACATCATTTTCATCAATTAATCCATTGTTTTAAAGCATTAAACCAAGCCATATTCATCATGCATTTAAAAGCATCAAACCACATTTAATCAATGTTCAAAAACAAGGAACTCTTACCTTGAGCTTCCTTTAACATATGGCTTATCAAAACAACAAATACCATGCTAAATCATGCTTTCAAAACAGTAATCAAAACTTGCAAATAACCACATTGCATCACAACAAAATCATGGCCACCACTAGAGAGAATTTCCGAAAACTTACACTCGAGCTTAGCAAAGTTGTTTAGACTTAAACTAAGCTCCCAATACATTGGTTTCAAAGCCGAAAACCCAATTTCACTCACCGATTCCACTTCGCCTCTTGCCGAAGCACCAATTCAAGCTTCCGGATCAACAACTCTTGGATCCAAAGATGCCTCCCCTGATTAAACACATTAAAGCAGAGATTTAATGCATCATCATGCATCAAAAGCTTCAATGAAAGCACTCAAACTCGCTGCTCTCATTCACACTCCAATTTCGGCCACCAAACACAACCGAAATGGCATCAAAACCACTTCTCAACAAAGCCCAGCCATAAACTAGCAAAACCTAACATCCATTAACACCATCTAACATCTAAAAACAACCTATAAACATCCTTATACCTCCAGCAACATCAGATCCACAAGATCACCACAAAACATCCAAGAATCACAAGCTAAACTTAGGAAACACAACCTATCCGGGATTGCATTAATCAAAACTCATTTCCTTATCAATTTAGAGTTCATTTAACATCAAAAACACACCTCAAATCACAGATTAATCATATCTAACGAAAATCATCAAAAATCACCAAATCTTGCATTATAAGCCAAGATCCATTTCACCACTTAAAATCCTTTAATAAAACTTCAATTAAGAGTTGAGAACTTGGGAATTTCAGTAAAGAACTGATAGTTTAGAGGAGAAGGACGTTCTTACCTCCAAACTTGTGTTTCTCCACTTTTTGGAATCAAAAACCTTGTTGAATCAACTAGCAAATGATGAGGTTTTGAAGATATGTTGATTAGGAATCAAAAGAATGTTGAAAGGAGGATTTTAGGTGAGAAAATCAGAAACAACTCTCTGGAAAACAAGTGTTTGGATTGAGAGAAAATGAGAGAAAGAAAATAGAGAAGTTAGTTAAGAAAATAGCCAAATGGCCTTTCCCTCCACTTTTGATATGTTTTAAAATCAGAATAAATCTCAAAATATCTTAGAAAAATCTGGAGAAACTACTTTTGGAATAATAGCTCCTTAAAGATTCAAAGTTTCAACTCTTTATAAAACAGTCACAAAACTTTCAAAAATTACATTTTGGTCACTAGCCAAAATGTCACTCTTCCAAAACCCATTTTTCAAAATTGATTTCACAGTTCACTTAATTATATTAAAAGATGATTTTAGAACATTTTTCCATATTTTTAATGCAACCCAAACTAGGCTTTCCTAATTTCACCTCTTTAGATTCGAACAGCACTTTGACCAAACCGGTCAACGCCCAAAACTTCTAAGCCCAAAACCGGGGTGTTACATTACATTTTGGTCCCTAAAAGACTAATTCTTACAATTAAACCCCTAAATGAATTCCGATCGTTGTGCCTTTCCTTCCTATGATCTTGGTTGATCACATAGGATTAATAATGCATTTAGAAAAGATAAAAAGAATAAAAGCGTCGTTGACTTTCAGGTTGACTTTGGTTTTCCCCGTGTAATATTCCTAGTTCGGGTCAAACGTCTAGGTCGGGCTAAGGGGGGTTACATTACAACTCTCCCCAACTTAAGAAATTTCGTCCTTGAAATTACCTGGCAGAAAAAGATGCGAAAATTGTTTCCTCATATCATCATTTCACTCCTAAGTGGCTTCCTTCACACCTCATTGTCGCCACTTAACCTTAACCAATTCAATGGTTCTACCACGCAGCACTTTGCTGTCCAAAGCCAAGATCTCGACTGGTTCTTCATCATAAGTCAAATCGGGATTCAAATCAATCTTCTCGACAAGCATAAAAAGTGACAAATCCGATCTATACCTCTAAAGCATCGAAACATGGAATACATTATGAATCTTCTCTAATTCGGATGGCAATCTCAATCTATACGCAACAGGACCAACTCGTTTGATTATCTCACAAGGACCAATAAATCTCTGGCTCAACTTTCCTTTCCTCCAAAATCTCATCACCTTATTCCAAGGTGAAACTTTCAAGAATACTTTGTCACCCACGGCATACACTATTTCTCTACATTTCAAATCTGTATACAACTTTTGTCGATCTGTAGTTGTTTTAAGATGATCACATATCAACTTTACTTTCTCGGTAGTACCCTTAAGCATGTCCATCAACGATAACAACTTCTGTCCTGCTTCGGCCCAACAAAAAGGTGTTCTACATTTTCTGCCATACAAAGCTTCGTAAGGTGCCGTCTAAATACTTGCTTGGTAGCTATTGTTATAGGCAAACTATACTAACGATAGATGCTTCTCTCATGAACCTTAATAATCAATAATGCAACATCTCAACATGTCTTCTAAAACTTATATGACTCTTTCTGACTGACCATCGATCTGAGGATGATAAGAAGTGCTGAAACTCAACCAAGTACCCAAGGCACTATGCAAACTCTCCTAAAATCTAGTTGTGAACCTTGAATCTCTATCTGACACAATCGATTTAGGTACACCATGCAATCTCACAATCTCACTACATGCATCTTTGTCAAAACTCAGCTCAAAATAATCACTAAAACTTATTTAATTGCATCCACAACATTCAAGGACTAAAACCTAAAGATTCATAACATTCAAAGATTCCATTCAACCAAATTAACTACCACCGTATCGATACCCTTAGAGAGGGTATCGATACTCCCTTGATGACCAGACACCTAAGAACACATTTAGCAAGATGGTATCGATACTCTTAGGGCCAGTATCGATACCACACAGAGATAGTATCGATACTTTTAAGATTGGTATCAATACATGTAAAACTAGTGGCAAAAATCAGTATCAATACGCCCCCGTATATCGATACCCATTCTAATTTACACAGACTGTATCGATACCCTTACGAGGGTATCGATACCATGAGGATTGTAATGTCAACTTTGGATGTTTTAACTCACTTTAATCCATTCCTAATCATACCAACTTACCTCTAACATACATACAACTCATGTAAACATCAATTCTCAAGTATACATGGCAACAACAACATCATAACATGACAATTATCATCAAAGAGTTTTAGAGGCATGCTTTCTACGGAAATCAAGCATATAAAAGTCAAAACTCAAACCAAAGCTTAAACCAACATAAAGAGGCCTTTTACAAACTTAAAACCAGCAAATAAACATGCTCAAATAGGGAGTTTCAACACATCTCCCAAATAAACCATATATCCCCCAATGCCCTTATTATTCTAGTCCGAAAACAAAACTTACATTCAATCAAAGTCCTTCGCTGACCCCTTGTATGTGCTGCCTCCAACGCTTTAATTGTCTATAATGATGGACAAAGAGAGCGTAAGCACAAAAGGCTTAGTGAGGAATGCTCAAAACCAAAACCTCATCAATGCATTTAAATCGGTTTCCGAACTACATTAAAATCTCATTTCAATTAACACAAGTATTACTTAAAATCCATTATGCCAACTAAAAACCATGCACTTCTCTCATTCAAATTCAGAATGAAAACCTCATGCTACACGTGTTAACAAACCAACAACAAATCCCATTCGCTAAACTCAATTTAAGTCTTCCCAAGCATTTTCCACACATGCTAAGCTTAAAGAGTAAAAAGCATGAATTTTCAATATTATGCAACATAACAAATTTCCAATTACATCATTACTCATATTGGCTCACAAGTGATTAACATCAATATCATTTCCCGAAATCCACATAAGATACACGGATTACCAAGTGTTGTCCCAAACACTTCATACCTTCTACCCGCACCTCAAGGCTCACACACGGGAGCTACCCTCCACCATTGTGAGACCCGTGGTGGAGTATTCGGTACAATCACAACCCCTCAACACCACTCATCGGTAGATGTATAACCCACTAACGAGAGACGAGACACTACACAAGGTTCATACATGGGAGCTACCCTCCACCGTTACGATACCTTAAACATTCCTCGATCGTTAGGGTACTTGGATGGAGTTTTCGATACAATCACAATCCCTCAACATCCAAGGCGACTTGTTTATAGTGCACTCAATCCTATAGTCGGCTAACTATATCCGATAGCATTTAAAAGCATTTTCATAACGTCACTTGCCAATATGAACCACATTTCATCACATATTTCACTGTTTTCAAAGCATCAATTACCAACCTCATTCTCAAGCATCAAACCATGCTTAAATTCAAAAGTATAAACGTATACTTACAAGGATCACTTACCATGTGCATCCTTCATCATTATATCATCAAAAACAACAATTCATTTACCTGAAATCATGCTTTAACGGTGACAATATGCATTTTAAAAACAAGTGCATAAAACATCTCATAATAACACAATCCGACTCACCGACTCGCGAAATCTCAATTGTTGACGCGAAAATCAAGCGTCCGAAGTACCCAAAACTTCGCCAAATGCTTCCAAAAAATCATCCCCTGTTTATATCGTACAAGAACAAAGGATTAATGCATCTCAATGCATTAAAACCGCCAACAAACACTAAAAACCCGCAGCTCTTCCCAAAGGCACCAAAAAAACCTATCCGAAACAACCGAAATCAAATTCAATTGATCACCAAACTCAATCTAGCCATCAACCAATGATTCCAACACATTTTAAACATAATTCAACGTCCAAAAACATCCTAATATCATCCTTATACCTCCAGCAACTCAGATTTCACATTTCCATGCCAAAACCCAAAACTAACAACCTAGACAATTAGAGATCTCATTGATTTCGGGATTTTTATGATCAATGCTCTTATCCACATCATACATCTTTCAAAACATGATTAAAACCCATCTCAAATAACTCAAAACAAAACAAATACGAAAATCACATTTTAAACTCTTCATTTAGCAAGATTTCAACATTTCAACATTTAAACAAATCAACAATAAAACCTCAATAAAAAACACAAATCAAGAGTCAAATATCTTTGGAATATCATTAAAGAACCTTGATTAGAGGATTAGCACGAAATTACCTCAAATCCTTGCTTTTCTTCTAATTTGGCAAGTTTTCACTTCAAGAAACTTGAGGAAAATCAAGAGGAATCTTAAGGAAATAGTTGGAAATTAAGTGAGAAAAAGAAAGAGGAAGAAATCTGGAAATTAAGAGAAAAGAGAGAGTGATTGACTGATGAGAAAATGAGAAATGAAAGAGTTACGCCAAATTTTGTTTAACAAAATAACCTCCTCTCTTTTAATTAATAAATCAACTTTTTAATCTTTAGTTAAACATTTAAAACACATGTCAAATTAGAGAAAAGGCTAAACATCATGTACCTTCAGGGTTGTTGCAGCCCTTGAGAATCCCAGAATGGAAATGGGAAGGGATTCCCATGGATTTTGTGTCCGGTTTGCCCTTGTCGCCCTCGAAGAAGAATTCAATTTGGGTGATTGTGGATCGTCTCACGAAGTGTACACATTTCTTGCCTTTACTTACTACGTATACCTTGGATAGGTTGGCCGAGTTGTATATTGCTGAGATTGTGCGGCTGCACGGTGTGCCAAAGTCCATAGTGTCGGATAGGGATCTGAGGTTTACATCACAGTTCTGGGAATGTTTGCATCAAGCCTTGGGTACACGGTTGAATTTTAGTACTTCCTATCATCCTCAGACGGATGGACAGTCAGAGCGTGTGATTCAGGTGCTTGAGGACATGTTGAGGTGTTGCGTCATTGATATCCAGGGTTCTTGGGAGAAGCACTTGCTGTTGGTGGAGTTTTCTTACAACAATAATTACCAAGCAAGTATTCAAATGGCTCCATACAAGGCTTTGTATGGGAGGAGATGTAGAACCCCACTTTGTTGGGTAGAAGCTGGGCAAAAGTTGATTTCGATGCCGACTATGTTAAAGGGAACCACCGAGAAGGTGAAGCTCATTTGTGAGTGTTTGAAGGCAGCATCAGATCGGCAAAAGTCTTACGCAGATATGAAGCGCAAGGAGATCGAGTTCGCGGTTGGCAAACGTGTGTTCTCGAAGGTATCACCTTGGAAGAAGTTGATGAGATTGGGCTTAAGGGTAAGCTTAGCCTGAGGTTTATTGGACCTTACAAGGTTGTGGAGTGTATTGGTCTTGTGGCATATTGGTTGAGGTTTCCTTTTGAGCTTGAAAAGATACATGATGTGTTTCATGTCTCGATGTTATAGAGGTACAAATCGGATCCTTCACATGTGATGCCTGTTGAGGAAATAGAATTAAATCCGGATCTGTCATATGATGAGGAACCAGTGAGGATTCTAGATGTGAGCAGTAAGGTTCTTCGTGGCAAGACGATAGAGCTTGTAAAGGTGTTGTGGTGACACCGAGGAGTTGAGGAGGCCACTTGGGAAAGCAAGGCAGACATGCTGAAACAGTTTTTGCACCATTTTCATTCAGATAAAATTTCGGGGATGAAATTTCCTAAGAGGGGGAGAGTTGTAATTGATGCGTGTAAAAGAGTCCTATTAAATTGGAGCGCAAGTGTACACCCGTGTCAAGTTATAGTATTAAAGATATCGTCTCCACATGGATTGGGACAACTTCAGAATTAATTTTTCTACACAAGAAAAGAAATAGATTTAATAGAGTGAATTGAGAATTCTTGAGAATAAACTAAAGTGAAAGATAGAATTAGATTGAGAAAATGGGCTGGTATTGATTTGTTCCGTAGTGTAGGTATTGCACTGTTCCAAGGACTTCTGTTACTTATGTCGTCGGGCCTGTCGCGGTAGTACTGTCGCGGTAGAGTCTTGTTGTTGTCGCGGCAGCAACCAACAACTCTGCACTTCAAGTTCGGCAAGAATCCCTGTTGTGACTTGTCCTATCCCTATGTCCAAGTTCTGTCGGCGAACACGTCTTGGATGATACCTCCCGGCGTGAATCGAAGAATGAACACCGAAGTTATGAATTCTTCTTTAGCCGCTTAACCTTGTACCTATCCCTAAGCCAATATAGTTTAACCATAAACTGGAAAACTCGTATTCACTCCTTTCGTATACTTAATTCTCTCAATATTAAGTAAATAGATAACCTCACAATGCTCTCCCGATACTCTTATGAGATGTGGAAACCGAAGTAAATAAACTTGAAGTTTTATTGATTGACAGAAAATCCTAAGAAATAGTTTAACCCGTACAACTACTTTACAAGATCAACCCTTAGCCCTGGGAAGGTTTAGAACATGATGGAGAAGGGAAAACGACTAGGGTTTTGGGGGAAGACGGCTAGGAGCTAGGTTCTCTTCTCTAGGTCGAATTACAAGCATATATATTGGCCTTGGGTACAAGTTTTCTTAATGGCCTAGAATACTAGTTCGAATTAAAGTACAATTCATTAAAGACTAAATCTCTGAATAAACGTCCTTTAGTTCGCCCTATCTTCTTGCTTTGACTTTCTCCTCAAATTTTGGGCAAGGCCTTCCTTGTGCTTCTAGGCTCCAAAAATTATGCGAGTGGTCTCTAAAAATTAGGCTTGAAATCCTCTATCAGTCGAACTCCACTTCGAATTTTCCATCTCTTCTTCTTCACTGTCACCACCTCTGTCACGACATCTACCATGACATCTGTCACGGCAACTGTCACGGCAACTGTCACAGCAACTGTCACGGCAACTGTCACGACAGTGATTTATAAGGCAGATTTCTTCAACTCTTCACTCCAGCTATGCGATTATCTTCTGTTCCTCTAATGCCCTGGATTCTGCCACGACAGTTATCTTCTGTTCCTCTACTGCCCTGGATTCTACCACGACAATTCTCTTATGTTCCTCTACTGCCCTGGATTCTGCCACGACAGTTATCTTCTGTTCCTCTGCTGCCCTGGATGCTGCCACGACAGTTACCTGTAAGAATTGACCGAAATCGGCAGTATCTGTGCAAAATTATATATATGTGATGTTTATGCAAATTCTATCCTAAAATGCAATGAATTATGCTTGAATGCAGCAAAAATATGGGTAAATGAGGGCTAAAATATAGAACTTTTATACAATCAACACACCCCCAAACTCAAGTTCTTGCTTGTCCTCAAGCAAATACGACCTAACTAAAAATAAAAACATTTTGGCTTGGCTTAATTCAGTGAACTTCTCATTACCTACCACACATTCACTATCAAGAACAGTATCTTGTCGGGTGTTTCTGGATTTATCCGAAACAATTATATAGTTCTTGTGCAGTGTGTGCAGGTTTTGTTAACAAATATGTACCTAGACTCCTTTAGCTTACCAGAATAGTTATTCTTACAAACTTGAGTTTTATGCCAATTCATTTTTTCTGGAGGCAATTCTTAGGCTCTTTTAGTTTTTTCTAACTTAAGCTCAAAGAAAGATCTTCCTAAAATCATTGTAAGGTAGTTTTGCGGGTGAGTGAGTCTAAAATTTTTCTTTTCTCTTGTTCCTTTCCTAGAGCCAGTGTTAGGCACCTCTAAGGGCCACTCAAGTGGGTAAGCCTTCCTATTCTAGTTCACTACCGAAGTCCAGACAACATAAGAGTCACAAAGGGTGTTCTAAAGATCAGAACTATAGCAAGGCTCTAAATAGTTCCTAAAAACATCCTAAAGGTACTGTCACGACAGAGTATGCCGCGACAGGTAAGTTCAGTTCAAAAATTTAAGCCAATTTTTTTGACACAAAAATAAATAGTTATAAACACAAAATATAATTAGTCTATTAATAATAAGAGGACCGCCTACCCCCAAACTCGAGGGTTGCATTGTCCTCAATGCATGTCAGACAAAAACAAAAAGATAAAAAAATATCACAAAATAGAAAATAGAAACACAGAAGACAAAAGGAGCAAGAAACTTAAGTTGAAGTTCCGACATTGTTGTCGTCACTGTCGCAGTAGATGCAGCTGGTGATACTGGGGTGGCAGGATGGGCAGGTGATGCTAGGCGGCGGGTGCAGAGCGGCAACATCAGTATTGCCGGGTGGCGGGTGTAGGGCGGTAGCATCAGTATTGTCGGGTGGCAGGTGCAAGGCGGAAGCATCAGTACTACCGGGTGGCAGGTGCCTAGGTTGCCGATCTTTCAAAGGATGCCTCCTCTGCTGCCAGGGCAACGAAACTAGATACTACCGCGGCAGAGAACACCATGTCTTGATGGCCTTGGGTTTTTAGGTTGCTGTGAGTTATTTATTGGAAAAGATAAGAAAAACAAATAAAATAAAAACTTAAGAGTTCAAGAGGGAATTAATCCTTGAAACTCTTATCCGAAAATAAAGAAATTAAAAACTTAAACTAAATAAAATTTGAGGAGCGTCGTTTCTGATATTTCTTATGGTCCATTTGCACCCTCTATCGAGTTACAATTTTTCCCAAAGAGGGTTGGGCCAATGTGCTCGTGCCTACTCCTTTTTGTTTTATCTTGGTGGAGGTGACTTTTTTCTGGTTCCTTTGTAGTCCATAAAGTCCTCCCATCTTGGCATTGTTATTTTAATGATGCTAAGAGCATGAGGTTTAAAAAGTGCATTGATGCTTTAAAAGGGCACAATTTAAGTAAAGGCATGAGATGAAAAATGGTGATGTCTTGGTTTTGTAAAATGCATTGATGAATGTTTGATTTTGGCGATCCTCACTAAGCTTTATGCTTAAGCTCATTTGTTTCATCAATGAAGAGAATTAGGCTTTTGGGGCAGCAAGAAGGCAAGTGGAATCCAAGCTCTTTTGACTAAACAAAGTATGTGGTTTTACCTTGGTGTAATAAGAGGCAATGGGTGGGGTTTTCTGTTCTTGATGTTATTTGGTGATGTTAAACACCTTGAGCATGTTTGGTTTGTTGATTTGGTATTGTAAATGGACTTTGGAGTTTGGTTTGAGCTTGACTGTGGTTTTTAGCCTTTTTGTGGTTTTGTTAACTAGGAAGCATGCCTATAGTCTTATAATATGCTTGATTGATGCCATGGTCTAGTTCGTGTTACGTATGGATCGTCTTTGATGTGTATTCATGATGTATGTGTGTTGAGCCATGTGTTGGAATGGTTTCAGAGATGAAAAGTTGTGTAAAACCAGCAATTTGGAGAATTGCAGGCCCAGGCGTTTCGGAACACCATTATCTGTTTCGGAACGATGGCCTGTAATGGTCATAACGTTTCGGAACGGGTAAGCCCGTTCCAGAACATTTTGCTACTGCCAATCACCGTATCGAAACAAGGCACTTGGGGTCTCGGAACGCACCCGTGTATCGAAACGGTCAACGTGGTTTCGAAATGACCGTTCCAATACAAGGTCTTGTGTCCCGAAACACCTTACCGTTGGACGTGATTTTGAAATGTTCCAGGTTTCTTTTTGAGTGTTCCAATATACTAGTTGTGGCTGCTGGTGGCTGTTGTGGTTGCTGCCGTGTCAGAATTCTAGGTGCCCCTTGATTTTGAGTGTTCTGTACTTGAGGGTTCAGGGCATTGTTTGGGTAGCTCCAAGAGAATTTGGGATCCTTTCTCCAGTTGGGATTGTAATTGTTGGAATTGTAGTTCTGCTTGTTATAGTTCCCAACGTACATCCCTTCCTCTAGCTGTAGTGGGCAGTCCTCCGAACTATGATTCCCACTGCAAGTTCCACATACCTCTTCTGCAGTATAGACAGGTTGAGAATCCTTCTTCAGCAAGTTTTCTACTGCCTTTGTGAGATATGCAACTTGTGTCTTTAAGGAATTATCGGCTTCGTAATCCTTCACAGCTAGTACTCGTTTACCTCTCCTTGATGTGGGGAATTGCTCTTCATTCTTTGCCAAATTCTTTAATCCTACCGTGGCATCATCTGGATCTTTATCTAACAACAACCCATTGGCTGCTGAATCGATTCTCATACGAGTCTATAGGTTGGCAACATTGTAAAATTTGATTACCCGATTCCAAACAGGGAATCCATGCATCGGGCAATTCCTCAAAAGAGTAGTAAACCTGTCCCATGCCTCGTGCATTGGCTCGTCGTCTTCCTGTTGAAAAGTAGCAATTTCGTTATGTAATCGCTCAGATAAATGGAAAGGGTTAAAACGAGACAAAAATTCACGAGTTAAATCTGCCCAAGTTCGTATTGAACCCGACGTTAGTTTGTTCCACCAAGTTTTAGCTCTGTCCCTCAATGAATGAGGAAATAACCGAAGCCTCAGTATCTCCGGATTTACTCATGGTAGTATAAACGAACCACAGATTTCCTGAAACGTTTTCAGATGCTCCCTAGCATCCTCTGTAGCAGCACCACTAAATTGGCTAGCGGAATTAATCATGTTGAACATGACAGGTTTCAGCTCGAAATTTTCAGCTTCCACGTCTGGCAGGGTGGTCTCTAGTTCCACATGATCATTGATCATGTAATCTCGGCATGACCGGCATGCGGCAGCAGCAGGAGGATCAGCATGCTGTCTGTTTCCTCCATCTCCGATAGGATCTTCAGGACCTCGGGGATTCTCTTGGTTGTTCATGGCCTCTAACTGTTCTTCAAGGTATTCGTTTCTAGCTAATACGAGTCGGAGTCGGTTCCTAAGATTGCACGAGCGTTTTATTGCAGGATCTATCTGATACTCAGGTTCCTTTCTTCGTCTCGATCTGCGCATAAACAGAAAACCTTGTGAAAAGCACAGGGTGAACAATCCAAGTAAAAACAGAAAAATTTAAAAAGTGCAGTAAAGTAGGGTAAAGTTATGTTCCCAGTCCCCGGCAACGGCGCCAAAAACTTGTTGTGTGTAAAAGAGTCTATCGCAATATAGTGCAAGTGTACACGACGCAAGTAGTAAAGTGATACGTAAGTATCGGATATCGTCTCCACAGGGACTGGGCTAATAGATTTAACCTCAGATTGCTGCACAAGAGAGAAAATAAAGAGTTTAATTGTTTGTCAGGAAGTAATAAAGAATACTAAAAATTAGAGATGAAAATATTCAGAGTAAAGAGTAGGCCGGTATTGATTTGCTCAGTAGTGCAGGTATTGCACTGCCTAGGACATCTCTGTTCTGTCGTAGCGTCTGTCGCGGCAGCACCTACTGCGACAGCGGTCTGTTGTTGTCGTGGCAGCGAACTCACAACTTTGTACTTCAAGCTTGGCAAGAATCCCTGATGTGCCTTGGCCTATCCCAAGGTCCAAGTCTGTCGATGAACACGTCTTTGATGATACCTCCCGGCATGAATCGAAGGATGAACACCGATGTTGTTGAATTCTTCCTTAGCCACTTAACCTCGTCCTATCCCTAGGCCCGAGATAGTTCAACCATAAACTGGAGAACCCGTACTTATTCCTTTTGTATACTTAACTCTCCCGATATTAAGTAAATGTGTAATCTCACAATGCTCTCCCGATACTCTTTCAAGATGTTGAAAACCAAAATAAGCAAACTTGAAGTCTATTTTATTGAACAGAAAAATTCCTAAAACAATGCAACCCTTGCAACTACTTTACAGAATCAACCCTTAGCCCTAGGGGAAGTTTAGAACATGATGAGAAGGGGGAAAACAACTAGGGTTTAGGGGAAGACGCCTAGAGAATAAGATATCCTCCCCTAGGTCGAATTACATGCCTTTATATAGGCCTTGGGTTCAAGTTTTCTAATATGGCAAGAATACAAGTTTAAATTAAAGTACAACTCTATTAAAGACTAAATCTTCAGAGTATATGTCTTTAATTCTTCATTCCGTCTTGCTTGGAGTTTCTTCCTTGAACTTTGGGCTTGGACTTCATTCTGATCAAGGGCTTAGAAAAATATAAGAGTGCTTCACGACAGACCGGCTTAATTTACTCTTTCTGTCGAGCTCCACTTCACTTCTTCCCTTTATTATTGCTGTCGTCATTGGCTGCCACAGCAGCGGCCATGGCAGCATCCTTTTTCTTATCTGCAGTCCTGTGTTCCAGCTCTGCTCCTCCACTGCCTTGCATCTGCTACAGCAGCTACCTGCAAAAGTAACCAATTTCAGTAGCAATTGTGCTATTTAATATAATTGTGATGTATGAATGAAATCTATCCTAAATGCAATGAATTATGCTTGAATGCAGCAGAAATATGGGTTAAATAGGGGGTAAAATATAGAACTTTTACACACTCAACAGTTGGCATGCCTCTCTCGATGGCAATGCCCTAAATTAACTATGCAAAAAGTTTTATATCTCTATAATGTAACTTTTTCATAAATTAATTTGATTAAGTGCCAATCTTTTACTCTTAAGGGTAGACTTCACTCCCGAAGTGAGCTCATCTACTTGAACATCTTCTCTCGAAGCTTCTCGCCTTAGTATCTAGCATTTGTTCATTGTTCCCTAAGTCAGTTATGATATTAAGGTTCAATAAGCCAACAAAGCCAGCTCTCTTTTGGCATTGTATTTGTGAAAACAATTAAGATCATGCCAGATAGGAAAAATAATGCCATCACATTTTGATATTCAAAGCTAAACACGAATAATAGCGTTCAACGTAACCATCCCTCACCAACTATTAAATTAGTTCATGGTGAGGTTTTCAAACCAAAAACCATAATTGTAGATCAACAACACCATCTTAAATAAAAACAAAAACAACTTAAACGAAGAGAATTGGTGAAAATGGGGTCTCTCGATGCAGCCCTTCAAAATTTAGGTTCTCAGTCAAGCTTGGTCGAACCACATCTCCTTGGTGCAACATTCTAAATATGATTGTCAATCTCCCTTCAAGTGCTTGCTTGAGTATCCTTTAAATAGGCACACGAGAATGACCTAGGATAAGCTTTGAATTTGAACACTCGAGGATAAGGAATGTGTTCATCTTATCCCTCGTTTGAATCCTAGGGCTGACGTCATCATTGGTTCACCGTCCACTCCAAGCTGCCATCAAGCATCTCTTCTCTACCAACCGGTGCTTCGAAAATTTTTGGCCCTTCGCTGCCAACAACTACCGGCATTCCCATCGTCCTTTTTCTGCGCTAATCTGCTCTATTGTGCCTGCAATCATGCCAACAAACCACCCTTCACACTGGCATAGCTAGATTCAAAACTCCTTATGCAAATGCTTGCAATTAACAACTAAATGCATCTTAATGTACTCAAAGACAAGCAAAGATACTGTGAAATAGGCATAAAAACAAATACTTTTGAGGAGGTAACAACGACCACGGAAATTCAAGTATCTTATGTGTTTTTCATAAATGTGATAATATGGTTTTGGTCACTTTAATGCCAATATATAAAATAATGTATCATGATGAGTTTGGAAAAAAGAATATGATGTGATTTATGATGATTATGCTCCTTAAGCTATGCTAATTGAAATGTTGATGCATATGAAATCTTAAGTTGAGGTTTTGCATATGAGGCAATGCATGTAATCCATGATACATTGATAAGCTTATGGTTTGTAAGTTTTGAAAGATATTTATTAAATCATTGTTGAGTTATCAAATACTTATTTAGGCTTAAATATTTGTTTTACTCTAAGTGTTTTTAATTGCATTGATGAGTCTTTTTTAGCATCCCTCACTAAGCATCTTGTGCTTACGCTCCATTCTCATCCTTGCAAATATGTAAGCTTTGGAGGCGGTATTTTTGAGCAAGGGGTATTCCAAGATTTCGGTTTAACAAGTAAGGTTTACATACTTAGACTATTGTAGCAATAAAGGGTAATGTGGCCTTGGGTATTGGAAGATTTGTAATATGATGCTCCATGGTTTGGAGCATGTTTCTAATCTATCATGGATGTATTTTGTGTTGATTGAAGTTTGATATTGGGCTTGGGATATCTTTTGCACGTTTGGGTAGAGAGCATGCCTATAGGACTTTGTTGATGCTTTCCATGTTTTGATGGTTGATATTGCATGTGTGGAATTGTGGTATAATGATGTCTTTTGATTCACATGTTAGTGAGTTCATGTTTACATGGTGATTGAAGCTTGTTTGACTGTGGTATAAAGATTGTTGGGAGTTGGTAAATTTTTGGTATTTTTTGTTTGCAATGTACGGTGTTTGAATATGAGATTCTTGTTGTTTATGCCATGTTTATTGTGGCGGTGGTATAATATCAGGGACACATTGCCTATATTGCTACAAGTACAAGAGTTTTGTTTTGGAAAAATACAAGTTATCTTGGATCCTTGCTTAATGTTGGCCTAAGCATTCATATGATATTTTATGTTGTAGAATTTTTTTTTCGATATGGGATCGAGACGTGAGACTCGAGCTAATACTAGTAGTGTCGGGGGTGGGCGTAAAAATGAGCTACCTCATCCTCCACCAAACCCTTATGTTGGTTTGGAATCGAGGGTTGTATGCCTCAGGCCCGCAAGTTCTGGATTTGACGCTGTTAATTTAGGCTACGACTGGAGCGTTTCAAGCAGCTATGGCTGGAGTGCACGTACCTGCGCCAGAACCCATTGCAGTTAACCATGACCTTCCATTGGAATATTTGTGTAACTTGAGAGGTGCCAAGTTTAGGGGTTTGGCACCCGAAGAAACTGAAGAATGGTTTGCAAGTACCCAAAGAATTCTTGAGCAAATGGAGTGTGTGCACGCTCGTAAGTTAGGTTGCACGATGTGTTTGCTTCAAGGATATGCGTATAGTTAGTGGACCACTGTTGTTGCGAGCATGGCACCTGCAGGTGTAACATGGGAGTTATTTTGTGTTGCATTTAAGAAGAAGTATTTGGGTTCCCGTTACCAAGATGAAAATAAGCGTGAATTCATGGTGTTGGTTCAAGGTAGCATGACTGTATCGGAATATGAGGTTCAGTTTGTTCGGTTGAGCCAGTATGCGCCTGAGTTGGTTCCTAATGATCGTCACTGATGTGAGCATTTTCGATGTGGCTTGATCAATAAAGTGAAGACTTACGTGCTCTCTTCAGATTATACCGATTTCGATGTCTTGGTTACACGAGCCAAGGACATTGAGCAGAACTTGGGATTTTCTTCTTGGTTAGGAAGTCTCAACTCTGGAAAGAGGGTTGCTGAATTGGATGGTGGTGGAGGTCGGTATAAGAAGCATCGGGATAGGAGGTATCGATTGGATTATAGACAATATGGTGGAGTCGAGATCATTTGTGTCGTGATTGTCCGCAGTTGATGAAGGATGGTCAGGCTCCTGCGACGACAATTGCTGCACCACCGAGGGGTCGTGGCCGTGGAAATTTCCAACATAGGGAGGGAGGTTAGAGAATTGTTGCTCATACTGTAGTTGTTCAGCCTAAGGGAGGCGCACATGCGAGGGTGTATGCACACCGCGAGGGGCAAAATGACACGGATGTGACTGCGGATACGTTCACTTTGCAATCCATGTAATTGCTTTCTTTAGTAGATTCTTGTTCTACGGATTCATATATCTTGCGTGAGCATGCTCAATTGCTTAATATTCATGTGGAAGTTTTGAATGTAGGAGTGCGAGTAACTAGTTCTTTTAGTGAGACGGTTGTTGTTAGGAGTTTATATAGGAGATGTCCTTTAAAAGTCCAAGGTCGCGTGTTTGCGGTGGATTTGATGGAGTTTCCATTCTATGGTTTTGATGTGATTTTGGGAATGGATTGGTTGAGCGAGCATAAAGTTGTGGTTGATTTTGAAACCAAGCGAATCTCATTGAAGTAAGAGGATGATTTCGAGGTCGTTGTGGTGGGCGAGAATGTTAAGTTCTTGTCCAATGTAATTTCTGCTTTGGAAGCGCAAAGGATGCTCGTGTTCTGTATACTCACACAATCTATGACTTTCCATGGGTGTTTCCGGAGGAATTGCCTGGATTGCCACCGTACATGGAAGTAGAGTTTTGTATTGAAACATATTGTAATGCCCCAGAAATTGGGTTAGAAGTTTCAGGTAAATTTTCGGATTTGGGTTAGTCTTTGGCTAATTAATTAATCTCGTAAATTATTTTGGGGTAATTAAATTGACAAGTATTTATCGAAAATGCATTTATTGATTTTAATAACAATTGACATTGAATTTGAGAAATTTTAAAGGGGTTGCTTTGATATTAATTTAAATAGGGACTATTTTATAAGAATTTCAAAAATTTCAGTAATGGCAATTTTGTAAAAAGAACTAAAGTGATGGTTTTATGGTATTATTTGACACGTTTATTATATAAAGCTTATATCACCTATTTTTAGTTAGAATTTGACAATTGTTATTATTTTCTCAAGAAAGAGAGCTATGTCTAAACTTATCTCTTTTTTTTTCTCAAGATTCCCCCAAATATCATTTTAATTTTCTTGGATGTTCTTATCCAATTTCAATTCATTTTCTTTCTAAACCATTTCTAATGTATAGCCACACAAGATATTTTGATTTCTCTCATCTTGTCAATGGATTTCACATTGGAAGATTGGATGAGCAATCTTCATTTTCGATTTCCAATTTATTTGGGTAAGCTTTGATTTTTTTAACGATCTCCTAATTATTTTTTGTTGATTTCCTATCAATCCTATTTTCTTTTGATGTTAAAATGGATTTTAATGGATTAATTTAGTTGTTGGATGCTAAAGACTGAGTCATGATTTGATTGATGAAATCTAAATGTTTTAATTGAGTTATGAGTTATTCTTGTGGATTAGATATAATCTAAAATCAATTTTATGAAATTGATTCCAAAATTAATCTAATTTGTTGAATTTATAGTTGAGTTCTTAGATGGGATAATTGGTGGAATTGCTGATTTGATTATTGGATCAAGTGTGTATTGTATATGTTCGATAAAATGCATGAAGGGAATTAAGGAGTGTTCGAAAAAGAGCGTACTACCGTGCCCTTCGAACATTTTGGTGGTCGGCGACATTGATGTAAAAAGCTGACCCGACCTGAAAACCTGACTGAAACATGCTCGAGTCAGAACTTAGTTTGGCATGAGGATGTGATGACCCAAAACCAATCTGGAACCGACCGTTGTTGACCCTAACCCAAGTTGAACTTGTTACTGTAGTAACCGAACCCGACCTGCATCCGACCGAGAACGACCTGATCCTGAGTTGGACGTATTATTGTGGACCCAAAACTCGACCTACACCCGACTCAAACGAACCTGAACCCGAGATCAACCTGGCAGATAACCGATATTACCCGGCTGAATCGACCCAAGATCTGATTTTACTCGATCTATTTTGAACCCGGCCTGTTAATTGACCCGACTTGTTTTGAACTCAACTTGTTTTTAACCTGAACTGATATTGACCTGACTTGATATTTACCTGACATGTAATTGAGGAAGTCTATGATTTGATGAATTAAAGTGTTGATAAATGTAAAGTATTATGTGTTCCTAGATGTAAACTATTAATTTTTATAAATTAATTTAAAGTGTTAAATCATCTTTTTGTTATATATACCCATATAATCAATTTAATATATATATATATAAGGAAAGATTGTGTTTAGATATTCATTTCACACTACTAAATTTTAAATTTTGTTAAATAATTTAATATGCTTAGTACTAACTCATTTAATATAAATTATTTGTGAAGTTAAAAAGAATTAACATACTTAAATTCATTTTATTAAAAAATTATTCAAAATTAAAAAGTTTTATTATATTAATAACTTGTGATGGATGAATTTAAAACAAATTATTCAAAATTTAAATCAATTTAATAATTATGATCATTAAATTAAAAATTTTATTTTATTAAAAAAATTAATTATAACAATTAAATTAATGGAAAATAATTTGATATACAAGCTTGTGTAAACTTTAGGTTAGGGTTTAGTTAGTAGGTTGTAGAATTTAAGGTTTATGGTTAAAGTTTAGGGTTTGGGGTTTAAGTTTGAGGGTGCTAAGGTTTGGGTTTTATGTTTTAAATTTTATAGAAGGGTTGTATAATTTTTTTTACACAACTTGTGTACCAAAACATAACCCTATATTAAATATATTAAATGATTTATTTATTTTTTAATATGATTCATTAAATTAATTGTATTATATAATTAATTTGTTGATTATTAACACAATCATCATAAATAAGTGATTTCAAATATCAAATAAGTTTATTTCATTATTTTAATGTAATAATTAATTAACAAGTTAAATATAATTTAACTTAATATATTAATTATTAATCTAAATTATTAGATTATAAATTAAATTATATAAAATGATTTTAAAATATCAATAAATATAAACATTATTATAATGTACAAACTTATTAATATTTTAAATATAATTTAATATATTTAAATTTACACATAATTTACTTAAGATAATATTAAAATATAAGACTAATTTTTATAAATGTCGTAACAAGATCTTAAGCACTATCAAGAGAAATCAACAATCATCCAAATTCAACAAATAAATAAGAAATTAATAAAGTTTACTAAGTTGTTATAACACAATTTTAGTAAACTTAAAGACGTGACAGTGCTAAAAAATAAAATTTGTGTTATGACAAACTAGTTGAATATTGGAATCGGTCGTCTTCTCACGTTGAACTTCTTTGTATTTCTTAAGCAACCTTGCTTTCGATGTATAGGGAATTCTTTCATTACCTTTTGTGCTCTGCTTGTTAGATGATACAACAGTCGATTTCCACTTATCATATCCAATTTTCTCTGCTTTCTTTTTTTCGCTTGCAACTTGAAAACTGCAAGAGTTTGCTCATGTCAGCTCTATACTACTTAAGGGGTGTTTGGTTCAAAGAAAAGATCATTACTAGGGGTAATACTTTTTTTTCCAGAATCACATACTCATGTTTGGTTATAATGAATACCGTTGAAGGGGTAATCTTTAAATCGCAACAGTAGCGTGTTTCTAGTTAAATTTCTGAAATGTTATTACCTTTGATTTGTTAGGTATTAATTATGGTCGTTTTGGACAAAATGGCCCTAAAATAAACTGAGTATTTCAAACAAATCTTTCCTTGTTCATTTTACAGATCATGAAATCCCTAGAATGAAAAATCAGCTCTCCTCTTCTCCTGGTAAGGCTTTTCCTCCCCTCTCATTTTTTTATAATTCCGTTAAATTTGATCAGATCTGATGATTCTGAACTCGTTTTTTGCTCTCTTGTTACAGTGATTCTTTTATTTTTTGGGTTTAGAATTCCCTCGAAGTGCTTTTCAGTCTGGAATCGTAATTATTGTATTATATTAGTTGTTTAGTTTCTCTTTTTGTTGTAGCAAGGTATTTTGATGCTACAGATTTATTTTGCGATTATTTTGTTGCCTTTTTACTTAGTAGGATCTGTAGTTGTCCATGTTACTAGACAAAACCTTTTGGTTGATTTTAATAAAAATCATCTTACTTAATATAAAAAGACATGAATCGATATATAAAATCCTGCATCCAACATCTTATCTCTATTAAGTTTATTTTATCTATTAATTTTTAAGTTAAAAGTAAAGAAAACAAGATATATTTATATATATTTGGTTTAATGGTGATTGTTAATAATTTTTCTGGTAGTTGTTTGCTGAAAATTTTAAAAAATTGAAGTCTTGGTATTTTTTATCCTTATTTTCTTTTGGTGTGTAAATATTGTTTCTTAATTGTTAAAAATAGCTTAAATTTAAAAAAATGCCTTTTGATTTTCTCGTAAAGTGATAATATATTTCTATAATTTTCAGTCTAAATGGTGTATTTAGTTGCAGTGACGTCTTTCTATCCTTTTCTTTTCATTTTACTCTGCAGCTATGAACTATCATTGGTTCTAACACCAGTGAAATCAGCTAAAGAATGTGGATTAAAATGCCGTTAAGGTCTTTTTAAGTTATTCTAGTTATATATGCAAGAAATATTGTTGTTAATAAGCTGGAAATTGATTGACTATGTATTCAAATTAATTGGTATTGTTATATATCATTTTGAGAATTTATTGATGTCTGAATTAGACTTTCTCATGAATCAACTCTATGTCTTACTTGTTGTTATTCATTCGACTATTGCTCAACTGAAATGAATAAAAACTCCACTTTAAATTGATAGTCTAAAATAAAAGCTGGTGTCATAAAATTTTGTAGCTATATTGATTATGTATCTCTAAGTTTACATTATATTTTTTTGTTGAAATCTTTGTTTATGGCATATGATGGAATCATGGAAGTTAATAAAATAAGAATTTAATGGTTGTGGTCTATTCGATTTTGTTTTATCTCTAATGAAAGTTTAATCTCTCTAATGGAACTGCCACTTACTTATAATCAAGTTGTGATTGTTTAAATCATGAATAATGGTTAATGAAATAGAAATGTAAAGTTGATGTCTTTCTTGATTTACAGGTTTGGCAAGGAGCTGAACAAAAAAATTGTTATTAAAGTTATTGATTTAGAGGAATCGTAAATGGATATTTTTGTTATAATTTCTTCAAGTTTCAAGTAGCAGTTGCTTGCTATGAGTAACAAGGTCTTGTATATGATTTTCATTTGTTAACTATCAATTTAAACAGTTGCTCATTTGTTTTTCATCTTCCCTCTTACTATTGATATCTATGTACATATATATGTGGATTTCTGGTGAATAAAGCACTTTTGCTTCACAAATAAATTAGCTGCACCAGTAGCTTTTACATTATCAATAGAGTAAACTTTTTTTCTTCTATCAACTTCATCCTTCAAAATTATGAGTCATCCAATTACTTGTGTTTTCTTTTACAATCTTGTGTGCTAATATTCATAATTAGTTGGTTACTAGGGTTTTCATTTGTTTCCCATGCAATTTCTGTTTTTATCACAATGGTGTTGTCCATACATAACAAAGTATATTTACTTGAATGCCATAGACAACCATTACCAAACTTATTTACCTGAATGATTTTTAATACTTTACAGTCAATGTTTTGAAGGAAACGAAAAGAAAAACGATATAGGGTATTCAAACTAATTAAAGAAGAAAAAAAATAAAAATTTGATCTTGTATTAAAGAGAGCAAAGGACTAAATACAATAATAATTTTTGAATAAATGATAGTAGGAAGCCAAAAAAATGATGTAATTATTTTTAAAACATTACTAATTATATTAATAATACATTAAATATAAAGTTTTGTAAAATTTAGAATGCATAATGAAAATAGCTCTATGAATTTTTATACATTTTTTAAAATTTAGTATTTAAAGTTTATTTTGTTAAAAAGAAAATATATCATAAGGATGATTTGGTAAAATATCGAGTCAAGTAATCTTTTATTTCTTAAACCAAACATTGTAATCTTATATTCCTACCAAACCAAACACACAAGGTAATGTAATATTCCCAGTAACATGTCGGGTAATGTTACATTTCGGGAATCCTATTCCCAGAGGTAATGTTATATTTCGTGAACCAAACGCCCCCTTAACGTACAATAAATGAATGCAACTCCCCTAAAGTGTTGAGTATGCAAAGCTTAGACATTAAGAGATTCTTATCTTTAAAACTAAATAATAGAACCCACATCATTGATTCAGATTAACTTTCATCCAACATTCAATAAACTAGTTTTATAGATTCTACAATGTTACCTCGGGTCCATCATTGGATAAATAACCATCATCGTCAAATTTTCTGTTAGAAAAATGATATGGTACATGGACATTTTTTAGCTTGAATTTGAGTAGGTTCCATTAGTCAAATTATTTGAGACTAAGTGGATTATTAATCTACTACAAGAGTGTAGATGAAATGTGTATATTTACATGCTCAAAATGTTCAATGGGTGAATGAGAAATTGTTGCTCAAAGTAACAACCATGATGTTGGAAAAATTGAGATGGAAAGTAAAATGTCCCAAACTTGTTGGGAACATAGATTTGGAAAGCTTTATATGTAGAAGCTCTTCATGTTATTGTTGGAAACAAGACAAAGGCTTGGATTAGATACTTTGGGCTAGTCATAGTTTAATTATATAAAAATCAAAGATGGGCTTTGGGCCTTCTAACATATTTTTTTTCTTTCCTGACTTAATTTTCCAACAGCAAATATAGAATTAACCAACCGTTTTTATGGAGTTACAGACCCTTCAGCTGGTTGTAACCTCCAATTTATTTCGATTTATTATGTGATAATCATCATTTTGAATTCTAGAAAGTGTAACTCTTCAGAAACTTAACTAACAGATTAATTATGTAATTAATCATGTCCCATGCATGAACACTATAAAAGGAGGCCTCCTGTTTCTATCCAAGACACACCAAAAACCCTCTACCCAGATTGTTAATAGTGTTCTGCTTCTGTAAAGTTCGTCGTTGCAGTCAAGGTTACATTGCTCCTTTGGATGTATTCTACCGTTGTATCCTGGGATGAATCTATTTTAAGGACACTGTGATAGCACAGGCCTCGGTCTAAGTTTTTGATTGGTTACTGGTTTTTCCTTTGGTTTCTATTATCTTTGATTTTCCAGCTTATTTCAATTTCATTTACAGAAATTGTTTTAATATTTTTTTTCCTCTTTTTAACTTGTTTCGTTTGTAATACTTAATATTTTCTTTTTTCAGGTTACACATCTAGTAGTTCTTAAACAAGAACTTGTTTTCCTTTGTAATATGTCTTCTTAAACCAGAGTCAAATTCACATTTTCATCAAATAATTTCTTATTGCATACATCTTCCCTACACCAGGCTCAAAATATGTTCCAATAAAATATAAATATAAATATAAATATAAATATAAATATAAATGAATGAACAACAACGAGCTATAACCCCCTTGACCCGGTCTAACCGTTTCAAATATAAATATAAATATAAATATAAATTGGCGAAGATTTACCCCAATAAACGTCCAAAGAATTACAACTTGGACGATGTCAATTGATCATTCAGTTCAGACTGAACATTCTTTAGGGACCATTTTGTAACACTTATAAAATTCAGGGACCTATTACGAAATTAAAGTTACCGATATTCAATTAGTCAGTTTTCATGCTCACATGTCAATTTTCAGCTCATTTCGATCATGGAAACTCATCTGATTGATCATCCAAATATTTAGTGACCAAAATATAAGAAAATAGAACATCAAAAAGCTTCAAATAACCAACTTAACAACTATGCGTATCGATACACTGGTGCCCGTATCGATACGCCATTATCTCGTATATTTCTTAGATTTTTAGTGGCACAAAAGGGTATCGATACGGTCTCGTGTACCGATACGGTTCCTCATTCTGCCCCGTAGTCGTATCGGTACTGTCTACCCCGTACCGATACGATATGCTTGTTTTAGCTATATTGTACCGATACAGTAGCCCTCGTATCGGTACGCCTGGGCTTGTAGTGTCGTATTTTGCCGGTTTTACATGTCAAAACATATCCGATATCAATCCAACATGTAATCAAAGCATAACTAATCACCTAAATCATAATTCTAAAGGCAAATAACACCAATGCATGCTTTCAACATCAACACAACATGTTTATCTAACTATAGACATGCTTCCTATGCAAAATAACCATTTAAGTGCAAAAATGCAAACCAAATCAAATACCAGCAATTAAAGGCCATTTACAATTCATACTTGAGCTATGTGTATTCTCTTGGATTTCCACTTACTTCCTTGCTGCCCTCAAAAGCTAATTCTCTGTATTGTTGTAAAAAAGAGCGTAAGCACAATTGCTTAATGAGGGATGCTCAAATTAAAACCAACAACAATGCATTTTAAAAAACCATTTCTCATATAGAAATCTCTTCCACGTCATGCTCATTTTATTCTCATGCTTTAAACACATTAAGCAAATCATTTTACCTTAAAACTCATGTATCATTTGGCTCATGTATTAATCCCAATGAAAATCTCAAAATAGGCTTCAAATGCTTTAACTTACAAACATACTACAAAAATAGAATCTCATATATAATGCTCATTATACAAAACATTAAAGTAAACCGGGAAGGTTACCTCAATAAGCGACACTAATTTTTTTCTTTTATCTTGTCTAGATGCATATCATTATCCTAAGTGTTAAGACTCGCAGCGGAACAATTAACATCTCAAACAGACATAGATTATGCACTCAATTGTTTATAAACACATTTTATGGACCATTTTGTAATTTTATTAATATACACGGACTTCTTCAATTTTTAAGTTACCAACCTTTAATTAGTCACATTACATGCCACTATGTCAAGTCTCAGCTGAAAATGATCATCCAAGCTCATTTAATTGCATCTACAACTTGCAGGGACTGAAACGTATTGAAACAAAACTTTAAAAGATTCGAAACAACTAACTTAACAGTAGGGCATTTTGAAACAAAGAGACATGTATCGAAGAACCTTGTTTTGGAATGAGTCTTGGTGTTTCGGTACATGAGGCCGTTTTGAAACTATCTCCAACCCGTTTCGGTACACCAATTTCCAGTAGCTAAAATTCTCGAGCATGTTTCGATACACACTTTCCCGTTTCGAAACCCTTAGGCCATTTCAGGCTCACTGTTTCGGTACAACCTTGGGCGTACCGAAACGCCTGGGCCTGTAATGACACTTTTTGCTGGGTTTTCACACTTTAATGCAATCATAAACATTCCGGCATACATACAACATATCTAAACATCAGTTCTCAATCATTCATGGCATATTCATCATCATAACATGACAAACTGTATCGAAGGTAAACTATAGGCATGCAACCTAGAAACAAGCCATGCAAGATACCAAAATGCAAAGTAAGGCATAAACCAAATACCAAAGGCAATTTTCAAGTCAAAAACCACATAAAAAACTTGCTCAAAAGGAAGTTTACACAAAACTCCCAACAACACAACGGATCCCCCATTGCTCTTACATACTTTCTTAAACGAAGTCTCTTGGAATCCCTTGCGACTTTCTACCTCCAAAAACTCAATTATCTGCATTGATGGACAAATGAGAGCGTAAGCACACAAGGCTTACTGAGGAATGCTAAAAAAACAAAACACCATCATTGCATTAAAACCGTTTTCCATGTCCAGGTTGAAATCACATTTCAATTACTTCATAACATCAATTCAAAACCATCATGTCTTCAAGGCCATGCACTTTCCTTAATCAAAAATCAACATATAAACCTTATGCAACAAGTATTATGAATCAACAACAAATCCTATGGCTAACACTCAATTTAAGCCTTCTCATCCATAACTACCATACGCAAAGCTTAAAGAGTAAAACATACATTTACACATTATGCATCATAAACCATTTCATAATACATCATTAATTATATTGGCTTACAAGTGATCATCAACATACTCATTTCTCAAAACAACATCGGATACCTGGATTCACAAGTGTTGTCTCAACACTTCATACATTCTCATCGGCATCTCAAGGTTCACACACGGGAGCTACCCTCCACCATTGTGACACCCGTGGTGGAGTATTCGTTACACTGTATAAACTCCTCAACACCACTCATCGGTAAATGTATAACCTCACTAACGAGAAACGGGACACCACACACTTTCCTCAATCATTAGGGGTACTTGGATGGAGTATTTGATACACCGTATAAACCCCTCAACATCCAAGGTGACTTATTTATAGTGCACTCAATCCTATAGCCGACTTACTATATCCGACTTCATTTATAAACCATTTTTACAACATCACTTGCCAATATAATTCACATTTAACCACATACCTTACTGTTTTCAAAGCATCATCAATAAATCATTTTCCAAAGCATTAAACCATGCTTTAAATCACAAGCATAAAACACATACTTACAAGGATCACTTACCATGTGCATACTTCAACATCACATCATCAAAATAGTAAATCGCTTACTTTGAAACACGCTTTAACAGTAGGTAACATGCATTAAAAAATCAAGTGAATAAACAAATCCATAATATCACAATCCGAGGGAGAAATTCCTTATACTTACTTCTGAACATAGACAAGCATTTCAACCTTACATCTAAGTTCCCAAAACCACCTTTAAATTGTTTCTGTAATGCCCTGATTTGGGGCCTAGGAGTCTTTAAGGTTGACTTGGGGTTCGTAGGACCTAGACTAGAGATCTGAGTTTGTTCGGGTGTGGTTCAGGGAAAACAATGTTCAGGATGTGGTAAAATTATGGGGAAAATTCTTAAAATCCTATATATATATATAAAGGTTTGGTAAAGTCAATATTGGAAAATGACTTTTGGAAGATTGACATTTTAGTTTAGTGACTAATATGTAAAAATGTAAAATATGTTTTTAAAAGACTGTTTTGAAAGAGGGCCAAAACTTAGAATCTTTAGGGAGATAATATGTTATTAATTATCCTTTTCCTTTAATTGACTATTTTAAATGTCTTTTATTAAAAATAAATAAAGAGAGATTTTATTAAAAAAGAATTTAGTCTTCCAAAATCTATTTTGAAGTAACTTCCATTTCTCTCATTCCTCATCAGCCAAACACCTCATTTTCTCTCAAAACTTGTAGAGATTTTCATCTTTCCACTTCACGTTGGTTTACAAATGATTTCCTTGTCGTTTCTTCCATTTATCTCAAATGAATCTTGAAGATTTCTCAACAAATCTTGTCAATTGAAGGAATAGGCAACAATTAGAAGTAATTTTCATTCAAACTCCTCTAATCAAGGTTCTTTAATGAAATTCCCAAGTCTTTGGCTCTCTAATTGTGTTTATTTACAAGATTTTATAATATATTTGATGAAAATTGTTAAATATAGCTTTGAAAGATGGTTTCTTAAGATTTTGTAATGGTACTATTTTGGTTAATTTGAGATTGATTTTAATCATGTTTTGGATGCTAAGTGATGTTGAAATAAAGGTTTTATCATAGCAATCCCAAAATAGGTTGGATCTTTAGTTGTTAAGGTTTCTAGATTTGGGTTTTTGTGGTGATAATGTGGTTTCGGTGTTGCTGGAGATATAAGGATGCAATTAGGTTGTTTTTTGAAGTTAATTGATGATTAAAATTGAATGGATGTGTTAGGTTTCGGCTGGGTTGAGTTTGTAGAGTAATCGAAGGTGTTTTCGGTTGTTTCAGATCAGCGTTTTGGTGTTTTTGGGCAGAGCAACGTGGTGGCTTTGGTTGATGATGATTTTAATGCATTGAGATGCATTAATCCTCTATTATTGTCAGGTGTAAATAAGGGAGAACGTATCAGAAGCAATCGGTAAAGTGTCGGGAGCTTTGGAAGCTTGATTTCGCTTCGGCAAAGCAAACGAGGCATTGTGGGTGAGTGGAATTGGTTTTAAAGCCTTTCAAAGACTTGAAAGCAAGGTTTGGGGGTTTAGATTGAGTTTGAAACAGTAATCTAAGCTTGAAAGTAAGTTTGAGATGTTTCGCTCTCGTCTCTCGATTTTTTATCCCATTGATTTATGTGATCATGCTCATGTTTTAAAGATAGATATAAAACCTACTGTTTTATGCATGTTTTGAGAAATTATTGGATGACTTATATGATCCCATGAGATAGATTTGTTATTTCAAAGAGAGAACTTGTTGAGAAAATGCTATGCATTGTTTATGCTTTTCAAATGGGATTAGAAATGGTTTATGTTTATGCATTGAAAACGGTAGGTAAATGATTTTTAAAAGCGTACATTGGCATGATATAAGATTATTGTTACATGATATAATTGGTCGACCAATAGGAGTAGAAGTGCACTATAATATACAAAATTCGTATGTGCTCTTTGGTTCAGGCAATGGGGGTAGTGCCATCCCCTTCCAAAGTGAGAGTGTGGTGATGAGAGATTCCACCACATTAGGTCTTGATGATGTGAGACCCCATCAAGCTTTGTGGGTACCCATTGCCATATTATTACTAATATAAAGAGGATTTTGGTTTTGAAAAGTAAAATTTGAGCACCTTGGATTCTTGCTTCAGCTAGCATGATCTTTTTATTGTTGCATTCTTTTTAGCTCAACAAGTCATACCATTTTGATAATGGGACCGAGACGAGAGCTTAGAACCAATGTGCATAATGCGTTTGAGAATGAGGTCAATGATGTTGAGAATTTGCCGCCTCTTCCTCTTTCTCCTGGTGGTGATGGAACTGGTGTCGAAGCTGGCGCTAGAGGTGTTGGACCTCAGGTAGTGGAAGGGTAGACTGCTACCGATATGACACCGTTGATTCAGGCTATAGCTGGGGCTTTTCAGGCAACGATAGTGGGTATGCATGTTGTTGCACCAAAACCTGGTGTTAATCCTGGTTTACCTTTGGACCGTTTATGTAGTTTGGGTGGAATTGGGTTATGTGGTCTGTCTCCTAAGGTTTCTGGTGCTTGGTATGAGCGCACACGAAGGATTCTTGGTTAGATGGGTTGTAATGATGTGCAAAAGTTGGGTTGTGTTGTATCCTTGCTACATGGAGATGCTTATACGTGGTGGATGGCCATCACTTCGGGTATGGAACCTGCCGGTGTTACTTGGGAGTTCTTCAGATCTGCTTTCAAGAGGAAGTATTTGGGTGTTCGCTATCTTGATGAAAAGAACTGGGAATTTATGTCTTTGGTGCAAGGAAGCATGACTATTTCAAAATATGAGGTTTAATTTATTCGGTTGAGCCAGTATGCTCTTAAACTGGTTCCCAACGAACAAAATAGATGTGGCCGTTTTCGCTACGGGCAAGTGACTGAGGTCAAGACTTATATGTTGGCTTCGGATTATACCGATTTTGAAGTCTTATTCACTCGAGCAAAGGACATCGAACAAAATTTGGGTTTAGTCGCTCGTTCGAATGGTTCTAGTACTAGAAAGAGGTCGACCGAGTTTGATGTTGGTGGAGATCGTTTCAAGAAGCACAAGGATAGGAGGTATCAACCGAATTCCAAGGAGTTGTGGTGGTAACCCTGGTCATGGTCAACAAGGCCAGAATTCTTTTGTTCGTAATCCAGAGTGTAACCGATGCGGTAGAAGGCACACGAGAGACTGTTGAGGTAATATGGTGTGTGTTAGAATTGTGGATCACGAGGACATATGAAGCGTCTAACACCCAAAAAATTACGCCCAAATTGTAAACCCTAGATTTGAAAAATCCCTAATTTAGAAACCAAATTTTAAAATCCCAAAATTTAAAACCCTAATTATTTGAGAATTTTAATTCAAGAACCCTAAATTTTTTAAATGGACTAAATAAGAATTTTTATCAAACTTTGAAGTTAATATGAAATTTCTTAAAAGTTTAAGGACTGAATCCAAAAATAACCATTTATCGAATTGAAATTCAAATTGATTTGTGATTTCGTTTTTTAATCGATTATTATTATTATTATTATTATTATTATTATTATTATTATTATTATTATTATTATTATTATTATTATTAATATTAGTTCTTTAATTTTAAATGGAATTATAATCCACTCGTCTTCTTTTAATTATTATATTTATTTTTATTCTTTTATATCCTATATCACTTTCATTATTTTACTTAAATTAGGTTTACTCTCCCTATAAATATACACACACATAGTTCAAATAAGATCATCCCAAGAACCCTATTTTTTATATAGTTTCATGCCGCCAAATTCCCTTATTGATTTGCTAAATTCCTATGTAATAATCTCCACCGCTCTATACCTTTTCTTGTTTGTTAATCTCTTCAACCCAAAGTTTAGTCTAGTACCGATACAGTTGGATCCAATACTTCTGATCATGGAAAATCACATCATTCTGTAGGTTGAGTATAGCTTGGCTAAGGTGTGTTTTCTTCCGGTGCTATAATTAAATTATATACTATTTTTCTATGTGTTGGTGTTTTACCTCTTGTGTGATTATTTATATGTATTATGGTTTGTATGGTTGACATCATATGCATACGATTTCAGAATATGTTTTGATTATGTATTATGAACATATGATTTATGAAACATCAGATTTACAGAACTATGATTTATGGATTTATGAATTTATAGACTATGATTTACGAATTATGTTTATGGAATATCGGATTTGTGGAATTGGGTTTTTTATGAAACTTGAATTTTAAACATCATATGTGTATGAGCATGGGTTGGGAGTTGAAAGGAGGAAGTTCAGTGGTTTCACCCTTCGGGTTGAATTCCACTTCGGATTGGCGGACGTAGGGAATAGGTTATGGGAACCTTCCTCATTTTTGGCGGACGTAGTTGGGTGCATTGCATTACGCTTGTGATATTGTATCATGTTTTTAAAGAATTTTAAGAAAATATTACTATGTTTTTACGACTATGATTTTCTTGCACTTTAGAGACACACTAAGCTCTTTAGCTTACTCCCCCATAGTTTCTCTTTTCAGATATACACAGACTCTTTAGGCGACGTGGTACTTGGAGGGTCTCACATTTTATTCGGTTATTTTATTATTTAGTATGAAACTATTTTAGTTTAATTAGATTTCTATTTATTATTTTGGGACATAGATGTAATTTTAGACTATTTATATTTTGAGATTATTTTTAGCATTCATCTACTGTTATTTTATTTCAGATATTTTATATAATTATTCGAATATCTATTATGATATTTTTATTTTTATTTATTATTAAATTTATGTTATTTTATTTTAATTTAAAGTATATCTTTTTAAAATTGGTTTTCCTGAGGGTTAAGTTTTCAATCGTAACTTCCTAAATTTGGTCTTTTCTTCTTGGTCGGGTTTAGAGGGTTACATATAATGGTATCAGAGCTAAGTTCAACTCTTGGACTGTGTGGCTCACATAAAATTTTAAGCCGAAAATGATTTTTTGCATGCATATTAAATGTTTTGGTGCAAAATGGGAATTTTTGATAAATTTATTACTTTAAAGAATTAAAGATATGTTTTGAATAGAAACTCCAAGTACCAACTCTAATTCTAGGATCGTCCCTTTTGTAGATAGATTAATATGCCAAATCATAGGAGTTCTAAATTAGCGACCGATTGTGATCATACTCGTTCCTATAAATTTGAGATTAAAGCCTATTTCAAAACTATGTGTTGTCATTCGTAACCAGATCTAAAATGTCTTTTTAAAATTGTTATCAAAACCTCTATTTTTTTGAAGTATGTCGTTAGTTTGAAAATTTTGAGGACAAAATTTCTTTTAAGAGTGGGAGAGTTGTAACACCAAAAAAATTACGCTCAAATTGTAAACCCTAAATTTGAAAATCCCTAATTTAGAAACCTATTTTTAAATCCCAAAATTAAAAACCCTAATTATTTGGGAATTTTAATTCAAGAACCCTAATTTTTTTAAATGGACTAAATAAGAATTTTTATCAAACTTTGAAGTTAATATGAAATTTCTTAAAATTTTAAAGACTGACTCCAAAAATAACCATTTATCAAATTGAAATTCAAATTGATTTGTGATTTCGTTTTTTAATCGTTTATTATTATTATTATTATTATTATTATTATTATTATTATTATTATTATTATTATTATTATTATTATTAGTAGTAGTAGTAGTAGTAGTAGTAGTAGTAGTAGTAGTAGTAGTAGTAGTAGTAGTAGTAGTAGTTCTTTAAATTTAAATGGAATTACAATACACTCGTCTTATTTTAATTATTTTATTTATTTTTATTCTTTTCTATCCTATATCAGTTTCATTATTTTACTTAAATTAGGTTTACTCTCCCTATAAATATACACACACATAGTTCAAATAAGATCATCCCAAGAACCCTATTTTTTATATAGTTTCATGCCGCCAAAATCCCTTATTGATTTGCTAAATTCCTATGTAATAATCTGCACTGCTTTATACCCCTTCTTGTTCGTTAATCTTTTCAACCCCAAGTTTAGTCCGGTACCGATACAGTTGGATCCAATACTTCTGATCATGGAAAATCACATCATTTTGTAGGTTGAGTATAGGTTGGCTAAGGTGTGTTTTCTTCCAGTGCTATAATTAAATTATATACTATTTTTCTATGTGTTGGTGTTTCACCTCTTGTGTGATTATTTATATGTATTATGGTTTGTATGGTTGACATCATATGCATACGATTTCAGAATTTGTTTTAATTATGTATTACGAACATATTAATTATGAAACATCAGATTTACAAAACTATGATTTATGGATTTATGAATTTATGGACTATGATTTACGAATTATGTTTATGGAATATCGGATTTGTGGAATTGGTTTTTTTTATGAAACTTGAATTTTAAAAATCATATGTGTATGAGCATGGTTTGGGATTTGAAAGGAGGAAGTTCAGTGGTTTCACCCTTCGGGTTGAATTCCACTTCGGATTGGCGGACGTAGGGAGAAGGTTATGGGAACCTTCCTCATTTTTGGCGGACGTAGTTGGGTGCATTGCATTACGCTTGTGATATTTTATCATGTTTTTAAAGAATTTTCAGAAAATATTACTATGTTTTTACGACTGTGATTTTCTTGCACTTTAGAGACACGCCAAGCTCTTTAGCTTACTCCCCCATAGTTTCACTTTTCAGATATACTCAGACTCTTTAGGCGACGTGGTACTTGGAGGATCTCACATTTTATTCGGTTATTTTATTATTCAGTATGAAACTATTTTAGTTTAATTAGATATCTATTTATTATTTTGGGACATGGATGTAATTTTAGACTATTTATATTTTGAGATTATTTTTAGCATTCATCTACTGTTATTTTAATTCAGAGATTTTATATAATAATTCGAATATCTATTATAATATTTATATTTTTATTTATTATTAAATTTATGTTATTTTATTTTAATTTAAAGTATATCTTTTTAAATTGGTTTTCCTGAGGGTTAAGTTTTCAATCGTAACTTCCTAAATTTGGTCTTTTCTTCTTGGTCGGGTTTAAAGGGTTACATATAGTGGTATCAGAGCTAAGTTCAACCCTTGGTCTGTGTGGCTCACATAAATTTTAAGCCGAAAATGATTTTTTGCATGCATATTAAATGTTTTGGTGCAAAATGGGAATTTTTGATAAATTTATTATTTTAAATAATTAAAGATATGTTTTGAATAAAAACTCCAAGTACCAACTCTAATTCTAGGATCGTCCCTTTTGTAGATAGATTAATATGCCACATCATAAGAGCTCTAAATTAGCGACCAATTGTGATCATATTCTTTCCTATAAATTTGAGATTAAAGCCTATTTCAAAACTATGTGTTGTCATTCATAACCAGATCTAAAATGCCTTTTTAAAATTGTTATCAAAACCTCTATTTTTTTTAAGTATGTCGTTAGTTTGAAAATTTTGAAGACAAAATTTCTTTTAAGGGTGGTAGAGTTGTAACACCCAAAAAATTACGTCCAAATTGTAAACCCTAGATTTGAAAAATCCCTAATTTAGAAACCTAATTTTAAAATCCCAAAATTCAAAACCCTAATTATTTGGGAATTTTAATTCAAGAACCCTAATTTTTTTAAATGGACTAAATAAGAATTTTTATCAAACTTTGAAGTTAATATGAAATTTCTTAAAATTTTAAGGACTGACTCCAAAAATAACCATTTATCAAATTCAAATTCAAATTGATTTGTGATTTCGTTTTTTAATCGTTTATTATTATTATTATTATTATTATTATTATTATTATTATTATTATTATTATTATTATTTCTTTAATTTTAAATGGAATTATAATCCACTCGTCTTCTTTTAATTATTTTAATTATTTTTATTCTTTTCTATCCTATATCACTTTCATTATTTTCCTTAAATTAGGTTTAGTCTCCCTATAAATATACACAAACATAGTTCAAATAATATCATCCCAAGAACCCTATTTTTTATATAGTTTCATGCCGCCAAAATCCCTTATTGATTTGCTAAATTCCTATGTAATAATCTCCACCGCTCTATACCCCTTCTTGTTCGTTAATCTCTTCAACCCCAAGTTTAGTCCGGTACCGATACAGTTGGATCCAATACTTCTGCTCATGGAAAATCACATTATTTTGTAGGTTGAGTATAGGTTGGCTAAGGTGTGTTTTCTTCCGGTGCTATAATTAAATTGTATACCATTTTTCTATGTGTTGGTGTTTTACCTCTTGTGTGATTATTTATATGTATTATGGTTTTTATGGTTGACATCATATGCATACGATTTCAGAATTGGTTTTGATTATGTATTACGAACATTTGATTTATGAAACATCAGATTTATAAAACTATGATTTATGGATTTATGAATTTATGGACTATGATTTACGAATTATGTTTATGGAATATCGGATTGCTGGAATTGGTTTTTTTTATGAAACTTGAATTTTAAACATCATATGTGTATGAGCATGGTTTGGGATTTGAAAGGAGAAAGTTCAGTGGTTTCACCCTTCGGGTTGAATTCCACTTCGGATTGGCGGACGTAGGGAGGAGGTTATGGGAACCTTCCTCATTTTTTGCGGACGTAGTTGGGTGCATTGCATTACGCTTGTGATATTGTATCATGTTTTTAAAGAATTTTAAGAAAATATTACTATGTTTTTACGACTGTGATTTTCTTGCACTTTAGAGACACGCTAAGCTCTTTAGCTTACTCCCCCATAGTTTCTCTTTTCAGATATACTCAGACTCTTTAGGCGACGTGGTACTTGGAGGATCTCACATTTTATTCGGTTATTTTATTATTCAGTATGAAACTATTTTAGTTTAATTAGATATCTATTTATTATTTTGGGACATGGATGTAATTTTAGACAATTTATATTTTGAGATTATTTTTAGCATTCATCTACTGTTATTTTAATTCAGAGATTTTATATAATTATTCGAATATCTATTATGATATTTTTTATTTTTATTTATTATTAAATTTATGTTATTTTATTTTAATTTAAAGTATATCTTTTTAAAATTGGTTTTCTTGAGGGTTAAGTTTTCAATCGTAACTTCCTAAATTTGGTCTTTTCTTCTAGGTCGGGTTTAGAGGCTTACAAAGCGTGATTGTCCACGACCTGTCAGAGATGGACAAGCTTCGGTGTGAGCTGCTGAGCCACAGAGAGGTCGTGGACGCGGTCGTGGTAACTTTCAGTGCAGAGATGATGAACATAGGAATGTTGCTCATGTTGTTGCTGTTCAGCCTGAGGGAGGTGGACAAGCTAGGGTGTATGCTCACTGAGAGGGAAGGAATGACACAAATGTGATCGCATGTACCTTTACTTTGCAATCCTTGTCATTAATTTCTTTATTTGATTCTATTTCTACTCATTCATACATTTAGTGTGACCATTCTTTATTTGATTCTTTTGGTGAGACAATTGTTAGAAGGAAGTTGTATAGGAGATGTCCTTTGTTTGTTCAGTGTCATTTATTTGAGGTTGATCTTATGGAGTTACGTTTCAATGGATTTGATGTAATTCTTGGTATGGATTGATTATCAGAGGATAGGGTTGTGGCTTATTTTGAGACCAAGCGAGTTCTGTTGGAACTAGCCGATGATTATAAGGTGGTAATCGCAGGCGAAAATGTAAAGTTTTTATCTTATGTGGTTTCGGCTCTTGAAGCAAGTCGATTGATGCGTTTGGGATGTGAGGCTTTTATGGCTTATGTGATGAATCCAAGTACAAGGGAGGTGTGTATAACACCCTCTTCCCGGCCTAGTAGAGAACCAGATCGGAAAGTGTTAGCAGAAAACATATTCAGAAATCGAAAGCTAAATCGGAGCTAAAAACCTTTTTGAAATGGTTTATTAATCTTCTTTTAAGACCCAACATGCTAGCTTATTATCAGCTTACTCAATTTGGGGTCAATTTTAAACTTTTTGAACTTTAGGGACTAAATTGCAAACCTTAGAAATTAAGGGTCTTTAACCGAAATTTGTTTTATCATACTAAAATTAAACATATTAATTATTAGAATGTTAAATTTCGTTACCAACCGAGGTGATTTACCTATCCGATTAGACGATACAATATTTAGTGACCATTTTGTAAACTATTCAGGACTGTTTTTATTCGAATTAACCTGCCAAACGATTTCCAAATTTTACCAGAAAGTTTATTGCCCTTATTTCTAAAATCATACAAAATTTTAGAGCATTATGAATCCATTACTAAGTTTTTCACCTTAGACTCATTTTAGTCATTTTAACTATTTTAACCTATCAAGATCTAGTCATTCTAAGCATACAACAAAACCATATTACCAGGTCATCATATAAACACATAAGGGTTGATACAGAACACGTTGGATCATATGCCACTTTACTAGGAGTTTATAGAAAAAGGTAATGTTAAGTGTGCAAAAGTCATATATTTATGCCCTAGTCTAGCTCAATTATTGTTGTTCTTAAGCAGAGTTTAGTTGCATTCATTAGGAAAACATACACCAACTGCATAGATTAGATATTATGCCTTATTTGATGAACTTAATTGTTTTTATATAAAAGATACTGCTCAGGTGCATTTTCTCTCTGTGTGCAGGTACCCGCGCAGGCAGATGCCGCTGAGGCAGTAGAGAGGGGCAGAAGAGGAGAAGCTGGAA
The DNA here is from genome assembly GCA_030270665.1 of Hibiscus trionum. Lineage (NCBI taxonomy): Eukaryota > Viridiplantae > Streptophyta > Magnoliopsida > Malvales > Malvaceae > Hibiscus > Hibiscus trionum. The sequence continues at coordinate 9,089,191 of BSYR01000010.1, read as the reverse complement.
ATTGATGGAAGAAGACATTGGACTATTTGGAGAGCTGGTCGAGAACTAACAAAGAGGAGAGGCCCGGAATGAAGAACTGGGCCAACCCCTGCACACCAACCCAGACCTCTGCTGAGGCAGACAACAGTATGCCGCCGAGGCAGCAACTCGAGGAAGGTTGAAAATATGCAAAGCGGTATGCGACTGAAAGAGCTCATCATGCCTGATTTTTGGAGACCACTTGCATTTGCATTGGAGCCCAGCAGGCAAAGAAAAGCCACAATCACTGTCAAGGTGGAAAAAAGTCAAACGAGAATCTAGAAAGATTTAATGTTAGATTTGTTCTTTTAATGAGCTGTAATTAGATTCTAACTAGGATTCCTTCCCTAAACTGACTTAGACCTATGTAAAGCCCTGGTTTTGGGCCTAGATGTTTTAGACATCGGATCGGACCGGTCGGGAACGATTCGAATCCTTGAGGTTTGTTCAGGGAAAACCCAGTTCGGGATGTTTTAAAAATAGTGAAAGAAATCTAAAAATCATTATTTATTGTGTAAATGATTATGGTAAAAACAATTTTACAAAATGAGTTTTGGAAATATTACATTTTGGTATAGTGAACAAAATGCAGTTTTTGCAAAAGTTGGCTAGTGACTGTTTTGTAAAGGATTGAAACTTTGAATTTTTAAGGAGTTATATTTACCATTTATTTTCATCAGATTTCTCTTTAATTTGGGAGCTTTTAATGAATTATTTTATGAGAAAATAAAGGAAATTAAAAAAGAAACTAAAAGTTGACTTTTCATAACCAATTTCACGTTAGTTTTTCCGATCCTCATTTTCTTTCAACTTCTATTCAGCCAAACACTTTTCTCTCATCAAATAACCTTTGATTTTCACTTTGATTGCTGAGATTTCATTCTCTAAATGATTCTCCAACTTTGATTCTCCAACTTTGATTCATCAAATCACATTGATTTTGCTTTGGATTTTTCAAGAAAACTTGCCCAAATTGAAGAGAGATCAACCATTAGAGGTAAGCTTCGTTCTTCTCCTCTAATGATCAATTCTTTACTGAAATCCCCAAGTTACCAATCCTTTGTTAATGGTTTTTGAGTTGTTTTAATTTTATAAACAAGAAAGAGTTGTTAAATTCAAGATTCTTGAGAAGATCTTGGTGGTTTTCGTATTTCTATGTAATGATCTAAATTGAGGGTGATTTTCCACTTGTTTTGGATGTTATTTGGTGTTGGAATGAGGTTTTAACAAGTAAATCCTGAATAGGCTTGGATCCCTAAGTTTAAGGTGTTAGATTTGTGGTTTTTGGGGTGTTTTTGGTGTTATGCTTTTGCTGGAGGTATAAGGCCGAGTTTATGTTGATTTTTGATGTTAATTGAGGTTTAGAAAAGGTTAGAATTGATAGATCTTCGCTGGGCTTTGATTGATGAAAGTTTGGAGGTGTTTTCGGTTATTTCGGGTAGCCGAAATGCTAGTTTTGAGCGGGGCAACGTGTTGGATTGAGTGGCTGGTGTTTTTAATGCATGGTGATTCATTAATCCTATGCTCTTATGTGTGTTCAATAGGGGAGGATTCTTTGGACACGTTTGGTGTAGATCCGGAGGTAATGGAAGCTTGGAAATCGTTTCGGCAAGCAACCGAAACGTCATATGTGAGTGAAAATGGTTTTAGAAGTATATGAGGGACAAGGAAATAAGTTTTGGGGATTTAGTATTTGTAACACCCCAAATTTGGGCTTAGATGTTTAGAGTCTGAACCAGATCGGTCTGGAAATCTGTTTGAATCTAAAAGGGGGTTTTAGGGAAAACCTAGTTCGGGATGCTTTAAAAATATAGAAAAATATCTAAAAATCCTCATTTAATATATAAGAGAGAATGGTGGAATCAATTTTACAAAATAAGATTTGGAAATACTACATTTCGGTGTAGTGACCAAATCACAGTTTTTACAAAGTTTAGTAGTGACTGTTTTGTAAAGGGTTGAAACTTTGAATCTTTAAGGAGCTAATTTTACCAAAAATATTTTCATCAGATTTTCCTTAATTTGGGTGATTTAATTAATGTTTTAATTAAATAAAATGAAGGTGATTAAAATAAAAAAACTACCTTTGACTTTTCATAACCAATTTTCTTTAATTTTCTCTCCTTTCATTTTCTCTCAAAATCCTATCAACCAAACACTTTTTCTCCAGCGAATTTCCTTTGATTCCCATTTCATTTGATGAGATTTCAATCAACCTTTGATTCCTAATCAATCCTTCAACAAATCCACTTGATTTCTACATTGAATTTTCAATAAAACTTGCCCAAATCAAGGAGAAATCATCCATTAGAGGTAAGCTTCATCCTTCTCCTCTAATGATCAGTTCTTTACTGAAATTCCCAAGATGTCAATCCTTTAATAATGTTTTTAAAGTGGTTTTGGTGTTAGAAACAAGAAATTGGCTTGAAACTCAAGATTTTGGAAGAGATCTTGAAGATTTTCGTGGTGATTGATTGGGCTCTGTTTTGAGATGGTTTTCTAATGTATTTTGGATGTTAAATGATGTTATAAATGAGGTTTTATCAATCCAATCCCGAATAGGTTGTTTTCCTAAGTTTTTGCTTGTTAAAATGGTGGTTTTTGGGGTGATTCTGGCGTTCTGCTATAGCTGGAGGTATAAGGACGTGGTTGTGTTAATTTTTTATGTTAATTGATGTTTAGAAATGATTAGAAGTGATGGATCTTGGCCGGGTTTGATTTTGCAAGAGTTTGGAGGTGATTTCGGTAGTGTTTGGTAACCGAAATGTGGTTTTTGTGTAGAGCAGCGAATTTAGGTATGTGCCTGATGATTTCAATGCATGATGATGCATTAATCCTCTGCTCTTATGTGTTTAAAACAGGGGAGACATCTTAGGACACCTTTGGAGTTGATCCGGAAGCTTAGATAGCGTTTCAGCGAGCAAGCAAAATGTAATCAGTGAGTGCGTATGGTTTTAGGAGTCCTTGAGGGACAAAGAATCAAGGTTTGGGGATTTAGGAAAGGTTTGAAACACCTTCCTAAGTCCGGAAGTAAGTATTGGCTAGATTGCTCTCTCGAATATGGTGATTGCCCCTTTAAATGGTTTTACATGTTCATGGTTTTAGATTGATAAATTCCTACTGTTTTTATGCATGAATTATAACATGAGATGATGTTTGAAATGATTTCATAAAGTAACATGCTGCATATTTGAGATTTGGGCTTTTATGTTGAAGCATAGCAAATGTTATGGTTTTGAAATGAGTTGAGTATGATGAGATTTGTTGCATGAAAAACATTAGGTGAGATGATGTTTTAACATAATATATTGGCATAGATGTTGAGATACTTACCAGATATAATTGATCGATCAATAGGATGAGAGTGCACTATAAACTAAAAATTCGTATGTGCTCTTTGGTTAAGCCAAAGGGAGAGAACCGATGATGTGCATTCCATCGGGTAGGACTTGGTGAAATACCCAAGCTTTGTGGCGATGAGAGATTCCGCCATGTGAGTACGGTGATGAGAGATTCCTCTGGAAACTATGTTGCTAGACGAGTGAGTACGGTGATGAGAGATGCCACCGGAAGTGTCTAGTGAGATGTCTGCATATCCGAGTAACAAATAGATGTGAAATGCCAATATAAAACATGTTATGGTTTTTGATTCACATGTACCTTGATGTAATGGTTTATGCTATGAGAAATGCATATGTGATTTGTATATGAAATGCACAAGCATGAGTTTGGCTTTGCCATGAGTTTTGCATTGGTTTAAATGCATGAGATAGAATGAAGGTACATGTGGTTTCAATGAGAAATTGCTTTGAAAGGTTTCCAAGCATGAGATAGAAATGAGCATGTGTTTTAAAAGCTTTTGATGAAAGTGTTTTCAAGATGTGCATTATTGAGTTGGTTTTCTTTAGAGCATGCCTCACTAAGCATTTGTGCTTACGCTCTCTTTTAGCAATAATACAGATAATTGAGGTATTTTCGGGCATCAAGGAAGCTAAGTTCATCCAAGGAAGTCCAAGCTCATGTATGGTGAAGTTTTCGTACACTTTAGTTTTGATAGATTGGCAATGGGAAACCAAAGATTGTATTTGGGAGATGTGTTAAACTCCCTAGGGTTGTGGCATGTTTGTTTTAGCTTGTTTGGGTTGTAAATGACCTTAATTGCTTGTTTTGAGATTGGTTTGCCTATTTGGGTTTTGAGATTAGGGAGCATGCCTATAGAATAATGGAATATTGTGTTTGATGCTATGGTTGTGCTTGAATGTCCCAAATATGTTCCTAGTATGTATGATGACTTGTTGGCATGATTAGAGAGTCTTTGGGGCATGTTTGAGTAGGTTAATGAGTCAAAAACCAGCATTTGTTGCTGATTCTGGGCAAACCGTATCGAAACACCCTCAAGTGTTTCGGAACGGGGGCCTATAATGGCCCATGTGTTTCGAAACGGTGGAGGATGTTTCAGAACGATTTGGCTACTAGAGCTACATGTTTCGGAACTGGTCTCGGAACCAACTCGCGTACCAAAACGGTCAACGCCGTTTCGATACAACGTTTCGTTACGGTAGGTGGGTGTTTCGAAACGGGTTACCGTTAGATCCAGGTTTGAATTGTTTGGATGTTTGCATGCATTACATTTTAGTCCTAAAAGTTGATATTCCAATTGCCTAAGCTTGAGGTGTCCTTTTAAGTTGAAATTTGGCAGAGAAGCATATAACATGACTAATTTCAAGATGTTAACTTTAGAATCAATGAAGTCCCTCTAATTTATAGAATTTACATTTTGGTCCTTAAACTTGTGTGAAATGCAATTGAGTCCCTATATGTTATTCGATCGCTACGCCTTTCTCAAGCATGATTCGTGAGTACTCACTTACGGTTAACATGTATTTAGACAAGATAAAAATAAAAAAGGTCGTTAATCAAGGTTGACTACGATTTTCCCCGTGTAATCTTCGTAGTTCGGGTCAATCGTCTAGGCCGTGCTAAAGGGGTTACATTTGTTGGTATCAGAGCTTGGTTCATGAATAATTGGGGTTTGATATGTGGTTGTTGTATTTGTTTATGCATGATGGTGACTCTTTGGTGGAAGTGTGATGTTTGAGTAGTGATGTATGATTCATTTGAGATGATTTTGTGATGCTATGCTATGTTTGGAGTGTAATAGGGGATCCCATTGCCATATCGAATCTAATGAGAGGAATTGTTTTCAAAAATGAGCTTGAGTACTTGGATTACTTACCTTATTGTGCCTAATTGTATTTGTTGCATTTTGTCAGTGCATTGTTTTCTATATAATGGGGCCATGTAGAGAGCTGAGAATCAATACTAGATCGATGACCGATAATGAGAATGCTGAGAATGTTGAGAATGCTGAAGACTTACCTCCTCCTCCTGGTGGTGGACCACCCGGTGGTGGTCGTGCTGGAGCGGGTAACGCTGGCGTTGGTGCTGGGGTCGCTGGACCTGAGGGTGCGCAGGGGCAAGCTGCTCTTGATATGACCATGTTGATTCAGGCTATTTCTGGAGCTTTCCAGGCAGCAGTAGCTGGAGCTCAGGGAGATGCACATCAGGATGATGCTAACGTGAGGTTTCCTTTGGAACGTCTGCGCAGTCTAGGGGGACTGAGTTCAGGGGCTTATCTCCGGAAGGACCTGAGTCTTGGTTGGAGAGCACCAAGCTGATTCTGGGTCAGATGAACTGCAATAATGTGCAGAAGCTGGGTTGTGTTGTATCACTGCTGCATGGTGATGCTTATACGTGGTGGACGACCACAATTTCTGGGATGGAGGATGACGTGGTGACTTGGACTTTCTTCCTGAATGCGTTCAAGCGGAAGTATCTGGGTGTGCGATACCTAGATGAGAAGAAAAGAGAATTTATGTCTCTTGTGCAAGGAAACATGACAGTAGCCGAGTATGAAGTACAGTTTGTCAGCCTCAGTCAGTATTCACCTGAGCTAATCCCTGGTGAGCGGGATAGGTGCGAACGATTCCGTTATGGGCTAGTAGCGGATGTTAAGACTTATATGCTTGCGGCTGATTATATAAATTTTGATGTCTTGGTCACTTGAGCCAAGGAAATTGAATCGAACCTTGGTCTGATTAGTCGAGCGGGTGGATCTAGCTCCGGGAAGCGAGCGGCTGAACGCGATTATGGTAGAGATCGCAACAAGAGGCATAAGGATAGGAGGCCGCGTTATGATGCTAGACGTGGGGGTGGTAACCCTGGTAGAGGTCAGCAAAGACCCAACGCTGTTCTGAGGACTCCTGAGTGTAACCGTTGTGGTAGACGGCATGGTGGTGAGTGTTGGGGTAACCTTGGGACATGTTGGAATTGTGGGAATCGTGGACATTTGAAGAAAGATTGTCCTCAGCCTTTGCGAGAGGGACAAGCTCCGGTGAGAGCAGCTGAGCCACAGAGAGGTCGTGGGCGCGGTCGTGGTAACTTTCAGCGTAGGGATGATGGTGGCAAGAACGTAGCACATGTGGTGGCCGTTCAACATGAGGGTGGCGGTCAGGCTCGAGTGTATGCCCATCGTGAGGGAAGGAATGATACGAATGTGATCGTAGGTACCTTTACTTTGCAATCCTTGTCATTACTTTCTTTGATTGATTCTGGATCTACACACTCGTACATTTTGTGTGAACATGCTCAAATGCTTGGTTTACTTGTTGAGTCTTTGGATGTTGGTATGCGTGTGACTAGTTCCTTTGTGAGACGGTTGTAACGCGGAAGTTGTATAGGAGATGTCCCTTGAAATTGCAAAATCATGTTTTTCCTGTTGATCTCATGGAATTGCCATTCTATAGCTTTAATGTAATCCTTGGCATGGATTGGCTTGTGAAGCATAGAGTTGTTGTGGATTTCGAAAGCAAGCGAGTTTCGTTGAAACTTACTGATGATTATGAGGTGGTGGTAGTGGGCGAGAATGTGAAGTTTCTTGCCAATATGGTGTCTACATTGGAAGCAATTCGGATGTTGAGGCAGGGTTGCGAGGCTTACCTAGCCTTTTTAATGAATCCTAGTTCAAAGGAGTTGCACGTCCAGGATAAAAGAACTATACGCGAGTTCCCTGGAGTCTTTCCGGAAGAGTTACCTGGATTGCTGCCTAGTCGAGAGGTGGAGTTTGGGATTGAGCTGTATGAAAACACAACTCCGGTGACCATTCCTCCCTATCACATGTCACCTAAGGAACTGAAAGAATTGAAGACGCAACTTCAGGAGTTGCTTGACCGTGGCTTCATTCGGCCTAGTGTGTCACCTTGGGGTGCACCAGTCTTGTTTGTGAAAAAGAAGGATGGCACTAAGAGAATGTGCATCGATTATCGTCAGCTGAACAAGTTTACTATCAAGAACATGTATCCTTTGCCGAGGATTGATGATCTTTTCGATCAGTTTCGGGGAGCGGCTGTGTTTTCCAAGATTGACTTGAGGTTAGGATACTATCAGCTTAAGGTGAAGGATGTGGATGTGCCGAAAACAACCTTTATAACGAGGTATGGGCATTATGAGTTCCTTGTAATGCCGTTTGGTTTGACGAATGCTCTTGCTGCTTTCATGGACATGATGAATAGAGTGTTCCATGAATACTTGGATAAGTTCGTTGTGGTGTTCATCGACGATATCCTTGCGTACTCTTGTAACGAGGAGGAGCATGAGGGTCATTTGAGAGTTGTTTTGGAAGCGCTCCTGGAAAATCAGCTTTATGCTAAGCTGAGCAAGTGTGAGTTTTGGCTAAAGGAAGTTGTGTTCCTTGGTCATGTGGTTTCTACTGAAGGGATTCGAGTTGATCCTCAGAAGGTTGAGGCGGTGATGAATTGGAAGCCTCCTAAGTCTGTTCATGAAGTCCGTAGTTTCCTTGGGTTGGCAGGATATTACCGGAGGTTTGTGGATGGATTTTCAAAGATTGCTGCCCCTTTAACGAATTTGCTGCAAAGAGATGTTAAGTATGAGTAGACTGAAGCGAGACAACAAGCTTTTGAGAAGCTTAAGGCAGCTTTGACGCAAGCTCCTATCTTGGTTCAACCTGAATCAGGAAAAGAGTTTGTGGTGTATAGTGACACATCCTACGTTGGGTTGGGGTGTGTGTTAATGCAAGAGGGTAAGGTGGTGGCTTATGCATCGCGACAGTTGAAGGTGCATGAGCGCAATTATCCTATGAATGATATTGAGTTAGCTGCTGTGGTTTTTGCTTTGAAGATCTGGAGACATTATCTTTATGGTGAGAAGTGTACTGTGTACACAGATCACAAGAGTTTGAAGTATTTGATGTCTCAGAAAGAGTTAAATCTTAGGCAACGGCGATGGGTGGCGTTGCTTAAGGATTACGATCTAACGATAGAGTATCATCCGGGAAAAGCTAATGTTGTGGAAGATGCTTTGAGCAGAAAAGTGGCGGTAGAGTTAAGGGCTATGTTTGCTAGCTTGAGCATATCGCGAGATGGAGGTCTTGTTGCTGAATTGCAAGTAAAACCATCTCTGGTTCAGTTGATCAAGGATAAGCAGTTGTTGGATGATTCTTTGGTGCCACATGTTCAGGATATTGCTGAGGATAGACCATCAGATTTTTGTTTTAATGATGATGGAGTTCTATGCTTTGGAAGTCGGATAGTAGTGCCGAATGATGTGGGGTTGAGGTGTACTATCCTGACTGAAGCGCATAGTAGTCCTTTTGCTATGCACCCTGGTAGTACGAAGATGTATCGTGATTTGAAGGATGAGTACTATTAGGTGGGATTGAAGAAAGACATTGCAGAATATGTGAGTAAATGCATGGTTTGTCAACGGGTTAAGGCTGAGCATCAGTTTCCTTCAGGGTTGTTGCAACCGTTGAGGATCCCTGAATGGAAGTGGGAGAGAATCACCATGGACTTGTGTCTGGTTTGCCCTTGACACCATCAAAGAAGAATTCTATGTGGGTAATTGTGGATCGCCTTACGAAATGTGCGAATTTCTTACCTGTGCATACTACGTATACCTTGGATAAGCTTGCAGAGTTGTACATTGCTGAGATTGTACGTTTGCATGGTGTACCAAAATCTATAGTGTCGGATAGAGATTTGAGGTTCACATCGCGATTTTGGGAATGTTTGCATCAAGCTTTGGGTACGCGGCTGAATTTCAGTACTTCTTATCATCCACAGACGGATGGACAGTCTGAGCGTGTTATCCAAGTGCTTGAGGATATGTTGAGGTGATGTGTGATTGAGTTTCAAGGTTCTTGGGAGAAGCATTTGCCTTTGGTGGAGTTTGCTTATAATAACAGCTACTAGGCAAGTATTCAAATGGCACCTTATGAGGCCTTGTATGGGAGGAAGTGTAGAACTCCTCTTTGTTAGGCTGAAACGGGACAAAAGTTGGTCTCGATGCCGGCATTGTTGAAAGAAACTACTGAGAAGGCGAAGCTCATTTGTGAGCGGTTAAAGGCAGCTTCTGATCGGCAGAAGTCTTACGCGGATTTGAAGCATAAGGAGATTGAGTTTGCAGTGGGTGACCATGTGTTCTTAAAGGTTTCACCTTGGAAGAAGGTGATGAGGTTTGGCCGGAAGGGTAGGTTGAGCCCTAGGTATATTGGACCATACGAGGTGATAGAACGTGTGGGTCCTGTTGCTTATAAGCTGAGGCTACCGCAAGAGTTTGAGAAGATACACAATGTGTTTCATGTCTCCATGCTTCGGAGGTATAGATCGGATCCTTCGCATGTTATGCCTGTGGAGGAAGTTGAATTGAATCCGGATTTAACTTATGATGAGAAGCCGGTTGAGATTTTGGATTCAGACAGTAAAGCTCTTCGAGGTAAGACCATTGAGCTGGTTAAGGTGTTGTGGAGGCATCGTGGTGTTGAGGAAGCCATGTGGGAATGAAAGGATGACATGAAGAAGCAGTTTCCTTACCTTTTTCCTCCAGGTAAATTTCGAGGACGAAATTTCTTAAGAGGGGGAGAGTTGTAACACCCCAAATTTGCGCTTATATGTTTAGAGTCTAAACCGGATCGGTCTGGAAATCGGTTCGAATCTAAAAGGGGGTTTTAGGGAACACCTAGTTCGGGATGCTTTAAAAATATAGAAAAATATCTAAAAATCCTCATTTAATATATAAGAGAGAATGGTGGAATCAATTTTACAAAATAAGGTTTGGAAATACTACATTTCGGTGTAGTGACCAAATCGCAGTTTTTACAAAGTTTAGTAGTGACTGTTTTGTAAAGGGTTGAAACTTTGAATCTTTAAGGAGCTAATTTTACCAAAAATATTTTCATCAGATTTTTCTTTAATTTGGGTGATTTAATTAATGTTTTAATTAAATAAAATGAAGGTGATTAAAATAGAAAAACTACCTTTGACTTTTCATAACCAATTTTCTCTAATTTTTTCTCATTTCATTTTCTCTCAAAATCCTATAAACCAAACACTTTTTCTCCAGAAAATTTCCTTTGATTCCCATTTCATTTGATGAGATCTCAATCAACCTTTGATTCCTAATCAATCCTTCAACAAATCCACTTGATTTCTACATTGAATTTTCAAGAAAACTTGCCAAAATGAAGGAGAAATCATCCATTAGAGGTAAGCTTCGTGCTTCTCCTCTAATGATCAGTTATTTACTTAAATTCCCAAGTTTTCAATCCTTTATTAATGTTTTTAAAGTGGTTTTGGTGTTAGAAACAAGAAATTGGCTTGAAACTCAAGATTTTGGAAGAGATCTTGAAGATTTTCGTGGTGATTGATTGGGCTCTGTTTTGAGATGGTTTTCTAATGTATTTTGGATGTTAAATGATGTTATAAATGAGGTTTTATCAATCCAATCCCGAATAGGTTGTTTTCCTAAGTTTTTGCTTGTTAAAATGGTGGTTTTTGGGGTGATTTTGGTGTTCTGCTATAGCTGGAGGTATAAGGACGTGGTTGTGTTAATTTTTGATGTTAATTGATGTTTAGAAATGATTAGAAGTGATGGATCTTGGCTGGGTTTGATTTTGGAAAAGTTTGGAGGTGATTTCAGTAGTGTTTGGTAGTCGAAATGTGGTTTTTGTGTAGAGCAGCGAGTTTAGGTGTGTGGCTGATGATTTCAATGCATGATGATGCATTAATCCTATGCTCTTATGTGTTTAGAATAGGGGAGACATCTTCGGACACCTTTGGAGTTGATCCGGAAGCTTAGATAACATTTCGGCGAGCAAGCGAAACGTAATCGGTGAGTGCGTATGGTTTTAGGAGTCCTTGAGGGACAAAGAATCAAGGTTTGGGGATTTAGGAAAGGTTTGAAACACCTTCCTAAGTCCGGAAGTAAGTATTGCATAGATTGCTCTCTAGAATGTGGTGATTGCCCCTTTAAATGCTTTTACATGCTCATGGTTTTAGATTGATAAATTTCTACTGTTTTTATGCATGGATTATAGCATGAGATGATGCTTGAAATGATTTCATAAAGTAACATGTTGCATATTTGTGATTTGGGCTTTTATGTTGAAGCATAGATAATGTTATGGTTTTGAAATGAGATGAGTATGATGAGATTTGTTGCATGAAAAATAGTAGGTGAGATGATGTTTTAACATAATATATTGGCATAGATGTTGAGATACTTACCGGATATAATTGATCGATCAGTAGAATGAGAGTGCACTATAAACTAAAAATTCGTATGTGCTCTTTGGTTAAGCCAAAGGGAGAGAACCGATGATGGGCATTCCACCGGGTAGGACTTGGTGAAATACCCAAGCTTTGTGGCGATGAGAGATTCCGCCATGTGAGTACGGTGATGAGAGATTCCACCGGAAACTATGTTGCTAGATGAGTGAGTACGATGATGAGAGATGCCACCGGAAGTGTCTAGTGAGATGTCCGCATATCCGAGTAACAAATAGATGTGAAATGCCAATATAAAACATGTTATGGTTTTTGATTCACATGTACCTTGATGTAATGGTTTATGCTATGAGAAATGCATATGTGATTTGTATATGAAATGCTTAGAGTACAAGCATGAGTTTTGCTTTGCCATGAGTTTTGCTTTGGTTTAAATGCATGAGATAGAATGAAGGTACATGTGGTTTCAATGAGAAATTGCTTTGAAAGGTTTCCAAGCATGAGATAGAAATGAGCATGTGGTTTAAAAGCTTTTGATGAAAGTGTTTTCAAGATGTGCATTATTGAGTTAGTTTTCTTTAGAGCATGCCTCACTAAGCATTTGTTCTTACGCTCTCTTTTACCAATAATGCAGATAATTGAGGTGTTTTCGGGCATCAAGGAAGCTAAGTTCATCCAAGGAAGTCCAAGCTCGTGTATGGTGAAGTTTTTGTACACTTTAGTTTTGATAAATTGGCTATGGGAAACCAAAGATTGTATTTTGGAGATGTGTTAAACTCCCTAGGGTTGTGGCATGTTTGTTTTAGCTTGTTTGGGTTGTAAATGGCCTTAATTGCTTGTTTTGAGATTAGTTTGCCTATTTTTGTTTTGAGATTAGGGAGCATGCCTATAGAATAATGGAATATTGTGTTTGATTCTATGGTTGTGCTTGAATGTCCCAAATATGTTCCTTGTATCTATGATGAATTGTTGGCATGATTATAGAGTCTTTGGGGCATGTTTGATTAGGTTAATGAGTGAAAAACCAACATTTGCTGCTGATTCGGGGCAAACCATATCGAAACACCCACAAGTATTTTGGAACGGGGGCCTGTAATGGCCTCTGTGTTTCGAAACGGTGGAGGATGTTTCAGAACGATTTGGCTACTGGAGGTACGGTACGTTAGGTGGGTGTTTCGAAACGGGTTACCGTTGGATCCAGGTTTGAATTCTTTGGATGTTTGCATGCTTTACATTTTAGTCCTAAAAGTTGATATTGCAATTGCCTGAGCTTGAGGTGTCCTTTTAAGTTGAAATTTGGGAGAGAAGCATATAACATGACTAATTTCAAGATGGTAACTTTAGAATCAATGAAGTCCCTCTAATTTATAGAATTTACATTTTGGTCCCTAAACTTGTGTGAAGTGCAATTGAGTCCCCATATGTTATTCGATCGCTGCGCCTTTCTCAAGCATGATTCGTGAGTACTCACTCAGGGTTAACATGTATTTAGACAAGATAAAAATAAAAAAGGTCGTTAATCAAGGTTGACTTTTGGGTTGACTATGATTTTCCCCGTGTAATCTTCGTAGTTCGGGTCAATCGTCTAGGCCGAGCTAAGGGGGTTACAGTATTGGTTTGAAACACCCTCCTAAGTTCGGAAGTAAGTATGATTAGATTTGCTCTCGAAATGTGGATGATGCCCCTAATTGCATTTGGCATGCTTTTTATTTGAGATAGATAAATTGCTACTGTTTTATGCATGACTTATGACACGAGATGATGTTTTATATTGATTCTATTGGATAGAACAATATTACAAAGAGTTTTGAGATTTTGATCAAATGCTATGCATGGACTATGATTTTTAAATGAGATGAGTTTTGTGTAGAAATGTTGCATCAAAACAGTAGGTGAGCTGATGATTTTAATATAATATATTGGCATAATTGATGAGATGTTACCAGATATAATTGGTCGACCAATAGGATGTAAAGTGCACTCTAAACTAAAATTCGTGCGTGCTCTTTGGAGTCGAGCAATGGGGGTAGTTCCATCCCGATCCAAAGTGAGAGTCCAATGATGTGAGATTCCATCGGGGTAGGTCTTGGTGAAACACCCAAGCTTTGTGGCGATGATAGATACCGCCATGAGAGTCTGGTGATGCAAGATTCCACCGGGGTAGGACTTGATTCTATGTTAAGCTAATCCGCATATCCAAGTAAATATAGAAAATGAAATGCCAATATATGAGAATGATTTCTGGTTCACATGTACCAATGTTTGAAATGTTTTTATTCTATTAGAAATGTATATGAGATTTTGAGATTATGAAATGCTTTTGTATATTAAGCATGTGTGGCCTTGCCAAGAGTTTTGCATTGGTTGAATGCATGAGATAGTAAGATGGTACATGTGGTTTTCGAATGGTGATTTGCTTTGAAATGGATTTTAAGCATGAGATAGAAAGAGCATGGTTTTGGAAATGGATTTCAAGTAAATGTTTTAAAACTTCCATTGTTGTGTTGGCGTTTTTAGAGCATGCCTCACTAAGCTATTGTGCTTACGCTATCTTTTCCCAACAATGCAAATAATTGAGACATCTTTGGCAGCAAGGAGGCTTTAAGGAATCCAAGGAGTAGATAAGCTCAAGTATGATGTTTTACATTTACCTTTAGTATTGAGACATGGCAATGGGTCTTAATAGTTTGTTTAGGGAGATGTGTTTTGGACTCCCTTGAGTTGTAGCAAGTTATGTGTGCTCTTTTTGGGTTGTAGAAGGCCATTATAATTGTTTTGTTGCTTTACCTTTCCTTTTGGGATGCTTATGGTTTATGGATAAAGCGTGCTCTTTTATATGCCTTTCATTTTTGAGATGCTATGTCAAATGCTTGCCATGTGCCTAGAGTTGAATGCTTTTGTGTTAGTTTTGATGTTGTTAACATGCCTATATGTTTAGGAGACGATTGGATGTTGTTAGACGTGAGTTTGAGGCTGAATTTGGTACTTACCTGGTATGGGTATCTTTACTAGGGCTTGAGTATCGATACTCATAAGCAAAATTGGTGCCCAAATGGTTCAGGGGTATCGGTACGATTGGGGAGCGTATCGATACGCTTGGGAAAAGTTTGAAGGGCGTATCGATACTCAGGAACGTGTATCGATACCTTTTCCCCAGATTTGGCCACTGCCTTCCCGCATACCGATACAGTTCCTGGGTGTAGTGATACGCGACCGTTAAAATCTGTTAATAGCATCTTTTAAAGTTCTGAAATGTCACATTTTAGTCCCCAAACTTCGTGTATGCAATTAGGTGAGTTTGGATGATCGGATTGTGATGAAATTTTGCAAAGAAGCATGAAATATGATTAATCAAATATTGGTAACCTTAACATCATAAATGTCCCTGAATTTTATAGAATTTACAATTTGGTCCCTAAATGGTTAAGTTATGCAAATAAACCCCTAAATGAAATCCGATCGTTGTGCCATTTCTTCCCATGCTCTTTGATGATCTCATATGATCTAAATTGTATCTAGAAAAGATAAAAAAGGGTCGCAAATCGAAGATGGCTTTAACGAGTTGGCTTCGATTTTCCCCGTGTAAGCTCCTTGGTTCGGGTCATCCGTCTAGACCGGGCTAAGGGGTTTTACCTTTGTTGGTATCACAGCCAGGTTTGCGAACAATTGGGGCGTTGGTGAGTGGTTGATAAGTTTAAATACGAGTTGTGATGAATTCTTTGAATGCTTGTTGTGTATTTGTGCAATGTTTGAGCTTGATTGAGATGGAATGTATGCAAGTTTGTTGTTTGAGATTAAATTGTGTTGGTATGCTATGGTTGGGGTATAAATTGGGAACTCATTGCCATATCGTTACTAATGGAAGAAATTGTTTTGAAAATGATACTTGAGCACCTTGGATATTCTTTCCTTGAATTACCTAACTAAGTTTTATTGCATTTTTCTAGTTGCATTAATTCGAATGGGGCCACGGAGAGAGCTTAGAATTAACACTCATAGCTCGAGTGAGAATGTGATGGACGAGCGGGAGCTGGTGCTAGAGTTGGAGTAGAGGTTGCTGCACCTGAGGGAGCTCGTGGGCAAGTTGCTCCTGATATGTCTCTGCTGATTCAAGCAATTGTTGGAGCCTTTCAAACAGTAGTAGCTGGTGCTCAAGTGGCTGACCCTCAGCCTTGTACTGGTGCGAGTTTGCCGTTAGAGCTACTCCGCAGTCTTGGTGGGATTGAGTTCAGAGGGCTGACCCTTGAGAATTCTGAGTGTTGGTTGGAAAGCACCAAAATAATTCTTGGACAAATGAATTGTAATGACGTCCAGAAGATTGGATGCATTGTGTCCTTTTTACACGGTGATGCTTATACGTGGTGGATGACTACTATCGCGGGATTGGAGGCTGATGAGGTGACTTGGACATTCTTTCTTAATGAGTTCAAGAGGAAGTACCTGGGTGTTCGTTACCTGGATGAGAAATTGAGGGAATTTATGTCCCTGGTGCAGGGAATCATATTCGTGGCCGAATATGAAGTGCAGTTTGTGCGTCTTAGTCAATATGCACCTGAGTTGATTCCTAATGAGCGGGAGAGGTGCGGGCGATTCCGATATGGATTGGTGACAAAGGTGAAGACGTACATGCTTGCATCAGATCACTCTAATTCTTATGTTTTGGTCACTCGAGCCAAGGATATTGAGCTGAACCTTGGTCTGGCGGGCCGAGTAGGAGGATCTAGCTCAGGGAAGCGAGCTGTAGATCATGATGTTGGGAGAGATTGTTTTAAGAGGCCTAAGGATCGATGGTCTCATTCAGATCCTAGACGTGGAGGTGGTAACACATGGAGAGGTCAGCAGGGACCGAATGCTTTTGTTCGTACACCTGATTGTAACTGGTTCGGTAGGAGGCACATGACAGAGTGTTGGGGCAACGTTGGTACATGTTGGAATTTTAGTTTTCGTGGGCACACGAAACGAGATTTTCCTCAGCCGACGAGAGAGGGACACGCTCCAGTGAGAGCAGTTGAGCCACAGAGGGGCTGTGGGTGCGGCTGTGGCAACTTTCAGCGTAGAGATGATGGTCTGAGGAATGTAGCTCACGTTGTAGCTGTCCAGCCCGAAGGAGGAGGTCAGGCCAGAGTTTATGCACACCGCGAGGAGAGGAATGACACTGACGTGATCGCAAGTACCTTTACATTGCGGTCTTTGTCATTACTTTCTCTGATTGATTTCGGATCTACACATTCATACATATTGCGTGAACATGCTCAAATGCTTGGTTTGCCTGTTGATTCTTTGGATGTTGGTGTGCGTGTGACTAGTTCTTTTGGTGAAACGGTTGTAGCAAGGAAGTTATATAGGAGATGTCCTTTAATGGTGCAAGAACATGTGTTTATGGTTGATATTATGGAATTTCCTTTTTATGGATTTGATGTAATCCTTGGTATGGATTGCCTAGTTGAGCACAGGGCTATTGTGGATTTTGATAATAAGCGAGTTTCGTTGAAGCTTACTGATGACTATGAAGTTGTAGCGGTGTGAGAGAATGTGAAATTCTTATATAATGTGGTTTTGACTCTTGAAGTGAGTCAGATGTTGCTGCAGGGAGGTGAAGCTTATTTAGCTTTCGTTATGAATCCAAGCACAAAGGATGTTCGAGTACAAGATATAAGGATTGTATGTGAATTCCCTAGGATGTTTCCAGAGGATTTACCTGGTTTGCTGCCTAGTCGAGAGGTTGAGTTTGGAATTGTGTTGTATGAGAATAATACTCTGGTGTCTATCGCTCCCTATCGAATGGCACCTAAAGAGTTAAAGGAGATGAAGACGCAATTTCAGGAGTTGCTTGACCGAGGCTTTATTTGGCCTAGCGTGTCGCCTTGGGGTGCACCACTTTTATTTGTAAAGAAGAAAGATGGCACAATGAGGATGTGTATTGATTATCGTCAGTTGAATAAGTTGACTGAAAAAAAAATAAGTATCCTCTGCCAAGGATTGATGATCTTTTTGATCAGTTTCGTGGAGCGGCTGTGTGCTTGAAGATTGATTTGAGGTCCAGGTACTATCAATTGAAAGTTAAAGATGTGGATGTAGCAAAAACTGCTTCGGACTAGGTATAGCATTATGTGTTCTTGGTGATGCCTTTTGGTTTGACGAATGCTCCTCATGCATTCATGGATATGATGAACATGGTGTTTCATGAGTTTTTGGATAAGTTTGTGGTGGTGGTCATCGATGACATCCTTGTGTATTCTCGTACTGAGGAGGAGCACGAGGAACATTTGAGGATTGTTTTGCAAGTCTTGCTAGAAAAACAGTTTTATGCAAAACTAAGTAAATGTGAGTTTTGGTTAAAGGAAGTGGTTTTCCTTGGCCGCGTGGTTTCGACTGAAGGAATTCGTGTTGATCCTCAAAAGATCGAGGTGGTGGTGAATTGGAAGCCTTCTAGGTCCGTTCATGAAGTTCGTAGTTTCCTTGGTTTGGCGGGATACTATCGAAGGTTTGTTGATGGATTTTCCAAGATTGCTACCCCTTTGACGAAGTTATTGCACAAGGATGTTAAGTTTGATTGGACGGAAGCGAGATTTGAGAAGCTAAAGGAGGCGTTGACGCAAGCTCCTATCTTGATTCAACCTGAATATGGAAAAGAGTTTGTGGTGTATAGTGACACATCCTATGTTGGTTTGGGGTGTGTGTTGATGCAAGAGGGTAGAGTAGTAGCTTATGCATCGCGACAGTTGAAGGTGCATGAGACTAATTATCCCACGCATGATATTGAGATATCGGCGGCAGTGTTCGCTTTGAAGATTTGAAGGCATTACCTTTATGGTGAGAAGTGTACTGTGTATACAGATCACAAGAGTTTGAAGTATCTTATGTCTCAAAAGGAGCTGAATCTTAGGCAACGACGATGGGTGGAGTTGCTTAAGGATTATGATCTTTCGATCGAGTATCATCCTGGGAAGGCTAATGTTGTGGTTGATGCTTTGAGTAGGAAGGTGGCTGTGGAGTTGAGGGCAATGTTTGCTTGCTTGAGCATATCACGAGATGGTGGTCTTGTTGCCAAATTGCAAGTAAAACCATCATTGATTCAGTTGATCAAGGATAAACAATTGTGTAACCCCCTTAACCCGGCCTAGACGGTTGACCCGAATTAAGAAAGTCACACGGGGAAAACCAAAGTCAACCCGAAAGTCAACCTTGATTAACGACCCTTTTTTTTTCCTTTTAAAAACTTGTCTAGATGCACATTAACCCTAGTTATGATCATTCAAACAACATACTCAAAGATCATAAACATCAGAGATCAAACAGGGACCCAATTGAACAATTTACAACCTTAGGGACCAAAAAGTAAATTCTGTTAATTATAAGGACTTCGCTCAAATTAAGGTTACCAACTTTTAATTAATCAGGTTTCATGCTTCACTGCCAAATTTCAGCTCAAACGGACATCCCGAACTCACACAATTGCACATACAAGTTTCAGGACCGAAATGCAAACATTTTGAAACATATAACTGCCAATGTCAGCCCCCAACGATCATGCGTTCCGAAACAGGGAGAGCCTGTTTCGAAACGCGGGGCCGTTCCGCAACGCGTACCAAAACGAGGGCTGGCAGTGGCCTTTCCGTTTCGGAACGGTGTCTTCCGTTTCGGACGCCTGGGTTGCTACAAGGCACCCGTTCCAAAACGGTGGCTACTGTTCCGATACGGCCTGCACAGATTGCATAGAAAAGGCTACTAAAAACCACAATTGATCAACCAAACATGCTCCAATTGCTACCAAACTTTGCCAGCAAGAAATTCAACATATAAAAGACATATAAGCATCAACCAAACATCAACATGGCATCACATAAGAAAAGCCCCAATCTAAAGGCATGCTTCCTACTTAGCAAACCATTCAAGCATCAATACTTCAATTCAACCTCATAATGGCCAATTACATGTACCAACATTAACATCAACATTAAACAAACTTAAGGAGTTAAAAACATCTCCCAAAACATCCACATAGGTTCCCCATTGCCAAATGCCAAAAGCTAAAGGTGTTTAAGAAAACCTTCCCATACTTGAGCTTAGCTTTCACTTGATTGCTTGCCTTCCTTGCTGCCCTCAATGCACCTTAATGCTCTGCATTATTGGTTTAAGAAAAGAGAGAGCGTAAGCAAAAGCTTAGTGAGGAATGCTCATTAAAACCACACAATAATGCATTTATAAAACTCATTTATAAATCATACTTCAAAATACATTTAGACATGCTCACAAGCAATCTTAAACAAGCATTTCATGCTTCATATCATAACATGTCATATTGGCCACAAGTGATAATTACCATCTTTTAACAAGATCAACATAAGACTCACACATGGACTTTTAAACACCATTGTGATCTTATCCCCATGGACTTTTAAACACCATGGCCCATGGACTTTTAAACACCATGGCAAGGACCACACAAGGACTTTTAAACACCTTTGTGTCCTTAACAAGTTTCACCTCAAGGACTTTTAAACACCTTGACCCCAAGGACTTTTAAACACCTTGGCCCATGGACTTTTAAACACCATGACATGAATCACCCCAAGGACTTTTAAACACCTTGGCCCCAAGGACTTTTAAACACCTTGGAAAGGACCACACAAGGACTTTTAAACACCTTTGTGTCCGTAACAAGAATCATCCAAGGACTTTTAAACACCTTGATGTTCTTAAGTAAACAAGGCTCACTCAAGGACTTTTAACCACCTTGGTGACCTTAACCTTTTCAAAACATCACTTGCCAATATACATCATTTATCATCAATAATCCACTGTTTTAAAGCATTTAACCAAGCCATAAACATCATACATCTTTAAGCATTAAACCACATTTAAACAATGTTCAAAAGCAAGGAACTCTAACCTTGAGCTTCCTTAAACACATGGCTTATAATCTCAGCAAACAAACATGCTAGATATGCTTTAAAAACAGAATTTAAACATGCAACAAACACATTGCACCCAACCATCACATGGTTCCTCATCAAGAGAGTTTTTCCGAAAACTTACTCTTGAGCTTAGCAAAGTTGTTTAGACTTAAACTAAGCTCCCAAACCTCCAAAACATTGGTTTCAAAGTCGAAAACCAAAATCCACTCACCGATTCCGTTTCGCTTCTTGCCGAAACACCAAATCAAGCTTGCGGATCACCACCACTTGGATCCAAAGATGACTCCCCTGTTTTAACACATCAAAATAGTAGATTAATGTATCATCATGCATTAATAGCTTCAATGAAAGCACCTAAACTCGCTGCTCTCATCCACACTCCATTTTCGGCCACCAAACACAACCGAAAATGCATCCAAACAACTCCTCAACAAAGCCCAGCCATAAACCATCAAAACTAAGCATCCAAAAACATCATTTAACATCTAAAAAGGACCTAACAACATCCTTATACCTCCAGCAACAACAGATCCACAAGATCACTCCAAAAACAACCAAGAATCACAAGCTAAACTTAGGAAATTCAACCTATCCGGGATTGCATTAGTTAAAACTCAATTTCCAATCAATTTAACATTCATTTAACATAAAAAATACACCTCAAATCACTGCTTTAACAGATCCAACGAAAATCCATCAAAATCATCAAATCTTGCATTTTAAGCCAAGATCCATTACAAAACTTTAAAAACCATTATAAATCATCAATTAAGGATTGAGAACTTAGGAATTTCAGTAAAGAACTTGAAGTTCAGAGGAGAAGGACGTTCTTACCTCCAAACTTGAGTTTCTCCTCTTTTAGAACCAAAAAGCTTGAAGAATCAAATGGCAATTGGTGAGGTTTTGTTGTAGAGATGATTAGCAATCAATAGGTAATTGAAAAGATGAATTTAGGTGACAAAATCAAAGAGAAAAGCTCTGGAGAAAGATGTTTGGCTTGAGAGAAAATGAGAGAAAATAGTTGAGAGAAAAGTTAGTTAAAACTAAAATATCTTCCCCCCACTTTGTTTATATTTAAAACCTTTTAATTAATCATTTAATATATTTAGAAAATCTGGAGAAACTCCCATTGGGTAAATAGCTCCTTAAAGATTCAAAGTTTCAATCCTTTTTAAAATAGTCACGCAGTTTTCAAAAATTACATTTTGGTCACTAGCCAAAATGTCACCCTTCCAAACCTCATTTTGTAAAATTGATTTCACAGTTCACTTATATATATATTAAAAGAGGATATTAGAACATTTTTCCATATTTTTAATGCAACCCGAACTAGGTTTTCCTAATTTCACCTTTTTAGATTCGAACAGCACTTTGACCGAACCGGTCAACGCCCAAAACTTCCAAGCCCAAAACCGGGGTGTTACAAATTGCTTGTTGATTCTCTTGTTCCTCACGTTCAAGATATTGCGGATGGTAAGCCTTCATATTTCAGTTTCAATGATGACAGTGTTCTATTCTTTGGGAGTCGGATAGTGGTGCTGAATGATGTTGAGTTGAGGTGCACTATTCTGGCTGAAGCTCATAGTAGTCCTTTCGCTATACATCCTGGTAGTACGAAAATGTATCGTGGTTTGAAGGATGAGTACTATTGGGTGGGGTTGAAGATGGATGTTGCCGAGTTTGTTAGCAAATGCATGGTTTGTCAGCTAGTGAAAGCTGAACATCAGGTTCCTTCTGGTTGCTGCAACCGTTGAAAATCCCATAATGGAAGTGGGAAAGGATTACCATGGATTTCGTATCCGGTTTGCCCTTACCACCATTAAGGAAGAATTCTGTTTTGGTGATTGTTGATCACCTTACGAAGTGTGCACATTTCTTGCCAGTGCATACTACGTATACGTTGGATAAGCTAATTGAGCTGTATATTGCTGAGGTTGTACGTTTGCACAGTGTGCCGAAGTCTATAGTGTCAGACAGAGATCTGAGGTTCACATCGAGGTTTTTGGCATGTTTGCATCAAGCCTTCGGTACATGGTTGAATTTCAGTACTTCTTATCATCCTTAGACAAATGGACAGTCGAAGCATGTTATCCAAGTGCTGAAGGACATGTTGAGATGCTGCGTAATTAATTTCCAAAGTTCTTGGGAGAAGCACTTGCCTTTGGTTGAGTTTGCTTACAATAATAGTTACCGGGCAAGCATTCAAATGGCACCATATGAGGCTTTATATGGGAGAAAGTGTAGAACTCTTCTTTGTTGGGCTGAAACAGTGCAAATGTTG
This sequence comes from Hibiscus trionum, assembly GCA_030270665.1. Taxonomy (NCBI): domain Eukaryota; kingdom Viridiplantae; phylum Streptophyta; class Magnoliopsida; order Malvales; family Malvaceae; genus Hibiscus; species Hibiscus trionum. The sequence continues at coordinate 9,066,392 of BSYR01000010.1, read as the reverse complement.
ATTTCGATGATGGCCTTGTTGAAAGGAACCACTGAGAAAGTGTAGCTCATTTGTGAGCGCTTGAAGGCTGCATCAAACCGGAAAAAGTCTTACGCGGATTTGAAGCGAAAGGAAATTGAATTCGCAGTCGGTGAACGTGTGTTTTTGAAAGATTCACCTTGGAAGAAGGTGATGAGATTTGGCCGGAAGGGCAAAATGAGTCCAAGGTTTATTTGACCATATGAGGTTATAGAGCAGGTAGGCCATGTTGCTTACAAGTTGAGGTTGTTTTCAGAGTGAGAAAAGATACATAATGTGTTCCATGTATCCATACTTCGGAGGTATAGATCGGATCTGTCGCATGTTATGCCTATAGAAGAGGTTGAGTTGAATCCAGACTTAACATATGATGAGGATACTGTTGAGATCTTGGATTCGGATAGCAAGGTTCTCCGGGGTAAGACCATCGAATTGGTCAAGGTCTTATGCATACATCGTGGTGTCGAGGAAGCTACGTGGGAAAGGAAGGATGGCATGAAGAAGCAGTTTCCTTACCTCTTTCCACTAGGTAAATTTCGAGGACGAAATTTCTTAAGTGGGAGAGAGTTGTAACTCCCTGGTTTTGGGCCTAGATGTTTTAGACATCGGATCGGACCAGTCGGGAACAGTTAGAATCCTTGAGGTTGGTTCAGGGAAAACCCAGTTCGGGATGTTTTAAAAATATGGGAAAATATCTAAAAATCATTATTTATTGTGTAAATGATTATGGTAAAAACAATTTTACAAAATGAGTTTTGGAAATATTACATTTTGGTATAGTGAACAAAATGCAGTTTTTGCAAAAGTTGGCTAGTGACTGTTTTGTAAAGGATTAAAACTTTGAATCTTTAAGGAGCTATTTTTACCATTTATTTTCATCAGATTTCTCTTAAATTTGGGAGCTTTTATTAAATGATTTTATAATAAAATAAAGGAAATTAAAAAAGGAAACTAAAAGTTAACTTTTCCTAACCAATTTCACATTAGTTTTTCCTATCCTCATTTTCTCTCTACTTCTATTCAGCCAAACACTTTTCTCTCATAAAAGAACCTTTCATTTTCACTTTGATTGCTGAGATTTCATTCTCTAAATGATTCTCCAACTTTGATTCATTAAATCACATTGATTTTGCTTTGGATTTTTCAAGAAAACTTGCCCAAATTGAAGAGAGATCAACTATTAGAGGTAAGCTTCGTTCTTCTCCTCTAATGATCAGTTCTTTACTGAAATTCCCAAGTTATCAATCCTTTGTTAATGGTTTTTGAGTTGTTTTAATGTTATAAACAAGAAAGAGTTGTTAAATTCAAGATTCTTGAGGAGATCTCGGTGATTTTCGTATTTCTATGTAATGATCTGAATTGAGGGTGATTTTCAACTTGTTTTGGATGTTATTTGGTGTTGGGAATGAGGTTTTAACAAGTAAATCCTGAATATGCTTGGGTCCCTAGGTTTAAGGTGTTAGATTTGTTATTTGGGGGGTGTTTTTGGTGTTCTGCTATTGCTGGAGGTATAAGGTCGAGTTTATGTTGATTTTTTTTGTTAATTGAGGTTTAGAAAATGTTAGAATTGATAGATCTTGTCTAGGCTTTGATTGGTGAAAGTTTGGAGGCATTTTCGGTTATTTCGGGTAGCCGAAATGCTTGTTTTGAGCGGGGCAACGTTGTAACACCCCAATTTTGGGCTTGGAAGTTTAGGGTCTGAACCGGACCGGTCTGATTTTCGGTTCGAATATAAAAGGTGGTTTTAGGGAAAGCCTAGTTTGGGATGCATTAAAAATATGGAAAATATCTAAAAATCCTCTTTTAATATATATAAGAGAGTGGTGAAATAAATTTTACAAAATAAGGTTTGGAAGTGTGACATTTCGAAATAGTGACTAAAATGTAAATTTTGAAAAGTTCAGTGGTGACTGTTTTGCAAGGATTGAAACTTTGAATCTTTAAGGAGCTAATTTACCCAAGAAAGGATTTCTCCAGATTTTTCTTAATTTTAATGACTCATTTAATGTTTAACAAATTAAAAGAAAAGAGGTAAAAACCATATTTTAGTTTCTTAACTAACTTTTGCTAAAATTTTCCCATTTCATTTTCTCTCAAAATTCTCTCAGCCAAACACAATTCCACAACAACTTTTCTTTTGATTTTCATTCTAAATGATGAGGTTTCAATCATCAATTGATTCTTAAGCTTTACTACATCAAATCCTCTTCATTTGCTCATTGAATTTTCAAGGATTTTGGCTCTAACAAGGAGAAATCTACATTTAAAGGTAAGGATGTTCTTCTCCTCTAAATATTCAGTTTTTTATTGAAATTCCCAAGTTGTCAATCCTTAAATTAAGTTTTATAAAACGTTTTGATGATGTGATTTTGATTTTGGCTTAAAATTCAAGATTTGGATTTAATCTTGAAGAAATTCGTAAGGAATGTTTGGGCTCTGTTTTGAGATGTCTTTTTAAAGTATTTTGGATGTTTAATGAAGTGTAATTGAGGTTTAATCAATGCAATCCCAAATAGGTTGATTTTCCTAAGTTTTTACTTGTGAAAATGGTGGTTTTGGGGTGATCTTGGTGTTCTGTTATTGCTGGAGGTATAAGGACGAGTTTAGATCCTTTTTGGATGTTAATTGATGTTTAAGAATGTTTAGAAGTGATGGATCTTGGCTGGGTAATGTTGTGGATGAGTTTGGTAGTGATTTCGGTTGTGTTTGGTAGCCGAAATGTTAGATTTGTTGTGAGCAGCGAGTTTAGGTGTTGTGGCTGAAGATTTTAATGCATGATGATGCATTAATCCTCTGTTTGATGTGTTTAAAACAGGGGAGACACATTCGGATCCTTGTGGTGTTGATCCGGAGGCTTGATCGGCGTTTCGGCAAGCTTGCGAAACGGAATTAGTGAGTGAAGTTTGGTTTTCAGCTTTGAAACCAATGTTTGAAGGTTTTGGGAGCTTAGTTTAGGTCTAAGCAACTTAACTAAGCTCAATAGTAAGTTTTCGGAGAAACTCTCTCTTTGATGAACCATGAGATGGTTGGATGCAATGTGTTTATTTTGCATGTTTAAATTCTGTTTTGAAAGCATGTTTTAGCATGATTAATGCTAGTTTTGAAAGCCATGTGTTGAAGGATGCTCAAGGTAAGAGATCCTTGGTTTGATATTGATAAATGTGGTTTTGATGCATAGTGATGCATGATGGTTTAATGGCTTTGATTAATGCTTTAAAACAGTGGAATGTTGATGATAAATGATGTATATTGGCAAGTGATGTTTGGTTTTAAAGTACTTGAATCGGATATAGTTAGCCGGCTATAGGATTGGGTGCACCGTGAATAAAGTCGCCTTGGATGTTGAGGGGTTGAAATGGTACCGAAAACTCCATCCAAGTACACTAACGAGATGTCTAAGATCATAATGGTGGTTAAAATGCCTTGTGAGGATCTTGTGTTGTGTGTCCCGTGTTCTCGTTAGTGATGTTATACAACTACCGATGAGTGATGTAGAGGGGTTGTAATTGTACCGTTAAACTCCATCACGGGTGTTGAGGGGTTGTGATTGTAGCGGTAAACTCCACCTTGTGTTCGGTAGTGTGTATGAAGCGTATGGGACAACGCTTGTAATCTGCGTATCCGATTGTGTTTTATGTTGAAAATGGTTATGGTATCACTTGGAAGCCAATATGACATGTTAATGTAAATGAAGCATGAGATGCTTGTTGTGTATGCATTGTTGCATGAGAAATGTTGTTTATGATTTTAAAGGCCTTTGAAAGGTGTTTTATAAAGTGCATTATTGTGTTGTTTCTTTAGAGCTTGCCTCACTAAGCATTTGTGCTTACGCTCTCTTTCTTGAACCAATAATGCAGAGAATTAAAGTGCTTTAGGGGCAGCAAGGAGGCTAAGAATCCAAGGAAAGGCTAAGCTCATGGATGGTGACTATTTTTTTACAACATTATTAGTTCTTGGTATTTGGCAATGGGAACCTAGGTTGTGTTTTTGGGAGATGTTTTGGACTCCCTGAGTTTGGCATGATGCCTATGATGTTTTGGACTTTTAATTGGCCATTTGGTGTTTGCTTTGGTGATTTGGTGCTTGGATGGTTTTCAATATTAGGATGCATGCCTATAGACTTGTGGTTTTTCCTAATTGATGCCATGAATGTGTTCTGATGATGCAAGTATGTTCCTTATATGTATGATGACTCGTTGGCATGATTAGGAGGTCATAGGGATGTGTTTGAGTGGTTACTTGTATGATAAACCAGCAAAATCTGCACTTTCTGGGCAGTCCGTATCGGAACGGGCACTACCGTTTCGAAACGGGGGCCTGTAATGGCCTTCGTGTATCGAAACGGGTAGAGGGCGTTTCGAAACGAATTTGCCACTGTCAAGCCCTGTTTTGAAACAGGTCTCGAAACGAACCCGCGTTTCAGAACGGTCAACCCCTGTTCCGATACAGGTGACCGTTGGGCACTGATTTGAATGGTTTAAGGTTTGCAAGCTTTACGTTTTAGTCCTGAGTTTTGTATATGCAATTGCTTGATCTTGAGAAGTCCGTTTAAGATGAAATTTGGCAGGGAAGCATTTAATATGATTAATTTTATAATGGTAACTTAAAAATCAGTTAAGTCCTCTTAATTTCCAGAATTAACATTTTGGTCCCTAAATGTTGTAAATTGTGCAATTGAGTCCCTTAACGTTTTCCGATCGCTATGTTTTTCAAGTATGCTCTTCTCAAGGGTGCGCTTAGGTTTAATATGCATCTAGACAAGTTTAAAAAGAAAAAAAAGGGTCGTTAATCGAGGTTGACTTCCGGGTTGACTTTGGTTTTCCCCGTGTAATCTTCGTAGTTCGGGTCAACCGTCTAGGCCAGGCTAAGGGGGTTACATTTGGTGGTATCAGAGCTGAGTTCTCGAGTAAATGGGAATGGTTGTGTGGGTGATATATGTATGATTGATTTGTATGCTTTTTAAGTGAAAGTTCGAAGTGTGAATTGTAAAGTATGTTGCAATTGTGATGCTATGCTATGTTGAAGCATGTTAGAGGGACCCATTGCCATATCAAAACTAATGAAATGAATTGTTTTTGAAAAATGAGCTTGAGTGCTTGGATTACTTACCTTGTTGGGCCTAATTATGTTTATTGCATTTATGTTAGTGCATTGTTTTAGTGAATTGAGACCTCGTAGAGAGACGAGGATTAATACGCGAGCTATGGCTCAGAACGAGAATGAAGAGAATGCTGATAGTGTAGTGGATTTACCTCCTCCTCCTGGTGGTGGACCACCTGGTGGTGGTGGTGCTGGAGGTGATGGAGCTGAGGTTGGTGCTGGTGTTGGGGTCGCTGGATCTGAAGCTGGACAGGGGCAAGCTGCTCCTGATATGACAGTTTTGATACAAGCTATTGCGGGAGCCTTTCAGGCGGCAGTAGCTGGAGCCCATGGAGTTGGGCATCAGGGAGATGCTAATGTTAGACTACCTTTGGAACGTCTGCGCAGTCTGGGAGGGACTGAGTTCAGAGGTTTGTCTGCTGAAGGTTCCGAATCTTGGTAGGAAAGTACCAAGAGGATATTGGGACAAATGAACTGCAATGATGTGCAGAAGCTAGGATGTGTGGTGTCGCTGTTACATGATGATGCGTATACCTGGTGGATGACTGCTATCTCCGGAATGGAGGATGTTGATTTGACTTGGACGTTCTTTCTGAACGCGTTCAAGCGGAGGTATCTGGGTGTACGATACCTGGATGAAAAGAAAAGAGAGTTCATGTCTCTGACACAAGGAAGTATGACAGTAGCTGAGTACGAGATCCAGTTTGTCCGTCTCAGTCAGTACGCACCTGAGATTGCCCCTAATGAGCGGGAGAGGTGTGAGCATTTCCGTTATGGTTTGGTGACGGATGTAAAGACCTATATGCTTGCGGGTGAGTACACTAATTTTGATGTACTGGTTAGTAGGGCGAAGGATATTGAGTAGAACCTGGGTTTGTCTTCCAGGAGTGCTGGTTCTGGCTCGGGCAAGCGAGCTGTTGAGTATAGTTCCGGTGGAGGACGGAACAAGAGAGGACGAGATAAGAGGTATCAGTCTTCTGCTAGGCGTGGTGGTGGAGGGCATGGTGCGCCTGTTCAGGGAGGCAGGGCGAGAGCTGATCAGAACACATGCTGGACGTGTGGATCGCGTGGCCATTTGAGGCGTGATTGTCCTCGAGCAGCGAGAGAGGTACATGCTCCTGTTGTTGTAGCTGGTAATTCGTGCTGGAATTATGGTTCGGCAGACCACATGAGGAGGGAGAGTCCTTTGTTGGCCGGTGGAGGTCAGGGACGTGCTCCTGGAGTTGTTGCACCACAGAGAGGTCGTGGACGCGGCCGTGGTAACTTCTAGCGTAGAGAAGATGGTGGAAGGAATGTGGCGCATGTGGTGGCTGTCCAAACTGAGGGTGGTGGCCAGGCTCGAGTGTATGCGCAGCGGGAAGGGAGGAATGACACGGATGTGATCGCAGGTACCTTCACTTTGCAATCCTTCTCATTACTTTCCTTGATTGATTCTGTATCTACACACTCATACATATTGCATGAACATGCTCAATTGCTTGGTTTGCCTGTTGAGTCTTTGAATGTTGGTATGTGTGTAACTAGTTCTTTTGGTGAGACCGTTGTGACACGGAAGTTGTATAGAAGGTGTCCCTTGGTTGTGCAAAACCATGTTTTTCATGTTGATCTTATGGAATTGCCTTTCTATGGTTTTGATGTAATCGTTGGTATGGATTGGCTTGTTGAAAATCGAGCTGTGGTGGATTTTGAGAACAAGCGAGTTTCGTTGAAGCTTGCAGATGATTATGAGGTAGTGGTGGTTGGTGAGAATGTGAAGTTTCTTGCCAATGTGGTATCTACATTGGAGGCGAGCCGGATGCTGAGGCAAGGTTGTGAAGCCTACCTAGCCTTTGTGATGAATCCTAGCTCTAAGGAGTTGCGAGTGCAAGATATCAGGACTGTGCAAGAGTTTCCTGGTGTGTTTCTGGAGGAGTTGCCTGGCCTGCCTCCTAATCGAGAGGTAGAGTTTGGAATTGAGCTGTATGAGAATACAACTCCGGTTTCCATTACTCCTTATCGAATGGCACCTAAGGAGTTGAAAGAGCTGAAGACGCAACTTCAAAAGTTGCTTGAACGTGGTTTCATTCGGCCGAGTGTGTCACCTTGGGGTGCACCGGTCTTGTTTGTGAAGAAAAAGGATGGCACTATGAGAATGTGCATCGATTACCGTCAGCTGAACAAGTTGACTATCAAGAATCGGTATCCATTGCCGAGGATTGATGATCTTTTTGATCAATTTCGGGGAGCGGCTGTGTTCTCTAAAATTGACTTAAGGTCAGGGTATTACCAGTTGAAGGTGAAGGATGTGGATGTGCCAAAGACAACCTTCAGAACGTGGTATGGGCATTATGAGTTCCTTGTGATGCCGTTTGGTTTGACGAATGCTCCTGTAGCTTTCATGGACATGATGAATATAGTGTTCCATGAATATTTGGACAAGTTTGTTGTGGTGTTCATTGATGATATCCTCGTGTACTCTCGTACTGAGGAGGAGCATGAAGGGCATTTGAGGATTGTGTTGCAAGCTTTGTTGGAAAACCAGCTGTATGCTAAGTTAAGCAAGTGTGAGTTCTGGCTCAGGGAGGTTGTGTTCCTTTGTCACGTGGTTTCTGCAGAGGGGATTCGTGTTGATCCTCAGAAGGTTGAGGCGGTGATGAATTGGAAGCCTCCTAAGTCTGTTCACGAAGTGTGCGCATTTCTTGCCTGTGCATACTACATACACCTTGGACAAGCTTGCAGAGCTGTACATTGCTGAGATTGTGCGGCTGCATGGTGTACCAGAGTCGATCGTGTCGGATAGAGATCCGAGGTTTACATCACATTTCTGGCAGTGTTTGCATCAGGCTTTGGGTACACGGTTGAATTTCAGTACTTCTTATCATCCAAAGTCGGATGGGCAGTCTGAGCGTGTTATCCAAGTGCTGGAGGATATGTTAAGGTGCTGTGTGATTGAGTTTCAGGGCTCTTGGGAGAAGCATATGTCGTTGGTGGAGTTTTCTTATAACAATAGCTACCAGGCAAGTATTCAAATGGCACCTTATGAAGCCTTGCATGGGAGGAAGTGTAGGACTCCTCTTTGTTGGGCTGAAACAGGCCAGAAGTTGGTTTCAATGCCAGCTTTGTTGAAAGGAACCACCGAGAAGGTGAAGCTCATTTGTGAGCGGTTGAAGGCAGCTTCTGATCGACAGAAGTCTTACACGGATTTGAAGCGTAAAGAGATTGAGTATACGGTGGGTGACCGTGTGTTTTTGAAAGTTTCGCCTTGGAAGAAGGTGATGAGGTTTGGTCGAAAGGGTAAGTTGAGCCCTAGGTACATTGGACCAAACGAGGTGATTGAACGTGTGGGTCCTGTTGCGTACAAGTTGAGATTGCCGCAAGAATTAGAAAAGATTCATGATGTGTTTAATGTCTCTATGTTTCGGAAGTATAGATCGGATCCTTCGCATGTTATGCCTGTGGAGGAAGTGGAGTTGAATCCGGATTTTACCTATGATGAGGAACCGGTGGAAATTCTGGATTCAGACAGTAAAGTTCTTCGAGGCAAGACCATTGATTTGGTAAAGGTGGTGTGGAAGCACCGTGGAGTTGAGGAAGCCACGTGGGAAAGGAAGGATGACATGTTGAAGCAGTTTCCATATCTTTTTCCTCCAGATAAATTTCGAGGACGAAATTTCTTAAGGGGGGAGAGTTGTAACACCCCAATTTTGGGCTTGGAAGTTTAGGGTCTGAACCGGACCGGTCTGATTTTCGGTTCGAATATAAAAGGTGGTTTTAGGGAAAGCCTAGTTCGGGATGCATTAAAAATATGGAAAAATATCTAAAAATCCTCTTTTCATATATATAAGAGAGTGGTGAAATCAATTTTACAAAATAAGGTTTGGAAGTGTGACATTTCGAAATAGTGACTAAAATGTAAATTTTGAAAAGTTCAGTGGTTACTGTTTTGCAAGGATTGAAACTTTGAATCTTTAAGGAGCTAATTTACCCAAGGAAGGATTTCTCCAGATTTTTCTAATTTTAATGACTCATTTAATGTTTAACTAATTAAAAGAAAAGAGGGAAAACCATATTTTAGTTTCTTAACTAACTTTTGCTAAAATTTTCCCATTTCATTTTCTCTCAAAATTCTCTCAGCCAAACACAATTCCACAGCAGCTTTTTTATTGATTTTCACTCTAAATGATGAGGTTTCAATCATCAATTGATTCCTAAGCTTTACTACATCAAATCCTCTTCATTTGCTCATTGAATTTTCAAGGATTTTGGCTCTAAACAAGGAGAAATCTACATTTAGAGGTAAGGATATTCTTCTCCTCTAAATACTCAGTTCTTTATTGAAATTCCCAAGTTCTCAATCCTTAAATTAAGTTTTATTAAAGGTTTTGATGATGTGATCTTGATTTTGGCTTAAAATTCAAGATTTGGATTTAATCTTGAAGAAATTAAGTTATGTAGAGGGGTTGTAATTGTACCGTTAAACTCCATCACGGGTGTTGAGGGGTTGTGATTGTACCGGTAAACTCCACCTTGTGTTCGATAGTGTGTATGAAGCGTATGGGACAACGCTTGTAATCCACGTATCCGATTGTGTTTTATGTTGAAAATGGTTATGGTATCACTTGGAAGCCAATATGAAATGTTAATGTAAATGAAGCATGAGATGCTTGTTGTGTATGCATTGTTGCATGAGAAATGTTGTTTATGATTTTAAAGGCCTTTGAAAGGTGTTTTATAATGTGCATTATTGTGTTGTTTCTTTAGAGCATGCCTCACTAAGCATTTGTGCTTACGCTCTCTTTCTTGAACCAATAATGCAGAGAATTGAAGTGCTTTAGGGGCAGCAAGGAGGCTAAGAATCCAAGGAAAGGCTAAGCTCATGTATGGTGACTATTTTTTTTACAACATTATTAGCTCTTGGTATTTGGCAATGGGAACCTAGGTTGTGTTTTTGGGAGATGTTTTGGACTCCCTGAGTTTGGCATGATGCCTATGATGTTTTGGACTTGTAATTGGCCATTTGGTTTTTGCTTTGGTGATTTGGTGCTTGGATGGTTTTCAATATTAGGATGCATGCCTATAGACTTGTGGTTTTTCCTAATTGATGCCATGAATGTGTTTTGATGATGCAAGTATGTTCCTTATATGTATGATGACTTGTTGGCATGATTAGGAGGTCATAGGGATGTGTTTGAGTGGTTACTTGTATGATAAACCAGCAAAATCTGCACTTTCTGGGCAGTCCGTATCGGAACGGGCACTACCGTTTAGAAACGGGGGCCTATAATGGCCTTCGTGTATCGAAACGGGAAGAGAGCGTTTCGAAACGGATTTGCCAGTGTCAAGCCCTGTTTCGAAACAGGTCTCGAAACGAACCCGCGTTTCGGAACGGTCAACCCCCGTTCCGAAACAGGTGACCGTTGGGCACTGATTTGAATGGTTTAAGGTTTGCAAGCTTTACGTTTTAGTCCTGAATTTTGTATATGCAACTGCTTGAGCTTGAGAAGTCCGTTTAAGATGAAATTTGGCAGGGAAGCATGTAATATGATTAATTTTATAATGGTAACTTAAAAATCAGTTAAGTCCTCTTAATTTCCAGAATTAACATTTTGGTCCCTAAATGTTGTAAATTGTGCAATTGAGTCCCTTAACGTTTTTCGATCGCTGTGCTTTTCAAGTATGCTCTTCTTAAGGGTGCGCTTAGGTTTAATATGCATCTAGACAAGTTTAAAAAGAAAAAAAAAGGGTCATTAATCGAGGTTGACTTTGGTTTTCCCCGTGTAATCTTCGTAGTTCGGGTCAACCGTCTAGGCCGGGCTAAGGGGGTTACAAACGTGTTGGATTGAGTGGCTGGTGTTTTTAATGCATGGTGATGCATTAATCCTCTGCTCTTATGTGTGTTGAACATGGGAGGATTCTTCGGACGCATTTGGTGTTGATCCGGAGGTACCGGAAGCTTAGAAATCGTTTCGGTAAGCAAGCGAAATGTTATCGGTGAGTGAAAATGGTTTTAGAAGTCCTTGAAGGACAAGGAAACAAGTTTTGGGGAATTAGGATTGGTTTGAAACACCCTCCTAAGTCTGGAAGTAAGTATGTTTAGATTTGCTCTCGAAATGTGGATGATGCCCCTAATTGCATTTGACATGCTCTTGATTTGAGATAGATAAATTCCTATTTTTTTATGATATGAGACGACATTTTATATTGATTTTATGAGATAGAACAATATTACAAAGATTTTTGAGATTTTGATCAAATGCTATGCATGGAGTATGATTTTGAAATGATATGAGTTTTGTGTAGAAATGTTGCATCAAAACAATAGGTGAGATGATGATTTTAATATAATATATTGGCATAATTGATGAAATGTTACCGGATATAATTGGTCGACCAATAGGATGTAAAGTGCACTCTAAACTAAAATTCGTACGTGCTCTTTGGAGTCGGGCAATGGGGGTACTGCCATCCCGATCCAAAGTGAGAGTCCGATGATGTGAGATTCCATCGGATAGGTCTTGGTGAAACACCCAAGCTTTGTGGCGATGATAGATACCGCCATGAGAGTTCGGTGATGCGAGATTCCACCGGGGTAGGACTTGACTCTATGTCAAACTAATCCGCATAACCGAGTAAAGATAGAAAATGAAATGCCAATATATGAGAATGATTTATGGTTCACATGTACCAATGTTTGAAATGTTTTTATGCTATCAGAAATGCATATGAGATTTTGAGATTATGAAATGATTTTGTTTATCAAGCATGTGTGGCCTTGCCAAGAGTTTTGCATTGGTTGAATGCATGAGATAGTTAGATGGTACATGCGGTTTTCGAATGGTGATTTGCTTTGAAATGGAATTCAAGCATGAGATATAAAGAGCATGGTTTTGGAAACAAATTTCAAGTTAACGTTTTAAAACTTGCATTGTTGTGTTGGTGTTTTTAGAGCATGCCTCACTAAGTTATTGTGCTTATGCTCTCTTTTACCAACAATGCATATAATTGAGACATCTTGGGCAGCAAGGAGGCTTTAAGGAATCCAAGGAGTAGATAAGCTCAAGTATGATGTTTTACATTTACCTTTAGTAATGAGACATGGCAATGGGTCTTAATGGTTTGTTTAGGGAGATGTGTTTTGGACTCCCTTGAGTTGTTGCAAGTTATGTGTGCTCTTTTTGGGTTATAGAAGGCCATTATAATTGTTTTGTTACTTTACCTTGCCTTTTGGGATGCTTATGATTTTGTGGATAAAGCATGCTCTTTTATACGCCTTGCATTTTTGAGATGCTATGTCAAATGCTTGCCATGTGCCTATAGTTGAATGCTTTTGTGTTAGTTTTGATGTTGTTAACATGTCTATATGTTTAGTAGATGATTGTATGTTGTTAGATGTGAGTTTGAGGCTGAATTTGGTACTTATATTGTATGGGTATCGATACTCGGCCTTGAGTATCGATACTCATAAGCAAAATTGGTGCCCAAAAGGTCCAGTGGTATCAGTACAATTGGGGAGTGTATCGATACGCCTGGGAAAAGTTTGAAAGGCGTACTGATACTCAAGAACGTGTATCGATACCTTTTTCCCAGGTTTGGCCACTACCTTCCCGCGTACTATTACGATTTCTCAGTGTACCGATACGTGGCCGTTAAAATCTGTTAATAACATCTTTTAAAGTTCTGAAATGTCACATTTTAGTCCTCGAACTTCGTGTATGCAGTTAGGTGAGTTTGGATGATCTGATTGTGATGAAATTTTGCAGAGAAGCATGAAATATGACTAATCGAACATTGGTAACCTTAACATCAGAAATGTCCCGATATTTTATAGAATTTACAATTTGGTCCCTAAATGGTTAAGTTATGGAAATAAACCCCTAAATGAAATCCGATCGTTGTGTCGTTTCATCCCATGCTCTTTGATGATCACATAGGATCTAAATTGCATCTAGAAAAGATAAAAGAAAAAAGGTCGCAAATCGAAGACAACTTTAATGAGTTGCCTTCGGTTTTCCCTGTGTAAGCTCCTTGGTTCGAGTCATCCGTCCAGACTAGGCTAAGGGGTTATAACCTAGGCTCGTCCCTTATAAATGTTAACTGACTTGAAGGAGAAAAGACACTTGAGATCAGAGAGAACAATCCTTCTTTTCGAAACCCTTGAGCCGCCATCTACATTATGTTCTTCATTGTGTGCAATCTTTATCGGGAGAGAAGAGAGCATCGATCTATTTGTTCAATATCGGGAGAGTTGGACTCATGAAACGAGTAAACACGATTTTATCCAATCATAGTATAAAGCTACTTCGGCTTAGAGATAAGTTAGATGTTCAACAGCTAAGAGAGGCTTCATAATCGGCTGGTGTTCATCCTTAGATTCACGCCGGGAGGTATTATCAAAGACATGTTCACTAATAGTACTTCAAGCTTAGGGATAAGTGGAAGTCATTGAAGGGAGCCTTGCCGAACCTTGAATCATAGCTTAACAACCCAGGCAGTTACATTGGTCTCTACCGAGGTGGGCTTCTACCGAGGTATACTCGTGGGCGGCTACCGAAAGTTGTTAAGTTGATATGCAAAATTGTGCCGAGACAGTGCATCCAATCTCCACATTACGAAGCATTCCAATACCAACCTATTATTTCATTCCGATTTTTCAATTTATTTTATTTGCTTTAGATTTAGTTTCATTTAAATCCAAATAACTTTTAATACTTATGTTTTTATTTTTGTTTGTGCAGAAAGGTGAATTCTGAAGGTTGTCACAATCTCTGTGGAGACGATATCTTAAATACTATAACATGGCACCGTGTACACTTGCACGCAAATTTCACATCACTTTTGCACGCAACAAGTTTTTGGCGTCGTTGCTGGGGATTAGCGTACAACATTTTGTTTTTATTTTTCTACACGTTTTATTTTTTTGTTTAACCCCTGGTTTTCTTTGGTTTATGACCTGAGCGAACTAGAAATCACCCTTGCGAGACTACGATCCAGAGCCTGAACGTACTGCACGCAGATTAAGACAAGCAAACAGGGAAGCCATGGATGACCAAGAGAACATCCAGAACCGGAATCCACCACATCCCAGAATCGACAATGCCGTTGCAGGCGATGGCAGGCAACCTCATGCCTCTCGGCGGCTAGTTCGTGACTACTTGGTGAAGGATCTCATAAGGCTGAATTCTGGCGTGATTGATCCAGAAGTAGAAGCAGACTACTTCGAACTCAAACCATTCATGTTTAACATGCTTAATACACTTGGATAATTTGGAGGACCTGCCACTGAAGACGCCCGCCATCACATGAAATCCTTCTTGGATATCTGCAAATCTTTCAAAATTCATGGAGTCCACCCTGACGTGCTTCGACTCAGATTATTTCCCTATTCGCTAAGGGATAGGGCAAAAACATGGTTCAATAGTCCACCATCAGATTCAATTTAATCCTGGAGAGAAATATGCCGAGACTTCTTAGCTCGATTTAATCTTGTCAATTTAACTAATAAATTACGAACTGACATTACTACTTTTCTACAGGCAGATGATGAACCGATGTACGAGGCATGAGAGAGATATTGCGAGTTGCTGAATAAATTCCCCTCCCATGGATTTCCAGAGTTGACACAAGTATCCATATTCTACAATGGTGTAAACACACCAATGAGGATGATGTTGGATTCCTCTGCCAATGGTACAATACTCGATAAGGAGCCGATCGAAGCAATTCAAATCTTGAACATGATGGCCAAAAATGACTACCAGTTCCCGAATGCCCGCCGTGGCAGCATAAGGAGGCATGCCACAACAAACGAGCTAGGAGCATCATATGCAATTGTAGCAACATTCGCTCAGTTGACAAAGATGGTAGAAGTTATGCAAAGGCAGAACAATACCCAGCAGGTTAAAGCCGTTGATGCCTTTTGCGACCAATGTGGGGGAGACCTTGACTTGTCCGAGTGCTAATAGGGAACCGAAACCAGCTCCTTTGTGGGGAACTTCAATAGAAACAACAACTCTACTTCGAACACCTACAATCCAGGCTGGAGGAGGCATCATAATTTTTCATGGAGTAACCCCAACAACGCTCTGAATCCGACTAACCAGACAAACCAAACGCAAGGATTCCAGCAAACTATGTCGTGGCAACAGCAACAGGCAACACCCAATGCTTTAGAGCAGACATTAAATGCCTTCATGGCTCAAACAGGTACCTATATGTCCAACATTGATTTATTTGTTAAGAAAACAGATGCTTTCATGGACAGGACCGAGATGAGAATGCAAAATCATGAGGCAACTTTAAAGTCGCTAGAAACTCAGGTAGGGCATTTTGCGCATCTATTGAATACTAGACACATTGGAGTACTGCCTAGTGATACTGAATTCGCATGTTGATCCACTCATGAACATTGCAAGGCAATCACAACCAGGAGTGGGAAACAACTCAAGGAACCTTGTGCCAACGAACGAAAGGAGACAGAGCCAGCCGTCGGGCAGACCCTGATGCTATTGCCTCGACTGAATCAGAACCATCTATTCCAACATCCAATTCTGCTGATATCCCAGACAAAACCAAAGAGAAAGAAGAAAAACCAGAACATATCACACTCCCTCAAATCAGATTCCAATGCAATGAGGGTATTGAAAATATTCGGCCGACTCCCTTATTCCCTCAGCGGTTGAAACAATGGAAACAAGAGTATCAGTTTAAAAAATTCATGGATATTCTCAATTAGGTACATATCAACATACCCTTTGTCGAGGCCATAGAACAAATGCCAAATTATAAAAAGTACCTCGAGGACATGGTGTCAATGCGAGTAAGGATAGGGGAATTCGAAACAGTGTCCATGAAAGATGGTTGCATGGCAATGTACCAAAACCGAGCGCCACCTAAACTAAGAGACCCAAGCAGCTTCCTCATTCCTTGCGCCATTGGGAACCATTACGAGGGGAAAGCCTTATGTGATCTTGGGGAAAGCATTAACTTGATGCCCATATCAGTGTTTCAAAATGCAACACCCTGATTTTGGGCCTAGAAGTTTTAGAGTTTGAATCGGGCCGGTCGAGAACGGTTCAAATCTATAAGAGAGATTTAGGGAACACCTAGTTCGGGAATGCTTTAAAAATATGGAAAAATATCTAAAAATCCTCATTTATTATATGAATAATTATGGTGAAAACAATTTTACAAAATAAAGTTTGGAAATACTACATTTCGGTGTAGTGACCGAATCACAGTTTTGCAAAAGTTGACTAGTGACTGTTTTGTAAAGGATTGAAACTTTGAATCTTTAAGGAGAGAATTTTACCAAAATGTTTTTAATCAGATTTCTATTTATTTTGGGTGCTTTAATAATGATTTAATAAAGGGAATTAAAGTAGAAAAATCCTATTTTGACTTTCACAACTACTTTACGATCTTTTTCCCTCTTTTCATTTTCTCTCAACTTCCACTCAGCCAAACACATTTCCTCCATCAATTTGCCTCTGATTTTCATCCCTTTTGATGAGATTTCAATCTCCTATGGATTCTTAATCCTTCCTCATCAAATCCTCTTGATTTCACTTTGGATTTTCAAGAAAACTTGCCAAAATTAAGGAGAAATCAGCCATTAGAGGTAAGCTTCGCCCATCTCCTCTAATGATCAGTTCTTTACTGATATTCCCAAGTTATCAATCCTATGTTAATGATTTTTGAGTTGCTTTAATGTTAGAAACATGAAATTGTGTTAAAACTCAAGATTCTTGGTGAGATCTTGATGATTTTCGTAACTACTGGTTAGGCTTTGTTTTAAGGTTGATTTCTAATGTATTTTGGATAGTAATTGATGTTATAAATGAGGTTGTGTCTAAAAAATCCCGAATAGGATTGGATTCCTAAGTTTTGCATGCTAGATTGATGGTTTTTGGGGTGGTTTTGGTGTTCTATTGTATCTGGAGGTTTAAGGACGAGTTTATGGTGATTTTTGGTGTTGATTGAGGTTTAGAAATGTTTAGAAGTGATAGATCTTTGCTGGGCTTTGTTTTGGAAGAGTTTGGAGATGATTTCAGTTGTTTTGGGTAGCCGAAATGGTCCTTTTGAGTAGAGCAGCGAGTTTGTTTAGTTGGATGATGATTTCAATGCATGATGATGCATTAATCCTCTGCTCTTATGTGTAATAAATAGGGGAGTCATCTTCGGACGATTTTGGTGTTGATCCGGAAGTGCCGGGAGCTTAGATATCGTTTCGGCGAGCAAGCGAAGCATAACCGGTGAGTGCGAATGGTTTTAGAAATCCTTGAGGGACAAAGAAACAAGGTTTGGGGATTTGGGATTGGTTTGAAACACCATCCTAGCTCTGGAAGTAAGTATGGCTAGATTTGCTCTCAAATATGTGGTTGTTGCCCCTAAAATGCTTTTACATGCTCTGGGTTTGAGGTAGACAAATTCCTACTATTTTATGCATGATTTGTAGCATGAGATGACGCTTTTTAGAGATTTCATGAGGTAGCATGTTGCATTGAAGAGTTTTGAGATTTTGACTTAATGCAAAGCATGTGTTATGATTTTGAAATGAGATGAGAAAGATTTGAGAATTGTTGCATTAAAACAGTAGGTGAGATGATGTTTTTGACATAATATATTGGCATAGAAGGTGAGATAGTTACCGGATATAATTGATCGATCAATTATATGAGAGTGCACTATAATCTAAAAATTCATACGTTCTCTTTGGAATCGGGCAATGGGGGTAGGGCCATCCCGATCCAAAGTGAGAATCCAATGCTGAGAGATACCATCGCGGTAGGACTTGGTGAAATACCCAAGCTTTGTGGCGATGAGAGATTCTGCCATGAGAGTCTGGTGATAAGAGATTCCACCGGGGTAGGACTTGACTTTGAGTCAAGCTAATCCGCATATCCGAGTAAAGATGAAATGTGAAATGCCAATATAAAATATGAAAATGTATTTGAATCACATGTACCAAATGAAGAGATGTTTTATGCTATGAGAAATGCATATGAGATTATGATATGAAATGCTTTGTTTTCATTTATCATGTGTATGACTTTTCCATGTGATTTGCATTGGTTTAAATGCATGAGATAGAATAGAGGTACATGTGTTTTCAAATGGAGATTTGCTTTGAATGGGTTTTCAAGCATGAGATAGAATGATCATGTTGTTCAAAATGGCTTTTGAGAAAAGGGTTTTGAATAATGTATTGTTGTGTTGGTTTTCTTTAGAGCTTGTCTCACTAAGCAAATATGCTTACGCTCTCTTTAACCAACAATGCATATAATTGAGACGATTTTGGGCAGCGAAAAGGTTAAGAACATCCAAGGAAGTGAAAAGCTCATGTATGGTGATGTTTTCACATAATTTAGTATTGATATTCGGCAATGGGGGCTTCAAGGATGTTTTTGGGAGATGTATTTGGAACTCCCTATGTTTGTAGTAAGTTTGTTATGGGGTTTAAAGTTTGTAAATGATCTTATATGGTTGGTTTGAGGTTTGAGGTCCATACTTGGTTCATGTGACTAGGAAGCATGCCTATAGACTCAATGGTCACTTGTTTGATGCCATGCTTTAGTTTAAGCTTCTTAAGCTTGTTTTATAATGTCTAACCATGTTGCTGGAATGTTATGGTATGATTTTGGACATGTTTGATTGAGTAAAGAAGTGAAAAACTAGCAAATTCATCAGTTGCAGGGCAGGGTGTATCGAAACACCCTTAACGGTTTCGAAACAGGGTCTTGAAATGGCCATGGTGTTTCGGAACGACTGAAGTTGTTTCGGAACACTTTGGCTACTAGAGAGCCATGTTCCGATACGGGTTTTGGAAAGGGCCCGAGAATCGAAACGACCATCCCAATTTCGATACGGGCGTTTCGATACGAAGGTCAGCGCTCCGGAATGGTTGACTGTTGGCATGTGCTTTTGAATTGTTTCAAATTCTCTTTTCTTACATTTTAGTCCTTGATGTTGTGGATGCAATTGTTTGAGCTTGAAATGTCCTTTTAAGTTGAGATTTGACAGAGATGCATGTAAAATGACTAATTACATATTGATAAGCTTAAAATATTCAAAGTCCTCATATTTTCTAAAATTTACATTTTGGTCCCTAAAAGTGTAATTGTTGCAATTAAGTCCCTAATTGTTTTCCGATCATTGTGCCCTTCTCTCCTATGGTTCTTGAGTAAACACATAGGCTTAATTTGCATCTAGAGAAGATAAAAAAAGGTAGTTAATCAAGGTTGACTTTGGTTTTCCCCGTGTAATCTTCGTAGTTCGGGTCAAGCGTCTAGGCCGGGCTAAGGGGGTTACATTTGTTGGCATCAGAGCCAGGTTAACGAATATTTTGGGTGTTTATTGTATGTGATTGTGAATGATTGTGACTTTTTGGTGAAAGTATGATGTATGATTGATGATGTTTGGTTCTATTGAGATGAGTTTGAGATGCTATGTTGTGTTTGGGGTATAGTTGGGGATCCCATTGCCATATCATTACTAATGAGAAGAATTGTTTTCAAAAAGGAGCTTGAGTACTTGGACTACTTGCCTTATTGAGCCTAATTGAATTTATTGTATTTTGTCAGTTGCATTGTTTTATTATGGGGCCACGTGGAGAGCTTAAAATCAATACCCGTACCACGTGGACCACCAGGTGGTGGTGGAGCTGGGGTTGGTGCTGCTGGAGTTGGTGTTGGCGATGTTGGACCCGAGGGAGTTCAGGGGCAAGTTGCTCCCGATATGTCTGTGTTGATACAAGCTATTGCTGGAGCTTTCCAGGCAGCAGAAGCTGGAGCTACACCTCAAGATGGTGCTAATGTGAGGTCGCCGTTGGAGCGACTCAGCAGTCTAGGAGGGAATGAGTTCAGAGGGTTGACCCTGGAAGGTTTTGAGTCTTGGCTAGAGAGTACCAAGAGGATTCTCAGGCAGCTGAACTGTAATAATGTTCAGAAGTTGGGATGTATTGTGTCCCTGCTGCATGGCGATGCATATACGTGGTGGACAACCACAATATCGGGGATGTATGATGATGATGTGACTTGGACATTCTTCTTGACTGCGTTCAAGTGAAAGTATTTGGGAGTTCGCTACCTGGATGAGAAAAAGAGGGAATTCATATCCCTGGTGCAAGAGAGCATGACGGTGGCAGAATATGATGTGCAGTTTGTACGCCTTAGCCAATATGCACCTGAGCTGATTCCTAACGAGCAAGAAAGATGTGAACGATTCCGTTACGGCCTGGTGGCGGATGTGAAATCCTATATGCTCGCAGCAAACTATACTGATTTCGATGTCTTGGTCACTAGAGCTAAGGGCATTGAGCTGAATCTTAGCCTGGCAAGTCGAGTGGGAAGATCTAGCTCAGGGAAGCGAGCTGCAGAGCGTGATTTTGGTAGAGATCGCTATAAGAGGTACAAGGATAGAAGGCCACATGGTGATGCTAGACGTGGGGGTGGTAACCCTGGGAGAGGTCAGCAAGGACCAAATGCTTTCATGGGGACTCCTGAGTGCAACCGGTATGGTAGGACGCACACTGGTTAGTGTTGGGGCAATCTTGGTACATGCTGGAACTGTGGTAATCGAGGGCACATGAAGAAAGATTGTCTTCAGCCGTTGAGAGAAGGTCAGGCTCTAGTGAGAGCAGTTGAGCCACAAAGAGGTCGTGGGCGCGGCCGTGGTAACTTTCAGCGCATAGATGAAGGTGGAAGGAATGTAGCACATGTGATGGCTGTTCAGCCTGAAGGTGGTGGCCATGCTCGAGTGTATGCCCATCGAGAGGGGAGGAATGACACGGACGTGATCGCAGGTACCGTTACTTTGCAATCCTCGTCATTACTTTCTTTGATTGATTCTAGATCTACACACTCGTACATATTGCGTGAACATGCTCAAATGCTTGGTTTGCCTATTGAGTCTTTGGATGTGGGTATGCGTGTGACTAGTTCCTTTGGTGAGATGGTTGTTACAAGAAGATTGTATAGGAGGTGCCCCTTAAAGGTGCAAGATCATGTGTTTCTTGTTGATCTTATGGAATTACCATTCTATGGTTTTGACGTAATTCTTGGTATGGATTGGCTTGTTGAGCATAGAGCCGTTGTGGATTTTGAAAGCAAGCGAGTTTCACTGAAACTTGCGGATGATTATGAGGTTGTGGTGGTGGGAGAAAATGTGAAGTTTCTATTTAATGTGGTGTCGATGCTTGAAGCAAGCCGAATGTTGCGTCAAGGATGTGAGGCTTATCTAGCCTTTCTTATGAATCCTAGTACAAATGAGGTTCGTGTACATGATATAAGGACCGTGTGTGAGTTCCCTGGAGTGTTTCCGTAGGAGTTACCTGGTTTGCCGCCTAGTCGAGAAGTAGAATTTGGTATTGAGTTGTATGAGAACACAACTCCGGTGTCCATTGCTCCCTATCGCATGGCACCCAAGGAGTTGAAGGAGTTGAAGACGCAACTTCAAGAGTTGCTTGACCGAGGGTTTATTCTGCCTAGTGTGTCACCTTGGGGTGCACCAGTCTTGTTTGTCAAAAAGAAAGATGGCACGATGAGGATGTGCATTGATTATCGTCAGCTGAATAAGTTGACCATCAAGAACAAGTATCCTTTGCCGAGGATTGATGATCTTTTTGATCAGTTTTGAGGAGCGACTGTGTTTTCAAAGATAGATTTGAGGTCAGGATACTATCAACTAAAGGTGAAGGATGTGGATGTACCAAAAACAGCCTTTCGAACGAGATATGGGCATTATGAGTTTCTAGTGATGCCGTTTGGATTGACGAATGCTCTTGCTGCTTTTATGGACATGATGAATAGGATGTTCCATGAATTCTTAGACAAGTTCGTTGTGGTGTTCATCGATGATATCCTTGTGTACTCTCGTACTGAGAAGGAGCATGAGGGTCATTTGAGGATCATTTTGCAAGCGCTGTTAGAAAATCAGCTTTATGCGAAGCTGAGCAAATGTGAGTTTTGGCTAAAGGAAGTTGTTTTTCTTGGCCATGTGGTTTCGGCTGAAGGGATTCGAGTTGATCCTCAGAAGATTGAGGCGGTGGTGAATTGGAAGCCTACTAGATCTGTTCATGAGGTTCGTAGTTTCCTTGGGTTAGCAGGTTACTACCGGAGGTTTGTGGATGGATTTTCTATGATTGTTGCCCCTTTGACGAAGTTGTTATAGAAGGATGTTAAGTATGAGTGGACGGAAGTGAGACAACAAGCTTTTGAGAAGCTAAAGGCAGCTTTGACGCAAGCTCCTATATTGGTTCAACCTGAATCAGGAAAAGAGTTTGTGGTGTATACTGACGCATCCTATGTTGGTTTGGGGTGTGTGTTAATGCAAGAGGGTAAGGTAGTGGCTTATGCGTCGCGACAGTTGAAAGTGCATGAGCGCAATTATCCTACGCATGACATTGAGTTGGCTGTAGTGGTTTTTCTCTAAAGATCTGGAGGCATTATCTCTATGGTGAGAAGTGTACTATGTACACAAATCATAAAAGTTTGAAGTACCTGATGTCTCAGAATGAATTGAATCTTTGGCAACGAAGTTGGGTGGAGTTGCTTAAGGATTACGATCCAACGATCGAGTATCATCCAGGGAAGGCCAATGTTGTGGCCGATGCTTTGAGCAAGAAGGTGGCAGTGGAATTGAGAGCGATGTTTGCTAGCTTGAGCATATCGCGAGATGGTGGTCTTGTTGCTGAATTGCAAGTGAAACCATAACTAGTTCAGTTGATAGAGGAAAAACAATTGTTGGATGATTCTTTGGTGCCACATGTTCAGGGTATTGCAGAAGGTAGGCCATCGGATTTCTATTTCAATGATGATGGTGTTTTATGTTTTGGAAGTCGAATAGTGGTACCGAATGATGTTGAATTGAGGCGCACTATTTTTACTGAAGCCCATAGTAGTCCTTTTGCTATGCACCATGGTAGTACAAAGATGTACCGTGATCAAAAGGATGAATACTATTGGGTGGGATTGAAGAAAGACGTCGTTGAGTATGTTAGTAAATGTATGGTATGTCAGCGGGTTAAGGCTGAGCATCAATTTTCTTCAGGGTTTTTGCAGCCGTTAAGGATTCCTGAATGGAAGTGGGAGAGGATCACCATGGACTTTGTGTCTGGTTTGCCTTTAACGCTATCGAAGAAGAATTCTGTCTGGGTGATTGTGGATCGCCTTACGAAGTGTGCGCATTTCTTGCATGTGCATACTACGTATACCTTGGATAAGCTTGCGGAGTTGTACATTTCTGAGATTGTACGATTGCATGGAGTGCCAAAATATATAGTGTCGGATAGAGATCCGAGGTTTACTGCAAGGTTTTGGGAGTGTTTGCATCAAGCATTGGGTATGTGGCTGAATTTCAGTACTTCTTATCATTCGCAAACGGATGGGCAGTCAGAGCGTGTTATCCAAGTGCTTGAGGATATGTTAAGGTGTTGTGTTATTGAGTTTCAAGGCTCTTGGGAGAAGCATTTTCCTTTGGTGGAGTTTGCTTATAATAACAGTTACCAGGCAAGTATTCAAATGGCACCTTATGAAGCTTTATACGGGAGGAAGAGCAGAACTCCTCTTTGTTGGGCTGAAACGAGACAAAAGTTGGTTTCGATGCCGACTTTGTGAAAAGGAACCACCGAGAAGGTGAAGCTCATTTGTGAGCTGTTGAAGGCATCATCGGATCGGCAAAAGTCTTACGCGGATTTGAAGCGTAAGGAGATAGAATTTGCTGTGGGCGAGTGTGTGTTTTTGAAAGTTTCACGTTGGAAGAAGGTGATGAGATTTGGCCGGAAGGGCAAGTTGAGCCCAAGGTTCATTGGACCATACGAGATGATAGAACGTGTGGGTCCTGTTGCCTACAAGCTGAGACTACCTCAAGAGTTAGAAAAGATACATAATGTGTTTCATGTATCCATGCTTCGGAGGTATAGATCGTATTCGTCGCATGTTATGCCTGTGGAAGAGGTTGAGTTGAATCCAGATTTGACGTATGATGAGGAACCTGTTGAGATTCTGGATTCGGATAGTAAGGTTCTCCGAGGTAAGACCATAGAGCAGGTCAAAGTCGTGTGGAGACATCGTGGTGCTGAGGAAGCCATGTGGGAAAGGAAGGAGGACATGAAGAAGCAATTTCCTTACCTTTTTCCTCCAGGTAAATTTCGAGGACGAAATTTCTTAGGAGGGGGAGAGTTGTAACACCCTGATTTTGGGCCTAGAAGTTTTAGAGTTTGAATCGGGTCGGTCGAGAACGGTTCGAATCATTAAGGGAGATTTAGGGAATACCTAGTTCAGGAATGCTTTAAAAATATGGAAAAATATCTAAAAATCCTCATTTATTATATGAATGATTATGGTGAAAACAATTTTACAAAATAAGGTTTGAAAATACTACATTTCGGTGTAGTGACCGAATCGCAGTTTTGCAAAAGTTGACTAGTGACTGTTTTGTAAAGGATTGTAACTTTGAATCTTTAAGGAGCTAATTTTACCAAAATATTTTTAATCAGATTTCTCTTTATTTTGGGTGCTTAATAATGATTTAATAAAGGGAATTAAAGTAGAAAAATCCTATTTTGACTTTCATAACTACTTTACAATTTTTTCCCTCTTTTCATTTTCTCTCAACTTCCACTCAGCCAAACACATTTCCTCTATCAATTAGCCTCTGATTTTCATCCCTTTTGATGAGATTTCCATCTCCTATGGATTCCTAATCCTTCCTCATCAAATCCTCTTGATTTCACTTTGATTTTCAAGAAAACTTGCCCAAATTAAGGAGAAATCAACCGATAGAGGTAACCTTCGTCCTTCTCCTCTAATGATCAGTTCTTTACTGAAATTCCCAAGTTATCAATCATTTGTTAATGATTTTTGAGTTGCTTTAATGTTAGAAACATGAAATTGTGTTAAAACTAAAGATTCTTGGTGAGATCTTGATGATTTTCGTAACTATTGGTTAGGCTCTGTTTTGAGGTTGATTTCTAATGTATTTTGGATAGTAATTGATGTTATAAATGAGGGTTTGTCAAACAAATCACGAATAGGTTTGGATTCCTAAGTTTTCCATGCTAGATTGGTGAGTTTTTGGTGTTCTGTTGTAGCTGGAGGTTTAAGGACGAGTTTATGGTGATTTTTGGTGTTGATTGAGATTTAGAAATGTTAAGAACTGATAGATCTTGGATGTGCTTTGTTTTGGAAGATTTTGGAGATGATTTCGGTTGTTTTGGGTAGCTGAAATGGTGCTTTTGAGTAGAGCAGCGAGTTTGTTTAGTTGGATGATGATTTCAAGGCATGATGATGCATTAATCCTCTAATCTAATGTGTAATAAATATGGGAGTCATTTTCGGACGCTTTTGGTGTTGATCCGGAATTGCTGGGAGGTTAGATATCGTTTCGGCGAGCAAGCGAAACGTAAACGGTGAGTGCGAATGGTTTTAGAAGTCCTTGAGGGACAAAGAAACAAGGTTTTGGGATTTGGGATTGGTTTGAAACACCATCCTAGGTCCGGAAGTAAGTATGGCTAGATTTGTTCTCAAATATGTGGTTGTTGCCCCTAAAATGCTTTTACATGCTCTTGGTTTGAGGTAGACAAATTCCTACTATTTTATGCATGATTTGTAGCATGAGATGATGCTTTTTAGAGATTTCATGAGGTAGCATGTTGCATTGAAGAGTTTTGAGATTTTGACTTAATGCAAAGCATGTGTTATGATTTTGAAATGAGATGAGAAAGATTTGAGAATTGTTGTATTAAAACAGTAGGTGAGATGATGTTTTTGACATAATATATTGACATAGAAGATAAGATAGTTACCGGATATAATTGACCGATCAATAGGATGAGAGTGCACTATAATCTAAAAATTTGTACGTTCTCTTTGGAATCGGGTAATGGGGGTAGTGCCATCCCGATCCAAAGTGAGAATCCGATGATGAGAGATACCATCAGTGTAGGACTTGGTGAAATACCCAAGATTTGTGGCGATGAGAGATTCCGCCATGAGAGTCCGGTGATGAGAGATTCCACCGGGGTAGGACTTGACTTTGAGTCAATTTAATCTGCATATCCGAGTAAAGATGAAATGTGAAATGCCAATATAAAATATGAAAATGTATTTGAATCACATGTACCAAATGAAGAGATGTTTTATGCTATGAGAAATGCATATGAGATTATGATATGAAATGCTTTGTTTTCATTTATCATGTGTTTGGCTTTGCCATGAGATTTGCATTGATTTAAATGCATGAGATAGAATAGAGGTACATGTGTTTTCAAATGGAGATTTGCTTTGAAAGGGTTTTCAAGCATGAGATAGAATGAGCATGTTGTTGAAAATGGCTTTTGAGAAAGGGTTTTGAATAATGCATTGTTGTGTTGCTTTTCTTTAGAGCTTGCCTCACTAAGAAAATATGCTTACGCTCTCTTTTACCAACAATGCAGATAATTGAGACGATTTGTGGCAGCGAAAAGGTTAAGAACATCCAAGGAAGTGAAAAGCTCATGTATGGTGATGTTTTTACATACTTTAGTATTGATATTCGGCAATGGGGGCTTCAAGGTTGTTTTGGGGAGATGTATTTGGAACTCCCTATGTTTGTAGTAAGTTTGTTATGGATTTTGAAGTTTGTAAATTTTCTTATATGGTTGGTTTGGGGTTTGAGGTCCATACTTGGTTAATGTGACTAGGAAGCATGCCTATAGACTCAACGATCACTTGTTTGATGTAATGCTTTAGTTTAAGCTTCTTAAGCTTGTTCTATAATGTCTAACCATGTTGCTGGTATGTTATGGTATGATTTAGGACATGTTTGATTGAGTAAAGAAGTGAAAAACCAGCAAATTCTTCTGTTGCAGGGCAGGGTGTATCGAAACACCCTTAACTATTTTGAAACAGGGGCCTGAAATGGCCATGGTGTTTCGGAACGGCTGAAGGTGTTTTGTAACACATTGGCTATTAGAGAGCCATGTTCCGATACGGGTTTCGGAACGGGCCCGAGTACCGAAATGACCAGCCCAGTTTCAATACGGGCGTTTCGATACAAAGGTCAGCGTTTCGGAACGGTTGACCGTTGGTCTGTGCTTTTGAATTGTTTCAAATTCTCTCTTCTTACATTTTAGTCCTTGATGTTGTGGATGCAATTGTTTGAGCTTGAAATTTCCTTTTAAGTTGATATTTGACAGAGATGCATGTAAAATGACTAATTACATATTGGTAAGCTTAAAATCTTCACAGTCCTCATATTTTCCAAAATTTACATTTTGGTCCCTAAAAGTGTAATTCTTGCAACTGAGTTCCTAATTGTTTTCCGATCGTTGTTCCCTTCTCTCCTATGGTTCTTGAGTAAACAGATAGGCTTAATGTGCATCTAGAAAAGATAAAAAAGGGTCGTTAATCAAGGTTGACTTTCAGGTTGACTTTGGTTTTCCCCATGTAATCTTCGTAGTTCGGGTCAATCGTCTAGGCCGGGCTAAGGGGGTTACAGAAAAGCTAGGAATTGGGGAAGCTCAACCCACCATCGTCATGCTCCAATTAGCTGACCGCTCTTACGTACATCCGAAAGGAAAAATTGAAGACATCTTGGTAAGAGTAGATAAATTTATTTTTTCGGCTAATTTTCTCATTTTAGATTGTGAAGTAGATGAGCATGCACCAATCATACTGGGAAGACACTTCCTGGCCACGGGGAGAACTTTAATTGATGTGGAGAAGCGAGAACTGACCATGAGGGTAAACGACCAGCATAAAACTCGATGTACTTCAGACTCTCAAGAAAGTAGATAGAAACGAAGAGTACCAGCTGATCCAGAAAAAATTTGAACTGATTCTCGCACTAGATGCCTTATACCTTAGCAGTCACTGTATGGGCAGAGATTCTGAACACTGCCATGGCGGATATTGAAACGACTTCCTCGACATCTACCTCGGCAGCCTTCCTGATGACTTCTTTGATGACACTGAAGAGGTAAACTGGACTGGTACTCGTCCAGGTAAGTACTTCGAACCTCTTTAATATACAACGAAAGAGAGTACCATTGAAAAGCCATCTATTGAACATCCACCTAAACTGGAATTGAAATCCCTACCCGAACAGCTTAAATATGTTTACCTTGGATAGAACGAATATTTACCCGTATTCATCTCTTCCAAGTTAACGCAGGAACAACAATGACGGTTAGTTACGATGCTCGAGCGATATAAAAAAGTCATTGGATGGACAATAGCTAACCTGATAGGAATCAGTTCGGCAATTTGCATGCATAAGATCCTCCTAGAGGATGGTCATAAGCCGATAGTTGATGCCCAAAGGTGGCTAAATGAGGCCATGAAGGATGTCGTGAGAAAAGAAATAATCAAGTGGCCCGATCTTGGTATCATTTATGCCATATCCGATAGCAAGTGGGTAAGCCCTGTCCAATGTGTGCCCAAGAAAGGAGTGATGACAGTCATTAGAAATGAAGACAACGAATTAATCCCAACCAGAACCGTGACCGGTAAGAGGGTTTGTATGGACTATTGAAAGCTTAATAAAGCTACTCGAAAGGACCACTTCCCTTTATCTTCCTTAGACTAAATGTTAGAGAGATTTGCTAGAAAACCTTACTACTTTTTTCTTGATGGTTATTCAGGTTACAACCAGATTGCTATTGCCCCGGAGGACCAAGAGAAAACCATATTCACATGCCCATACGGAACATATGGCTTTAGAAGAATGCCGTTCAGACTTTGCAACGCACCAACAACCTTCCAACGGTGTATGATGGCCACCTTTTCAGACATGGTAGAAGATTTCCTGGAAATCTTCATGGACAATTTTTCAATCGTTGGGGAAAGCTTCGACAGATGCCTCGACAACCTGAAGAAAGTACTAGAAAGATGCAAAGAATCCAATCTGGTCTTAAACTGGGAAAAATGCCATTTCATGGTAGACGAGGGGATTGTCCTGGGCCACAAAATTTCTCGCCGTGGCATCAAAGTTGACAGAGCCAAAATAGATGTTATCGAAAAACTACTGCCGCACACCAATGTTAAAGGGATCAAGAGTTTTATGGGACACGCTGGTTTTTATCGACGCTTTATTGAAAAATTTTCGAAAATCACTAAACCATTGTGTTCTTTGCTTGAACATGATAAACCCTTTAACTTCGATGATAAATACACTGAGGCATTTGAGACATTAAAGCAGAAACTTGTAGCAGCTCCCATTGTAGCACCCTCGGATTGGACTATGCCCTTTGAAATAATGTGTGATGACAGTGACCACGCTGTCGGGGCAGTGCTCGGGTAGAGGAAAAACAAAGTCCTCCATGTCATATACTACGCCAACAAGATGCTCAACGAGACCTATGTGATCTACACTACCACTGAAAAGAATCTGTTGGCAGTAGTCTTTGCTTTTGATAAGTTCCGAGCATATCTCCTTGGGGCAAAGGTAATAGTGCACACAGATCACTCGGCCATCAAATAACTTTTCTCAAAGAAATGTGCAAAACCAATGTTGATACGATGGATCCTACTTCTGCAAGAGTTCAACGTAGAAAAACTTCTCAGATGAGCAAATCCTAGAAACGACAACATTAGACCTCACAGCTGCCCATGCAGCATACGCCATAGCCACCGCGATAGACTCTCCGACAGCCAAGATAGACTCAACCACACCCTGGTACGCTGATATCGTAAACTTTTTAGTTAGTGACATTTTTCTTCCTGACATGAATTACCAAGGGAAAAAGATGTTTCAAAATGATGCAAAACATTATTATTGGGACGAACCTCTCCTTTTAAACAATGTGCAGACCATGTAATTCAGAGATGAATACCAAAGGAAGAACAACCTGAAATCCTCCAACATTACCACAACTCACCATAGGGAGGACATTTTGGAGGAACCACAATCGTCGCCAAGGTTCTCCAATCAGGATTCTACTGGCCACATTGTACAAGGATGCCCAGGCATACTACAAACAATGTGATAGATGCCAGTGAACATGCAATATCTCTAGGAGAAACGAGATGCCATTACAGAATATCATGGAAGTCGAACTGTTTGATGTGTGGGGAATCGAATTCATGGGCCCGTTTTCATCATCCTGTGGGAACTTATACATATCACTGGCAGTAGATTATGTGCCCAAGTGGGTGGAGGCCATTTTTTGGGATTTTCGGTGCTCGATTCCTTCAATCGTTCTTGCTCGCCAAGTGATAGAGAAGTGAAATTTTGGGTGAAAGAGGTGTGGAAGCTAAAAAAGATAAAGACAAAATGATTTATAGTGGTTCAACCTTCTAACGAAGGTCTACATCCACTGCCTTAGCTTCCCACTAAAGATTTCCAATCAATCCACTATTGATTCGTCCCCTTTTCTAGGCTTAGGAGGAAACCCTTACAAACCGATCAAGCTTTCTACCCAAAGCCTTGATCAAACCCTCTTTACAAAGAGATAAAAATAAGCAAACTCAAATCCCTCTAATAGGTATTTGTTTGCACAATTAAGCTCTTACCCAATCCTAAAACACTTGAGCAAATCTAACAATTCTGGCTCACTAGTGTTTGTCTATACAAAGAATTGACACTTAAGCACTAAGACGCATTTTGATCATATGTTGTATTACAATTGAAGCATTAACAATTACTAGATGCTTGAAGGTCCCTTTTATACTCCTTAATGAGTTTGTAGCCGTTACTAGCCGTTTGGGTTGAATTGGAGCCGTTGGAGACTTCATTTCCCATATTAAATGCTATTATGGAGCCTTCTGTATCGGTACACGAGGACCCGTATCGATACTCTATTCTTCAGAAACTAGCCGTTGCAATATTGCCAGCCTAAGCGTATCGATACGCTTAAGGGCGTATTGTTACGGTATGCCATTTAAAAGACCGTTGGGAAATAGCCGTTGGGGACGTTAAAATAGGGATCGGTACGCTTAAGGGGTGTATCGAAATGATCCCTATCCATATTGATACAACAAAGCCTGTATTGATACGAGTTTTGGTAGAATCAAAACCTAGGAAAAAATGTATCGATACGGGGTTCACCGTATCGATACAGGTTTGCTGAAAAGTCAAGTTTGGCTAATTTAAATCATTAAAAACTTTGCCAAAAACCTTTTTAAATACCTCAAACATATTTTCAAGTTGTTTGGACTTAAAGACAAGTTTTAAATTCTTTTCAAATTTGTCCAAAACATTTTTCAATTATTATATCGAAACAATTAGTTCTACAATCTCCCCCATTTTGATATAATAAAACAAACTTGAAAAATTGTTTGGGATTTCTCCCCCTTTGTGAAATAATTTTTGAATAAGAGATTTAGGATACAAAATCAATTAAAGCTCCCCCTTATTCAATTGAAAATTGAATTTTTCAAACCATTTCTCCCCCTTTTTATTATATAAAAAAGAATTTAAAACCCTTTTAAGCTCAAAATAACAATAGAGGTTTAGATTTTGAAAATATTAAAATGTTTGGTTTTAAAATGGCTCCCCCTTACTCAAAGCATCATTAAAGAATGTTAGTCCAACATATAGGATCATCTAGTTGAAATAAAAAATAAATCAAATTAAACAAATAAAAGCAACTAGATTTTACAACACTTGAACCCAAGGGAGGATGTGAAGTCTTCCTTCTTCAAGTGTTCTTCCTTGTGTGCATGGAGCTCCCCCTCAATGTTTGACTTGTTGATCAATCTCCATCACACCTATCATAGGACAATCAAGTAATTTTTGGTATCCAAATTGCTTTGGATCCATAGACGTTAGTAGCACAACATTTAGTCCTCCTTTTTTCAATTTCATCCTTTTTAGTTGAAGTACTTAGTCCTTTTGGGACCAAAACACTTCTAAAACATTTACCATTTACAAATCTAGGGGCACTAGATTGTCTTACATAAAAATTTGATTTTCCAACATTATTTTTCTTTTCAAGCTCTTTGCAAATCAAAATTTTCTCTTCTTGAACTTTATGAAGCAAATTTTGTAAATCAAAACATTTTTTTTCAAACTCATTGAGTTTTGCTTCAAGTTCAAGTTTGGTTTTAGAAATCAAGTCATTTTGAATTTTTAAATTTGAAATTACTTTCTTGTTTTTCAAAATGTGATTTTTAAATTCTAAAACCAAATCGTCATAGGCATCTTGTAATTCATCAAAAGAATATGAACATGAAGTAGATGAATTAGATGTTACCCTTGAATCTTCTTCTTTGGCCATAAAGAAAAGATTAGCTTGTTCATCGTCGGTGGAGTCTTCATCACTCCAAGTAGCCACATATGCCTTCTTCTTATTGCTTGAAGTGCTTGCCTTCTTCTTCTTTATGGATTCTCTTTCAAGTTCTTTTAAGGCTTTCTTCATGAACGGGGCACACTTCTTGAAGAGATGAACTATCTTTTCTTCTCCATCCTCCTCCTCACTTGAATCTACATGATGGCATGTGGAGGATTTGAGAGAAATGGCATTTGTGTTGATGCCAAGCCCCTTGAGCTTCTTCTCCCCATAGCTCTAGTCTTTTCCTTCTTCTTCTCCTCTTCTTTGTTTTTCTTCATTATTTGGTGAGTGAGAAGAGACCTCATGAGCTCATCAAGCTTCAAAGTTTTGAGATTCTTGGCTTCGATGATGGCAGTCCTTTTTGAGTCCCATGACTCGAGAAGAGAGTAGATTAGCTTTCGGACAAGTTTCTCTTCCGAGATGGTTTCTCCATAACCTTTAAGTCCATTGGTGATGGTGGAGAACCTATCGAACATCTTCTCAATGTCCTCTTCCGGATCCATATTGAAGTTTTCATACGCTAGGTTGAGGAGCCCGATCTTGGTCTCCTTTACTTCGTTTGTCCCCTCATATGTAACTTCAAGCTTGTCCCAAATTTCTTTGGCACTCTCGCAAGAAGACATCTTCTCATAGATGTTGGGGCCAAATGCACAAAAAAGGATGTGCAAGACTTTGCAATTAAGCTCAATCTTCTTGCAATCTTCGGCACTCCAATCCGCCTTGCTTTGTTGAGGCACAAACGGACCATCTTCTACTATGTCCCAAAGCTTGTAATCCTTTGACTTTATGAAAAACTGCATCCTTGTCTTCTAATGGGCATAGTGTGTTCCGTCGAAGAAGGGCGGTTTTTTGATGGATTGTGCCATTGAGTCGGTTATTTGAAATGTTGATCGAGCTTGTCGGATCTTCTCAATAGGATGTAATCCTCTTCAATTGAGCCAAGCTGAGATACCAATTGTTGGGTTTTTTGGTGCTCGATTCCTTCAACCGTTCTTGCTCGCCAAGTGGTGGAGAAGTTGAATTTTGGGTGAAAGAGGTGTGGAAGCTAAAAAAGATAAACACAAGATGATTCATAATGGTTCAACCTTCTAACCAAGGTCTACATCCACTACCTTAGCTTCCCACTAAGGATTTACAATCAATCCACTATTGATTCGTCCCCTTTTCTAGGCTTAGGAGGAAACCCTTACAAACCGATCAAGCTTTCTACCCAGAGCCTTGATCAAACCCTCTTTACAAAGAGATAAAAATAAGAAAACTCAAATATCCCTCTAATACGTATTTGTTTGCACAATTATGCTCCCACCCAATCCTAAAAAACTTGAGCAAATCTAACAATTTTGGCTCACTAGTGTTTGTCTATACAAAGAATTGACACTTAAGCACTAAGACACATTTTGATCATATGTTGTATTACAATTGAAGCATTAACCATTACTAGATGCTTGGAGGTCCCTTTTATACTCATTAATGAGTTTGTAGCCGTTACTAGCCGTTGGGGTTGAATTGGAGTCGTTGGAGACTTGATTTACCATATTAAATGTTGTTCTGGAGCCTTCTGTATCGATACAAGAGGACTCGTATCGATACGCTCTTCTTCAGAAACTAGCCGCTGGAATCTTGCCAGCCTAAGCGTATTTATACGCTTGAGGGCGTATCGATACGGTATGTCATTTAAAAGACCATTGCAAAATAGCTGTTGGGGATGTTAAAATAGGGATCGGTACTCTTAAGGGGTGTATCAAAATGATCCCTATCTGTATCGATACGATAAAGCCTGTATCGATACGGGTTTTGGCAGAATCAAAACCTGGGCAAAAATGTATCGATACGGGGTACACCGTATCGGTATGGGCTTGCTAAAAAGTCAAGTTTGGCTAATTTAAATCATTAAAAACTTTGCCAAAAACCTTTTTAAATACCTCAAACATATTTTCAAGTTGTTTGGACTTAAAGACAAGTTTTAAATTCTTTTCAAATTTGTCCAAGACATTTTCAATTATTATTTCAGAAAAATTAGTTCTACACCATTGCTACACCAAAGGATGACTCCAAGACTGTGTTGAATTTTCTTCAAAAACACATCTTTACAAGGCTTGGAGTCCCCAGAGCTATAATAAGTGACGAAGGGAAACACTTTGTTAATAAACTGATTGCCAAGGCATTGAAAAAATATGGTGTCACACATAAGCTTGCCACGACGTACCACCCTCAAACCAACAAGCATGCCAAAATT
The DNA here is from genome assembly GCA_030270665.1 of Hibiscus trionum. Classification (NCBI taxonomy): domain Eukaryota; kingdom Viridiplantae; phylum Streptophyta; class Magnoliopsida; order Malvales; family Malvaceae; genus Hibiscus; species Hibiscus trionum. The sequence continues at coordinate 9,031,812 of BSYR01000010.1, read as the reverse complement.
TCAAACAAGGAACTGAAGAGCATTCTTGAAAACGTGGTTAACCTATCTAGGAAATATTGGGCCCTTCGGATCCACGATGCATTATGGGAATATTGAACAGCCTTCAAAACCCCATTGGGCATGTCACCCTATAGGCTCGTATATGGAAAAATCTACCACTTACACGTTGAGATTGAAAAAAGGCGTATTGGGCCATCAATACAGTAAACTTAAACTAGGAAAAAGTTGTGCAGAAAAGACTAATGGACCTAAATGAAATTGATGAATTGAGAGCTGCAACGTACGACAACGCGAGGATATATAAGGAGAAAACTAAGAACTGGCATGACAAAAAGTTGATGTCGCTGCAGTTCATGCTTGGGCAGCAAGTTCTCCTTTTTAATTCTCGATTAAAACAATTTCTAGAAAAGTTGAAATCAAGATGGTCTGGACCTTTCGAGGTGGTCAAAGCATTCCCATATGGTGCAGTTTCCATAAAATCCAACAAAGATGACTATGAATTCACCGTGAATGGGCAGCGGCTAACGTACTATACATGAACCCACACTACCAAAGACAAGGAAGTGGTTATGTTAGGAGACGCATACCAATGCACCCCTAAGATAGCCTAAATCATTTTTCTTTTTAGTTTTTAATTTTATGAATTAGGAATTAGATTTATTTTGTAATCCCCTCGATCCGCCTGGCCGATAGACCGAACCAAACAAATCACACAGGGAATATTGAAGTAAACTGGAAAGGTTTACCTCAATAAAAAAACCCTAAACCTTTTCCTTTTATCTTGTCTAGATGCAACTTAGGTTTCTATGTGTGTACACAAGCAGCGGATAAGGCAACATCACAATCGCTCATTGATTATAATCAATTTATGGTTTAAATACCATTTTGTAAACTTGTCAAATTGTAAGGATTAACACCAAATTCGGATTATATACCTTTAATTAAATTCATTACAAACTTCACTAAAATATCTCAGCTCAAAATGACCATTAGAACTCATTTAATTGCATACATGACAAACAGGGACCAAAATGTAAGAAAACAAAAACATAGAAAATTCCAAAAACTGCATTAACTACCAAACGTTTCGTAACAGTGAGCCCTGTATCAGAACGAGCATTTCGGAACATTGATGACTGTTTCGAAACACGAGTTCATTTCGAAACCATTTACGACCCGTTTCGGAACATGGTTTCACAGAGGCAAAATTATCAAAAGATGTCTCACCGTTTCGAAACCCCACGTCATTTCAAGCCCTCGTTTCAAATATGCAAGGGTGTTTCGAAACATCTGGGCCTGCAATGTTTAAAAATGCTGGTTTATCTCGATTTAAAACATCCAAAACCATCCCGACACATGCCCAAACATGTTTGCAACTCAAATATACATCAACGGCCAAGAGTACGTGGCATAGGCATCATCATAGCATCGTTATCAATAACAAAGAGACTAAAGGCATGCTTCCTAGGAGAAATATGTACCAAAAGGTTAAATTTCAATTCCAATTATAAACCAAGACTTAAAAGCCATTTACACATCCAAATATGCATAATAAACTTGAACCAAATCAGAAAATACCATACAAACAACGTTCATAGCATTGGACACCATCATTGCCTTTATTACACTACTTCAAAAACTCTACATACTTTTAAAAAGTTTCTTGGAAAGATCCCTTGTAGATGCTGCCTCCAAACACCTAATTGTCTACATTGATGAAGAAAGAGAGCATAAGCATACAAGCTTAGTGAGGATTGCTCAAAACCAAAAATATCATCAATGCACAAAACTATTTTTCACTCTTTCCAAAACCTTCATGTCTTCTTTAATAAACCATGCATTTTATCATCAAAATCATCATACTAAACATCTTGCAACATGATTCATATACCTCCGGCAATTAATCCATTGCTACACAAAATCGAAGCTTCCCAAGCATAAACACCATTATACTAAGCTTAAGACAAAACATGCATCTTCCATGTCATGCATCATTTGCATTTCCGATAACATCTCATTCGATTATATTGGATCACAAGTGATAACAACATTCTCCAAAACATATTGGATACACGGATTACCAAGGGTTGTCCCACATCCTTCATACACTCTACCGGCATCTGAAGGCTCACACACGGGAGCAACCCTCCACCATTGTGACACCCGTGGTGGAATATTCATTACAATAACAACCCCTCAACACCACTCATCGGTAGATGTATAATCCACTAATGAGAGACGAGACACACACAAGGTTCACACCCGGAAGCTATCCTCAACGGTTGCAACCTTAAATAATCCTCAATCGTTAGGGTACTTGGATGGAGTTTTCGGTACAGTCATAACACCTCAACATCCAAGGTGACTTGTTTATAGTGCACTCAATCCTATAGCCCACTAACTATATACGATTTCACTTACAAAACACTTTATTCAACATCACTTGCCAATATAATCTACATTTCATGCAAACCTCGCTATTTTAGAAAGCATTCATGATAAGCCATAACTCAATCATTAAACCATGCTTCAAATCTCATGCATCAACACATGCATACAAGGATCACTTACCTAGTGCATCCTTAAACCACATGGCATCATCAAACACATTTTATATACTCAAGAACATGCTTTAAAACAGTAGGTAAATGCAATTTAAATCAAGTGCAACCAAAGGCTCAAACTAGCACAATCCGGGAAAAAAATTTGCTTAACTTACTTCTGAACTTAGTAAAGCGTTTCAAGCTCTTACTAAATTCCCAAACCCTTTTCTAAAACATTTCCACGCTAGAAAACCAAGTTTCACTCACCGACTTGTGAAACCACACTTACCGACGCATTAAAATAGAGATTCAATGCATCAGAATGCATTCAAACTCCAGCATTCAAAAGAAAACCCGCAGCCCTGCTCTATAACATCAATTTACCCAATCGAAACAACAAAAAACTCAATCGATTGATCTCCAAAGTTAGCCCAGACATCTACCAACACATTTTAAGCATCAATCAACAACCAAAAACAACCTAAAACCATCATTATACCTCCAGCAACTCGGATCTCACCTAACACCCAAAAAACCCAACCAAAAACACTTCAAAAACCAATGATCTCAAGGATTTTGGGATCACTATGATTAAGACTCCATTTCAGCACTAAAATCCTTTCAAAACTCATTTAGAAATCATCTCAAACAAACCAAATCATCACAACTCCGAAAATCACTTTAAAACATCATTTTCAACAAGATTTCAACATTTTATTAAAACTACAATGAAACCTCAATTAAAAACATGAATAAAGAGCCAAATATCTTTGGAATTTCATTAAAGAACCTTGATTAGAGGGTTAGCACGAAATTTACCTCCAATCTTTTCTTCTCTTCTAATTTTGAAAGTTTACCTTCAAAGAATCTTGACGAAAATTGAGAGAAATCACCAAGGAGAAGTTGGAAATCAATAGAGAATTTGAAAGTGAAGAAAATCTGGAAGTTGAGAGAAAATGAAAAGTGTTTGGCTGAAGTGAAAGCAATAGAATGAAAATGATAGTCAAAAGTGTTGCCACAACACCTTCACAAGCTTAATCCTTTGCTTTCCCACGTGGCCTTCTCAACCCCTCGGTGTTGCCACAACACCTTCACAAGCTTAATCCTTTTGCCACGAAGAACTTTACTACTCGAATCCAGAAACCTCATCGGTTCCTCATCATAGGATAAATCCAGATTTATCTCAATTTCCTCAACTGGTATCACTTGCGATGGATCCGATCTATACCTCCGCAACATAGAAACATGAAACACATCATGGATCTTTTCCAACTCGGGAGGCAACCTCAACTAATAAGCCATAGGGCCAACTCGCTCCACAACCTCATAAGGTCCAATAAACCTCGGACTGAGATTTCCCTTACGTCTGAACCTCATCACCATCTTCCAAGGCAATACCTTAAGGAACACGCGATCTCCAATCGCAAACTCAATCTCCCTACACTTTAAGTCTGTGTTAGACTTCTGACGATCCGATGCAGCCTTCAACCCCTCACATACGAGCTTCACTTTCTCAGTTGTTCCGTTGAGCATATCCGGCAAGGAAAGCAACTTCTGCCCCGCCTCAGCCCAACAAAGAGGCATTCTACACTTCCTTTCATACAAGGCCTCATACGGAGCCATTTGTATACTTGCCTGAAACTGTTATTATAAGAAAACTCAACCAAAGGCAGATTCTTTTACCAATAACCTTGGAAATCAATCACACAACATCGCAACATGTCCTCCAGCACCTGGATAACTAGCTCTGACTGTCCATCCGTTTGAGGATGATATGAAGTGCTGAAATTCAACTGTGTACCCAACGCCTGATGTAAACATTCCCAAAATCTCGCTGTAACCACATATCACTATCCGACACTATGGACTTGGGCACACCATGCAAACTCAGAAGCTCAGCAATATACAACTCAGCTAACTTATCCAATGTATATGTAGTATGCACAGCCAAGAAATGTGCACACTTCGTAAGACGATCCACAATCACCCATACGGAGTTCTTCCTAGATGGTGACAAAGGCAGCCCGGACACAAAATCCATCGTAATCTTTTCCTATTTCCACTCCGATATCCTCAAAGGTTGTAACAAACCGGAAGGAAACTGATGCTTAGCCTTCATACGTTGGCAAACCATACACTTGCTTACAAAATCAGCAACATCCTTTTTCAACCCCACCTAATAGTACTCATCCTTCAAACCACGATACATACCAGGGTGCATAGCAAAAGGACTGCTATGAGCTTCAGTCAAAATAGTGCGCCTAAACTCAACATCTTCCGGCATAACTATTCGGCTATTGAAACATATAACCCTCATCATCATTGAAATAAAAGTCTGTTGCATTACCATCAGCTATGTCCTGAACATGAGGCACCAACGAATCATCCATCAACCGCTTCTCCTTAATCGGCTGAATCAAAGAAGGTTTCACTTGCAACTCAATTATCAACTCGCCATCACACGTTATACTCAACCGAGCAAACATCGCCCTCAGCTCAACGACTACCTTACTACTCAAAGCATCGGCCACAACATTGTCCTTTCTAGGATGATACTCAATGGTCAAATCATAATCCTTAAGCAACTCTAACCAGCCTCGTTGCCTAAGATTCAACTCCTTCTGTGACATAAGTTACTTCAAACTCTTATGGTGGGTGTAAACCACACACCTTTCACCATAAAGGTAGTGTCTCCAAATCTTCAAAGCAAACACCACCGCGGCTAGCTCCAGATCATGAGTAGGGTAGTAGCACTCATGCACCTTCAACTGTCTAGACGCATAAGCTACAAACTTCCCACCTTTTGCAACAACTTGGTCAAAGGTGCAACAATCTTAGAGAAACCCTCGACAAACCATCGGTAGTAACCGGCCAAACCAAGGAAACTACACACTCCTGTCACCGATTTAGGCGTTTTCTAACTCATCACCACCTTGACCTTGTGTGGATCAACCAGAATACCTTCGGCTGACACCACATGTCCAAGAAAAAACACTTCCTTGAGCCAAAACTCACACTTCCTCATCTTAGCATAAAGTTGATTCTCCAACAACACTTGTAACACAATTCTCAAGTACTTATCATGATCCTCCTCGGTGTGTGAGTACACGAGAATATCAACGATAAAGACTGCCACGAACTGATCCAGAAACTCATGGAACACCTTATTCATCATATCCATGAATGCATCCAGTGCATTTGTCAAACCAAACGACATCACCAAAAACTCATAATGGCCATACCTAGTTCGAAAAGCTATCTTAGGTACATCCACATCCTTAACCTTTAGCTGATAGTACGCAGACCTCAAATCTCTCTTCGAAAACACTGAAGCACCACGAAAATGGTCAAACAACTCATCAATCATTGGTAAAGAGTACTTGTTCTTAATCGTCAACTTGTTTAGCTGTCGGTAATATATGCACATCCGAATCGTACCATCATTCTTCTTCACAAACAAGACAGGCTCACCCCAAGGTGAAATGCTCAGGCTTATAAATCCACGGTCAAGCAACTCCCGAAGTTGCGTCTTCAACTCCTTCAACTCCTTAGGTGTCATGCGAAAAGGAGCAATGGACACTGGAGTCGTATTCTCGTACAAGTCGATACCAAACTCAACCTCTCAGTTTGGTGGCAACCCAAGCAACTCTTCTGGAAAACACCCGATAACTCACATGCAGTTTGCATGTCTTACACCCGCACTTCCTTCGTACTGGGATTTATCACATACACCAAGAAAGCTTTACATCTGAACTCCATCATCCAACTCGCTTCAAGAGCATAAATTGCATTAGACAAGAACTTCACGTTCTCGCCCACAATTACTACCTTGTAATCATCCGCAAGCTTCAGGGTAACTCGCTTAACATCAAAATCTACCATAGCTCGATGCTCAACCAACCAGTCCATTCCAAGAATCACATCAAAACCATAAAAAGGAAGTTCCATCAAATCAACAGAAAACACATGACCCTGAACAGATAATGGGCATCTCCTATACAATTTCCTTGTAACAATAGTCTCACCAAAAGAACTTGTTACTTGCATTCCTACATCTAACATATCAACATGAATATCAAGCAAATGTCCATGCTCACTCATGATGTATGAATGCGTAGATCCAGAATCAATCAATGCTAACAATGACAAGGATTGCAAGGTGAATGTACCTGCAATTACGTTAGTGTCATTACATCCCTCGCGATGTGCATACACCCTCGCGGGACCACCTCCCTCTGACTGAACATCAACCACACCTCTATGTCCATCCTCTCTCCTCTGAAAGTTGCCACGGCCGCGCCCATGGCCTCTCTGCGGTGCAGCAACAGCTGCACGTCCCTGACCACGTCCCTTCAGTAGGGGACACTCACGCCTCATGCGAATAGCAGCTCCGCAGTTCCAACATGAATTAGCCCCAACCATAGGAGCCTGCACCTTACGAGCCGTACGAGGACAATCCCGCCTCAAGTGCTCACGCAAACCACACAACCAACATGTGTTCTGCTCAAACCTCGGCCTGAGCCCCTGAACTGGTGCGCCTCGCCCAAAGTTACCTCGCCTAGCCGCAAGCTGATATCTACGGTCTCGGTTCATCTTATACTACCGACCACTAGGTCCAGCATTAGCAGCTCTCTTGCCCAAACTGGAACCACCCCCACACGAGGTCAGACCCTAGCTCTTCTCTATTTCCTTGGCTCGAGTCACTAGCACATCGAAATCTATATAATCAGTCGCAAGCATGGACGTCTTTGCGTCCTGCACCAGGCCATACTGGAAACGATCACAATGATGCCTGTCACTCGACACTAACTCCGGAGAATATTGGCTCAATCGTACGAACTGGACCTCGTACTCAGCCATTGTCATGTTCCCTTGAACCAGAGACATGAACTCCCTCTTCTTATTGTCCAAGTATCTAACTCCAAGATACTTTCTCTTAAAAGAAAACTGGAAGAATGTCGAATCCACCTCTTCCGGCTCTAATGTTGCGGTTGCAGTCGTCCACCATGTATATGCATCACCATGCCTCGGATCGCATTGGCCATCCAAGCCTCGGATGCATCATTGCACCCCATCTGATCTAATATCTGGATCGCACTGGCCATCCAAGCCTCGAATGCCTCAAGATATAATCCATGAAATTCCACTCCTTCTAAGCTCCTCAAGCGCTCCAATGGCAATCCCACTTGATCAGCAGCCACCGCCTGCACATGCACTCTGGCAACAGCAGCCTGGAATGCTCTCGTCATCGCTTGTACCTATAGAGTGTCCACGAGTTCTATATTTTGTACACATTTCTGCCCTTATTATTGCTATTGTTAAGCTCATTTAGGCATAATTAGGTGCATTGCATGCACAATAACAATATTTTCTCTTTCACCATGCTTTTATCGAATATTTTATGCTTGGTTGAGAAAAGATATTGTTTTAGTTTAGTTTTTATTTTTAGGTGATGTAGCTGAGGAGAGGAAAAGAGATGACATGAGAGGACATGAAAAGTTGGAGCAATAGAAGTTGTACTGAAGCAATTCCATATGCCACCAAGGACGTTGCCGTAGCAGCATTGCCGCCAAGTGCCACCCAGGCAGGAGTTACACCGACTTAGCCAAGATTGGTCGCGATAGAAAGAGGGCAATTCCCTGAGCCCAATAAGCCTAGTCTTGCAATTTTCTGAAGCATGTAGCGGCCAACAGAGCTGATCCAAGATTGATAAGTAGGAGTACTTATCCTTACTTGCGGAGAAGGCAACGTCCAAAGATTCCACATTTAAGTCAAAAAGGAGTCTGTATTTAATGTAAATTACTTTAGGAACTTCTACTTCAAGGAGAACTCAAACTTAGGCCATGAGCCCTATATATACCCAATGTACGTAAGGGTATAGGGGCATGACAAGGCATGAGAGGATGCATGCTTGAATAGCTGCATAGCGGAGATGTATCTAGGTAGATGGGAGTTGTTGGGGGTCGCGGCCCAACTCTCCTAGGGTTTAGGCGCTTGTATGTAAAGTAGTTGTGAGAAACGATTGTAATAGCTTTGAGTTGCTTTCAATAAAATTCCAAGTTTGCTTAATCTATGCACTTCATTCTTTCAATTAGTCCTAACAAGTCAGTTGAGAGAATCCATTTGTCGGGCACAAAAGGGTTAAGCACGGTCACAACAAGTCGAGGCGTGACTAACTTGGTTCCCAAAAGTTCACAAGTTTCAGCGGCTAAAAGGGATCTCTAACCGAATCGACTTGCATGTGTTAGGTTTACGCTAATATTGCTAGGTATTGCCTACATCACGTGAGTATTCGAGCATCCTTGCCTAGAAATAGGGAGAATCACTGTCGACTATCCCGCCAAGCTTGGAATGTCTGCCAGGACTTACTTCCGCTCCACCTGCCGAGACAGCAAAAGCTTCAGGGGCAGTGACCCGCTGCGGCCGCGTGACAGGATCGTAGCCTACCGCCCGCCTTACCCGCCGAGGCAGCAAATCATGGCAGCGCAAAACATACTTATGCTTTACAATGCAGTTTACATGCTTCTGAGCTGCACTTGCCTCACCCAATCTATCGAAAAAATCTCTTCCTATCACCCTCTCATCACTATCTTTATTTTATTTGTGTTTTTATATTTCCACATTGTGAGATTTCATTTTGCATTTACTAAATCTTTGTGTAGGAAACCACTCATAGAAGCTGCTCTAATCCATGTGGGAGACGATATCTTTTATACTATAACTTGACAAGAGTGTGCACTTGCGCTCATAAAAAGGGAACACCTACATGCCCTACAGTACCAAAGGTGTCAAGACTCCCAACACCATACCAGCCTGTCCGTGTTGCCCTTGCTCCTCACCCCTAGGTGGTTGTGGCGGCGGAGGAGGTAGATTTCCACCAGGCAGAACCTCATTCTCCTGGTCACGTTGCCCATCAACATGAGCAACTACTCCAGAACGTAACTCTCGTCTCGGTCCCATTGTGCTAGTTAACAATAAGGCATAAACATAAAACAAACAAAAGATCAGGCCAGCTCCTAACAAGGATCCAAGACTTCAAAACCAATTTAAAACATTTTACTAGGTAATAAGGAAATGGGCATCCCAATTTCCCACCAACATAGAATAAAGTATACCACATGCATGTCACAACCATCGTGCGATGCAAGCATCAAGATTCAGCCTAGGCAAACATCATATAACAACTTACATCCATATTCAATCATCATATATAGCATCACTATCACATGTTCAACATAAACATTCTTAAACATTCACTGAACAAGGCAATCATCACCAAAGCACATATCCACGTCACAAATCACTTACCAACAACTTACCATCATCCCAACATTTCTTAACCTGGCTCTGATACGACCAAATGTAACCCCCATCGACCTGGCCTGGCCGATAGACCGAACCGAACGGATCACACCGAGAATATTGAAGTAAAATGAAAAGGTTTACCTCAATAAACAACCCAAAACCTTTTCCTTTCATCTTGTCTAGATGCAACATAGGTTCCTATGTGTGTACACAAGCAACAGATAAGGCAACATCACAATCGCTCATTGATTATATTCAATTTAAGGTTTAAGGACCATTTTGTAAACTTGTCAAATTGTAAAGATTAACACCAAATTCGGATTACCAACCTTTAATTAAATTCATTACAAATTTCACTGTAATATCTCAGCTCAAAATGACCATTGGAACTCAATTAATTGCAAAAATGACCAACATGGACAAAAATGTAAGAAAACATAATCTCAGAAAATTCCAAAAACTGTATTAACTACCAAATGTTTCAGAATAGTGAGCCATGTATCGGAACAGGCGTTTCAGAACATTGATGATCGTTTCGAAACGTGGGTTCATTTTAAAACCATTTAAGAACCGTTTCAGAATAGGGTTTCATAGAGGCAAAATTATCGAAAGAGGCCTTACCGTTTCAAAACCCCAAGGCATTTTCAAGCCCACGTTTCGAAACAGGCAAGGGTGTTTCAAAACACCTGGGCCTGTAATGTTTAAAAATGCTGGATTATCTCGATTTAAAACATCTGAAACCATCCCGACACATGCTCAAACACGTTTACAACTCAAATATACATCAACAGCCAAGAGTACGTGGCATAGGCATCATCATAGAATCGTTATCAATAACAAAGAGACTAAAGGCATGCTTCCTAGGAGAAATATTTAATTACCAAAAGGTTAAATTTCAATTCCAAGCATAACCCAAGACTTAAAGGCCATTTACACATCCAAATATGAATAATAAACATGCACCAAATCAGAAAATACCACACAAACAACGTTAATAGCATTGGACACCCCCATTGCATTTATTACACTAGTTCAAAAACTCAACATACTTTTAAAGAGTTTCTTGGAAAGATCCCTTGTAGATGCTGCCTCCAAACACCTAATTGTCTACATTGATGAACAAAGAGAGCATAAGCATACAAGCTTAGAGAGGATTGCTCAAAACCAAAACCATCATCAATCCACAAAACCATTTTTCACTCTTTCCAAAACCTTCATGCCTTCTTTAATAAACCATGCATTTTATTATCAAAATCATCATACTAAACATCATGCAACATGATTCATATACCTCCGGAAATTAATCCATTGCTACAAAAATTCCAAGCTTCCCAAGCATAAACACCATTATGCTAAGCGTAAGACAAAACATGCGTCTTCCATGTCATGCATCATCAACATTTTCCATAAAATCTCATTCCATTATATTGGCTCACAAGTGATAACAACATTCTCAAAAACATATCGGATACACGGATTACCATGGGTTGTCCCACACCCTTCATACACTCTAACAGCATCTGAAAGCTCACACACGGGAGCAACCCTCCACCGTTGTGACACCCGTTGTGGAGTATTCGGTACAATAACAACCCCTCAACACCACTCATTGGTAGATGTATAATCCACTAATGTTAGACGAGACACACACAAGGTTCGCACCCGGGAGCTACCCTCAACCGTTGCAACCTTAAACAATCCTCAATCGTTATGGTACTTGGATGGAGTTTTCGGTACAATCACAACCTCTCAACATCCAAGGCGTCTTGTTTATAGCGCACTCAATCCTATATCCGGCTAACTATATCCGATTTCATTTACAAAACACTTTATTCAACATCACTTGCCAATATAATCTACATTTCATGCATACCACGTTGTTTTTACAAAGCATTCATGATAAGCCATAACTCAAGCATTAAACCATGCTTCAAATCTCATGCATCAACACATGCGTACAAGGATCACTTACCTAGTGCATCCTTAAACCACATGGTATCATCAAACACATTTTATATACTCAAGAACATGCTCTTACTAAGAGCAACCAAAGGCTCAAACTAGCACAATTCAAGAAAAAAATTTGCTTAACTTACTTCCGAACTTAGTAAAGCATTTCAATCTCTTACTAAGTTCCCAAACACTTTCCTAAAATGTTTCCACACTGGAAAACTAAGTTCCACTCGCCGACCTGCGAAACCACACTTGCCGACGCAACTAACAATCGTCCGAAGCCTCCAAAACCACTTTGTTTGATTCCAGAATGCTATCCCATGTTTTCAACAAATCAAAAAACAGAGATTCAATGCATAATAATGCATTCAAACGCCATTATTCAAAAGAAAACCCACAGCTCTGCTCTATAGAATCAATTTACCCAATCGAAACAACTGAAAACTCAATAGATTGATCTCCAAACTTAGCCAAGCCATCTACCAACACTTCTAACACATTTTAAGCATCAATCAACCACGAAAAACAACCTAAAACCATCGTTATACCTCCAACAACTCAGATCTCACCTAAAACTCCAAAAATCCAACCAAAAACCCTTCAAAAATCAAGGATCTCAAGGATTTCATGATCACTATGATTAAAAATCCATTTCAGCACCAAAATCCTTTCAAAACTCATTTAGAAATCATCTCAAACAAGCCAAATCATCACAACTCTGAAAATTACTTTAAAACATCTTTTTCAACAAGATTTCAACATTTTATTAAAACTACAATGAAACCTCAATTAAAAAACGTGAATAAAGAGCCAAATATCTTTAGAATTTCATTAAAGAACCTTTATTAGAGGGTTAGCACGAAATTTACCTCCAATCTTTGTTTCTCTTCTAATTTGGCAAGTTTAGCTTCAAAGAATCTTGAAGAAAATTGAGAGAAATCACCTAGGAGAAGTTGGAAATCAAGAGAGAATTTGAGAGTGAAGAAAATCTGGAAGTTGAGAGAAAATTAAAAAAATTTGGCTGAAGTGAAAGCAAGAGAATGAAAATGATTGTCAAAAGTGTTTTAACAAATTAACTAACTCTTTAATTTAATTAATTAAATCCATTTTAATATTTGATAAACCATTTAAAACACATGCCAAATTAGAGAAAATGCTTAATTACCAAATAGCTCCCTAAAGATTCTAAGATTTTGACTCCTCTTTGAAAAACACACATTTTCCACAACTTTAAAACTTTACAATTTGGTCACTGCCCAAAATGTATACTTTAAAAAATGTTTTCTATAAAATTGATTTAACCAACACTTTCAGTATAATTTTAGAGGATTTTAGTAGTTTTTATCATATTTTTATCCCATCCAGAACCTTGATTTTCCCTAAACCACCTGTTAATGGTTCGAACAACCGACTACCGATTCCACCGGCCCAACCCGACTCGCAAAACACCTAGGCCCAAAACCGGGGTGTTACATATTTTTCTTTAATTTTCTGTTATTAGGATGTATATTTCCATTCAGAATTCATCCCAATTTATTTTTTAGGTTTGTATTCAAGACTCTCTCACAACTCCACCTTCCTGCCAGCAGCCGCTGAGGGCGGACAAGCGCTTCAAAGTTGCAGCTCGAAAGAGGATGATCCTAGATGACGACGATGATGAGACCTCCTCCGAGACACCATCAATCTAAGCTTCTCTCTCCTTCTATTTTATTTTATCTAATCTATGCTAAATTTTGTGTATGTAGGCATGCTTTGAAGACAATGCTCCTCTCGAGTTTGGGGGGGGGGGGAATTAGTCCTCTAATTTTTTCTTTGAATTTTTGATTTTTTTATTTTTCTGTTTTGTTTTTTAGTAGTTGCATATAGGTTCTAATGTAACATGCCTTTATTTAAAATTTAATGAATTCTTAGTTTGAGAAAAATTCTTGAGTTGTTTTTTCCTGTCGCGGCAGATTACCCGCCTGGGCAGAAACCTTAGCATGACTCTGGATTTACTTAGAATCTTACTATGATATGAACTTAAAGAAACACTCTTTGTGACTGGTTTGATTTTATGACTTCTAGGAAACTTAGGTATTTCACCTAGTAAACTTGGGTTGAACTTAAAATAAAAAAAGAAAAAATATATATGTCCTAGAGGTGCCCGAAACTGGCTCTAGGATAAGCTAGAGGTGCCCGAAACCGGCTCTAGCAAAAAAGGTGCTAAATGAAATCTTTAGACGTGCCTATCACCGGCTCTAGTGGTTTAAATCCTTTATTGTTTATTGTGTTATGAATTGTAAAAGAAACTAGAAGTGCCTAAAATTGGCTCTAGTAAAGAAAACTTTGAGGAAACCCATGTGAATTAAGGTGCTTATCGGAGTTTACTTAGAAGCCGAATAATCCTTCTTATCACAAGGACCACACACACTCACGAGATACACAGTATGTAAAGGTTGCTCAAGATACTCTCTCAACTAAGTTCACATATGATTTTAAATTTTGGCATGTTATTGTTAGATTGCATTGCTTGAGGACAAGCAATAGTTCCAGTTTGGGGGTGTGTTAAGTGTGCAAAAGTCCTATATTTATGCCTTAGTTTAGCTCAATTATTGTTGTTCTTAAGCATAGTTTAGTTGCATTCATTAGGAAAACATACACAAAATTGCATAGATTAGATATTCTGCCTTATTTGATGAACTCAATTGTTTTTATATAAAAGATACTGCTCAGGTGCGTTTTTCTCTCTGTGTGCAGGTACCCGCGTAGGTAGATGTCGCCGAGGTAGCAAAGAGGGCAGAAGAGGAGAAGCTGGAAATTGATGGAGGAAGCTATTGGACTATTTAGAGAGCTGGTTGAGAACTGACAAAGAGGAGAAGCCCAAAATGATGAACTGTTCCAACCCCTGCACACCAACCCAGACTTCTGCCGAGGCAGACAACAGTATGCCGCTGAGGCAGCAACTCGAGGAAGGGTGGAAATATGCAAAGTGGTATGCGACTGAAAGAGCTGATCAAACCCGATTTTTGGAGACCACTTGCATGTGCATTGGAGCCCAGTATACTAAGAAAAGGCACGGTCAAAGTCAAGGTGAAAAAAGTCAAACAGGAATCTAGGAAGATTTAATGCTAGATTTGTTCTTTTAATGAGTTGTAATTAGATTCTAATTAAGATTACTGCCCAAAACCGACTTAGACCTAGGCTCCTCCCCTAAAAATGTAAACTGACTTGAAGGAGAAAAAGACAATTGAGATCAGAGTGAAAAATCCTTCTTGTTAAAACCCTTGTGCTACCATCTGCATTATGTTCTAAACCTTCCTTAAGGCTAAGGGTTGGGTGCCTGGTAGTTGTGAGAGTTTTACTTGTATTTGTTTAGGTTTTCAGTTTTTGAAATAAAATTCAAGCTTTGTTTACTCTTAGTTCTTCATTGTGTGCAATATTTATCGGGAGATAAGAGAACATAAATCTATTTGTTCAATATCGGGAGAGTTGTACTCACGAAACGAGTAAACATGGTTTTATCCAACCATAGCATAAAGCTACTTCAGATTAGGGATAAATTAGAAGTTCAGAGTCTAAGAGAGCCTTCATAATCGGTTGGTGTTCATCCTTAGATTCACATCGGGAGGTATTACCTAAGACATGTTTTCCAATACTACTTCAAGCTTAGGGATAAGAGGAAGTCATTGAAGGGAGACTCGCCGAGCCCTGAATCATCACTTAACTGCCCAAGCAGTCACATTGGTCTCTGCCGAGGTGGGCTTCTTCCGAGGAATACTCATGGGCGGCTACCGAAAGTTGTTAAGTTTATCTGCAAAACTGTGCCGAGACAGTGCATCCAATCTCCACACTACGAAGCATTCCAATACCGGTCCATTCTCTCATTCTTATTTCTCAAATATTTTATTTGCTTTAGGTTTATTTTTAGTTAAATCCCAAAAACTTTTAATAATTGTGTTTTAATTTTTTTTGGTGCAGAAAGGTGAATTCCTAAGGTTGTCACAATCAATGTGGAGACGATATCTTAAATACTATAACTTGACACCATTTATACTTGCACGCAAATTGTGCATCACTTTTGCATGCAACACCATTTATACATATATGGCAGAGACGTGACTTGGAACCGCAGAACACGATCAAGGCTCAGAATTATTCAAGGTCCTGAAAATGCATGAGACACACATGTTAGGCTTACATAGCCTAGTGAGGTAGTCAAAACGAATATGATAACGAATAACATATTATGCATGACATGGTATTCAAGTGATATGCATAAACATAGTTCTTTGTTCATATTCATGCTTAGTCTATATTCTCACATATTGTCATATTTTCATTTCGAAGATTATAATATATAGATTATCCATTAAAGACCATTGGATACTCGGATCTCCTATACACCAGCATGACGAATCTTCTGTCATATCAAATCATATCATATCCATGTACACCACATATAGGTCGCAGCCTCGAAACTCCAGTCATACCCCTGTACACCATGTGTGTAACTCCCTTAGCCCGGCTTAGACGCCCGACCCGAACTAAGATGATTACACGGGGAAAACCGAAGCCAACTCGTTAAAGCTGACTTTGATTAACGACCCTATTTTTTTTCCTTTTTATCTTCTCTAGATGCATATTAAGATCCTAAGTGATCGACAAAACTCTTAGAAGAAACGACACAACGATCGGAGTTCGTTTAGGGGTTCAATTGCGTAAACAATACATTTAGGGACTAAAATTTAATTACTATAAAATACAGGGACTAATCCAATTTTATGATTACCAAACTTTTATTAGTCATGAAACATGCTTCCATGCCAAGTTTTATCACAAACGGATCATCCAAACTCAACCAATCGAACATACAACATTCAGGGACCAAAATGAAACATTCTAGAACTTTAAAAGATACTTTTAACAGAAAAATAACGAACATGTATGGGTACACTTAAGACCGTATCGATACGCGAGAAGACAATAGCTAAAGTTGGGAAAAAGGTATCGATATACTTCCCCGCGTATCGGTGCGGCCTACAAACTTTGTGCATGCATATCGATACAAGGGCAATTCGTATCGATACCCCTGTGTTGATTTGCCCGAGAAAAGCCTTCGTGCATCGATACCCAACCCCGAGTATCAATACGCATACCAGAAAAACACATCCAACCGCCCTCAAATCACAATTAACATCAAGCAATCACTTCCAAAACATCCCTACATGCTAGGACATGTGTATTTAACTCATATGCATCAACATCTGATCATAATTCAAGCATTATACATGGCAAAACATGAAGGATATAAAACTACCTAAGCATGCTATTAAACACAAACCATAGCATAGCCAAATACCAAATATAAGTCCATAAACCATACAGAGGTCAATTACAAGTCTAAAAACTCACACTAATCATGCTCAAGGTGTCTCATATCACCAAACAAAACATAAGTGGAAATCCCTCCCATTGCCTCTTATTACACTAAAGGAAAACCACATACATTGCTTTGCCAAAGCACTTGGATATCCTTTGCTTGCTTGCTGCCAAAATTGCTCAATTCTCTGCATTGATGAAACAAATGAGTGTAAGCATAAAGCTTAGTGAGGACCGCTGTAAAGCCAAACATTCATCAATGTGTTTTGAAAATCGAATCATCATTATTGGCAAACACATGCCTTCCTTTGAAACATGCACTTAAAACATGATTTCCACTTTCAAATCCACATGCTCATAGCATCATTAATTACAACAGCAAAAACCTTTGCTCATACTTAAACCAAGCATCACATGCATTCTAGCATAAATCTCAAGCATTACATGCCTTCTCAAAATAAATGTTCGTCAGTTATTCATTATATCAACATTATTATATTGGCTCGCAAGTGATCAACAACATGAACCATAACAAAATCAACACAATTGACAAAATTGAATACGCGGATTACAAGTGTTGTCCCAAACGTTTCATACACCCTACCGGACAATCAAGGCTCACACACGGGATTAGACCATCAACCGTTGTGACACCCGTGGTGGAATTTAACGTTACAATCACAACCCCTCAACACCACTCATCGGTAGTTGTATAATTCCACTAACGAGGGCATGGGACACAAACCACAAGATCCACACACGAGATTAAACCATTAACCGTTGTGACCTTAATCTCGATCGTTAGGGTACTTGGATGGAGTGTTCGGTACAATCACAACCCCTCAACACCCAAGGCGACTTTATTCACGGTGCACCCAATCCTATAGATGTCTAACTATATCTGATTAAAGTAACAAAAACCATTTACCATCACTTGCCAATATAATCGTTAATCATCATTAATTCATTGTTTTACAAGTATAAACAACAATGCCACTTTCACAAGCATTAACATGCTTAAAGCCTATTGCATAAATCATATAGACTCAAGGATCACTTACCATGTTCATCCTTAACAAGATAGCATTTAAAACCAAAAACATCATTGTTCAAAACATGATTTAAAACAATAATCAAAACACATCTAATCCAAGTGAATTTTAAACCCAAAACATAGAACAAACCTAGAGAGACTTTCGATTTACTTACTCTTGAGCTTAGCTAAGTGTTTCAAACTTACACTAAGCCCCCAAAATCACGTTCAAAACGTTTCAAAGCTGGAAAACTCTTTTCTACTCACCGATACGCGAAACTTCGCTTGCCGACGCAAGATCACTCGTCCGAACCTTCCAAAAATGCTTCGCTTGCTTCCGGATCAAAGTCCCCTATTTTTATAGAATCAAAAATAGAGATCCAATGCATTAAAATGCATTTCAACACCAACAACTAAACACAAACTTGTTGCCCAACAAAACTACATCAATTTACCCATCCAAAACAACCGAAAACTCATGCAATTGCTTCCTAAACCAAGCCCAGCCAACATTCATCACTTCCAACCATTAATATTCTTCAAAAATCATCTAAAAACAACCTAAACCCTTCCTTATACCTCCAGCAACCATATCACCATCAAAGCACTTCAAAAACTCAACTAAAACTATCATAAAACTTAGGGATCTCAAGGATTTCGGGATCTATATCATTAAAACAATTTTTCAACATTATAACCATACCAAAACTCAATTATAATCCATATAAAACAGAGATCGTCAACAAAACTCCGAAAATCAAGATTTAAACCTTTATTTTACAAGATTTTTATCTTAAATCAAAACTATAATCAAAACACAGTTAAAAACATCAATTGAGAGTCAATAATCTTGGGATTTCAATAAAGAATCTTGATTAGAGGTTGAGAACGAGATTTACCTCCAATCTTAGCTTTATTTAATGATAGACAAGTTTTTGCTTCACAAATCTTGAAGAAATTGAAGAGAATTCTTGGAAATGAATAAGAAATTAAAGAGAGAGTGTTTGGGAGAAAAGAAATCTGGAGAAATAGTTTTAGAAATGGGTTTTGCTGAAATGAGGATTGAGAAGTTAATTACGTAAAATGAAACTTCTCTAATAACCATTTTATTAATTAAAATAAAATCCATTTTTAATCTATTATTTTAAAACTCATTTAAAACACATGTCAAATTATGTAAAGGTGTAATTGCACAAAAGCTCCCTAAAGTTTCTAATATTTTGACTCCTCTTTTGAAATTTGCATTTTTCCATAGTTTTAAAACTTTACATTTTGGTCACTACCTAAAATGTACCTCTTCCGAAACTCATTTTGTAAAATTGATTTGACCAACCTCTTAAACATGATTTTAGAAGATTTTATCATATTTTTATCCTATCCTTGAACCACCTAACACGATTCGAACCGTTCCCAACCGGCCCGATCCGATGTCTAAAATATCTAGACCCAAAACTAGGGAGTTAAAAATCTCCCCCACTTAGGAAATTTCGTCCTCGAAATTTTACCTGAAGGAAAAAGATGCGGGAACTGTTTCAACATGTCTGCCTTGCTTTCCAACGTGGCCTCCTCAACTCCTCGGTGTCCCCACAACACCTTCACAAGCTCTATCGTCTTGCCACGAAGAACTATGCTGCTCAAATCCAGGATCTTCACTGGTTCCTCGTCATAAGACAAATTTGTATTCAACTCTATCTCCTCAACAGGCATCACATGTGAAGGATCCGATCTATACCTCCACAACATCAGAACATGAAACACATCACAAATCTTTTCCAACTCGGGCGGCAACCTAAACTGATAAGCCACGAGACCAATACGCTCCACAACCTCATATGGTCCAATAAACCTCAGGCTAAGCTTACCTTTCTGCCCAAACCTCGTCACCTTCTTCCAAGGCGATACTTTCAAAAACACACTTTCGCCAATTGTGAACTCAATATCCTTACGCTTCATATCCGCGTAAGACTTTTGCCGATCAGATGTTGCCTTCAAGCTCTCACAAATGAGCTTCACCTTCTCGGTGGTTCCTTTCAACATAGCTGGCATCGAAATCAACTTTTTTCCTGTTTTTGCCCAACAAAGAGGAGTTCTACACTTCCTCCCATACAAAGCCTCGTATGGTGGCATTTGAATGTTTGTCTGATAATTATTGTTGTAAGAAAACTCAACCAAAGGCAAGTGCTTCTCCCAAGAACCTTGGAAATCGATAATGCAGCATCTCAACATGTCCTTAAGTACTTGGATAACACATTTCGACTGCCCATCCATCTGAGGATGATAAGAAGTACTGAAATTCAATTGTGTACCCAAGGCTTGATGCATACATTGCCAATACCTCGACGTGAACCTCGGATCTCTATCCGACACTATAGACTTCGACACACCGTGTAACCGCACAATCTCAACAATGTACAACACAACTAACTTATCCAAAGTATATGTAGTATGCACATGCAAGAAATGTGCACACTTCGTAAGGCGATCAACAATCACCCAAACCGAATTCTTCTTTGATGGTGACAAAGGCAAACAAGACACGTAATCCATGGTAATCCTTTCCCACTTCCATTCTGGGATTTTCAAAGGTTGCAACAACCCAAAAGGAACCAGATGTTTAGCCTTCAATTGCTGACAAACCATGCATTTGCTAACAAATTCGGCAACATCCTTCTTCAACCCCGCCCAATAGTACTCATCCTTCAAACCACGATACATCTTTGTACTACCAGGGTGCATAGCGAAAGGACTACTATGAGCTTCAGTCAGAATAGTGCGCCTCAACTCAACATCATTTGGCACCACCATCCGACTCCCAAAGCATAGAACACCATCGTCATTGAAACTGAAATCCGAAGGCTTACCATCCACAATATCCTGAACGTGAGGGACAAGAGAATCATCAAGCAACTACTTATCCTTGATCAACTGAATCAAAGATGGTTTCACTTGCAATTCGTCAACAAGACCACCATCTCATGATATTCTCAAGCGAGCAAACATCACCCTCAACTCCACAGCCACCTTCATGCTCAAAGTATCAGCCACAACATTGGCCTTCCCAAGATGATACTCGATCGACATATCATAATCCTTAAGCAACTCCACCCATCGAATTCAACTCCTTCTAAGACATAAGATACTTCAAACTCTTATGATTTGTGAATACCACACACTTCTCGCCATACAAGTAATCCCTCCAAATCTTCAAAGCAAACACAACAGTTGCGAGCTCAAGATCATGAGTAGGGTAGTTGCGCTCATGCACCTTCAACTGCCTAGATGCATATGCTACTACCTTACCCTCCTGCATTAACACACAACCCAAACCGACATAGGATGCATCACTATAGACTACAAACTCATTACCAGACTTAGGTTGAATCAGGACAGGAGCTTGCGTCAAAGCTTCCTTCAGCTTCTCAAAAGCTTGCAACCTCGTAACTGTCCACTCAAAGCAAACATTCTTCTACAACAACTTGGTCAAAGGTGCAACATTCTTCAAAAAACCCTTAAAAAACCTACGGTAATATCCAACCATGCCAAGAAAACTCTGCACCTCTGTCACCGACTTAGGAACCTTCCAACTCATCACTGCCTCTACCTTATATGGATCAACACGAATACCCTCGGCTGATAGAACATGTCCAAGGAAGACTACCTCCCTAAGACAAAACTCACACTCCCTCGGCTGATTCAAGTGATATGCATAAACATAGTTCTACGTTCATTTTCATTATTATTCCATATTTTCACATATTGTCATATTTTCATTTTGAGGATCATAATATGTAGATTATCCATTAAAGACCATTGGATACTCGGATCTCTTATACACCAACATAACGAATCTCCTGTCATATCAAATCATATCATAACCATGTACACCACATATAGGCCGCAGCCTCGAAACTCTAGTCATATCCCTATACACCATGCGAAGGTCATTGCCTCGAAAAATCGGGTTACACTGAGCTCATCATCCTATGGCATGCCATCATATCCAATGTCCTTTAATTCACAAAAATCACATATTCATATCTTTTTCCATAGCATATATCAAATGAGCCTTAGCTCCATATCACATATTGTAGCAGTTAACAAATGAGCTTTAGCTCCATATTATATATCAATTTTATTTAGGTTCGTAAACCATATTTCCACATATAAAAAGAGTACAAATTACTTATCGGTTGTGCAAATCGAATCCAACATGGTTGCTCTACATGATCCTTTAATCAAATGCAAAACATAATCACAAATAATGCAATGGGATGGCACCCAGCCTATCCCTTGACACAATTACACTCACCTCGACAACCCGACGCTTTTAAGGCTCTCAGAAAACAATGTCTTTATCATTGGTTTTCGGAGGAGATGACAGATGTTCTTTATCAACCTCTTAAGCTAGGTTAATCAATAGGTCACCCACCCAATTGTCGCTAACACTTTATCGGTATCACCCACCAAATTGCCAGCGTCACCCACCAAATTTTTTTCTCACTCTGTGAACTCAAAAGTGATGAAAAAATATAACTCAAAAACTCTAGTTGCAAGCATTTAAATTTGAACTAACCTTAGTTTTGTTTGCCTCAAAAAATTCCAATGAAAGATTGGGTTGCGCCACTTGTAACACCCCCTTCCCGGTCTGGTCAAGAATCGAGTCGGAATGTGTTATCAAAGATCAATACGATGATCGGTATAATGAAAGATAATTTAAAGGTTAATGTGATGTTTATTTTGGTGATCTAACACAGTGCTATGTCTTAACAGAAAAGAAGTAATTCATTACGAGTCATTAATCTTGAATTACGACCAATTTAAACTTTTATAAGTTTCTAGGGCAAAAATGTAAATTCAATAAATTAGGGGACCTTTACTGAAATTAACCTTACTACAATCAAGTTCAATCTATAATTAGTGTGCATACTAAATTTCATATCAATCGAAAGTCATTTACCCATTCAATTAAGCCGACCGATAATCAGTAACCAATATGTAATTTTACAAACTTATTTGATTGACATAAAACTAATTTACATGTATCGGTACCAATACTTGAAAGGCCCTATCCGTATGCCATGCACAATTTATAAATTCCCAAATTCCAGTGATGAAAACTCGTATCGGTATAGCTCTAGCCATATCGGTACGAGTGGACATGTTTCAATACGCCTTGAAGTCGTACCAATGCAATCTACAAACCAAATTCCAGTGTTGACTTTTTTACCGATACACCAAAGTCTGTATCGGTACACCTTGTTGACCAGCATTGAACTGGCCCAAATATGCATACTCGTATCGATACGCCATCACCCGTATTGATACGCCTTGTTCTGTAATGACAAATTTTATTTGGTTTTTATGCATTTTGAACATTCATACAATGTCCAAATTCATTTTAAGTTTACAAGCAATTCTTAAATACTATAATCTATTGTTATGCCAAATTTTATAGTCATACGAATCTGTTTACTAAGATTTCACCTTTTAAGCCAATTATACATATTTTGCAACTTTTAGCCGATACCAAAATCTCATTTAGGGCCTTAAACACTTATACATGACATAGGCAATACATACACACCAAGAGGGATAAAAGCAACTAGTTTAACTACTTTGTCTCCATATTAGGAGTTTGTAGGGATAATATACATTACATTAGCCTTGTAGTGACTTGCCGAAACTCCCAACGAGCTTTGATCTCAATCCGGTAACTTTTTTAACATGAAATGCGTTAGGCACAATTGTCGAGTGAGTTAGTCATAAAAAAATTCAGTAACAATGAAATGCATTTCAATTCATGTTCTAACAATAGCAATGCAATGATTCATACTCAATGGTAATTATAACATGTTTCCAATATTATCCTTGGATCGAATAAAGATAGTGGATACACAAATTCCTACCCTTCGCCAAATCAATGAAACATGTCCACTTGTACCGATACAGCTAGAGGACCGTAGTCCCTCCGCCTC
Source organism: Hibiscus trionum (assembly GCA_030270665.1). Classification (NCBI taxonomy): domain Eukaryota; kingdom Viridiplantae; phylum Streptophyta; class Magnoliopsida; order Malvales; family Malvaceae; genus Hibiscus; species Hibiscus trionum. Next base: position 9,007,645 of record BSYR01000010.1, on the reverse strand, counting down.
GTCAAATGACCAATATCATAACATCCCTCTGCCTCTCTACAATAAAGGTTGTAGCCAAGGACCATAGTCCACCCGTACTAGTTAGCTCATGAATTCTATGGCATGCCAATTGTATCCAGTGTCCTTTCAAATCCTAGTTTCAGTAGCAATATCGATATCCAATATTTTCAATAGCAATATCAATGATCGATGTTTCAATGCTAATGTTTCGATAATAATAACAATAGTAATTCAATATCTAATGACAATATCTATGACAATAACTATAACAATAACAACGTCGATGTTCAATGGTCGATATAATAATTTCAATGCTTCAATATGGTTGATGACATTAGCAATGATTCTATGATCAATAATTCAATGCAACAACCAACCAAAGCTTACCAATATAGTCTCCTATGAGATTTGATGTGACATCCTTAGACACGATGTTAGCTATGCAAAAATAAATATCGATAAAGTTGGGAAAAGCACCTAGCCTATTCCCGAGACTCCGACTACAAACACCTTAGCTTCTGAAGCTCTTACGGCTCTCGGAAGACCATTCCCTTATTTCTAGCCTTTGATAGGGACGATGGATTTTCTCTCTGCACTTCTTGAGCTAGATAGAAACAATAGGGAATTGTTATAATCAATACAATAATATCGAAATCAATATTTAAGTTTAGAATAGCCATTAGCTACTAAACTCTCATGGATTTAAACTTAGAAACATCGATGATGTCTAGAGTTCATACTTTAACAAGAAATTAATCTTTCATTTTCCATGGAATCCAAAAATTGTTTTGGGGGTTTAAGCTTACCCACTTGATAACTATTCGATTGAGTTTAGAATTTGAAAAAACGTAAGCTCTTGAAATTCACCAATGGAGGTACTTGCTTCCAAGGAAGAAGATGAAGGTAAAAGATGATGACTAAGGTAATGGCTCCTTTCTTAATCGGGTCGGAACAAAACCCTACTACTCCCCTTTATCAATTCTTATGATCGAGAGCTTTATTTCATATGAAGGAAAGTATTTTGATCACTCCACGTAAGTGGTAATTAAGGATAGAGAAGGGTTAATCGCAAGGTTAGTCCTTCGACTTTCAATGCTTTATACTTTTACCCCAAACTTCCAATTTTCCAATTTAGTCGCTAAACAATTTTTCAATAAATTCAATAAGGTTCTTACTCAGTAGATTGGCTCAATTAGAGTCTAATATCAAAGTAATTGACTATATGATCAAAGTCAATGCAATATTCTGACCATTACGGTGTAGGGTTTCCGATCGCCAGAACCCAATTCTGATTAGGCCGGTTTTCAGGTTGTTACAACTCCCCCATTCCCGCTTAAGAAAAATTCATCCTCTAATTTTACCTAAACCGAAGAGATGATGGTATTGCTTCTTCATTGTCTCCTCCGGTTCCCAGGTTGCCTATTCAACAGTGTGACTCTTGTTGAGTGCATAAAAGTTCTATATTTTAACCCTCATATATTCACATTTTTGCTGCACTCAAGCATGTTTAGTCTCATTCTAGGATAGATTTTTGCATACACATCACAAGTAGACAAAACTGCACAGATGTTGCTGATTTCGGTCACTTTTTGCAGGTATATGATGTGGCAGCATCCAGGGCAGCAAAGGAGCAGAGGTGAGTTGCAGAGCTCGAGCAGAAGAACGTAGAACATCGCCTGTCGTGACATCTGCCGTGGCAGCCATGACGAAAGTGAAACATTGAGGAGGAAAAGCAAAGTGGAGCTCAACAGATAGAGGATTTTAAGCCTGTAACACACTGGTTTTGGGCCTAGACGTTTTAGACATTGGATCAGACCGGTCGAGAACGGTTCGAATCGCATAAAGTGATTTAAGGAAATCAAGGATTGGGATAGGATAAAAATGTGGTAAAAATTGCTAAAATCCTCTAAAAATATGTTTAAGAGGTTGGTTAAGTCAATTTTATAAAACGGATTTCGGAAATGAGACATTTTGAGTAGTGACCAAATTATAAAGTTTCAAAACTATGGGAAATGTGATTTTTAAAGAAGAAGCCAAATTCATAGCATCTTTAGGGGGCTTTATGTCAATTTAGCCTTTCCTTAATATGACATGTGCTTTAAATGGTTTTTTAATTAAATGGTTTTATTTGGTTTTGCTTTAATTAATTAAATTAGGTAGTTATTTAGAGATTTCCAATTACGTAACTACCAACTTATTTTCATTTTCAGCTAAACACTACTTTCATTCATCTTTTTCCAGAAATATTTTCTCCCAAACACTCTCCTAACATTTCCTAATCAATTCTCAAGAAATCCTTTCAAACTTTTCAAGATTTGGCTAAAGAAAACTTGGCATTCATTGAGGAAAGCAAGGATTGGAGGTAAATCATGTTCTCAACCTCTAGTCAAAGTTCTTTATTGAAATTTCCAAGATATTTGGCTTCTAAATACTATTTTTGGTTGAGTTTTCATTATAGTTTTGATTGGAGATCAAAATCTTGTGAAATTGTGGTTGAAATCTTAATATTCGGACTTGATGTGTTAAGCTCTATTTTGTACTGATTTTAATTGAGTTCTAAGTTGATTAATATATTGAAATGAAGTGTTGATAACATAGATCCCAAAATCCTTGAGTTCCTTGAGTTCATTGGTTGTTTTAAGTGAGTTTTTGAGGTGAAATGGTGGAATCTTGCTTGCTGGAGGTATAAGGTTGGGTTAGGTTGTTTGTTAGATGTGTTTTGATGTTTATAATGGTTTGGAAGCGATGTATGTTGGCTGGGCTTGGTTTAGGAAGCAATCGATTGGGTTTTCGGTTGTTTTGGATGGGTAATTTGGTTTAGTTTGGGTGAGCAACGAGATTGTGAATTGTTGCTGGTGTTGAAATGCATTTTAATGCATTTGGATCTCTATTTTGATGATGTGAAAATAGGGGATCTTGATCAGGAAGCAAACGAGGTGTTGTTGGAGGCTCCGGAAGAGTAATTTTCGTGTCGGTGAGCAAGACTTCGCGTATCGGTGAGTGGAAATGCAATTTCCTGCTTTGTAACGCTTTGAGCGTGGTCTTGGGAGCTTGGTGTAAGTTTGATACACTTATCTAAGCTCAAGAGTAAGTGATTCGGAAATCTCTTTCTTGGAAGTGTGCTATGTTTGATGAAAATGCACTTGAGTTAAGTGTGGATTTGTTTACTGTTTTAAAGCATGTTTTAAACATGAGTGTTGCTGGATTTTAATGTCATTATGTTAAGGATGCACTAGGTAAGTGATCCTTGGTTTTCATGTGTTAAATGCATGTGATGTTAAGCATGATATGCTTGTGGAAATGGCATTGTGTTTATGCTTGTAAAACAGTAGATTAATGAGGTTAAATGATTATATTGGCAAGTGATGGAAATGGTTTTGGGTTGTGTTAATTGGATATAGTTAGTCGGCTATAGGATTGGGTGCACCGTGAATAAATTTGCCTTGGATGTCGAGGAGTTGTGATTGTACCGCATACACCATCCAAGTACCCTAACGATTGAGGTTAAGATCACAACAGTGGATGTTAAACCTCGTGTGTGGATCTTGTGTTATGTGTCTCGTGCGCTCGTTAGTGGAATTATACAACTACCGATGAGTGGTGTTTAGGGGTTGTGATTGTACTGTTATACTCCACCACGGGTGTCACAACGATGGAGGGTTACTCTCGTGTGTGAGCGTTGTGTAGTCTGGTAGTGTGTATGAAGCATGGGGGACAACGCTTGTAATCCGCGTATCCGATTGTGTCTTTTGTGGTATGGTTTATGGATTATCACTTGTGAGCCAATATAATGTTAATGATTAATGTGAAGCATGAAATGCTTGTAAATGATGCAAGGATGCATGAGATGCTTGGTGAAGCATGAGCAAAGGTTTATTTGCTGATTTAAGTGTTGTATATGAGCATGTTTTAGAAAGTGCATTGATGTTCTTTAGTGGACATGTTTTATGTAAAGGCATGAGATATGAAATGGTGGTTTTGCCAATGGTGTGAAATGCATTGATGAATGTTGCATTGCAGTTCTCACTAAGCTTTGTGCTTACGCTCTTTTGTTTCATCAATGCAGAAAACTAGGCATTCGAGGCAGCAAGTAAGCAAGGGAAATTCAAGCTTTTTAATCTTACAAAGTATGTGGCTTTACTTCGGTGTAATAAAAGGCAATGGGTGGGATTTATACTTTTAAATGGTTGAGGATGTTTCACTTTACTTTGAGCATGTTTGGTGGTTTATCCTTGAGTTGTAAATGGCCATTATGGTTTGGTTTTGGATGTGAATGTTGATTTTAGCTTGTTATGGCTTTGGTGGACTAGGGAGCATGCCTTTAGTATCTATGTTTGCATGTTGGATGCCATGTCGTAGCTAATGCCTCAAAATGATGATCATTGGTGTGTATCTATGTTGTATGCATGTTGTGGCATGTTTCAGGATTGTTTCTAGTATGAAAAGACGTGAAAAACTAGAAAAAATATGCTGTTGACGGGCAAGGCGTATCGGAACGCTCTTGCCTGTTTCGGAACAGAGGCCTGGATTGGCCATGAGGTTTCGGAATGGGTAGGAATGTTTCGGAACGGTTTTGCCACTAGAGGAGGGTGTTTCGATACGGGTCTCGGAATGCACCCGAGTATCGAAACGGTCAATCAAGTTTCGAAATGACCGTTTCGGTAAAGGGCCATCCGTTTCGAAACGCCTGACCGTTGAGTTTGAATTTGAACTGTTTCAGGTTTCTGTTTCTTACATTTTGGTCCCTGAGCTTTGGTTGCTTAATTTAATGAGTTTGAATGATCTGTTTGAGATGAAATTTGACATGATGGCATATTATATGATTAATTATGGATTGGTAACATTAAAACTTGTTTAGTCCTTATAATTCTGAAAATTTACATTTCAGTCCCTAAAGGACGTTTCTATGCATTTGAACCCTTGTTTGGGTTTCGTTCGTTGTGTCGCTTCCGCTAAAATAATTTGCTAATCATATAGGCTAATAATGAGCATCTAGAAAAGATAAAAAGAAAAAAGAGGGTCGTTAATCAAGGTTGACTTTCGGGTTGACTTTGGTTTTCGCCGTGTAATCTTCGTAGTTCGGGTCGTCCGTCTAGGCCGAGCTAAGGGGGTTACAAAGCCAGTTTGTCATGGACTACTCCCATATTTTTCTGAGCCCTGAAGCAGAAGAAAGGCTGAGTCTAAAGTTTGAGGAATAAAGTCAGAGCAAGAAAAGAGGACGAATTAAAGACATCTACTCAGAAGATTTAGTCTTTAATAAGAGTTGTACTTTAATTTAAACTTGTACTCTTGCCATATTAGAAGACTTGGACCTTAGGCCTATATATAAGCTTGTAATTCGACTAGGCAAAGGATCATCTAGCTCCTAGCCGTCTTCCCCCAAAACCCTAGTTGTTTCTCTTTCTCTGTAACCCCCTTCGTCCCGATGCAGACGCTTGACCGATCCGAGTGGGTTACACGGGGATAACCGAGGCGGAACCCGTTAAGGCTCCACTTCGATTACCGACCCAAGGATAACTTTTTCTTTAATTATCTTTTCTAGATGCATTATTACATAGCCTATGTGAACAAACGACAACAGAAGCAACGAGCAAAGCGAACCAACGAACTTAAGATATAAAACAACCCATTTTACCTTTTTAAAGCTGGTCGTACCGATACTCTAAGAGAGGGTATCGATACGCCTTGACCAAGTCAACCCCTATAGTCAACTCAAGGGAGACCGTATCAATAAAGCCCTTGGACGTATCGATACACCCTCCTCGGTCAACATCTCGTGGTCAATGAGACAAAACCGTACCAATACGCCCTAACACCGTACCGATACGCCAAAATCTCACCAAAATCTCAAAATTCCAGAGAGTTTTGGGCGTATCGATACACCCTTGCGTATCGATACACAAAGCCAAAACTGAGTCCTGAAGGTAAGACCGTATCGATATGGCCCTTAGGCGTATCGATACGCCCTGCACTGCAAGTCTCCAAATTTCAGCAAAACGACACAAGACTCAACTCTAAATGCATTTTAGGACTTCCCTAACAACATACAAACATTCATACAACCCTAACAACCAAAATCTAAGCATTGAGGCACCCAACACCAACAAACATCATTCATTCAAGAAATACAAGCATTCACTCAAAAGGAGACATACATAGCATATATGAGGTTCATGCCTTAGCAAAAAAATATAAATAATTCATAGAAGGCAGTCTAAACATGGTTTTACAGGCCAAGCATGGCATCCAAAGCCAAAACAACACAAGCATTTAAAGGAGTCTAACATGCTCCTAAACAAACCAACATTCAACATACTTTCAAAAACATCACATCACAATTACATATCCCATTGCTTAACCATTACATCATAACAAAAATACCCATACTTGATAGCTAAGCTAGCACCACGAAACACACTTGGAGACCCCTTCTTGCGCTAGCAAACCACGAACTAAGGATCTGCATTGTCGAACAAAAGAGAGCGTAAGCAATAAGCTTAGTAAGGGTAAGCTCATTAAAAACAAACCTCGACAATGTAGGGTCCAAGAACGAGCACAACAAGGTAAATGCATGTTCTTACCTTCGATTCACAAAGGCCAAAATGTCAATGATGCATGAACATGATATCACAATATGTCATGCCCAACAAGCTCATTCCACATCATTTGTAAACACATATATTAATCCAAATAGGAAACACATTTCATATCACATTGATACACATATCAACTCATATTGGCACCTAGCTATGACTCGAATACGCGGATAAACACGTTGGAACTCACATCCAACAACAACTTTACCTCACGATGGGATTACACTCATCACCGTTCTCGCGGAGGGGATTCCACTTATCCTCACGCCCCGTCGATGGGATTACACTCATCACCGACTAACATTTATATAAGAAGAATTTCCGGGCGAACACGTACTCCATCTTGATGACTACCATCATCAAGACCACGCGCGCATTTGACTCACGTGTGCACACTACATCCTAATGATCGATCATTTGTACCCAAGCATACTAGTGCCAACATTAAACAAATCTACAACATCTCATATCACTTCTGTGCGTAGCACGTACTCACCAAGATCATAATCATGAACAATCCACATGCATATCACAATGCATCAATATCATTCCTCAACATAATGTATAAAATATTTATACACAACCATCACCAACACAAATCATCATGAGGCATAAACAATAATCATAGAGTTCAACCAATGTCTCTGACTAAAGCTCGGGATTAGGCTACACTCTAAGCCCAACTCTAGGTGGGTCTACCAAGCCCAACCTAGTCCACATGCTTGAACCAAACACTCAAAACCATTTTAAAACATTAAACCACTCACCTTCACTTCTAAGCTCAACTATCAAGCAACCGACACCTTCAAGCTTCCGGATTCACTCCCGATGCTTCACCAACACAAGTCCTTGTCTCTAAACAAATCAACACAATTCAAAAAACCTCAAATCAGCTCAAACATCAATGTATCTAACCCGGAATACTATTCAAACATCAAACACAAGAATTCAAGCCATAGACAACCCTAAAAAAACCACAAACTCGAGCAGCCCTTATACCCTATCAAAAACTTTGATTTCAACACTTATAACACTTCCAAATGGTTCCAAAACAACCCTCAACTAACATACTAACATTAGCCTTCCATTTCCAACATAAAACACACCCAAAACCTTTCAAAAACCCCCATTAAACTCAATTCCGGGAAACTTAACAAGACACTTTAAAAATCATATATGTTGGGCTTCAAGGTTCATAAACAACATATCTAACCTTATCAAATCAAAACCTTAAGTTAAAAACGATAAATGTAGCATTTTTATTCAAATCCTCCTAAAACTCAAATTCCAAAAACATGGAGGAAAATGAAAACTAGTTGTACTTTTGAAGAGAGCAAGGTGGAAATGTAGTTACCTTTCAAAACCGAGTTAAAATGGAGAAGCAAGGAAATTGAATAGTGAAATGGAGGGGGAGAGGTTCTTTATCGTTGAAGTTGGGAGAGGGAATAGGGAAGAAGATGATAAAAGGCTCTTTTAATTGAAAAAGGGTTTTAAAATGAAGTCCAACTATTTACGTATTTGCCATTAATGAGATGGCAAATCTTATTATTCACAAATTCCATGGAAGATGTAAAACAATTCAATTTAGTCCCACACAAAAATGTTTTCTTTGAAATCACAAGGTCCAAATAATATATATTATTATTTTAATTATAAAACCAAACCCAGAACAATATTTTAATATTATTTTCACCCGACCCCTAATCTCGGGTGTTACAACTCTCCCCCACTTAAGGAATTTCGTCCCTAAAATTACCTAACGGAAACAAGTACAGAAAATGCTCAAGCATATCAACTTTCCTCACCTACGTGGCCTCTTCCACGCCTCTATGTCTCCACAACACTTTGACCAACTCTATGGTCTTGCCACACAACACCTTGCTATCAGAAGCAAGTATCTCAACATGCTCTTCATTATAAGACAAATCTGGATTCAACTCTATCTCCTCAACAGGCATAACATGAGAATGATCTAATCTATATCTCTTAAGCATCGACACATGAAAGACATCATGGATCTTTTCTAACTCAGAAGGCAACCTCAAACGATAAGCTACCGGCCCAATCCGCTCAACTATCTCATATGGACCAATAAACCTCGGACTCAACTTGCCTTTCCGGCCAAATCTCATCACTTTCTTCCACAGAGACACCTTCAGAAACACCTTCTCACCCACGGAGAACTCAATCTCTTTTCTCTTCAAATCTGTATAAGACTTCTGACGGTTGGAAGCTGCTTTCAAACGGTCACAAATCAACTTCACTTTATCAGTAGTCCCCTTAAGCAAATCTGGCATAGGTAACAACCTCTGACCCGTTTTAGCCCAACAAATCAGAGTTCTACATCGTCTACCATACAAAGCCTCATAGGGAGCCATCTAGATACTAGCCTGATAACTGTTGTTGTAAGCAAACTCAACTAAAGGTAAGTGCTTCTCCCAAGAACCCTGGAAGTCAATCACACAACAACGAAGCATATCCTCTAAAATCTGTATAACTCGCTCTGACTGTCCATCGAACTGCGGATGATATGAAGTACTGAAATGTAAACGGCTACCTAGAGCACTATGCAAACAACCCCAGAACCTCGAAGTGAATCTAGGATCTCTATCTGAAGCAATAGACTTCGGAACTCCATGAAGTCTCACAATCTCACGGATGTACAAGTTCGCCAACTTGTCTAAAGAATATGTAGTGTTCACTGCTAAGAACTGAGCACACTTAGTGAATCTATCCACTGTTACCCAAACAGAATTCTTCTTCGAAGGAGATAACGGTAACCCCGATACAAAATCCATGGTGATTCTCTCCCATTTCCATTCCGGAATCTTCAAAGGCTATAACAAACCTGAAGGAACCTGATGTTTTGCCTTCACTCTCTGACAAACCATACAATGGCTCACATACTCGGCTACATCCTTCTTCAAACCAACCCAGAAGTAATCATTCTTCAAGTCACGGTACATCTTGGTACTACCCGGATGCATAGAAAAGGGACTCGAATGTGCTTCACTCAAGATCAGACGTCGCAACTCAACATCTTCAGGCACTACAACTATGTCTCTAAAGCACAACACATTCTCACCACTGAAACTATACTCGGTCGGTCTACCTTCGGCTATGTCTTGAACATGAGGAACTAAAGACACATCTTGCAACTGTTTCTCTCTAATCAACTGAATCAATGAAGGCTTCACTTGCAACTCTGTGATCAAACCACCATCATCGGATACACTCAATCTAGCAAACATAGCTCTCAACTCAACTGCAACTTTTCTACTCAAAGCATCGGCTACTACATTTGCCTTACCCAGATGGTACTCAATGGTCAAATCATAGTCTTTCAATAGCTCGAGCCATCTTCTTTGTCTCAAGTTCAACTCTCTCTGTGTCATCAAATACTTCAAGCTCTTATGATCGGTGTAAACTATACACTTCTCACCATACAAGTAATGACGTCCAATCTTCAATGCAAACACAACTGCGGCTAACTCAATATCGTGAGTAGGATAGTTCTTCTCATGAACTTTCAACTGTCTCAAAGCATAAGCAACAACTCTTCTTTCTTGCATCAAAACACACCCTAAACCTATATAGGAAGCATCACTATAGATCACAAATTCTTTACCTGACATAGGTTGTACTAACACTGGAGCATTTGTCAAGGCTTCTTTTAATTTTTCAAACGCCTTTTGTCTTGCATCTGACCACTCAAACTTAACTCCTTTTTGCAACAATTTAGTCAAAGGAGCAGATACTCTAGAGAAACCATCACCAAATCTCCTATAGTATCCGGCTAAACCTAGCAAACTCCTAATCTCAGTCACAGACTTAGGTTGTTTCCACTCAACAATAGCCTCAATCTTCGACGGATCAACACGGATACCCTCGGACGAAACAACATGGCCAAGAAATACAACCTCTTGAATCTAGAACTCACACTTGCTAAGCTTCGCATACAACTGATTGCTCAACAATCTCTGCAAAACAAATCTCAAGTGCTCATCATGCTCTTCTTCTGATTTCGAGTATACAAGGATATCATCTATGAAAACAACTACAAAACGGTCTAGATAGTCTCTAAAAATTTTGTTCATCATATCCATGAATGTTGCAGGTGCATTCGTGAGCCCAAACGGCATCACAAGAAACTCATAGTGACTATATCTAGTCCTAAAAGCTGTCTTTGGAACGTCACACTCTTTTACTTTCAACTGATAGTACCCTGATCTCAAATCTATCTTCGAGAACACTGAAGCACCTCTCAACTGATCAAACAAATCATCTATACGAGGAAACAGATACTTGTTCTTCACAGTCAACTGATTCAACTGTCTGTAGTCAATACACATACGCATACTGCCATCTTTCTTCTTTACAAACAACACAGGAGCACCCCAAGGAGAACTACTAGGCCTAATGAAACCACGGTCTAATAACTCTTGCAACTGACTCTTCAATTCTTTCAACTCTTTCAGAGCCATACGATACGGTGCTATAGAAACTGGAGTAGACCCTGAAACGGTCTCAATCACAAACTCAACATCTCTGTCAGGAGGCAAACCTGGTAACTCTTCGGGAAACACATCCAGAAAATCACAAACTGTTCTAATATCTTTCGGTCTAGCCTCACTCATATTCGGATTCATCACATAAGCTAAGAAAGCCCCACATCTGGAATCCCTCAACCTATGAGCCTCTAAAGCTAACACAACATTAGACAAGAACTTAATGTTCTCGCCTACTACTACTACCTCGTAGTCATCAGAAAGTTTCAAAGAAATCCTCTTCGTCTCAAAATCCACACTAGCTCAGTGATCAACTAATCAGTCCATACCCAAAATAATATCAAAACCATAAAAAGGAAGCTCCATCATATCAACGGGAAACACATGACCCTGAATCTTCAGCGGACACCTCCTATACATACGTCTAACTACAACTGTCTCACCGAAAGAACTAGTCACATGCATACCTACATTTAAGATCTCAACAGGTATATCTAGCTTTCGTGCATGCTCACCCAAAATGTAGGAATGCGTAGAACCCGAATCAACCAAAGAAAGCAAAGACATAGACTGTAACACAAAATTACCCGCTATCACATCAGTGTCGTTCCCGGCCTCTCTCTGAGCATAGACTCTCGCTGGCCCTCATACCTCTGGTTGTACGTCTACAACATGAGCAAGGTTCCTCTGAGCATCTACCCTAGGTGCATCAGCCCTAGGCTGGAAGTAGCCACGGCCGCGCCCACGGCCTCTCTAAAAATCAGTCGCTCTCGTACGAGCCTGAGCTATGTTCGGTGCCTGTGCCGCCTGATGCGGACACTCCCTCCTAAAGTGGTCCCTCGAACCACAGTTCCAACAAGCATGAAAGTTACCCCAACACTCACCAGTATGCTGCCTCCCACATCGTGTACACTTGGGCAACCGCCCTCCTCCCCTATGGCTCTGGTGGCCTCTACCATGGTGGCCACCGCCACGTCTATGGTCAAACTGTTGTCCACCGCCTCTATGCCTCTTGGCATCCCCACGATCAAAGTTGTTATTCCTCTTACCAGAACTAGATCCCCCAGAACGTTTGGTCAGCCCCAAGTTGTGTTCAATGTCATTGGCACTAGCAACCAAGACATCGAAATCTAAATAATCAGAAGCCAACGTATACCTCTTAACCTCTTCATGCAGCCTATATCTGAAACGGTTACAACGGTCCCTCTCAGTCGGAACCAACTCTGGTGCATACTGACTCAAACGAACAAAACGGATCTCGTAGTCAGTCACAGAAGCATCTCCCTGAACTAGGGCCATAAACTCTCGCTTCTTCTCATCAAGATACCTCGGCCCCAAGTACCTTTTTTGGAAAGCAGACTCAAAGAAATCTCATCCAATCTCAGCCTCTGGAACTCCGGTAGTAATGGTGACCCACCAAGTGTAGGCATCACCTTGTAGCAAAGAGATCACACATCCCAACCTACGGGCACCAACGCAACCCATCTGAGGTAAGATGCGGACGATCTTCTCTAACCATAACTCGGATCTCTCAAGTGTAGACCCTATAAACTCTTCATCTCCTAAGCTACGGAGCCTCTCAAACGGTAAACTGTTATCATCCCCTCTAGGCTGAGCTGCAGCCTGAGCCCCGGCAACTGCGGCCTGAAATGCTCCCGCTATAGCTTGCACAAGCGGAGCTATATCTATTCCGGTCGGACCTTGGCCACCTTGGCCAAACTGTGGTCCCTCTCCCTCGACTCCGACTTCTCCTCCCCCACCAGGCGGAGGAGGTGGTGGTGGAGCTCCAACTCCAGCAGCAGCAGCAGGCTCTTCCACATGAGCCTCAACCCAAACCACCGGCTCATCAACAGGAGCCGCAACACGTGGTTCCTGACGAACCACTCTCGCCCTACCTCTCGGCCTCGACATCGCTCACAACAACAACTACAACCACAACAACAAAACACAAAAGATAGGGTTAGCAAGGCAAGGGCTCCAAGTGGCTCAAGTATATTTCCTCACTTTAAAAATCCCTTTTCCGATGTAATAGTAGCAATGGGACTCTAAACATCATGCTTCAAACAGAACAACAAGCATACTTGATACACAAGCAAACATTTCAACATAAAAAAAACACAACTTACCTCACTTACCTGCCCAAGGTCTCGGAAACCTTAGGCTCTGATACCAACAAATGTAACCCGCTCGTCCCGGTCCGGACGCTTGATCGGTCTGAGTGGGTTACACGGGGATAACCGAGGCGGAACCCATTAAGGCTCCACTTCGGTTACCGACCCAAGGAAAACTTTTTCTTTAATTATCTTTTCTAGATGCCTTAATACATAGCCTATGTGAACAAACAACAGCGGAAGCAACGAGCAAAGCGAACCAACGAACTTAAGACATAAAACAGCCCATTTTACCTTTTTAAAGCAGACCATATTGATACTCTAAGAGAGGGTATCGATACGCCTTGACCAAGTCAACCCTTACAGTCAACTCAGGGGAGACCGTATCGATACAGCCCTTGGGCGTATCGATACACCCTCCTCGGTCAACATCTCGTGGTCAACGAGACAAAACCGTACCGATGCGCCCTAACACCGTACCGATAGGCCAAAATCTCACCAAAATCTCAAAATTCCATAGAGTTTTGAGTGTATCGATACACCCCCGCGTATCGGTGCACAAAGCCAAAACTGAGTCCTCAAGGCAAGACCGTATCGATACGGCCCTTAGGCGTATTGATATGCCCTGCACTGCAAGTCTCCAAATTTCAGCAAAACGACACAAGACTCAACACTAAATACATTTTAGGACTTCCCTAACCACATACAAACATTCATACAAACAACCCTAACAACCAAAATCTAAGCATTGAGGCACCCAACACCAACAAACATAATTCATTCAAGAAATACAAGCATTCACTCAAAAGGAGACATACATAGCATATATGAGGTTCCTGTCTTAGCAAACAAATATAAAGCATTCATAGAAGGCAAGCTAAACATGGTTTTGCAGGCCAAGCATGGCATCCAAAGCCAAAACAACACAAGCATTTAAAGGAGTCTAACATGCTCCTAAAGAAACCAACATTCAACATACTTTCAAAAACATCACATCACAATTACATATCCCATTGCTTAACCATTACATCATAACAAAAATATCCATACTTGATAGCTAAGCTAGCACTACGAAACACACTTTGAGGCCCCTTCTTGCGCTAGCAACCCACAAACTAAGGATCTGCATTGTCGAACAAAAGAGAGCGTAAGCAATAAGCTTAGTGAGGGTAAGCTCATTAAAAACAAACCTCAACAATGCAGGGTCCAAGCACAAGCACAACAAGGTAAATGCATGTTCTTACCTTCGATTCACAAAAGCAAAAATGTCAATGATGCATGAACATGATATCACAATATGTCATGCCTAACAAGCTCATTCCACATCATATGTAAACACATATATTAATCCAAAAAGGAAACACATTTCATATCACGTTGATACACATATCAACTCATATTGGCACCTAGCTATGACTCGAATACGCGGATAAACACGTTGGAACTCACATCCAACAACAACTTTACCTCACGGTGGGATTACACTCATCACCGTTCTCGCGGAGAGGATTCCACTCATCCTCAGGCCCCGTCGATGGGATTACACTCATCACCGACTAACATTTATATAAGAAGAATTTTCGGGCGAACCCGTACTCCATCTTGATGACTACCATCATCAAGACCACGCACGCATTTGACTCACGTGTGCACACTACATCCTAATGATCGATCATTAAACAAGGATAAACAATAATCATAGAGTTCAACCAATGTCTCTAACTAAATCCACAACATCTCATATCACTTCCGTGCTTAGCACGTACTCGCCCTGATCATAATCATGAACAATCCACATGCATATCACAATGCATCAATATCATGCCTCAACATAATGTATAACATATTTATACACAACCATCACCAACACAAATCATCATGAGGCATAAACAATAATCATAGAGTTCAACCAATGTCTCTAATTAAAGCTCGGGATTAGGCTACCACTCTAATCCAAACTCTAGGTGGGTCTACCAAGCCCAACCTAGTCCACATGCTTGAACCAAACACTCAAAACCATTTTAAAACATTAAACCACTTACCTTAACGTCCAAGCTCAACTATCAAGCAACCGACACCTTCAAGCTTCCGGATTCACTCCCGATGCTTCACCAACACAAGTCCTTATCTCTAAACAACTCAACAAAATTCAAACAACCTCAAATCAGCTCAAACATCAATGTAGCTAACCCAGAATACTATTCAAACATCAAACACAAGAATTCAAGCCATGGACAACCCCCAAAAACCATAAATTCGAGCAGCCCTTATACCCTATCCAAAACCTTTGATTTAAACACTTTTAACACTTCCAAATGGTTCCAAAACAACCCTCAACTAACATACTAACATTAGCCTTCCATTTCCAACATAAAACACACCCAAAATCCACTCCAAAACCCTTCAAAAACCCCCATTAAACCCAAATTCGAGAAACTTAACAAGACACTTTAAAAATCATATATGTTGGACTTCAAGGTTCATAAACAACATATCTAACCTTATCAAATCAAAACCTTCAGTTAAAAACGATAAAGGTAGCATTTTTATTCAAATCCTCCTAAATATCAAATTCCAAAAACATGGATGAAAATGAAAACTAGTTGTACTTTTGAAGAGAGGAATGTGAGAGCAAGGTGGAAATGTGTAACGCCCCAATTTTGGGCTTAGGAGTTTTGGGATTCGGACCGGTTCGGTCGGATCGCGGTTCGAATATATAAGAGTGAATTTAGGAAAACCTAGTTCGGGTTGCATTAAAAATATGGAAAAATGTCTTAAAATCCTCTTTTATTATATATAAGAGTTTGGTGAAATCAATTTTACAAAATGAGGTTTGGAAGTGTGATATTTTGGTTAGTGACCAAAATGTAATTTTCGAAAACTGTGAGACTGTTTTAAAAAGGATTGAAACTTTGAATCTTTAAGGAGCTATTTACCCAATGGGAGTTTCTCCAGATTTTTCTAAAATATTAAAGGTTTAATAAATGGATTTTAAATAAAAGAAAAGGGAGGGAAGATATTTTCCTAAATTTCCAACTAACTTTCGACATTTTCTATTTTCTTTTTCTCTCATCTTTTCTCTCAAACCAAACACATTTCTACATAGCTTTTTCCCTCTGATTTTGTCATCTAAATATCTCATTTCAATTCTCTTTTGATCTTCAATCATCTCTTCAACAAAACCTTTGCATTTGCTAAGTGGATTTTCAAGAATTTGGTTCCAAAAAGGGAGAAAACTCAAGTTTGGAGGTAAGAACGTCCTTCCCCTCTGAACTCTCAGTTCTTTACTAAAATTCCTAAGTTCTCAATCCTTGATTTATGTTTTATAAAAGGTTTTATAGATGTGTTCTTGATTTTGGCTTTTAAATGCAAGATTTGATTGATTTTGATGAAATTTTGTATGATCTGATTGGGCAGTGTTTTGAGGTGTCAATTTGATGTTAAATGAATGTTAAATTGATGTGAAATTGAGGTTTAATTAAAGCAATCTCGGATAGGTTGAATTTCCTAAGTTTAGCTTGTGTTCTTGGTTGTTTTTGGAGTGATCTTGATGATCTGTTATAGCTGGAGATATAAGGACGTGGTAAGATCCTTTTTGGATGTTAATTGATGTTTAAGGATGTTTAGATTTGATGGATCTTGGCTGGGTAGTGTTGTGGAGTTGATTGGATGCATTTTCGATTGTGTTTGGTAGCCGAAAATGGAGTGTGGTTGAGAGCAGCGGGTTTAGGTGCTTTCATTGAGGATATTAATGCATGATGATGCATTAATCTACTATTTTGATGTGTTTAAAACAGGGGAGTCATCTTTGGATCCTAGTGGTGTTGATCCGGAAGCTTGATTGGTGTTTCGGCAAGAGGCGAAACGGAATCGGTGAGTGGATTTTGGATTTCAGCTATGAAACCAATGTTTTGAAGGTTTGGGAGCTTAGTTTAAGTCTAAGCAACTTAGCTAAGCTCAAGAGTAAGTTTTCGGAAAAACTCTCTTGATGATGAACCATGGATTGGTTGTATGCAATGTGGTTTGTTTGCATGTTTTAAATCCTGTTTTGAAAGCATATTTAGCATGTTTATTTGCTGGGATTGTAAGCCATGTGTTGAAGGATGCTCAAGGTAAGAGATCCTTATTTTTGAACATTGTTTTAATGTGGTGTGATGCTTAAAGATGCATGATGTTTATGGCTTTGTTTAATGCTTTAAAACAGTGGAATATTGTTGTTAATGATGTATATTGGCAAGTGATGGTTAAGGTCACAAAGGTGGTTAAAAGTCCTTGTGTGAGCCTTGTTTCTTTAAGAACAACATGGTGTTTAAAAGTCCATGGTTGGTTCTTGGTTAAGGTTCAAGGTGGTTAAAATTCCTTGTGTAAGCCTTGTTTATCTAAGAACAACATGGTGTTTAAAAGTCCATGGTTGGTTCTTGGTTAAGGTTCAAGGTGGTTAAAATTCCTTGTGTAAGCCTTGTTATTTAAGAACACCAAGGTGTTTAAAAGTCCTTGGGTGATTCTTGTTAAGGACACAAAGGTGTTTAAAAGTCCTTGTGTGGTCCTTGTCATGGTGTTTAAAAGTCCATGGAAGATTCTTGTTAAGGACACAATGGTGTTTAAAAGTCCATGTGTGGTCCTTGGAAAATTGTAAGATCACAATGGTGTTTAAAAGTCCATGTGTGGATCTTATGTTGATTGTATCACTTGTGGCCAATATGACATGTTATGATCTTGAAGCATGTTTGCTTGTTTTAAAATGCTTATGAGCTTGTATATTGTGGTTTTGAACAATGGTTTATAAAGGTGTTTTATATATGCATTGTTGTGTGGTTTTAACGAGCATTCCTCACTAAGCTTTTGCTTACGCTCTCTCTTTTCTTAAACCAATAATGCAGAGCATTAAAGTGCATTGAGGACAGCAAGGTGGACAAGAATCCAGGTGGTGAACAAAGCTCATGTATGGTGAAGGTTTCTTAAACACTATTAGCTTATGGGCATTTGGCAATGGGGGACCTACGTTGTTGTTTTGGGAGATGTTTTGGACTCCCTAAGTTGATATCATGTTGTTAATGTTGTTGGAACTTGTATTTGGCCATTATGTGTTTGGATTGATGTTTTGATGCTTGAATGGATTGCTGGGTAGGATGCATGCCTATAGAATTGGGGATTTTCATAATTGATGCCATGTTGATGAATGGTCGTTGCAATTATGTTCCTTGTATGTTGAATGACTTGCTGGTAAAGTATGGTTGCTTTTGGAGCATGTTTGATAGGCCATTTGTGTGACAAACCAGCAATTTTTCTGCAATCTGGGCAGCCTGTTTCGGAACAGGTGCTACCGTATCGGAACGGGGGCCTGAAATGGCCTGGGTGTTCCGAAACGGAAGCAACCGTTCCGGAACGGATATGCTACTGCCAGGCACTGTTTCGGAACCAGTTGCGGAACGGCCCCGCGTTTCGGAACGGGTCTTCTCTGTTTCGAAACACTCGACCGTTGGGCACTGAAATTGTGGGTTAAATGTTTTGCATTGTTTGCGTTTTGGTCCTGAATCTTGTTTATGCAATTAAATGAGTTTGTGATGTCCGTTTGAGCTGAATTTTGACAGACAAACATGAAATGTGACTAATTTCATATTGGTAACTTAAAAGTGGGTTAAGTCCTTGTGATTTCCAGAATTTATATTTTGGTCCCCAAGTTTGCGTTTTGTTCAATTAAGTCCCTGAACGTTTTCCGTTTGCGCTGATCTTTGGGTATGATGTTTGTATGAATATAACTAGGGTTAACGTGCATCTAGACAAGATTAAAAAGAAAAAAAAAAGGGTCGTTAATCGAGGTTGACTTTCGGGTTGACTTTGGTTTTCCCCGTGTAAACTTCTTAATTCGGTTCAACCGTCTGGGCCGGGTTAAGGGGGTTACAAAATGTAGTTACCTTTCAAAACCGAGCTAAAATGGAGAAGCAAGGAAATGGAATAGTGAAATGGAGGCGGAGGGGTTCTTTGTCGTTGAAGTTGGGAGAGGAAATAGGGAAGAAGATGATTAAAGGCTCTTTTAATTGAAAAAGGGTTTTAAAATGAAGTCCAACTATTTACGGATTTGCCATTAATGAGATGGCAAATCTCATTATTCACAAATTCCATGGAATATGTAAAACAATTCAATTTAGCACACACAAAAATGTTTTCATTGAAATCACAAGGTCCAAATAATATATATTATTATTTTAATTATAAAACCGAACCTGGAACAATATTTTAATATTATTTTCACCCGACCCCTAAACTCGGGTGTTACATTCTCCATCGTGTTCTAAACCTTCCCCAGGGCTACGGGTTGATCTTGTAAAGTAGTTGTCAAGATTGTACTATTTTTTGGATTTTCTGTTCAATTCAATAAAAGCTTCAAGTTTATTTACTTTGGTTTCAACATCTCATAAGAGTATCGGGAGAGCATTGTGACGTTATCCATTTACTTAATATCGGGAGAGTTAAGTATACGAAAGGAGTAAATACGTGTTTTCCAGTTTATGGTTAAACCATCTTGGCCTAGGGATAGGTACAAGGTTAAGCAGCTAAGGAAAAATTCGCAAACTTCGGTGTTCATCCTTCAATTCACGCCAGGATGTATCATCAAAAACATGTTCATCGACAGAACATGGGCCTAGGGATAGGACAAGTTACATTAGGGATTCTTGCTGAACTTGAAGTACAGAGTTGTAGATCGCTTCCGCGATAACAACAGACCTCTGCCGCGACAGGTGCTGCCGCGACAGGCACGATGACAGCCGCAACAGGAAGCCTTCTGAACAGTGCAACACCTGCACTACTGAGCAAATCAATACCAGCCTACTTCCTAAATCTGAATACTTTCTCTTTTACTTTAGCTTATTCTCAAGATTCCTTCAAACATTTTATTAAACTTATTTCTTTTCTTGTGCAGCAATCTAAGGATAAAAGTATTTTCAGTCCATGTGGAGACGATATCTGATACTTTGTATCACTTTATTACTTGCGACGTGTACACTTGCACCTTTTTGCGATAGACTCTTTTACACGCAACAAGTTTTTGGCGCCGTTGTCGGGGACTGACAACATACCTTTACCTTTTATTACTGCACCTTTTTATTTTTGTTTTTATTTATTTTTACGTTTAGTTTTTTTTTTATTTTCCCTCTGCCTTTCACAAGGTTTCTCTATTGCTTATGCACAGATCGAGACGTGGTAAAGAACCTGAGTACGAATTAGATCCAGAAATCGAACGCACATATCAACTCAGGAACCAAGCCCGACTCTTGATAGAAAGAAACAACTATCTTGAGGAAAGATTGGAAGAAATGGTGAACGGAAGACAAGGCAATGGGGTAGATAATTTCAACAACAACAACAACCCTAAGGGTGATGTTGATCCTCCTATTGATGCCCAAAACAACCGGCCACCACCAGCTGCCCCAGCAGCACGACAAACTTGTCGAGAATACATGGATAACAACCATGTTGAACTGGAAACTACGCTACCAGATGTGGAAGCTGAACAATTTGAACTGAAACTTGTGATGTTCAGCATGATAAATTACGCTGGTCAATTTGGTGGAACTACTACTGAGGATGCGCGAGAACATCTAAAAACCTTCCAGGAGATCTGTGGATCATTCAGACAGCCAGGAATAAGCCCGGAAGTACTGAGACTCCGGCTATTTCCTCATTCATTAAGGGATAGAGCGAAAACCTGGTGGAATAAGTTAACGCTGGGTTCAATAAGAACTTGGGCGGACCTTTGTCGTGAATTTCTCTCTTGTTTTAATCCTTCCCTCTTATCTGAAAGATTATGTAATGAGATTGCTACTTTTCAACAGGAAGATGATGAACCAATGCACGAGGCATGAGACCGGTTTACAACTCTCTTACGTAACTGCCCAATGCATGGATTCCCTATATGGAAACAAGTTGTCAAATTCTATAATGCTGCCAATGCACACACTCGGATGAGGATTGATTCAGCAGCAAACGACTTGTTATTGGACAAGGAACCAGAATATGCAATGCTGGTGTTGAAAAAGTTAGCTAAAATGATGAGCAGTTTCGTACAGCTCGAAGAGGAGGTAGACGAGGAGTATCAGTAAAGGAATACGAATCTGACAATTCGGTCAAAACTCAGATTGTATACCTCACTAAGATAGTTGAAAACTTGCAGCAGAAGGAATCTAAAGTTTTATTTTTTGCCGAAGAGGTGTGTGAAACCTGTAGCGGAAACCACAGTACAGAAGAATGTCACTTACAGCTGGAAGAAGGGATGTATGTTGGAAACTATAACAAGAACAGAAGCTATGATTCCAACAACTACAACCCAAACTGGATAAAGGACCCCAAATTTTCCTGGAGTAACCCAAACAATGCATTGAACCCTCCAGTCCAGAATAACCAGAACCAAGGGGGTCCCAGAATTCTGTCACGACAACAACCACAACAACAGCAGCCAGCAGCCACAACAAGTATACTGGAACAGACCCTTGCAACCTTCATGTCTCAAACAGGAGCATATATGGCAAACATGGATCATTTTGTCAAGAAAACTGAATCCTTCATGGATAAGACAGAGATGAGAATGACAAACCATGAGGCTACCCTAAAATCCCTAGAGACACATATGGGTCAGGTTGCACAGTTCATAAACCCAAGGCAGAATGGAGGATTCCCTAGTGATACTGAGGTCACTAGAAAACCCACACATGACCAGTGCAAAGCTATTACAACGAGGACTGGGAAACAATTACAAGGGTCGACTATTAAAGAAACGTCTTATAAGGAATCGACCCCACAGACACCTGTCGAGAACATTGCCCCGGCAGAAGCAAAACAACATGTTGTCGCCACACCTGCCTCGACAACAAAAGAAACAGAGGAGTAGACAGAGAAAACTACAGAATGTGAGCCTCCTCAAATCTGATTCCCATGTGAAAGACGCCTCGAAGATTGCCGTCCTCCGCCCCTTTTCTGCAGCGGTTGAAAAAACAAAAATAGGAGTACCAGCTTAAGAAAATCTATGATGTTTTTAAGCAAGTACACATCAATATTCCGCTGTTAGAAGCCATTAAGCAGATGTCTGGTTATGCAAAGTTCCTTAAGGATGCAATGTCCAGGAGATCCAGACTTGGGGAGTTTGAAACTGTGATGATGACAGAAGGATGCATGGCAATCCTTCATAAGCGTCCACCCCCAAAGAAGATGGATCCTGGGAGCTTCATAATACAATGCATAATTAGTGATAAATTTGTGGGTAAGGCACTTTGTGATCTAGGTGCTAGTATTAATCTAATGCCCAAATCTGTATTTCAGAAGCTAGGTATTGGACAAGCAAGACCCACAATAGTCATGCTGCAACTGGCAGACCGCTCTTACGTACAACCGGAAGGAAAGATTGAAGATATTTTGGTAAGAGTGGATACGTTTATATTTCCTGTTGACTTTCTAGTTTTAGACTGTGAAGCAGATGAAAACACACCGATTATCCTTGGGCGACCCTTCCTAGCCACAGGGAGAATAGTGATCGATGTAAGGCAATATCAAAAGTAATCATAGACCAACCTTGCATCAGATCAAGCTGTCACGACAGACAATTTTGTCACTGCCACCGCAGTCACTTAGAAGACTGTCACGACAGCGGTAACGACAACGACTCCTTAGTCAATGAAGAATCTGACACTGAATGTTCTGAGGAGGTAAATTGGATAGGCACACGTCCAGGTAAGTTCTTCAAGCCTTTGAATTATACCTCGAATGAACATGTGATCCAAAAGCCTTCCATTGAGCAGCCACCTGTTTTTGATCTTAAAACCCCGCCAAGGCAACTCAAATATGTTTTTCTTAGAATTGATGATACGTTGCCCGTAATCATCTCTTCTAAGTTGATGCAAGAACAGGAATATCAGCTGATCAGGATGCTACAACAGCATAAGAAGGCAATTGGATGGACCATTGCTGACATCCAAGGCATCAGTTCGGCAATATGCATGCACAAAATCCTCTTGGAGGATGATCATAAGCCGAAAATTGATGCTTAAAGAAGACTAAATGAGGCTATGCGAGAGGTGGTACAAAAAGAGATCATCAAGTGGCTCGATGCCGGAATCATTTATGCCATCTCGGATAGCAAGTGGGTGAGCCCAGTGCAATGCGTACCCAAAAAGGGAGGCATAATGGTAGTAACCAACAAGGAAAACGAGCTTATCCCAACTAGGACTGTGACCGGTTGGAGGGTTTGTATGAACTACCAGAAGCTTAATAAAGCTACCCGGAAGGACCACTTCCCCTTACCCTTTATTGACCAAATGTTAGACAGATTAGCGGGGAAGCCTTACTATTGTTTTCTGGATGGTTACTCAGGTTATAACCAGATCGCAATTGCACCGGAGGATCAGGAGAAAACAACCTTCACATGCCCATACGGAACATACGCCTTTCGAAGAATGCCATTTGGACTATGCAATGCTCCAACAACATTCCAGCGATGTATGATGGCAATATTCTCGGATATGGTGGAAGATTTCCTGGAGATATTCATGGACGAATTTTCCGTCTTTGGAGACAGTTTCAACGATTGCCTAGGCAATTTGAAGAAGGTGCTTGAAAGATGCGAGGAGGCTAATCTTGTATTAAACTGGAAAAAATGCCACTTTATGGTGGATGAGGGCATAGTGGTAGGACACAAGGTCTCCTACCGCGGCATAGAAGTGGACAGAGCAAAGATTGAAGTTATTGAAAAGTTGCCGCCATCCACAACAGTCAAGGGTATACGAAGTTTCTTAGGACACGCCGGGTTTTATCGAAGATTTATTTCTAATTTCTCGAAAATTACTAAACCCCTTGTGTCTCTTGTTCGAACAAAATAGGGCCTTTGACTTTAACACTGAATGTACTGAAGCATTCAAGACACTGAAAGAGAAGCTGGTAATAGCCCTTATAGTGCAACCACCAGACTGGAGCTTACCATTCGAGATAATGTGTGACGTCAGTGTTTATGCTGTCGGGGCAGCACTAGGGCAGAGGAAGGAAAAACTCTTCCACATTATATACTATGCCAGCAAGACCTTAAATGATGCCCAAATAAACTACACCACAACAGAAAAGGAATTGCTAGCAGTGGTGTTTGTAATTGACAAGTTCCGACCATACATACTTGGAACAAAAGTGGTGGTCCATACGGATCACTCAGCACTAAAATATATGTTCACGAAGAAGGATGCAAAACCTTGGTTGATACGTTCGATTCTGCTCTTGCAAGAATTTAACATTGACATCAAGGACAAGAAGGGGACAGAAAACCAAGTAGCTGACACTTGTCAAAACTGGAGATGGGAAAGGACAAAAACAAAGACAAGACTAACATACATGAGACCTTCCCAGACGAGTAGTTTTTCGCTGCCACCAGCACTGCCGCGATAGCCATGGCGGCAGGTAAGCTTCCTGAAATCCCTTGGTATGCTGACATAGTAAATTACCTTGTTAGTGGTTTATTACCCCCTGAACTTAACTACCAAGCAAGGAAGAGGTTCCAAAATGATGCAAAACATTATTATTGGGATGAACCTATCCTATTTAAGCATTGTGCAGATCATATCATCAGGAGATGCATACCAAAGGAAGAACAGGAAGAAGTGCTCAAGCACTGCCATGATGCCCCTTATGGAGGACACTTTGGAGGAAACAAAACTGCTGCCAAAGTTCTGCAATCTGGTTTCTATTGGCCTACATTGTTTAAAGATGCACAAGCCTTTTATAAGAGTTGTGATAAGTGCCAAAGGACTGGAAACATCTAGAGAAGACATGAGATGCCCCTGCAGAACATTCTCGAAATTGAAATTTTTGATGTTTGGGGAATCGACTTCATGGGACCATTCCCAGCCTCTTGTGGGAATCTATACATACTGTTGGCAGTAGACTACGTGTCCAAATGGGTAGAAGCTATCGCCACACAAAAGAATGATGCCAAGACCGTGCAAAGATTTCTCCACAAACATGTCTTCTCAAGGTTTAACATCCCAAGGGCGATTATTAGTGATGAGGGTAGGCACTTTGACAATAGGGTAATTGCTAGCGCGCTGAAGAAATATGGAGTTACACACAAGATCGCAACAACATATCACCCTCAAACCAATGGGCAGGCTGAAATCTCAAACAGAGAAGTGAAGAACATCCTAGAAAAGATGGTTAAACCAACTAGAAAAGATTGGTCTCTTGACCTAAATGATGCACTATGGGATTACAGAACTGCATTTAAGAAACCATTGGGAATGTCACCCTACCGCCTCATCTACAGAAAAACTTGTCATCTACCTGTCGAGATAGAACATAAAGCACATTGGGCTATCAAGACAGTTAATATGGACTGGAATAAGGCAGGGCAGAAAAGGCTACTGGACTTGAATAAAATTGAAGAAATTCGAGCCATGGCCTATGACAACGCCATGATATACAAGGATAAAACAAAGAAGTGGCACGACAGAAAATTGCTGCCACGACAGTTTAGCCCAGGGCAGAAGGTGTTGTTATTCAACTCTAGGTTGAAGCTTTTTCCAGGAAAGCTAAAATCTTGATGGTCTGGACCATTCCAAGTAGTCCATGTTTTTCCTCATGGTGCAATCACAATCAGATCAATCAAAGACAGGCGCCAATTCAAAGTCAATGGAAAAAGGCTAAAGCACTATCAAGGGACTGAAGCCCCAAGGGTGCAAGAAGTAGTTACTTTAGGAGATGCCCCTCAAGGCATCCCTAATTTAACTTAGCTTTATTTTATTTTATTTATCTTATTTTATTTTATTTATTTTTATTGTTTTAGGAAATAAGAATTTAATATTTTGTTTATTTTAGTTTTCAGGTAAATAAATGAAGCAAAGCAAAGAGAAGGAATGAATTAGACCACCACACTCACAACAGCCCATGAAGCCCAATGGAACAAGGCTGTTGTGACAGACTGTTACCAGCTGTGGCGGCAGACGCGCAAAATACAGCCTATCACGAAGCTGTCGCAACAGACACGAAAATGCGTAATAGACGCGTAGTAGACACAGAAACACGTGACAACTAGCTCCGTTAATTGCGCAACTCGTTACAGTTCCAACGGGCAGAAAAATCCCGTTATATATAAACCTCCATTCCCATTTCATTTTTCACCTCATTCTATTCTCTCTACTTTGCTATCAAGAATTTTAGTTTTTTAGAAATTTTCTTTATTTTCCACAGTTTCCTTACAATGACTACTCGATCAACCAGAAAGAATGCTACCCCCACCTCTGCCATGGCAGTCTCTACACCAAGCCACAGCAGAATCCCCAAAAGGTTCTCATTGACAAATTCGGAGAAGAGATACTATGATTCCTTCCAGAAACGGGAGATGTGGGAAGAACGGGGTTTCACCTACAACAAAAAGATGGGAGATATAGGGCTCGAAGGCTTCATCTCCAAGAGGATTATTGCACTGAAGTGGCAGATGTTTGTTGTCCAACCGAAGGAGATGAACGTCACATTGGTCTGAGAATTTTATGCTGCCATCTCATCCAAGGATGCCACGACAGTAACGGTCAGGGGTAAGGAAATCTCCCTTGAACTAGCCTATCACAACACACTCTATGGCCTTTATGTGGGCAGAAAGGAGGGTACACACGGTAGGTTTGTCAGCAATCTGTCGCCAGCAAACTACGATAGCATCATGGCAGACTTGACGGAAGAAGGAACAACCTGGAACGATGATCCCAAGCATAGATGGACGGTGCGAAGGACCCAATTCTTACCGGCAACCAAAATCTGGAACCACTTTGTGAAGAAGTGTCTTATGTCAATGTCGCACAACACAACAGTGGACCGGCAGAGACTTGCCCTCGTGCATTCCATCATCAACGAGCGGCCAATCAATGTTGGTAAATACATACTCGACGGCATCCATGAATGCGCAACAAGAGTAATGGGCCCCATTTTCTTCCCATACTTAATCACCACTCTCTGCTGAGCCAACAATGTGTTTGAGATTGCTGAAGATGTGAAGATCCGAAGTAAAGGGTGGACGCAACAGAACATATATAGCCTAATGGAGCTGAAGCCTGCCACCCCTTTGGCATATGTTGACCCCTCTGCCACGACAGACCCAACGGCAGAACCAGAGTCTACAGAACCTGTCGCGGCAGAGCCTGAGCAGACCGAGACCGCACAACCGGCAGACACCTCCTCCAACCAATTCCTTCAACTGCTGAAAAGGATGGAGGCACTACAACTGGGATTCATGAGGGACTTCACCACTGCCACAGTAAATTTCATTAAAGTTGATTTAAATAATCCAAATGTGCAGTTTCCCTCTTTCCCAGAAAACCTTCTTGCCACCCCTACACCTGCGGCCACCCCTAAAACGCACACGCCAACTGCTGCCTCCACTACACCCTCTACCACGGCCGGTGACGGCGATAAGCGATCTGCCACTCCCCGAGCAGCAAAACAGAAGGAACCACTACCAGAGATTGATCCGAAGTACTTCGAAGGTTTCTCCTCATTCTCAGTTTGGCAGGATGATTCTGACTTGGAGCCCTCTGTCATCCGGGAGATATCCAAGGACTTCCCTCCAATGAAAAAGAAGAAGCTTGATATCGATGTTGAGGGACCCTGTCGCGACAGAGCGGACGGTAGCAGCAGCAGCAGCAGTGACAGCGAACTCGAGGTTCTGGACAAGGCCCCAAAGATCTCACCTACCTGAGTCCATCCACCTAGAGAGGCTAAAAAAGAAGGTAGCCTCACCATCTCCCACTCCCAAACCAGCCTCTGCCACAAAGGTGACTTCCCGCCGGCAGCTCCGCGTCAGCAGCAGCAGCGACGACAACTCGTCAACTTAAGTTCTTTTCTTTTATGCTTGTTGTTTCTGTTGTTTATCTTATCTCCTTGTGATGTTTTCTTTTTCCTGTTTTTCATTCTTATTTTGTTGTCATGCATTGAGGACAATGCAACCCTTGAGTTTGGGGGTGTGTTGTTCTCCTTTAATTAATGAATTTTATTTAAGTTGTGTCTCAATTTTGTGTTGTTAAAAAAATTGGCTTAAGTCTTTGAACTTTGCTGATTTGTCGTAGCCTTCGCTGTCGTGACAACATTTTTAGAATGTTCTAGGAATAATTAGAGCCTTAGTATAGTTCTGAAATCTTAAACACTTTGTGACTTACATGATAAAAGAGTTCTTTTAGTAGACTTAGAGTAGAAAACTTAGCCACTTGAGTTAGAAAAGATTTAAGCTCAGGATACTCCTAGAGGTGCCTATCATCGGCTATAGGAAAATAACCAGAGAAAACTTCTAGAGGTGCCTATCACCGGCTCTAGAAAGAAACTAGAGGTGCCTAAAATACCGGCTCTAGTAAAGAATTGTTTGGAAATAAAATTCTATGTAGGCTAAGTAAATACTCTAATTGCTAAAGAGTTTGAGTCATGTTCGTTCATAAAACTTGTACACACTTGCACGAGAACTATATTATTGCTCTGGATAGACTCTTTAACATTTGAAAAGATGTTGATCTTGATGGTAAAGGTGTTGTGGGTAAGGACTGTTCACTGAGCTAAGCCAAAACCAAAATAATAAGCATGTAAGTTAGGTTGCATTTGCTTGAGGACAAGCAAAGATTCGAGTTTGGGGGTGTGTTGAGTGCATAAAAGTTCTATATTTTAACCCTCATATATTCACATTTTTGCTGCACTCAAGCATGTTTAGTCTCATTCTAGGATTTTAAGCCGATGATGACAGTGGAACATTGACGAGAATAACAAAGTGGAGCTCGATAGATAGAGGATTTTAAGTCGTTCTGTCGTGGAATGCTCCTATATTTTTCTGAGCCCTGAAGCAGAAGAAAGGTCAAGTCCAGAGTTCGAGGAATAAAGTCAAAGCAAGAAAAGAGGACGAATTAAAGACATCTACTCAGCAGATTTAGTCTTTAATAAGAGTTGTACTTTAATTTAAACATGTACTCTTGCCATATTAGAAGACTTTGACCTTAGGCCTATATATAGGCTTGTAATTCAACTAGGCAAAGGATCATCTAGCTCCTAGCCGTCTTCCCCCAAAACCCTAGTTGTTTCTCTTTCTCCATCATGTTCTAAACCTTCCCCAGGGCTACGGGTTGATCTTGTAAAGCAGTTGTAAGGATTGTATTGTTTTTAGGATTTTTCTGTTTTAATTCAATAAAAGCTTCAAGTTTAGTTACTCTGGTTTCAACATCTCATAAGAGTATCGGGAGAGCATTGTGAGGTTATCCGTTTACTTAATATCGGGAGAGTTAAGTATACGAAAGGAGTAAATATGTGTTTTCCAGTTTATGGTTAAACCATCTTGTCCTAGAGATAGGTACAAGGTTAAGCAGCTAAGGAAGAATTCACAAACATCAGTGTTCATCCTTCTATTCACGCCAGGAGGTATCATCTAAGACGTGTTCATCGACATAACTTGGGCCTAGGGATAGGACAAGTTACAACAGGGATTCTTGTTGAACTTGATGTACAGAGTTGTTGATCCCTGCCG
The DNA here is from genome assembly GCA_030270665.1 of Hibiscus trionum. Classification (NCBI taxonomy): domain Eukaryota; kingdom Viridiplantae; phylum Streptophyta; class Magnoliopsida; order Malvales; family Malvaceae; genus Hibiscus; species Hibiscus trionum. The sequence goes on along the minus strand of BSYR01000010.1, from coordinate 8,977,914 downwards.
CGACAACAACAGACCTCTGCCGCGACAGGTGCTGCCGCGACAGGCACGACGATAGCCGCAACAGGAAGCCTTCTGAACAGTGCACCACCTGCACTACATAGCAAATCAATACCAGTTTACTTCCTAAATATGATTACTTTCTTTTTTACTTTAGCTTATTCTCAAGATTTCTTCAAACATTTTATTAAACTTATTTCTTTTCTTGTGCAGTAATCTAAGGATAGAAGTATTTCCAGTCCCTATAGAGACGATATCCGATACTTCGTATCACTTTATTACTTGTGACGTGTAAACTTGCACCTATTTGTGATAGACTCTTTTACACGCAACAACTCTTCTAGAGCACTTTGACCAACAGAACATATTTTTTTGCGAAGTCTCTTGACTTCCCTTGCAAGAATCTGAACTGGTTCTTCTTTATAGGACAAATTAGATTGAATCTCTACAGATTCTAGCTTATGCAAAGGGTCGGAACGATATTTACAAAGCATTGATACACCAAAACGTCGTGGATCTTGCTCAGTTCTGAGGGTAACGATAATTGGTAAGCCACAGGGACAAATTTTTCAATAACCTCGAAAGGTCCAATAAAACGGGGACTCAGTTTTCCCTTTTTGCCAAACCTAAAAACTTTCTTCAATGGTGAAACCTTGAGGAAGGCTTTCTCACCAATCTCGTACTATGTATCCCTTCGCATTAGATCAACATAAGCCTTTTTCGGTCAAAGGCAACTTTCAAGCGATCATGAATAATGGTAACTCATTCTTCTTTTTCCCGAAGTAGGTCAGGGCCCAACATCTTGCCTTCACCAAGTTCAGGCCAATACAATGGAAATCTGCAATGACGACCATACAACGCTTCATACGGTGCCATTTTAATAGAAGCTTGATAGCTGTTGTTGTAGGCAAACTCAATGCAAGGTAAGGATTTCTCCCAAGATCCACCGAAATTGATAATACATGCACGTAGCGTGTCTTCCAAAATCTGTACCGAGTGATTCAATAATGATACATATTTTCAATGATTTTAGGGAGTAATTTTCGATGGTTACCTAAATTACCCTTTCTGACTGGCCATCAGATTGATGGTGAAAAGCAATACTAAGATTAACTCTGGTACCCAGAGCTCCAGGCAATGTTCTTTAAAATCGAGAAGCGAACTGGGGATCTCGATCAGAGATGACAAATTGATGTACTCCGTGGAGTCAAATAACTTCCTTGATATACAAGTCAACCAACTTAGGAAGACTGTAGTCCATTCTAGCCGGTAAGAAATGTGTTGACTTGGTGAAACAGTCTACAATGACCGAAATAACATTGTTTTTAGCGGGAGTTAAAACCAGTCCACTAACAAGCCCATGGTGATCTTCTCCCACTTCCACTACAGTAAGTCAATAGGTTGTAGCAAATCGGTAGGGACACGGTGCTTAGCCTTAACACGTTGGCACGTAAGGCATTTGGACACGAAGTCAATTATGGCTTGTTTCATGCCCGACCACCAATAGAGCTCCCAAAGGTCCTTGTACATCTTCAAAGACCATAGGTGAAAAGAAAAAGAACTTGAATGAGCTTCTCTGAGAATATTGGTGCGTAGAGATTCATTATTGGGCACGCAAACCAAATCACGAAACATAGAAGTCCTTTAGGAATAATTCTGAAGCTGGGATTATCTTGAAACTTAAAGGCAGTATATTGACATTCAGGGTCTCGATTTTGCAATGCTTTAATTCTTGAAACACTAATAGAGTGAACCTGAAGCTCAGCTACAAGGCAACGATGCTTCCAAAGTCGAAATTGAGCGTTAATAACTCAGGGGCTACAATTCAATAACTTTACGATGAGTCGATGTATTAGACAATACATAGGATTAAATGATTATTAATGGTACTCACCAGGTAGAGGTTTGCGGCTGAGTGCATCAGCAACAATGTTGGCCTTGTCAGGATGGTAATCAATGACGAGATCATAATCTTTAAGGAGTTCCAACCACATTCGTTGTCGAAGGTTCAACTATTTATGTGTCAATAGATATTTAAGGCTCTTGTGATCAGTGAGAGGTAGCATTTCTATCCATAGAGATAATGTCTTCAGATTTTCAATGTAAAGACAACTGCGGCCAACTTCATATCATGAGTGGGATAATTCATTTCATATGGTTTTAGTTATCTCGAAGCATAAGAAAAGACTTTACCTTCTTGCATCAATGCACATCCTAACCCGAGATGTGATGCATCACGATAAAATGTGTAGTCCTTTCCAGACTCAGGTTGCATAATGACTGATGCGTGCGTCAAGACTTGTTTCAATTGATCAAAACTTCTTTGTTGCTCCTCAGTCCAAACAAATGGGGCTTCTTTCCTCAATATCTTAGTTAATGGGGTTGCTATCATAGAAAATCCTTTGACGAATCTTCTATAATAACCAGCAAGACCGAGGAGACTTCTCACCTCTCCAATATTCTTCGGTGGATGCCAATCTAGAATGGCTTGAATTTTCTTCAGTTGTACTTGGATACCCGAAGCCGACACAATGTGCCCAAGGAAGGCAATTTCAATGAGCCAAAACTTACACTTAGTAAACTTGGAAAATAACTACTTCTCCCGAAGAGTTTGAAGTACAATGCGGTGGTGATCTCGATGTTCTTTAGCATTCTTAGAATATATCAGGATTTAATCAATGAATACCAATATGAACTCATCTAGATAAGGACGTGTTGAGTGGATCGATCGAATGGAAAATGCCAAAAGGGGGGTGAATTGGAGTTTTAAAAGTTGTGGGATGAAATTGGAAAATTGAAAAACTGAAGACAAGAGGATTTATAGTGGTTTAAGCTTAGAACAAGCTCTACATCCACTACCTTAGTCACCACTAAGGATTTTCAACCAATTTCACTATGAAATCTTCCCCATTTCTAGGCTTAGGAGGAAACCTTTTTTAAAGATCAATCTTCCTACCCCAAAGATTGATCTTGAGACCCTCACAAGAACAAAGAATTACAAGGCAATAAAATGTATCTCTCAATAGACAAATATGCCTAAAATACACTCAACCACACACCCAATTTGAGAATAAAAAGTTTACAATAAAGCATTAAAATTGTTGTACAAGATATGAAATTTGAGCACAAAGGTTTGGATTGATTGCTTGGATATTGCTTTGATGTTCAATAGTTGTTGTCGGTGCTTAAAATGCTTCCTTTTATACATTCTCATTGATTTCTAGTCATTTGGGTTGTTGACATCATAAATATAGTCGTTGAGGATTCATCTTCCCACCATAAATGCAGTTCTACAACTACCCGTATCGAAACAGTACCTACCTATTTCGAAACACGACTAAATAGAAAGAGTCGGTATGTGCATTAAAGAGGTCGTATCGAAACGTTCGAAGGCGTTTTGAAATAATAGGGGGCCGTTTCGATACCGGTATCAAAACAGTTGAGCTCATAAAAATCCAGTAGCAAAACGTTTCAAGACCAAGCTAGGCTGTATCGAAACGAGTAATTAACTTTGAAAAATTTTGTTTCTGACAAGCAACGGTCGAAAACATTAAATGCCCAACTTTGAAAAATTCTAACCCCCATATCGAAACGGTTAACTGTCGTTTCGAAACAAAGTCAAAGTATGACTTGCCCAGATGAAGGTCGTATCGAAACGGGTTGAAGTCGTTTCGAGAATGCTTCGATATGAAAAAATTCCAGTAGCAAAACGTTTCAAAATAGACCTAAGCCGTATCGAAATGCCTGGGCAAAATTACAGATTTAGCTTGATAATACTTAGAAAAATTCACAGGGATTGTTATGAAGAGGGAAAATTTTGAGAAAAGTTAGTTATGAACTCAAAAATATCTATTTCCCCTTTTTCCTTTTATTAAATATCATTTAATAAATGTTTAATATTAAGAAAAATCTGGAGAAAACTCTTCTTGGGTAAATTAGCTCCTTAAAGATTCAAAGTTTCAATCCTTTTAAAACAGTCACCAACTTTTCAAAAATTACATTTTAGTCACTAACTTGAAATGTCACATTTCGAAACCTCATTTTGTAAAATTGATTTCACCACTCTCTTATATATAATAAAAGAGGATTTTTAGATATTTTTCCATATTTTTAATGCATCCCGAACTAGGCTTTCCCTAAAACCACCTTTTATATTCGAACCGAAATCCGACCGGTCCGATTCAAACCCAAAACCTCTAAGCCCAAAATTGGGGTGTTACAACTCTACCCCCTTAAGAAATTTCGTCCTCGAAATTTACCTGAAGGAAAGAGGTACGGAAACTGCTTCAACATGTCATCCTTCCGTTCCCACGTGGCTTCCTCAACACCACGATGCTTCCACAACACCTTTACCAACTCAATGGTCTTGCCTCGAAGAACTTTACTATCCGAATCCAGAATCTTCACCGGTTCCTCATCATAGGTCAAATCTGGATTCAACTCCACTTCCTCCACAGGCATCACATGCGAAGGATCCGATCTATACTTCCGAAGCATAGAAACATGAAACACATCATGAATCTTTTCTAACTCTTGCGGTAACCTCAACTTGTACGCAACAGGACCCACACTCTCAACCACCTCGTATGGTCCAATATACCTAGGGCTCAACTTACCCTTCCGGCCAAACCTCATCACCTTTTTCCAAGGCGAAACTTTCAAAAACACACGGTCACCCACCGCATACTCAACCTCCTTACGCTTCAAATCCGCGTAAGACTTTTGCCGATCAGAAGCTGCCTTCAAACGCTCACAAATGAGCTTCACCTTCTCGGTGGTTCCCTTCAACAAGGCTGGCATCGAAACCAACTTCTGACTCGTTTCAGCCCAACAAAGAGGAGTCCTACACTTCCTCCCGTACAAAGCTTCATAAGGTGCCATTTGAATACTTGCCTGATAACTATTATTATAGGCAAACTCCACCAAAGGCAAATGTTTCTCCCAAGAACCCTGAAACTCAATCACGTAGCACCTCAACATATCCTCCAACACCTGGATAACACGCTCAGACTGTCCATCCGACTGTGGATGATAAGAAGTACTGAAATTCAACCGTGTACCCAAAGCCTGATGCAAACACTTCCAGAAACGCGATGTAAACCTCGGATCTCTATCCGACACAATCGACTTTGGCACACCATGCAGCCGCACAACCTCAGCAATGTACAGCTCCGCAAGCTTATCCAAAGTGTGCTTAGTATGCACAGGAAAGAAATGTGCACACTTCGTCAGGCGATCCACAATCACCCACACCGAATTCTTCTTCGATGGCGACAAAGGCAAACCATACACAAAGTCCATGGTAACCCTTTCCCACTTCCACTCAGGAATCCTCAACGGTTGCAACAACCCTGAAGGAAACTGATGCTCAGCTTTAACTCGCTGACAAACCATGCACTTGCTTACAAACTCAGCAACATCTTTCTTTAAACCCACCCAATAGTACTCATCATGAAGATCACGGTACATCTTAGTACTACCAGGGTGCATAGCAAAAGGACTACTATGACCTTCAGTCAGAATAGCACGCCTCAACTCAGCATCATTGGGCACTACTATTCGACTCCCAAAACATAAAACTCCATCATCATTAAAGTAGAAATCCGATGGCCTACCCTCTGCAATATCCTGAACATGTGGCACCAAGGAATCATCCAACAACTGCTTTTCCTTAATCAACTGAACCAAGGATGGTTTCACTTGCAACTCAGCCACAAGACCACCATCACACGAAATACTCAAACTAGCAAACATAGCCCTCAACTCAACAGCTACCTTCCTACTCAAGGCATCCGCTACAACATTAGCTTTACCCGGATGGTACTCGATCGTCAAATCATAATACTTAAGCAACTCCACCCAACGTCGTTGCCTAAGATTTAACTCCTTCTGAGACATCAGATACTTCAAACTCTTGTGGTCCGTGTACATCGTACACTTCTCACCATACAGGTAATGTCTCCAAATTTTCAAAGCAAAAACCACCGCGGCTAACTCAATATCATGCGTAGGATAATTGCGCTCATGCTGTAACACCCCGGTTTTGGGCTCAGAAGTTTTAGGCGTTGACCGGTTCGGTCAAAGTGCTGATCGAATATATAAGAGTGAATTTAGGAAAGCCTAGTTCGGGTTGCATTAAATATATGGAAAAATGTTCTAAAATCATCTTTTAATATATGAAAGTGAACTGTGAAATCAATTTTGGAAAATGAGGTTTGGAAGGGTGACATTTTGGGTTAGTGACCAAAATGTAATTTTTGAAAACTGCGTGACTGTTTTAAAAAGGATTGAAACTTTGAATCTTTAAGGAGCTATTTACCCAATGGGAGTTTCTCCAGATTTTCTAAATATATTAAATGATTAATTAAATGTTTTTAAACTAAAGAAAAGTGGAGGGAAGATATTTTCCTAATTCTAACTAACTTTTCTCTCAACCATTTTCTCTCATCTTTTCTCTCAAACCAAACACATTCTCTCCAGATCTTTTCTCTCTGATTTTGTCACTCAAATCACTCATTTCAACTCTCATTTGATTCCTAATCATCTCATCAACAAAACCTCTCAATTTGCAAGTTGTTTCATCAAGCTTTTTGGCTCCAAAAAGGAGAAACTCAAGTTTGGAGGTAAGAACGTCCCTCTCCTCTAAACTATCAGTTCTTTACTGAAATTCCCAAGTTCTCAATCCTTGATTTGTGTTTTGTTAAAGGTTTTTCAATTGAAATCTTGATTTTGACTTAAAATGCAAGATTTGGCGATTTTGGTGAAATTTTCGTGTGATCTGTTTGGGCAGTGTTTTGAAGTGTCAAAATGATGTTAAATGAATGCCAAATTGATTAGAAGTTGAGGTTTAATTAATGCAATCCCGGATAGGTTGAATTTCCTAAGTTTTTGCTTGAGTTTTTGGTTGTTTTTGGAGTGTTTTTGGTGATCTGTTATACCTGGAAGTATAAGGACGTGTTTGTGATCATTTTGGATGTTAATTGATGTTTAAAAATGGTTAGAAGTGATGGATCTTGGTTGGGTTAAGTTTTGGAAATGTTTGGAGGTGGTTTCGGTTGTGTTTGGTAGCCGAATTGTTGGTTGTGTGATGAGCAGCGAGTTTGGTTGTGTGGCTGCTGTTCTTAATGCATAATGATGCATTAATGTGCTGTTTTTGTGTGCTTGAAACAGGGGAGTTTGATCCGTGAGCTTTTGAGGTGTTGCGGAAGGTTTCGGATGCTTGGAAGGCTTGGTGGCTAGCCTTGTTTTGTGTATCGGTGAGTGAAGTTGGGTTTTCAGCTTTTAAACCAAGGTTTGAAGGTTTTTGGGAGCTTAGTGTAAGTCTAAACAACTTTGCTAAGCTCAAGAGTAAGTGAATGGTTTTTCGCTCTTGAATTATGATTGTGGAATTGGCTTTTAAGCAATTGTGGTTGATGATTGAAATGTACGTGTTTTGCATGGTTTAAATCTGTTTTGAAAGCATATTTTAGCATGGTTTAATGCTGGTTTTGAAAGCCATATGTGGAGGATGCTCAAGGTAAGAGATCCTTGGTTTTATACATTGGAAATGTGGTTTTGATGCATGGTGTTGCATGTTGTTCAATGGCTTTGTCTAATGCTTTAAAACAGTGAATTAATGTTGGTAAATGATGGTTTTTGCATATTGGTTATGCATGTGAATCATTTGATTAATGTGGTAATGGTTTTGCATATTGGTTATGCATGTGAAACATTGGACTAATGTGGTAAGGTGGTTATATTGGCAAGTGATGTAAGTGGTTTTTGGTTCTTTGATCGGATATAGTTAGCCGGCTATAGGATTGGGTGCACCGTGAATTAAGTCGCCTTGGAGGTGGAGTGGTCAAGGGTGGACCGGTAAACTCCCTTCAAGTATCCTAACGAGATGGTTGAGGTCATAATGGAGGTGTTGCCCATTCGAGGACCTTGGTTGAGCAAAGGTTATATGGTGTTTTAAAGTCCATATGTGAGAACCTTGTGCTTGTTGAGATCACAATGGCGGTGTTAAGTCCATGTGTGGATCTTGTGTGGGATGTCCCGGATCTCGTTAGTGATGTTATACAACTACCAATCGGTGAATGCAAAGGTTGTATGGTGTTTGAAAGTCCAATCATGGGAACCTTGTGCATGTCAAGGTTGTATGGTGTTTGAAAGTCCATACATGGGAACCTTGGGGAAAAGTTGAGGTTGTATGGTGTTTGAAAGTCCATACAAGGGAACCTCGGGAAAGCTAAGGTTGTATGGTGTTTAAAAGACCATACATGGGAACCTTAGGATGTTGAGGTCAAATGGTGTTTAAAAGTCCATTTGGGAGACCTTGGATTGGTAGGGTGTATGGAGCGTAGGGACAACGCTCGGAATCCGCGTATCCGATTGGGTGTTGAGTTGGAAAGTGAATGTGGTTGATCACTTGAAGGCCAATATGATGTTCTTGATTGTGATGAAGCATGAGATGCTTGAAATGATGCATAATCGCATGTGAAGCATGAGATGCTTGAAATGATGCATAATTGCATGTGAAGCATGAGATGCTTGAATTGATGCATAATTGCATGTGAAGCATGAGATGCTTGAAAAGTTGCATGGTTGCATGGAAAGTGTATAATGCTTGTGAATGCATGTTTACTTGTTAAGTTGAACAAGTGTTGACTATCATTTGGAAAATGATGCATGTGAGCATGAAATATCTTTAGTGCATTGGAGTCTTGTTAAGACCTGTTTTTAAAGGCATGTGATGTTGATGTTGTGGTACATATATGTTGCCTTGGTTTAATGCATGTGTTGGTTGGTTTGTGAAATGGTTTTAAAAGATTCTTGCTTGAATTGGCTTTCAAGTTTAAGAAAGGTATGTTGTGAAATGGGAGTGTTTTCCAAGGTTTTGTTTTAGCTTGCATATGGTGTTTATGCATGGTTTGGCTAAATGGTTGATTTTGCAAGTTGTGCTTTGAAAAGGGTTTTCTTAGTTTGCTAAACTAAGGGTTGGTTTTCATGTATGTGCGATGCATGGTTTTGAGCTTGTTGTTGAAAAGGGGTTTTCAAACATGGCTTTAGTAAACAAATCGAGTTTGTTTTAAAAGTGATTTATGGCTCGCTGCATTGATGGTGTTTTGGTTTTGAGCATTCCTCACTAAGCATTATGTGCTTACGCTCCTTTTTGTCCATCAATGCAGATTCTTGAAGTTTGGACAGCGAGGAGCAAGGGATTCAAGAAGGACTCCACTTGAGATGTATGTCTCGGTTAATAGCTATAGTTAATAAAGGCAATGGGGTAGAATCTCTTGGGTTGATGTATGTGTTTGTTTATGTTCAGACAAGTATGGTTTTGTGTTGTTGATGTTGTTGGAACATGGTTTGGCTTATGAGTTTGAATTGGATGTATGTTGTTTAAATGGTTGCTTGTGTTGGAAGCTTAGCCTTGAAATTGGGGCTTTTCATATATGTTGTTATTTTGTTGAATTGTTGATGCAAGTATGTCCCTTATATGTTGATTTGCATGCTGGTAAAGTTTGGTAGCGTTTGGAGCATGTTTGGTTGGCCTATTGCATGTTTAAGTAGGCAAAATTCTGCATTTTGTGCAGGGTGTTTCGGAACAGGGTGAACCGTTTCGGAACGGGTGTCTTGAAGCAGCCCAGGCGTCCGAAACGGGTGACACCGTTCCGAAACGGAAAGGCTACTGCCCGACCCCCGTTTCGGTACCCGTTGCGGAACAGCCCCGCGTTTCGAAACGGGCTGTCTCCCGTTTCGGAACGGTTGACCGTTGGGGGCTGACAGTGGCAGTTATGTGTTTCAAAATGTTTGCATTTTGGTCCTGAACCTTGTATGTGCAATTGTATGAGTTTGAGATGTCCGTTTGAGCTGAAATTTGGCCGTGATGCATGAAACATGATTAATTTTAAGTTGGTAACTTAAAGTCTGGTTAAGGCCTCAAAGTTTTCAGAATTTACAATTTGGTCCCTAAAGTTGTGTTTTGTGCAATTGGGTCCCTGAATGATCTCTGATGGTTGTGATCTTTGAGTATGATGTTGGTGTGATCACATCTAGGGTTAATGAGCATCTAGACAGGATTAAAAAGAAAAAAAAGGGTCGTTAATCAAGGTTGACTTTTGGGTTGACTTTGGTTTTCCCCTGTAATCTTCTTAATTCGGGCCAACCGTCTAGGCCGGGTTAAGGGGGTTACATTTGGTGGTATCAGAGCTGAGTTGCGAATGCTTGGGGAAAACGGTAAGTTGTTGTGATGTGTGTTGATGTTTACCTTGTTGTGTGGATGAAAGTTGGTTGAAACACGTGTTTCTGGGCATGTTGCTGATGTTTTCGAGCATGTTTTGTGTTTATGAATCATTGTTGAATTAATGTGGATATGTGCTGATGTTGTGAGCTGGTGTTATGCTTGATGATTGTGTAATGAGTATGTTATGTTGATAATATGCTGATGCAAATGGATGCTGTTGGATGTAAGCATGATCGAGTATGTTGATTGATATGCTTGATGTTGTGATATCCATGTTGTGTTGACTGTTATGTCATGTAAAGGGGAGGATTCGGGATACCCATTGCCTTATTAATATAGCTATTGTGTTATTTTGGAGTTGGAGTTTGAATCCTTGCTTAATGCTGGTCTAACTGGTTTGTTTGTTTGTTGTGATTGTATGTTTGTTGTTGTTAGTAGTATGGCTAAGTCGATGAAAGAATGGCAGTTGGGTGAGATGGTTGCTGCCTTGGGGCAGGTTGTTAAGGCGTGGAATTCACCCTTTCGTGGAGGTGTTTTGTCTCAGTCTTCTGTGCTTGAGATTGAGGTGGTAAAGGCAAGGGAAAGAAGCTGGTTCTGCGGTGAAGAGTTCATCATCTGATGTTCAGGAGGTGTTGGGAACATCTCAGGCTGTGGTAAAGGTAATGTCTGTGGATGTGCTGGCTGTGGGATGTGTGGGTTTGCCGAAGCAGCGTTTGCTTGATTTGGGTGCTGTGGAATATCATGGTTCTACACCGGAGATGTTTGAGGCCTGGTTGGCCAGTGTAAGGCTGTGATCTTGCTTGTAAGCTGGGGAGTGTTGTTTCTCTGATGTTGGAAGATGCATGTGTCTGGTGGACATCTGTGGCAGTGGCGTCACACATTCATGATATTGATTGGGATTTCTTTGTATCTGCCTTTTATGAAAGGTATCTTGGAGGGAAGTTTCCAAGGGTTGAGCAATGTGACGGTGGTGCTGTTGTGGAGCAAGTGTTGCTTGGGCAAGGAGTGGAAGTTCAGCCACCGGTGTGTGACCGTTGTGAAAGGCGCCATGTTGGAGGTTGTTGGGGCGCGGGTGCTTGCTGGAACTGTGGTTCCAAAGTGCATGTTAAGCGTGATTGTCCTCTTGGAGTGAAGTCAGCTTTGGTGATAGCCAAAGGATCTCAGAAAGGTCGTGGGCACGGCCGAGGCAAGGTTCAGAAGTGGCAGAAAGTTGTGAAGAGTGTGGGAAAGGAGAATTGCTGGAAATGTGGGTCTGCTGGACACATGAGACGTGATTGTTTGATGTTGGCTCGGAACAGCCAAGGTCCCTTACCGCAAGGAGTTGGTGGTGACCCTGGTGTGTTAGCTGGTGCTGCAGTGGTGCGGCAGGAGGTTGATGGTTCCGCAAGGAAGAGAGCTCGTCAGATGAAGCTTCAGGGAGGTGTTGTGTTTTCAGGTAACCTTGTTAAGTAACCCTTGCTTTAGATACCTTGGTTGGTTTCTGTTGGTTTTCCTTGCGTGATAAGTTTAGTCTTGTTGCTAGCATGTTGGGGTAATGGTTGTAGTTTGGAAACATCTTTGGTGTGAAGAAGGCTTAGGTGAGAATCTTGTGGTTAATGATTGTTGTTTTGGTGGAGTAGTTAAGTTAGAAGTGAGGTAGGAGGTTGTTCTTAGACGGATTTGAGGATGTTATTGGAGGGTGTGAACTGGCATTCATGCACAGTTAAAATCATTGTTATATGCTATATTATATATGTTGGTCCATGCATACATGTGGCATGACATTAGAGGTTTTGCATACATGTACATCAGGCATTGATAGGGCATGTTGGTGATCATGCATACGATGTTCACACTCGCTAATAACTAATCGAATCTGTTAGAGTGGTGGTTGGATGATGGGTTTTTAGAGGTTGTTTTGGTGCTGGGTGAGAGTTAGACGTAATGAAGTATATTAGGCTAGTTGCTAGTAATAGTGAGAGTGGTATGGTTTGATGGTAGAAGGATAGTGTTTGTTGCTTAAAGAGAGTTTAGTGGTTTGAATAGCTAAGTGGGAGTGGTAGTTCCTTGGTGCTAAGTGAGGTTGCAGTTTAGTGGTTGTTTTTTTTTAAGTGCTGAGGTAGCTTAGCATTTAAGTTGTTGTGGAAGGGTTGTGTTTGTAAGTGTTGGTTCTTAGCAACCTTTGAGAAGTTGTTATGTATGTTCGGGTTGAGCGGTGTTCTGGCGAGGCTAGTGTCGTGGTCAAGCTTGTGGTGGAGAGGTAATGAAGGGTTGAAGGCCATTGTTGGTTGGATAGATTCTTGTGGGAAGTGGTTGGCTGGTTGTGAGTAAGTGAATTCTTTTTGGAGATCAGCTGGTGGTGTGTGGAACGGCTAGCGGAGTCTAGGTTGGGGTTGTGATGTAATTTTGGAATTTGGGTGTGTAGTCCTGGTGAGTCGTTATGGTAATGTTAGCGGCAGTTGTGAAGGATTATCAGCATTGTTGGGGAGTTTGAGTAAACAGTTGATGCTAAAAAAAATTTGCTTGTTGGGGAAATTCTTGGAAGAGGTTTGGGAGTTTGCAAGAGTTTTTAGAAGCAGAGAAGGTTGAATAGTGGCTGAATTGGATTGGTTGTTGTCTCTGTGTAAGCGAGCTTTGGGAGTTGTGTGTTACAATGATGTGAGCTGTAAAAGTTGAGTTCTACAGGTTGATGTTAGAGCTGTGGGCAGTCGGAAGTGCGGGAGGTTAAATTGTGGTTATCTTTGTGTGTGCTGGGTTTTGTGAACAGCATGTGATGGTGTTGAGTTTGGTGGAGTTTTGTGTGGAAAGTGTTCAGTAGTGATTGAAGCTTTGTGTTGCCTTGTGTGTTGGGTTGAGAAGGTGGTGGTTCTTTTTTTTTTTTGCCAGTTGAAATTTCGAGGACGAAATTTCCTAAGGGGGGGAGAGTTGTAACACCCCGGTTTTGGGCTCAGAAGTTTTGGGCGTTGACCGGTTCGGTCAAAGTGCTGATCGAATATATAAGAGTGAATTTAGGAAAGCCTAGTTCGGGTTTCATTAAAAATATGGAAAAATGTTCTAAAATCATCTTTTAATATATGAAAGTGAACTGTGAAATTAATTTTGGAAAATGAGGTTTGGAAGGGTGACATTTTGGGTTAGTGACCAAAATGTAATTTTTGAAAACTGCGTGACTGTTTTAAAAAGGATTGAAACTTTGAATCTTTAAGGAGCTATTTACCCAATGGGAGTTTCTCCAGATTTTCTAAATATATTAAATGATTAATTAAATGTTTTTAAACTAAAGAAAAGTGGAGGGAAGATATTTTCCTAATTCTAACTAACTTTTCTCTCAACCATTTTCTCTCATCTTTTCTCTCAAACCAAACACATTCTCTCCAGATCTTTTCTCTCTGATTTTGTCACTCAAATCACTCATTTCAACTCTCATTTGATTCCTAATCATCTCATCAACAAAACCTCTCAATTTGCAAGTTGTTTCATCAAGCTTTTTGGCTCCAAAAAGGAGAAACTCAAGTTTGGAGGTAAGAACGTCCCTCTCCTCTAAACTATCAGTTCTTTACTGAAATTCCCAAGTTCTCAATCCTTGATTTGTGTTTTGTTAAAGGTTTTTCAATTGAAATCTTGATTTTGACTTAAAATGCAAGATTTGGCGATTTTGGTGAAATTTTCGTGTGATCTGTTTGGGCAGTGTTTTGAAGTTTCAAAATGATGTTAAATGAATGCTAAATTGATTAGAAGTTGAGGTTTAATTAATGCAATCCCGGATAGGTTGAATTTCCTAAGTTTTTGCTTGAGTTTTTGGTTGTTTTTGGAGTGTTTTTGGTGATCTGTTATACCTGGAAGTATAAGGACGTGTTTGTGATCATTTTGGATGTTAATTGATGTTTAAAAATGGTTAGAAGTGATGGATCTTGGCTGGGTTAAGTTTTGGAAATGTTTGGAGGTGGTTTCGGTTGTGTTTGGTAGCCGATTTGTTGGTTGTGTGATGAGCAGCGAGTTTGGTTGTGTGGCTGCTGTTCTTAATGCATAATGATGCATTAATGTGCTGTTTTTGTGTGCTTGAAACAGGGGAGTTTGATCCGTGAGCTTTTGAGGTGTTGCGGAAGGTTTCGGATGCTTGGAAGGCTTGGTGGCTAGCCTTGTTTTGTGTATCGGTGAGTGAAGTTGGGTTTTCAGCTTTTAAACCAAGGTTTGAAGGTTTTTGGGAGCTTAGTGTAAGTCTAAACAACTTTGCTAAGCTCAAGAGTAAGTGAATGTTTTTCGCTCTTGAATTATGATTGTGGAATTGGCTTTTAAGCAATTGTGGTTGATGATTGAAATGTACGTGTTTTGCATGGTTTAAATCTGTTTTGAAAGCATATTTTAGCATGGTTTAATGCTGGTTTTGAAAGCCATATGTGGAGGATGCTCAAGGTAAGAGATCCTTGGTTTTATACATTGGAAATGTGGTTTTGATGCATGGTGTTGCATGTTGTTCAATGGCTTTGTCTAATGCTTTAAAACAGTGAATTAATGTTGGTAAATGATGGTTTTTGCATATTGGTTATGCATGTGAATCATTTGATTAATGTGGTAATGGTTTTGCATATTGGTTATGCATGTGAAACATTGGACTAATGTGGTAAGGTGGTTATATTGGCAAGTGATGTAAGTGGTTCTTGGTTCTTTGATCGGATATAGTTAGCCGGCTATAGGATTGGGTGCACCGTGAATTAAGTCGCCTTGGAGGTGGAGTGGTCAAGGGTGGACCGGTAAACTCCCTTCAAGTATCCTAACGAGATGGTTGAGGTCATAATGGAGGTGTTGCCCATTCGAGGACCTTGGTTGAGCAAAGGTTATATGGTGTTTTAAAGTCCATATGTGAGAACCTTGTGCTTGTTGAGATCACAATGGCGGTGTTAAGTCCATGTGTGGATCTTGTGTGGGATGTCCCGGATCTCGTTAGTGATGTTTTACAACTACCAATCGGTGAATGCAAAGGTTGTATGGTGTTTGAAAGTCCATACATGGGAACCTTGTGCATGTCAAGGTTGTATGGTTTTTGAAAGTCCATACATGGGAACCTTGGGGAAAAGTTGAGGTTGTATGGTGTTTGAAAGTCCATACAAGGGAACCTCGGGAAAGCTAAGGTTGTATGGTGTTTAAAAGACCATACATGGGAACCTTAGGATGTTGAGGTCAAATGGTGTTTAAAAGTCCATTTGGGAGACCTTGGATTGGTAGGGTGTATGGAGCGTAGGGACAACGCTCGGAATCCGCGTATCCGATTGGGTGTTGAGTTGGAAAGTGAATGTGGTTGATCACTTGAAGGCCAATATGATGTTCTTGATTGTGATGAAGCATGAGATGCTTGAAATGATGCATAATCGCATGTGAAGCATGAGATGCTTGAAATGATGCATAATTGTATGTGAAGCATGAGATGCTTGAATTGATGCATAATTGCATGTGAAGCATGAGATGCTTGAAAAGTTGCATGGTTGCATGGAAAGTGTATAATGCTTGTGAATGCATGTTTACTTGTTAAGTTGAACAAGTGTTGACTATCATTTGGAAAATGATGCATGTGAGCATGAAATATCTTTAGTGCATTGGAGTCTTGTTAAGACTTGTTTTTAAAGGCATGTGATGTTGATGTTGTGGTACATATATGTTGCCTTGGTTTAATGCATGTGTTGGTTGGTTTGTGAAATGGTTTTAAAAGATTCTTGCTTGAATTGGCTTTCAAGTTTAAGAAAGGTATGTTGTGAAATGGGAGTGTTTTCCAAGGTTTTGTTTTAGCTTGCATATGGTGTTTATGCATGGTTTGGCTAAATGGTTGATTTTGCAAGTTGTGCTTTGAAAAGGGTTTTCTTAGTTTGCTAAACTAAGGGTTGGTTTTCATGTATGTGCGATGCATGGTTTTGAGCTTGTTGTTGAAAAGGGGTTTTCAAACATGGCTTTAGTAAACAAATCGAGTTTGTTTTAAAAGTGATTTATGGCTCGCTGCATTGATGGTGTTTTGGTTTTGAGCATTCCTCACTAAGCATTATGTGCTTACGCTCCTTTTTGTCCATCAATGCAGATTCTTGAAGTTTGGACAGCGAGGAGCAAGGGATTCAAGAAGGACTCCACTTGAGATGTATGTCTCGGTTAATAGCTATAGTTAATAAAGGCAATGGGGTAGAATCTCTTGGGTTGATGTATGTGTTTGTTTATGTTCGGACAAGTATGGTTTTGTGTTGTTGATGTTGTTGGAACATGGTTTGGCTTATGAGTTTGAATTGGATGTATGTTGTTTAAATGGTTGCTTGTGTTGGAAGCTTAGCCTTGAAATTGGGGCTTTTCATATATGTTGTTATTTTGTTGAATTGTTGATGCAAGTATGTCCCTTATATGTTGATTTGCATGCTGGTAAAGTTTGGTAGCGTTTGGAGCATGTTTGGTTGGCCTATTGCATGTTTAAGTAGGCAAAATTCTGCATTTTGTGCAGGGTGTTTCGGAACAGGGTGAACCGTTTCGGAACGGGTGTCTTGAAGCAGCCCAGGCGTCCGAAACGGGTGACACCGTTCCGAAACGGAAAGGCTACTGCCCGACCCCCGTTTCGGTACCCGTTGCGGAACAGCCCCGCGTTTCGAAACGGGCTGTCTCCCGTTTCGGAACGGTTGACCGTTGGGGGCTGACAGTGGCAGTTATGTGTTTCAAAATGTTTGCATTTTGGTCCTGAACCTTGTATGTGCAATTGTATGAGTTTGAGATGTCCGTTTGAGCTGAAATTTGGCCGTGATGCATGAAACATGATTAATTTTAAGTTGGTAACTTAAAGTCTGGTTAAGGCCTCAAAGTTTTCAGAATTTACAATTTGGTCCCTAAAGTTGTGTTTTGTGCAATTGGGTCCCTGAATGATCTCTGATGGTTGTGATCTTTGAGTATGATGTTGGTGTGATCACATCTAGGGTTAATGAGCATCTAGACAGGATTAAAAAGAAAAAAAAAGGGTCGTTAATCAAGGTTGACTTTTGGGTTGACTTTGGTTTTCCCCTGTAATCTTCTTAATTCGGGCCAACCGTCTAGGCCGGGTTAAGGGGGTTACATTTGGTGGTATCAGAGCTGAGTTGCGAATGCTTGGGGAAAACGGTAAGTTGTTGTGATGTGTGTTGATGTTTACCTTGTTGTGTGGATGAAAGTTGGTTGAAACACGTGTTTCTGGGCATGTTGCTGATGTTTTCGAGCATGTTTTGTGTTTATGAATCATTGTTGAATTAATGTGGATATGTGCTGATGTTGTGAGCTGGTGTTATGCTTGATGATTGTGTAATGAGTATGTTATGTTGATAATATGCTGATGCAAATGGATGCTGTTGGATGTAAGCATGATCGAGTATGTTGATTGATATGCTTGATGTTGTGATATCCATGTTGTGTTGACTGTTATGTCATGTAAAGGGGAGGATTCGGGATACCCATTGCCTTATTAATATAGCTATTGTGTTATTTTGGAGTTGGAGTTTGAATCCTTGCTTAATGCTGGTCTAACTGGTTTGTTTGTTTGTTGTGATTGTATGTTTGTTGTTGTTAGTAGTATGGCTAAGTCGATGAAAGAATGGCAGTTGGGTGAGATGGTTGCTGCCTTGGGGCAGGTTGTTAAGGCGTGGAATTCACCCTTTCGTGGAGGTGTTTTGTCTCAGTCTTCTGTGCTTGAGATTGAGGTGGTAAAGGCAAGGGAAAGAAGCTGGTTCTGCGGTGAAGAGTTCATCATCTGATGTTCAGGAGGTGTTGGGAACATCTCAGGCTGTGGTAAAGGTAATGTCTGTGGATGTGCTGGCTGTGGGATGTGTGGGTTTGCCGAAGCAGCGTTTGCTTGATTTGGGTGCTGTGGAATATCATGGTTCTACACCGGAGATGTTTGAGGCCTGGTTGGCCAGTGTGGTTCTGATCTTTGATCAGGAAGGCTGTGATCTTGCTTGTAAGCTGGGGAGTGTTGTTTCTCTGATGTTGGAAGATGCATGTGTCTGGTGGACATCTGTGGCAGTGGCGTCACACATTCATGATATTGATTGGGATTTCTTTGTATCTGCCTTTTATGAAAGGTATCTTGGAGGGAAGTTTCCAAGGGTTGAGCAATGTGACGGTGGTGCTGTTGTGGAGCAAGTGTTGCTTGGGCAAGGAGTGGAAGTTCAGCCACCGGTGTGTGACCGTTGTGAAAGGCGCCATGTTGGAGGTTGTTGGGGCGCGGGTGCTTGCTGGAACTGTGGTTCCAAAGTGCATGTTAAGCGTGATTGTCCTCTTGGAGTGAAGTCAGCTTTGGTGATAGCCAAAGGATCTCAGAAAGGTCGTGGGCACGGCCGAGGCAAGGTTCAGAAGTGGCAGAAAGTTGTGAAGAGTGTGGGAAAGGAGAATTGCTGGAAATGTGGGTCTGCTGGACACATGAGACGTGATTGTTTGATGTTGGCTCGGAACAGCCAAGGTCCCTTACCGCAAGGAGTTGGTGGTGACCCTGGTGTGTTAGCTGGTGCTGCAGTGGTGCGGCAGGAGGTTGATGGTTCCGCAAGGAAGAGAGCTCGTCAGATGAAGCTTCAGGGAGGTGTTGTGTTTTCAGGTAACCTTGTTAAGTAACCCTTGCTTTAGATACCTTGGTTGGTTTCTGTTGGTTTTCCTTGCGTGATAAGTTTAGTCTTGTTGCTAGCATGTTGGGGTAATGGTTGTAGTTTGGAAACATCTTTGGTGTGAAGAAGGCTTAGGTGAGAATCTTGTGGTTAATGATTGTTGTTTTGGTGGAGTAGTTAAGTTAGAAGTGAGGTAGGAGGTTGTTCTTAGACGGATTTGAGGATGTTATTGGAGGGTGTGAACTGGCATTCATGCACAGTTAAAATCATTGTTATATGCTATATTATATATGTTGGTCCATGCATACATGTGGCATGACATTAGAGGTTTTGCATACATGTACATCAGGCATTGATAGGGCATGTTGGTGATCATGCATACGATGTTCACACTCGCTAATAACTAATCGAATCTGTTAGAGTGGTGGTTGGATGATAGGTTTTTAGAGGTTGTTTTGGTGCTGGGTGAGAGTTAGACGTAATGAAGTATATTAGGCTAGTTGCTAGTAATAGTGAGAGTGGTATGGTTTGATGGTAGAAGGATAGTGTTTGTTGCTTAAAGAGAGTTTAGTGGTTTGAATAGCTAAGTGGGAGTGGTAGTTCCTTGGTGCTAAGTGAGGTTGCAGTTTAGTGGTTGTTTTTTTTAAGTGCTGAGGTAGCTTAGCATTTAAGTTGTTGTGGAAGGGTTGTGTTTGTAAGTGTTGGTTCTTAGCAACCTTTGAGAAGTTGTTATGTATGTTCGGGTTGAGCGGTGTTCTGGCGAGGCTAGTGTCGTGGTCAAGCTTGTGGTGGAGAGGTAATGAAGGGTTGAAGGCCATTGTTGGTTGGATAGATTCTTGTGGGAAGTGGTTGGCTGGTTGTGAGTAAGTGAATTCTTTTTGGAGATCAGCTGGTGGTGTGTGGAACGGCTAGCGGAGTCTAGGTTGGGGTTGTGATGTAATTTTGGAATTTGGGTGTGTAGTCCTGGTGAGTCGTTATGGTAATGTTAGCGGCAGTTGTGAAGGATTATCAGCATTGTTGGGGAGTTTGAGTAAACAGTTGATGCTAAAAAAATTTTGCTTGTTGGGGAAATTCTTGGAAGAGGTTTGGGAGTTTGCAAGAGTTTTTAGAAGCAGAGAAGGTTGAATAGTGGCTGAATTGGATTGGTTGTTGTCTCTGTGTAAGCGAGCTTTGGGAGTTGTGTGTTACAATGATGTGAGCTGTAAAAGTTGAGTTCTACAGGTTGATGTTAGAGCTGTGGGCAGTCGGAAGTGCGGGAGGTTAAATTGTGGTTATCTTTGTGTGTGCTGGGTTTTGTGAACAGCATGTGATGGTGTTGAGTTTGGTGGAGTTTTGTGTGGAAAGTGTTCAGTAGTGATTGAAGCTTTGTGTTGCCTTGTGTGTTGGGTTGAGAAGGTGGTGGTTCTTTTTTTTTTTTGCCAGTTGAAATTTCGAGGACGAAATTTCCTAAGGGGGGGAGAGTTGTAACACCCCGGTTTTGGGCTCAGAAGTTTTGGGCGTTGACCGGTTCGGTCAAAGTGCTGATCGAATATATAAGAGTGAATTTAGGAAAGCCTAGTTCGGGTTTCATTAAAAATATGGAAAAATGTTCTAAAATCATCTTTTAATATATGAAAGTGAACTGTGAAATCAATTTTGGAAAATGAGGTTTGGAAGGGTGACATTTTGGGTTAGTGACCAAAATGTAATTTTTGAAAACTGCGTGACTGTTTTAAAAAGGATTGAAACTTTGAATCTTTAAGGAGCTATTTACCCAATGGGAGTTTCTCCAGATTTTCTAAATATATTAAATGATTAATTAAATGTTTTTAAACTAAAGAAAAGTGGAGGGAAGATATTTTCCTAATTCTAACTAACTTTTCTCTCAACCATTTTCTCTCATCTTTTCTCTCAAACCAAACACATTCTCTCCAGATCTTTTCTCTCTGATTTTGTCACTCAAATCACTCATTTCAACTCTCATTTGATTCCTAATCATCTCATCAACAAAACCTCTCAATTTGCAAGTTGTTTCATCAAGCTTTTTGGCTCCAAAAAGGAGAAACTCAAGTTTGGAGGTAAGAACGTCCCTCTCCTCTAAACTATCAGTTCTTTACTGAAATTCCCAAGTTCTCAATCCTTGATTTGTGTTTTGTTAAAGGTTTTTCAATTGAAATCTTGATTTTGACTTAAAATGCAAGATTTGGCGATTTTGGTGAAATTTTCGTGTGATCTGTTTGGGCAGTGTTTTGAAGTTTCAAAATGATGTTAAATGAATGCTAAATTGATTAGAAGTTGAGGTTTAATTAATGCAATCCCGGATAGGTTGAATTTCCTAAGTTTTTTCTTGAGTTTTTGGTTGTTTTTGGAGTGTTTTTGGTGATCTGTTATACCTGGAAGTATAAGGACGTGTTTGTGATCATTTTGGATGTTAATTGATGTTTAAAAATGGTTAGAAGTGATGGATCTTGGCTGGGTTAAGTTTTGGAAATGTTTGGAGGTGGTTTCGGTTGTGTTTGGTAGCCGAATTGTTGGTTGTGTGATGAGCAGCGAGTTTGGTTGTGCGGCTGCTGTTCTTAATGCATAATGATGCATTAATGTGCTGTTTTTGTGTGCTTGAAACAGGGGAGTTTGATCCGTGAGCTTTTGAGGTGTTGCGGAAGGTTTCGGATGCTTGGAAGGCTTGGTGGCTAGCCTTGTTTTGTGTATCGGTGAGTGAAGTTGGGTTTTCAGCTTTTAAACCAAGGTTTGAAGGTTTTTGGGAGCTTAGTGTAAGTCTAAACAACTTTGCTAAGCTCAAGAGTAAGTGAATGGTTTTTCGCTCTTGAATTATGATTGTGGAATTGGCTTTTAAGCAATTGTGGTTGATGATTGAAATGTACGTGTTTTGCATGGTTTAAATCTGTTTTGAAAGCATATTTTAGCATGGTTTAATGCTGGTTTTGAAAGCCATATGTGGAGGATGCTCAAGGTAAGAGATCCTTGGTTTTATACATTGGAAATGTGGTTTTGATGCATGGTGTTGCATGTTGTTCAATGGCTTTGTCTAATGCTTTAAAACAGTGAATTAATGTTGGTAAATGATGGTTTTTGCATATTGGTTATGCATGTGAATCATTTGATTAATGTGGTAATGGTTTTGCATATTGGTTATGCATGTGAAACATTGGACTAATGTGGTAAGGTTGTTATATTGGCAAGTGATGTAAGTGGTTCTTGGTTCTTTGATCGGATATAGTTAGCCGGCTATAGGATTGGGTGCGCCGTGAATTAAGTCGCCTTGGAGGTGGAGTGGTCAAGGGTGGACCGGTAAACTCCCTTCAAGTATCCTAACGAGATGGTTGAGGTCATAATGGAGGTGTTGCCCATTCGAGGACCTTGGTTGAGCAAAGGTTATATGGTGTTTTAAAGTCCATATGTGAGAACCTTGTGCTTGTTGAGATCACAATGGCGGTGTTAAGTCCATGTGTGGATCTTGTGTGGGATGTCCCGGATCTCGTTAGTGATGTTATACAACTACCAATCGGTGAATGCAAAGGTTGTATGGTGTTTGAAAGTCCATACATGGGAACCTTGTGCATTTCAAGGTTGTATGGTGTTTGAAAGTCCATACATGGGAACCTTGGGGAAAAGTTGAGGTTGTATGGTGTTTGAAAGTCCATACAAGGGAACCTCGGGAAAGCTAAGGTTGTATGGTGTTTAAAAGTCCATACATGGGAACCTTAGGATGTTGAGGTCAAATGGTGTTTAAAAGTCCATTTGGGAGACCTTGGATTGGTAGGGTGTATGGAGCGTAGGGACAACGCTCGGAATCCGCGTATCCGATTGGGTGTTGAGTTGGAAAGTGAATGTGGTTGATCACTTGAAGGCCAATATGATGTTCTTGATTGTGATGAAGCATGAGATGCTTGAAATGATGCATAATCGCATGTGAAGCATGAGATGCTTGAAATGATGCATAATTGCATGTGAAGCATGAGATGCTTGAATTGATGCATAATTGCATGTGAAGCATGAGATGCTTGAAAAGTTGCATGGTTGCATGGAAAGTGTATAATGCTTGTGAATGCATGTTTACTTGTTAAGTTGAACAAGTGTTGACTATCATTTGGAAAATGATGCATGTGAGCATGAAATATCTTTAGTGCATTGGAGTCTTGTTAAGACTTGTTTTTAAAGGCATGTGATGTTGATGTTGTGGTACATATATGTTGCCTTGGTTTAATGCATGTGTTGGTTGGTTTGTGAAATGGTTTTAAAAGATTCTTGCTTGAATTGGCTTTCAAGTTTAAGAAAGGTATGTTGTGAAATGGGAGTGTTTTCCAAGGTTTTGTTTTAGCTTGCATATGGTGTTTATGCATGGTTTGGCTAAATGGTTGATTTTGCAAGTTGTGCTTTGAAAAGGGTTTTCTTAGTTTGCTAAACTAAGGGTTGGTTTTCATGTATGTGCGATGCATGGTTTTGAGCTTGTTGTTGAAAAGGGGTTTTCAAACATGGCTTTAGTAAACAAATCGAGTTTGTTTTAAAAGTGATTTATGGCTCGCTGCATTGATGGTGTTTTGGTTTTGAGCATTCCTCACTAAGCATTATGTGCTTACGCTCCTTTTTGTCCATCAATGCAGATTCTTGAAGTTTGGACAGCGAGGAGCAAGGGATTCAAGAAGGACTCCACTTGAGATGTATGTCTCGGTTAATAGCTATAGTTAATAAAGGCAATGGGGTAGAATCTCTTGGGTTGATGTATGTGTTTGTTTATGTTCGGACAAGTATGGTTTTGTGTTGTTGATGTTGTTGGAACATGGTTTGGCTTATGAGTTTGAATTGGATGTATGTTGTTTAAATGGTTGCTTGTGTTGGAAGCTTAGCCTTGAAATTGGGGCTTTTCATATATGTTGTTATTTTGTTGAATTGTTGATGCAAGTATGTCCCTTATATGTTGATTTGCATGCTGGTAAAGTTTGGTAGCGTTTGGAGCATGTTTGGTTGGCCTATTGCATGTTTAAGTAGGCAAAATTCTGCATTTTGTGCAGGGTGTTTCGGAACAGGGTGAACCGTTTCGGAACGGGTGCCTTGAAGCAGCCCAGGCGTCCGAAACGGGTGACACCGTTCCGAAACGGAAAGGCTACTGCCCGACCCCCGTTTCGGTACCCGTTGCGGAACGGCCCCGCGTTTCGAAACGGGTTGTCTCCCGTTTCGGAACGGTTGACCGTTGGGGGCTGACAGTGGCAGTTATGTGTTTCAAAATGTTTGCATTTTGGTCCTGAACCTTGTATGTGCAATTGTATGAGTTTGAGATGTCCGTTTGAGCTGAAATTTGGCCGTGATGCATGAAACATGATTAATTTTAAGTTGGTAACTTAAAGTCTGGTTAAGGCCTCAAAGTTTTCAGAATTTACAATTTGGTCCCTAAAGTTGTGTTTTGTGCAATTGGGTCCCTGAATGATCTCTGATGGTTGTGATCTTTGAGTATGATGTTGGTGTGATCACATCTAGGGTTAATGAGCATCTAGACAGGATTAAGAAGAAAAAAAAGGGTCGTTAATCAAGGTTGACTTTCGGGTTGACTTTGGTTTTCCCCGTGTAATCTTCTTAATTCGGGCCAACCGTCTAGGCCGGGTTAAGGGGGTTACACATGCACCTTCAACTGCAGTGATGCATAAGCCACCACCTTACCCTCTTGCATCAACACACATCCCAAACCAATGTAGGACGCATCACTATACACCACAAACTCTTTCCCTGATTCAGGTTGAACCAAGATAGGAGCTTACGTCAAAGCTGCCTTAAGCTTCTCAAAAGCCTGATGTCTCGCTTCCGTCCACTCATACTTAACATCCTTCTGCAACAACTTCGTCAAAGGTGCAGCAATCTTGGAAAACCCATCCACGAACCTTCGATAGTATCCTGCCAAACCCAGGAAACTACGGACTTCATGAACAGACTTAGGAGGCTTCCAATTCATCACTGCCTCAATCTTCTGAGGATCAACACGAATCCCCTCTGCAGAAACCACATGACCAAGAAACACCACTTCTCTAAGCCAGAACTCACACTTGCTCAGCTTGGCATAAAGCTGATTCTCCAACAAAGCCTGTAGCACAATTCTCAAATGCCCTTCATGCTCCTCCTCAGTACGAGAGTACACGAGAATATCATCTATGAACACCACGACAAACTTATCCAAGTATTCATGGAATACCCTATTCATCATGTCCATGAAAGCTGCAGGGGCATTCGTCAAACCAAACGGCATCACCAGGAACTCATAATGCCCATACCTCGTTCTGAAGGCTGTCTTTGGCACATCTACATCCTTCACCTTCAGCTGATAATACCCTGACCTTAAGTCAATTTTAGAGAACACTGCCGCTCCCCGAAATTGATCAAAAAGATCATCAATTCTCGGCAATGGATACCGATTCTTGATAGTCAACTTGTTAAGCTGACGGTAATCAATGCACATTCTCATAGTGCCATCCTTTTTCTTCACAAACAAGACCGGTGCACCCCAAGGTGACACGCTCGGCCGAATAAAACCACGATCAAGCAACTCCTGAAGTTGCGTCTTTAGCTCTTTCAACTCTTTAGGTGCCATTCGATAAGGAGTAATGGACACTGGAGTTGTGTTCTCATACAGCTCAATCCCAAACTCCACTTCTCGATTAGGAGGCAATCCAGGCAACTCCTCCGGAAACACACCAGGAAACTCTCGCACAGTCCTGATATCTTGCACACGCAACTCTTTAGAGCTTGGATTCATCACAAAGGCTAGGTAAGCTTCACAGCCTTGCCTCAACATCCCGCTCGCTTCCAATGTAGACACCACATTGGCAAGAAACTTCACATTCTCACCAACCACGACTACCTCATAATCATCCGCAAGTTTCAACGAAACTCGCTTATTCTCAAAATCCACAATAGCTCGATGCTCAACAAGCCAATCCATACCAAGGATTACATCAAAACCATAGAAAGGCAATTCCATAAGATCAACATGAAAAACATGATCTTGCACAACCAAGGGACACCTTCTATAAAGCTTTCGAGTCACAACAGTCTCACCAAAAGAACTAGTTACATGTATACCAACATCCAAAGACTCAACAGGCAAACCAAGCAATTGAGCATGCTCACGCAATATGTATGAGTGTGTAGATCCAGAATCAATCAAGGAAAGTAATAACAAGGATTGCAAAGTAAAAGTACCTGCGATCACATCCGTGTCATTCCTCCCCTCCCTCTGAGCATACACTCTGGCTTGGCCACCACCCTCAGGTTGAACAGCTACAACATGAGCCACATTCCTTCCACCATCCTCCCCGCGCTGGAAGTTACCACGGCCGCGCCCACGACCTCTCTGTGGTGCAACAACTCCAGGAGCACGTCCCTGACCACCACCGGCCAACAGAGGACACTCCCTCCTCATATGATCCGCCGAACCACAGTTCCAGCACGAGTTACCGGCCACCGCAACAGGAGCCTGAACCTCCCTCGCTGCTCGAGGACAATCACGCCTCAGGTGTCCACGCGATCCACATGTCCAACATGTGTTCGGATCAGCTCTCGCCCTATCTCCCTGAGCAGGTGCACCTTGCCCTCCACCACCTCGCCTAGCTGAAGACTGATACTTCCGATCACGTCCTCTCTTGTTCCGTCCGCCACCGGAACTATACTCAGCAGCTCGCTTGCCCACACTAGGACCAGCACCTCTAGAAGATAAACTCAAATTCAACTCAATGTCCTTTGCTCTACCAACCAACACATCAAAGTCTGTGTACTCAGCAGCCAGCATATAAGTCTTCACTTCCGTCACCAAACCATAACAGAAACGTTCGCACCTCTCCCGCTCATCAGGAACCAGCTCAGGTGCGTACTGACTGAGTCGGACAAACTGAACCTCGTACTCAGCCACTGTCATACTCCCTTGAATAAGAGACATGAATTCCCTTTTCTTCTCATCCAGGTATCGCACACCCAGATACCTTCTCTTGAACGCGTTCAGAAAGAACGTCCAAGTCACATCAGCTTCCTCCATTCCGGAGATAGTGGTTGTCCACCAAGTATACGCATCATCATGCAACAATGATATCACACAACCCAGCTTTTGCACATCATTGCAGTTCATTTGTCCCAAAATTCTCTTGGTACTTTCCAACCAAGACTCAGAACCTTCAGCAGACAAACCCCTGAACTCAGTCCCTCCCAGACTGCGCAAGCGTTCTAGAGGTAGTCTTACATTAGCATCTCCCTGATGCCCAGCTCCTTGAGCTCCAGCTACCGCCGCCCGAAAGGCTCCATCAATAGCTTGAATCAGCACTGTCATGTCAGGAGCAGCTTTCCCCTGCCCAGCTTCAGGTCTAGCGACCCCAGCACCAGCAGCAACACCAGCTCCTTCACCCTCAGCACCACCACCACCAGGTGGAGGAGGTAAATCCACCACATTTTCAGCGTTCTCCTCATTCTCATTTTGAGCCATAGCTCGCGTATTAATCCTCGTCTCTCTACGAGGTCCCATTCAATAAACAATGCAATCACAATGCAATAAACAAAGTCAGGCTCAGCAAGGTAAGCAATCCAAGTACTCAAGCTCATTTCCAATTAAAAACAAATCATTTCATTAGCTTTTATTTGGCAATGGGTCCCTCTAACTTGCTTCAAAACAGCATACACCACAATTGCAACATACTTACAATTCATACATCATACTTTCACTCAACAAGCATACAAAGCAATCATACTCATATCACCCACTTAATCATTCCCAAATACTCGAGAACTCAGCTCTGATACCACCAAATGTAACCCCCTTAGCCCGGCCTAGACGGTTGACCCGAACTACGAAGATTACACGGGGAAAACCAAAGTCAACCTTTATTAACGACCCTTTTTTATTTTTAATCTTGTCTAAATGCATAATAACCCTAGGTGTATTCTTGAAAAGAACATACTCAAAAATCACAGCGATCGGAAAACATTTAGGGACTCAATTGCACAACATACAAATTTAGGGACCAAAATGCAAATTCTAGAAATTAGGAGGACTTAACATGTTTTAAAGTTACCATTATGAAATTAATCATATTTCATGCCCCTCTGCCAAATTTCATCTCAAACGGACGTCATAAACTCAACCAATTACATATACAAAGATTGGGACCAAAATGTAAGAGTTTCAAAACATTTAACCATCAGATTCAGTGCCTAACGGTCGAGTGTTCCGAAACGGGGAAGATCCGTTCCGAAACGCGGGACCGTTCCGAAACTTGTTGCGGAACAGGGCTTGGCAGTGGCAAATCCGTTTCGGAACAGCTCTACATGTTTCGAAACGCCAACGCCATTTCAGGCCACCTGTTCTGAAACAGTAGCACCCGTTCCGAAACGAGTTGCCCAGAATTGCAGATTTTTGCTGGTTTAACAAGCATTTGACCCATCAAACACATCCATATGACCTCCATAACATACACACAAGTCATCAAACACTTAAGGAACATATTAGCATCAACTAAACACAATCATGGCATCATTCAAGGAAAAACCCAATTCTATAGGCATGCATCCTATATTGAAAACCATGCAACCATCAATTCACCAAAACCAAATACCAAAAGGCCATTTACATGTTCCAACATCATCAAAGGCATTAAACCAACATAGGGAGTCCAAAACATCTCCCAAAAACACAACTAGGTTCCCATTGCCAATTGCCAAAAGCTAATAGTGTTAGGAAAACATTTACCATACATGAGCTTAGTCTTCACTTTGATCCTTTACCTCCTTGCTGCCCTTTATGCACTTCAATGCTCTGCATTATTGATTTAAGAAAGAGAGAGAGCGTAAGCACATAGCTTAGTGAGGAATGCTCAATTAAAACATCACAATAATGCATTTGCAAAAACACCTTTTCAAGGCCTTTAGTTTCAACAATATTTATCATGCAACTAAGCATACAAACCAAGCATCTCATGCTTCAAATCATCAACATGTCATATTGGCTTACAAGTGATAATCAACATTTTACAACTCAAAAACACAATCGGATACGCGGATTACAAGCGTTGTCCCATACGCTTCATACACACTACCAATATCAAGGTGGAGCATGGTACAATCACAACCCCTCAACACCCGTGATGGAGACTATGGTACAATCACAACCCCTCAACATCACTCATTGATAGTTGTATAACATCACTAACGAGAACACGTGACACACAATACAAGATCTACACATGGACTTTTAACCACCATTGTGATCTTAACACAAGATCCACTCATGGACTTTTAACCACCATGATGATCTTAACCATCTCGTTAGTGTACTTGGATGGAGTTTACGGTACAATCACAACCCCTCAACATCCAAGGCGACTTTATTCACGGTGCACCCAATCCTATAGCCGGCTAACTATATCCGATTCAAGTACTTTAAAACCAACACATCACTTGCCAATATACATCATTTGTCATCATTAATCCATTGTTTTTAAGCAATTAACAAAGCCATCAAATAGTCATGCATTACAATGCATCAACCACATTTATCAATGTTCAAAACAAGGATCTCTTACCTTGAGTATCCTTCAACACATGGCTTATAAAACCAGCATCAAACATGCTAAAATATGCTTTCAAAACAGAATTTAAACATGCAAATAAAACACATTGCATTCAACCATCTCATGGTTCAACAAAAAGAGAGTTTTCCCGAAAACTTACTCTTGAGCTTAGCTAAGTTGTTTAGACTTAACTAAGCTCCCATAACCTTCAAACATTGGTTTCAAAGCTGAAAACCAAACTTCACTCACCGATTCCGTTTCGCAAGCTTGCTGAAACACCGATCAAGCCTCCAGATCAACACCACAGGGATCCGATGATGTCTCCCCTGTTTTAAACACATCAAAGCAGTGGATTAATGCATCATCATGCATTAACATCTTCAACCAAGACACCTAAACTCGCTGCTCACATCAACACTCACATTTCGGCTACCAAACACAACCGAAATCACATCCAAACACCTCTACAACCTTACCCAGCCAAGATCCATCAATTCCAAACATACTTATACACCAATTAACATCCAAAAAGGATCTAATCACGTCCTTATACCTCCAGCTATAGCAGAACATCAAAAACACCTCAAAACCACCATTAACTCAATCAAAAACTTAGGAAAATCAACCTATCCGGGATTGCATTGACTAAACCTCAATTTCACATAATTTA
This sequence comes from Hibiscus trionum, assembly GCA_030270665.1. Lineage (NCBI taxonomy): Eukaryota > Viridiplantae > Streptophyta > Magnoliopsida > Malvales > Malvaceae > Hibiscus > Hibiscus trionum. The sequence goes on along the minus strand of BSYR01000010.1, from coordinate 8,947,923 downwards.
TACATCCAATAAACATCAAAAAGACATCTCAAAACATAGCCCAATCATTTAGTACGAATTTAATCAAAATTAAATCCAAATCTTGCATTTAAAGCCAAGATCAAGAACACAACATAAAAACCTTTATTAAAACTCAAATCAAGGATTGAGAACTTGGGAATTTCAGTAAAGAACTGAGTATTTAGAGGAGAAGGACGTTCATACCTCTAAATGTGAGTTTCTCCTTGTTTAAAGCCAAGATTTCTTGAAAATTCAATAAGCAAATGGTAATGATTTGATGTAGGAATGATTAGAAACCAAATGGAGATTGAAATCTCATCTTTAGGTGTTAAAATCAGAGGGAAAATGGATGGGGAAATGTGTTTGGCTGAGAGAAAAGGGAGAGAAAATGAAGAGGGAAAATTTTGAGAAAAGTTAGTTATAAACTTCCAAAATATCTATTTCCCCTTTTTCCTTTTATTAAATATCATTTAATAAATGTTTAATATTAAGAAAAATCTGGAGAAAACTCTTCTTGGGTAAATTAGCTCCTTAAAGATTCAAAGTTTCAATCCTTTTAAAACAGTCACCAACTTTTCAAAAATTACATTTTAGTCACTAACTTGAAATGTCACATTTCGAAACCTCATTTTGTAAAATTGATTTCACCACTCTCTTATATATAATAAAAGAGGATTTTTAGATATTTTTCCATATTTTTAATGCATCCCGAACTAGGCTTTCCCTAAAACCACCTTTTATATTCGAACTGAAATCCGACCGGTCCGATTCAAACCCAAAACCTCTAAGCCCGAAATTGGGGTGTTACAAGTATATCCAAAAATAGTATCATCAACATATATTTGCACTACTAATATATCTTTGCCATTGCTTTTAATGAATAGTGTTGTGTCCACCTTTCCTTTTTCAAACCCTTTTTCAATAAGAAAATTTGAAAGCCTTTCATACCAAGCTCTTGGAGCTTGTTTTAAACCATATATAGCTTTTGTTAATTTAAAAACACGGTTTGTAAATTTTGGATCTTCAAAACCTGGTGGTTGTTCTACATACACTTATTCATTTATAAAACCATTTATAAATGCACTTTTGACATCCATTTGAAAAGGCTTGAAATCATTGTAACATGTAAATGCAAGTAGCATCCTAATTGCTTCCATTCTAGCTACGGGTGCATAGGTTTCATCAAAATCAATTCTCTTTTCTTGAGTGTAACCTTGAGCAACAAGCCTAGTGGTTAGGCTTGATGAACTTGATTATCACCTTCAACCGATGCTTGCCAAGTGGTGGAGAAGTTGGATTTTTAGGTGTTTAAATTGGTGGCAAAAATAAAGAATTAAACACAAGGATTTAGAGTGGTTCGATTTTCTAACCCAAAGCCTACATCCACTACCTTGGAACGCCACCAAGGATTTCCCAAATTCACTAAGAATTTCGTCCCCTTTTCTCAACTTAGGAGGAAATTGTTACAACGATTAAGCTATCTACCCTTAGCTTAATCAAACACTCACTTACAAGTGAAATCCAAAGCAAACAAGAAATCCCTCAAATAGGTATGTGTTTGCAACTCTAAGCTCTCACCCAAAACCTATACACTTGAGCAAATTTAACAATTTTGGCTCACAAGTGTTTTGTCTATACAAGAGAGTGACAATTAAGCTCTAAAGACAATTTGACATCATAATGTTGTTACAATTGAAGCATTAGCCTTTTCTTGATGCTTGGAGGTTTCTTTTATACTCCCAATTGAGTTTCTCATCGTTAAGGACCGTTGGGGTTGTTTTGGAGCCGTTGGAGACTTTATTTCTCACCATAAATGCAATTCTGAAATTGCCCGTATCGAAACGATGTCACCCTGTTTCGAAACACAACTAAAACAAAATGAGCCGTTATGCGCACTGAAGAGGCCGTATCGAAACACCTTGGATCGTATCGGAACGCATTTATCAAAACGCCTAGTGTCATATCAGAAAAACCTGCAATTTAAAATACCGTTGGGAAATAGCCATTGGGGGTTTTGACCGTTGAGGTCTTTGCCACATAGGCGTATCGAAACGATGAAGCCTGTATCGAAACAGTATGTAAAAACTCTCACCCAGGTTAAGCTCATTTCGAAATAGGCAGAGTTGTATCGAAACGTTTTGAAACTGTAAATGGTCGTATCGAAACACCTAGGGGTGTTTCGAAACACTTGGGTGGTGTTGTAAAATTTGGCTTTAGAAAACATATTAAAACCCCATTTAAGAATTCCTTAAACACATTTTCATTTTTTTTGGACTTAAAAACATTTTGAAATCTTTTCAATTTAGTCCAAAACTATTTTCAATTATTATATCAAAACACATATTTCTACACTAGCCTTGTTCCTCACTATGTTACCACTCTCATCTAGTTTGTTTCTAAAAACCCATTTTATCCCTATAATAGATTTATTTCTGGGCCTATCAACTAATGTCCATACCTTACTTCTCTCAAATTGATTTAATTCTTCTTGCGTGACCAATATCCAGAAGTCATCATTTAATGCTTCTTTGATATTCTTAGGCTCAATGCATGAAATAAATGCAACATTATTAAAACGTTTGAGAGAGGATCGAGTGGTTACCCCTTGGATGGATCACCTAAGATTTTGCCACCTTTGACATGGTTGAACTCTCTTGGATAGCTTACTTCATTTTCCTCAAGAGCCATATCTTGTAAAGCTTCTAGAGGTGGTTCTTACGCTTCTTCCTCTTTGGTTGGAACCTCATCCACCTTTGATGATTGACCACCATCATTGGCTTCAATGATTCATACATCATCATCGTCACAAAAATCCTTCCTCGAAAGGAGGTTATCATCGAAAATCACATGTATTGACTCTTCTACAACTAAGGTTCTCTTGTTATAAAAACGATAGGCTTTAGAGTTTAAAGAATAACCAAGAAAAATAGCTTCATCACTTTTTGTATCAAATTTACCTAAATTATCTTTTCCATTGTTTAAAACAAAACACTTGCAACCAAAAGCGTGAAAGTAGCTAATGTTAGACTTTTTAGATTTTAAAATATCATAAGGCGTTTTCTTCAAAATCTGCCTAATCATTACTCAATTTATAATGTACCAAGCAGTATTAGTGGTTTCCGCCCAAAAATATTTAGGTAAATTGTTTTCACAAAGCTTGGTCCTAGCCATTTCTTCTAAAGTTCAATTTTTCCTCTCAACTACCCCATTTTGTTGAGGAGTGCGGGGTGCGGAAAAATTATGGCTAATCATATTAGAATTACAAAAAATCCTCAAAACCTAGATTTTGAAATTCGGTTCTATGGTCACTTCTAATGTGGGAAATATTTTGACCAAGGTCACTTTGAGTTATTTTTGAAAACTTGATAAATTTTTCTAAAGCCTCATCCTTAGTGCTTAAAAATAAAACCCAAGTATATCGAGAATAGTCATTAGTAAGAACAAATACATATGATTTTCCTCCAAAGCTAGTTGTCCTAATAGGCCCAAAAAGATCCATATGGATTAGTTGTAATGTTCTACTTATTGAAACATCATTAATATGTTTAAGTGAAACATGTTATTGTTTGCCCTTAGCACATGCATCACAAGTTTTATCTAATAAGAATTTAAGATTAGACTAACCTCTTACTAGATTTAGGGAAACTAATTTCTCTAAAACACTAATGCTAGCATGTCCTAGTTTCCTATGCCACAACCATGCATCATTTTCATCATGAGCAACCAAACATGCATGAGATGTATGAATGTCATCTAAATGCACCATATAGATATCTCCTATGCGATGACCTATGAGCATTATCTTATTTGTTTTAATGTCCACTATTTTACAACCATTAACATCAAAAAGGACATTAAACCCTTTATAACATAATTGACTAATGCTCAATAAATTATGCTTAAGACCGTTGACATATAACACATTTTCAATAAGAATAGAAGAGTGATTACCAATGGAGCCAATTCCTTCAATGTGGCCTTTGGAGTTGTCACCGAAAGTTACTACTCCGCCACTCTTTGGCTTGAGTTCCATGAATCTACTCTTGTCACCGGTCATGGGTCTTGAGCATCCACTATTAAGGTACCATGAGTTTTGACTTGAAGCTTTGGCCTTGTAGCAATGCTCCCCCTACAAACAAAAAATTAAACTTTGATTTTTGGTACCCAAATCATTTTGGGCCCAAGTGTGTTAGCTCCCAAAACCTTGGTTCCTTTAGGAATCCAAGGAGACATAGCATCATAATTTTTATAAGTTACAAGTTCCTTAGGAACCCATACACTTCTAACCTTTTTACCTCTTGATTGCTTTTGGAAGCTTCTTTGTTTGTATCCCTTAAAGTTTCTTTTTGGATAGTTGGGTTTTGTAGAGCTAGATTTTTCAAAGTCTTGTTTCCCAACTACATGAGAGAGGCTTTAAGCTCATTTACCACCTTATGGTGGTCATCATGAACTTTAGAGAGAAGATTGTTTAAATCAACATTTTCATTTTGAAAATATTTTAATTCATCTTTCAAATCATAATTCTTCTCTAAAAGTTCTGAGTTGGGTTTAGAAAGAGTTTCATTCTCAATTTTTAAATCGTAAATTATTTTCTTATTTTTCAAAACCGATTCCTTATATTTATCAACCAACTCATTGTAAACCTCTTGTAACTCATCATATGCTTCATAAAGCTCATCAAAAGTGAAACCAAAATTTGATGAGTTAGGGTTTACCTTAGGATCACCCTTAATAGCCATGAAGAAAAGATTGGCCACTTCATGCTCTTTATCGGATGATGACTCCTCATAGCATATTATTTGATCCTTTTCTTATTTCTTGCTCTTGTTATTGAAATCCTTCTTTCTTTGAAACTTTCTCCCTCGGTTAGATTTCATAAACCTTGAGAATCTCTTGGTCATCATAGCCAATTCCTCAAATTCATCATCTTCACTTGAATTGCTCTCCTCTTGAGGTAGAGAGACCTTGAGAGCAATTCCATGCTTTTTCTTTTCTACTTCTTGCTTTTCCATTCTCTTTTCTTCTCTTCTTCTCTCACTTGCTTCATAATCCTATGTGTGAGGAGAGAGCCAACTAGTTCATCGAGCTTTAACATCTTCAAGATTTTAGCTTCGACGATGGTCGTTCTCTTCCCATCCCATGATTCGATAAGAGAATACGATAACTTCTGGACAAGCTTGTCTTCGGAAATCTCCTCTCCGAATCCTTTGAGACCATTTACTTTTACCAAGAATTGATCGAACATTTTGGAGACGATCTCATCTGACTCCATCTTGAAATTCTCGTAGCTAAGATTGAGGAGTCCAATCTTGGTCTCCTTCACATCGTTGGTGCCCTCGTACGTGATCTCTAGCTTATCCCATACCTCCTTCGCACTTGTGCATGAAGACATCTTTGAGTAGATGTCCGGACCAATTGCACAAATGATCAATTCAAGAGATTTGTCATTGATTTGAAGCTTTCTTCTTTCTTTATTCGTCATATAATGTTTGGTCTTTGGCACAAGCCTTCTTTCACCGGTCCTCTTCAATGGGATTGTTGGACCATCTTCCACAATATCCCACACCAGGTAGTCATTGGACTTGATGAATAGCATCATCCTATTTTTCCAATAGGGATAGTTATCCCCATTGAAATAAGGTGGCTTGGTCGTGGATTGAGCTTCGTAGAGGTTGGGGCCGGAAGTAGAAGTCATGGCAATGGTTGAAGTAGATGATCACACTCTTTTAAGATCTTCTCTTGAGGATGTGAAGCCTTCCAATAGTCTAGCTCTGATACAAATTGTTGAGTGGATCGATCGAATGGAAAATGCCAAGAGGGGAGGTCAATTGGAGTTTTAAAAGTTGTGGGATGAAATTGGAAAATTGAAAAATCGAATACAAGAGGATTTATAGTGGTTCAAGCTCAGAACAAGCTCTACATCCACTACCTTAGTAACAACTAAGTATTTTCAACCGATTTCACTATGAAATCTTCCCCTTTTCTAGGATTAGGAGGAAACCTTTTACAAAGATCAATCTTCCTACCCACAGATTGATCTTGAGACCCTCACAAGAACAAAGAATTACAAGGCAATAAAGTGTATCTCTCAATAGACAAATATTCCCAAAATACACTCAACCACACACTCAATTTGAGAATAAAAAGTTTACAATAAAGGATTACAAATTGGGGTACAAGATATGAAATTTGAGCACAAGGGTTTGGGTTGATTGCTTGGATATTGCTTTGATGTTCAATACTTGTTGCTGGTGCTTAAAATGCTTCTTTTTATAACTTCTCATTGATTTCTAGTCGTTTGGGTGGTTGACATCATAACTATAGCCGTTGAAACTTCATCTTCCTACCATAAATGAAGTTCTGCAACTCTCTGTATCGAAACGGTACCTACTTGTTACGAAACATGACTAAAATAGAAAGAGTCGTTATGTGTATTAAAGAGGTCGTATCGAAACGTTCGAGGCATTTCGAATTGATAGGGGGTCGTTTCGATACTGGTATCGAAACGGTTGAGCTCATAAAATTCCAGTAGCAAAACGTTTCGAGACCAAGCTAGGCCGTATCGAAACGAGTAATTAACTTTGAAAAATTTTGTTTTTGACAAGAAATGGTTGAAAACATTAAATGCCCAAATTTGAAAAATTCTAACCCCCATATCGAAATGGTTAACTGCCGTTTCAAAACAAAGTCAAAGTATGACTTGCCCAGATGAAGGTCGTATCGAAACGGGTTAAATTCGTTTTGAGACCGATTCGATATGAAAAAATTCAGTAGCAAAATGTTTCGAAACAGTCCTAAGTCGTATCAGAACGCCCAGGCAAAATTACAGATTTAGCCTTATAATACTTAGAAAAATTCATGGAGATTATTTCTAAACCTTAAGACACTTTAGGTTAAATTTTTACTTGTCAAATTTTGAGCTTTTTGAGAACTAAAAAAAATCGTTTACTTTGCAAAATAGTCCTTAAAGTATTTGTTATATCAAAATCATGTTAAGTCAAATTAAGGGTTTTACAGGTCGGAAAACCTGATTCATTAAATCGATAAAGGTTATCGGTGCATTGGTTAGCTGAAAAGGCATTACCAGGAATTCATAATTATCGTATCTTGTGCAAAAAGTAGTTTTGGTTACATCACATTCCTTAACTATCATCTTATAATACCCAGACCTTAAGTCGATCTTGGAAAACACAAAAGCATCCTTAAGCTGATCGAATAGGTCGTCTATCCTTGGCAATGAATATTTGTTCTTGATGGCCACTTTATTCAATTATCGGTAATCGATACATAGCCTCATGGACCCATGCTTTTTCTTTACAAAAAGGACCAGAGCTCCCCAAGGTGAAGAACTCGGTCGAATGAAGCCTTTATCAATCAATTCTTGAATCTGGGCTTTTAATTCTTTCAACTCAATAGCTATAATTTGATAAGGTGCAATGAAAACTACAGCCGTCCTAGGTTGCATTTCAATGCCAATTTCTACTTCACGGGTTGGAGGTAAACTCGAATGCTCATCAGGGAAAACATCAGAAAACTCACACATAGTGTCGATGTTTGGCAATCGAGGTTCATCCTTGGCTTCCAATGTCAAAGCATACAGTGAAGGGTTTCTTGAATTCACAAAAGTGATACTCTCCTTACCAAGGCCTTGAAGGTAGAACTTTCTCTTATTACAATCTACCCAAGCTTGATGTTCACTGAGCCAATTTAATCTAGTATAACATCGAACACGTGAATCGATAGTGCCAATTCTTACATATAAGACTCACAGTGACACAATCAGCCAATGGATTAGTTACAAATATTTTCAACACAATAGGTTCAAATGACATCTTATACTTCTTAACTAATACGGTGCTTATAAAGGAGTGGGTAGAACCAGAGTCAATCAATGCATATAAGGAATATGAATACAATTCAATGGTACCTGCAATGACATCAGGTTCATCCTTCTCCTTCCTACTCCTCACATGATACATCTAGGTAGGGGGCCTTTGATTCATGCATGTTCGAAGGTTTTCTCAAGCTGCTAGGTCTCTTTGAAGCTATGAATGATCCTTGCATTGATCCCTTGCCTTGAAAAGATTGAGTAGGGGAGGCAACATTAGTCGGTGTAGCAGTGGACTTGGTAGCATTAAGAGGACAATCTCGGATGAAATGGCCTTGCTCACCACAATAGAAACAAGCTTCCAATTGTTTGCGACATTATCCTGCTGGATGCCAATTTTGACAATAGTTACAAACAAGGTACTTAGAGCCTCAGTTCGAGCCTCCGGTGCTATCAACTGAGATTTCTTTAGCAAAGGACTGTGTCATGGTTTGAGGCTTTTCAATATTCCCAGTACGAGAAGTTTGTGGATACACGTTCTGTTTTGGGCCATGATACTTCCCTTTCTTATTCCACTTAGGAGGTCGAGAATCATCTCAGAATCTCTTATCTGACTTACCTGACCCACCAGTACTATGGGTTTCTATGTTGCTTTTGTGGCTTTAACTCGGTTCACAAGGTCTTGGAAATCAGTGATGCCCTATGTTGTGAACATGGGGCGAAGCTCATCACTAAGCCCGACAATGAACATTCAGCACTTCTCTTTTTCCTTTTAAATATACTAGGCATCATACCTGCAGTACTTACAGAAGTCATGGATGTACTGCTCCACATGTCATTCACTTTGCTTAAGATGGAGAAAGATGCTACGCCTTTTTGCGAGATAAAACTCATTGATGTACTTCTTTCAGAATTCTCAAAGAAATAACCCCCATGTTACAGTTTCTTCTGAGACCGTAAGTGTAGTGGTCTCCCACCAATGAAGAGCCTCGTCAGCAAGCAACGCGAGGGCACACTCTAGCTTGTGCTCATCCGAACACTGCAGCTGCTTATTTAGGATTCTCAATGTGTTGTCCAACCAATATTCAGCAATTTCAGGATTATCATCATCCTGACCAGTAAAGGTATAAGCTCGGTGCTGAGATAGCTTATCAATAAGGGCCCAAGCATATTGGACAACAAGTGGGGTGGGTTGCACTGCCTGCTTAGCTCTCATAGCAGTCATAATGTGTTTGAACATGTCAGCCATGTTTCGATAACATTCAGCTTGAGTAGTCTGCGCTTCTGGTTCAGCATTCTGGGGTGGGGGATCTTGTAAGTTTGGAGGATCTCCCCTTATCTTCTCGCCATGTATCGAAGAGCCAGTAGCAGGCTCATTAATATGAGCTTCGTTAGTTTCAGACATAACTATAATGTAAAGAGATCGGATTAGTCGGTAAGTCCTTGTATATACAATAAATAACTTCTAGGTGGCAAGGTAATACAAAAACAATAAAATAGACTTCGGTTTAGTCCTAGAATCGACTAAACTCTAGTTCTGATACCACAAATGTAACACTCCCTTCTTGGTCTGGTCGAAGATCAATACGGTGATCAGTAAAACAAAAAGATAATTTAAAGGTTAATATGATATTTATTTCGGTGATCTAACACAGTGCTATGTCTGAACAAAAGAGTGGTAATTCATTATGAGTTGATAATCTTGAATTAGGATCGATTTTAAACTTTTACAAGTTTCTAGAGCTAAATTGCAAATTCAATAAATTCGAGGTCCTTTACTGAAATTAACCTTACTACAACGAAACTCAATCTATAATTAGTGTGCATACTAATTTTCATACCAATCGAAAGTCATTTACCCCTTTAATTAAGCCAACCGATAATTAGTAACCAATATGTAATTTTACAGACTTATTTGAATGCCATATAACTAATTTACCTGTATCGATGCTGATACTCGAAAGGTCGTATCAGTACGCCATGCACAATTTATAAATTCCCAAATTCTAGTGACCAAAATTCGTATCGGTATAACTCTAGTCGTATTCGTACGAGTGGACCTATTTTAGTACGCCTTGAAGTCGTACCGATGCAATTTACAAACCAAATTTCAGTGTTGACTTTTTGTACCGATACGCCAAATCATGTATTGGTACGCCTTGTTGACCTGACCCAAATATGCATACTCGTATCAATATGCCATCACCTGTATCGATACGCCATGTTCTGTAATGACAAATTTTATATCGTTTTTATGCATTTTGACCTATCATATAATGTCTAAATTCAGTGAAATTTTACAAGCAAGTCTAAAATATTATAATCTATTGTCATGCCAAATTTTATAGCCATACGAATCTGTTTACTAAGATTTCACCTTTTAAGCCAATTATGCATATTTTGCCAGTTTTAGCCAATACCAAAAATCACATTTAAGGCTTTAAACACTTATACATAACATAGGCAATACATACACATCAAGAGGGCTAAAAGCAACTAGTTTAACTACTTTACCACCATACTAGGAGTTTGTAGAGATAATATACATTACTTTAGCCTTATATTGACTTGTCAAAACTTCCAACGAGCTCCGATCTCAATCCGGTAACTTCCATAACCTAAAATGCATGAGATGAAATGTGTTAAGTACAATTGTCGAGTGAGGTAGTCATAAATAAATTCAATAACAATTAAATGCATTTCAATTCATGTTCTAACAATATCAATGCATGATTCATACTCAATGGTAATTATAACATGTTTCTAATATTATCCTTGGATCGAATCAAGATAGTGGATACGTGAATTCCTATGTCTCGCCAAATCAATGAATGGTCTAGTCCTTCCGCCTTGCCAAATGACCAATATCACAACATCCCTCCGCCTCGCCACAATAAAGGTTGTAGCTAAGGACCGTAGTCCACTTGTACCAATGAGCTCATAAATTCTATGGCATGCCAATCGTATCCAATATCCTTTTGAATTCAATGTTCAATAGCAATATCGATATCCTATATTTTCAATAGCAATATCAATGATCGATGTTTCAATGCCAATGTTTCGATAACAATAACAATATTAATTCAATATCTAATGACAATATATATGACAATAACTATAGCAATAATAATGTCGATGTTCAATGGTCGATATTCTAATTTCAATGCTTTAATATGGTCGATGACAATAGCAATGATTCTATGATCAATAATTCAATGCAACAACTTACCAAAGCTTACCAATATAGTCTCCTATGAGATTTGATGCTATATCCTTAGACACGATGTTAGCTATGCAAAAATCAATATCGATAAAGTCAAGAAAAGCACTTAGCCTATTCCCGAGACTCCGACTACACTCACCTTAACTTCTGAAGCTCCTACGGCTCTCGGAAGAACACTCCCTTGTTCCTAGCCTTTGATGGAGACGATGGATTTTCTTTCTCCACTTCTTGAGCTAGATAGAAACAATAGGGAATTGTTACAATCAATATAACAATATCAAAATCAATATTTAAGTTTAGAATAGCCATTAGCTACTAAACTCCCGTGGATTTAAACTTAGAAGCATCGATGATGTCTAGAGTTCCTTCTTTAATAAGAAATTAATCTTTCATTTTTATGGAATCCAATAATTTTTTAGGGGTTTAAGCTTACCCACTTGATAACTATTCGATAGAGTTTAGAATTTGAAGAAACGTAAGCTCTTGAAATTCACCAATGGAGGTGCTAGCTTCCGAGGAAGAACATGATAAAGGTAAAAGATGATGACTAAGGTAATGGCTCCTTTCTTAATTGGGTAAGAACAAAACCCATATTATTCCCCTTTATCAATTCTTATGACCAAGAGCTTTCCTTCATATGAAGGAAAGTATTCTAATCACTCCACATAAGTGGTAATTAAGGATGGAGAGGGGCGAATCGCAAGGTTAGTCCCTCGGCTTTCAGTGCTTTATAATTTTACCTCCAAACTTCTAATTTTCACAATTTAGTCGCTAATTAGTTTTTCTATAAATTCAATAAGGTCCTTACTCAGTAGATTGGCTCAATTAGAGTCCAATATCAATGTAAATGACTACACGATCAAAGTCATTGCAATATTTAGACCTTTATGGTGTACGATTTCTGATCATCGGAACCCAATTCTGACTAGACTGGTTTTGGAGTGTTACACCACTTCCTTGCTAAAACAACTCATTGATTGAATTGAAGGAATATGGTTTTGGTTCGATGACAGTGCAAGCGCAGAAGAAAACCACAACATCTCTCTAAAAATATCTTTGTATTTTGAATTTCATTATTTAGTATAAATATACGTAATAAGATATTCTACTTGCTTGGACTGTGCAGTGCCTGTTTTAGTTGAAACCCACTAGTGTATTGCTATTTGGAATTTGGCCTTCTCTACGAATCTGCTCAACGCTACTTTATTTATTTGATTTTTTACTAGGTTTTATACAACACCTGGAGAGTGAAAATGTGGAAGCTAACATAAACTTTAATTATTCTATAAAATATATATTTGAAATATATAATCAATTCAGTTTCATCAAAAAAATTAGTTTTGATCATTAGTAATTAAGAATAGAAAAAAAAATTGACTTGGGCTTTGTTGTGGTAAATTTACTGTGACTTAGAAACTTTATAATCAAGTTAGCTCTCGAAGCTTTGTATTCGGTTTATGTCTAATATATTATGGTTGAATTTTGTTGAATCATGTTTAGTTTTGTACAAAATATTTTGATTAAATTTGTTTGACATTATGCTTAACTATGACGTTAATGTTATCCACGGAATATACATATTTTCATTTGGCATTGATGTATATTCTTTTCAGTTTGATTAAAATTTTAATTTTGATCATTAGGTTATTATGGATATTTTAAGGTTTCATGTGATCATTATATGAATTACTCATTTGTATGTTACTTCTGATTTTGGCTTTTAGTTAAAGATTTAATGTTTTGAATTCAAATTCAATTTTGGTAAATGCATGTTTAAGGTTTAAGACAATTTTTAAGAAACAATCAAAGATTTAGATTTTTCAATTTCTGATAGCCGCATTCACTCAACCTTATTTTGGGTTATTTCGTAAACTTATGTGTTTTTAAAAATTTCAGTTTTGACTATTACAAAATTTTAAATTTGGATATCGATATATTTATATTATATATTTTAAGTTAAATTAATTGAAACATTAAGTCACTAAAGTGACATCTGTTGTGAAAGTTATTTTAATTTAAAATATAGAAGGTTTTGCGCATGTAATTCAAGTTATGTTAGTATTAATCGACCCAAAGGAAGATTAATAGTTGACAGTGTTAATGTACAACTGTGGTAATAAACATGTTGTAATTATTCAATTTTATATGTGAGCAATAAATCATCTCAAAGGAATATTTTTGTTTGACATGTTCTTATTATCAATGTTTGTTTACTATACGAAGATATCACTTGCATGTTAATGGTTCCTGCACACTCAGAATTCAGTAAGTTTGATCTCACTAAGGTTTAGGAGGACCAGATGGAAATAGACATGTTTGGCTCACATTTCATGCAATTTTCCATGCTACGCATCCATGATTGATCTATTTCATATAACTATATTTGTATATGTGACCATTTATGGGTCTAGTCATGATTGATATGGCAAATGCTGCTTTGATTTTATGTCGATATAGTTGATGAACGAGGTTGTTATATAATACCTATTATATGATAGCAAATTTTTGAGCTAATAAGGTTGTACATTTATAAGGAAACATATGTTGCCTAAGTGGGAGATTGTTGGATTAAAATCCGCAATGTGGGTATATATGTAAAATGTATGATGCTATTATAAAGTATGACACAAAAAGAAGTGACCAATTATGTTATGTGTGTCATAAGTATTAAAGTGTTATGTAAATAAAACTGTAGATACCATAAGATATATTTATAATTCAATGAGAGGCAGAGTTATGAATATTTGATAGTTGATTTAATAATCAACTATATAAAGAGGTAGTGGTCCCCAAGAAATAGGTCAACTTGTATTACTCTTGTCCCCGTCAGAGAGTTTTTTATGGCAAGGGCTAACCTATCTTCTTGGAAGATCACAACCACTTTTAGGTAATCTCCATCAAATATTCAAGGTTTTCAATGCATCAATGAATTCAGGTACGCTTTCGTCTTTAGTTTATTATTCTTGATAATTTGGCATGATAGATCATGGGTTAGATTTCATTAATTTATGGTTTGGTTCTAACAAAAAGTGGTTGGGGTTTGGGGTTTTGGGATTTTTATTTTAAATTTCTTTATGCTATGAATATTTATCTATGTGGATGTCTACCATGATAAGGACTTTATCAAGAAGATTTGACTTACTTTATCATTAGGAATATTATCTACATTAATTAGAGTTTAATGTATTTTGTACTTCTTATGCCTATAAACAGATGATTTATTGAAGACTTTATACACAAGTCTATATTTGAGAATAATAAAAATCTCCCTCTTTCTCTCATCTCTTTGTTCTTCTTGTTCTTATTCTTGTTCTTCTTTAAATTATTCACAACACGTTATCAGCACGATCTCGCTCAACAATTGTGACTTTTGTTGATGATTCTCGAAAAGGATTTTAATACGACATTGGTGACTACATTCAATATACATTCAACTAAGCTTAGAAATTTTTGTATGTTTTTTTATTAATCATTCTTAAATTAAGGTTAGTGCATTCTGATCCATTGTTAATTTATTCGTTTTTACTTTATTCTAATATTTTGTGATTGGTTTAATCACGTTAGTGCGATTTTAGATTTTTCATGGATGATTTATCATTCCATGACTTGTTTATTCTAATATACCATGATCGAACTTGAACTTCAAATTCAAGGCTCAAACCAAGTGAATTTAGTGACTTTCGCAAGGCGTACACAGTACATGACACTCATGTTTTTCAAAATCCTTTTTGATATAAAAAACTATCACGCTTGTTTACAGTGTTCAACTTGTGGTTATATATATTTATTTAATATTTATTTCTTTGTTACTTAATATTTTATTTTATAAGAATTGATGTTTCTTACCATGTTTTGAGTTTTATATGTGTTTAAATAGCTTGGAAAGAGACATGACATAAAGAGATTATGAGAAATTTTCTTCGTCATTTGCTACGTCTCCATTGTCTTTGAGAGCAAAATCAACACCGGTAAACTCTATTTTTATTTTTATACTTTAAATTATGATTTTAAAGTGTGATAAATAACAGTGATTTTGAATCTACAAGAAGACTGATATAAAGTCTATATTTGCTCGAAAGCAATAATTCTCATGTGTCGAAAAAATTGACTATAGACTTCTTCCAAGTTCATGTTACAAAAATTCATCTTAACAAGAATTTCCGTGGGAGGCATTCCCTGAAGTGAATGTAAAGCATGATGTTTATTCCATGCGATTATCAGTTATGGGGCATTCCTTGAAGTGAATGCAAGCATGATGTTTATTCCATGCGATTATTGGAACTGTTTCATTCCCTGAAGTGAATGCAAACATGGTAAATCATTATTCAATTAGAGATATAATTTTGATATAATCCAAGTATATTGGCTGGACATCCCGTTCTGCGAGGCTATTGGTCTCAAAGGAGGTTTTTCAAGGACCTTGTGGACTGGTTTAACAATGCTGCCTACGAGGATTAAATCTTTGTTCTCTGTGATAAGGATATGTGAAAAAGGTTTCAAAGGCCCACTAGCTCTACTCCATTCCCTGAAGTGAATGTGAGATTATATTATGGAAAGAATAAAAACCACATTAGAAGTTGTGCTCGTGGTCAAGACTATGAATATAGACATGAAAAATATGGTCATTTTAAGAATACTTCTACCCACCGATAGTGAGATTATAAGGATGGCAAGAGTGATAAAGATCATTCTAATGAAGTAAAATTCTTCTTATTACCAACACGATGTTATAAATCATTGGTCTTGTACGTGTTGTACGTTGAAAAATCAATAATCATTGAATGATAAAGGAAAGAAAATAGAAGCAAATTTTGTTTGCGAAACATGACGAAGATGATACTGGTCCAACTCATTTGTACGTTGTTGATTTTCTTATAACCCTCGAAGGGAATAAATCATCTTCTAATTATTCTCATAACTTTGAAGAGAATTATTTATCTTTTAATTTATATTTATGCTTATTTACTTTACACACATTAATTATTTACGTTTTATACTTATAATTTATATATTATGATATTTATTTATTTTATTTAACAGGATTACATGTTAAATACAATATGTGGTGACGATTTATGCTCAACATAAGCATAAGATATATTTCTCCATTTAAATACAAGGGAATAATGTGAGTACTATATCTCAAAGTACTGAAAATATTGATGCTCTAGAAGAGCAATAAATTTTTAAGAGAAAGCACATTATGAAAAGTGCAGAATTGTGAATATTGCAATGATTACCGCTAATGGTAATAATATCGTCACCACTAGAAGTGAAAATTTTAAGAGAGAAATATGAGTTCGCAAAATATCCCTTTAGGGATTATAGATAACATATGTTATCAATTTGCATTTGAAATAAGTCAATATGGATATAAGTTCTGGTAGCCAAAAAGTCAATTGAAAGCTCTAGAAGAGCTATATATTGCTACCAAAAGATAATTTCAATTGAAAGCTCTGAAAGAGCTAAATATATTTCTATTTAAAGGAACAATTTTGATGGTCGTACTAGACATGTACGAGTGAGATTGAATTACATGTTATGGTAAACAAGAAGTTTACAAACTCAGAGATATATACACACATATATATAGTTGGCATGATCGGTTAGACCATCCTAATCAATAATGGTCTAGAAATTATTGAGATTTACATGCACATGTATTAAAAGAAATTGGAGTTCTTGTGGTGCTTATTCTCAAAGAAATTGATTAAATTCCACTTATTAAAGAACATGAAGTTCTTGTGTTGCTTAAAGGAATTGATTAAATTCCACTTACTAAAAGAATTTGAAGTTCTTGTGTTGTTTGTTCTCAAAAGATATAGTTGATCCCACTTACCAAAAGAATTAGAACTTGAAGTTCTTTTGCTGAAGTTGAGACTGCATGTCTTGCATATCTGAACGAAATATGGGCCCATATATCTGCAAATGTGGAAAGTTTTATATGATTTTAGTAGATGCATCTACATTGTTTTATCAACTTACAACCAGAAGTTTGTGAGATTGATTATAAAAAGATTCAGATTATGCAGTTAGAATATTCGTCTTGCAAAAGCTAGTGGGTTTATATTTTAGGCTATATCAGTTGTTACAAAACCTATTGATTGTGAAAAAATACAGTTTAGCAAAATTTCAATTGGATGCCTCCTCATTAATAGCTAAACTATGAGAACAAAAGAGTTATTATTTATATGGTGTTTCCATATAGCAACACTTATACGCATCAAGCCAACGCGTTATAATAAACTCCCCGTTATGACTGATTTTTGGTCAGAAGCCATACATTTCCCATTTTATAATTTTTGAATGTGCGATATGAATTGCTCCACCACAACGCACAAAATGGGTAAATAAAAAGGGTTGAGAATATATATTGAGTACGAGTCTCCTTTTATGTTTAAACTCTTAAACATTAATTGGAGAATCATTTATTACATGATTTTTCTCAACATGAGAGAGAAATAATAATCAGGTGGATAAAGGAAAATGAATTATTGTTATCTAGATTCTCGTATATGAACTAGAAGTTCATAAGATAATTCATGTTATTACATGTCAACTGTCAGACATATTTATTGACCCAATGAGAGTAACTAAGTATCATATACCAGCTGAAATGCTCCAAGTTTAAATTACATGATAGAGCGAGAGGATGTAAATCATGCCTGAAGTATGATAGTTCAAATAGTTCTAATGATCAAAATTCTCGTAAATGGAAAGTAATATGAGATGGTCATATATTGGAGGCGGGTGCTCTTGAAGAGACCCAAGACATAACTAATAATAAAACTCTTGAAGAGTTTCAGGTACTTGAAATAAAGATTGAAATCTTGAAGAGATCTCGATGAGTTATGTCACTACGAGAATGGAACCAGAAAATTGAAAAGTTGTCGACAACGATTTTACAAATAGTTTTAAATAGAATACTTCTATAGAGTAAAGAAAGAAAACGAGAATCTTGTATAGAAATCTATGAAGAAGTATAGATATTGAATTGGCCAATATAGAAAGACGCTTTAAACATCTAAAAGAGAAGTATTTGGACCAACGGTCCAAACACCTAAAGGTGTAATTCAAGTAAGGCGCAAATAAGTAGTCGTAAATACGACAGATTATAATTTATGAAGAATTCTAAATACTTCATGGTGGGTGTAATTAATTTGGAAGTTATGAAATATATTACGTGCGTCTTATTATTTATGGATCTCTATTTATCCTTAAAGGAATTAAAATGCTAGAAGCATTTGGAAATTTATGATGAAATTTATTTAGACATGTCTCATTGAATATTTTGGCGCATTTGGTATAATCGCCTTAGTGAGTACTAATTGAGAAAATACTATAAGAATGATCATATTTCCTTATGCTTTTGTAAAAGAAGTTTGGATCAAGATTCATTATGATAATTTAAATATTATTAGAACTCCTGAAGAGCTTTCAAAGCATTTGGTTATTTAAGGAAAGGATCTGAGAAAAAGAATCTTGAGATGTGGTCTCGACCTAAAGATCGAACACTTAAATATGTGTTTTTGTCTATGAATGGACATAAGTTGAAAAAATCTTAAAGAAGATTCAATATGGATAAAGCATATCTATTGTAAGATTGTTGGATGTGAATAAAGATAATTATATCTTTTCTTGGTCTTGAAGCACCATATATTAGTTGGTCAAGAAATATCCATGGATATACAAAGATCATTACCTTTAGATCTTCAAACATTCGTTGATGCCTCCTGAAATGTCGTAGAAATAATTGTTATGCACGAGGCAAGCCAAAAATTTGTTTGGCTTAGACCATTGACCCAACATATCCAAAAGATGTGTGGATTTACTATCACAATATATGATAAAAAGCTATCTTGTGTGATGATAATGCAAGATGTATATCTCAATTTGAAAGGTTCATACATCATGGAACATATTACTCCAAAGTTTCATCCCTCACGATCTTTAGAAAAATAATATTCAAGATTGAATTATAAAGATTCAAAGATCTTCTGTGATGTTTTCATGAGGGGAGTAAATACACGTTGCACTCTTTTTCACTTAACCGAGGTTTTGTCCCAATGGGTTTTCCTAGTAAGGTTTTTAATGAGGCAACATGTTATGTGTATCAAAGACGTGTGTACTCTTTTTCCATCCCTAAAGAAAAAAAATTCTCACTGGGTTTTTATCTTAGTAAGGTTTTAACGAGGCACATTATTTTCATAGACATCCAAGGGGGAGTGTTATGAATATTTATCTATATGGATGTCTATCATGACAAGGAATTTATCAAGGAGATTTGACTTACTTTATCATTTGGAATATTATATATATTAATTAGAGTTTAATGTATTATGTAGTTCTTATGCCTATAAATAGATGATTTATTGAAGGCATTGTACACAAGTCTATATTTGAGAATATTAAAAATCTCCCTCTTTCTATCATCTCTTTGTTCTTCTTGTTCTTCGTTCTTGTTATTGTTCTTCTTTACTTTATTCACAACACTTTATTATTTATTAATAATAAAATATAATTTGTTTTATTTTTTAAATTATTTTTTATATTTATAATAATAAAGTATGTCAAGTCATACCAAAATATTAATATAATAATTAAGAGCTACCAAAATAGGTCAGAAAGTAAAGTTCAATAATCAAAATAGGTCAATAGGAAAAGTTTAGTGATGATCTTTGTAATTTTCCCTTACAACTACAACAACAACAACAACAACAATAATACAACAGACTATAAACGAATTTGGAATTAGTTTCTACTTGGTTTCAGTCCGTTTTGGGATCTTATGGAATGTCTCGTTGAAAGGTTGGTGCAATCAAAATGGAAATAACATGCCGTTGTTATTGCATGTTTCGTTTGCGCATGTTTGATTTAATGCAAGAATATATACATGGATATTTCATCGTTAGTGTTTATATTGAAGTCGGAAATCGATTTTGATATCGTTGTGTTGATTTTGATATCGAAATATTGATCCTAATAGTTTTCTATTGATTTTCTAGCTCAAGAAGTGGAGAAAGAGGTTTCACCGTCTCCATCTCAAGCTAAGAACAACAGAATTGTTATCCGAGGGCCTTGAGAGCTTCGGATTGTCAAGGTGAGTGTAGTTGGAGTCTCGGGTTTAGGCGAAAGGCCTTCCCGGATCATTATCCAATAATTTAGATTTCATTGCTAACATAATTATTGAAGAAGTTGCATTGAATGGTTACTCGGACACCTTGGTAAGTGTCAGTAAGTTGTTATTGAACATTGGACATAATCATTGTTATCATCCATGTGCATTGTCATTGATATAGTTATTGTCATTGAATTATTGTATAGAGACCACTGGACATTGATATTGACATTGAATCATGAAATATTGATGATGAGATCCATATATTTGTCATTGGAAACATTGAAGTCATCAGACATCGGAATACTATTGATTATTGAAATGGATATGAATATTGCAACCTTGGATTGGAATGGACATTGGATACAATTGGCATGCCATAGAATTCATGAGCTTAGTGTACGGGTGGACTATGGTCCTAAGGCTACGGCCCATATTTATTTGGCGAGGCGGAGGGATGTGTATTGATATTGGTCATATTGGCGAGGCGAAGGGATTAGACCATTCATTGATCTAGCGAGGCGTAGGAATTCACGTATCCATTATCTCGATTCAATCCAAGGATTTATGAAGAGTTGAAA
This sequence comes from Hibiscus trionum, assembly GCA_030270665.1. Lineage (NCBI taxonomy): Eukaryota > Viridiplantae > Streptophyta > Magnoliopsida > Malvales > Malvaceae > Hibiscus > Hibiscus trionum. The sequence goes on along the minus strand of BSYR01000010.1, from coordinate 8,927,173 downwards.
ATGATAAACTTAGCATATTGATGCATAGCATGATATTGATAAGCATGATATTTATGTACATGGATATTTAATATTTGATATATGTTATTCATGTTGTTTATGACTACCTCAATAGGCAAAGTATGCCTAACGTGTCTCATCTCATGCATTTTCAGGTTAAAAAGGATCGTGAGTCGGAAGATCGGATTGGCAAAAGAGACTAGTCACTACAAGCCTCAAGTAATGTGTTTTTGATTTATAAACTCCTAGGAAGGTGGCAAAGTAGTTGAACTAGTCATTTGTGCCCATTTTGATGTGTTGGTGTAATGCCTAAGTTGTAATATGTTATATAGCCCTAAATGACCTTTTTGGTTAACTTGAAATGGTTGAAATTTGCATACTTAGCTCAAAAAGGTAAAACCTAGTAAACGTATTCGTTTGATCATGAATTTTGTAATGCTAGAAGTTTATGTCGTTGAAATGTTGTGTGTAAAGTCTCGTTGCATTTGGACATCGTTCGGTAGGTTAAAACGAATAAAAACTAGCAAAATTCTGTCATTACAGGTCAGGCCGTATCGAAGCAGGTGATGGTGTTTCGATACAGGTAAGCATATTTTATCCTAAGGAATAGGGTGTATTGGAACGGTTAATGGCCGTTTCGAAACATTTAGTCACTGGAACCCCTCGTTTCGATACGGGTTTATAGCATATCGAAACGGGTCAAAGTCATAGTCAAAGGAGGTCAACTCGTTTCGATACAGGTCATGCATGTATCAATACGATCTAAAGGGTAAAGTCAACAGAAGTTAACCATTGTTCACCCGTTTCGAAACAACTTAAGATGTTTCGATATGGGGTTAGGTAAGTTAGTTAAAGGATCATTGAACAGTTTGCTAATTTCACAGTTTAGTCACTGAACATTGTAAGGTTAAATTGATTGAGTTAATGATTTCCAAATTGAATGAAATTTTGTATATATGTCATTAAGATATGGAATTTCAAATTAGTAAAATCAATTGTATTGAAGGATCCCTAGTTTATCGGAATTACAAATTGGTCCCTAAAACTTGTAATGTTTGTAATCTAGCCATGAACGCTTAATCATTGATTATTTGTGTCAATTGGGTTGAGTTAATTGGTAGTAATGATTGGATGTATAATGTGACTGAAAATGTTACTGATAAAATGAAATTTTATTGCCCCGGTTTTTGTATTAATCGTCGGTTACACCTTTCGATGGGGCTTTGATCTTCCAAATGATGTTGAAATCAAAAGATGGGGCTTCAATGTGCATACTTTCTAGTAGGTCTGTCAATTTTTTCACTGAAAGTCTACCAGCTTGTTCATGGATCCATATTATTCTATCAGGGAGCTCAGGTTTCAGTGTCTCGCAATTTACTTCAGATTTCAGGACTTCACCCTCTCTGTCTAACAGGGGTCTGGTAAAAAGGGGTACCCAATCAACTTCCAGAAAAGAAAGATTGCCTACCAGTGAAGAAATGGTAGTTCCTTTGTTGTTTCGTAATCTGTAAAGACGAGGATATGTTTCTTTAAGTGGTTTATTCCCTATCCACCAATCTTCCCAAAAAGAAGATTGACTTCGCATCACCCAATTTCCATCTGATAGTCTCTTTGCTCAAGTAGTTGTTCACATCCTCTTTGTAAATATTTTTGACAATGCCTTTTCAAACCACTAAAGCTTTAACTTGTCTGGATAAGTTGCCCAGCCAATGCTCTTCCTCTCTCCCAAACCTTTCACATATCACCCTCCTTCAAAGAACGTTTTTTTCAGTTGTAAATCCAACTCCATTTTGCAAACAAAGCTTTGTTTTTTATTTTGAGGTTCATCACCCCAGCTCCTCCAAATTTTCTTGGTTTACAGATTCGACCCCAACTTACTCTTACCATCATTTTGGAGCCATCACAACTTCCCCACAGGAAGTTTCTTGTGATCTTGTCTATTCTGTCTATCACCTTTTTTAGAGCCTCAAAGAGTGACATGTAGTAAAGGGGCAACACAGATAGTGCTGAGTTTATTAACACCATCATGCCTGCAAAATAAAGTGTTTTACTTTTTCAGCTAGAGAATTTCTGAAAGCATCTCTCCACAACAGGGTCCCAAGTGCTGATCCTTCTAGGATTTGCACCTAAAGGCATGCCTAGGTATATGAATGGGAGAGAGTTTACTTTACATCCATAGGATTCAGCCATATTCTGTAGGATTCTGTCTTCCACCTTAATACCTACCAGACTAGTTTTTTTGAAATTAATACTTAGACCCGAGCAGCCCTCAAAACTTCTCAAGATTTTGTTAACTAAGATTATGTTTTGTTCTCTAGGTTTGAGAAAAATATTGTGTCATATGCGAATTGAAGATGCGAGATTGTAGCTTCAGGAAGCAAGTTTTGAATATCCTTCAATTTTCCCATTTGAGTAGCCTTATTGAACAATAAGTGAAGATCTTCAAAGACCAGGATGAACAGGAAGGGGAGAGAGGGTCCTCATATCTCAACCCTTGAAACATTCTAAACTCTTTAGTTGGGGATCCATTTAGGAGCACAGAAACGTTTGCTATGGAGATGTATTACAGGATCCACCTCATCTATTTACACCCAAAACCCATTCTGTCAAGCACCATCATTAGAAAATTCCATCTTACATAATCATAAGCTTTTGAGAAATCTAGTTTTAACACCAAGCCTCCTTCTTCAGATTCTTTATGTTGAAGGAAATGTATTACTTCATTAGCAATGAGCACTCCATCAAAGATTTGTTTGCCTTGCACAAAGCGCAATGGGTCTTGCTAACATATTTCTCCAGTACTCCACTTAGTCTGCCAGCAAGTACCTTTGCAAAAAAAATATAAACTGAACTCACAAGGTTGATAGGTTTGTATTCTGAAAGACTGGCTGGATTTGAGTTCTTGGAGATCAAGGTAATAAACGAAGTATTGATATTGTTTTGCAATTTTCCTTCTATATGGAATTGTTCAAAGGTTTCCCTTAGATCCTCCCTCACTGATTCCCAACACTTTTTAAAGAATAAAGCATTAAGCCCATCCGGTCCAGGTGCCTTAGACTCATCGCATGACCAAATCGCAACTTTAATTTCCTCCATTGAGAATGGTTTCTCCAGGTTAGAAGCTTCTTGAATAGAGAGTCTTTTAAAGTTTAAATCGAACACCGCCTCCCAGTTTCTTGGGCTGCAACTAAATTGCTTGACAAAGTGATTGTAAATAGCTTGTTTCAACTTTGTTAGGTTAGTCTCCTCAATCAGCCCCAAATTAGAGCCTCGAACCATGTTCCTCTTTGCTCGAATCTTGACAGATCTGTGGAAGAAAGTTGAGTTGGAGTCTCCTTTTAATTGCCATTTTATCCTGGATTTCTACCTCCAAAGGTCTTCATGAGCTTTCAGTGTGTCCCATAATTGTAATTTACAGTTTTTGAGTTCCTCCATAATTTCAGGGTCTACTTCTCCAACATTCCCCATTTCTTCAATCTTGTTTATTCTGGTTTCAAGTTTTTGAGCTCTCTTTCTGTAATCTTCACAGTGTTCTTCATTCCATCTTTTCAGAACTGTTTTCACCTTTTTTAATTTCGTAGGTAAGTTTTTCCTATTCAAATTTGTCTCCTCTAGAGCTTTTCTAACTAATTCGATGCATTTCTTATTATTCAACCAGGAATTAATCACCTTGAAGGGTCTAGGGCCCCAATCCACATCATCAAAAGTCAATAAAATAGGAATGTGGTCTGAAACAGTCCTATCTAATTCCCATAAGCATATATCCGTTTTTTCTTGGTACCAAACCATATCAATAAGAAATTTGTCTAGTTTGCTTCTTCTGTTTTGGGGTCCAATCCAGGTAATTTTTTTCCCAACTAGAGGCACATCAAATAATTCACATATATCAATGAACGAGTTAAAACCAGCCATACCTGGTCTATTAGGGATGCAACCACTTCTTTCACTCTTGTGTCTGACCGAGTTGAAATCTCCACTGAAAAAACAAGCTTTTGTTGAGCTTCTTCTGATTTCATATAATGCCTCCCATAGTCTTGCTTGAACCTTGACATCACAGGGCGCATAGACATTTATCCAAACAGTTGGTGTGTTGTCTCCATACCACCAGCCTTCCACCATAATGAAATTTGCCTGAACAATTTTCCTTCCCGTTTTGAAGCTATTTTTATTCCATATTGTAAGTAGTCCACCAGAGTTCCCTTCTGCCCCTGTCACTATAAATTCAAAGTCATCGTGTGGCCATAGTCTGCTAACCGTCCTATCTTTAATTTCTTTCCTTCTTCGTTTCTTGCACAAACAACATCTCTAACTTCTTTGAACGGACAAGTCGTCTGATTTCAGAGTTTTTAACATCAGACACCAACCCTTTGATGTCCAAGAAATGATTCGCTTGGTGAGTATGAAGGGTTGAGCTTCCCTAGGCATCGTTATGCAGTGGTACGCTTATCACCTACTTCCAGATTTGCAAAATCTTCCAGCATCTCAACTTCATTACCATTAAATTTGATTCCCAAGTCTTTTCCGACTTCAATTGTTGTCGTCGCTTCCTTTGTTCCGTTGATCCATCTCGTTTGAAGATCCGAGTCTGAAAGTGATCTGCCTTCCAGTTCCGTTTCTTGGGTCTTCTTGTCGCCTTGTTTGTTCTTCCTTCGAGACTTTACAAGTTTATTCTTTTCTTTTGCTGATAGGGCTCTCTCATGAAAATCTTGTAGCTTTTTATTAATCTGATTAAACTACAGTAATTCGAATTGAATTTCTTCTTCTGGTTGTGTTTCCGTCCCCACTACTTCTCCCTCTATTTGTTTTTCCTGATTTTTGTCTCCGGACAATAAAGTATTTTCTTGATCCAAAGTAGTTTTGTCGAAGGTGGTGGTGTCTCTTTCTTATCGAAGCTGGGTTTCATTTCCTTTTTGAGCTTGAAACCCAACCTCTGGGCTGTGGTCTCTTAATTCCTGTGGGCTAAAACCCATTGAAATACAATCCTCATAAACTCTATCATTTCTACCCTAAGATGCCTTGTCCATTATCTGTTCATTTCCCAGGCATCTTAGTAGGATTTCCGTCCATTTTGTACTACTTTTTTTTTTTGCCCAAATCCTTTTCTTTTTCTGGCTGAAGGCTTTGTTTCTCATAGAATCTTTTATCTTCACTGGGAACTGTGGTGTCGCAATTAAGGGGTGACATTCCCCTAAAACATGCATTAAATGCTTCGTCGGCGTCGCCAGTTTTCTCTCCCGAGGTAGATTTCTCCTCTTATCTCTCTTTTCCGGCTGAGTGACTCGATGATTGCGATGGTTCGGCGGTCTGTTGTCTTCTCAGCTCCCCCATTCTTGAGATACGTTGGTGGCCATTCCATAACTAAAATTTCAAAAGATTCACTCCCTGCTTCCAATTCATGATCATTGCTTTGTGTTTATCAGTAGAGTGAGTTTATCGCATACCTGTAACTGATTCGCGTTCTCGCCAAATGCCACAAGTGAGCCCCATAATGCTGCAATTCTCTTGAAAGTAGAATAATTCCAACAATGGAATGGAATGCCTGAAACTTCCACCCATATCGTTCTCTCCCTTACTCGGAAGGATTCCGACCAGTAAAATACCTCTATGAAAAAATCTTTTAACAGAGACAATTCCTGTTGCTCCAGTAGCTTTAGTAAATCCTCATCATCATTGTTTAACAGGAAATGCCGGCTACCCATTTGTTTAACACCAAACTCACCTAGTCCCCAGGCATGTAATCTTCGTTTTACTTCCTCTGCGCTGCAATCCGTTGCCATGACCCCAATGATATTTTTAGTTAGCTTCCAGAGTGTTTCTTCTTCGACATGTCCCAATACCCTTCTGAAAGTTTTACTCCCTTTTCCATATCCTTCCTGTAGAGCTCCTTCTTCTCTTATTTCCTTCGTTCTTCGGTCCTTCTCCTCAATATTTTCTGGTGGTGGTCTTGACTTTTTCTCAGATGTGGTTGCCAGACGCTCTCTCCCTGTTTTACTCATCTTTGTCAGCTGTGTTTTCCTCCAGTATGATGATCGTGCGTTAAATTTTGCATAGCCAACATATATGATAGAGCCATATAATTTGGACTCATTCAATCTCTCTCTATCGCTCTGTCTGCATCCCTTTTATTGGAAAACCTCACAAAACCAAACCTCCTAGCAGGTTTACTCAAGTTCTTCGCAATGAAGGAATCGACAACATCTCCATGCCTTCCAAAAGCTTGTCTAAGGTCGCTCCAATGTAGCTTCTGCGATAGATTGTTCACAAAAAGTGTGACTGTTCCTCTCCAGCTGCTCCCGCCTCCCATTTCTGATTAAGAAAGTGATTACCATGAATTTTATATTCTCGGCAACCAAGATTTTATTGATAAGCCCACAAAGAATGCCTCATTAATTACATACTTTGAGGGGAAGGGAACAAAAACAAGCAGCGATCACCTTGCAACAAGAAATACAAAACATTACAATTCAAGACCAGAACGTAGCAATTAACATAAGAGGCCACTACCACCATGCTTTAAAAAGAGTCGTTCTATGTAACCCATCTTTCGCAAGACAGTCTGCAAGCAGATTTGCATCTCTGGGCACATACTCGAAGTTCACCTTTTCAATCCTTCTGACCAGCAATGTCATCCACCAAGCCCAGGGTCGCTGAAGTTTGTTGATAATCCAATTTAAAACCACCTTAGCATCAGATTCTACAGTCAAAGCTGCTTTCCCGATCCACCTAGCCTCGATAAACAATTTAAGAGCCAATTTTATTGCAACCAACTCGGCATAATCAGCTTCAAATCCTTCGACAGGTCTTGAAAAAATAACTCTCATAATATCATTCTCTTGTCGAAGAACTCCTCCGCAACCTGCCTTATTGTCCTTTGCAGCTCCATCGACGTTGTGATTAAGCTAATTGAGGAAGCTGGAACATTGTCGAGCCCTATCTCGCTTATTCGCAGCATTTGCAGATTTAAACATGGTAGATAGATAACTGATATTATTTGAATCCCCAAGAGAGAAACCTAATATCGTTGCAAAACTGGCGAGTAGGCTGCCTTTAAGACCATGATCTTCGACTAACCGTCCTCAGGCTTTGATGGCCTTATTGATCGTGATGTATTAGGTCTTCTTTAATATAAACTCGTTGCTATAGTTCCACGGTTTACCTCTTTCAAATCAAGAAAAAAAAATGATACAAATAATAAAATAAAGAGAGAATTCTTTTAGTTAATATTTTATGCATGGTCATCGGATAATCTTATATAAATTGATAGTTAATTGAAAGCTAGAAAAAAAATTATTTCTTTTTCGGTGTTTTCATGTCATAACACTAAAAATTTAAATTATAAGTCATAACTCTAAATTTTAAAATTTATATCTTAAACCATAAACCTTAAAAAATACATATTACCCCTAAATTTTTAATCTCTAAACCCTAAACATAATTTTTAATATAAGACATAAAAAAAATACCGAAAAAGAAAAGATTTATATTCCTTAGAGTTGTTATATCATAAAATGAAATTAACTTCTTTTATTTTATCGACAAAAAAGTGAATTTTTTAATAATATGTTATTGTTTACTTTATTAATATTGTATACTTTACTATATTAAATAAAAAGAAATGGATATAGCAATTTTTCACTTGCCCAGCAAATTTACCCAAACAAAAATTTATTGCCCGTGATACTTTTTATACCCAACGTTAAATGATTAAATTTTATGTCATAACCTTAGATTTTAAATCCTAAATTTTAAATTATACTCTCCAAAAAATACATCTTACACATAATTCTTTAAATCCTAAACATTAACCATAACCTTAAAACTCAATTCTAAACTCTAAACCGAATATTTTAGGTGGAGACTGGCAAACAAAGGGCAGGAGGTTTTTATTCTACTTACCCATAATTAGTAAATTAAGAGTCCAACTCCATGTCAAATCTTAAGCTAATTATGGATTTGTAATTCAGATAAGATTGTTGAATGTTGCAGAGTCCACCTGAAAACCAGCTCAATGATCTCAACTCTCAAACTAGTCCGGAAATAGAAAATCAAATCACTATTAAAACCCCCAACATGCAAAAAACGGATGAAAGAAAACACTAACCCATAAAATCCCCACACCAGGTGATAAAAAAGCAACCCTATTCACTGTATTAGAGTAAACATTGCTGTTTGGCTTTAGATTCCAACAACCACAATGGCCGTATCCAGAGGAATGGTGGTATTATGGTTCATCACACTAGTGGCGTGTTCTTTCCTAGTTAAATCCAGCAACGCCAACCACAACAAGGGCGAGGGGTGCCACCACGATCATCACCCTCGGGGTCACGGCAGCCAACAATGCAAAGATACCCCAGAAGATGAAGATGATTTTGACGACACTTTCAAGATCGTTGACAACGTCAAGATATCGATATAGTGAGTCAGATGGTGGATTAGTTTGGTGTGAATAAAATCAGTGTAACGGGAAGTTGTGTCTCTCCCATCCCATGGTTTCCAAGATTTTCTTTTAGTTTTTTTTTTTTTTTTTTTTGAGTTTTACCAGATTCCTCTTTCTTATTTTCGTATTTGTCGTGGTTGGATTTGGAAGAGTTCTAGTATTTGTTTCATTGTTGCTTGCTTTATAAAACCGCATTTCTGAATTCTCAGCACTCAGCTCCTTTGCTTTGTTTTTGTTGGTTGATAGTTTACCTTTATCACCAAAATAATGCAAAACACTTTTCAAACTCTACACTTTTTTACATGATTTACTCGAATTAACACATATATATTTTTTAAGATTTTTACTTCACTCAATAAAGAAAATTCAAGTTCCAAACAATATTTTACCTACGTAATTTAAGAAGCCGATATTCGTGACTTAATTTTTTAAATGCGTCTAATAATTTAAAATATGTGAACATATCAAAATTTACGATTATATTTACAACAGTATATCAAATAAATATAATTCAATTACAAATAAACAAGTTTATTTATTTTCAACCACAAATTTAACAATTCCTTTCATTCAAATAATAGGCTCTTTATATAGAATTTGTTGTGATACAATAGTAACTTTTTAACTGTATTGAAACAAATAACCATGATAACAAAATAATAAATAAGAGAGCAGGCGGTGTGCAATTTTTCATTTCCAAACTTGGCCTAAATTGAGCTTTAAATGTAACTAGAGTCGGCACATAAGTATATCTAGTCCAAAGGTTCATTTAACAAACATATTAAGTACATTAAAACAGGTAGGGATGTAAAAAAAATGTAATTGGATGGGTTTCAGGTCGGGTATTGTCAGGTCGGATAAAATCGGGTATAGGTCATTTTTCTGTTTTGACTCGACTCAAGTCGGGTGCGGGTCCATTTCAGGTCGGGTCCATTTCAGGTCGGGTTCATTTCAGGTCAGGTCCATTTCAAGTCAGGTCAAAACGGGTCGGGTCCAAAGCAGATAATTGACAGACACTTCAGGTCGGGTTCATTTCAGGTCGGTCCGTTTCAGGTCAGGTTCATTTCAGGTCGGATCTGTTTCAGGTCGGGTCCATTTCAGGTCGGGTTCATTTCTGATCGGGTTCATTTCAGGTCCGTTGCATTTCAGGTCGGGTGCATTTTAGGTCGAGTAATTTCAGGTCGGGTAATTCAGGTCGGGTTATTTTCGGGATTGGAATTCGTATTGAGTTTGAGTTCGCTACAACCGTATAAGTAGTCGATAGACTTTAGGTTGGCCTTCGTCAATCGTCATTGATTTGGAGTTAATTATTTAAAGTCATATCAAATTAAAATAATAAAACATTGGAGTAATTAAAAAATAATGGAAATGGTCAATTTGGACTGAAAATGGGTCAATTTGGATTAAAAATAAATTTTCACGGATTATAATGAACAAAAATATCAAATTAAAATTATAAAACATTAGAAAATTTTAAAAGAAAACAATGAAAGGGGGTAAATTTGGAATAAAAATAAAGTTTTGAGGACTATAATGAACAAAAATATCAAATTAAAAGTATAAAAATTGAAGTAATTAAAAAAACAATAAGTAGAGGTCAATTTAGAATAAAAATAAAGTTTTAGGGTCTAGAATGAACAAAATTTCAAATTAAAATTATAAAACATGATGAATTAAAAATATATATAAGGGTTAGTATGGAATTAAAATAAAGTTAAGGGACTAGAATGAAGAAAATATCAAATTAAAATAATAAAACATTGGACAAATTAAAAATAAATAAATGTGGGTCAATTTGGAATAAAAATAAAGTTTAGGGAGTAGAATGAACAAAAAAAATCAAATTAAAAATATAAATTATTGGACTAATTAATAGGGGACAATTTGGAATAAAAATAAAGTTTTAGGGGCTATAATGAACAAAAATATCAAATTAAAATTATAAAACATTATACTAATTTAAAGGAAAACAATGAATAGGGGTCAATTTAGAATAAAAATAAAGTTTTAGGGTCTAGAATGATGAAAATATCAAATTAAAATTATAAAACATTGGACGAATTAAAAAAGCAATGAATATGGGTAAATTTGGAATTGAAATAAAGTTAAGGGACTAGAATGAACAAAGTACCAAATTAAAATTATAAAACATCAGACGAATTAAAAAACAATAAATAGGGGTCAATTTGGAATTAAACTAAAGTTTAGGGGACTAAAATGAACAAAATATCAAATTAAGTGGTTGGATGATAGGCAACAAGCATTTGAGAAGTTATATGAAGCGTTGACGCAAGCTCCTATCTTGATTCAATTTTAGTTGGGTAAAAAGTTTGTGGTTTATAGCGATACATCCGATGTTGGTTTGGGTTGTGTGTTGATGCAAGGTGGAAATGTTTTGGCTTATGCATCTAGGCAATTGAAGCTGCACGAGCGCAATTATCCTACCCCATGATTTTGAGCTTGTTGTAGTTATGTTTTCCTTGATGATTTGGAGGCATTATCTTTATGGTCAGAAGTGTATTGTGTGTACGGATCATAAGAGTTTGAAATATATGATGACACAAAAGGATTTGAATCTTAGGCAACGTAGATTGTTGTATTTGCTGAAGGATTATGATTTGATGATTGAGTATCACCCAGGTATGGCTAATGTTGTTGCAGATACCTTGAGTAGGAAGGTTGCGGTGGAGTTAAGAACAATGTTTGCACGGTTGAGTGTAACGCAAAATGGTGTTCTTTTGGCCGAGTTGCAAGTGAAGCCATCTTTGTCACAGTTAATAAAGGATAAGCAACCTTATGATAAAGAATTGGTGTCGCGTGTTAAGGATATCATGGATGGAAATCCGACGGATTTTCATTTTAATGATGATGGGGTGTTATGTTTCAAAGATCGGATAGTGGTGCCTAATGATGATGAGTTGAGGCATACCATTTTGATCGAAGTGTATAGTAGTCCTTTTGCTATACATCCTGGTAGTACTAAGATGTATCGAGGCTTGAGAGAAGAGTACTATTGGGTTGGTCTAAAGAATGATGTGGCTGATTTTGTTGCTAAGTGCATGGTGTGTCAGCATGTTAAGGCTGAACATCAGTTTCCTTCTGGGTTGTTGCAACCGTTGAGGATATTAGAATGGAAATGTGAGAGAATCATCATGGATTTTGTGTTTGGGTTACCGTTAACGCCAACTAAGAACGATTCTATTTGGGTGATTGTTGATCAGTTTACGAAGTGTGCACATTTTGTGCCTGTGCATACAACGCATACTTTGGATAAGTTGGAGAATTTGTATATCGCTGAGATTGTGCACTTGCACGGAGTGCCCAAGTCTATAGTTTCATATAGAGATCTGTAGTTTACAACGAGGTTTTGGAAATGTTTACATCGAGCTTTGGGTACATAATTGAATTTCAGCACTTTGTATCATCCTCAGTCAAATGGTCAGTCTGAACATATGATTTAGGTCTTGGAAGATATGTTACGATGTTGTGTCATTTAGTTCCAAGGAACCCGGAGAAACAATTGCCTTTGGTGGACTTTGCGTATAACAATAGTTACCAATCTAGTATGTAGATGGCACCGTATGAGGCTTTGTATGGTAGGAAGTGTCGTACACCTTTGTGTTGGGCTGAGGTTGGAGAAAATCATGTTTACTTGCCTGGTGTGTTGAAAAGCACAAATTAGAAAGTGAAGCTTATTTTTGATCGACTAAAATCTTCCTCAGATCGTCGAAATCCTACGCGGATTTGAAGCGTAAGGAGATAAAGTATGCGGTTGGTTACCTTGTGTTCTTGAAAGTGTTTCCTTGGAAGAAGGTGATGAGGTTTGGATGTAAGGGCAAGCTTAGTCCAAGGTTTATTGGACCATATGAAGTTGTGGAGCGTGTTGGTCCTTTTGCGTATTGTTTGAAGTTACCTCATGAGTTGGAGAAAATTCATGATGCGTTTCATGTGTCGATGTTGAGGAGGTATAGGTCGGATCCGTCGCATATTATGCCGGTAGAGGATATTGAGTTGCGACTGGATTTGTCTTATGATGAGGAACCTGTTGAGATTCTTGATTCTAGTAGCAAAGTTCTTCGTGGTAAGGCGATTGAACATGTAAAGGTGTTGTGGCGACATCAAGGAGTTGATGAAGCCACGTGGGAAAGCAAGGCAGACATGTTGGAACAGTTTTCACACCTTTTTCCTCTAGGTAAAATTTTGAGGACGAAATTTCCTAAGTGGGGGAGAGTTGTAACACCCCGGTTTTGGTCCTAGAGGTTTTCAGGATGGTTTTAGGGTCCGTTGGACTGAGATTAGAGATTCGGGTAAGTTTCGGGATGAGTTTAGGGAAAACTTATTTCAGAGAGTGATAAAATATAGAAAATTATCTAAAATCCATTTAAATGTATAAAAGGTTTTGGTGAAATCAATTTTGGAAAACGAGTTTTGGAAATGTAACATTCTGGACTAGTGACCAAAACGTAAAGTTTTAAAACTGGTTTTAGTGACTATTTTTTAACGAGTCAAAACTTTGAATCTTTAAGGAGCTTTTTGACCAATTGGTTAAATCTGAGTTTTCCCTTATAAGGCTTATTTTAAAATGTATTTTAATTAAGGAAATATAAGAGGAATTAGTTAATAAGTTGGTTATTTCATTAAATGAGAATTTGACGTAATTTTTATTCTCTCATATTTTCTCTCAAAATCTTTTCAGCAAAACAACTCTTTTTCATCAGAGGTTTCTAGGTAATGATATTGTTTTCCTTAATCTTTGAATTGCTAAATGATTCTTCAATTAGATTTCTAAATATCTTATTAAATTTCATTGTTTTTCAAGAGAAAAAACCAATTAAGGGAAACTCAATCATTGGATGTAAGTTTCTTTCTTCTACTCTAATGAAAGGTTCTTTACTCAAATTCCCAAGTTCTTGACTCTTTAAATGTTGTTTCTATTGAGGTTTTGAGATTTAATTGGAGGAAATGATGAAATCAAGATTTAATTGATGGATTTACATGATTTTCTGATTGGATCTATTTTGTTGGGTTTATGATTTATTTTAATCATGATTTTGATGTTAAATATTGTTGAAATAATGGTTTTAACATTGTAATCCTGAAACTATGTGAATTTCTAATTGTTTAGGTTGCTAGATTTGGGTTTTTGTGGAGTTGTGGTGGTTTTATGATTGATGGAGGTATAAGGATGATAATATAATGATTTTGGATGTTAATCAATGATGATTGGTGGTTTGAAATGTTAGTTTGTGGCTGGATTAAGTTTAGAAGTGTTTCGGTGATGTTTTCAGATGATTTTAGTTGGCGATTGATATTCGTTAGCAACGTGATGTTGAGGTTTTGTTTCGCTGGGATTTAAAATGCATTTCAATGCATTAATCCTTTGTTTTTATGTGGTAAAAACAGGGGAGGTTAATCCAAAAGAGATCGATGAAGCTTTGGAGGCTTCGGACGCTTGAATTCGCATCGGCAAATCGGAGTTTTGTGTGTTGGTGAGTGAGAACGAAACCTACAACTTTTGAAAGGTTTGAACGTGGTTTGGAAACTATGATTTGAGCTTGAAATGCTTGTCTAAGTTTGATAGTAAGTCTAAAGTGGAATTTCTCTCTTGGTCGTGCTTTTACGAAATGGTTTATGCGCTTGTTTTGATTAAATGGATTTACCTATTGTTTATGCATGTTTTAAGTATGTGATATACTGTTTTTAATTATGAAAAGATGATGGATGTACATGGTAAGTGATCCATGTAAGTATGTGTTTCATACTTGTGTTTAAAGCATGGTTATTGCTTGAGAAAATGGTTTTATGTTGATGCATATGAAAATAGTGAGGTATGTGATTATAATGAACAAAATTGGCAAGTGATGTGGTTTAAAAATGTTATCGGATATAGTTGGCCGGTCATAGGATTGAGTGCACTATAAATAAGTCGCCTTGGATGTCGAAGAGGTTGGTGTCTCGTCTCCATCCAAGTACCCTAACGGTTGAGGGGTTGGTATCCCATAAGCTCCCGTTAGTGGATTAAGCATCTAACTGATGATTGAGGTTGGGGTCCCCATGGGTTGTAATTCTACCCAGTTGTTAATGTACCACAATTGTGATTGTATCGCTATTTAAGTTGAGATAGCTTGAAGTGTTGTGTGAACACTTGTTGAATCCATGTATCCGATGAACTATTTTGGAAATGGAACTTGGTTAATGATCACTTGAAAGCCAATATAATTGTTGATGTATCGTGTTGATGATGTTCTTGTATAATGTTGATTTATACATGTTTACTCTTTAAGCTTTGCATATGGTTTGCTATGCATGGGAAGGCTTAAATTGAGGTTTAGCAATGGGACTTGCTGTTTAACTATGATACATGATGCATATGGTTTAATATGCTAGTTTTGGAAGGGTTTAAGTGCATGGTTTTCAAGGCATGATGTTTTACAAGTGACTTAACATGATGATTTCAATGGTTTGCTATGGTTTTTGGTATTTTGGTTTGCTATTTTGGACTTGTAAATGGCCTATAATGTTTGGTTTATGCTTTGCTATGGTTTTTGGTATCTTGCTTGGCTTGAAATATAGGAAGCATGCCTATAAATTTCCCTTTTGAAGTATGATGCTACGGTTGATGTTAATTCTGTTATTTATGGATGAGGATTGATCCTAGGATATGTTGCATATACGTTGGATGTTTGATTATATGATTAGAGTTGAGTAAATGCATGTTAAACCAGCAAAATATGGAATTTCAGGCCCAGTCGTACCGATACACCTAAGGTTGTATCCGTACAGATAGGCACAATCAAGCTAAGAGTTTCGGTACACAAACTACTGTACCGATACGGTCCAAGACAAATTTCCATAGCGTAACAGTATGGTAAGAGGAGTATCGGTACATGTTTAAGCCTCTAGAATCTAGAATTTTTGGATTGTAAAAGTGTACCGACACACTTGCTCGTATATCGATACAGTTAGCCGTTATTGGCAGTTATGAAGTGTTTTGATGTTCTGTTTTCTTACGTTTTGGACCCTAATTAATGCGAATGCAATTAGATGAGTTTTGAGGGTCGTTTTGAGCTGAAATTTGATGTGCTAGCACGAAACCTGATTAATTAAAGGTTGGTAGCATTAATTCATCGAAAGTCCATGAATTTATCTATATTTACAAAATAGTCCCTAATATCGTAATTATGCAATTTAAACTTGTATCGTTGAGGGTTTTGTGACGTATCTTCTTCTACTATTCGCTTGAACACCTTAGGGTTAATAAGAGAATCTGGAAAAGTTAAAAAGAAAAAAGGGTTGTTTATTGAGGTAAATCTTTGCGGGTTTACTTTAATATTCCCCGTGTAACTCGCTGGAGTCGGTAAAACGGTTAGACCGGGTTTAGGGGTTACACTTTTAATTTTCAGTGAGTGGGAATGTGGTTTAAAGCGTTGAAAAGGTTTAGAGGTTGTTTTGGGAGTTTAAACTTAGCTTGAAGCGCTGGTTTAAACTCGGAAGTAAGTAAAATGAGATTTCTCCCACATTCGTGCTTGATTAAAATAATTTTATGCACTTGTTTTGATGATTTAATTAATCACTATTTATGTATGATTTGAGCATGGTTTAATGTCGGAAATTGAATATTAAATATTGTTGATGCATTTGGAAGTAATGCATAAGTTATTAATGTTTTTAAACAATGGTAATGCAAGGTCATGTGCATTGGATATACGTTTGATTGATGCATACGAAAACAATGGGTTAATGTTTAATAATAAATTATATTGGCAAGTGATGTGGTTTAAAATATTATCGGATATAGTTGGTTGGCCATAGGATTGATAGTGCACTATAATAAGTCGCCTCGAGTGTTGAGGGGTTTATGTGTATCGAATACTTCCCCACGAGTACCCTAACGGTTGAGGGGTTATATGGTACCAAAAACTCTCATTAGTGGATTATACACCTAACCGATGATTGGGGGTTGTGATTGTACCTGGTTGTAATTGTACCATGGTTGTGAATGTTCCATTATTTCGGTTGAGGTTGTATGAAGTGTTGAGGGGACACTTGTTGAATCCATGTATCTGATGTAATGATTTTGGTAAATGGGACTTGGTCCGAGATCCCTTGTAAGCCAATATAATTGTTTATGTATCATGTTGATGGATTATGTTGTATAATGTAGATTTATACATGTTCACTATTTAAGCCTTGTATATGGTTTGTTATACATGGGGAAGCTTGAATTGAGTGTTAGAAAATGTGATTTTGATGTTGGTAAATGATACATGTTGCATATGGTTTAATATGTTGATTTTGGAAATGATTAAGTGCATAGTTTGAAAGGCATGGTAGTTGTAACACCCCAAAAATTAGTCCCAACAATATAAACCCTAGATTCGAAAAATCCCTAATTCCTAAAACCCTAATGATTTGGGAATTTAATTCAAAAACCTTAATTGAGTTTGAGGGTTAAATTGAGAAAATTTAAATTTTAGGTGTCACTTTATAGTTTTTAGAAAGAAATGGGCTACTTAGGAAACCCATGAAACCTTGGGAACCAACTACGCAATTAAACTCTTTTTAAAGGAATTCAACCCCAATTTCTTAGGCGCATCAGAATTCGTCCTTATTTATTTATTTATTTTATTCGTACTTTAAATTTCTTATTTTATTTATTTTTATTCTTTTCTATCCTATATCACTTTTATTATTTTACTTAAATTAGGTTTACTCTCCATATATATATACACACACACATAGTTCAAATAAGATCACCCCAAGAACCTTACTTTTTTATATAGTTTCATGCCGCCAAAATCCCTTATTGCTTTGTTAAATTCCTATGTAACAATCTCCACCGCTCTATACCCCTTCTTGTTCGTAAATCCCTTCAACCCCAAGTTTAGTCTGGTACCAATACAATTGGATCCAATACTTCTGATCATGGAAAATCGCATCATTCAGTAGGTTGAGTATAGCTTGGCTAAGGTGTGTTTCTTCCAGTGCTATAATTAAATTATATGTTATATTTCTATGTATTGGTGTTTTACCCTTTATGTGATTATTTATATGTATTATGATTTTTATGGTTGACATCACATTCATACATTTTCAGAATATGTTTTTACTATGATTTACGAATCTTGATTTATGGACTTCGATTTATGAAATATGATTTATGGACTTCGATTTATGAAATATGATTTATGGATTTATGGACTATGATTTATGAATTATGTTTACGGATATCGGATTTATGGAACTTTGTTTATGAAATTTGATTTCTAATCATCATATCATTATATGAGCATGGGTTGGGATATGTTCGGAGAAGTTCAATGGTTTCACCCTTCGGGCTGAATTCCACTTCAGATTGACAGTTGTAGTGAGGAGTTCTGGGGAACTTTTCTCTTGGCGGTTGTAGTTGGGTGCATTGCATTATGCTTGTGATTTATGTGTTATGCTTTAAGGAATTTTAAGAAAATATTACTATGTTTTTACGACTATAATTTTCTTGCACTTTAGAGACACACTAAGCTCTTTAGCTTACTCCTCCATAGTTTTCATTTTCCAAATATCATGGACTCTAGGTGACTTGGTACTGAGAGGACCTCTTTATTTTATCGAATCTATTTTATCTTCAGTATGGATATACTTTACTTTTGGGAGTATTTTATTATTAAGATTATTTTGGGATTTTAATGTAATTTAAGATTTGAGACTTATTATTTTTACATGTGTTTTCAGACTTAAGTTTGAATGTTTTAGTTAAATTATATGATTATTATTTTAACGTTCGAGATTTATAATTATTGAGATATTTTATATTATCATCAGAAATAATTTATTTTATGCTATTTTAATATATCACAATTCGAATTAGTTTCTTGAGGGTAACGTTTTCTAACGTGACTTCCTAAATTCGGATATTTATTCTAGGTCGGGTTTCGAGGGTTACATTTAGTGGTATCAGAGCTAAGTTCAAACCCTCAGACTGTGAGGCTCACATAAAATTTTTAAGCCAAAAATGATTTTGGCATGGAGAATAAATATTTTTGGTCAAAATGGGATTTTATGATAAATTTATTATTTTAAGAATTAAAGATATGCTTTGAATAGAGACTCCAAGTACCAACTCTAAATCTAGGTTAATACCTTTTATAAATAGACTATTATGTCATCTCATAGGAGCTCTAGATTAGCGACCGATCATGATCATACCCGTTCTTATAAATTTGAGTTTAAAGCCTATCTGAAAACTTTGTGTTGTCATTCGTAACCTAATTCGAAATGCTCTTTTAAACTTTTATCTAAACATCATTAAGTTTGAAAATTTTGAGGACAAAATTTCTTTTAAGGGTGGGAGAGTTGTAACACTCCAAAAATTACTCCCAAATTGTAAACACTAGATTAGAAAAATCCCTAATTTAAAACCCTAATTTTAATATCCCTAATTCCTAAAACCCTAATGATTTGAGAATTCAATTCAAAATCCCAAATTGAGTTTGAGGGTTAAATTGAGAAAATTTAAATTTTAGGTGTCACTTTATAGTTTTTAGAACACAATGGGCTACTTTGGAAACCCATGAAACCTTGGGAACCAACTACGCACTTAATCTCTTTTTAAGCGAATTCATCACCAATTTCCTAAGCGCATCAGAATTCGTCCTTATTTATTTATTTTATTTGTACTTTAAATTTATTACTTTATTTATTTTTTAATTCTTTTCTATCCTATATCACTTTCATTATTTTACTTAAATTATATTTACTCTCCCTTATACACACACACACACACGTAGTTCAAATAAGATCACCCCAAGTACCCTACTTTTTTTATAGAGTTTCATGTCGTCAAAATCCCTTATTGATTTGTTAAATTCATGTGTAATAATCTTCACCGCTCTATACCCCTTCTTATTCGTTAATCCCTTCAACCCCAAGTTTAGTTTGGTACCAATACAATTGGATCCAATACTCCGGATCATGGAAAATCGCATTATTAAGTAGGTTGAGTATAGTTTGGCAAATGTGTGTTTCTTCTGGTGCTATAATTAAATTATATGTAATTTTTCTATGTGTTGGTGTTTTACCCTTTATGTGGTTATTTATATGTATTATGATTTTTATGCTTGACATCACATGTATACGTTTTTAGAATATGTTTTTACTATGATTTACGAACCGTGATTTATGAACTACGATTTATGAACTATGATTTATGGGCTGATGGACTATGATTTATGAAGTATGTTTACGGAATATCAGATTTATGGAACTTTGTTTATGAAATTTGATTTCTAATCATCATATGATTGTATGTTTACGGAATATCAGATTTATGGAAGTTCAGTGGTTTCACCCTTCGGGCTGAATTCCACTTCGAATTGGCGGTTGTAGTGAGGAGTTTTGGGGAACTTTCCTCTTCGTGATTGTAGTTGGGTGCATTGCTGTAGAGTGTTTAGGTGTTCTCTAAATATGAGCGCAAGTGCACACTCCTGTCAAGTTATAGTATAAAAGATATCGTCTCCCACAAGGATTGGACAGCTTAACTCGAATTGTGATTCCTGCACAAAGGAAAATTAAATGCACAAATAAGTTTGGTTTGTTTAAGAAGAAAAGTAAATAAAACACAAGTAAATGAAGAGAAGATATCAAATTGATGGAATGGGTCAGGTCATGCTATTGAGTAGTGTGAAACTGCGTTGAATAGGATAAGTTGTTCTACGCTGCCAGACTTTGCTGCCTCGATGGAGGATGGCAGATTGGCTGCTTTGACGCTTTCGCTGCCTCGGTAGTGGAACAGACGTGTGTCTTGGCGGCAAACTCAGTAGTCCTTCAAGGCTCGGCAGAACGTTTCGACAGTGATCCCGCTTATGTCTAAGTTCGAATGCTTTTGTTGCCCACTGCAGATAATACCATTCGCGGCGTGAATCTCGCAAAGACAACAATGTTGGTTTGTTCTCTTTTAGCCGTCTTAAACCCTAACCTATGTCTAGGCTGGATTGATCAACACTTGATTAGAGTGAGGACCGTACTTACTCCTTTCGTGAGTTCGACTCTCTCGATACCGAACAAATGGATAGTGTTGCGTGTAAATAAGGCTATCGCAATTGAGTGCAATGCAAGTATACACGACACAAGTAATATAGTTACGAAGTATCAGATATCGTCTCCACAGGGACTGGAAATACTTCTAACTTTAAAAGTATGCACAAGAAAAGAGATAAATTTAATAAGAAGTTTTGAGAAATCATGAAAATAAACTAAAATAGATGAAGAAATCATATTGAGAAAATAGGCTGGTATTGATTTGTTCAGTAGTGCAGGTGTTGCACTGTTAAGAGGATTTCTGTTGTGTATGTCGTCGAGCCTGTCGCGGTAGCACTTGTCGTGGCAGATGTCTTTTGATGTCGCGGCAACAAACAACAACTCTGTTACTTCAAGTTCGGCAAGAACCCCTGTTGATTCGTCCTATCCCTAGGTCCAAGTTCTGTTGATGAACACGTCTTGGATGATACCTCCCAGCGTGAATCGAAGGATGAACACCAATGTTTGTGGATTCTTCTTTAGCCGCTTAACCTTGTACCTATCCCTAGGCCAAGATAGTTTAACCATAAACTGGAAAACTTGTATTTACTCCTTTCGTATACTTAACTCTCCCGATATTAGGTAAATAAATAACCTCACAATGCTCTCCTGATACTTTTATGAGATATGAAAACCAGAGTAAATAAACTTGGAAGTTTTATTGAATTTAACAGAAAATCCTAAGAAACAGTTTAACCCTTACAACTACTTTACAAGATCAACCCTTAGCCCCGGGGAAAGTTTTAGAACATGATGGAGAAGGGAAAAGCTAGGGTTTACGATGGAAGACGACTAGGAACTAGGTTATCCTTCTCTAGGTCGAAATACAAGCATATATATAGGCCTTGGGTGTAAGTTTTCTTAATGGCCAAGATTACTAGTTCGAATTAAAGTACAATTCATTTAAAGTCTAAATCTCTGAGTAGACTTCCTTTAATTCACCCTATCTTCTTGCTTTGACTTTCTCTTCAAACTTTGGGCAAGGCCTTTCTTATGCTTCTAGGCTCCAAAAATTATGCAAGTGGTCTACAAAAGTCAGGCTTGAAATCCTCTATCAGTCGAACTCCACTTTGCATTTTTCCATCTCTTCTTCTTCATTGTCGCAATCTCTGTCACGGCAGCAGTCACGACAGTGAAGTATGAGGCAATTTTCTTCAACCTTTCACTCTAGCTCTCTGGTGTCTTATGTTCCTTTGCTTTCCTGGATACTGCCACGACAGGTACATGCAAGAATTGATCGAAATCAGCAGCATCTGTGCAAAATTATCCATATGTGATGTTTATGCAAAGTCTATCCTAAAATGCAATTAAACATGCTTGAGTGCATCAATAATATGGGTAAATGAGGGTTAAAATATAGAACATTTATGCACTCAACACACCCCAAACTCAAGTTATTGCTTGTCCTCAAGCAAGTGCAATCTAACTAAGAATTAAACTTTTTGGCTTTGGCTTAACTTAATGAACAACCATTACCTACATCACCTTCACCATCAAGATTAATACCTTTTCGAATGTTTATGGATTTATCTGGAGCAATACTATAATTCTCGTGTGAGTGTGTGCAGGTTTTGTGAACAAATATGAGTCTAGACTCTTTAGCAACCAAAATAATTACTTAGCTAACTTGAGTTTTACTTCAAAAATTATTTTTAACTAGAGCCAATTTTGGGCACCTCTAGTCTTTTTCTAAAGTTTTTCTATTTCTACTAGAGCCGGTCTTGGGCACCTCTAGTTTAATTTTCTAGAGCCAATGTTAGGCACCTCTAGGAGTAAACTGAGTATAAGTTTTTTTTCTAACTCAAGTGGCTAAGCTTCCTATTCTAAGTTTGCTAATAGAGTCTTAACAACATATAAGTCACAAAGGTGTTTTTAAGAGTTCAGAACTATAGTAAGGCTCTAAATACTTCATAAAACATTCTAAAGCTATTGTCACGACAGTGAGTACCGCGGCAGATACCAGAAGTTCAAAAAATTAAGCCAAATATTTTTTTGAACACAAAATAAATAGTTATGAAATACAAAATAAAGATGATAAGTTCATTAATAATAGGAGGACTGCCTCCCCTCAAACTTGAGGGTTGCATTGTCCTCAATGCATGACAAACATAAATATAAAAAACATCACAAATTTCAAATAGAAGCTCATACGACATAAAGAGTAAAAAAACTTAAGTTGAAGTGTTGTCGTCACTGTTGCCGTCTATGCAGAGCTGTCGGCGGGCAGTTGCTTTTGTAGTAGAGGCTCTCTTTGTGGTTGGAGAGGATGAGGCTACCTTCTTCTTTGCCTCTCTAGGTGGCTGGATTTTGGTAGGTGAAACTTTTGGAGCTTTGTCCAGAATCTCAAGCTCACTGTCACTTTTGTTGCTGCTTTTGCCGTCGTCTCCACTGTCGCAGCAGGGTCCCTCTACATTGATGTCAAGTTTCTTTTTCTTTATAGGAGGGAAGTCATCCTGCCATACTGAAGAGGAGGAGAAACCTTCGAAATATTTCGGATCGATTTCTGGCAGTGGTTCCTTTCTCTTGGCTCCTCGAGGAGTAACCTGGGGTGATGTAGACCTTATGTCGCCTAGTCCTGCCGTGGTAGATGGTGAGGCGGAAGCATCTGTCGATGTGGCCGTCTTGGGAGAGGTGACAGGCGATACGGCAGAGAAAATGTTTTCTGGAAAATAAGGGAACTGCACGTTGGGATAATTAAGTTCAATTTTAATGAAATTTACTGTAGCAGTGTGGAAGTCCCTCATATACTCCATGTAGCCTTTCTATCGTGCCTCCATTCTTTACAGCAGGTGAATGATTTGGTTAGAGGAAGTGCCTTCTTGTCTATCAGGTTCTGTCTGCTCAGGCTCTACCGCGATAGGTTCTGTTGAATCTGGTTCTGTCATGGGCTCTGTCATGGCAGAAGGGTCGGTTTATGCCATAGGTATGGCTGCCTTGAGCTCCACTAGGCTGTAGAGATTCTGTTGTATCCACCCCTTGCCCTGGATCTTGACATCCTCATCAATTTCAGGGACGTTGTTTGCTCTACAAAAGGCTGTGATTAAGTAAGGGAAGAAGAGGGGGCCCTTATCCTTCAGTGCGCACTCGAAAATTCCATCAAGGATGTACTTCCCCACATTGATCTGCCGTTCGTTGATGATGGAGTGAATGAGGGCCAGCCTTTGTCTGTCCACTATCGTGTTGTGAGATGTGGGCATGAGGTGTTTCTTCACGAAGTGGTTCCACAGCTTGGCAGCAGGCGTGAGTTGAGTCCTTCGATCTGTCTACCGATGTTTTGGGTCGTCGTTCCAGCTGGTGCCTTCTTCGGTGAGGTCTATCATGATACTGTCGTAGTCTTCCGACGATAGATTGCTGATGAACCTTCTATGCTCGTCCTCCTTCCTGCCCACATACATGCCATATAGGTAATTTGTGTAGGCTGGTTCTAATTCGATTGTCTTACCCCTGATGGTGACTTGAGAGGTGTCCTTAGAGGTGACGACATCATAGAATTCTCGAACGAGGTTGACATTCATCTCCTCGGGTTGTTCTGCAAACATCTGCCATTTCAGACCGATGATTATTTTGGCAATGAATCCTTCTAGGCCTAGATTTCTGGTCTTCTTCAAGTAAGTAAAGCCCATTTCCTCCCACATTTCTCTTTTCTAAAAAGACTCATAGTATCTTTTCTCTGTTTCTACTGAGGTGAACCTTCTTTGAATTCTGCTGTGTGTGGGAGTGGAGACTGCCGCGGCAGAGGTAGAGGCAGCACTTCTTCGGGTTTATCTCATTGTCATCGTAAGGGTACTGTAGAAACAAAAAGGCAAAAAAATACTGAAAGCTAAAAAAATATTCTGAAACAAAGTAGAGAGAGTAGAATGAAGGTAAAAAATGAAATGGGAGTGAGGGTTTATATAGAATGAGATTTCTGCCCGTTGAAGCTGTAACGGTAGGCGTGAAAAACGGAGCCATCTGTCACGCATTTTCGGGTTGCATCTATTACGTGCTTCCGTGTTTTTCCCGCGTCTACTGCGTATCTGTTGTGACAGCGGGTGACAGACTGTCTTTGCGTGTGTGTCACGACAGTTGGTGATCGGCTATCGCGGCAGCCTTGTTACTATTGAGCTCTCTCTTGGGCTTCTTGGGCTGAGGTGAATGTAATGGGCTGCTTCATTCCTTCTCTTTCCTTTGTTTATTTTATTTTCCTGAAAACTAAAATAAACTAATATTAAATTCCTACTTCCTAAAGAAATAAACATAAAATAAATAAAATAAAATAAAATTAACTAAGTTAAATTAGGGATGCCTTGAGGGGCATCTCTTAAAGTAACCACTTCCCGTTCTCTTGGGGCTTCAGTCCCCTGATAGTGCATGAGTCTCTGTCTATTGACTTTGAACTGGTGCCCGTCCTTGATAGATCTTATTGTGATGGCACCATGGGAAAAACCTGAACTACCTGGAAGGGTCCAGACCATCTAGACTTTAGGTTCCCTGGGAAGAGCTTCAACCTGGAGTTGAAAAACAACACCTTTTGGCATCGTATGAACTGTTGTGGCAGAAGTTTTTTGTCGTGCCATTTCTTTGTCTTGTCCTTATAGATTCTGGCGTTGTTTTAGGCCATGGATCAAATTTCTTCAATTTCATTTAAATTCAACAGCCTTTTCTGTCCTGCTCTATCCCAATCCATGTTAACTGTCTTAATAGCCAGTATGCTTTATGTTCTATCTCGACAGGTAGGTGCCAGGTGGCAAGTTTTTCCATAGATGAGTCGGTAAGGTGACATCCCCAATGGTGTTTTGAAAGCAGTCATGTAGGCCCATAATGCATCATTCAAGTGAAGAGACCAGTCCTTCCTAGTTGGCTTAACCATCTTTTCCAGAATGTTCTTCACTTCTCTATTAAAGATCTCAGCCTGCCCATTGGTTTGATGGTGATATGTTGTTGCGATTCTGTGTTTCACTCCATACTTCTTCAATGCATTATCAATCACCCTATTGTTGAAATGCTTACCCTCATCACTAATGATTGCCTTTGGGATGCCAAACCTGGTGAAGATGTGTTTGTGTAAAAATCTTTGAACGGTTTTGGCATCATTCTTTTGTGTAGCGATGGCTTCTACCCACTTGGACACATAATCCATTGCCAGTAGTATATACAGATTCCCACAGGAAGCTGGGAATAGTCCCATGAAGTCGATTCCCCAAACATCAAGAATTTCGACTTCGAGAATGTTCTGCAGGGGCATCTCATGCCTTCTAGAGATGTTTACTGTCCTTTGGCACTTGTCACAACGCTTGTAGATCTTTGAACAGTGTAGGCCAAAATAAACCAGACTGCAGAACTTTAGCAGCAGTTTTGATTCCTCCAAAGTGTCCTCCATAAGGAGCAGCATGGCAATGGTGGAGCACTTCTTCATGTTCTTCCGTTGGTATGCATCTCCTGATAATCTGATCTGCACAATGCTTAAATAGAAGAGGTTCGTCCCAATAATAATGTTTTGCATCATTTTAGAACCTCTTCCTTGCTTGGTAGTTAAGTTCATGAGGTAATAGAACACTAACAAGATAGTTTACTATATCAACATACCAAAGAACTTCAGAAAGCTTACATGTCACCATGGTTGTCGCGGCAGTGCTTGTGGTAGTGAATAACTGCTCGTTAGAGAAAGTCTCTTGTATGTTAACTTTGTTTTTATCTTGATCCTTTCCCATCTCCATTCTTGACAAGTGATCAGCTACTTGGTTTTCTGTTCCCTTTCTGTCTTTGATTTCTATATCAAACTCTTGCAGCAGTAGAATCCAACGTATCAATTGTGGTCGTGCATCCTTTTTGGTGAACATATATTTTATTGCTGAGTGATCCGTCTGAACCACCACTTTTGTTCCAAGTATGTATGGTCTGAACTTGTCGAAGGTGAATACCACATCTAGCAACTCCTTCTCTATTGTGGTGTAGTTTATCTGGGCATCGTTTAAGGTCTTGCTGGCATAGTATATTACGTGGAAGAGTTTCTTCTTCCTCTGACCTAGTGCTGCCCCTACAACATAGTCATTGGCATCACACAGTATCTCGAACGATAAACTCTAGTCCGGTGGTTGTACTATTGGGGCTGTTACCAGCTTCTCTTTCAGTGTCTTGAATGCTTCAGTACATTCGGTATTGAAATCAAATGCCTTATTCTGTTCCAACAAAAGACACAAAGGTTTAGTAATCTCAGAAAAATTAGCAATAAATCTATGATAAACACCTACGTGTCCTAAAAAAACTCCTAATGCCCTTGACTGTGGTAGGTGGTGGCAGTTTTTCGATGACTTCAATTTTGGCTCTGTCCATTTCTATGCCACGACAGGAGACTTTGTGTCCCAACACTATGCCCTCATCTACCATAAAATGGCATTTTCCCAGTTCAGTACAAGATTTGCCTCTTCACATCTTTCAAGCACCTTCTTCAAATTGCCTAGGCAGTTGTTGAAACTGTCTCCAAAGACGGAAAAGTCATCCATGAAGATCTCCAGGAAATCTTCCACCATATCTGAGAATATCACCATCATACACCGTTGAAAAGTTGCTGGTGCATTACACAGTCCAAAAGGCATTCTCCTAAAGGCGTATGTTCCATAGGGGCATGTGAAGGTTGTCTTCTCCTGGTCCTCTGGTGCAATGGCTATTTGTTTATAACCCGAATAACCATCAAGGAAACAGTAGTAATGTTTTCTCGCTAATCTATCTAACATTTGGTCAATAAAAGTTAAGGGGAAGTGGTCCTTCTGGGTAGCTTTATTAAGCTTTCGGTAGTCCATACAAACCCTCCAACCGGTCACAGTCCTGGTTGGGATTAGCTAATTGTCCTTGTTGGTTACGACAGTTATTCCTCCCTTCTTGGGTACGCATTGCACAGGGCTCACCCACTTGCTATCCGAGATGGCATAAATAATTCCAGCGTCAAGCCACTTGATAATTTATTTTCGCACCACCTCTCGCATAGCTTCGTTTAGTCGTCTCTGAGCATCTATCGTTGGCTTATGATCATCCTCCAAGAGGATCTTATGCATACAAATGGCCGAACTGATGCCCTAGATATCAACAATGGTCCATCCAATTGCCTTCTTATGCTGATGTTGCATACCGATCAGCTGCTATTCCTGTTCCTGCATCAACTTAGAAGAGATGATTACGGGCAACGTATCATTGAGACCAAGAAAAACATATTTAAGCTGCCCTGGCATGGGTTTAAGATCTAAAGCAGGTGGCTGATCTATGGAAGGCTTTTGAATCATATGTTCGTTAGAGGTATAGTTCAAAGGTTCAAAGAACTTACCTAGGCGCATGCCTATCCAATTTACCTCCTCAGGACCTTCAGTGTCAGAGGTGTCATTGTTCGAGGAATTGCTGTCACCCATGCTGTCGTGGCAGTCTTCTAGGTGGTTGTGGTGACAGTGACCAATTTGTCTGTCGTGACAGCTTGATCTGATGCAGGGTTGGTTTAAAATTACCTCCGATATTAACTTACATTCTTCCTGTACATCGGCTTGTTTAATGGCATGGAGAACATTTAGCTTTATCTACTGGTCATTGACTCTCATAGTCAGTTCTCCCTTCTATACATCGATCATTGTTCTGCTTGTGGCTAGGAAGGGTCACCCTAGGATAATCGGTGCATTCTCATCTCCTTCAAAGTCTAGAACAAGGAAGTCAGCGGGAAATATGAATTTATCCACTCTTACCAGAATGTCTTCAATTTTTCCTCCCGGCTGCACGTAAGAACGGTCTGCCAATTGCATCATGACTGTTGTGGGTCTTGCTTGTCCAATACCTAATTTCTAGAAAACAAATTTGGGCATTGGATTAATACTAGCTCCAAGATCACAAAGTGCCTTACCCACATACTGGTTACCGATTATGCATTGTATAATGAAACTCCTAGGATCCTTCTTCTTTGGGGGCGTGCGGTTATGTAGGATTTCCATGCAACCTTCTGTCATGACTACATTTTCAAACTCTCCAAGTCTGGATCTCCTGGACATTGCATCTTTAAGGAACTTTGCATAACCAGGCATCTGCTTAATGGCCTCAAACAACAGAATATTGATATGTACTTGCTTAAAAACATCATAGATCTTCTTAAGCTGGTACTCTTGTTTCTATTTTTTCAACAGCTGTGGAAAAAGGAGTGGAGGACGGCATTCTTCGAGACGTCCTTCATATGGAATTCAGATCTGAGGAGGCTTACATTCTTCAATTTCTTCTGTCGTCTCCTTCAATTCTTCTGATGTCGTGGCAGGGGTGGCGACAACAGGTTGCTTCAAGTCTGTCAGGGTAGTGTCGTCGGTAGTTGTCTGTAGGGTCGGTTCCTTACTAGGTGTCTCTTTAATTATCGGCCCTTGTAGATGTTTCTCACTTCTTGTTGTTATGGCTTTACACTGATCGTGTGTGGGTTTTCTAGTGACCTCAGTATCACTAGGGAATCTTCCATTCTGTCTGGTGTTGATTAACTGAGCTACCTAACCCATCTGTGTTTCTAGAGACTTTAAAGTGGCCTCATGGTTTGTCATTCTCATCTCTGTTTTATCCATAAATGTTTCAGTCTTTTTGACAAAGTGATCCATGTTGGCCATATATGCTCCAGTTTGGGACATGAAAGCTACTAGGGTATGTTCTAATGTACTTGTGGATGATGCCGACTGCTGTTGTGGCTGCTATCGTGACAGTATTCTGGGAATTCCTTGGTTCTGATTATTTTGGACAGGAGGATTCAAGGAATTTTCTGGGTTACTCTAGGAAACTTTAGGGTTCTTCCTCCAATTCGAGTTGTAATTGTTGGAGTCGTGGCCTCTATTCTTGTTGAAATTGCCAACATACATTCATGTTTCCAATTGTAGGGGACACTCCTCTGTACTGTGGTTTCCACTACAATTTTCACACATCTTCTCGGCAGAAAACACTGCCTTAGATTCGTTCTTCCGCTGTAGGTTTTCAACTACCTTGGTGATGTATGCTAATTGGGTTCTCACCGAGTTGTCAGATTTGTGTTCCTAGACAGATACGCCTTGTCTTCATCCTCTTCGTTCCGTGGGGAATTGTTCGTCATTCTTTGCCAACCTTTTCAACACAAGCATTGCATCTTCTGGCTCTTTATCCAGTAACAAACCATTAGCTACCGAATCTATTCTCATTCGAGTGGGTACATTTGCAGCATTGTAGAATTTGACGACTTGGTTCCGTACAGGGAATCCATGCATTGGGCAGTTTTGTAAGAGAGTTGTAAAAAGGTCCCACGCCTCATGCATTGGTTCGTCATCTTCCTGTTTAAAAGTAGCAATTTCGTTACGCAATCTTTCAATTAAAAGAGAAGGATTAAAACGAGAGAGGAATTCACAACAAAGATCTGCCCAAGTTCTTATTGAACCCGACGTTAACTTATTCCACCAGGTTTTTGCTCTATCCCTCAACAAATGGGGAAATAGTCGGAGTCTCAGCACTTCCGAGCTTATTCCTGGTTGTCTAAATGATCCACAGATCTCCTGAAAGGTTTTCAAATGTTCATGTGCATTCTCTAAGCAGAACCACCAAATTGTCCGGCTGAATTTATCATACTGAACATAACAAGTTTTAGCTCAAAGTGTTCAGCTTCCACGTCTGGCAGTGTAGTTTGCAGTTCAACTTGATTATTATCCATATATTCTCGGCAAGTCTGTCGTGCTACCGGGGCAGTAGGAGGTTGCCGGTTGTCTTGGGGATAAGTAGGAGGATTAACATCAACCATGGGGTTGTTGTTGTTAATTGCCCCATTGCCTTGTCCTTCGTTCTCCATTGCTTCAAGTCTTTCCTCAAGATAGCGGTTTCTTTCTATCAAGAGTCGGGCTTGGTTCCTGAGATGGTACGTACGAACGATTTCTGGGTCTAGTTTGTATTTAGGATCTGTACCGCGTCTCGATCTGCGCATAAGCAAGAGAAGAAAACCTTGTGAAAAGCACATGGGAATATAACAACTAGAAACAGAAAAGAAATGAAAATAAAAATTAAAAGTGCAGTAATTAAGGTAAAGGTATGTTGCCAGTCCCCGGCAACGGCGCCAAAAACTTGTTGCGTGTAAATAAGGCTATCGCAATTGAGTGCAAGTATACACGACGCAAGTAATATAGTGATACGAAGTATAGGATATCGTCTCCACAGAGACTGGAAATACTTCTAACTTTAAAAGTCTGCACAAGAAAATAGATAAATTTAATAAGGAGTTTTGAGAAATCTTGAAAATAAACTAAAATGGATGAAGAAATCAGATTGAGAAAATAGGCTGGTATTGATTTGTTCAATAGTGCATGTCTTGCACTGTTTAAAGGATTTTTGTTGTGTATGTCGTCGAGCCTGTCGCGGCAGCACCTTTCGCGGCAGAGGTCTGTTGATGTCGCGGTAGCGAACAACAACTCTGTTACTTTAAGTTCGGCAAGAACCCCTGTTGTGACTCGTCTTATCCCTAGGTCCAAGTTATGTCGATGAACACGTCTTGGATGATACCTTCCGACGTGAATCGAAGGATGAACACCGATGTTTGTGGATTCTTCTTTAGCCGCTTAACCTTGTACCTATCCCTAGGCCACGATAGTTTAACCATAAACTGGAAAACTTGTATTTACTCCTTTCGTATACTTAACTCTCTCGATATTAAGTAAATAAATAACATCATAATGCTCTCTCGATACTCTTATGAGATATGAAGACCAGAGTAAATAAACTTGAAGTTTTATTGAATTGAACAAAAAATCCTAAGAAACAGTTTAACCCTTACAACTACTTTACAAGATCAACCCTTAGGCCTGGGGAAAGTTTTAGAACATGATGGAGAAAGGAAAAGCTAGGGTTTATGATTGAAGACGGCTAGGAACTAGATTACCCTTCTCTAGGTCAAAATACAAGCATATATATATAGGCCTTGGATGTAAGTTTTCTTAATGGCCAAGAATACAAGTTTGAATTAAAGTAAAATTCATTTAATGTCTAAATCTCTTAGTAGACTTCCTTTAATTCACCATATCTTCTTGCTTTGACTTTCTCCTCAAACTTTGGGCAAGGCTTTTCTTGTGCTTCTGGGCTCCAAAAATTATGCAAGTGGTCTACAAAAGTCAGGCTTGAAATCCTCTATCCGTCAAACTCCACTTTGCATTTTCCATCTCTTCTTCTTCTCTGTCGCCATCTCTATCACGGAAGCAGTCACGACAGTGAAGTATGAGGCAGTTTTCTTCAACCTTTAATTCTAGCTCTGCTGGTGTCTTTTGTTCCTCTGCTGCCCTGGATACTGCCACGACAGGTACCTGCAAGAATTGATCGAAATCAACAGCATCTGTGCAAAATTATCGATCTGTGATGTTTATGCAAATTCTATCCTAAAATGCAAGTAAACATGCTTGAGTGCATCAATAATATGGGTAAATGAGGGTTAAAATATAGAACATTTATGCTCTCAAGAGATAGTTAACAACTAATCTCTCGAACTTAATTGAAAACTATAAAGAGCCTGGTGTTGAGTGTCTAAAAGTTCTATTATTTACACCCTTTTTAACCCATATTTCTGCTGCATTCAAGCATCATTTCATTGCATTTAGGTTAGTTTTCAGCAAAACATCACAAATATATAAAAGGCACAGATTCTACTAAAAATGACTGTTTTTGGCAGGTTGCCGCCGTCGTAGACGGTGAAGGCAGGCGCAAGGCAGACAAGCAGGAAAGCTGAACTGGACAAGCAGACGAAGAAGACGAAGCTGTCATGGACCTGTCGTGACAGCAAGGTGACAGCAACTTTATGGAGAGGAAAAACAAAGTGGACCTCGATAGATAGAGAAAATTATGCTCGTCTGTCGTGTGAAAACCATATATTTTTCCAAGCCCCGGATCAAAAGATATGACAAGCCAAAGCTCAAGGAGAAGAAATCCCAAGAAACAAGGAGGCGGCTGAAAAGTAGGATACTTGGAGATTAAGTCTTTATTAGAATCTTACTTTTAATTAAAGTTGTAATCCTTGTTACCTTAGAATACTTGAGCCCAAAGCTTATATAAGGGCATAGATTTTAACCTAGGAGATCATCCAACACCCAATACCCCATAACCGATAACCAAATCCCTCCGCTGTTTACCCGTCGTTTACCCGTCACCGACATGTTCTAAATTCCCCCTAGGGCCACGGGTTGTTTTGTAAAGTAGTTGCAAGGGTTGTTTTGTTTTAGGATTTTCCAAGTTCAATAAAATAAACTTCAAGTTCTCTTATTTTGGTTATTAACATCTTGCAAGAGCATCGGGAGAGCATTGTGAGGTTATCTATTTACTTAGCATCGGGAGAGTTAAGTATACGAAAGAAATAAGAGCAAGTTCTCTAGTTTATAGTTGAACTATCTCGTGCCTAGGGATAGGGCGAGGTTAAGTGGCTAAAGAAGAATTCATATACATCGGTGTTCATCATTCGATTCACGCCGGGAGGTATCATCAAAGACGTGATCATCGACAGACTTGGACCTAGGGATAGGTCAAGGCAGATCTGGGATTCTTGCCAAACTTGAAGAACAGAGTTGGGTTGTTCGCTGCCGCGACAGCCAACGGACAGCTGCCGCGACAGGTGCTGTCGGTGACAGGCGCGACGACAGAACTGGAGTTCCTAAGCAATGCAATACCTGCACTACTGAGCAATTCAATACCAGCCCATTCTCTCTATCTTGATATTCTTCTACTCTTTTATTTAAGTTTACTTTATATTTCTCGTGACAAAATCTTAAATCATTCTTTTCCCCTTGTGCAGATAGTGAAGGAAAGGGTTAGCCCAGTCCCTGTGGAGACGATATCCGATACTCTAGTATCACTTTACTACTTGCGTCGTGTACACTTGCACTACATTGCGATAGACACTTTTACACGCAACAAGTTTTTGGCGCCGTTGCCGGGGACTGGCAACACACTCTTACCCTAGCTTCTGCACTTTTCTTTTCTTTTTTTTTCTTTCTTTTTAAGAGTTTTTTTATTTTTTAACAAAAAAAACTCAGGTGAAAATACAGGTTCAAGGGCATCAACATGCCAGGAAAAAGCATT
The DNA here is from genome assembly GCA_030270665.1 of Hibiscus trionum. Taxonomy (NCBI): domain Eukaryota; kingdom Viridiplantae; phylum Streptophyta; class Magnoliopsida; order Malvales; family Malvaceae; genus Hibiscus; species Hibiscus trionum. The sequence continues at coordinate 8,893,614 of BSYR01000010.1, read as the reverse complement.
CGAGAGTTGATGTGGTAAAGTTCTTGCAATTACCGTAAAGACATGCTGCCAGGGCAGCAGCCATGGCAGCAACAGGGGCAGCAAATGCCGATGCCGCAGCAGCAAAATTTTTTATGGTACGATCAAAACCCACAAAATTTTTTATACCATAACAGTTTTGCTACAGAACCCGACCTGCCCTGGCAATGTCATCATCCTCAAGAGCAGTCAAAATCCTTAGAAGACACGCTGCAAGCCTTCTTGGCACTCACTCAAAAAGTGTCAGCCTCTACGAACGCAAGTATCACCAAGATGGATGAACTCTTGAGCAGACCAGTCCTCATTCATGCCACAGATGAACCTGAAATCCTGAGGCAAGACGACGAGGATGCCCATGTGAACGAATACCCAACCTATGATGAGTCTGAGCAACAACTTGCCATGGCAATGATCGAGGAGCCGGAATGGAGCAACACCACGACAACGCTGAATGAAATTCAAGAGAATGTCACGGCAGCAACCACTTCCTCGGCAGAAACTGCCGCCTCGGCAGAAACTGCCTCCTCGACAGCAACTGCCGCCTCGACAGCAACTGTCGCCTCGACAGCAACCACATCAGAGGCAATTTCTCAACCCACTATCTCGATTATGCCTGACCAAGATTGCACACATCCATCCCTGTCATGGCACTCGCACGACCACCTAGAAGAGCTACCCACTGACAATGCCTCGCCGATGGAATATGAGCAGGTAATAAACGAACCTTTTGAATTCTTTGAAAACTCACCAATTCCATTGCAGGTATTAGAGGAACCAAAGCCGGTGGACATAGAATCATCAAAGTCTCTACTGATGGAGATCTACGAGTGGTCAACAGAATTTAGTATAATGAGTGATGGCACTTACCAATGTCCCATTGACCTGCAAAGTAACCTGATAAAGAACTGTCAAAATAACTGCCTGCCGCAGCAGCAGACACGACAGCAAAGGCTACATTCAACCACAACATTATTCAACGAAAACAAGGTAAGTTTGTGGCCGAATGTCAATTTGATTTTTTCTAATCCTATATTCATGCCCTCAGAAACATTACCAAGAAGGGAGGACTTCATGGACTACAAAAGGAAGAGAAAGAAAGGAGCCCCCACCATGAGAATAATCACCAGATGGAGGGACTTCAAGAAGTACCGGAAACGACGCCTCAACCATTATCAAGGGACTGAAGCCCCAGAAATGCAGGAAGTGGTTACCTTAGGAGATGCCCTACTTGGCATCCCTAATTTAACCTAATTTTTCTTTCTATTTATTTTTATTATTTACTATTTATTAGGAAATTAGGTTTATTTTATTCAAATAATGTTTTTATAATTTCTGTTTTTAGGAAATAAAGGAGTCAAGAAGAAAAGGAGAAGTGACCCAAGCCCACCATCCATCCATCAGCCCAACAGAGCCCATTTATTGAAGCCTGTCGTTCCAGCTGCCGCCGCAGACACGGACAAGACAGGCTGTCACGGCAGACGCAGAAGCGTGTGACAGACGCGTAACAGACGCATAAATGCGTGGCAGACGTGTCAGGCACGCCAAATCCCATCAGTCGCCCCGTTATTCACGCCTGCCGTTACAGCATTAAATGGGCAGCAACTCGACCGCTATAAAACCCCGTTCCCATTTTCATTTCCCTCACTTCTGCTTATTCTTACTTGCCTTCTCCTCTCGTTTTATTTGCTTTCTTTAATTTCATAACCCTTGCAACTAATATGTCGTCTAGACAGACCCGCCGTAGTGCTGCCTCAGCCTCTTCTTCAGCAGCAGCGTCGCCCTTCGCAACCAAAGAATTGTGGGAGGAAAGGGGTTTCATTTACATCCGAAAGGCACCCAACATGGGACTCCGACCATTTATTGCTAGGGCGATAAGGAATTTGCTATGGGAACAGTTCGCAGCACAACCCGCAGAACTGAATGATACATTAGTCTGAGAGTTCTATGCTGCCATCGACAGCAGAACGGCACCCAGCCGGCTCCCCAGCAGAATCATCCGAGGAGCCTGCCCCTAAACCTGCCGCCGCCACCACCCCGACAGACCAGTCTGCCCACATCTTTGCTGCGATACAACGGGTGGAAGAGAGACAAATGGGACTGATGACCTTCATCCGAGATTTCACCAACTCGACGGTAAACTTTATTACCAACACTTTAAATTATCCTGATGTTATTTTCCCTACTTTTCCTGCCCACTATTTCCGCATCCCCACCCCTGTCCACACACCCACACCACCTGCTTCCCCACATTCCCACTCTACTACTTCCACCCCATCACCTGCCCCGACGGCAGCTGCGAGTCCTCCGGCCGACAGCCCCGCACGTGGAACGAAGCGGCCAGCCACAGCCGACAGCAAGGAGGAACCTCCTATTAGGAGGAATTTAGAGAGGGAGTTTACGCCTGTCAAGAGGCAGAAGCACGTGGCAGACAGAAAGCTGATACCCAAGTCCAGCACCACCACTAGCAGCACGTGGGATAGCGGCAGCAGCTTCGACATCCAGCTCGTGGAGCAACCTGCCCAGCCTCCTTCACAGCCCAGACGCCGCCGTCAAATCCGTGTCAGCAGCAGCAGCGAGGACAGCGATTAAAATTTAAGTCTTTATTTTTCTTTTCTTGCTGCTGCTTTATCCTTATTTTGTGATGTACCTGTCTTCATCTTTATCTGTCATTTTGCATTGAGGGCAATGCAACCCTCGAGTTTGGGGGTGGCACCCTCCATAGTAATGGAGTCTTAGTACGTATTTAATTAATTGTTTTATCTTTTATTCAAGTTCAAAAAAAAAATCAGAAAAGATTAAACTGTTGGCTTAAAACTGTGAAGTAAACTTACCTGTCATGACAGCTCTGTCGTGGCAGCATCTTTAGGACAGTTTAAGGAGAAGTTTAGAGCCTTTCTATAGTTCTGAAAAACTTAAACACCTTTGTGACTGTTATACTGCTTAGATGTCTTTTAGCCAAACTAGAATAGGATGCTTAGTACTTGAATAGCCCCTAGAGGTGCCTAACACTGGCTCTAGGAAAGAAGTTTAGCAAAAGAAACTCAAAAACCTAGAGGTGCCCGAAACCGGCTCTAGGAAGCTAACTAGAGGTGCCCAAAACTGGCTCTAGAAAAATTTAGCTCGAAAATAGAAGAAAAAGAAGCATGAAAATGTGTCTTCAAGAAAATAAACTTTGGCATAAAATTCGAGTTAAAAAGTTGAATATTCTAGTGAAACTAAGATAATCTTAGCATATAACTGTTCACAAGCATGCACACACTGCACAAGGACTATAGGGAGATTCCGGACAGATCCTAATCTTTCCGACAGGTTGCTGCCGCCATAGAGAATGAGCGACGGGTAAGGGATAGTTCACTGTTTGAAGGCCAACACAAAAATTTTCATTTTTCTTTTAAGTCTTAATTGCTTGAGGACAAGCAAAAACTTGAGTTTGGGGGTGTGTTGAGTGTCTAAAAGTTCTATTATTTACACCCTTTTTAACCCATATTTCTGCTGCATTCAAGCATCATTTCATTGCATTTAGGTTAGTTTTCAGCAAAACATCACAAATATATAAAAGGCACAGATTCTACTAAAAATGACTGTTTTTGGCAGGTTGCCGCCGTCGTAGACGGTGAAGGCAGGCGCAGGGCAGAGAAGCAGGAAAGCTGAACTGGACAAGCAGACGAAGAAGACGAAGCTGTCATGGACCTGTCGTGACAGCAAGGTGACAGCAACTTTATGGAGAGGAAAAACAAAGTGGACCTCGATAGATAGAGAAAATTATGCTCGTCTGTCGTATGAAAACCATATATTTTTCCAAGCCCCGGATCAAAAGATATGACAAGCCAAAGCTCAAGGAGAAGAAATCCCAAGAAACAAGGAGGCGGCTGAAAAGTAGGATACTTGGAGATTAAGTCTTTATTAGAATCTTACTTTTAATTAAAGTTGTAATCCTTGTTACCTTAGAATACTTGAGCCCAAAGCTTATATAAGGGCATAGATTTTAACCTAGGAGATCATCCAACACCCAATACCCCATAACCGATAACCAAATCCCTCCGCTGTTTACCCGTCGTTTACCCGTCACCGACATGTTCTAAATTCCCCCTAGGGCCACGGGTTGTTTTGTAAAGTAGTTGCAAGGGTTGTTTTGTTTTAGGATTTTCCAAGTTCAATAAAATAAACTTCAAGTTCTCTTATTTTGGTTATTAACATCTTGCAAGAGCATCGGGAGAGCATTGTGAGGTTATCTATTTACTTAGCATCGGGAGAGTTAAGTATACGAAAGAAATAAGAGCAAGTTCTCTAGTTTATAGTTGAACTATCTCGTGCCTAGGGATAGGGCGAGGTTAAGTGGCTAAAGAAGAATTCATACACATCGGTGTTCATCCTTCGATTCACGCCGGGAGGTATCATCAAAGACGTGATCATCGACAGACTTGGACCTAGGGATAGGCCAAGGCAGATCTAGGATTCTTGCCAAACTTGAAGAACAGAGTTGGTGTGTTCGCTGCCGCGACAGCCAACGGACAGCTGCCGCGACAGGTGCTGTCGGCGACAGGCGCGACGACAGAACTGGAGTTCCTAAGCAATGCAATACCTGCACTACTGAGCAATTCAATACCAGCCCATTCTCTCTATCTTGATATTCTTCTACTCTTTTATTTAAGTTTACTTTATATTTCTCGTGACAAAATCTTAAATCATTCTTTTTCCCCTTGTGCAGATAGTGAAGGAAAGGGTTAGCCCAGTCCCTGTGGAGACGATATCCGATACTCTAGTATCACTTTACTACTTGCGTCGTGTACACTTGCACTACATTGCGATAGACACTTTTACACGCAACACCTGGAATAAGCAAACCTTGAAGTTTTATTGCAAAAACAAACTTAAAACTAAACAATCGTTCTCACACTAGTTTACAACATAACCCAAACCCAAAAAGAGAATTAGAACATAATTGGCGGAAAGAAAACCTAAACTATGCCTAAGGGAAAACCTGAGTTGTTTTGAAGTAAAAATACATCGAGTATATATAGGCATTAGCCAGGTCAAATCCTCCTTGGAGTAGAAGTCTTCAAAGTAGCTTTTGCATTAAATGCAACCTTTAATTCTGACTTCTTTGAGTTGAATGTGGACTTCATCACGTTGCCTTGCACCGCAAGTTATCTCAAACTCCTCATTCGGTGGCTCTGTCCGCTGCTACAGGCATCAGAAAATTGAGTGGATTCATCGTTAGAATCAGAATTTTCTCCTCTATAGATCACACTCTGGTTCTCCAATTCCTTCGCTTGCTGCCCAGGGCGGCAAGTATGGCGACGGTAGCTAATCGAAAGCGACTGTCTTTGTCTGGAACTGTATCAGTACAGCTCCTTGGTCTGCTGCCTCAGCATCATGTCCCCAGTTCCTCTCTCCTTCTGACAACTTCTAGTACCTGAAACTAAAACTAAACTAAAATAGCATCTTTTCCTTACCAAATAAAAGATAATGAATAAAAAGCATGATAAAGTAAAGAATACTGTAAAATGCAATGCGTGAACCTAACTATGCCTAAAATGTACTTAAAAACAGCAATAATATGAGATGGAATGTGCACAAAATATAGAACTTATGGACACTTTACACACCCCCAAACTCGAACTATTGCTTGTCCTCAAGCAATGCAAACCTAAACATACTTGCCTTTTAAACTAATCAGAAAGAAAAACATGTTTTAAACTTGATTTAACACCTCAAGGCTGTGGCACCTATCCTTAGAGTAGTGAGAGGGGAATAACATGAATTACCTCAAAATTAAACTATAATGACATTGAAGTGTGTGCAGGAACTGTGTACGGGCTGAATCTGAAGAATATTCTAAGTAAACGAAGATGTTGCCATGATATATAAGGTTGCTGCCGAGGCAGCATAATTAAGCACAGTTAATAATCATGGCTATAAGGGCTTCAGCTCATCACAACTACACTTCTAGGTCTGAAATTAAGATAGAAATAAACTACAAAACCCCGAACCCATTTAGTAGAGTCATCCCATGAAGACATTCATTCACTTATGCTAATTTGTCCGTCACTTCATAGGTTTTTAGATTCATGGACTTTGATAGCAGCGGAGTGTCCTTGCACATGATTCTTCCTAGAGCCGGTTTCGAGCACCTCTAGGAAAAACATCATAAAATTTTCTTTCCTGTCGTGTCAGTGCTTTTCTTTTTTCTGTTTGTTGCCTGTCGTCGCAGTGTTCTGCAACCATGTTAAAATTTTTCAAATAATTCAAGCAGACAATGTTTATCAGAAATTCAAACAAATTCAGCAAGTAACATTAGTGTTTTTAATTTTTGGCAGTTATAGAAAAAATCCTAAGTTTACTTCATGCTTTCCCCGAAAATAAGTTCATTTTAATTGGTGGGAAAAATTTAAAGTCCGCTATCATATCATAGGCACAAGTTCTAACAAAAAAATTTCTTTTCGATTAATTTTTAAAGACAAGTACATTATGCAACCTAATAAGCACTAGTTATGCCTAACAAAAATGAGTGCTAACCCCCTAAACTCGAGACGGGCATTGCCCTCAATGCACAAAATAACATACAAATACAATTAAGATAAAAACAGAAAAAATAAAATAAAGAAAAAAACTCTAGAAGTTGGCTGAGGGCTGAGAGGAGGCTTGGGTCTTGGTAGCAGAGGAGGAAAATGAGGATTGAATGACTAGGTCGCGACCGACAGATGTTCGGGCGGCAGACTTGGCAGGTGATACTTTTACTGTCCGTGGCGGTTGGACTCTCTTAGCAGTGGGGCGAGGTTCTTCACGAGGTTCTTCGCTCTTTTTCGTCTCGTATTCTGATTCCTCGTCCTCTGACTCGGCAGAGATGACGTGCCGCTTCCTCTTCCTTGTTGCCTCATCCGTTGGTTCTGTCGGAGGGTCTGTCGCCATTGGGGCTGTTGCTCGACCTCGTTGGATGTGAAGGTGTTTGCCACCGTTGCCGATGTACAGGCGGGGGAAAAGATGTTGCTGATGCCTCTCGGGGGTGTCTGCCACCATGTTGGAACTAGAGGTGGCAGATTATGATGGGTAGTGTGACGGAGAGGGCATTTGGCGGCGGAAGGCGACATGGCGGGCAGCGGCTACTGATGGCGTTCCTTGTCCGAGTGCAGCTACGGCGGATAGGTCGGCTGGGAAGGTTGGCAGGGTGGGGCTGTCATCGAGAAACTTTTGAAGGAGATAAGCCACAAAAGCCTCTTGGACCCCCCCCACGTACTTCATGAAGGTCAATTGCTGATGTTCTCTTATTTTGTTGCTGTCGATGAGAGTGCGTAGTAGGGAAATGAATTCACCAGTCGGGGCAGCTTCAGTACAGCCTAGGGCGGCTGGTTGGGCGACGGAGGGCTGGCTGGGAGTGATGGGTTTTGTCTCCTGGGCCTGCATCATCTGCAGGCAGACTTTTCTGGTCCAACCCTCATTGGAAGGTGTCATCTTATCGTCTGGATCGAAGGGCACATTGAAGTTGGCACATAAGCCGGTGATGAGAGACGGGAAGTACATCTGACCCTTTGACTTGCGGAAATAGTTGTGGATGAGGACGAGATGAGGCCTGTTCACTGTGGATTTGTGGGAGGTGGGCAGCAGTCGCCATTTGATGAAGGCGTTCCATAGCATTGGCTCGAGCAGTAGTCGGCAACGTTGCACTGAGCCGCCGTGTTTTCCCGCCAACCACGACGTGTTGGGCTCACACAATCGGGCCTTGATTCTGTCGTAGTCGGTAGCTGTCAGTGACTGCCTCCATTCTTCGTTAGGGTTGTCATCCATCTCTAGGCCATAAAAGTTGTTGATCACGGAGGCGTTTAGCTTGACCGGTTCCCCTCGTACAAACACGAACAATAGCTAAGGGCGGTGGTTGTGAGCATAGAATTCCTTGACCAACATGATGTTTGCTGCCTCCGAATGTCATGCGAACATCTCCCAACCTTTGTTGTGTATCTTTTCGAACAGGGCGGGCTCTAGGCCAAGGTCCCTTGTCTGCTTCGAGTAATGGAACACTTGTTCCTCCCATATGGCTTGCTTGGCAAACTGGGTTCTGTATCTCTTTTCGTCATCACGTGAGAAGTAGCGTTGGAAGGTGGTTGGATTGGGATGCTGATGCCATGTGTGAGACGGTCTAGATGTAAACTGAAACTAAAAAAATTAAGAGCAAAAGAGCAGTGTATTCAAGAAGAGTTTAACAAGGAGATGAAAGTAAAGTAAATAAATGAGAGAACTGGGGTTTATATAGATGTTGCCGAGAGGTGTCGTGGCGACATTAAATGTCCAACGGGCAAGTTGTCTTGCGCACGTTACGTGTTTTCTACCCGTTACTTCTGTAACCGTTGGGAGATAGCCGTTAGCGGGCAACTAGCTGTTAAGTGCTTTCTGCGCTGGGCCGCCCTCAGCTGTCTTAGCGGGATGGTGGGCGAGCTCCTTGTTGGGCTTCTTCTTGGTCCGGCTCTTTTATTCCTAAAGCCTGAAATAAAAATAAATAATTAAATACTAAAAATAAATTCTGAAAAAAATAAAGATGTGGAAAATAAATTTAACTAACTTAGAATCTGTTCCTAAAACATAAATTGCAATAAATTAAATTCTTTTCTTAAAACATAAAAATAAAAGAAAATAAAAATTAAATTAATTAAGTTATGTTGGGAGTGCATTTGGGTGCATCTCTCAGACATAACCACTTACTGAGGTGGTGTTTCTTGTCTTTCCCTCCTGGGGGGGGTCCTTCTTTTCTTTGAGATGGTGTGCTATTGGGTCCTTCAATCTGCCCTTAGGTCTGCCGCAACAGCTACTGTATTGACCTGTCTCAATGCTTATTTTAGAGGTCTTAGCATCCGACCATCCTTCTTTTTCCTTTACCGAGGTCCGTAAAACATTTAACTTGATGCTTTGATTGTCTACCCGCATAATTAGCTCCCCATGCTCCGCATCTATTAACATTCTGCCCGTGGCCAACAATGGTCGCCCAAGGATGATATGGGCGTTTTCATCGGCCTCAGAGTCTAAGATGAGGAAGTCTGTTAGAAAAATAAGGCTGCCCACTCGAACTAAGATGTCTTCGATCTTACCCTCCGGTTGTACAAATGAGTGATCATCAAGTTTCAGCATAATGGAGGTAGGTTTGGCTTGCCCAATACCTAGCTTGTCGAAGATTGCCTTAGGCATCAAGTTGATGTTGGCTCCTAAGTCGCACAGGGCTTTTGTTGCATGGTTGCTACTGATTCTGAATGGTATAACGAAACTGCCTAGATCTGTTTGTTTGGGTGGCAGCTTATTGTGCAACATAGCCATACACTCCTCTGTCACAACAACTGTTTCGAACTCCCCAATTCTCTTCCTCTTAGAAACCATGTCCCTTAGGTATTTTGCATAGTTTGGCATGTTCTGGATGGCTTCGATGAGAAGGATATTTATGAGCACATGTTTCAGAGTCTCCAAGAATTTCCTGAACTGGTGCTCTTGCTTCTGTTGCTTAAGCCTCTGGGGGAAAGGTGCCGACAGGCGGATGTCCTCTATACGCTCCTTGTATGGGAACTTTATCTGTAGAGGATTATCTGTCTCAGGGTTGTTGTGAGTCTCATATGCCGGGGTGGATGGTGTTGATGTTTTCACGGTAGGCAGTTCTTTTTGTGCTGGTTGTTCATCTGCCAGCTTTTCCATTTTGGGTTCGTCCAACTATTTCCCACTTCTGGTTGATATGGCTTTGCACTTCTCATATGTGGGTTTAGCTACTGCCTCTGTACTGCTCGATGTTGCACCCATTGTTCTACTGCTAAAGATCTCTGTGAATTGCCCAAATTGGGTCTCCAAGTTCTTTATCCCAGATTCCTGGTTGTTCATCCTCATCGCAGTCCTGTCCATAAATGACTCAGTTTTATCAACAAACTTATTAGTATGAACAATAAAATCACTAGTTCTAGACATAAAAGTATGGAGAGTTGCTTCTAGTGAATTATTGTTTTGTTGCTGCTGAGCTTGATGTCTGGACTGGTTCTGCTGGTAGCCTCCCTATTGCTATTGTAGATTGGCAGCAGTTTTTGGATTGCTCCAGGAGAAGTTTGGTTGATTCCTCCATCCAGGGTTGTACGTGTTCGTGGCGGGCCTGCTGTTCCTCTCGTATCCTCCCATAAAATTGGTAGATGCAGTACATTCGAAGGAATCGTGGTTGCCCTCACACTCATTACAGAATGGCTCCACAGCCTTGGCTTCATACACTTTTCCAGTGGGTTTGACCATGTTTATAACCAGCTCTATCAGTTTTTCGAGGCGGACATTGATAGATTATGAGGCTTCAACTTCGTTCACAGTGGTTGGCCGCCTAATGCCGCCTCGGTGGGCTGTTGGGAATTTATAGTCATTTTTCGCTGCTTGGTTCAGGATCCGTAGTGCCTCCTCTGGTGGTCTATCGAGGATTATCCCATTGGCGGATGCGTCGAGCGTCATTCGAGTTGGGCAGTTATTGAGCATATGTTGGTACCGCTCCCATGCTTTATACATTGGCTCGTCATCCCCTTGTCAGAAAGTTGTGATCTCGTTTCTCAATCTGTCTATGACGTTAGATGGGCTGAAACGATCCAAATACTCTTTGCACAACTCCATCCATATATTGAATGACCCTGCTGGCTGATTGTTCAACCACTGTTTTGCCTTATCCTCAGTGAATAGGGGAATAACCTCAGCCTTAGCACGTCTTGGTGGACTCCGTGTATCTTGAAAGCTCTGCATATGTCTAGGAATCCTCTCAAGTGCTGCCGAGCATCTTCTTTGGCAGTCCCTCTGAATTGTTGTAGAGCGTTTGTGTGTTCTCTATTTATGAGCGCAAGTGCACACTCATGTCAAGTTATAGTATATAAGATATCGTCTCCCCATAGGGATTGGACAACTTGATTCGAGTTGTAAGTCCTGCACAAGAAAAATAAATGCACAATTAATTTGGATGTTTAAGAATAAAAACACAAGTAATTGAAAAGGAAGTGATCATATTGATAGAGAGGGCAGGGTTATGATGCTGCTTAGTGTGAAACTGCGTTGAATAGGACAAGTCGTTTTGCGCTGCCAAACTCTACTGCCTCGGCGGTGGATGGTAGGCAGATTGCTGAGACCCTCTCGTTGCCTCAGGAGGGGAATGGAACTGTGTCTCGGCGACAAACACGACAGAACTACAAGGCTCGGCAGAATGCTTCGAAGTTGATTCCGCTTATGTCTAAGTCAGAATGCTGTTGATGCCCACTGCAGATAATACCAGTCGCGGCGTGAATCATGCAAAGATAACAATGTTTATTTGTCCTCTTTTAGCCGCATTAAACCCTTAACCTATGTCTAGGCCGGATTGATCGCACCATCTATGGATGAAATCGTACTTACTCCTTTCGTGAGTTCGACTCTCTCGATACCGAACAAATGGATAGAATTCAACTAATCTTTCGCCTTAATTGAAAACTATGAAGAACATGGAATAAGTAAACCTTGTAATTTTATTTGCAATAACAAACTTGAAATCTTAAACAGCCGTTCTCACAACTAATTACAACATAACCCAAACCCAAGGAGAAATTTAGAACATGCCGGCGGTAAGAAAACCTATACTATTCCCAAGGAAAACCTAAGTTATTTTGAACTAGAATTACAATGAGTATATATAGGCATTAGCTAGATCTAGTCCTTCTTGAAGTAGAAGTCTTCAAAGTAGCTTTTCACATTAAATGTGACTTTAAACTCTAACTTCTTTGAGTTGAATGTGGACTTTATCACGTTGCCCTGTTCCACAAGTAATCTCGAGATTCTCCTTCGACGGCTCTGCCCGCTGCTAGAGTCGTCGGAATATTGAGTGGACAACATTGATAGAATCAGGATTTTCTGCTCTACAGATCGCACTCTGGTTCTCCAACTCTATAGTCTGCTGTCTTGGGCGGCAGGTTGGGCGGCAGCAGCTACTCGGCAGCTGATGTATCTGTCTGGAACTGCATCAGTACAGCTCCTTGGTTCGCTGCCTCAGCATCACGTCCACAGCTCCTCTTTCCCTCTGTCAGCCTCTAGTACCTGAAACTAACTAAGCTAAATAGTATCTTTTCTTCACCAAATAAAAGATAAACTAGAAAAACATGGCAAAGTAAAGAAATACTTTAAAATGCAATGCATGGTCCTAATTATGCCTAAAATGTACTAAAAACAACAATAATATGAGATGGAATGTGTATGAAATATAGAACTTGTGGACACTTTACACACCCCCAAACTCGAACTATTGCTTGTCCTCAAGCAATGAAACCTAAACATACTTGCCCTTATATTAACCAGAAAGAAAAACATGGTTTTAACCTGATTTCGTACCTCAAGGCTGTGGCACATGTATTAGATTAGTGAGGGGAACTTAGCAAGAAAATAACTCAGAATTAATTTCTAATGCCAGTGCAGTGTGTGCAGGACTGTGTACAGGCTGAATATGCAAAATAACTAGATAAACAAAGATGTTGTTATGATATATAAGGTTTTTGCCGAGACAACACAGTTAAGCATAATATTTAATTATGGCAATGAGGGCTTCAGCTTATCACAACTACTCTTCTAGGTTTGAAATTAAGAGAGGAGCAAACTACAAAACCCCGAACCCATGGAGTAGAGTCATCCCATGAAGAATTTTGTTCACTCATGCTAATTTTTCCATCACTTCAAAATTTTCAGATTCATGGACTTTGATAGCAGCAGATTGTCCTCGGACATGATTCTTCCTAGAGCCTGTTGCGGGCACCTCTAGGGTAAAACAACAATGTTTCTTTGTTTTTGTTTCAGCTACCATCGCAGTGATGTATTTTTATGTTTTTGTTTTCTGCCTCGGCGGCTACCCGCAACTATTGTTAGAACTTTGCAAAGAATTCTAAACACAAAGCAGACAGTGTTCATTAGATATTCTAGTAAATTCAGCAAGTAACATAAGTGATTGACAGTTTTGGCAAAAATAAAAAATTCTAAGCCATTTTACATGCTTTTCCCATATTAAGTTCAATTTATTATTGGTGCGAAAATAAGTAATCGGTTAACTATCATAGGCACAAGTTATATAACAAAATTTTTTGTTCCGATTAACATTAAGGCAAGTACAATGCAACCTATATGCTACTAAGTTTTCCTAGACAAAAAGATGTGAGAGCTATCCCCCCCAAACTCTAGATGGGCATTGCCCTCAATGCACAAAATAAAACAGAAAATAACAAAAGAAGAAAAAAATAAAGGTGATATATATAAAGGAACAGAAAATATAAAATAAAGAAAAGAGATAGAAAAAAAACTAGAAATTGGCTGAGGGTTGAGAGGAGGCTTGAGTCTTTGCTGCTGAGGAGGAGGAAGAGGTTTGGATGATGAAGCGATGGCCGACAAATGTCTTGGCGGCAGACTTAGCAGGCGAGATCTTTGTTGTCCGTGGCGGCTGGATTCTCTTGGGTGTGGGACGAAGCTCTTCTTGAGGTTCGGCAGGGGGAGTGGCAAGAGGTGGTTCCCTCTCTTCTGACATTGTCTCGTCGTCCACAAGCTCGGCGGTTATGATGTGCCGCTTCCTCTTCCTAGTACCTTCCTCCATGGGTGCTGTCGGAGGGTCTATCGCCATTGGGATGGCTACTGCTGCTGCTACAACTGTTGTTTCTGGTGCGGGCGACTACTGCTCAATCTCCTCTGATGAGGAGGTGTTCGCCACTGTCGTTGTTGTGCAGGCAGGTGAATGATGTTATTGATGCCTCTCGGGGGAGTCTGCCACCGTGTTGGAAGCGGAGGTGGCTGAGTAAGATGGGTAGTGCATCAGAGATGGCACCTGGCGGCGGAAAGTGGCATGGCGAGCAGCAGCGGTGGATGGCATTCCTTGTGCTGGTGCAGCTGCAACAAGGTCTGCAGGGTAGGGAGGCAGGGTGGGTCCTTCATTAGGGAATTTCTGAAGGAGATAAGCCACAAAGGCTTCTTGGACTTCCCCCACGTATTTCATGAAGGTCATCTGCCACTAGTCAATGAGCTTGTTGCTGTCGTTAAGGGTGCGCAGCAGTGTGAGGACTTCATTGTCTTGGACAGCTTTAGTACTGCCGGGGGTGGCTGGAGTGTCAGGCTGGGCAACAGAGGGTTGGCTGGGCGTTATAGGCTCTGTCTCCTGGGCCTGCATCATTTGCAGTGGACTTTTCTGGTCCACCCTTCTTTTGGTGTTGTCATCTCATCTTTTGGGTCTGTCGGGACATTGAAATTAGCGCAAAGGCCTATGATGAGTGACGGAAAGTACAACATGCCCTTCGCCTTCCGGAAGATGGTGTGGATCTCCTTGTAGATCATCTCCCCTACATTGATGGGCCCGTTCATCATGATGTTGTGGATTAGGGCTAGGCGCGTCCGATCGACAGTAGAGTTGTTGGAGGTGGGCAGCAGGCGCCACTTGGAGAATGTGTTCCACAACATTACCTCGAGCAGTAGGTGGCGGCGTTGGACAGAACCGCGATGCTTCCCTGCCAACCACGACGTGTTGGGCTTGCACAACTTGGCCTTGATTTTCTCATAATCGGCAGCCGTCAGTGACTCGCTCCATTGTTGGAGTATGCCCAAAGACTAATCATATGATGATTGAATAGACATACTATATTACTAGATTTATCAAGTAATGGCATTGTCGTTATTATCATTTGGTATGTTTTTGTGCATCAAACTAACCATTGGATAATAATGTCTATACAATAATACGATTATTGTTAAATAGGATCCTTAGTCGAATATTATTACGGGTATGGACAATGATAATATATAAAGACTAATATATGGTTGATTGATAACAAGTGTTGTCCTTGACATAGAGATGTCAAAATCAACACATAAGTATTTGTTAGAGAACAACATACTGGATTGACCCGCTATGAGCATGTTTCTTGGGTAATTATGTGACAGTCACAACATTGCTCATAATAAACATATGTATAATCCTCATACTTGAGATCAACATAATTTCAACACAAAGATTTACGTATTTTGACATAGTCAAACGTGTGTCGTAACTGACTACATTATAAAGACTGATGATTGGATACGTGATGACATATGTAGTGAAATATGGTTGATCAAGAAAGGATTTGTCCCTCCTACATAATGGGAGAAATATCTTCGGCCACTTGATTGAGTGAGATTAGAAAATGCATGACAATGCTCGAATATTATGATATGAGATATCATAGAGATTCGTTTAAATAATCTACTCAAGACATCAAGAGACACTAGATGGACAACGCAAGTGTGACTAACCCATGACTTGTGTTCATCTAAGATATAAAGGACAAAAGGATAAAATACATAAAGAAAGTTTATTCGGGAATTAGGAAAGTCAAACCATGACTTCATGCAACTTAGGTAGCAATGATGTATTGCTAGATGCCACTAATTGTTTATAAAATTAGAACAATTCTAATTTTGCTGGTAACGTTGCATGAACCTACAAGGGTCACACCCTTCGAATAAAACAAACAAAAATGGAAACCATACTCCTTATTTTAGGGAGGTTTCCGAAAATCCCCTATGGGATAGGGGAAATCGGCAACTCCCTTAAAAAGGGATAATATTCGATAAATAATGTATTTGTCAGATATTATTTATTAGTATGGAAAATATTTAGAGACTTAAATATTATAGAATAAGATTCTAGAAATTTAAATATATATTTTGATTTTATGTAATGTATATTTAATTCCAAGTTTATGTAGAATTAGATTCTACATAATCAAAAATATATATTTAAATATATTTAAATCCAAGTAAAGATAGAATGAGATTCTATATAATAAAAATATATATATTTGGATTAAATATAATATATATTTAAATCCATGTTTTATGTAGAATAAGATTCTACATAATTATAATTATATATATATATATATTATTTAATATTATTAAATATAATGTATATTTAATATAAACCAATTTCAAGTAGAATTAGATTCTATGAATTTTGGTTGAACTTGGATTTAAGGTATTCAAATAGAATTAAGTCTCTGAACATTATTTAAAGGGACAAGGGCTAGCAACCAAATCATCCTTATTCCTCCTTGCAAATTTCGACATATCCCTGGGAATTCCCCTCTGGAATTTTCGACAAGTCCCAAATTTCTTCTGCGAAGCTATTTGATATTTTTCTGGTGTTCCTCTTGCCCCCTGGCAAATTCCTGGCGATTTCCTAGTTCGAATCCAAGTCCCGGTAGAACCCCTGTCCGATTTCAGACTCCCTCAGGAATCCTGGATGGATTTCGACTTCTCCCTATAAGGTGTTCAAACCTGTCGAAATTTATCCCTAAGTGTTAGGGAGGCGGAAACTTTGTTCGTTTTGTTCGGATGGACTCCGTAGAGGTCGTTGCGAACCTGTGACGATTCTGATTTTACTTGACGTGGTTATTCCAACATACCGGCGGTTTTCCAGTTTCTAGAGTTTTAAAAGGTAACTCTTCATCTTTTCACCCCGAATTCGTTCCTGTACACGGATCCTGGCTGGATTACGTCGGATTAATTTTTCCGATGTGCCACGGGGCGTGCCGACGTGACCCAACAGTGGTATCAGAGCCACTTGTATCATACGAATTCGGACTTAAATTCTTGGGTGAACTTTATGTATGAGATGCATGCCGTTTGATTCGATTTAGATATTTATCGTTTATCGTATCACACTTATTAAAGACTTATTTTGATTATCACTGAATGATTAAGAGTTAATCATAACTATGTTAGGTTACTTCAATGCTAAATGTTAACATGTTGAGACTAATAGTTAGTCTAGAGAACAAGTAGTTATTCGTAGTTTCATAGATTTATGAAATCTCTGAAAGGGCTTTTAAGTTGATAAAAGTTATCAAACTATCTTTCACGGTAAATCCATAAGAGTTATGGTTAGACGTTATGAAAAATGCATGTCTAGGATTGGCATCAACAAAGACCTGGTACGTAAGTGTGCCTAGTGCGCCACCTCTCTTTCATGTTGACCTATCTGGTGCATTTGTTCGTTAACGCAAATGGTTTATGAAACCTCATGATCCTTTTTTTGGCCCATCAACCGCAACATAGGGATAATCAGTTTAAAACTCTGTAAACACGTCGTTACTTTGTTTGCACGATGTTTGAAATACATGTTAGATTGCTCGGTGTTTGTTTTGCATGGTTATAGCCCATAGCCTTTATAGTTTTGGTTTTTATATAAATACGACCTGCGTGTCGTGCCTTTCTCTATCTTCTATTGTACTTCTCTTCTTATCTCACTCCCTCGCATGCAACGCGAGTTTCTGAAAATTGTAAATACTCATGGAGATAAAGCAAGGACCAAGGTAGCAACGTGGTGGGCCTTCCCTGGTGGACCG
Organism: Hibiscus trionum; assembly: GCA_030270665.1. Lineage (NCBI taxonomy): Eukaryota > Viridiplantae > Streptophyta > Magnoliopsida > Malvales > Malvaceae > Hibiscus > Hibiscus trionum. Next base: position 8,876,233 of record BSYR01000010.1, on the reverse strand, counting down.
GGCGTTTCAGAAGAAAATTCTATCTTCAATAGAATGGTCCTCCCATTGGCTTGGGACGGGTCGCCTTAGGTTAAGAAGGGCTATAATCATTGCATATTTATTTACCGCTTATATTTACCTTGTATGTGATGCAATGTATGTTTTATAAGCATGATTAAACATAGTTCTATTGATAGGATCAATGTTAAAATGATGAGATAATTAAGTAAATCCCTCACTATAATTCTAAGTCTGTTTTAACCATCCAATATTTACCCACGTTAAAGCTTCGATCGATATAATGCGAGCTTTGCCAAAGCAATGTTACATTTATCTATCTTAGTTAAACGCGAAGAATAAGCTAGTGATATTCGCCGGTTGAGATATTGGTATTGACTTAGCTGGGTTGTTCTAATAAGATTAGAAAACCTAGTGGTTAAAGTTTTGGTTAATCATAAGATGATTTAAATAACAAGAGTTGTTCGCCAAAAGATGAGGAATTATATGAGATGTAATTAGTAAGGTGTTACTTACCTAAATAACCATTTCCTAAAAGACTGGCCAAAGCTGATTTAGGAATGGTGAAATACGGATCCTCACTCACTAGAAAACTATCAAAACGTTTTCCGAAATTAAAACTAGAGGGTTTTTAATTTTGAATAAAATAGTGGGAGTAAATTTATAGTAAAGACCTATCTATAAATTTTAAAATTTAGTAAAACTTATGTAGCATATTTTTGTTGTTGTAGAATTAATGGGAAATAATACTCTATCTCTGCGATCTATCCTTGAGAAGGATAAGCTCAATGGCATAAACTTCCTTGACTGGTTCCGCAATTTGAGAATTGTTCTCAAACAGGAAAAGAAAGAATATGTCATTGAAGAACCTGTTCCTGATGAACTGGTTGCCACTGCTTCCAGAGCTGACAAAGACAATATTAAGAAACACATGGACGACATGCTGGATGTCGGTTGTCTTATGCTTGCAACCATGACCCCTAAGCTTCAGAAGCAACATGAGGACATGGTAGCTTATGATATGATTCAAAATCTCAAGGAGATTTATGAAGGGCAAGCTCGTCAAGAGAGGTACGAGACCTCTAAAGCTCTGTTTCAATGCGAGATGAGTGAGGGATCTCTCATAGGAGCTCACGTCATGAAAATGATGGGCTACATCCAAACGTTGGAGAAGCTCGGCTTTCCACTGAAAGACGAATTAGCTATTGATGTCATCCTGCAATCGTTGCCGGATAGTTTCAATCAGTTCGTCCTTAATTTCAATATGAATGAAATTAACAAGACGCTGCCACAGTTGCTCGGCATGTTGACAACTGCTGAAATCAACCTGAAGAATGTAGGACCTAAACTTGTTCTGATGGTCCGCAAGGGCAAGAAGAAAGGTAAATCGGCAGCAAAGTCTAAAGGTGATGGTAAGACCAAAACCGATGGAAAGGAGGCACTGAAACCTAAGAAGGGAATCAAGAAGGATGGAAAATGTTTCCATTGCGGCAAGACCGGACATTGGAAGAGAAATTGCCCCACACACCTACAAGAAGTCAAGAAAGCAAAAATGAGTGAGGCATCAACCTCAGAGGCTTCTAAAGAGAAGGCATCAGAATAGATATGGACCTGCGAATGGAAATAAAGCAAGAGTTGCTACATCATCCATTAGGACATGTGTTTTTGCTTAAATAGATTTGTTTTAGCTTTTAAGATTATTATTTTGTGGCTAAGTTTTAGTTATCTTGTAAGGACAAGATATTTTAATTTTGAGATTATTTAAATAAATGTTATTCTTTTAATCTCTTATGTCACAACGAATCAATGATCTTTAAACCAATCAAATCAATAATATTTATAAGATAAATAAAACAAATGACTAATCTCAAACTCATAAAAGTATTAAGGTAATTTGATGAGATCAAATTCAAGAATATTTAAAGTTTGATGAACTTTCAAAGAATATGGGATTGTCCCATAATTAAATCCCACAAGTGGAACGAAAAGTCTTTGAAAGAGAATCAAATATGTTAGACATTTTTTGATTCAGAACAAGTCATTTTCGACTTCTTTACACACTAGAAAAACAACTCTCACACTTAATCGTTTTTTTCAAACTTGGTTCGAAACGCCATATGAGATATGGACTAAAAATTGTTCTAGAATACCTTTAAAGTTTTAAGGTTACTTACATGTTAAAATGTTTACAAAGTTCAAACCTTAAAGACTCCATTTGTTGTTTATCCTAACGAGAACAAAGCGTTTGTTTCTCAAATGAGAGTTTATCTTGAAAGAGATTAATTCTCACAAAGGGATATTATTTCTTAAACTTTAACGAGAACAAAATATTTGTTGCTCAAACGATAGTTTATCTCAAAAGAGAATACTTATCACTAAGGGATTTCATTTTTCAACGAGAACAAAATGTTTGTTGCTCAAACGAGAGTTTCTCTCGAAAGAGATTACCTCTCACAAAAGAAAAAAAAATGGAATTTGGAATGTGAAGAAATTTTAGACAACAAATTTATGAACCAAAGATTGAGAATGTTCCACAAATGATCAAGGAACATTGGAACAAAACACAACCATTGTGTTGATCCTTAAGAGAACACTATATACTTGAGAAATATGGATTTCTCACTATCCGTACATGGAAACACTTTTCTTTTCAGATTAAGATAAAGACTAGGTCTTATTAGAAAGCAATGGTGAGCTCAAAATTCGAGAAAATGGCTAAGAGCCATGAGAAATGAGATGAAATCCATGTCTAAAACCAAGTATAGACTTTGGTTACCTAAAAGGGTAAAACCTAAGAGGTATGGATGAGTTTTTCAAAAAGGAAAAACCGACATGGATGATAAAACATACAAAGGATGATTCGTCGCTAAAAGTTTTCGACAAACTTCATAGTATAGACTATGATAAAGCATCTTCCTTGTAGCTATGTTTAATCCATCTTAATCTCACTTGCAAGTAGTTACATACCATGATTATGGAATCAAAGAAAGGAATGTCAAAACCGCTTTCCTAAGGGAAAACATGAAACATATGTTTACATGACACATCCAGAAGGTTTTGTCACTCAAGTAAACACTTGGAAGGTATGTAAGCTACAAAGGTCTATCCGTAGACTAAGGCAAGCTTCTCGAAGTTGGGATATTCGTTTCAGAAGATACAATCAAAAGGTTTGGTTTATCTAGAAACAAAGAGGAGTCTTGTTTTCAAAAGAGCTAGTGGGAGAATTGTTACTTTCCTAAGTATTGTATGTAGATGACATACTCATCAAAAGGAACTAAAGATCGCAATCCGTTTTGCATTAATAAAAGATACTGCGAGTTAGCAACATGAGACAGTATCTAACTCTACAACATAGGCTGAATGTATTACAGAAGGATGTTTGGATCTAAAGGGTTCACTTCTGAACTAAGGGTTGTTCCCAGCATATTAGATGCTACATAACTCAGTTATGATGGAACCTTTGCATAAGCAAATAAAACCCATATCTCATCAATAAATCCAAACATATTCTAAAGTGCTTACATCTTGGAGATGAGAAAGTATGCAACATACGCACAAAGTTTATAACTTTGTCAACTCCCTGACAAAGCTTTTAACATAGCATAAGCATGTTAGTTACACTAAGCCATATCGTATTGGATACGAGAATGATTGGTCTTAGTGCTAGTGGGAGATTGTTGGAGTATGCCCAAAGACCAATCATATGATGATTGAATAGACATACTATTTTACTAGATTTATCAAGTAATGGCATTGTCATTATTATCATTTGGTATTGTTGAGTGGATCGAAAGATCGATATTTACCAAGAGGGGGTGAATTGGAAAATTAAAGGATTGTAGTGGAAATTGGCAAATTAAAAATGATGAACACGGAATTTAGAGTGGTTCAAGTTCCAAATGAACTCTACATCCACTACCTTAGTCTCACTAAGGATTTGCAACAATTTCACTAAATTGATCTTCCCCTTTTCTAGGACAAGGAGGCAACCCTTTACAATATCGGTTGATTTTTCTACCCAAAAATCAACCCAACCCTCACACAAGAGAACAAAGAAATTTGTAGGCTAATTAGGTATCTCTCAATACAAATGATAGCCCCAATACAAGCACTCAACCCAATTTTACAAAATATGAATGAAGAACACAAATTGGGATTTTACACAAATTTGGGATTTTTGCTCAAATGCTTGAATTTGATGTTTGGATGTTTGCTTTTGGATCAATAGTTGTTGCTGATGCTTTTGGATGTCTCTTTTATACCTTCTCATTGATTTCTAGCCGTTTGGGTGGTTGGGAACATAAATGGAGCCGTTGGAACCCTCTCTTGCCACCATAAATGCAGTCTGCACCAACCCGTTTCGGAACACGGGGAACCTGTTTCGGAACGGACTAAAATAGAAAGAGCCGTTGGGTGCATTTAAGAGCCCGTTTCGAAACGCCTTAGGGCCGTTTCGGAACGTTTTTGCCACTATCAAGGGTCGTTTCGGAACGGTCCTAGCCCGTTTCGAAACGCCTTAACGGTTTTCAGAAAATCAGTTAAAACATACAACGGTCATATTTTTTCAAAATAAAACCTAGCCCTTGTTTCGGAACGGGAGTGAACGGTTTCGAAACGAAATGGCTACTGTCAAAGGGTCGTTTCGGAACGGGCTTGATCCGTTTCGAAACACCCCTTTTATATTTAAAAATCTGAAATATTTGAAATAAAACAACCCTTTTTAAATCCTATATGAAGAACAGTTTCGAAACGAGTTGTGCCGTTTCGAAACGGTTTTAAGTGTTTCGATACGCGTTTCGGAACGGTGGTCGACAGTGGTGAAAATGTTTCGAAACGCCTTATGCCGTTTCGAAACGGGTACTTGAAAAACACTGTTTTAGCTTGAAACACTTAGAAAAATATTTGAAATAGTATGTTTTTAACTTGGGCATAATACTAAAATTATATGGGGATATTTTGAGGACTTAAAATTCGTTTTGACTTTTTCTATTTAGTCCTTAGGTTTTTAGTTATATCAAAATTAAAATATTTGTTTCACAGGTATGTTTCTGTGCATCAAACTAACCATTGGATAATAATGTCCATACAATAATACGATTATTGTTAAATAGGATCCTTAGTCGAATATTATTACGGGTATGGAAAATGATAATATATAAAGACTAATATGTGGTTGATTGATAACAAGTGTTGTCATTGACATAGAGATGTCAAAATCAACACATAAGTATTTGTTAGAGAACAACATACTGGATTGACCCGCTATGAGCATGTTTCTTGGGTAATTATGTGACAGTCACAACATTGCTCATAATAAACATATGTATAATCCTCAGACTTGAGATCAACATGATTTCAACATAAAGATTTACGTATTTGAAATAGTATGTTTTTAACTTGGGCATAATACTAAAATTATATGGGGATATTTTGAGGACTTAAAATTCGTTTTGACCTTTTCTATTTAGTCCTTAGGTTTTTAGTTATATCAAAATTAAAATATTTGTTTCACAATCTCCCCCTTTTTGATATAACAAAACCAAAGTTAGAATTTCTGGAATTTTGAAAGTTTTGAAAATTATTCTAACTCCCCCTTAATTTAAGATAGGTTTTTTTTTAAAGTCTAAAAAAATTGATTTGAAATCCAAGTAAACTTTTAAAAACCTTTTAACATTTTAAAACAAATTTTAGTTTAAAGTGTGGCTCTTAAATTTCTTCTCCCCCTTTTTGTTAGATCAAAAAGAACAATAAAAGCTCATAGAGAAGATAAAGGATTAGTACCAATAAGCAATAATAAGCAACCATATTATAAATTCATAATCAAAATATCCAAAATATAATTCAAACATTAAGTTCAACATAAAATCCCAAATAATAAAGCCATAAGCATAGGTTCCTAAAACATGAGAAAACATAAAGATGCAACCTTAATCCTAAAATGCATAGATAATATGATATGATATGAGATAAATATCCTAAGCCTCGTCATCATCATCCTCGTCATCATCATCATCGCTCTTGGCTTGAGAGCGGTGAAACTTCGTCCATTGCCCATAAAGAGTGGAGAAGGAAAGGTCCAAGTTGGAATGAGAAGTCTCAAGAGAAAGAAGGCGATCCTCGACATTCTTCAAACGATTGCCCATTGTTTCAAAGCCCGAAGCAATGCTAGTGTCCAAAGCATTCATCCGAGTGTCCAAAGCATTGAACCGCTCGGTGAGGAAAGCCGTGAGGGCTTCATTGTTTGCAACTGGAACTTGCGGTGGAGGAGCAACGGGAGCAGGATCCGCTTCTCTATCAACTCTTTCCCAAAAACCATTCACATATTGGAACCCTGACTTTCGAAGGGATGACTCACCAATCTTGGTCTTGCGAGGGATCGGAGAGTCGTAGGTACAATCAATGCCAAGATTATCAAATAGGGCGCTCAAGACAATGCCATATGTGAAAGACTTCAACTCATTCGTGTCAATAAGCTTGATATTATTGACTATCTCGGCAAAAATAATCTTAGGCACATTTGGGCGCTCACCCCTACGGAAACACTCTAGCCAAAAGTGATCAGTGTGACGGATATGAGAGTATTTGCCTCCGGAAGGACGAATAAACCAAGACACCATCAAGTGAAGAACTCGATCGTGCACATCCAAAGAAAGTGCCTTACCGGTGAAAGAGCCAAAGTGGCGTTCATCCTCAAGACCCACTTTCTTAAGCTTAAGAGCAGACTCTAAAAGTGCAACATTAACAACAAACTTTCTGCCTAATAAGGATGATTCAATTCCTATGATCTCGGTTTTGGTCTCATCATAAAGAAAACGAGCATTTGAATAAAAGAGGAGTACCATGTTTTTGTAGCAAACATCCGGAAGGCTCAAGAAATCCATGAGATTCCACTCATCCAAACGAGGGAGATAACGAAAAAGGAATCGCTCGGAATTGAGGAACTCAAGATCAATGACACGTTCCTTACGAACCGTGAAATCCTTGACATAAGCAAAGCGAGCACGCGCGTCCGGATTTTTAAGAGATTTCTGAAAAAGCATAGTGATATTCGGACGAATGCTCGAATCACCGGATTGAACGGCCTTGCGCTTTTTGTTCGATTGATCCGCCATCTAAAAACATTAAGCAAGTGTTTTAAAATTGAGTGTATGCATTGATATTTATAATCAATCCAATAATAAATCCCACTTAGGTTTTTGAAAACAAAATTAAAATAAAAAAAAATAGTTTAAAATAAATACGATTGAAAAAATTTATATTCGAATAAAAAATTTTGAGATTTGAAATTTTTTTACAAGATTTTGAAAACCCACAACAAAAAAACATATAATTTATACAAAAATAAAATTTTCTATCCTAAGATTCGAACAAAAATTGAAAGAAAAAGAAAAAATAGAAAAATTACCTTAGTTTGGGATTTTGGATGATTTTGAAGAACTCCTTGCACAAGATTGATGAAACTTGCTTAGACTTAAGTTGAAGAGTGAAACCCCTCACAATTTTGTGAAAATCAAAGAGTTTTAGAGGGTATTTATAGAGAGGGAGGCGGTTTAGGGTTTTAGAGATTGATATAAAGTGAGTTTGTATCATTAAAAGCCCTAATTTAAAGCAGTCCGCGATGCCGTTTCGGAACGGTCAATACCGTTTCGGAACGGGCGGCTAGGGTTTTGACCATTTTAAAACCATAAACAGAACGTTTCGATACGCTGTTGACCGTATCGAAATTCCCTTTGACCCGTATCGGAACGCGTTCCGATACACCCCTTGGCAGAATCAAAAACGTTTCGGAACGCTTTTGAGGCGTTTCAAAACGCCCTTCTCTCAGAGCTGGATTTAAGGTATCCGTATCGAAACAGGTTCACCCGTTTCGATACACCTGGGGCTGGAAGTGCAGATGAGGCTCTAAAAGTGCAGAAAAATGAAGTTTTAAGAGGCCTAACATGCATAAATGTCATGAATAAGCAGGCAAAACATATTTAAGCATAAACATACTCCCCCTAACTATAAGCATGGATGAAATTAGGAGTTTAAACACATCAACATGGCATTTCACAAAATCAAGCATATTTAAGCACAAAAGAGGTCCTAAAAGGTCAAGATAGGCTAGCTAGACCTAACTCTCTCCTAAGGGACCAAAAACGCTCTTTGTCTAAGGGTTTTGTAAAAATGTCCGCTAATTGATTTAAGGTGTCTACATACTCTATAACCACATCTTCCTTAAGGACATGATCTCTAATGAAATGATGCCTTATTTCTATATGTTTGGTTCTAGAATGTTGGATGGGATTTTTAGTTAAGCATATTGCACTAGTGTTGTCACATTTTAGGGGTATGGTTCCAACTTTAATTCCATAATCTAAGAGTTGTTGTTTCATCCAAAGGACTTGAGCACAACAACTCCCTAAGGATATGTACTCGGCTTCGGTGGTAGATAAGGCTACACTATTTTGTTTTTTAGAGAACCAAGATATGAGCATACTACCTAAGAATTGGCAAGTTCCCGAAGTACTTTTCCTATCAATTTTGCAACCCCCATAATCCGCATCTGAGTAAGCATGAAGGTTAAAGGTAGAGTCTCTAGGGTACCAAAGACCTAAACAAGGAGTGTCTCTAAGATACCTAAAGATTCTTTTAACGGCTATAAGGTGAGACTCTCTAGGACTAGCTTGAAACCTAGCACACAAGCAAACACTAAACAAGATATCTAGTCTACTTGCGGTAAGGTAAAGCAAAGATCCAATCATAGAACGATAAAGCTTAGAGTCAATACACTTACCTCCTTCATCTTTGTCAAGCTTTGTAGATGAGCTCATAGGAGTGGCTTGAGGCTTTGCATTCTCCAAGCCAAACTTCTTGAGCATATCCTTTATGTATTTTGCTTGGTTGATGAAGGTGCCATCCTTCTTTTGCTTGATTTGGAGTCCCAAAAAGAACGAGAGCTCCCCCATCATGCTCAACTCAAATTCACCTTGCATTAACTTAGCAAACTCTTGACAATGACATTCATTAGTAGAACCAAAAATTATATCATCAACATAAATTTGAACTACTAAGATGTCATTGTTATATCTTTTTATGAAGAGTGTTGTATCCACCTTTCCTTTTTCAAAACCTTTTTCAATTAAGAAATTTGAAAGTCTCTCATACCAAGCTCTAGGAGCTTGTTTTAAACCATAGAGAGCTTTTGTAAGTTTAAACACATGGTTTGGAAATTTTGAATCCTCAAAACCCGGTGGTTGTTCAACATACACCTCTTCATTTATAAAACCATTTAGAAAGGCACTTTTTACATCCATTTGAAAAAGCTTGAAATTATGATAACATGCATATGCAAGCAACATCCTAATAGCTTCCATCCTAGCTACGGGTGCATAGGTTTCATCGAAATCTATTCCCTCTTCTTGAGTGTAACCTTGAGCAACTAGTCTAGCTTTATTTCTCACAATGTTACCACTCTCATCTAGTTTGTTCCTAAAGACCCATTTAGTTCCTATTGTAGATTGATTACTAGGCCTATCAACTAATGTCCATACATTACTTCTCTCAAATTGATTTAATTCTTCTTGCATAGCCAAAATCCAAAAATCATCTTTCAATGCTTCTTTTATGTTTTTAGGCTCTATGCATGAGATAAATGCAACATGGTTCATTAATCTAAGAGAAGAACGAGTGGTTACCCCCTTGGATGGATCACCCAAGATTTCACCATCTTTGACATAGTTCAATTCCCTTGGGTAGCTCACTTCCTTTTCCTCAATAGCCAAGTCCTTTAAGGCTTCAAGAGGTGGATCTTGTGAGTCCTCTTCTTTTGTTGAAATCTCATCCTCCTTTGAAGTTTGACCTCCATCAAAGGCATTTATGATTCCTACATCATCATCATCACAAGAATCCTTCCTAGGAAGGAGGTTATCATCGAATACAACATGAATAGATTCTTCTACTACTAAAGTTCTTTTGTTAAATACTCGATAGGCTTTAGAGGTTAAAGAGTAACCTATAAAAATGGCTTCATCACTTTTTGCATCAAATTTACCTAAGTTATCTTTTCCATTGTTTAAAACAAAACACTTGCACCCAAAAGGGTGAAAATAGCTAATGTTAGGCTTTTTAGATTTTAAAATCTCATAAGGTGTTTTCTTTAAAATTGGCCTAATCATTACTCGATTTATAATATAACAAGCGGTGTTTGTGGCTTCCGCCCAAAAATATTTAGGTAAATTGTTTTCACAAAGCATAGTCCTAGCCATTTCTTGCAAAGTTCTATTTTTCCTCTCAACTACCCCATTTTGTTGAGGAGTTCGAGGAGCCGAAAAATTATGGCTAATACCATTTTCGTTTAAAAAGTCTTCAAACCCTAAATTTTGAAACTCGGTTCCATGATCACTTCTAATGTGTGAAATTCTAAGTTCAAGATCATTTTGGGTTGTTTTTGAAAATGTGATGAATTTATCTAAAGCCTCATCTTTAGTACTTAAAAATAAAACCCAAGTATATCTAGAAAAATCATCAACAAGCACAAAAGCATAAGATTTACCACCCAAGCTCATAGTCCTAATTGGCCCAAATAAATCCATGTGAATTAATTGTAAGCATCTACTAGTAGAAACATCATTAATGGATTTAAAGGAAGACTTATGTTGTTTACCCTTTGAGCATGCATCACAAATTTTATTATTTGAAAATTTTATTTTGGGCAAACCTCTAACTAGATTTAGAGAGACTAGTTTTTCCAAAACACTAATGCTAGCATCTCCTAGCTTCCTATGCCACAACCATGCATCATTTTCATTTTGAGCAACTAAACATGCATGAGATGTATGAATGTCATCTAAATGCACCATGTATATGTTTCCTATGCGATGACCTATGAGCATAATACTATTAGATTTAATGTCTACAATTTTGCATCCATTTTTATCAAAAAGAACATTAAATCCCTTATCACATAATTGACTTATGCTCAATAAATTGTGTTTAAGACCATCGACATATAAGACATTTTCAATGAGAATGGTAGAGTGATTACCTATGGAGCCAATACCTTTAATGTGGCCTTTGGAGTTGTCACCAAATGTTACTACTCCTCCACTTTTTGGCTTTAAATCCATGAATCGACTCTTGTCTCCGGTCATGTGTCTCGAGCATCCACTATCAAGGTACCATGAGTTTTGACTTTGTGCTTTGGCCTTGAAGCAATGCTCCCCCTACAAACAAAGATATTAAACCTTGGTTTTTGGTACCCAAATCATTTTGGGTCCATGAGTGTTAGCTGCCAAAACCTTGGTTCCCTTAGGAATCCAAGATGACATAGCAATAATATTATTAGATTTTACAAGTTCCTTAGGAACCCATACACTTCTAATTCTTTTAGCTCTACTATGTCTAGGGTAGCTACTTTGTTTGTAGTAATTAGTCCTTTTCTTAGGTTGGTGTGTTCTAGATGATTCTCCTACTTCATGCTTGACACTTCCAACATTTTTTAAGGACTTTTTGAGCTCATTTAGCTCACCTAACACCTTTTGGCGTTCACTATTGCATTGAGACAAAAGATTATTAACATCAACATTTTTATCTTGAAAGAATTTAAGTTCATCTTTTAATCCTAAAATCTTTTTCTCAAATTTAGAATTAGCTTGAGTGAGTGAGTCATTTTTCTCATTTAGCTCTAAAATGATTTTCTTGTTTTTAATGACCGACTCCTTAAACTTCTCAACTAATTCATCATATACCTCTTGTAACTCATCATATGCATCATTTAATTCTTCATATGAAAAATCTAAAGTAGATGAGTTAGAGGTTACCATGGAGGAATCTTCCTCAAGTGCCATGAGACAAAGGTTAGCCACTTCTTGTTCGTCATCCTCCGATGACTCCTCATCACTCCAAGTAGCAAGTTTGGCTTGAAGTTTCTTCTTCTTCTCAAAACCCTTCTTCTTGAGTTGAGGGCACTCCGAACGGATGTGGCCGGGTTGTTTGCACTCATAGCAAATGATGGGATCCTTTCCATCTTCTTTGTTCTTCCCTTTGAAGTCCATCTTTCTTTGGATTTTTCTTCCTCGGTTGGACCTCATGAATCGTGAGAACCGTTTGGCTATCATAGCCAATTCTTCAAGTTCGTCCTCATCACTAGATGAGCTCTCATCAAGTTGTGAAGCTTTAGCCTTGAGAGCTATTCCCATCTTCTTCTTCTTTTCAACCTCAAGCTTCTCTACTCTTTTCTCTTCCTTCTTTTTCTCATCTTCCCTTCCTTGCTTCATGATCTCATGAGTAAGGAGAGAACCCACAAGCTCATTAAGCTTTAATGTCTTCAAGTTCTTTGCTTCGATGATAGCGGTTCTCTTCCCATCCCAAGCTTCGGGAAGTGAATAGAGTAGCTTCCGGACAAGCTTGTCTTCCGGTATGATTTCTCCATATCCCTTTAGACCGTTGACGATTGTGGAGAATCGATCAAACATCTTTGACACCGTCTCACCGGGCTCCATCTTGAAGTTTTCATAACTAAGATTGAGAAGTCCAATCTTAGTTTCTTTGACATCATTGGTGCCTTCATAGGTAGTCTCAAGAGTGTCCCACACTTCCTTGGCACTTTCAATTGATGAGACCTTCGAGTAGATGTCCGAACCGAAAGCACAAAATAGCATGTGGAGAGCTTTATCGTTGACTTGAATCTTCTTCCTCTCCTCTTCACTCATTTCGGCTTTCTTCTTCAACACCATCTTGCCTTCACCATCTTGCTTCAATGGAATGTATGGCCCATCCTCAATGACATCCCATACAAGATAGTCACTTGACTTGATGAATAGCCTCATTTTGTTCTTCCAAAAGGAATAGTTGTCACCATTGAAGAAAGGAGGCTTGGTGGTTGATTGTGACTCGTACATGCCGGAACCGGAGGTTGAAGCCATCTCTTGATAATTTGATGATCACACTCTTCCAAGGATCTCCTCTTGTGGTTGTTAATCCTCAAAGAGTTAAGCTCTGATACCAATTGTTGAGTGGATCGAAAGATCGATATTTACCAAGTGGGGGGGTGAATTGGAAAATTAAAGGATGGTAGTGGAAATTGGCAAATTAAAAATGATGAACACGGAATTTAGAGTGGTTCAAGTTCCAAATGAACTCTACATCCACTACCTTAGTCTCACTAAGGATTTGCAACAATTTCACTAAATTTATCTTCCCTTTTTCTAGGACAAGGAGGCAACCCTTTACAATATTGGTTGATTTTTCTACCCAAAAATCAACCCAACCCTCACACAAGAGAACAAAGAAATTTGTAGGCTAATTAGGTATCTCTCAATACAAATGATAGCCCCAATACAAGCACTCAACCCAATTTTACAAAATATGAATGAAGAACACAAATTGGGATTTTACACAAATTTGGGATTTTTGCTCAAATGCTTGAATTTGATGTTTGGATGTTTGGTTTTGGATCAATAGTTGTTGCTGATGCTTTTGGATGTCTCTTTTATACCTTCTCATTGATTTCTAGCCGTTTGGGTGGTTGGGAACATAAATGGAGCCGTTGGAACCCTCTCTTGCCACCATAAATGCAGTCTGCACCAACCCGTTTCGGAACACGGGGAACCTGTTTCGGAACGGACTAAAATAGAAAGAGCCGTTGGGTGCATTTAAGAGCCCGTTTCGAAACGCCTTAGGGCCGTTTCGGAACGTTTTTGCCACTGTCAAGGGTCGTTTCGGAACGGTCCTAGCCCGTTTCGAAACGCCTTAACGGTTTTCAGAAAATCAGTTAAAACATACAACGGTCATATTTTTTCAAAATAAAACCTAGCCCTTGTTTCGGAACGGGAGTGAACCGTTTCGAAACGAAATGGCTACTGTCAAGGGTCGTTTCGGAACGGGCTTGATCCGTTTCGAAACACCCCTTTTATATTTAAAAATCTGAAATATTTGAAATAAAACAACCCTTTTTAAATCCTATATGAAGAACAGTTTCGAAACGAGTTGTGCCGTTTCGAAACGGTTTTAAGTGTTTCGATACGCGTTTCGGAACGGTGGTCGACAGTGGTGAAAATGTTTCGAAACGCCTTATGCCGTTTCGAAACGGGTACTTGAAAAACACTGTTTTGGCTTGAAACACTTAGAAAAATATTTGAAATAGTATGTTTTTAACTTGGGCATAATACTAAAATTATATGGGGATATTTTGAGGACTTAAAATTCGTTTTGACTTTTTCTATTTAGTCCTTAGGTTTTTAGTTATATCAAAATTAAAATATTTGTTTCACAGGTATGTTTCTGTGCATCAAACTAACCATTGGATAATAATGTCCATACAATAATACGATTATTGTTAAATAGGATCCTTAGTCGAATATTATTACGGGTATGGAAAATGATAATATATAAAGACTAATATGTGGTTGATTGATAACAAGTGTTGTCATTGACATAGAGATGTCAAAATCAACACATAAGTATTTGTTAGAGAACAACATACTGGATTGACCCGCTATGAGCATGTTTCTTGGGTAATTATGTGACAGTCACAACATTGCTCATAATAAACATATGTATAATCCTCAGACTTGAGATCAACATGATTTCAACATAAAGATTTACGTATTTTGACATAGTCAAACGTGTGTCGTAACTGACTACATTATAAAGACTGATGATTGGATATGTGATGACCTATGTAGTGAAATATGGTTGATCAAGAAAGGATTTGTCCCTCCTACATAATGGGAGAAATATCTTCGGCCACTTGATTGAGTGAGATTAGAAAATGCATGACCATGCTCGAATATTATGATATGAGATATCATAGAGATTCGTTTATAATAATCTACTCAAGACATCAAGAAACACTTGATGGACAACGCAAGTGTGACTAACCCATGACTTGTGTTCATCTAAGATATAAAAGGACAAAAGGATAAAATACATAAAGAAAGTTTATTCAGGAATTAGGAAAGTCAAACCATGACTTCATGCAACTTAGGTAGCAATGATGTATTGCTAGATGCCACTCATTGTTTGTAAAATTAGAACAGTTCTAATTTTGCTGCTAACGTTGCATGAACCTACAAAGGTCACACCCTTCGAATAAAATGAACAAAAATGGAAACCATACTCCCTAATTTAGGGAGGTTGCCGAAAATCCCCTATGGGATAGGGGAAATCGGCAACTCCCTTAAAAAGGGATAATATTCGATAAATAATGTATTTATCAGATATTATTTAGAGTATGGAAAATATTTAGAGAATTAAATATTATCGAATAAGATTCTAGAAATTTAAATATATATTTGGAATGTAACACCCCAAATTTTGGCTTAGAAGTTTAGGGTCTGAACCGGATCGGTCTGGAAATCGGTTCGAATCTAAAAGGGGGTTTTAGGGAACACGTAGTTTGGGATACTTTAAAAATATAGAAAAATATCAAAAAATCCTCATTTAATATATATAAGAGAGTGGTGAAAACAATTTGACAAAATAAGTTTTGGAAATACTACATTTCGGTGTAGTGACCAAATTGCGATTTTTGCAAAGTTTAGTAGTGACTGTTTTGTAAAGGATTGAAACTTTGAATATTTAAGGAGCTAATTTACCCAAAATGTTTTTCTCCAGATTTTTCCTTAATTTGGGTGATTTAATTAATGATTTAATTAAATAAAATAAAGGTGATAAACTAACTTTGACTATCATAACTACTTTTCACAAATTTTCCCTCTCTTCATTTTCTCTCAAATTCCTTTCAACCAAACACATTTTCTCCAGAAAATTTACTTTGATTTTACACTTCATTTGATGAGATTTCAATTCCTCTTTGATTCTTAATCAATTCCTCATCAAATCCACTTGATTTCTACATTGAATTTTCATGGAAACTTGCACAAATCAAGGAGAAATCATCATTTAGAGGTAAGCTTGTTCTTATCCTCTAAATACTCAGTTCTTTACTGAAATTCCCAATTTGTCAATCCTTTATTAAAGTTTTATGAATGGTTTTAGTGTTGGAAACAAGATTTTGGCTTAAAACTCAAGATTTTGGAAGAGATCTTAGAGATTTTCGTGGATCTTGGTTAGGATCTGTTTTGAGGTTGTTTTCTAATGTATTTTGGATGTTAATTGATGTTACAAATGAGGTTTTATCAATCAAATCCCGAATATGTTTGTTTTCCTAAGTTTTGCTTGCTAGAATGGTGGTTTTGGGGTGGTTTTGGTGATCTGCTGTTGCTGGAGGTATAAAGTCATGTTTATGTTTCTTTTTGATGTTAATTGATGTTTATAAAAGGTTAGAAGTGATGGATCTTGGTTGGGGTTTGTTTTGAAAGAGTTTGGAGGTGATTTCAGTTGTTTTTGGTAGCCGAAATGAGGTTCTTGGGTAGAGCAGCGAGTTGAGTTGTGTTGCTGGTGATTTTAATGCATGGTGATGCATTAATCCTCTTTTGTTATGTGTTTAAAACATGGGAGAATGATCCGGAAGCAATAGAGGCGGCGTTGGGAGTTTCGGATGCTTGGAAGGCTTGTCGGCTAGCATAGTTTTGTGTATCGGTGAGTGAGATCATGTTTTCCAGCTTTGGAATGGTTTTGAAAAGAGGTTTGGGAACTTAAATTTAGGCTTGAAACGCCGGTTTAAGTTTGGAAGTAAGTAAAGTGGAATTTTCTCTTAATTGTGCTATTATTGTTTTGGAAACTATCAAAATGGGTTTTGATGTGTTTGATTTGACAATGTGGTTTAATTTGTTGTTTGAGCATGGTTTTAAAGCATGTTTTAGCATGATTAATGCTGGTTTTGAAAGTCATGTATTAAAGGATGCTCAAGGTAAGAGATCCTTGGTTTGACATGTTATTAATTTGGTAATGATGCATGGAGATGCATGACGTTTAATGACTTTGATTAATGCTTTAAAACAGTGAATTGGTGATGGTATTTGATGTATATTGGCAAGTGATGAAATGGTTTTAAATTACTTGAATCTGATATAGTTAGCCGGCTATAGGATTGGGTGCACCGTAAGTAGAGTCGCCTTGGATGTTGTGGGGTTGTGATTGTACCGTAAACTCCATCCAAGTACCCTAGCGATTGAGGAAATTGGTGTCACCACGATGGAGGATAGCTCTCGTGGGTGGACTTGGTTAAGCGTCACAACGGTAGAGGATTGCTCCCGTGTGTGAGCTTGGTTAAGGTGATTACAATGGTTGAGGTAGCTCCCATGTGTAAGCCTTGTGGTGTGTCCCGGCTCTCGCTAGTGGGTTATACAACTACTGATGAGTGATGTTGAGGGATTGTGATTGTACCATTAAACTCCATCACGAGTGTTGATGGGTTGTGATTGTACCGATAAACTCCACCTTGTTAAGCCGGTAGTGTGTATGAAGCCTGTGGGACAACGCTTGTAATCC
This sequence comes from Hibiscus trionum, assembly GCA_030270665.1. NCBI lineage: Eukaryota > Viridiplantae > Streptophyta > Magnoliopsida > Malvales > Malvaceae > Hibiscus > Hibiscus trionum. Next base: position 8,858,860 of record BSYR01000010.1, on the reverse strand, counting down.
GCGTATCCGATTGTGTCTTGTGTTGAAATGGTTTGTGAACTATCACTTGAAAGCCAATATAATGTATTTGAATGTAATGAAGCGAGAGATGCTTGAAAGTGATGCAAGGTTGCATGGGAAATATGTAAATGATACAAGAATGCATGTGATGCTTGTTAAGCATGAGCAAATGTATATCTTCTATTGTGAATGGTGCATATGTGCATAGAATCTCATAAGTGCATTGAAGTCTTGTGAAGGCTTGTTTTAAAAAGGCATGTAATGCAAATGTTGCTTTTGTAGTTTATGTGTTTTGCATTTGTTGAATGCATGGGATAGATAGTAGGAACAATTGGTTTTCAAAAGGTATTTTGCTTTGAAATGATCATCAAGCATGAGAAAAGTATGGTGTGAAGTGGAAGTGATTTCCAAGGAAATTGAGTTAAACTTTGCATGAAGTTTTCATGCATGGAAAGGTTTAAATGATAGTATTTGCAAGAATGTGGTTTGGGGTGAGTTGTTTATCATTTCAGAGTTAAAGGTTGGTTTTCATGATGACCAATGTGTGATTTAAAGCAATGTTGTTTCCAAATGAGGTTTTCAAACAATGCTTGGGTTCAGTGAATTGTAAGTACATTTAACGAAGGTTTTATGATTCGATGCATTGATGGTGTTTTGGTTTTGAGCATTCCTCACTAAGCATTATGTGCTTACGCTCCTCTTTGTCCATCAATGCAGATATTTGAAGTTGGGACATCAAGAAGCAAGGGATTCAAGAAGAGCTCCACTTGAGAAGTATGTCTTGGTTTATAGCTATAGATAATAAATGCAATGGGCGGAGAGTCTTTTATGATGTTGTGTAATGAGATTGTGTATGTTGACCATGTTTGATTTATGGTTTGAACCTTGTTGTTGATCGCTTTGCCATATTTCAATCTTCTTTTCATAAGTTGATATGCTATGCTATTTGTTTAAAAGCAAGATCATGTGTTGGATGTGATGAATGAGTAGGTGTGCTTAATGTTTGTAATGTATCTAGTCTTTGATGTAATTTGATGGTTATAATGCTTATCATGTTGATGATATGTTATGGAATGGTTCCAATTATGTTTGATGGTGTTTTGAAGTGAAAAACCAGAATTTTCTGTTGTTTTTGGGTAGGGTGTATCGAAACACCCTTGGCTGTTTCGAAACGGGTGCTTGAAATGGCTTGGGCGTTTCGGAACGGCTGTAAGTGTTTCGAAACACTTTTGCTACTGGAAGTGTCCGTTTCTGAACTAGTTTCGGAACATACCCGCATATCGAAACGGTCAACACCGTTTCGATACGGGCGTACGACACGGGTGTTTCTATACGGGTGTCAGTGTTTCGAAACGAGTGACCGTTGGACAGATTCTGCATGCTTTACATTTTAGTCCTGAAAGTTGTAATTGCAGTTGCTTGAGCTTGAGATGTCTTTTTAAGCTGAAATTTGACAGAGAGGCTTGCAATATGATTAATTGAGGTTTGGTAAAACTAAAATCTTGGAAGTCCTTTTATTTTCCAAAATTTACATTTTGGTCCCTAAATGTGTATTTCTTGCAATTGAGTCCTTAAACGTTTTCCGATCGCTGTGCTTTTCTCTCCCGAGGTTCTTGGGCTTCCACATATGTTTAATGCGCATCTAGAGAAGTTTTTTAAGAAAAAAAGGGTCGTTAATCAAGGTTGACTTTAGTTTTCCCCGTGTGATCTTCGTAGTTCAGGTCTAGCGTCTAGGCCGGGCTAAGGGGGTTATATTTGTTGGTATCAGAGCTAAGTTGCGAACTTTTGGGGCAACGGTAAGTTTGTGGTAAGTTGTTATGGTAAGTGTTGGATGTTTATTCTAATGTGTGGTTGAAAGTTGGTTGGAAAATGCGTCTTTGAGTGAATTATTAATGTTTTTAACATGCTTTTTGGTTATGAATCTTCTGTGAGCTAGTGTGAACATGTATTAGTGATATGCTGGTGTTGTGAGTTGATTTTATGAGTAATGAAAATGTGATGGGTATGATATGTTGATATTATGCTGTTGAGGGTGAATGTTGTTTGATGAGAGCATGATTGAAGTTTTCTGATTGATATGCTCGATGTTGTGGTATCCATGTTTTTATTGATTGTTCTATCATATAAAAGGGGAGAATTCGGGATACCCATTGCCTTATTATTATAGCTATTGTGTTATGTTGGAGTTGGAGTCTTGAATCCTTGCTTGAAGCTGGCCTGATCGTTTTGATTGTTTTGTTATCATTGCTTTGTTAATAATAGCACAATGAGATCGGTGAGAGAATGGCAGTTGGGTACGATGTTGCTGCCTTAGAGCAGGTTGTTAAGGGGTGGAATTCACTTTTTGGTGGGAGTGTACCGCTTCGATCGACAGTGCCTGGAGTTGAGGTAGTAGGGCAGGAGGAGAAAGCTGGTTCTGTGATAAAGGATTCATCACCTGTGGTTCAAGAGGTGTCGGGAACATCACAGGCCGTGGTGAAAGTGAGGCCTGTAGACGTGCCGACTGTGGGACATGCGAGTTTGTCAAAACATCGTTTATATGATTTGGGAGCTGTGGAGTATCATGGTTCGACACCTGAGGTGTTTGAAGCTTGGTTAGCCAGTATAATTCCGATTTTGGTTCAGGAAGGGTGTGACAACGCCTGTAAGTTGGGAAGTGTTGTTTCGTTAATGTTGAAGTATGCTTGTGCTTGGTGAACATCTGTGGCGGTGGCAACGAATATCCACGATATAGATTGGGAGTTCTTTGTGTCTGCCTTTAATGGAAGATACCTTGGAGTGAAGTTCTCAGGGGTTAAGCAACGTGGGGGTGTGGCTTCAGATTTTGATGGTGAGAAAGTGTAAGCAAAAGAGCTGTGGGTACTGACCTCAAGAGTGGTCAGCGTAAGAGGTTACGTGACAGAAGGGTTTGCTTGAATCGAAGTTTAGGTGGTAGTGCTGATGTGAGTCAAGTGCTACATGATCAAGGAGTGGTGGTTCGGTTGCCGATGTGTGACCGTTGTAGAAGGTGTCACGTTGGAGTTTGTTGGGGTATGGGAGTTTGTTGGAACTGTGGTTCTATGGAGCATGTGAAGCGGAATTGTCCTCAAGTGGTGGGATCAGCTTCAGTAGGTGCAAAAGGGTCTCATAAAGGTCGTGAGCGCAACCGAGACAGAGTTCGGAAGTGGCAAGAAAGGCAAAGAGGTGTGAGGTGTTGGGAGGATGGATCTTGTTGGAATTGTGGGTCTGTTGGACATTTGAGACGGAATTGTTTGGAGTTAGCTCGGGGTAGTCAGGGTTTTTTACCGCAGGGAGACGGTGATGACCTTAAAGTGTTGGTTGATGTTGCGGCGGTACGGTCAGAGAATAATGGTTCTGCGAGGAAGAGGGTTTGTCTGTTGGAGCTCCGGGGCAATGAGGTGATTACAGGTAACCCTGTTAAGTAATCTTTGCCCTAGTTATCTTTGTTTGGTTTCGGTTTGGATTCCCTTGCGTAGTGGGTAAGGTCTTATAGCTAGCAAGTTGGGGTAGTAGTCGGTGTTGTTTTGAAAACAACTTTAGTGTGAAGAGGGTATTAGTGGAGTATTTTGTAGTTGTGGATTGTTAGAGTGGTAGAGCTGGACAAGTTAGAAGTGAGGTAAGAGGTTGTTTTTAGGCGGATCCTGAGGATGTTGTTGGTAAGTGTGGACCGACATACATGCACAGTTAAAACCATTTGTTATATTATATATATATATGTTGGTACATGCATACATGCGACATGACATTAGAGGTTTTTCATACATGTACACAAGCATTGATAGGGCATATTGGTGACCATGCATACGAACGTTCACACTTGCTAATAGCTAGTTGGGTCCGATAGTGTTGTGATAGGATTAGGTTGGTTGGTAGGTTTAAAGTGTTGTTTTGGTGCTAGGTAAATACTAGAAGTAGTAGAAGGTAGTAAACAAGTTGTCAGTAATAGTGAGTGTGATCTAGCATGTTGGCAGAAGGAAGGTGTTTTGGTGCTTAAAGAGTTTAGCGGTGTGGTGGTAAGGAGGTTACCGGTTGAAGTTAGAATCGGTCGAGGTGGTTGTGAATAGCTAATAGGTGTGGTAGTTTCTTTGTGTTAAATTATGTTGTAGGTTAGTGGATGTGTTTCCGGAGTGCTGAGGCGTCTTGGCGTTGATGTTTGCAATAGAAGGGTTGTTTATGTAGGTGATGGTTCGTAGCAACCTTCGAGGAGTTGGGATGGGGTTGTGTTGAGAGCTGTAGATAAGGTTTGGCTTGGGATGAGTAAAGGTTTTGTAATCTTAATATGTTTGTATGGAATGGGTGGTATCTAGGTAAGGCTAGTGTTATGGTCAAAGCTTGAAGTGGAAAGGCAATGTAAGTTCAAGGGCCATTGTTGGTTGGCCGGGTTCTTATGAGAAGTGGTTGTTAGTTGTGTATAAGTAAATCTTTCTTAAGTCCGCTAGAGGTAAGTGGAACAGCTGGTGGAGATAAGGTTGGAGTCTTGTGGCATGGGTTTCGAATGTTGTGTGAGTAGTTTTGGTGAGTTGTTATGGTGCTGATAATGGCGGATGTGAAGGAATGTTATCAACACATTGAGAAGTTTGAGTAAGCAGTTGTTGCTTAAAAAAATTTTGCTTGCTGTGGTAATCTTTGAAAGGGGTTGAGCGGTTTTGCAAGGGTTTTAGAAGCAGTGAAGGTTGTGGGTCACATGGTGGTTGAAACTGGATGGGTTGGTGTCATCGTGTGTGCGGGTTTTGTTGAGGGAGTTATGAGATAGGGTGGACTATGTTGTAAAGATTTGAAGGTTCTTCGGGTTGTTGGGGCTATGCACAGTTCGAAAGTGTGAAAGGTTAAGCTGAGATTAGTAACTGAGTGTTCTGGAAGTCTTGAACCGTAAGTAGTGGTGTTGGGTTTGTGTATAGTGTAAGTTTGATTTGAGGATGAGTTGATTTTGTGGAGATTTGGGTGGAGGATGTTTCAGTGGTGGTTAAGTCTCATATGTTACATTATGTGTTGCTTTGGGAAGTTAGGTATCGTGCTCTTATCGCAGGTTGAAATTTAGAGGACGAAATTTCCTAAGAGGGGGAGAGTTGTAACACCCCAAATTCGGGCTTATAAGTTTAGGGTCTGAACCGGATCGGTCTGGAAATCGGTTCGAATCTAAAAGGGGGTTTTAGGGAACACCTAGTTTGGGATACTTTAAAAATATAGAAAAATATCTAAAAATCCTCATTTAATATATATAAGACAGTGGTGAAAACAATTTTACAAAATAAGGTTTGGAAATACTACATTTCGGTGTAGTGGCCAAATTGCGATTTTTGCAAAGTTTAGTAGTGTCTGTTTTGTAAAGGATTGAAACTTTGAATCTTTAAGGAGCTAATTTACCCAAAAAAAATTCTCCAGATTTTCCCTTAATTTGGGTGATTTAATTAATGATTTAATTAAATAAAATAAAGGTGATAAACTAACTTTGACTATCATAACTACTTTTCACAAATTTTCCCTCTCTTCATTTTCTCTCAAATTACTTTCAACTAAACACATTTTCTCCAGCAAATTTACTTTGATTTTACACTTCATTTGATGTGATTTCAATTCATCTTTGATTCTTAATCAATTCCTAATCAAATCCACTTGATTTCTACATTGAATTTTCATGGAAACTTGCCCAAATCAAGGAGAAATCATCATTTAGAGGTAAGCTTGTTCTTCTCCTCTAAATACTCAGTTCTTTACTGAAATTCCCAAGTTGTTAATCCTTTATTAAAGTTTTATGAATGGTTTTAGTGTTGGAAACAAGATTTTGGCTTAAAACTCAAGATTTTGGAAGAGATCTTGGAGAATTTCGTGGATCTTGGTTAGGCTCTGTTTTGAGGTTGTGTTCTAATGTATTTTGGATGTTAATTGATGTTACAAATGATGTTTTATCAATCAAATCCCGAATAGGTTTGTTTTCCTAAGTTTTGCTTGCTAGAATGGTGGTTTTTGGGGTGGTTTTGGTGATCTGCTGTTGCTGGAGGTATAAGGTCATGTTTATGTTGCTTTTTGATGTTAATTGATGTTTATAAAAGGTTAGAAGTGATAGATCTTGGCTGGACTTTGTTTTGAAAGAGTTTGGAGGTGATTTCGGTTGTTTTTTGTAGCCGAAATGAGGTTCTTGGGTAGAGCAGCGAGTTGGGTTGGGTTGCTGGTGATTTTAATGCATGGTGATGCATTAATCCTCTGTTGTTATGTGTTTAAAACATGAGAGAATGATCCGGAACCAATAGAGGTGGCGTTGGGAGTTTCAGATGCTTGGAAGGCTTGTCGGCTAGCATAGTTTTGTGTATCGGTGAGTGAGATCATGTTTTCCAGCTTTGGAATGGTTTTGAAAAGAGGTTTGGGAACTTAAATTTAGGCTTGAAACGCCGGTTTAAGTTCGGAAGTATGTAAATTGGAATTATCTCTCAATTGTGCTATTATTGTTTTGGAAACTATCAAAATGGGTTTTGATGTGTTTGATTTGACAATGTGGTTTAATTTGTTGTTTGAGCATGGTTTTAAAGCATGTTTTAGCATGATTAATTCTGGTTTTGAAAGTCATGTATTGAAGGATGCTCAAGGTAAGAGATCCTTGGTTTGACATGTTATTAATTTGGTAATGATGCATGGAGATGCATGACGTTTAATGGCTTTGATTAATGCTTTAAAACATTGAATTGATGATGGTATTTGATGTATATTGGCAAGTGTAGAACCAATGTTTTGATATAATAATTGAAAAATGTTTTGGACTAATTTGAAAAGAATTTAAAACTTGTTTTTAAGTCCAAACAACTTGAAATTATGTTTGAGGTATTTTAAGAGGTTTTTGACAAATATTTTTCATGTTTTAATAAGCCAAACTTAACTTTTCACGTCACCAGTATCGATACGGTTGTACCCGTACCGATACCATTTTGCCCTGGTTTGGCCACTGTCAAAACCCGTATCGATACGAGGGTTTAGTGTATCGATACGGAGGGGTCGTTTCGATACCCATGTCAGCGTACAGATCCCAATTTAAGTACCCCAACGGCTATTTCCCAATGGCCATTTAAATGTCAAAGGGTACCGATACGCCCTCAAGCGTATCGATACGCCTATGCAGGCAAGAGCCCAACGGCTAGTTCCTATGAAGGCCGTATCGATACCGTTCCACGTGTATCGATACCGTTAGCTGCAGAACAGCATTTATGAAGGGAAATTAAGTCCTCAACGGCTCCAATTCATCCCCAACGGCTAGTAACGGCTACAAACTCATTTGAGAGTATAAAAGGGACCTCCAAGCATCAAGAGAAGGCTAATGCTCATATTGTCAAACATCAAATGATCAAGAAATTGTCTTAGCACTTAAATTGTCAATTCTTGTATAGACAAACACTAGTGAGCCAAAATTGTTAAATTTGCTCAAGTGTTTTAGGATTGGGTGAGTGCTTAATTGTGCAAACAAATTCCTATTAGAGGATTATAAGTTTGCTTTGTTTATCTCTTGTAAAGAGGGTTTCAATCAAGGCTTTGGGTAGAAAGCTTGATTGGTTGTAAGGGTTTCCTCCTAAGCCTAGAAAAGGGGACGAATCAATTAGTGGATTGATTGTGAAATTCTTAGTAGGGAGCTAAGGTAGTGGATGTAGGTGCTTGTTAGAAGACCGAACCACTATAAATCATTGTGTCTTTTTTCTTTCTAGCTTCCTAAACCCTTCCACCTAAAAATCCACCTCTCCACCACTTGGTGAGCATAATCGGTTGAACGAATCGAGCACCACACAACCCAACAATTGGTATCAGAGCTTGGCTCAATCGAAGAGGATTCACATCCTATTGAGAAGATCCGGCAAGCTCGATCACGTTTTCTTCAACCGGCTCAAATGGCGCAATCCATCGACAACCCGCCTTTCTTCAACGGAGATCACTATGTCCATTGGAAGACAAAGATTAAATTCTTCTTGAAGTCAAGAGATTACAAGCTATGGGACATAGTTGAAGATGGTCCGTTCGTGCCTCAAGGAAGCAAAGCGGAATGGAGTGCCGACGATCGCAAGAAGATGGAGCTAAATTGCAAAGCCTTGCACATGCTCTTTTGTGCTTTTGGCCCAACCATCTATGAGAAGATGTCTTCTTGTGAGAGTGCCAAGGAGGTATGGGACAAGCTTGAAGTCACATACGAGGGGACAAATGAAGTCAAGGAGACCAAGATTGGGCTCCTAACCTTGGAGTATGAGAACTTCAAAATGGATCCGGAAGAGAACATCGAGAAGATGTTTGATAGGTTCTCCACTATCACCAATGGTCTTAAAGGTTATGGAGAAGCCATCCCGGAGGAAAAGCTTGTTCGAAAGCTCATCTACTCACTTCCCGAGTCTTGGGACTCAAAGAGGACCGCCATCATCGAAGCCAAAAATTTGAAGACTTTGAAGCTTGATGAACTTATGGGGTCTCTTCTTACTCATCAAATCATGAAGAAGAACAAAGAGGATGAGAAGAAAAGGGAAGAAATTCGAGCTATGGGAGAGAAGAAAATCAAAGGGCTTGGCATCAATGCAAGTGCCATGGCTCTCAAGTCCTCCACATGTCATCATGAAGATTCTAGTGAGGAGGATAGTGAAGATGAAGAGATGGCCTATCTCTTCAACAAATTCACCCGGTTCATGAAGAGCAAAATGGAAAAATCCAAGCATGAATCGATGAAGAAGATGAAGGACTCCCACAAATCCAAAAAGAAGGGATCATCTTCTAAACAAGCATATGTGGCCACATGGAGTGATGAAGACTCCACCGATGATGAAGTAGCCCACCTATGCTTGATGGCCCTCAATGAGGGGGAGGTAACTTCTAACTCATCTATTTCAAATTCTTATACATTTGATGAGTTACAAGATGCCTATGATGATTTGCTTTTGGAATTCAAGGCATCATTTTCTAAAAACAAAAAGTTGATTTCAAAAATAAAAATTGAAAATGATTTGCTTTCCAAAAAAAATCTTGAACTTGAAGCAAGATTAAAAGATTTTGAACAAAAATGCTTTGATTTACAAAATTTGCTTCTAAAAGTTCAAAAAGAAAAAGATTTGATTTCAAATGAACTTGAAAAGAAAAATAATTTTCAAAAATCAAATTTTTATGTTAGACAATCTAGTGCCCCTAGATTTAAAAATGGTAAATGTTTTAGAAGTGTTTGGGTCCCAAAAGGACTAACCACTTCAATTAAAAAGGATGACATTGAAAAATGGATTCCTAAGGGGTCAAAAATTTGTGCTTCTAACGTTCATGGATCCAAAGCAATTTGGATACCAAAAATTACTTGATTGCCTATTGCTAGGTGTGATGGAGATGTTCAACAAGTCAAACATTGAGGGGGAGCTCCATGCACACAAAGAAGGAACACTTGAAGAAGGAAGGCTTCACATCCTCCCTTGGGTTCAAGTGTTGGTAAAATCTAGTTGTTTTAGCAATTTATTTGTTTTATTTTCATTTCATTCAACTAGATGATCATATATGATGGACTAACAATTTCAATGATGCTTTGAGTAAGGGGGAGCCAATTTTAAACAAAAAATTTTCAAGTGTGTCAAATTTTTTTGCCTCCTATGTTATCTTGAGCTAAATGTCATTTTAAATTCTTTTTGATATAACAAAAAGGGGGAGAAATGGTTTTGAAAAAATGGATTTTCAAATGAATAAGGGGGAGCTTTAATTGACATCATATCTTTAATCTCTTATTCACTTTTTTAAAGTTAAAGGGGGAGAACCCAAACAATTTTTCAAGTTAGTTTTATTATATCAAAAAGGGGGAGATTGTAGAACCAATGTTTTGATATAATAATTGAAAAATGTTTTGGACTAATTTGAAAAGAATTTAAAACTTGTTTTTAAGTCCAAACAACTTGAAATTATGTTTGAGGTATTTTAAGAGGTTTTTGACAAAGATTTTTCATGTTTTAATAAGCCAAACTTAACTTTTCACGTCACCAGTATCGAGACGGTTGTACCTGTACCGATACCATTTTGCCCTGGTTTGGCCACTGTCAAAACCCGTATCGATACGAGGGTTTAGTGTATCGATACGGAGGGGGTCGTTTCGATACGCCATGTCAGCGTACCGATCCCAGTTTAACTACCCCAACGGCTATTTCCCAACTGCCATTTAAATGTCAAAGGGTACCGATACGCCCTCAAGCGTATCGATACGCCTATGCAGGCAAGAGCCCAACGGCTAGTTCCTATGAAGGCCGTATCGATACCGTTCCACGTGTATCGATACCGTTAGCTGCAGAACAGCATTTATGAAGGGAAATTAAGTCCTCAACGGCTCCAATTCATCCCCAACGTCTAGTAACGGCTACAAACTCATTTGGGAGTATAAAAGGGACCTCCAAGCATCAAGAGAAGGCTAATGCTCATATTGTCAAACATCAAATGATCAAGAAATTGTCTTAGCACTTAAATTGTCAATTCTTGTATAGACAAACACTAGTGAGCCAAAATTGTCAAATTTGCTCAAGTGTTTTAGGATTGGGTGTGTGCTTAATTGTGCAAACAAACTCCTATTAGAGGATTATAAGTTAGCCGACTATAGGATTGGGTGCACCGTAAGTAGAGTTGCCTTGGATGTTGAGGGGTTGTGATTGTACCGTAAACTCCATCCAAGTACCCTAGCGATTGAGGAAATTGGTGTCACCACGATGGAGGATAGCTCTCGTGGGTGGACTTGGTTAAGCGTCACAACGGTAGAGGAATGCTCCCGTGTGTGAGCTTGGTTAAGGTGATTACAATGGTTGAGGTAGCTCCCATGTGTAAGCCTTGTGGTGTGTCCCGGCTCTCGCTAGTGGGTTATACAACTACCGATGAGTGATGTTGAGGGGTTGTGATTGTACCGTTAAACTCCATCACGGGTGTTGATGGGTTGTGATTGTACCGATAAACTCCACCTTGTTAAGCCGGTAGTGTGTATGAAGCGTGTGGGACAACGCTTGTAATCCGCGTATCCGATTGTGTCTTGTGTTGAAATGGTTTGTGAACTATCACTTGAAAGCCAATATAATGTATTTGAATGTAATAAAGCGAGAGATGCTTGAAAGTGATGTAAGGTTGCATGGGAAATATGTAAATGATACAAGAATGCATGTGATGCTTGTTAAGCATGAGCAAATGTATATCTTCTATTGTGAATGGTGCATATGTGCATAGAATCTCATAAGTGCATTGATGTCTTGTGAAGGCTTGTTTTAAAAAGGCATGTAATGCAAATGTTGCTTTTGTAGTTCATGTGTTTTGCATTTGTTGAATGCATGCGATAGATAGTAGGAACAATTGGTTTTCAAAAGGTATTTTGCTTTGAAATGATCATCAAGCATGAGAAAAGTATGGTGTGAAGTGGAAGTGATTTCCAAGGAAATTGAGTTAAACTTTGCATGAAGTGTTCATGCATGGAAAGGTTTAAATGATAGTATTTGCAAGAATGTGGTTTGGGGTGAGTTGTTTAGCATTTCAGAGTTAAAGGTTGGTTTTCATGATGAGCAATGCGTGATTTAAAGCAATGTTGTTTCCAAAGGAGGTTTTCAAACAATTCTTGGGTTCAGTGAATTGTAAGTACATTTAAAGAAGGTTTTATGATTCGCTGCATTGATGGTGTTTTGGTTTTGAGCATTCCTCACTAAGCATTATGTGCTTACGCTCCTTTTTGTCCATCAATGCAGATATTTGAAGTTGGGACATCAAGAAGCAAGGGATTCAAGAAGAGCTCCACTTGAGAAGTATGTCTTGGTTATAGCTATAGATAATAAAGGCAATGGGGGAGAGTCTTTTATGATGTTGTGTAATGAAATTGTGTATGTTGACCATGTTCGGTTTATGGTTTGAACCTTGTTGTTGATCGCTTTACCATATTTGAATCTTCTTCTTCATAAGTTGATATGCTATGCTCTTTGTTTAAAAGCAAGATCATGAGTTGGATGTGATGAATGAGTAGGTGTGCTTAATGTTTGTAATGTATCTAGTCTTTGATGTAATTTGATAGTTATAATGCTTATCATGTTGATGATATGTTATGGAATGGTTCCAATTATGTTTGATGGTGTTTTGAAGTGAAAAACCAGAATTTTCTGCTGTTTCTGGGCAGGGTGTATCGAAACACCCTTGGCTGTTTCGAAACGGGTGCTTGAAATGGCTTGGGCATTTCGGAACGGCTGGAAGTGTTTCGAAACACTTTTGCTACTGGAAGTGTCCGTTTCTGAACTGGTTTCGGAACATACCCGCGTATCGAAACGGTCAACACCGTTTCGATACGGGCGTACGACACGGGTGTTTCTATACGGGTGTCAGTGTTTCGAAACGGGTGACCGTTGGACAGATTCTGCATGCTTTACATTTTAGTCTTGAAAGTTGTAATTGCAATTGCTTGAGCTTGAGATGTCTTTTTAAGCTGAAATTTGACAGAGAGGCTTGCAATATGATTAATTGAGACTTGGTAAAACTAAAATCTTGGAAGTCCTTTTATTTTCCAAAATTTACATTTTGGTCCCTAAAGGTTTATTTCTTGCAATTTAGTCCTTAAACGTTTTCCGATCGCTGTGCTTTTCTCTCCCAAGGTTCTTGGGCTTCCACATAGGTTTAATGCGCGTCTAGAGAAGTTTTTTTTAAGAAAAAAGGGTCGTTAATCAAGGTTGACTTTCGGGTTTACTTTGATTTTCCCCGTGTGATCTTCGTAGTTCAGGTCTAGCGTCTAGGCTGGGCTAAGGGGGTTACATGGAATTTTTATAATGTATATTTAATTCCAAGTTTATGTAGAATTAGATTCTACATAATCTAAAATATATATTTAAATATATTTAAATCCAAGTAAAGATAAAATGAGATTCTATATAATATATATATATATGGATTAAATATAATGTATATTTAAATCCATGTTTTATGTAGAATAAGATTATACATAATTAAATATATATATTTCATTTCATATTATTAAATATAATGTATATTTAATATAAACCAATTTCAAGTAGAATTAGATTCTATGAATTTTGGTTGAACTTGGATTTAAGGTATTCAAATAGAATTAAGTCTCTGAACACTATTTAAAGGGACAAGGGCTGGAAACCAAATCATCCCTATTCCTCCTTGCAAATTTCGACATATCCTTGGGAATTCCCTTCTGGAATTTTCGACAAGTCCCAAATTTCTTCTCAGAAGCAGTTCGATATTTTCCGGTGTTCCTCTTGCCCCTGGCAAATTCCTGGCGATTTCCTAGTTCGAATCCAAGTCCCGATAGAACCCCTGGTCGATTTCAAACTCCCTCAGGAATCCTTGGAGGGATTTCGACTTCTCCCTAGAAGGTGTTCAAACCTGTCGAAATTTATCCCTAAGTGTTAGGGAGGCGGAAACTTTGTTCGTTTTGTTCGGGTGGACTCCGTAGAGGTTGTTGTGAACCTGTGACGATTCCGGTTTTACGTGACGTGGTTATTCCGACATAACGTCTGTTTTCCAGTTTCCAGAGTTTAAAAGGTAACTCTTCATCTTTTCACCCCGAATTCGTTCATGTACATGGATCCTGGCTGTTTTACGTCGGATTAATTTTTCCGCTGCGCCACGGGGCGTGCCGACGTGACCCAACATCCACTACTCGTGATGGTTTTCGTTCATATCCATGCCATAGAAACTGTTGATTACGGCAGCGTTGAGCTTGACAGGTTCCCTTTGGACAAACATGAACGACATCTCATGGCGGGGATGGTGGGCATAGAACTCCCTGACCATGGTGATGTTGGCTATTTCCGGCTGCCGTGCGAATATTTCCCATCCCTTGCTTTGGATGGTTTCAAACAGATTTTGTTCTAGGTCGAGATCTCATGTCTGCCTTGTATAGTGGAAGCCTTTCTCCTCCTATATGGCATGTTTTGCAAACTGGGTTCGATATCATTTTTCATCTTCGCGGGAGAAGAAGCGTTGGAAGGTGGGTTTGGGTGCCGATGTAGAAGCCATGTGAGACGGTTGAAGTTTACTGAAACTTGAAAGAAAATAAAGTGAGAGCAGTGGATGCAAGAAAAATATAGCAAGAAGGCGAAAGTAAAGTAAATCAATGAAGTGAGAAGGGTTTAAATAGAGGTTGTCGAGAGGTGCCGTAGCGGCATTAAATGTCTAATGGTCCAGTTGTCTCGCGCAGGTTACGAGATTTCTGCCTGTTATTTTTGTAGCCGTTGGCAGCTATCGTTAGCGGTCAACTAGCTGTTACGTGTTTTCTGTGTTGGGCTGTCTCGGGGGTATGGTGGGCGGGCTCCTTAATGGGCCTTCTTCTTGATCCGGCTCTTTTATTCTTAATCCTAAATTACTAATTAAATATTAAAAAATAAATTCCAAAAATTTAAAATGCGGAAATTAATCTAATCCTAAAAAAATAAGTTGCAATAAATTAAACTCTAATCCAAATGCATAAAAATAAAAATAAAGAAAAAGAAATAAAAATTAAGTTATGTTGGGAGTGCATTTGGGTGCATCTCCCAGACATAACCACTCCCTGAGGTAATTTGGCTTGTCCTTCCCTCTTGAGGGGTCCTCTTGTTCCTTCAGGTGATGTGATGTTGGGTCCTTCAGCCTACCCTTGGGTTTATCGCGACAGCTGCTGCCCTGGCCTGTCTCTATGCTAATTTTGGCAGCTTTACAATCTTGGCAGCTTTACAATCTTGGCATCTTCCTCTTCTTTTTTTGAGGGTTGTAACACTTTTAACTTTCTGCTTTGGTTGTCTACCCTCATGGTCAACTCCCCATGTTCCACATCTATTAACGTTCTGCACGTGGCCAAGAATGGTCGCCCAAGGATGATAGGGGCATTTTCATCGGCCTCACAGTCTAGGATGAGAAAATCAGCTGGAAGAATAAGGTTGCCCACCTTCACTAGGATGTCTTCGATTTTTCCCTCTGGTTGTACAAAAGAATGATCGGCAAGTTTTAGCATGAAGGAGGTAGGTTTGTCTGGCCCAATTCCTAATTTTTCGAAGACTGCCTTAGGCATTAAGTTGATGCTAGCTCCCAAGTCGCACAAGGCTTTTGTTTCGTGTTTGCTGCCTATCCTACATGGGATAACAAAGCTGCCCGGGTCTGTTTGCTTGGGCGACAGTTTGTTGTGCAACATTGCCATGCACTTCTCCGTTACGGCAACTGTTTCGAGTTCCCCAATCCTTTTCCTTTTAGAAACCATGTCCCTAAGGTATTTGGCATAGTTAGGCATATTCTAAATGGCTTCTATTAGAGGGATGTTTATGTGCACATGCTTTAGAATATCCAGGGACCTCTTTAACTGGTGCTCTTCCTTCTATTGCTTAAGCCTCTAGGGAAAAGGTGCTGGCAGGCGGATGTCCTATATACGTTCTTTACAGGGGAACTTTATCTGCGGAGGATCATCTATGTCAGGACTGTTTTCAGGTTCAGCTTCCGGGGTGGCTGGCGTTGATGCTGCCGCGGCAGGCTGTTATTTTTGTGCTGGTTTTGTTTCTAGTTGCTTTTCTACCCTGGGTTCATCCATCTGCTTCCTACTTTTGTTGATATGGCTTTGCACTGCTCATAAGTGGGCTTGGTTGTTGCCTCTGTGCTGATGGATGCTGCTCCCATTGTTCTACTACTGAAGATCTCTGTGAACTGCCCAAATTGGGTCTCCAAGTTTTTCATACCAGCCTCATGGTTGTTCATCTTCATCTCTATCCTGTCCAGGAAAGACACAATTTTATCAATAAATTTATTAGTGCGAACAATAAAATCACTAGTTCCAGACATAAAAGTATGAAGAGTTGCTTCAAGTGAATTATTGTTTTGCGGTTGCTAAGCCTGCTGTCGAGACAGGTTTTGTGTGTAGCCTCCCTGTTGCGGTTGTTGGTTTGCAACAGTCTTTGGGTTGCTCCAGGAGAAGTTGGGATGGTTCTTCCATCTAGGGTTGTAGGTGTTCTGGGCAGGTCTGTTGTTCCTCTCGTATCCTCCCATAAAGTTGGCAGATGTAGTGCATTCAGAGGAATCATGGTTTCCGCCACACTCATCACAGAACAACTCCACAGCCTTGACCTCGTAGACTTTCCCAACGGATTTCACGATGCTCGTGACCAGCTCTGTCATGTTGTTGAGATGGGCATTGACAAATTCCGAGGCTTCTACCTCAGAATCCGCAGTGCTTCTTCTGGTGGTCTGTCAAGGATGATTCCATTGGCTGAGACATCAACCATCATCCGTGTTGGGTAGTTTACCCCGTTCTAGAACATTGATACATGTGTCCAAGTCGGAAAGCCATGTAGCAGGCAGTTATTCAGCATATGTTGGTACCGCTCCCATGCTTATACATCAGCTCCCCATCCCCTTGTCGGAAGGCTGTTATTTCGTTTCTCAGTCTGTCTGTGGCATTGGATGGGCTGAAACGGTCCAGAAAATCCTTGCACAACTTTGTCCATGTGTTGAACGACCCTACTGGCTGGTTGTTTATCCACTGTTTTGCCCTGTCCCTCAATGAATGGGGAAATAATCTCAGCCTCAGCACGTCTTGATGGACTCTGTGTATTTTGAATGCTCTGCAGATGTCCAAGAATCCTCTTAAGTGATGCCGAGCATCTTCTGTGGCAGTCCCTCCAAATTGCCCTAACATGTTGATCATGTTAAACATAGCGGGCTTTAGTTCGAAGTGATCTACCTCAATCTCAGGTTCTGTCACTGTCGGATCGAACCCTCTGAAGTCATGTTCCAGATAATCTCTGATGGTTCGAACATTATGGGGCTGCCTGGTCTGAAGAGGGGGTTACTACCTTGGTGGATCTTATTATTCTCTGGGTAGAGAGTCTTGTTGCTTCTCCCTTCCGTTCACATCATTGTTGGCAGGGTTGCTGTATTCCATGTTTACCTTTGCCTTTTCTTTTTCCTCTTTAGTTTTCACTAGGGCTACTTTGATTTCCTTCTTGAGCTCTATTGCTCTTCGTTCGATGTCGTCGTAAAATAGGATTTCTCTTTCTGGATTTGCCCTGGTCATACACTAGCAAAAGAAACCATAAAATTGTTTTTTCGATTGAAAATAAAAATAAAATAAAATGCAAAGTAATAAAAGTGCAGAAATTAAAGACGAATTTCGCTGTTACCAATCCCTGGTAACGACGCCAAAAACTTGTAGAGCGTTTGGGTGTTCTCTATATATGAGCGCAAGTGCACACTCATGTCAAGTTATAGTATATAAGATATCGTCTCCCACAGGGATTGGACAGCTTGATTCGATTTGTAAGTCCTGCACAAGAAAAGTAAATGCACAATTAAATTGGATGTTTAAGAATAAAAACACAAGTAATTGAAAAGGAAGTGATCAGATTGATAGAGAGGGTAGGGTTATGTTGCTGCTTCGTGTGAAACTGCGTTGAATAGGACAAGTCGTTTTGCGCTGCCAGACTCTGCTGCCTCGGCGGTGGATGGCAGGTAGACTGTTGAGACCCTCTTGCTGCCTCGGCAGAGGAATGGAACTGTGTCTCAGCAGCAAACTCGACAGAACTACAAGGCTCGAAAGAACGCTTCAAAGTTGATTCCACTTAAGTCTAAGTTAGAATGATGTTGGTGCCCATTGCAGATAATACCAGTCATGGCGTGAATCATGCAAAGACAGAAATGTTTATTCGTCCTCTTTTAGCCACCTTAAACCCTTAACCTATGTATAGGCTGAATTGATCGCACCGTCTATAGATGAAATCGTACTTACTCCTTTCGTGAGTTTGACTCTCTTGATACTGAACAAATGGATAGAATTCAACTAATCTTTCGCATTAATTGAAAACTATGAAGAACATGGAATAAGTAAACCTTGTAATTTTATTTACAAAAACAAACTTGAAATCCTAAACAACCGTTCTCATAACTAATTACAACATAACCCAAATCCAAGGAGAAATTTAGAACATGTCGGCGTCAAGAAAACCTAAATTATGCCCAAGGAAAACCTAGGTTATTTTGAACTAGAATTACAATAGGTATGTATAGGCATTAGCTAGGTCTAGTCCTTCTTGAAGTAGAAGTCTTCAAAGTAGCTTTTCACATTAAATGTGACTTTAAACTCTAACTTCTTTGAGTTGAATGTGGACTTTATCATGTTGCCTTGCTTCGCAAGTAATCTCGAGATTCTCCTTCGGCGACTCTGCCCGCTGCTAGAGTCGTCGGAAAATTGAGTGAACAACAGCGATAGAATCAGGATTTTCTACTCCACAGATCGCACTCCGGTTCTCCAACTCTATAGTCTACTGCCTTGGGCGGCAGATTGGACGGCGGCAGCTACTCGGCAGCTGCTGCCTCTGTTTGGAACTACATCAGTACAGCTCCTTGGTTTGCTACCTAAGCATCACGTCCTCAGCTTCTCTTTCCATCTGTCAAACTCTGGTATCTGAAACTAAAACTAAGCTAAAACAATATATTTTCTTCACCAAATAAAAGATAAACTAGAAATACATGGCAAAGTAAAGAAATACTGTAAAATGCAATGTATGGTCCTAATTATGCATAAAATGTACTCAAAACAACAATAATATGAGATGGAACGTGTATGAAATATAGAACTTGTGGATACTTTACAATTTCCCCAAGGTGTTGATCATATTGAACATCACGGGCTTTAATTCAAAGTGATCAGATTCGATTTCAGGCTCTGTCATGGTAGGATCAAACCCTCTGAAGTCATGCTCCAAGTAGTCTCTGGTGGTTCGAACATACTGTGGCTGCCTGGGCGGAATTGGGGGTTGCTGCCTAGGTGGAACTTGCTGCTGTTCTTTGGGCGATTGTTCTTGCTACCCGTCCCTGCCGTTCCGAGCATCGTTAGCAGGGTTGTCGTTTATGATTGCCTCTGTTTTTCCCTCTTCATTAGCTTTCTGAGGGCCTCTCTGATTTACTTCTTAAGTTTCCTTGCTCTCCGATCGATCTCGTCTATGTAAACGATTTTGCCTTTTGGATTAGCTCTGGTCATACACTAGCAAAGAAAGCTGTAAATTTTTTCGAATAAAAATAAATAATATTAAAAACTAAAAATTAAATGCAAATAAATAAAAGTGTAGAAACATAAATATGAATTTTACTGTTCCCAATCCCCGGAAACGGCGCCAAAAACCTTTATAGCGTTTAGGTGTTCTCTAAATATGAGCGCAAGTGCACACTCCTGTCAAGTTATAGTATAAAAAGATATCGTCTCCCACAGGGATTGGACAACTTAACTCGAATTGTGATTCCTGCACAAAGGAAAATGAAATGCACAAATAAGTTTAGTTTTTTTAAGAAGAAAAGTAAATAAAACACAAGTAAATGAAGAGAAGAGATTAGATTGATGGAATGGGTCAGGTCATGCTGTTGAGTAGTGTGAAACTGCGTTGAATAGGATAAGTTATTCTGCGCTGCCAGACTTTGCTGCCTCGGCGGAGGATGGCAGATTGGCTACTTTGACGTTTTCGCTGCCTCGGCAGTGGAACAAACGTGTGTCTCGGCGGCAAACTCGACAGTCCTTCAAGGCTCAGCAAAACGCTTCGACAGTGATCCCGCTTATGTCTAAGTCAGAATGTTGTTGTTGCCCACTACAGATAATACCAGTCGCGGCGTGAATCTCGCAAAGACAACAATGTTGGTTCGTTCTCTTTTAGCCACCTTAAACCCTAACCTATGTCTAGGCTGGATTGATCAACACTTGATTAGAGTGAGGACCGTACTTACTCCTTTCATGAGTTCAACTCTCTCGATACCGAACAAATGGAAGTTAACAACTAATCTCTTGAACTTAAGTGAAAACTATGAAGAGCATGGAATAAGCAAACCTTGAAGTTTTATTGCAAAAACAAACTTAAATCCTAAACAACCGATCTCACACTAGTTTACAACATAACCCAAACCTAAAAAGAGAATTAGAACATAATTGGCGGCAAGAAAACCTAAGGGAAACTTAAGTTGTTTTGAAGTAAAAATACATCGAGTATATTTAGGAATTAGCTAGGTTAAATCCTCCTTGGAGTAGAAGTCTTCAAAGTAACTTATGCATTAAATGCAACCTTTAATTCTAACTTCATTGTGTTGAATGTGGACTTCTTCATGTTGCCTTGCACCGCAAGTTATCTCAATCTCCTCTTTCGACGGCTCTATCCGTTGCTACATGCATCAGAAAATTGTGTGGATTGCATCGTTAGAATCAGGATTTTCTGCTCTACAGTTCGCACTCCGGTTCTCCAATTCCTCAGCTTGCTGCCCTGGGAAGCAAGTATGGCGGCGGTATCTACTCGGTAGTGGTTGTCTCTGTCTAGAACTGCATCAATACAGCTCCTTGGTATGCTTCCTCAGCATCATGTCCCTAGCTTCTCTCTCCTTCTACCAGCTTCTAGTACCTGAAACTAAAACTAAACTAAAACAACATCTTTTCCTTACCAAATAAAAGATAATGAATAAAAACCATGGCAATGTAAAGAATACTGTAAAATGCAATGCATGAACCTAATTATGCCTAAAATGTACTTAAAAACAGCAATAATATGAGATGGAATGTGCACAAAATATAGAACTTATGGACACTTTACAATTCCATTGCGTTTGTGATTTATATGTTATGCTTTAAAGAATTTTAAGAAAATATTACTATGTTTTTACGATTATGATTTTCTTGCACATTAGAGACACACTAAGCTCTTTACCTTACTCCCCCATAGTTTTCCATTTTCAGATATCCTGGACTCTAGGTGACTTCGTACTCTGAGGATCTCATTATTTTATCGAATCTATTTTATCTTCAGTATAGATATACTTTACTTTCAGGAGTATTTTATTATTAATATTATTTTGGGATTTTAATGTAATTTCGGATTTGAGACTTTTTATTTTTACATGCATTTTTAGACTTAAATTTGATTTTTTTATTTAAATTATATGATTATTATTTTAACATTCGGGTTTTATAATTATTGAGATATTTTATATTATCATCAGAAATAATTTATTTTACGCTATTTTAATATATCATAATTCGAATTTGTTTCTTCAGGGTAAAGTTTTCAAACGTGACTTTCTAAATTCGGCTATTTCTTCTAGGTCGGGTTTAGGGGGTTACAATAATGTTTTAAGTGATGTTGATGTTTTAAAATGAGATTTCAAAGTGGTTTTGTTCACCGAGTTTAAATGCATTGATGGTGTGTTGTTTTGATCACTCCTCACTAAGCCTAGTGTGCTTACGCTCTTTTTGTCCATCAACGCAGAGAACTAAAAGTCGGAGGCAGCAAGCGAGCAAGGAAGAATTCCATGGACTTGATATTTGAAAGTATGGTTTCCAACCTAGACCAATATTAATAAAGGCAATGGAGTTCATTGTTGTTTTGGGAGTGTGTTTGTTAAACTCCCTGTTTGAGCAAGTTTATATTGTTGATTTGAAGTTGTACATGGCCTCTCGTGTTTCATTGTTGTTTTGCTTTGATAATTCATGTTTTGGATTGATTGATTTTAGGTTGCATGCCTATAGATACTCATTTGAGATGTAGTCTATGTTTGGTTTCTATATCTATGATGTTTTGGCATGATTAAGCTCTTGATATGTTTGTGTTATGATTATGGCATGATTGGAATGTAATTGAATCTTTAAAAGTATGAAAAACTAGCAAATTGGGACATTTTGAGGTCCAAGCGTATCGGTACACGGACTCTTGTACTGATACGAGTAAGCATAATTTGGTCTAATGTTTCGATACGCGGGTTAGTGTTTCGGTACACCTTTAGTGTTTTTGGTTGGGTGTATCGATACGCGAGGGATTGTATTGGTACAGATTTAAGCTACTGGAATCTGGTATTCGAAGAATTTCTAAGTGTACCGATACACTTGCTTGTGTATCGATATGAGTAGTCGTTTTTATGGTTAAAGTGTTATTTGAAGTTTCTGATTCTTACATTTTGGTCCTAAATTATTGTGAATGCAATTATATGAGTTTGGATGGTCATTTTGAGTTGAAATTTGATATAGAAGCATGAAACCTGATTAATTGAGGATTGGTAACTTAAAATTGCATTAAGTCCTTATAGTTTTCTAGATTTTCTATTTGGTCCTTTTATGTTCGTGTTCACACTTGATTGCCTTATCGGTGTCCGATTAATATGAGATTTGAACCGCTGCCAACACATACACTATAGGCTAATAATTTTCATTTATATGTAAGATAAAAATAAAAAAAATATAGACGTAATTCTTGTTCAAACCTTACGGGTTTGCTTAGAAAACTCAATGTACCTTGTTCGATTCGGTCGGATGTCTAAGTCGAGTCGAGGGGATTACATTGTGAAGGAACAACAGAGTCGAGGAGGCTATGTGGAAGACTAAGGAGGATATGAAATTGCTCTATCCGCATATGTTTCCATTAGGTAAATTTCGAGGACGAAATTTTCCTTAAGGATGGGAATAATGTAACGACCCAGATTTTAAAACATGAGGGTCACTTTAACCCAGACCGTGGGTCTTGCGTTTGGGCCGTAAGTTCATGCCTTTGGATTGCTTAAGAGGCCTCTAGTGAGCTTCTTTTTGTTGTTGGGCCTAAGGCCTTGAGTTGTTTGGTGGATGATGAGATGAAAATAGGTAGAAGGGTAATTTTACTCGTTTTGAAGGGAGGGGGCTTGTGCTTCTTAATTTCTCTGCAAGAAGCAATGGGATGATCTCATTGAGTTAGATTTTCAGATTTCAAGTTAAGGGCTTTGTTATCAGCTTTCAAGGATCTACGAGTCAATGTAAGAATTGCTAGAAATGGTGGAGGAAGGTGTTCTTGAGTTTAGTGGGGATTTAGTGAGAGATGGTTCAAAGGTGGCTTTAATCTCGTTTTTCAAGCACGATGAGTACGTTTAGTGGGATTCCTTATTTCTTTCAAGTTGTAACTCATTCTACAATTGTAATACCCCTTAACCGATTTAGATGATAAATTGAAATAAGAAGCATTACCAAACAAAACAAGTACAACAAGCAACATTCTAGATGGCGACAAAAGCAACACCAGGAGTGTTGTGATCGATTAACTAGATTAAAACATATTTAGAATTTAATAAGCTCCAAGGAGGATCCTATCTTCACTGAGTAAATCAAATCAAGTTGGCTCAATTACAAGTTTTTGCATAGTGCAAGTGTACTATAAATGATACACAAATAGTGCAAGTATACACGTCGAACAAGTAATAAAGTGGTAAGTGAGATCGTCTCCAAAGGGATTGGAGGTAAATTAGGTCAAGTCCATGCACACTAACACAGAAGTAAATATTTGAGTGAAAGTTTGATGTCACAAGATATAAGAAATGTTGTAGCAAAAACATTTAAGTAAAACTGAAGTGAACTAAATAAGCTACAAGGTCCTCAATCGTATGTGAAACTCTCTATTCGGAATGACAGGTTGGGTTTTTTAAGGAATCCTACGCCTAGTTCTGATGTATATATAACACTTTCCAATTCAAACTATGCTTGACAGGGTTTCCTATGGTGTTTCTAAACTATCTCTAGCAAGAAACCTGGCAGCCAGAATGCTACGGTAATACCTCTCAGCGTGAACCCAAGTAATCTACTTATCGTTGACATGCTACCCTTTTTAGTCATTGAAACCCCATCCATATCTCTAAGGTGAGTTAGAGTTGTGCCTCTCAAAAGCCAACCCCCTTGTCTCTGTGGATCTAAACTTAACTCTCTCGAACATTAAGCTAATCTAATTGAAGAACTGTCGGCGCACCCCGTGGCGCAGCGGAAATAAACTCGACGGTCTCGTCAGCAATCTATGTATGATAAAATCAAAAATCAGGAGAAAGGGATACAATCACTTAAATTAAGTTCCTTGATAAACGGCAAGACTACAGTTGCGGTAGAACAATCACGAACGGTTCAAATCGCAAGCCTCCACGACAAAACTTCTCGGCCTCCACTCAGTTCACTCGTTTGAAAAGCAGTTGAGAGCAATTTTCTTTTCTCAAAAACTGTTCTTGAGAAACTTCATTTAGCAAGGGATTGAACAGCTGCTAGACCAAAATTATCTTTTTATATCGTGTTGCCCTAACCCTTAGATATTTAATTCCAAGAGTTTAAAAGAGAGTATAATTACTCTAATTATATTCTTTTAATTAAATTCAGAATTCCATGCATAATTAAAATTACAACTATATATATATAATTAAAATTACAAATATATATATATATATATATCTAATATATATTAATGTTAATTATACATTTTATAAATGTACAATTAAAATTGTACATGTGTAACTCATTTATAAATTGCTCTTTTCAACCCTGGGGTGTGACCCTGTAGGTTCTTCTAACATTAGTAGAAATCATTAGAACTGTTCTAATATTACAAACAATGAGTGACATCTAGCAACATATCATTGTCACCTAAGTTACAGAAAGTGATGATTCAACACACAATCTTCGTGATTAACTTTTCTATTGTATTAAATCATTTTGTCCTTTATATCTAGAATATGCACAAGTCTTGGAATAGTCACACTTGTATAGCCCATCTATTATTTCTTGACATCTAGAGTAGACTATATTAAACAAATAATTTGTGATATCTAATATCAACTTATTCGAGCATGGCCATGCATTTCTAGTCTCACTCAATCAAGTGGCCTGTGATATGTTTCCTATTGAGTAGGAAGGACAAGTCCTATCTCAATCATTCACACCTCACTACATAGATCGTGATATGTTCAATACCAGTCTTTATAGTGCATCCAGTTACGGAGCATGTTTAACTGTATCAAAACATACAACAATATATGTTGAAATAGTAATGATCTCAAGTCTAAGGATCATACAAATAGTTGTCACCATGAGCAATATCGTGACCTTTACATAATAATCCTAGACATATGCCCATAGCGGGTTAATCCAATATGTTGTTCTCTAACAACATATTCATGCTATGATTCTGAAATCTCTATGTCAATGACAACGCTTTGTCATCAATCAACAACATGTTAGCTTTAAACATGTTATTACTGTCCATGCCCGTAATAATACTCAACTAAGGATCTTTTAATAACAATCAAATTATTATATGGACATTATCTTCTTTTAGTTTATTTGATACACAGAAATATAACAAAAAAATAACAGTAATGCCTTTATTCAATAAATGTGTTAAAGATAGTATGACAATACAATCATCATATGATTGGTCTTTGGGCATACTCTAACAATATCCCACTAGCACTAAGACCAATCAATCACATATCTAATACCAAGTGACTCAGTATGACGATCATGCTTCTGTTGTTCTAGAGTCTTTGTCAAGGGATCAACGATGTTATCATCTCTATGTACTTTGCATATCTCGACATCCCTTTGATTTATGATCTCTCGAATAAGACAAAAGCGCCTCAGAATATGTTTCGATAATTGATGAGATTTTGGTTCCTTTGCTTGTGCAATGGCCCCATTGTTGTTACAACAGAGTTCTATAACATCTAATATGCTGGAACAACCCCTAGCTCAGATATGAACTTATTGATCCAAACAATCTCTTTTGCTGCTTCACTGGCTGCAATGTATTCGGCCTCTGTTGCAGAATCAACTATTGTGTCTTGTTTTGAACTCTTCCAGCTCACAGCACCTCTATTAAGATAAAACACAAAACCTGATTGCGATCGTGAGTCATCCTTGTCAGTTCGGAAGTTGGCGTCAATGTAACCTTTTACACTAAGCTCCTCTTCACCTCCATAGACAAGAAATGTATCCTTAGTTATTCTTAAGTGCTTAAGGATATTTTTAACTGCAACCCAATGACTTTCACCAGGATTTACCTGATACCGACTCATGCGTGGTAATGAGAAATCCATATCTCTCAGGTACATGGTGTTCTCTTGTGGATTTTCGTAGTGTTTGTGTTTCTAAATCTGTTGATTGTTCCTCAACAACTTGTGGAACGTGCTCAACCTCTAGTTCATTAATTTGTTGCTCTTGAACTTCTCCAAGTTCAATGTTTCTACCGTTCCCTTTCTTTGAGAGAAATTCTCTTTCGAGAAAGACTCTCGTTTGGGCAACGAACAGTTTGTTCTCATTAGAGTTAAAGAAATAATACCCTTTAGTTTCTTTAAGATATCCAAAAAATATTCATTTATGAGATTAATGTTTGAGATTTGTAGACATCTGATGTTTTACATAAGCTTCAAAACCCCAAATCTTCATAAAAGACATACTAAGACGTTTCTCAGTCCATATCTCGTATGGTGTCTTTTGAATCGATTTAGATGGGACACAATTTAGTGTGAAAGCAGTTGTTTCAAGTGCATGTCCCCAAAAAGAAGTCAGAAGTTCACCATGACTCATCATCGATCGAACCATGTCTAACAATGTTCGATTCCTTCTCTCAGAAACTTCATTCCACTGTGGTGTACCAGGTGGCGTAAGTTGTGAGACAATCCCACATTATTTTAGGAGGTCGTCAAACTATATGCTCAAGTATTCTCCACCTCGATCTGATCGAAGTGCCTTAATACTCTTGCCTAGTTGATTTTGTACTTCATTTCTGAATTCCTCGAACTTTTCAAGTGCTTCAGATTTATGGCCCATAAGGTAAACAAGCAGGATTCACATACATCAAATTGTTCGAAAACAAATGAATCTAAGAATCCATCTTTATGGAGCTTTGATATACATTTCTCACTTATATGGCCTAAACGACAGTGCCAAAGATAAGTTTGATTTGAGTCACTTGTTTTTTTATCTCTTTGTATTTATGTTATAAATAGTATTTTCTTGATTCAAAATATAAAGACCATTAACCAATTGTGCCGAACCATAGAAAATATTATCAAGATAAAAGGAACAACAATTATTTTTTATAATTATCTCAAAACCTATCTTGTCCAAACAAGAAATAGAAATAATGTTTCTAGTCAAATTAGGCACAAAATAACATTCCTCTAAATTTAAATCAAGTCCACTAGGAAAATATAAAACATATGTCCCTATAGCTCATGTAGCAACTCTTGCTCCATTTCCCACTCGTAGGTCCACATCTCCTTTATCCAGGTTCCTTCTCTTTTGTAGTCCATGTATAGAAGTACAAATATGAGAACCACAACCGATATCTAATAACCAAGAAGTAGATGTTGATAAATTAATAAATTAACATCAATACCTGCAACAGTCGTTCCGTTTGCTTTTTGCTTTCTTGACCTCTTCAAGGTAAATAGGGCAGTTTCTTTTCTAGTGTCATGTCTTGTCACAGTGGAAACATTTTCCTTCCTCGCTAACTCCTCCTTTGGGTTTCAATGCATTTTTTCCTTTGGGCTTGGTGTTACCATTACCCTTAGACTTTGCTATTGTTTTGTTCTTTTCCTTTCCTTTGTCCTTGCGGACCATCCGAATGGGCTTAGGTCTAACATTTTTCATGTTACCTTCAGCAGTTCGTAACATGCCAAGTAATTGTGGTAAAGTCTTGTTAATTTCATTCATATTGAAATTAAGGACAAATTGGTTAAAGCTATCCGGCAACGGTTGCAGGATGACATCAATGGTCAGTTCATCCTTGAGTGGAAATATCAACTTCTCCAAAGTTTGGATATAGCCCATCATCTTTATGATGTGAGCTCCTACAGGAAATCTCTCACTCATTTTGCATTGAAATAGAGCTTTGGAGGTCTCGTACCTCTCTTGACGTGCTTGCCCTTCATATAATTCCTTGAGATTTTGAATCATCTCATATGCAACCATGTCCTCATGTTGCTTTTGAAGCTCAAGGTTCATGGTGGATAGCATAAGACATCCCACATCTAGCATGTCATCCATGTGTTTCTTAAACTTGTCTTCTTCAGCTCTGGAAGCATTAGTTGATGGTTCAGCAGGAACTGGTTCTTCAATGACATATTCCTTCCTTTCCTGTTTGAGAACAATTCTCAAATTACGGAACCAATCAAGGAAGTTCAAGCCATTCAGTTTATCCTTCTCAATGATCGATCGCAATGAAAGTGTGTTGTTTGCCATTAAGTCTACAATAATGAAATACACAAAGTAAGTTAATTTACCGAATTTAAATTTTATAAATAGGTCTTTATTTACAAAATGCTCCCACTATTTTATTCAAAATTAAAAACCCTCAAGTTTTAATTTCGGAAAAATTCATCGAAATTTTTTCTAGTGAGTAAGGATCCATAATACACCATTTTCCTAAATCAGCTTTGGCTTTTCTTTTAGGATAGCGGTTATATAGGTAAGTAACACTTTAATAATTACATCTCATGCAACTCCTTCATTTGGTGAACAACTCATGTTCAAAACATCTCATGACTTGTCCAAAAACTTAACCTCTAGGTTTCTAATCCTATTAGAAAAACGTAGCTAAGTTATTACCAATATTTCAACCAGCGAATATCACTTGCTTATTCTTCGCGTCTAACCAAGAAATATTTATGTTCTATTGCTTTGGCAAAACCCACATAATATTGATCGAAGCCTTAACGAGGGTAAATATTGGACGGTTAAATTAACTTAGATTATTTAGAGGGATTGCATAATTATCTCATCATTGTTCATTTTAATATTAGGCCCTTATTGATCTCATCAATGTTTATTTTAACATTAGCATACTAACATATCATTCATCGCATCACATACATGATAGATATAAGCAGTAAATAAGATGCAATGGTTATAGCCCAAAATAGAAACTAAGGTGGCTCATCCCAAGCCAATGGGAGAACCAAGAATGTTGGAACTAAGATTACTTTCAAGCATCTCCTCGCCTTTAGGCCAATCTGTTCTTCTGCTCCTTGAATCTTCATAGGATTACAATTTCAGAAAATGGTTTTACATACGAGGGAGTAAGATGGGAAGAGAAATACAACAAAAGTGTAGAGAGGCACAACACATAGGCCGTATTTTATTAAAAAAAAATATAACCAATGAAAATAAAGGGGCTATAACCATGTATGTCAAACATCGTGCAAAACAAACATATCATACATATGTCATTACAGGTTTATTATTAATAACTGATATGGGACTACAATATTTGTTGCCTATGATGGGGTTAATGGGTGAAGCCCTTTACGGGGTCTAGGGGTGGAGCCCCTAGCGGGGTCAAGGGTTAGAAATTCTGAAAAATAGCTGTAACCCCCTTAGTCCGGCCTAGACGCCTGACCCGAACTACGAAGATTACACGGGGAAAACCAAAGTCAACCTTGATTAACGACCTTTTTTTTCTTTTTATCTTATATAGATGCACTTTATTAACATATGTGATTAGCAAAACATTTTAGCGGAAGCGACACAGCGAACGGAACTCAAACAGGGGTTCAATTACATATAAACGTCTTTTAGGGACTAAAACATAAATTTCCAAAATTTAGAGGACTTAACAAGATGAAAGGTTACCAATCCAAAATTAGACTTATAATAAACCAACATGGTAAATTTCAACTTAAAGAGATCAACCAAACTCATTTAATTAAGCACGTGAGGTTCAGGGACCAAAATGCAAGAAACAGAAACCTGAAATAATTCAAAATCAAACTTCAACGGTCAGGTGTTCCGAAACGCAGAGACATGTATCGAAAGGGTCGTTTCGAAACTAGGTTGACCGTTTCGATACTCGGGTGCGTTCCGAGACTCGTATCGAAATACTCATTTCTAGTAGCTAAACCATTTCGGTACGTTCCTACTCGTTTCGAAACCTCATGGTCATTCCAGGCCTCTGTTCCGAAACAGGCAAGGGCGTTCCGATACGCCTTGCCCTGCAACAGCAGACTATGCTGGTTTTTCATATCTTTTCATGATCGAATACCTTCCAAAACATGTCACAACATACATGCAACCTTTTTATGCATCATGGATCATCATTAAGAAGCTAAAGCTAAAGCATAGCATCAACCATGCAAATAATGAAACTATAGGCATGCTCCCTAGACCACGAAAACCATACAAAGCTAAAATCAACATTTAAACATAAATCAATCCGTAAAGGCCATTTACAACTCAAGGATCAACAACCAAACATGCTCAAAGTAAAAGGAACATCCACAACCATCCAAGGGTATAAATCACACCCATTGCCTCTTATTACACCAAAGTAAAGCCACATACTTTGCTAAAGTAAAATGCTAGGATTCCCTTGCTTGTGCACTGCTTCAAACTCCTAATTCTCTACATTAATGAAACAAATGAGCGTAAGCACAAAGCTTATTGAGGATCGCTAAACAACATTCATCAATGTATGTCACATGACTTGTAAAACCACCACTTTTCAACACATGCCTTTTCATAAAACATGTCTTCTCAAGACATCAATGCACGTTATAACCACATGATCATATGCAACATTTTAAAACAGCAAATAATCCTTTGCTCATGCTTTACCAAGCATCTCATGCATTCTTGCATCATTTACAAGCATTTCATGCTTCACATTAGTCATTAACATTATATTGTCTCACAAGTGATAATCCATAAACCATACCACAAAAGACACAATCGGATACGCGGATTACAAGCGTTGTCCCACACGCTTCATACACACTATCGGACTACACAAGGCTCACACACGAGAGCAACCCTCCATCGTTGTGTCACCCATGGTGGAGCATAACGGTACAATCAAAACCCCTCAACACCACTCATCGGTAGTTGTATAATTCCACTAACGAGAGCACGGGACACATAACCCAAGATCCACACACGAAATTAACATCCACCGTTGTGATCTTAACATCAATCATTAGGGTACTTGGTTGGAGTATACGGTACAATCACAACCCCTCGACATCCAAGGCGACTTTATTCACGGTGCACTCAATCCTATAGCCGGCTAACTATATCCGATTAACACAACCAAAAACCATTTCCATCACTTGCCAATATAACCATTTAACCTCATTAATCCACTATTTTACAAGCATAAACATATTGCCATTTCCACAAGCATATCATGCTTAACATCACATGCATTTAACACATGAAAACCAAGGATCACTTACCTAGTGCATCCTTAATATAATGGCATTAAAATCCAGCAACATTCATGCTTAAAACATGCTTTATAACAGTAAACAAATCCACACTTAACTCAAGTGCATTTTCATTAAACATAGCACATTTCTGAGAGAGAGATTTCCGAATCACTTACTCTTGAGCTTAGCTAAGTGTATCAAACTTACACTAAGCTCCCAAGACCACGCTCAAAGCGTTACAAAGCAGGAAATTCCATTTCCACTCACTGATACGCGAAGTCTTGCTCGCCGACAAGAAAATTACTCTTCAGGAGCCTCCAACAACACCTCGTTTGCTTTCGGATCAAGATCCCCTATTTTCACATCATCAAAACAGAGATCTAAATGCATTAAAATGCATTTCAATACCAGCAACAATTCACAACTCGTTGCTCACCCAAACTACACCAAATTACCCATCCAAAACAACCGAAAACTCAATCGAT
This sequence comes from Hibiscus trionum, assembly GCA_030270665.1. Classification (NCBI taxonomy): domain Eukaryota; kingdom Viridiplantae; phylum Streptophyta; class Magnoliopsida; order Malvales; family Malvaceae; genus Hibiscus; species Hibiscus trionum. The sequence goes on along the minus strand of BSYR01000010.1, from coordinate 8,827,454 downwards.
TGCTTCCTAAACCAAACCCAGCAAACATAAATCACTTCCAAACCATTATAAACACCAAAACAAATCTAACAAACAACCTAACCCAACCTTATACCTCCAGCAAGCAAGATTCCACCATTTCACCTCAAAAACTCACTTAAATCAACCAAGAAACTCAAGGATCTCAAGGATTTCAGGATCTATGTTATCAACACTTCATTTCAACATAATAATCAACTTAGAACACAATTAAAATCAATCCAAAACAGAGCTTAACACATCAAGTCTGAAAATTAAGATTTCAACCATAATTTCACAAGATTTTGATCTCCAATCAAAACTATAATGCAAAAACTCAACCAAAAATAGTATTTAGAAGCCAAATATCTTGGGAATTTCAATAAAGAACTTTTATTAGAGGTTGAGAACGGGATTTACCTCCAATCCTTGATTTCCTCAATGAATGACAAGTTTTCCTTAGCCAAATCTTGAAAAGATTGAAAGGATTTCTTGAAAATTGATTAGGAAATGTTAGGAGAGTGTTTGGGAGAAAAGAATGAAAATATTGTTTAGCTGAGAATGAAGAGAAAATTGTAGTTACGTAATAGGGTCTCACATTAACTACCCATTTAATTAATTAAAATAAAGCCAATTAAAACCATTTAATTAAAAACCATTTAAAGCACATGTCATATTAAAGAAAGGCTAAATTTCCATAAATCCCCCTAAAGATTCTAAGAATTTGGCTTTTTCTTTAAAAATCACATTTTCCACAGTTTTGAAACTATACAATTTGGTCATTACTCAAAATGTCCCATTTCCGAAACTCTTTCTGTAAAATTGACTTGACCAACCACTTAAACATATTTTTAGAGGATTTTAGCAATTTTTACCACATTTTTATCCTATCCCGATCCTTGATTTCCTTAAATCACTTTACGTGATTGGAACCATTCTCGACCGGTCCGATCTGATATCTAAAACATCTAGGCCCAAAACCAAGGCGTTACAACAGAACCCATTGTTACTATGGAAAAACTTTACGATTTGATAACTTTTATCAACTAATCATGTTTTGGGGATTTTTCAATCCCTAACATTGTTCACACTGGAACAACCATTGTTCTTTGTCGGACCTGAATTTTCATCATACCCGCGAGTTCATAATATTAACGATTAATATACAAACACTGAATCGAACAACAACAACTATATTATTAACACCTTAATCAATAATTGCAATCATTATTAATTTTTATATGATTAACAGATTAATCGTGACATATGTTGATTTGAACGCAGTCGAAATACATATATGTCGAAAATAGTAAGAGGAACATGCATCTCGCACATATCGCATCGACAAAATCTTTAACCCGAATCTGGATCGTACAAGTGGCTCTGATACCACTGTGGAACCGTTAGTGCACCTTGTGGCGCAACGAAAACAAACTCGACGGTCTCACTAGCGATCGATGTAGGATAAAATCGAAATCAGGAGGAAGGGATACAGTCGCTTACATTGGGTTCCTTGATAAACTTCAAGACTACAGTTGTGATAGAGCAATCACGAACGGTTCAAATCGCAAGCCTAAAAAATAAAATGTCCCAGCCTCTACTCAGCTCACCCGGTTGAAAAGCAGTTGAGAGGAATTTTCTTTTCTCAAAAATTGTTCTTGAGAAAGTTCATTTAGCAAAAGATTGAATGGCTGCTAGACCAAAATTATCCTTTTAGATCGTGTTGCCCTAATCTTTAGGGATTTAATTCTAAGAGTTTAAAATAGAGTATAATTACTCTAATTATATTCTTTTAATTAAATTCGGAATTCCATGTATAATTAAAATTCCAACTGTGTGTGTGTGTGTGTATATATATATATATATATATATATATGTTAATTATACATTTTATACACACACAATTAAAATTGTATATGTGTTACTCATTTATAAATTGCTCTTTTCAACCCTGGGGTGTGACCCTGTAGGTTCTTGTAACATTAGTAGTAATTATTAGAACCGTTCAAATATTACAAACAATGAGTGACATCTAGCAATATATCATTGTCACCTAAGTTACAGGAAGTGATGATTCAACACACCATCTTTGTGATTAATTTTTCTATTGTATTAGATCTTTTTTTCCTTTATATCTAGAATATGCACAAGTCTTGGAATAGTCACACTTGTATAGCCCATCTATTATTTCTTGACTTCTAGAGTAGACTATATTAAACAATTAATTTGTGATATATCATATCAACTTATTCGAGCATGGCCATGCATTTCTAGTCTCACTCAATCAAGTGGCTTATGATATATTTCCTATTATGTATGAAGGACAAATCATATCTCAATCATTCACACCTCACTACATAGATCGTGAGATGTTCAATATCAGTCTTTATAGTGCATCCAGTTACGGAGCATGTTTAACTATATCAAAACATACAACAATATATGTTGAGATAGTAATGATATCAAGTCTAAGGATCATACAAATAGTTTTCACCATGATAAATATCGTGACCTTTACATAATAATCCTAGACATATACCCATAGCGGGTCAATCCAATATATTGTTCTCTAACAACATATTCATGTTATGATTCTGTAATCTCTATGTCAATGACAACGCTTTGTCATAAATCAACAACGTGTTAGTTTTAAACATAATAATACTCAACTACGAATCTTTTAATAATAATCAAATTATTATATGGACATTATCTTCTTTTAGTTTATTTGATACACAAAAATATAACAAAAGAAATAACGGTAATGCCTTTATTCAGTAAATGCGTTAAAGATAGTATGACAATACAATCATCATATGATTGGTCTTTGGGCATACTCTAACAATATCCCACTATCACTACGATCAATCAATCACATATCTAATACAATGTGACTCAATATGACGATCATGCTTCTGTTGTTCCAGAGGCTTTGTCAAGGGATCAGCGATGTTATCGTCTCTATGTACTTCGCATATTTCGACATCCCTTGGATTTATGATCTCTCGAATGAGACGAAAGCACCTCAGAATATGTTTGGATCATTGATGAGATTTGGGTTCCTTTGCTTGTGCAATGGCCCCATTGTTGTTACAGCAGACTTCTATAGCATCTAATATGCTGGGAACAACCCCTAGTTCAGATATGAACTTCTTGATCCAAACAGCCTCTTTTGCTGCTTCACTGGCTGCAATGTATTTAGCCTCTATTGTAGAATCAACTATTGTGTCTTGCTTTGAACTCTTCCAGCTCACAGCACCTCCATTAAGATAAAACACAAAACCTGATTGTGATCGTGAGTCATCCTTTTCAGTTTGAAAGTTAGCGTCAATGTAACCTTTTACACTAAGCTCCTCTTCACCTTCATAGACAAGAAATGTATCCTTAGTTCTTCTTAAGTACTTAAGGGTATTTTTTAACTACAACCCAATGACTTTCACATGGATTTACCTGATACCGACTCATGCGTGGTAATGAGAAATCCATATCTCTCAGGTACATAGTGTTCTCTTGTGGATTTCCGCAATGTATGAGTTTCTAAATCTGTTGATTGTTCCTCCACATCTTGTGGAATGTGCTCAACCTCTGGTTCAATAATCTGTTGCTCTTGAACTTCTCCAAGTTCAATGTTTCTACTCTCCCCTTTCTTTGAGAGAAATTCTCTTTCGAGCAAGACTCTCGTTCGGGCAACGAACACTTTGTTCTCATTAGGGTTAAAGAAATAATACCCTTTAGTTTCTTTAGGATATCCAAAAAATATTCATTTATGAGATTTATGTTCAAGATTTGTATACATCAGATGTTTTACATAAGCTTCACAACCCCAAATCTTCATAAAAGACATACTAGGACGTTTCTCAGTCCATATCTCATATGGTGTCTTTTAAATCGAATTAGATGGGACACAATTTAGTGTGAAAGCAATTGTTTCAAGTGCATGTCCCCAAAAAGAAGTCGGAAGATCACCATGACTCATCATCGATCTAACCATGTCTAACAATGTTCGATTCCTTCTCTCTGAAACTCCACTCCACTGTGGTGTACCAGGTGGTGTAAGTTGTGAGACAATCCCAAGTTATTTTAGGAGCTCGTCAAACTCTATGCTCAAGTATTCTCCACCTCGATCTGATCGAAGTGCCTTAATACTCTTGCCTAGTTGATTTTGTACTTCATTTCTGAATTCCTTGAACTTTTCAAGTACTTCAGATTTATGGCACATAAGGTAAACAAGCAGGATTCACATACATCATATTGTTCGAAAACAAATGAATCTAAGAATCCATCTTTATGGAGCTTTGATATACGTTTCTCACTTATATTGCCAAAGATAAGTTTGATTTGAGTCACTTGTTTTTGATCTCTTCGTATTTATGTTATAAATAGTATTGTCTTGATTCAAAATATAAAGACCATTAACCAATTGTGTTGAACCATAGAAAATATTATCAAGATAAAACGAACAACAATTATTCTTTATAATTATCTCAAAACCTATCTTGTCCAAACAAGAAATAGAAATAATGTTTCTAGTCAAACTAGGCACAAAATAACAATCCTCTAAATTTAAATCAAGTCCACTAGGCAAAGATAAAACATATGTCCCTATAGCTCATGTAGCAACTCTTGCTCCATGTTGAGTGCATAAATGTTCTATATTTTAACCCTTATTTATCCATATTATTGATGCACTCAAGAATGTTTAGTTGCATTTTAGGATAGAATTTGCATAAACATCACAGATAGATAATTTTGCATAGATACTGTTGATTTCGGTCAATTCTTGTAGGTACTTGTCGTGGCAGCATCTAAGGCAGCAGAGGAACAGAAGATAACCGTAGAGCTGGAGTGAAGGGTTGAAGAAAATTGCCTCATACATCACTGTCGTGACAGATGCTATGACGGAAGTGGCGACAGTGAAGACAACAGAGATGGAAAATACGAAGTGGAGTTCGACTGATAGAGGATTTCAAGCCTGATTTTTTTAGACCACTTGCATAATTTTTGGAGCCCAGAATCACAAGGAAGGCCTTGCCCAAATTTTGAGGAGAAAGACAAAGCAAGAAGATAGGGCGAACTAAGGGACGTTTATTCAGAGATTTAGTCTTTATATAAATTGTACTTTAATTCAAACTAGTATTCTTGGCCATTAAGAAAGCTTACACCCAAGACCTATATATATATGCTTGTATTTTGAAAAGGGAAGACAATCTAGCTCTTAGTCGTCTTCCATCATAAACCCTAGTTGTTCTCTTCATCATGTTCTAAATCTCCCCCGGGGCTAATGGTTGATCTTGTAAAGTAGTTGTAAAGGTTAAACTGTTTCTTAGGTTTTTCTGTTCAATCAATAAAACTTCAAGTTTATTTACTCTGGTTTCAACATCTCATAAGGGTATGGGAGAGCATTGTGAGGTTATCTATTTACTTAATATCGGGAGAGTTAAGTATAAGAAAGGAGTAAATACAATTTTCCAGTTTATGGTTAAACTATCTTGGCCTATGGATAGGTACAAGGTTAAGCGGCTAAAGAAGAATTCACAAACATCGGTGTTCATCCTTCGATTCACGTCGGGAGGTATCATCCAAGACGTGTTTTCCGACAAAACTTGGAGCTAGGGATAGGACAAGTCACACAGGGGGTTCTTGTCGAACTTGAAGTAACAGAGTTGTTGATCACTGCCGCGACAACAACAGACCTCTGCCGCGACAGGTTCTACGACATAAGCAACATAAGTCCTCTGAACAGTGCAATACCTACACTACAGAACAAATCAATACCAGCCTACTTTATCAATATGATTTCCTCCTCTATTTTAGTTTATCTTCAAGAATTCTCAAAACACTTTATTAAATCTATCTATTTTCTTATGCAGAGTTTTAAAGTTAGAAGTATTTCCAGTCCCTGTGGAGACGATATCTGATACTTCGTATCACTATATTACTTGCGTCGTGTATACTTGTACTCAATTGCGATAGTCTTATTTGCACGTAACAAGTTTTTGGCGCCATTGTCGGGGACTGACAACATACCTTTACCTTTAATTACTGCACTCTTTATTTTTATTTTTATTTCTTTTCTATTTCTGGTTGTTATATTTCCATGTGCTTTTCATAAGGTTTTCTTCTCTTGCTTATGCGCGGATCGAGATGCGGTACAGATCCTGAACACAAACTAGACCAGGAAATCGATCGTGCGTACCATATCAAGAACCAAGCCCGACTCTTGATAGAGAAACCGCTATCTTGAGGAAAGAATTGAAGCACTGGAAACCCAAGGACAAGGTGTTGGGGAAAATAACAACAACAACAAGCCCAGGGTTGATATTATTCCTCCTACTGCCCCGGCAGCACGACAGACATGCCGAGAGTATATAGACAATGATCAAGTTGAACTGCAAACTACACTGCCAGATGTGGAAGCTGAACACTTCGAACTAAAACCTGTGATGTTCCGCATGTTAAATTCAGCCGGACAATTTGGCGGTTCTGCTACAGAGGATGAACGCGAGCATTTGAAAACCTTCCAGGAGATTTGTGGATCATTTAGACTACCAGGAATAACCCTGGAAGTGTTGAGACTCTGACTATTTCCCTATTCATTAAGGGATAGAGCAAAATCCTAGTGGAATAAGTTAACGTCGGGTTCAATCAGAACTTGGGTAGATCTTTGCCGTGAATTCCTTTCTCGTTTTAATCCTTCTCTTTTAACTAAAAGATTGTATAACGAAATTGCTACTTTTCAAGAAGAAGATGATGAACCAATGTATGAGGCATGGGACCATTTTACAACTCTCTTACGAAACTGCCCGATGCACGGATTCCCCGTATGGAATAAGGTCGTCAAATTCTATAATGTTGCCAATGCACCCACTCGAATGAGGATAGAATCGGCAGCTAATGGTTTTTTACTAGATAAAGAGCCGGAAGATGCAATGCTTGTGTTGAAAAGGTTGGAAAAGAATGACGAACAGTTCCCCGCAGAACGAAAAGGAGGAAGACGAGGAGTATCTGTCAAGGAACGTGAATCTGACAACTCGATAAAAACCCAATTAGCATACTTCACCAAGGTAGTTGAAAACTTGCAGCGGAAGAGCGAATCTAAGACGGTATTTTCTGCCGAGGAGATGTGTGAAACTTGCAGCAGAAACCACAGTACAGAGGAGTGTCCCCTACAGCTGGAAACAGGAATGTATGTTGGAAACTAGAACAAGAATAATGGCTACGACTCCAACAATTACAACCCGAATTGGAGAAAGAACCCTAAATTCTCCTAGAGTAACCCAGAAAATGCTTTGAATCCTCCAGTCTAGAATAATCAGAATCAAGGAGTTCCCAGAATACTATCACGACAACAACAACAACAGCAACCGGCATCATCCACAATTATAATAGAACAGACCCTATCAACCTTCATGTCTCAAATCGGAGCATATATGGCCAACATGGATCACTTTGTCAAGAAGACTGGAACATTCATGGATAAAAAAGAGATGAGAATGACAAACCATGAGGCTACTTTAAAGTCTCTAGAGACACAAATGGGTCAGGTCGCCCAGTTCATCAACACCAGACAGAATGGAGGATTCCCTAGTGATACTGAGGTCACTAGAAAACCAACACATGAGCAATGTAAAGCTATAACAACGAGAAATGGGAAACAGATACAAGGGTCGAAAATTAAAGAGACACCTAGTAAGGAACTGACCCTACAGACACCTGCCGAAAACACTGCCCCGGTAGACATGAAACAATTTGATGTCGCCAACCCTGCCACGACAGCAGAAGAATCTAAGGAGGCGACAGAAGAAGCTGAAGAATGTGAGCCTCCTCATATCTGAATCTCATGTGAAGGATGTCTCAAAGATTGTCGTCCTCCACCCCTTTTTCCACAGCAGTTGAAGAAACAGAAACATGAGTACCAGGTTAAGAAGATTTACGATGTTTTTAAGAAAGTACATATCAATATTCCGTTGTTGGAGGCCATTAAGTAGATGCCTGGTTATGCCAAGTTCCTTAAAGATGCAATGTCCAGGAGATCCAGACTTAGGGAGTTTGAAACTGTAGTCATGACAGAAGGTTGCATGTCAATCTTACATAGTCGTACACCCCCAAAGAAGAAGGATCCTGGGAGTTTCATTATACCATGCATAATCAGTGATCAGTATGTGGGTAAGGCACTTTGTGATCTTGGAGCTAGTATAAATCTAATGCCCAAATCTGTTTTTCAGAAATTAGGTATTGGACAAGCAAGACCCACAACAGTCATACTTCAATTGGTAGACCGCTCTTACATAAAGCTAGAAGGAAAAATTGAAGAAATCCTGGTAATAGTGGATAAATTTATATTTCCCGCTGACTTCCTTGTTATAGACTGTGAAGTAGATGAGAATACACCGATTATCCTAGGGCGACCCTTCCTAGCCATAGGTAGAACAGTGATTGTTGTAGAGAAGGGAGAATTGACCATGAGAATCAACGACCAACAGATAAAACTAAATGTTCTCCAGGCCATAAAACAAGCTGATGTATAGGAAGAATATAAGTAAATATCGGAGGTAATTGTAGACCAACCATGCATCAGATCAAGCTGTCACGACAGACAAATCGGTCACTGTCGCCATAGCCACCTAGAAGACTGCCACGACAGAACTGGTGACAGCAACTCCTCAGACAATGACACATCAGACACTGAAGATCCTGAAGAGGTAAATTGGATAGTAACACATCCAGGTAAGTTCTTCAAAACTCTGAACTATACCTCTAACAAACATGTAATTCAAAAGCCTTCCATAGATCAGCCACCTGCTTTAGATCTTAAACCCTTTCCAGGGAAACTTAAATATGTTTTTCTTGGTCTCAATGATACGTTGCCTGTGATCATCTCTTCTAAGTTGATGCAGGAACAGGAACAACAGCTGATTGGTATGCTACAAAAGCATAAGAAGACAATTGGATGTACCATTGTCGATATTCAGGGCATCAGTCCGACAATTTGCATGCATAAGATCCTCTTGGAGGATGATCATAAGCCGATGATAGATGCTCAGAGACGATTAAATAAAGCTATGTGAGAGGTGGTGCGAAAGGAAATTATCAAGTGGCTTTACGCTGGAATTATTTACGCCATCTCGGATAGCAAGTGGGTGAGCCCTGTGCAATGCGTACCCAAGAAGGGAGGAATAACAGTCGTAACCAACAAGGATAATGAGCTAATCCCAAACAGGACTGTGACTGGTTGGAGGGTTTGTATGGATTACCGGAAGATTAATAAAGCTACCCGGAAGGACCACTTCCCCTTGCCTTTTATTGACCAAATGCTAGATAGATTAGCGGGAAAACCTTACTATTGTTTCCTTGATGGTTATTCAGGTTACAATCAGATTGCCATTGCACCAGAGGACCAGGAGAAGACAACCTTCACATGCCCTTATGGAACATACACCTTTAGGAGAATGCCATTTGGACTGTGTAATGCACCAGCAACTTTTCAGTGGTGTATGATGGCTATATTCTCTTATACGGTTGAAGATTTACCGAAGATCTTCATGGATGACTTTTCCGTCTTTGGAGATAGCTTCAACAACTACATAGGAAACTTGAAGAAAGTGCCTGAAAGATGTGAGGAGGCAAATCTTGTACTGAACTGGGGAAAATGCCATTTTATGGTAGATGAGGGCATAGTGTTGTGACACAAAGTCTCCTGTCGTGGCATAGAAGTGGACAGAGCTAAAATTGAAGTCATCGGAAAACTGCCGCCACCCACCACAGTCTAGGGCATTACGAGTTTTTTAGGACACGCAGGTTTTTATCGTAGGTTTATTGCTAATTTTTCTAAGATTACTAAACATTTGTGTATTTGTTGGAACAAAATAAGGCCTTTGACTTCAATGTCGAATGTACTGAAGCATTCAAGATACTGAAAAAGAAGCTGGTAACAACCCCAATAGTATAGCCACCAAACCGGAGTTTACCGTTCGAGATAATGTGTGATGCTAGTGACTATGTTGTAGGGGCAGCACTAGGGCAGTGGAAGGAAAAACTCTTTCATGTAATATATTATGCTAGCAAGACCTTAAACGATGCCCAGATAAACTACACCATGACAGAGAAGGAGTTGCTAGCTGTGTATTCGCTTTGACAAGTTCAGACCATACATACTTGGAACAAAAGTGGTGGTTCACACGGATCATTCAACAATAAAATACATGTTCACCAAGAAGGATGCACGACCACGATTGATACGTTGGATTATGTTGTTACAAGAGTTTGATATAGAAATCAAAGACAAAAAAGGAACAGAAAACCAAGTAGCAGATCACTTGTCAAGACTGGAGCTGGAAAAGGATCAAGATAAAAACAAGGTTAACATTCAGGAGACTTTTCCAGATGAGCAGTTATTCACTGCCATGGAAGTACACACAAGCGCTGTCGCGACAACCACGGCGACATGTAAGTTTTTTTATGTTCCTTGGTATGCCGACATAGTAAATTATCTCGTTAGTTGTTTGTTACCTCATGAACTTAACTATCAAGCAAGGAAGAGGTTCCAAAATGATGCAAAACATTATTATTGGGACGAACCTCTTCTGTTCAAACATTGTGCAGATTAGATTATCAGGAGATGCATACCGAAGGAAGCATAGGAATAAGTACTCCACCACTGCCATGCTGCTCCTTATGGAGGACACTTTGGAGGAAACAAAATTGCTGCCAAGGTTCTGCATTCCGGTTTATTTTGGCCTACACTGTTCAAAGATGCACAAGCTTTTTACAAGCGTTGTGACAAGTGCCAAAGGACATGAAACATCTCTCGAAGGCATGAGATGCCCCTACAGAACATTCTCAAAGTCAAATTTTTATGTTTTGGGAATCGACTTCATGGGACCATTCCCAGCTTCTTGTGGGAATCTGTATATACTGCTGGCAATAGATTATGTGTCCAAGTGGGTAGAAGCCTTCGCCACAAAAAAGAATGATGCCAAAACCGTCCAAAGATTTTTACACAAACACATCTTCACCAGGTTTGACATCCCAAGGTCAATCATTAGTGATGAAGGTAAGCATTTTGACAATAGAGTGATTGGTAACGCATTAAAGAAGTATGGAGTGAATCACAGAATCGCAACAGCATATCACCCTTAGACCAATGGGCAGGTCGAGATCTCCAATAGAGAAGTGAAGAGCATTCTGGAAAAGATGGTTAAGCCATATAGGAAGGACTAGTCTCTCCACTTGAATGATGCATTATGGGCTTACAGGACTGCTTTCAAAACACCACTGGGAATGTCACCTTACCGACTCATCTATGGAAAAACTTGTCACCTGCATGTCGAGATAGAACATAAAGAATAATGGGCTATTAAGACAGTTAACATGGATTAAGATAGAGCAGGGCAGAAAAGGCTCTTGGATTTAAACGAAATTAAAGAAATTCGAGCCATGGCCTACGACAACGCTAGAATCTGCAAGGACAAGACAAAAAGGTGGCACGACAGAAAACTTCTGCCACGTTAGTTCATACCAGGCCAAAAGATGTTTTTGTTCAACTTGTAACACCCCAATTTTGGTCTTGGAAGTTTAGGGTCTGAACCAGACCAGTCTGATTTTCGGTTCGAATATAAAAGGACGTTTTAGGGAAAGCCTAGTTCGGGAGGCTTTAAAAATATGGAAATATATCTAAAAATCCTCTTTTAATATATATAAGAGAGTGGTGAAATCAATTTTACAAAATAAGGTTTGGAAATACAACATTTTGAAATAGTGACTAAAATGCGATTTTTGAAAAGTTCAGTGGTGACTGTTTTGTAAGGATTGAAACTTTGAATCTTTAAGGAGCTAATTTACCCAAAAATGATTTCTCCAGATTTTTCTTTAATTTGAGTGAATTAATTAATGTTTTAATTAATTAGAAGTGAAGAGAAACTACATTTAGTTAAAATCATAACTATTTTTTCCTAAAACTTTCTCATTCCTTTTTCTCTCAAAATTCCATCATCCAAACACTTTTCTCCAGAAACTTCTTTGATCTTCACTTCAATTGACGAGATTTCAATCATCAATTAGTTCCAAATCCATCTTACATCAAATCCTTTTGATTTCCTCATTGGATTTTCAAGCAAATTGGCTCAAACCAAGGAGAAATCATCATTTAGAGGTAAGGTTGTTCTTCTCCTCTAAATACTAAGTTCTTTACTGAAATTCCCAAGTTGTCAATCCTTAATTTAAGTTTTATAAATGGTTTTAATGATATAAAGTTGATTTTGGCTTAAAACTCAAGATTTGGAGGAAATCTTGAAGAATTTCGTGGTGTTTGTTTGGGCTCTGTTTTGAGATGATCCTTAAATGTATTTTGGATGTCTAATGATGTGTAAATGAGGTTTTATCAATGCATTCCCGAATAGGTTGAATTTCCTAAGTTTTTACTTATGAAAATGGTGGTTTTTGGGGTGATCTTGGTGTTTTGTTATAGCTAGAGGTATAAGGACGAGTTTAGGTTCATTTTGGATGTTAATTGATGTTTAGAAATGGTTGGAAGTGATGGATTTTGGCTGGGTTAAGTTTTGGAAGAGTTTGGAGGTGATTTCGGTTGTGTTTGGTAGCCGAAATGTTGGCTTTAGATAGAGCAGTGAGTTTAAGAGTGTTGGCTGAAGATTTCAATGCATGATGATGCATTAATCCTCTGCTTTGATGTGTTTAAAATAGGGGGGATATCTTCGGACACTTGTGGTGTTGGTCCGGAGGCTTGATCGGCGTTTCGGCAAGCTTGCGAAATGGAATTGGTGAGTGAAGTTGGATTTCCAGCTTTGAAACAAATGTTTGAAGGTTTTGGGAGATTAGTTTAAGTCTAAGCAACTTAGCTAAGCTCAAGAGTAAGTTTTCGGGAAAACTCTCTTGGATGAGCCATGATGTGGATTGATGCACTGATTATATTTGCATGTTTAAATTCTGTTTTGAAAGCATGTTTTAGCATGGTAAATGCTGGTTTTGAAAGCCATATGTTGAAGGATGCTCAAGGTAAGAGATCTTTGGTTTGACATATTGTAAATGTGGTTTTGATGCATAGTGATGCATGATGTTAAATGGCTTTGTTTAATGCTTTAAAACAGTGAGTTGTTGATGTTATATGATGTATATTGGCAAGTGATGTAAAGGTTTTTAAGTACTTGAATCGGATATAGTTAGTCGGCTATAGGATTGGGTGCACCGTGAATAAAGTCGCCTTGTATGTTGAGGGGTTGAGATTGTACCGTAAACTCCATCCAAGTACACTAACGAGTAAGGTAAGATCACAACGGTGGTTAAAAGTCCGTGTGTGGATCTTGTGTTGTGTGTCCCGTGTTCTCGTTAGTGAAATTATACAACTACCGATGAGTGATGTTGAGGGATTGTGATTGTACCGTTAAACTCCATCACGGGTGTTGAGGGGTTGTGATTGTACCGGTAAACTCCACCTTGTGTGTTCGGTAGTGTGTATGAAGCGTATGGGACAACGCTTGTAATTCGCGTATCCGATTGTGTTTTGTGTTGTAAATGGTTATAGATTATCACTTGAAAGCCAATATGACATGTTGATTTTAATGAAGCATGAGATGCTTGTTTTGTATGCAAGGTTGCATGAATAATGATGATTATGTGATGGAAGGCTTTGTTAAAAGTGTTTTATAAAAAGCATTATTGTATTGTTTCTTTAGAGCATGCCTCACTAAGCAATTGTGCTTACGCTCTCTCTCTTGAACCAATAATGCAGATAATTGAAGTATTTGAGGGCAACAAGGAGGCTAAGAGTCCAAGGGAGACTAAGCTCATGTATGGTGATGTTTTCGTAACACTATTAGATTTTGATATTTTGGCAATGGGAACCTAAGATGTGTTTTGGGAGATGTTTTGGACTCCCTAGTTGTGGCTTGATGCTTTTGATGTTTTGGGAATTGTAATTGGCCTTTTGAAGCTTAATTTGGTGTTTTGTTGGTTGTTTGGTTTTGGATATTAGGATGCATACCTATAGTCATGTGGAATTCCATGATTGATGCCATGAATGAGTTTTGAAGTTGCAAACATGTTCCTTATATGTATGATGACTTGTTTGCATGATTAGAAAGTCATTAGGATGCGTTTGAGTGGTTTTATACATGTTAAACCAGCAAAATCTGCAGCTTCTGGGCAACCCGTATCGATACACTCATAGGCGTTTCGAAACGGTGGCCTGTAATGGCCTTGGTGTTTCAAAACGGCTGGTGACCGTATCGAAACGGTTTGGCCACTGGAAGGCCCTGTTTCAGAACAAGTCTCGAAACAAACCCTTGTTTCGGAACGGTCAACCCTGTTTCGAAACAGGTGACCGTTGGGCACTGATTTGAATGGTTTTGAGGTTTGCAAGCTTTCCGTTTTAGTCCCGAAAATTGTATTTGCAATTGCATGAGTTTGAGATGTCCGATTAAGGTGAAATTTGACAGGGAAACATGTAATATGACTAATTTAATAATGGTAACTTAAAAATCAGTTAAGACCTCCTAATTTCCAGAATTTACAATTTGTCCCTAATATTTGTGATTTGTGCAATTGAGTCCCTTGTTGATATTCGATCGCTGAGTTTTTCTCATAAATGTTTTTTAAGAGTACGCTTAGGGTTAATGTGCATCTAGACAAGTAAAAAGAAAAAAAAGGTTGTTAATCAAGGTTGACTTTCGGGTTGACTTTGGTTTTCCCCGTGTAATCTTCGTAGTTTGGGTCAACCGTCTAGGCCGGGCTAAGGGGGTTACATTTGGTGGTATCAGAGCTGAGTTCTCGTGTATTTGGGAATGGTTATGTGGGTGATGTATGTGTATTTGCATGATATGCCTTTTGGATGAAAGAATGTTGTTTGAATTGTGATGTATGGTTGCAATTGTGATGCTATGCTATGTTGAAGCATGTTAGGGGAACCCATTGCCATATCAAAACTAATGAAAGGAATTGTTTTTGGAAAATGAGCTTGAGTTCTTGGATTACTTACCTTGTTGAGCCTAATTATGTTTATTGCATTTGTGTCAGTGCATTGTTTTCTTGTAAATGGGGCCTCGTAGAGAAACGAGGGTGAATACGAGAGCTATGGCTCAGAATGAGAACGAGGAAAATGCTGATAATGTTGTGGATTTACCTCATCCTCCTGGTGGTGGACCGCCCGGGGGTGGTGGTGCTGGTGTTGGTTCTGGTGCTGGGGTCGCTGGACCTGATGGTGTGCAGGGGCAAGCTGCTCCTGACATGACTGTTTTGATTCAGGCTATTGCTGGAGCCTTTCAGACAGCAGTAGCTGGAGCTCATGGAGCTGCGCATCAGGGTGATGCTAACGTGAGATTACCATTGGAACGTCTTCGCAGTCTAGGAGGGACTGAGTTCAGTGGTTTATCTCCTGAAGGTTTTGAATCTTAGTTGGAAAGCACCAAGAGGATATTGGGACAAATGAACTGCAACAATGTGCAGAAGTTAGGTTATGTAGTATCGTTGTTACATGATGATGCGTATACTTGGTGGACGACCACTGTCTCCGGAATGTAGGAAGTTGATGTGAATTTGACGTTCTTTCTGAACGCGTTCAAGCGAAAGTATCTAGGTGTGCGATACCTGGATGAGAAGAAAAGAGAATTCATGTCTCTTGTGCAAGGAAGCCTGACGGTGGCTGAGTATGAGATCCAGTTTGTCTATCTTAGTCAGTACGCACCTGAGCTTATCCCTGATGAGCGGGAGAGGTGTGAACGCTTCCGATATAGTTTGATGCCGGACGTGAAGACCTTTATGCTTGCAGCTGAGTACACGAATTTTGATATGCTGGTGAGTAGGGCAAAGGACATTGAGCAGAACCTGGGTTTGTCTTCCAGGGGTGTTAGTTCTGGATCGGGCAAAAGAGCAGCTGAGTATAGTTCCGGAGGTGGACGGAACAAGAGAGGACGAGATAAAAGGTATCAGTCTTCTGCTAGACGTGGTAATGGTGGGCAAGGTGCGCCTGTTCAGGGAGACAGGATGAGAGCTGATCAGAACACGTGCTGGACGTATGGATCGCGTGGCCATCTGAGGCGTGATTGTCCTCGAGCAGCGAGGGAGGTTCAGGCTCCTGTTGCAGTGACCGGTATTTCGTGCTGGAATTGTGGTTCGACAGACCACATGAGGAGGGAGTGTCCTTTGTTGGCCGGTGGTGGTCAGGGACGTGCTCCTGGGGTTGTTGCACCACAGAGAGGTCGTAGGCGCGGCCGTGGTAACTTCCAGCGCAGAGATGACGGTGGGAGGATTGTGGCGCATGTGGTGGTTGTCCAACCTGAGGGTGGTGGCCAGGCTCGAGTGTATGCTCAGCGAGAGGGGAGAAATGATACGGATGTGATCGCAGGTACCTTTACTTTGCAATCCTTGTCATTACTTTCCTTGATTGATTCTGGATCTACACACTCATACATATTGCGTGAACATGCTCAATTGCTTGGTTTACCTGTTGAGTCTTTGGATGTTGGTATGCGTGTAACTAGTTCTTTTGGTGAGACTGTTGTGACACGGAAGTTGTATAGAAGATGCCCTTTGGTAGTGCAAAACCATGTTTTTCTTGTTGACCTCATGGAATTGCCATTCTATGGTTTTGATGTAATCCTTGGTATGGATTGGCTTGTTGAGCATCGAGCTGTAGTGGATTTTGAGAACAAGCGAGTTTCGTTGAAGCATGCGGATGACTACGAGGTAGTGGTGGTTGGTGAGAATGTGAAGTTTCTTGCCAATGTGGTGTCTTCCTTGGAAGCAAGCCGAAGCTGAGGCAAGGATGTGAGGCTTATCTGGCCTTTGTGATGAATCCTAGCTCTAAGGAGTTGCGAGTCCAAGATATCAGGACTGTGCGAGAGTTTCCTGGAGTGTTTCCGGAGGAGTTACCTGGATTGCCTCCTAGTCGAGAGGTGGAGTTTGGAATTGAGCTGTATGAAAACACAACTCCAGTGTCCATTACTCCTTACCGAATGGCACCTAAGGAGTTGAAGGAGCTGAAGATGCAACTTCAGGAGTTGCTTGATCGTGGTTTCATTCGGCCGAGTGTGTCACCTTGGGGTGCACCGGTTTTGTTTGTGAAGAAGAAGGATGGCACTATGAGAATGTGCATCGATTATCGTCAGCTGGACAAGTTGACTATCAAGAATCGGTATCCTTTGCCGAGGATTGATGATCTTTTTGATCAGTTTCGGGGAGCGGCTGTGTTCTCTAAGATTGACTTAAGGTCAGGATATTACCAGATCAAGGTGAAGGATGTGGATGTACCAAAACAGCCTTTAGGACGAGGTATGGGCAATATGAGTTCCTTGTGATGCTGTTTGGCTTGACGAATGCTCCTGCAGCTTTTATGGATATGATGAATAGAGTGTTCCATGAATTCTTGGACAAGTTTGTTGTGGTGTTCATTGATGATATCCTTGTGTACTCTCGTACTGAGGAGGAACATGAAGGCCATTTGAGGATTGTGTTGCAGGATTTGTTGGAGAATCAGCTTTATGCTAAGCTTAGAAAGTGTGAATTCTGGCTTAGGGAAGTTGTTTTCCTTGGTCATGTGGTTTGTGCTGAGGGGATTCGAGTTGATCCTCAGAAGATTGAGGCGGTGATGAATTGGAAGCCTCCTAAGTCTGTTCATGAAGTCCGTAGTTTCCTTGGGTTGGCAGGATACTATCGGAGGTTTGTGGATGGATTTTCTAAGATTGTTGCACCTTTGACGAAGTTGTTGCAGAAGGATGTCATGTATGAGTGGACAGAGGCAAGACAACATGCTTTTGAGGAGCTTAAGGCAGCTTTGACGGAAGATCCTATCTTGGTTCAACCTGAATCAGGGAAAGAGTTTGTAATGTACAGCGACGCATCCTATGTTGGTTTGGGGTGTGTGTTGATGCAAGAGGGTAAGGTGGTGGCTTATGCATCGCGCCAGTTGAAGGTGCATGAGCACAATTATCCTACGCATGACATTGAGTTAGCTGCGGTGGTCTTTGCTTTGAAAATTTTGAGACACTACTTGTACGGTGAGAAGTGTACTATGTACACGGATCACAAAAGTTTGAAGTATTTGATGTCTCAAAAATAGTTTAATCTTAGGCAACGACGTTGGGTGGAGTTGCTTAAAGATTACGATCTGACGATCGAGTACCATCCGGGAAAAGCTAATGTTGTAGCGGATGCCTTGAGTAGAAAAGTGGCAGTGGAGTTTAGGGCTATTTTTGCCAGTTTGAGTATTTCGCGAGATAGAGGTCTTGTGGCTGAATTGCAAGTGAAACCATCTTTGGTTCAGTTGATAAAGGATAAGCAGTTGTTGGATGATTCCTTGGTGCCACATGTTCAGGATATCGCTGAAGATAGACCATCAGATTTTTGTTTTAATGATGATGGAGTTTTATGTTTTGGAAGTTGGATAGTAGTGTCGAATGATGCTGAGTTGAGGCGCGCTATTCTGAATGAAGCTCATAGTAGTCCTTTTGCTATGCACCCTGGTAGTACAAAGATGTATCATGATCTGAAGGATGAGTACTATTGGGTGGGATCAAAGAAAGATGTTGCGGAGTATGTGAGTAAGTACATGGTTTGTCAGCGAGTTAAGGCTGAGCATCAGTTTCCTTCTGGGTTGTTGCAACCGTTGAGGATTCCTGAGTTGAAGTGGGAAAGGATTACCATGGACTTTGTGTCTGGTTTGCCTTTGTCGCCATCGAAGAAGAATTCAGTGTGGGTGATTGTGGATCGCCTTATGAAGTGTGCGCATTTCGTACCTGTGCATACTACGTATACTTTGGACAAGCTTGCAGAGTTGTACATTGCTTAGATTGTGCGACTGCATGGTGTGCCAAAGTCTATAGTGTCGGATAGAGATCCGAGGTTTACATCGCGTTTCTGGGAATGTTTGCATCAAGCTTTGGGTACATGGCTGAATTTCAGTAATTCTTATCATCCACAGTCGGATGGATAGTCTGAGCGAGTTATCCAAGTGCTGGAAGATATGTTGAGGTGCTGTGTGATTGAGTTTCAAGGCTCTTGGGAGAAGCATTTGCCTTTGGTAGAGTTTTCTTATAACAATAGCTACCAGGCAAGTATTCAAATGGCACCTTATGAAGCCTTGTACGGGAGGAAGTGCAGAACTCCTCTTTGTTGGGCTGAAACAGGTGTTGAGTGTGTAAAAGTTCTATTATTTACACCTTTTTTAACCCATATTTCTGTTGCATTCAAGCATCATTGCATTGCATTTAGGTTAGTTTTTAGTAAAACATCACAATTATACAAAAGGCACGGATTCTACTAAAAGATGGCTATTTTCGCAGGTATCTGTCATAGTAGACGATGAAGGCAGGCGCAGGGCAGAGAAGCAGGAGAGCGGAACTGGACAAGCAGCCAAAGGAGACGAACCTGTCAAGGACCTGTCGTGACAGCATGGTGACAGCAGATTTATGAAGAGGAAAAGTCAAGTGGACCTCGATAGATAGAGAAAAATCTGCTCGTCTGTCGTGTGAAAGCCAAATATTTTTCCAAGCCCCGGATCAAAAGATATGTCAAGCCAAAGCTCAAGGAGAGGAAATTCCTAGAAACAAGGATGGCGGCTGCAAAGTAGGAGATTTAGAGATTAAGTCTTTATTAGAATCTTACTTCTAATTAAAGTTGTAATCCTTGTTACCTTAGATAACTTGAGCCCAAAGCTTATATAAGGGCATAGTTTTGACCTAGGAGGGGGCATCCCTCATTCTACCCCATAACCGATAACCTAAACCCCCCTGCCGTTTACCTGTCACCGATATGTTCTAAATCCCCCCTAGGGTTGCGGGTTGTTTTGTAAAGTAGTTGCAAGGGTTGCTTTGTTTTAGGATTTTTCAAGTTCAATAAAATAAACTTCAAGTTCTTTTATCTTGGTTTTAATATCTTGCAAGAGCATCAGGAGAGCATTGTGAGGTTATCCATTTACTTAGCATCGGGAGAGTTAAGTATACGAAAGAGATAAGAGCGCGTTCTCTAGTTTATAGTTGAACCATCTCGTGCCTAGGGATAGGGCGAGGTTAAGTGGCTAAGGAAGAATTCATACACATCGGTGTTCATCCTTCGATTCACGCCGGGAGGTATCATCAAAGACGTGATCATCGACAGACTTGTGCCTAGGGATAGGGCAAGGCAGATCTGGGATTCTTGCCAAGCTTGAAGTACGGAGTTGGTGTGTCTGCTGCCGCGACTGCCAACGGACAGGCGCCGCGACAGGTGCTGTCAGCGACGGGAGCGACGATAGAACCGGAGATCCTAAGCAATTCAATACCTACACTACTGAGCAATTCAATACCAGCCCATTCTCTCTATCTTAATTTCTCAATCCTTTATTTTACGTTTTTACCTTATTATTCTCGTGACAACTCTTAATTATTTCCTTTACTTTCGTGCAGTAAACAAGGTGAAGTCATTAGCCCAATCCCTGTGGAGACGATATCCGATACTTCGTATCACTTTACTACTTGCGTCGTGTACACTTGCACTACAATTGCGATAGACTATTTTACACGCAACAAGTTCGTGGCAAAAACTTGTTGCGTGTAAAAGTGTCTATCGCAATGTAGTGCAAGTGTACACGACGCAAGTAGTAAAGTGATACTGGAGTATCGGATATCGTCTCCACAGGGACTGGGCTAACCCTTTCCTTCGCTATCTGCACAAGGGGAAAAGAAGAGATTTAATAGTTTGTCACGAAAATAATAAAAAATACGTAAATAAAATAGTAGAGAAATCAAGATAGAGAGAATGGGCTGGTATTGAATTGCTCAGTAGTGCAGGTATTGAATTGCTTAGGAACTCCAGTTCTGTCGTTGCACCCGTCGCCGACAGCACCTGTCGCGGCGGCTGTCCGTTAGCTGTCGCGGCAGCGAACACACCAACTCCGTACTTCAAGTTTGGCAAGAATCCCAGATCTGCCTTGGCCTATCCCTAGGTCCAAGTCTGTCGATGATCACGTCTTTGATGATACCTCCCGGCGTGAATCGAAGGATGAACACCGATGTGTATGAATTCTTCTTTAGCCACTTAACATTGCCCTATCCCTAGGCACAAGATAGTTCAACTATAAACTAGAGAACTCGCTCTTACTTCTTTCGTATACTTAACTCTCCCGATGCTAAGTAAATGGATAACCTCACAATGCTCTCCCGATGCTCTTGCAAGATATTAATAACCAAAATAAGAGAACTTGAAGTTTATTTTATTGAACTGAAAATTCCTAAAACAAAAGCAACCCTTACAACTACTTTACAAAACAACCTGTGGCCCTAGGGGGAATTTAGAACATGTCGGTGACGGGTAAACGGCAGGGGGGTTTAGGTTATCGGTTTATGGGGTAGAATGAGGGATATCTCCTCCTAGGTTAAAACTATGCCCTTATATAAGCTTTGGGCTCAAGTATTCTATGTTAACAAGGATTACAACTTTAATGAAAAGTAAGATTCTAATAAATACTAAATCTCTAAGGATTCCTACTTTTCAGCCGTCTCCTTGTTTCATGGGAATTCCTCTCCTTGAGCTTTGGCTTGATATATCTTTTGATCCGGGGCTTGGAAAAATATTTGGCTTTCACACGACAGACGAGCAGATTTTTCTCTATCTATCGAGGTCCACTTTACTTTTCCTCTTCATAAGGTTGCTGTCACCTTGCTGTCACGACAGGTCCATGACAGGTTCGTCTTCTTCGTCTGCTTGTTCAGTTCAGCTCTTCTGCTTATCTGCCCTGCGCCTGCCTTCATCGTCAACTATGGCAGCTACCTGCAAAATATGCCATCTTTTAATAGAATCCGTGCCTTTTACAAAATTGTGATGTTTTACTGAAAACTAACCTAAATGCAATGCAATGATGCTTGAATGCAGCAGTAATATGGGTTAAAAAGGGTGTAAATAATAGAACTTTTACACACTCAACACACCCCCAAACTCAAGTTTTTGCTTGCCCTCAAGCAATTAAGACTTAGAAAAAAAATGAAAATTTTTGTGTTGGCCTTCAAACAGTGAACTATCCCTTACCCGTCGCTCATTCTCTGTGGCGGCAGCAACCTGTCGGAAAGATTAGGATCTGTCCGGAATCTCCCTATAGCTCTCGTGCAGTGTGTGCATGCTTGTGAACAGTTATATGCCAAGACTCTCTTAGTTTCACTAGAATATTCAACTCTTAACTTGAATTTTTATGCCAAAGTTTATCTTTTTGAAGACACATTTTCATGCTTCTTTGATTTTCTGTTTTGATTTTTATTTTTCAAGCTAAAGTTTCACTAAAGCCGGTTTCGGGCACCTCTAGCTAACTTCCTAGAGCCGGTTTCGGGCACCTCTAGGGCTATTGAGTCTATTTTGCTAAACTTCTTTCCTAGAGCCAGTGTTAGGCACCTCTAGGGGCTATTCAAGTGCTAAGCTTCCTATTCTAGTTTGGCTAAAAGAAATCTAAGCATTATAACAGTCACAAAGGTGTTTAAGTTTTCAGAACTATAGAAAGGCTTTAAACTTCTCCTTAATCTGTCCTAAAGATGCTGCCACGACAGTGCTCTCATGACAGGTAAGTTAACTTCACAGTTTTAAGCCAACAGTTTTATATTTTCTGATTTTTTTTTAGAGAACTTAAATAAATAAAAGACACAACAATTAATAAAAAATGTACTTAAGACTCCATTAATGATGGAGGGTTGCCACCCCCAAACTCGAGGGTTGCATTGCCCTCAATGCAAAATGACATGAAAAATAAAATAAAGAAAAAGTACATCACAAAATATAAAGGCATGCAGCAATAAGAGGTAAAAACTTAAATTTTAGTCGCTGCCTCGATGCTGCTGCTGACACGGATCTGATGGTGGCGTCTGGGCTGTGGAGGAGGCTGGGCAGGTTCAGGGGCAGGTTGCTCCACGACCTGGATGTCGGAGCTGCTGCCTCTGAGAAAGTGGAAGCAGCATTGCGTCGGGTTTTCCTATAAGACATATTAGTGCAAGGGTTGTGAAAAGTAAATGAAAACTAAAAAGGGAGAACAAGTAAGAAAGACAGAAGTGAGTGAAAATGAAAATGAAACGGGGTTTTATAGTGGTCGAGGTGCTGCCCGTTAATGCTGTAACGACAGGCGTGAATAACGGAGCGGCAGATTGGATTTAGCGTGTCTGACACGCATTTATTCGTCTGTTACGCGTCTGCCGCACGCTTCTGCGTCTGCCGTGTCAGTCTGTTGACAGCCTGTCATATCCGTCCGCGGCGGCAGCCAAAACGACAGGTTTCCATAAATGGGCTTCAATGGGCTGATGGATCGGCGGTGGGCTTGGGTCACTTCTCCTTTTCTTCTTGACTCCTTTATTTCCTAAAAACATAAAAATAGAAAAACATTATTTGAATAAAATAAACCTAATTCCTAATAAATAATAATAATAATAAAATAAATAAAAAATTAGGTTAAATTAGGAATGCCTTGTGGGGCATCTCCTAAAGTAACCACTTCCTGACTTCCTGGGGCTTCAGTCCCCTGATAATGCTTGAGGCGTCGTTTCCGGTACTTCTTGAAGTCCATCTGTACCCTCCATCTGGTGATTTTTCTCATGGTGGGGGCTCCTTTCTTTCTCTTCCCTTTGTAGTCCATGAAGTCCTCCCTTCTTGGTAATGTTTCTGAGGGCATGAATATATGATTAGAAATAATCAAATTGACATTCGGCCACAAACTTACCTTGTTTTCGTTGAATGTTGTTGTGGTTGAATATAGCCCTTGCTGTCGTGTCTGCTGCTGTGACAGGCAGTTATTTTGACAGCCTGTTGTCAGGTTACTTTGCAGGTCAATGGGACATTGGTAATTGCCATCGCTCTCTATACTAAATTCTATTGACCACTCGTAAATCTCCATCAGTAGAGACTTTGATGATTCTATGTCCACCGGCTTTGGTTCCTCTAATACCTGCAATGGAATTGGTGAGTTTTCATATAATTCAAAAGGTTCGTTTATTACCTGCTCATATTCCATCGGCGAGGCATTGTTATTGGGTAGCTCTTCTAGGTGGTCGTGCGAGTGCCATGACAGGGATGGATGTGTGCAATCTTGGTTAGGCATAATCGAGGTCGTGGGTTGAGAGTTTGCCTCTGATGTGGTTGCTGCTTCAGCATCAGTTGTTGTCGAGGCGGCAGTTGCTGCCAAGGCGGAAGTTGTTGTCGAGGCGGCAGTTGCTGTCGAGGCGGCAGTTTCTGTCGAGGCGGCAGTTTCTGTCGAGGCGGCAGTTTCTGTCGAGGCGGCAGTTTCTGTCGAGGCGGCAGTTTCTGTCGAGGCGGCAGTTTCTGTCGAGGCGGCAGTTTCTGTCGAGGCGGCAGTTGCTGTCGAGGCGGCAGTTGCTGTCGAGGCGGCAGTTGCTGTCGAGGCGGCAGTTTCTGTCGAGGCGGCAGTTTCCGCTTTGACTGGAGTTTCTGCCTCAAAAGTTGTTGCTGCCGTGACATTCTCTTGAATTTCACTAAGCATTGTCGCGGTGTTGCTCCATTCCGGCTCCTCGGTCATTGCCATGGCATGTTGTTGCTCAGACTCATCATATGTTGGGTATTCCTTCACATGGGCATCCTCGTCGTCTTGCCTCAGGATTTCAGGTTCATCTGTGGCATGAATGAGGACTGGTCTGCTCAAGAGTTCATCCATCTTGGCGATACTTGCTTTCGTAGAGGCTGACACTTTTTGAGAGATTGCCAAGAAGGCTTGCAGTGTGTCTTCTAAGGATTTTGACTGCTCTTGAGGATGATGACATTGCCAGGGCAGGTCGGGTTCTGCAGCAAAACTGTTATGGTATAAAAAATTTTGTGGGTTTTGATCGTACCATAAAAAATTTTGCTGCTGCGACATCGGCATTTGCTGCCCCTGTTGCTGCCACGGCTGCTGCCCTGGCAGCATGTCTTTACGGTAATTGCAAGAACTTTCCCACATCAACTCTCGAATGGTTTTTCCTGGCATGTTGATGCCCTTGAACCTGTATTCTCGAATGGTTTTTATTTAAGTTTTTGGCGCCGTTGCCGGGGATTGGCAACATAACTACATCTTTCTTTTATTGCACTTTTTATTTTTATTTTTTTTTCGTTTTTATTTTTCTTTAATTTTTCTTTTGTGTTTCCAACTCTTGCTTTTCACGAGGTTTTCTTGTTTATGCGCAGATCCAAAAGAGGTGAAGATCCTGAATATAAATTAGATCCGAAGATCGAACGTTCCTTCAATCTCAAGAAACAACTTCGCCGACTTTTAGACAGAAACGAATATCTCGAAGAACAGCTAGAGAAGATGGCCCATAACCAACCTGCTGGTGGACCTGTCGCCGATCCGCCCGCAGCAGGTGGACGACGGTCATGTCGTGACTACATGCTGAATGATCGTGTAGAGCTGGAGACCACGCTGCCGGATATTGATGTTGACAACTTTGAACTTAAACCTGTCATGTTTAGTATGATCAACAATGCCGGGCAGTTTGGTGGTTCTGCAACAGAAGATGCTAGAGAGCATCTTAAAACGTTCCAGGAGATTTGTGGTTCGTTTAGACTGCCAGGAGTTAGTCCGGAGATACTGAGGCTTCGGTTATTCCCCCATTCATTAAGGGATAGAGCTAAAACTTGGTGGAATAAACTTACACCGGGTTCCATTATGACTTGGGCAGATCTCACTCGTGAATTTTTATCTCGTTTTAATCCTTCACATTTATCTGAGCGATTACGTAATGAAATTGCTACTTTTCAACAGGAAGATGACGAGCCGATGCACGAGGCCTGGGACAGATTTACTACTCTTCTACGGAACTGCCCAATGCATGGATTTCCTGTCTGGAATCAGGTAACTAAGTTTTATAATGCTGCTAACTTACAAACTCGCATTCGCATTGATTCTGCAGCAAATGGACTGTTATTGGATAAAGATCCGGACGAGGCATTACAAGTTCTGAAAAATCTAGCTAAGAATGAGGAGCAGTTTCCGACTGCTAGAAGAGGGGGTAAACGGGTACTTGCTGTCAAGGACTATGAGGCCGACAGCACTATGAAATCACAGGTAGCATTCCTCACTAAAGCCATGAAGCACTTATTAAATGAAGAAGACTTACGAGGATTTGCTGTCGAGGAAGTTTGTACTACTTGTGAAGGAAATCATAGTAGGGATGAGTGCCCTATAAATATAGAAGAGGGAAAATATGTTGGAAATTACAAGTCAAACTACAATTCCAACAACTACAACCCTAATTGGAGGAAGGATCCCAAATTTTCCTGGAGTAACCCTAATAATGCCTTGAATCCTCAAGCATATAATCAGAATCAAGGGGGACCTAGACTGTTGACGCGACAGCAACAGCAGCCGCAGAACCTGCCGCAGAACCTGCCGCCGCAGCAGCAACAGCAGCCACCACCTACCACAAGCAGTGTATTGGAACAGACTCTGGCCACTTTTATGTCTCAGACTGGTACATACATGGAGAATATTAATCAGTTTGTCAAAAAGACGGAAAATTTTATAGATGAAACCAAGATGAGAATGACAAATCATGAGGCTACCTTGAAGTCTTTAGAGACACAAATGGGTCAGGTATCCCAGCACATTAAGCCGAGGCAGAATGGAGGTTTCCCTAGTAATACTGAAAATGCTAGACCGCCCCCACATGAGCAATGCAAGGCGATTACTACTAGGAGTGGGAAAAAGTTACCAGGGCCGGAAAAAGAAGCTGAAACAGAAAAGGAACCCGCCTTGGATAAACCTGCCGAGGAAGCTGCCCCGACAGGTAATAAGCAGACTGTTGCCGATGAGCCTGTCACGACAGCAGAAGCGACAGAGGAGAAAAATGAAGAACATCGCCCTCAGATTCGTATGCAGTGGGAAGGACGTGTAGCTGACTACCGACCCCCACCACCCTTTCCTCAACGGATAAAGCAAGCTAAGCAAGAATCTCAACTTAAAAAGATTTATGATATTTTTAAGCAGGTTCAGATTAATATTCCGCTGTTAGATGCCGTTAGGGAGATGCCCGGTTATGCCAAATTTCTCAAGGATGTCATGTCAAAGAAATATAAACTTGGGGAGTTTGAAACGGTAAGGATAGCAGATGGTTGCATGAGTATTCTTCATCGGCAGCCACCCCAGAAGAAGAAGGATCCAGGGAGCTTCCTCATACCTTGTGTAATCGGTGACAAATTTGTGGGTAAGGCACTTTGTGATCTTGGAGCTAGTGTTAATCTAATGCCCAAATCTGTTTTTCAGAAATTAGGTATTGGGAAGGCGCGGCCCACGACAGTTACCCTACAGCTAGCCGACCGCTCTTACGTTCACCCCGAAGGAAAGATTGAAGACATTTTGGTAAGAGTGGATAAGTTTATTTTTCCTGCTGACTTTCTTATTTTAGATTGCGAGGCAGATGAGAACGCACCAGTCATCCTTGGGCGACCCTTTTTAGCCACGGGAAGATCACTGATTGATGTGGAGAGAGGAGAACTCACCATGCGAGTAAACGATCAAGAGATTAAGTTGAATGTTCTCCAATCAATGAAACGAGCTGATTTGGACGAGGAATGCAAGGCCATCATTGAGGTGGCCTTTGATTACCCCTGTTTCAGGTCGGGCTGCCGTGATATAAAACTTGGTCACTGCTGCGACAGCCACTTAAAGACCTGTCACGACAGTGATGACGACAGCAACGACGACAGTGACTCCTCTGCATCCGATACATCTGACACTGCAGGTCAAGAGGAGGTCGACTGGTTAGACCATCGTCCAGGTAAGTTATTCGAACCCTTGAATTACACTTCGGGTAACCATTTAATCCAAAAGCCATCTACTGTTGAACCACCTGTCTTAGAACTTAAGCCCCTGCCAGGGCAGCTTAAATATGCTTATCTTGGTTGTGATAAAACACTGCCCGTAATCATCTCTGCTAAGCTGCCGCAGGAACAGGAACGACAGCTGGTCGACATGTTAAGACAGCACAAAAAGGCAATTGGATGGACGATAGCAGACATTCAGGGCATTAGTCCGGCAATCTGTATGCATAAAATCCTCCTAGAGGAAGACCATAAGCCGACTATTGATGCCCAGAGGCGGTTAAACCTTGCGATAAAGGAGGTAGAGCGTAAAGAGATAATTAAATGGTTAGACGCTGGTATTATTTACGCCATCTCCGACAGCAAATGGGTAAGCCCGGTGCAATGTGTTCCAAAGAAAGGAGGAATGACAGTGATAACCAATGAAAACAATGAGCTAATCCCAACCAGGACTGTGACCGGTTGGAGGGTTTGTATGGACTATCGGAAGCTTAACAAAGCTACCCGAAAGGACCACTTTCCTTTACCCTTTATTGATCAAATGCTTGATAGATTAGCGGGTAAATCTTATTATTGTTTCCTTGATGGTTATTCAGGTTATAACCAAATTGCTATTGCACCGGAAGATCAAGAGAAAACGACTTTCACATGCCCCTACGGAACATACGCATTTAGGAGAATGCCGTTTGGCCTCTGTAACGCACCTGCCACCTTCCAAAGGTGCATGATGGCAATATTCTCCGACATGGTAGAGGACTTCCTTGAGATTTTCATGGATGATTTTTCCGTTTTTGGAGATGATTTTGAGAGCTGTCTCGGCAACCTTCAAAAGGTACTTGAAAGATGTGAAAAAGCTAATCTTGTTCTTAATTGGGAAAAATGCCATTTTATGGTAGATGAAGGTATAGTTTTAGGTCATAAGATTAGCTGCCGTGGGATAGAAGTCGACAGGGCGAAAATAGAGGTCATTGAAAAGCTGCCGCCACCAACAACTGTCAAGGGCATTAGGAGTTTTTTAGGGCATGCTGGTTTTTACAGGAGATTCATTGCAAATTTCTCAAAAATCACCAAGCCCCTATGCCATCTCTTAGAACAGAACCGACCCTTTGACTTTAATGAAGAATGTACTGAAGCATTCAAGGTTCTGAAGGAAAAATTAGTGACAGCCCCCATAGTACAGCCACCAGACTGGACACAACCGTTTGAGATCATGTGTGATGCTAGTGACTATGCTGTCGGGGCAGCACTTGGGCAGCGCAAGGACAGGCTGTTTCACGTCATATATTATGCTAGCAAAACATTAAATGAAGCCCAAGTGAACTATACCACCACAGAAAAGGAGCTGTTAGCTGTGGTGTTCTCCATCGACAAGTTTCGTTCTTACATACTTGGAACGAAGGTAATAATACACACCGACCATTCTGCCCTCAAGTACTTGTTCGCAAAGAAGGATGCGAAGCCTAGGCTGATACGATGGATTTTGCTATTACAAGAATTCGACCTTGAGATCAAAGACAAAAAGGGGACAGAAAATCAAGTGGCAGACCACTTGTCGAGGTTGGAGACGGGACAGAGTCTACCGTTAGATGAGACACACATACTGGAGACCTTCCCAGATGAGCAGCTCTTTGCTTCCGCAGTCGCTGTCGCGACAGCCATGGCGGCAGGTAAGTCTTCTAACCTTCCCTGGTATGCTGATTTCGTTAATTATATAGTTAGCGGAATATTACCTTCTGATCTTAATTATCAAGCAAGGAAGAGGTTCCAAAATGATGTGAAACATTATTATTGGGACGAACCTCTTCTTTTCAAAATGTGCGCAGATCAGGTTATAAGAAGGTGTGTACCACAAGAAGAACAAGAAGACATTCTCCATCACTGTCATGCGTCACAATATGGAGGTCACTTAGGAGGCAATAAAACTGCTGCCAAGGTGCTGCAGTCAGGGTTCTACTGGCCGACACTATATAAAGATGCACAGGAATTTTACAGAAACTGTGACAGGTGCCAGAGGACAGGTAACATCTCGAGGAGAAACGAGATGCCACTGCAGAATATTTTAGAAGTGGAGATCTTTGATGTTTGGGGGATTGATTTTATGGGACCTTTTCCATCTTCGTGTGGAAACCTTTACATCCTCCTAGCAGTGGACTATGTCTCCAAGTGGGTAGAAGCAATCGCAACGCAAAAGAATGATGCCAAAACGGTCCAAAAGTTTCTGCACAAAAACATTTTTTCTAGATTTGGCATCCCTAGAGCGATTATCAGTGATGAAGGGAGACATTTCGATAATAGGGTAATTGCTGCCGCTTTAAAAAAATATGGTGTCAAGCACAGGATCGCGACAGCATACCACCCACAGACCAATGGACAGGCTGAGATCTCAAATAGGGAAGTGAAGAACATCCTTGAAAAGATGGTTAAACCAACTAGGAAAGACTGGTCTTTACTTCTGAATGATGCATTATGGGCATACAGAACAGCTTTCAAGACTCCATTGGGCATGTCTCCATTCCGACTGATTTACGGGAAAACCTGTCACCTGCCTGTCGAGATCGAGCACAAGGCATATTGGGCAATTAAGGCAGTGAACATGGACTTGGATAAGGCCGGCCAGAAAAGGTTATTGGATCTGAACGAAATCGAAGAATTACGGACAATGGCCTACGATAATGCAAGGATTTACAAGGAAAAGACTAAGAAGTGGCATGACAAGAAGTTGCTGCCACGACAGTTCTGCCCAGGGCAGCTTGTGTTGTTGTTTAATTCTAGGTTGAAACTCTTTCCAGGGAAGCTAAAATCTAGATGGTCTGGCCCGTTCCAAGTGGTTCCAGTTTTTCCCCATGGTGCCATTACAATTCAATCATTAAAAGATGGGCACCAATTCAAAGTCAATGGACAACGCCTCAAGCACTATCAGGGGACTGAAGCCCCAAGACTACAGGAAGTGGTTACTTTAGATGATGCCCCACAAGGCATCACTAATTTAACCTAATTTTTATTTTTATTTATTTTATTATTATTAGGAAATTAGGTTTATTTTAATAATGTTTTGTTTAATAATTTCAGTTTTTAGGAAATAAAGGAGTCAAGAAGAAAAGAATAAGTGGCCCAAGCCCACCGCCTATCCATCAAGCCCACTAAAGCCCATTCATTAAAGCCTGCCGTTTCAGCTGCCGCCGCAGACGGACAAGACAGGCTGTCAACAGACTGACACGACAGACGCAGAAGCGTGCGGCAGACGCACAGCAGACGCATTAATACGTGTCAGACGCGTCAGACACGCTATATTCAATCTGCCGCCCCGTTATTCTCGCCTGCCGTTGCGGCATTAAATGGGCAGCTCCCCAACAGCTATAAAACCCCCTTCTCCCTTTCACTTTTCATCACTTCAGATTTTCTCTCTTGCTATTCTCCTCTAGTTTTATCTATTTTTCTTTCATTTGCAGCCCTTGCAACTAAAAATGTCTTCAAGACAAACCCGACAAAACACCGCTGCCGCTTCTTCTTCAGCAGCAGCAGCCCCGTTCGCTAACAAGGAACTATGGGAGGAGCGGAGCTTCATCTATAACAGAGATGCCCCCCATATGGGACTCCGGCCGTTCATAATGAAGGCCATAACAGCACAACTGTGGGAGGATTTCGCCGAGCAGCCGGCAGAGCTTAATGACACTCTGGTCAGGGAATTTTACGCAGCGATCGACAGCAAGACGGCGACATCTGTCACCGTCCGAGGAGTGACAGTTCCTTTCACCGCCAGCAGCATCAACCATGTATTCGGCCTCTTCCTTGGCCCCAATGATGATGGGCATCAACAATTTTGGGACACCCTCGACGCTGCCGGACATGATGCTGTCATGAGGGCATTGACAGAAGCGGGAACGACATGGAGCACCAGTAAGAAGAACCCCCACTCTGTCAACAGGGGGCAGCTACTCCCTGAGGCAAAACTATGGAACGCGTTTATCAAAAAGCGTATCCTGCCCTCATCTCACCATACGACAGTCAACAGGCAGCGGTTGGCCCTCATCCACTCTATCATGCATGACAGGCCCATTAATGTGGGCAGGTACATGAGGGACAGCATCCTCGATTGTGCTTTCCGCTCGGACTCACGACTATGCCTACCGTCAACCATCACTGCCCTCTGCCGCTGTGCTGCCGTACCAGAGGAGCCATCCGACAAAATCAAGAAGGTCAGCGGCTGGACAGACAGCAACATCTCCAGCCTCATGGAGGTCGTAGCTGCAACTCCCATCAACGCCTTCGACCCAAACGCCCCTCCTGCTGAGTCTGATGATGAGCCGGCCACCGAACCTGCCCCAGAAGCTGCCACCAACAACACTCCGACAGATCAGAACCCCGACATCCTTGCTGCCATCTTAAGGATAGAGGAGAGCCAGATGGGTTTAATGACTTTCATCCGTGACTTCTCCAATGCTACGGTAAATTTCATTACCAATACTTTGAATTTTACGGATGTCATTTTCCCCACCTTCCCCGCCCATTATTTCAATATCCCCTCCCCCACTCCCACATCACCTGTCTCTCCCCACGGAGAATCTGCCTCCTCCACACCATCCCCGACGGCAGCCGGCAGCCCCTCGGCAGACACTTCCCCTCGAGGAACAAAGCGAGCTGCCACTGATGACAGCCCTATTGTCCGGAGGAATTTGGACAGCGCCTTCACAAGAGTGAAACGAATTAAGCATGTGGCCGACAAAAGAAGGCTGTCCAAAGCCATCACGAGTGACAGCTGGGACAGCAGCAGCAGTTCCGATGTCAGACTAGTGGAACAACCTGCCCTTCAACAGGCCGATGAACCTGTTGAGCAACCTGCTGTTGAACCTGTCCAGCCCCCACCTCAGCGCAGGCGCCGCCATCAGATCCGCGTCAGCAGCAGCAGTGAGAGCAGCACGTGAAAATTTAAGTATTTATTGTCTCTTATTGCTGCCGGCCTTTATATTTTGTGATGTACCTTTTTTATTTTTTTCATGTCATTTTGCATTGAGGGCAATGCAACCCTTGAGTTTGGGGGTGGCAACCCTCCATCATTAATGGAGTCTTTAGCACATCTTTTAATTATTGTTGTGTCTTTTTATTTAAGTTTTTTTTTTAAAAAAAAAAAAAACTGTTGGCTTAAAACTGTGAAGTTAACTTACCTGTCATGACAGCTCTGTCGTGGCAGCATCCTTAGGACAGGTTAAGGAAAAGTTTAGAGCCTTTCTATAGTTCTGAAAACTTAAACACTTTTGTGACTGTTATACTGCTTAGATTTCTGTTAGCCAAACTAGAATAGGAAAACTTAGCACTTAGAGTAGAAAAGAGACTAGAATCTCAGGAAACCTAGAGGTGCCTACCACCGGCTCTAGGCAGATAACCAGAGAAAAACTTCTAGAGGTGCCTATCACCGGCTCTAGACAGTTAACTAGAGGTGCCTGAAATACTGGCTCTAGTAAAAGAGAAGAAGTTTGAAAAAAGGAAATAACTAGAGGTGCCCAATTCTGGCTCTAGTAAGAAAAAAGAAAGAAAACAGTCTCGTAGGAAAAACTCTAAACAAGCTAAAGTCAATTATTCTAGTGAAACTAAGAGAGTCTTGGCATATAACTGTCACAAGCATGCACACACTGCACGAGAGCTATAGGGAGATTCCGGACAGATCCTAACCTTTCCGACAGGTTGCTGCCGCCATAGAGAATGAGCGACGGGTAAGGGACAGTTCACTGTTTGAAGGCCAACACAAAAAAATATTCATTTTTCTTTCTTAATTGCTTGAGGGCAAGCAAAGACTTGAGTTTGGGGGTGTGTTGAGTGTGTAAAAGTTCTATTATTTACACCTTTTTTAACCCATATTTCTGCTGCATTCAAGCATCATTGCATTGCATTTAGGTTAGTTTTTAGTAAAACATCACAATTATACAAAAGGCACGGATTCTACTAAAAGATGGCTATTTTCGCAGGTATCTGTCATAGTAGACGATGAAGGCAGGCGCAGGGCAGAGAAGCAGGAGAGCGGAACTGGACAAGCAGCCAAAGGAGACGAACCTGTCAAGGACCTGTCGTGACAGCATGGTGACAGCAGATTTATGAAGAGGAAAAGTCAAGTGGACCTCGATAGATAGAGAAAAATCTGCTCGTCTGTCGTGTGAAAGCCAAATATTTTTCCAAGCCCCGGATCAAAAGATATGTCAAGCCAAAGCTCAAGGAGAGGAAATTCCTAGAAACAAGGATGGCGGCTGCAAAGTAGGAGATTTAGAGATTAAGTCTTTATTAGAATCTTACTTCTAATTAAAGTTGTAATCCTTGTTACCTTAGATAACTTGAGCCCAAAGCTTATATAAGGGCGTAGTTTTGACCTAGGAGGGGGCATCCCTCATTCTACCCCATAACCGATAACCTAAACCCATAACCTGTCACCGATATGTTCTAAATCCCCCCTAGGGTTGTGGGTTGTTTTGTAAAGTAGTTGCAAGGGTTGCTTTGTTTTAGGATTTTTCAAGTTCAATAAAATAAACTTCAAGTTCTTTTATCTTGGTTTTAATATCTTGCAAGAGCATCGGGAGAGCATTGTGAGGTTATCCATTTACTTAGCATCGGGAGAGTTAAGTATACGAAAGAGATAAGAGCGCGTTCTCTAGTTTATAGTTGAACCATCTCGTGCCTAGGGATAGGGCGAGGTTAAGTGGCTAAGGAAGAATTCATACACATCGGTGTTCATCCTTCGATTCACGCCGGGAGGTATCATCAAAGACGTGATCATCGACAGACTTGTGCCTAGGGATAGGGCAAGGCAGATCTGGGATTCTTGCCAAGCTTGAAGTACGGAGTTGGTGTGTCTGCTGCCGCGACTGCCAACGGACAGGCGCCGCGACAGGTGCTGTCAGCGATGGGAGCGACGACAGAACCGGAGATCCTAAGCAATTCAATACCTACACTACTGAGCAATTCAATACCAGCCCATTCTCTCTATCTTAATTTCTCAATCCTTTATTTTACGTTTTTACCTTATTATTCTCGTGACAACTCTTAATTATTTCCTTTACTTTCGTGCAGTAAACAAGGTGAAGTCATTAGCCCAATCCCTGTGGAGACGATATCCGATACTTCGTATCACTTTACTACTTGCGTCGTGTACACTTGCACTACAATTGCGATAGACTATTTTACACGCAACAACAGGTCAGAAGTTGGTGTCAATGCCAGCTTTGTTGAAAGGAACCACAGAGAAGGTGAAGCTCATTTGTGAGCGTTTGAAGGCAGCTTCTGATCGACAGAAGTCCTACGCGGATTTGAAGCGTAAGGAGATTGAGTTTGCAGTAGGTGACCGCGTGTTTTTGAAGGTTTCGCCTTGGAAGAAGGTGATAAGGTTTGGTCGTAAGGGTAAGTTGAGCCCTAGGTACATTGGACCATACGAGGTGATTGAACGTGTGGGTCCTGTTGCGTACAAGCTGAGGTTACCGCGAGAGTTGGAAAAGATACATGATGTGTTTCATGTCTCTATGCTTCGGAGGTATAGATCGGATCCTTTGCATGTTATGCCTGTGGAGGAAGTAGAGTTGAATCCAGACTTGACCTATGATGAGGAGCCAGTTGAAATTCTGGATTCGGACAGTAAAGTGCTTCGAGGCAAGACCATTGAATTTGTTAAGGTGTTGTGGAAGCATCGTGGTGTTGAAGAAGCCACGTGGGAAAGAAATGATGATATGAAGAAGCAGTTTCCGTACCTCTTTCCTCCAGGTAAATTTCGAGGACGAAATTTCTTAAGGGGGAGAGTTGTAAGACCCCAATTTTGGGCTTGGAAGTTTAGGGTCTGAACCGGATCGGTCTGATTTTCAGTTCGAATATAAAAGGACGTTTTAGGGAAAGCCGAGTTCGGGATTCTTTAAAAATATGGAAAAATATCTAAAAATCCTCTTTTAATATATATAAGAGAGTGGTGAAATCAATTTTACAAAATAAGGTTTGGAAATACAACATTTTGAAATAGTGACTAAAATGTGATTTTTAAAAAGTTCAGTAGTGACTGTTTTGTAATGATTGAAACTTTGAATCTTTAAGGAGCTAATTTACCCAAAAATGATTTCTCTAGATTTTTCTTTAATTTGAGTGAATTAATTAATGTTTTAATTAATTAGAAGTGAAGAGAAACTACCTTTTGTTAAAATCATAACTATTTTTTCCTAAAACTTTCTCATTCCCTTTTCTCTCAAAATTCCATCATCCAAACACTTTTCTCCAGCAACTTATTCTTTGATCTTCACTTCAATTGATGAGATTTCAATCATCAATTAGTTCCTAATCCATCTTACATCAAATCCTTTTGATTTCCTCATTGGATTTTCAAGCAAATTGGCTCAAATCAAGGAGAAATCATCATTTAGAGGTAAGGTTGTTC
This sequence comes from Hibiscus trionum, assembly GCA_030270665.1. Lineage (NCBI taxonomy): Eukaryota > Viridiplantae > Streptophyta > Magnoliopsida > Malvales > Malvaceae > Hibiscus > Hibiscus trionum. Next base: position 8,791,300 of record BSYR01000010.1, on the reverse strand, counting down.
TTCTCCTATAAATACTAAGTTCTTTACTGAAATTCCCAAGTTGTCAATCCTTAATTTAAGTTTTATAAATGGTTTTAATGATATGAAGTTGATTTTGGCTTAAAACTCAAGATTTGGAGGAAATCTTGAAGAATTTCGTGGTGTTTGTTTGGGCTCTGTTTTGAGATGATCCTTAAATGTATTTTGGATGTCTAATTATGTGTAAATGAGGTTTTATCAATGCAATCCCGAATAGGTTGAATTTCCTAAGTTTTTGCTTATGAAAATGGTGGTTTTGGGGTGATCTTGGTGTTCTGTTATAGCTGGAGGTATAAGAACGAGTTTAGGTTCATTTTGGATGTTAATTGATGTTTAGAAATGGTTGGGAGTGATGGATCTTGGCTGGGATAAGTTTTGGAAGAGTTTGGAGGTGATTTCGGTTGTGTTTGGTAGCCGAAATGTTGGCTTTAGATAGAGCAGTGAGTTTAAGAGTGTTGGCTGAAGATTTCAATGCATGATGATGCATTAATCCTCTGCTTTGATGTGTTTAAAATAGGGGGGATATCCTCGGACACTTGTGGTGTTGATCCGGAGGCTTGATCGGCGTTTCGGCAAGCTTGCGAAACGGAATTGGTGAGTGAAGTTGGATTTCCAGCTTTGAAACAAATGTTTGAAGGTTGTGGGAGCTTAGTTTAAGTCTAAGCAACTTATCTAAGCTCAAGAGTAAGTTTTCGGGAAAACTCTCTTGGATGAGCCATGATGTGGATTGATGCATTGATTATATTTGCATGTTTAAATTCTGTTTTGAAAGCATGTTTTAGCATGGTAAATGCTGGTTTTGAAAGCCATATGTTGAAGGATGCTCAAGATAAGAGATCCTTGGTTTGACATATTGTAAATGTGGTTTTGATGCATAGTGATGCATGATGTTAAATGTCTTTGTTTAATGCTTTAAAATAGTGAGTTGTTGATGTTATATGATGTATATTGGCAAGTGATGTAAAGGTTTTTAAGTACTTGAATCGGATATAGTTAGCCGGCTATAGGATTGGGTGCACCGTGAATAAAGTCGCCTTGGATGTTGAGGGGTTGAGATTGTACCGTAAACTCCATCCAAGTACACTAACGAGTAAGGTAAGATCACAACGGTGGTTAAAAGTCTGTGTGTGGATCTTGTGTTGTGTGTCCCGTGTTCTCGTTAGTGAAATTATACAACTACCGATGAGTGATGTTGAGGGGTTGTGATTGTACCGTTAAACTCCATCACGGGTGTTGAGGGGTTGTGATTGTACCGGTAAACTCCACCTTGTGTGTTCGGTAGTGTGTATGAAGCATATGGGACAACGCTTGTAATCTGCGTATCCGATTGTGTTTTGTGTTGTAAATGGTTATGGATTATCACTTGAAAGCCAATATGACATGTTGATTTTAATGAAGCATGAGATGCTTGTTTTGTATGCAAGGTTGCATGAATAATGATGATTATGTGATGGAAGGCTTTGTTAAAAGTGTTTTATAAAAAGCATTATTGTGTTGTTTCTTTAGAGCATGCCTCACTAAGCAATTGTGCTTACGCTCTCTCTCTTGAACCAATAATGCAGATAATTGAAGTATTTGAGGGCAACAAGGAGGCTAAGAGTCCAAGGGGGACTAAGCTCATGTATGGTGATGTTTTCATAACACTATTAGATTTTGATATTTTGGCAATGGGAACCTAAGATGTGTTTTGGGAGATGTTTTGGACTCCCTAGTTGTGGCTTGATGCTTTTGATGTTTTGGGATTTGTAATTGGCCTTTTGAAGCTTAATTTGGTGTTTTTTTGGTTGTTTGGTTTTGGATATTAGGATGCATGCCTATAGTCTTGTGGAATTCCATGATTGATGCCATGAATGAGTTTTGAAGTTGCAAACATGTTCCTTATATGTATGATGACTTGTTTGCATGATTAGGAAGTCATTAGGATGCGTTTGAGTGGTTTTATGCATGTTAAACCAGCAAAATCTACAGCTTCTAGGCAACCCGTATCGATACACTCATAGGCGTTTCGAAACGGGGGCCTGTAATGGCCTTGGTGTTTCAAAACGGCTGGTGACCGTATCGAAACGGTTTGGCCACTAGAAGGCCCTGTTTCGGAACAAGTCTCGAAATGAACTCGTGTTTCGGAACGGTCAATCCCGTTTCGAAACAGGTGACCGTTGGGCACTGATTTGTATGGTTTTGAGGTTTTCAAGCTTTCCATTTTAGTCCCGAAAATTGTATTTGCAATTGCATGAGTTTGAGATGTCCGACTAAGGTGAAATTTGACAGGGAAACATGTAATATGACTAATTTAATATTGGTAACTTAAAAATCAGTTAAGACCTCCTAATTTCCAAAATTTACAATTTGGTCCCTAATATTTATGATTTGTGCAATTGAGTCCCTTATTGATATCCGATCGCTGAGTTTTTCTCATAAATGTTTTTCAAGAGTACGCTTAGGGTTAATGTGCATCTAGACAAGTAAAAAGAAAAAAAAGGTTGTTAATCAAGGTTGACTTTCGGGTTGACTTTGGTTTTCCCCGTGTAATCTTCGTAGTTCGGGTCAACCGTCTAGGCCGGGCTAAGGGGGTTACACAACTCTCGGCTGAAGCTCTTCCTAGGGAAGTTAAAGTCTAGATGGTCTAGACCCTTTCAGGTATTTCAAGTTTTTCCCCATGGTGCCATCACAATAAGATCTATCAAGGATAGACACTAGTTCAAAGTCAATGAACAGAGACTTAAGCACTATCAGGGGACTAAAGCCCAAGAGAATAGGAAGTGGTTACTTCAGGAGATGCCCCTCAAGGCATCCCTAATTTAACTTAATTTATTTTCTTTTATTATTTTATTTCTTTTATTTTTATTGCATTTTTCAGGCAAATAAAAGAAATAGAGGAAAGAGAAGGAATGAACCAGTCCGTCACACTCACATCAGCCCAAGAAGCCCAAGAGAGAGCTCAATGGTAACAAGGCTGTCGTGACAGACTTGGTGACAGTCGTCACCATTTGTCGTGGCAGACACGCAATGAATGACTGTCACCAGCTATTGCGGCAGACACGTAACAGACGCAAGAGAAACGCGTAACAGACGCGTCTAGAAACCACATGACAATTGGCTCTGTTTTCTACACCAACCGTTACAGCTTCAACGGGCAGAAATCCCATTCTATATAAACTCTCACCCCCATTTCATTTTTCACCTTCATTCTACTCTCTTTACTCTGTTCCAAAATTTTTATTAGTTTTTCAGTTTTTTTCTTTCGTGTATTTTTCCACATCACCCTTACATTGACGATAAGATCAACCCGCATAAGCTCTGCCTCCACCTCTGCCGCAGCAGCCTCCACTCCCAGACACAACAGAATCTGAAGAAGGTTCGACTCTACAGAAACAAAGAAATGATACTACGAATCTTTTCAGAGGAGAGAGGTGTGGGAAGAGAGGGGTTTTACTTACAAGAAGAATAAAGGAGATCTGGGTTTAGAGGGATTCATCGCAAAGAGAATCATCGGTCTGAAATGGCAGATGTTTGCTGAGCAACCAGAGGAAATGAATGTCACCCTCGTTCGAGAGTTCTATGCTGCAAATCCCACCAAGGACACATCTCAAGTCACTATCTAGGGTAAGAAAATTGAATTAGAACCATCTTATATCAATTACTTGTATGGCATTTACGTGGACAGGCAAGAGGACGCACATAGACGGTTCGTCGAAAAACTGTCGCCAGAAGACTACGACGGCATCATGGCAGACCTCACCACAGAAGGCGCTAGCTGGAATGATGATCTAAAACATCAGTGGACTGTTCGAATGACTCAACTCACACCTGCTGCCAAGCTATAGAACCACTTCGTAAAGAAACGCCTCATGCCCACATCACACAACACGATAGTGGATAGACAAAGGTTGGCTCTCGTTCATTCCATTATAAATGAATGACAGATCTACGTGGGGAAGTACATTCTCGATGGAATTTTTGAGTGCGCACAGAAGGATAAAGGTCCCCTTTTCTTCCCTCACTTGATCACAGCCCTATGTAGAGCAAAGAACGTCCCCGAGATTGAAGAGGATGTCAAGATCCAAGGCAAGGGTTGGACACAACTAAACCTTTACAGCCTGATGGAGCTCAAGGCAGCCACACCAATGGCATACTTTGACCCTTCTGCCATGACAGAGCCCACGACAGAACATGATTCGGCAGAGCCTGATCAGACACAACACACGACAGAGCCATCTGACAAACCAGCAGGCACTACCTGCAGCCACATCATCCACCTGCTGCAGCGAATGGAGGCACGACAGTAAGGATTTATGGAGTATATGAGGGATTTTCACACTGCAACAGTAAATTTTATTAAAGTTGAACTTGATTTTTCCAACGTGCAGTTCCCCCCTTTTCCATAAAATCTTGTCTCTGCCACGTCACCTGTCCCCTCCCCCAAGAAGGCCACACCTACAGCTACTTCCACATCGCCATCTGTCGCGACAGGACCAGACAATAGAAGGTCTGCATCACCCTTGGTTACTCCTACCTCACCCAAGGAGGCCCCTCCCAAGGAGAAAGACCAGCCCTCTCGAGGAGCAAAGAGGAAGGAACCAGTGCCAGAAATCGATCCAAAATATTTCGAGGACTTCTCCTCTTCTTCAGTTTGGCAAGATGATTCGGATTCTAAACCTTCCGTTGTACGCCAAATAGACAAGGACTTCCCTCCTATGAAGAAAAAGAACCTTGATCTAGATGTAGAGGGACTCTACCACGACAGTGGAGACGGCAGCGAAAGCAGCAACAAAAGTGACAGCCAGCTCGAGGTTCTGGATAAAGCTCCAAAAATTTCACCTACCAGAATCCAGCCGCCTCGAGAGGCAAAGAAAAAGGTAGCCTCATCCTCTCCAACCACGAAGGCAGCACCCAAACTTCCCCGGAAGAACTCAAACATAACTGCCCACCGACAGCTCCGTATAGACGACAACAGTGATGACAGCAATGTTGGCACTTCAAATTAAGTTTCTTACTCCTTTTGTTTTCTCTATTTGTATTTTCTATTTGTGATGTTTTTATCTTTCTATTTTTGTTTGCCATGCATTGAGAACAATGCAACCCTCGAGATTGGGGGTAGGCAGTCCTCTTAATAGACTAATTATATTTTGTGTTTATAACTATTTATTTTTGTGTTTAAAAAAATTGGCTTAAGTTTTTGAGCTTCTCTTACCTGCCACGGCCTTCACTATCGTGACAGTAGCTTTAGAATGTTTAGGAAGTATTTAGAGCCTTACTATAGTTCTGAACTCTTAAAACACCTTTATGACTTATATGTTGTTAAGACTTCTATTAGTAAACTTAGAATAGGAAGCTTAGCCACTTGAGTTAGAAAAAAAACTTATACTCAGTTTACTCCTAGAGGTGCCTAACACTTGCTCTAGGAAGATAACTAGAGGTACTCCTAGAGGTGCCTAACACTGGCTCTAGGAAGATAACTAGAGGTGCCCGAAACCGGCTCTAGTAGAAATAGAAAAGCTTCAATCTAAGTTAGAAAGTAAACTAGAGGTGCCTGAAATTGGCTCTAGTTAAGAATTATTTTGAAGTAAAACTCAAGTGAGTTGAGTAACTATTCTAGTTACTAGAGAGTCTAGGCTCAAATTTGTTCACAAAACCTGCACACACTCACACGAGAATTATAGTATTGATCCGGATAAGTCCGTAAACATCCGAAAAGGTATTCATCTTGATAGTGAAAGTGGTGTTGGTAAGGGTTGTTCATTGAGTTAAGCCAAAACCAAAAAGTTTCATTCTTAGTTAGATTTCATTTGCTTGAGGACAAGCAATAATTTGAGTTTGGGGTATGTTGAGTGCATAAATGTTCTATATTGTAACCACCATTTATCCATATTATTGATGCACTCAAGCATGTTTAGTTGCATGTTAGGATATAATTTTCATAAACATCACATATAGATAATTTTGCACAGATACTGCGGATTTCGATCAATTCTTGCAGGTACCTGTCATGGCAGCATCCAGGGCAGCAGAGGAACAAAAGATAACCGCAGAGCTGGAGTGAAGGGTTGAAGAAAACTGCCTCATACATCACTATCGTGACAGCTGATGTGACAAAAGTGGCGACAGTGAAGACAATAGAGATGGAAAATGAAAAGTGGTAACTCAAAATTAACCTTGGCCTCACACATCATTGAATAGCTCTTGGTGAGCCTGGAAATTTATAAGCTCTTGGTGAGCCCGGAATTTAAGACTCTGAAAAGTTCCAAAAACCCTGTTAAACTCCGAAAGCTTTAACAGCTCTAACAAGATTTATCGAAGAATTAAATACTAAGAAATATTTTTTAAGTCTAATGATGACTTCAATGTGTCAAGTTGATCTTCGATAAGATCAACTTATTGTGTATTAAAGCTTGAATAAGCTATTGGGAAACCATAAAACTTATAAGTTAAATTAAGTCAAATAACAAATGTTTATATATATATATATATATATATATATATATATATATATATATATATATATATATATATATATATATAAGTGTATATCTGGATGTGTGTTACATTGAAGTTCATGTGTAAAGTGCTTTATCTATCAGTGTTTACTAACTCACTTAGGATATATATAAGCCTAATGAATTCACTCTCATGCATTGTAGGTTGATAAAGTTTGCTTGTTCATTTGTGTTTGGGTTGCAAATCTGTATTCAAGAATCAAGTGGAACTTAGATTCTTTCTAGAAAAGAAACTCCTAGGATGGTGGCACCTTGTACTTATTTATGAAGTTAGATAAATGATGATGGTTGTAGTTAATGAATTGAGAATTATTTGATATATACTTGTATGGTTAATGGATTTATATGGCTTAAAAGATTCGAATGGTTGTATAAACTCCCATTTTTATTATATGAATGGTATGTGATTTAAATGAAATAAAAACTTCATATTATAAGAATAGATGAAAGTATGTCTATGGTTTAAGCTATCTAGATTTGAGACATGAATGTTTGAATTCAAATGAAATTTATGAAAGTACGTGATTGAATATGGAACCAAGAATGAATATTGAGTATGGTTAATGCTTATTGAATATGAATGGAATCATGAAAAGATACAATTGGTTGGCTGATAGTAATGGTCTGGATGTTGAGGATGATGTTTGGGTCGCGGCTATTGCAAGACTTGGGTTGGAAAATGACCAGCATGTATGGGGTTATGTTGAACAAGAGCCCAATCAAATAGAGCTCATTTATCTGGCTTATGAACCTTCAGCCCACATGTATGAGGTAGACTATGCTGCAATGTGAGATCCGGAACATGAAGCCCGCATATTTGGTTCTTCATTAGCCTCCAACTATGGGGAATTAGAACTCATGGCTCAATTTGAAACAAAAAATGATGCCTAGTTGGCAGTTAAGGAGTACTACATCAAACGCCATACGAGATTATGTGTTGCTGAGTCTGATAAGTATACCTATTGCGCAAGGTGGATTAATTATGTGCCTACACTAGGTTGTTAGTTAAAAATGAACCAAGGATTTCGATTGTAGTGTTAGTAGCATCCATCCGGGATCAACTTGTATACATTCCATCTTACTACAAGGCATGAATGGCAAAGCAAAAGGCGATGGTGCAGGTGTGTGGGGATTGGGATAAATCGTATAATGAGCTACCAGCTCTTATACAAGCAATGTAAATAATCATCCCAGAATCCATTGTAGAATAGGAAACAATACCTGTGTTCACCTTGCAAGGCGAAGTAATTCCTGGTAAAAGGACATTCAGTAAGTTATTCTAGCATTCAAGGCGTACATTGAAGGATTCTTATTCTGGAAATGCATGATTCAAGTGGATGATACCTGGCTGTATGGGAAGTACAGTCATATATTACTTTTGATTGTTGCACAAGATGGAGACAGTAATATATTCTCAATTGCCTTTTCCATAGTTGAGAAGGAAGACGTCGATGGATGGGAATTCTTTTTGAGAAATTTACGCAACCATGTAGTAAAAGAAGACGGGGTTTGTATGATTTCTGATAGAGGGATTGTGCTCTTATTAGTAATTGACAGGCGGGGAAGTTTATGGACGCCTCCTCATGCATATCCATCATATTATGTATGGCATATTGCGGCAAATGCAAAGACTAATTTCAAAAACAATGAGATCCAGAAAGAGATTTTAGGCGTGGGTAAATTGTTATTCGTTGTTTATAAAAACTATTAATTTATTTCTGATGTTTTCTTATTTGATTTAACTAACTATTTTTTAAATATGATATGAACTACATCAACCCAAATTCAAAGCGGGGTTAAAAAGGTTGAGGCGGCACGGTGAACGTGTATTCATCCCCAGGAAAAGATGGTCACAAGCCTATGATGAAGGTCGGCGTTACAGGCATATGACAACTAACCTTGTTGAGGCTATAAACTCGGTGCTTAAAAGAACACATCATCTCCCAATTGCAAGTATTGTGTGGGAGACTTACTTCATATTGAGAAAAATTTGGTGCGAAAAAAGGGCAGGAAGTAAACGCTCGGATAAACAACGTACAAAATTGGTCTCAAACCCTGCAGGATAGAATTACCATTATTCAAACGGATGCAATCTCTATGAAAGTTAGAACATTCGACCCAAATGGTGCACAATTTAGTGTCAAAGCTAAGGTCCGAGGTGAGGAAAGAATGTACCGTCTAAACTTTAATCAGAGATGGTGTGATTGTGGTGAATTTCAAGCATTTAGATACCACTGCTCTCACGCACAAGCCGCATGTATGCATATTCGTATGGACCCTTACACGTTTGCGGATGAGTGTTTTAACCTCAAAACTATGGTAAATATATACAGACTTCAATTCAACACGACCATGAACCAAGATTATTGGCCGGTAGAGCCATTATATGAAGAATGGTTAACAAATCCAGAGCTTCGTAGAAAGCTGAAGGGTCGGTCGAGGTCCACTCGCATTAATACTAATATGGATGATCCGGATGACAGAGAGGGGGGTTCAAGTTAAGCATTGTACACTTTGTTGGGGACCAGGTCACACCAGAAACAAGTTTTCCAATAAATTCAATCTTTCCAACTATCGTGTTGGACCATCAACCTAATTTTTCTGTTAATGTAAATTCGTCATGTAGACTTAATATTCTGTTAATGTAAACTTGTTTTAAAATGCTTTTATTGGTTCTGAAATATTTGATTTTCTTTGGAATCTGAATGATAAATATATAAATATAAATATATAAATTATAGATTTTATAAATTGCATAAAATTAAAAAAAAATAAAGTAGTAAATTAATAAAAATAAATGCATAAAATAAATACAATAATAGATAAAACGTGTAAGTTCGGCCAATCCTCTTATACCTTTTGTTAAGGATATTAAACAAAATAAAATGAATAAAATAATAGATTATTAATTTTTTCGATTATTATTTGTTTGTAAGTTTATTAATTTTGCCGAGTATTAGTAACTTTGCCTATTAATGTAATAGTTAATTAAGAAAGCAAACAAGTTTAACAAAATAAAATTGTTTATCAAACAACAGTCAAATTTAACCACCAAGACTAAATAATAAAAAAATCAAAACAGACAAACAATGTTGTCGAATTAAAATATATTACAAATAAGATTTACTTATTTCCTATTTCAGCCTCCTTCTCGACAATTCATGTCTGTGTAAGGATGATGTTTGATCGTAATGTCTAGGGGGTTGAACCATTCTTCGTGGTTGATCTAGAGTTTGCTCATCATGCAAAAATAAATCATCCATCATTTGCATAAAAGGTGGTGTACCATACATATCTTTCAGATGAAATGATAAGCTGCTAATGGTCGTAGTTGTCAACAAAGATGCCATACTACCAACATCAATGTCTTCCCTACATACAGATGTGGGAGGATACTAAAATTGTGGTATGTATTCTCCGTCATCATTGTAAGTTGGATAAAAAAGATGAGCTGCCACCAAATAAAAAATTGATTGGTGATTATTTCGGAACATTACCAAGTCCAGATGTTGGATGAAATGAAGAGCTGTCACCAAATGTTGTGTGGACTGGTGGATACCCGTGTTGTATTGGTTCTTCCCAAGTATCATTGCCTACAGGTCTTGGGGGATTGCACCAGAGACCATGAAGAATGCCAACCCGTATAACAATTTAAGTTTGGTTAGCCTATTGGTTCTTATGAGCTTTGACCAAACTCAGATGACAAGTGTACATATTTTGAGCATTGCGGATCTTTAAGCCATTTATTTTCAGCTTCGAGGGATACTAAGAACAATTTTTTATGTTTAGAATACCATGATTAGTACTCTAAATTAAAATTAAAATTAAAATTATTGGCTTGAATTGGGTTCAAGTCTTATGCCCACCACATATGTTTTTCCTCCCAAAGAGAAATAAAATTGGCTTGCTTCACAACCCAATTCTCATCGAATCTACGTTTTCCATGTCCACTATGGATGTGTTCAATACCGATGGAGCTCTAGGAATGGGTTGATGAAAGTTGAACTGCTGCAACACTCTATCAGTACACTGACAATAGTAAAAAATGGATCAAAGTCCACAATTACACCTCGTAATATTTTACATTCACACACACTTTTTAGTATGCAAGCCTTGATTGTTGGATTCTCGTATGGCATGCAAACAAAATTAATATACATACACAAATATTACTTCAAAACATAAAAAATCATAAAATTAATTTAAAAATATTATGATACCTGATTTTTTTTCTATTGTTTGGATCTTTAGTCTTATATCTCTAACATTGTTGTACACCAACCCACATTCCTCAACTTATGTCTCCATCTGCAAAGATATTGAACTTATATTTCTAAGTCATTGTAGATAAATATTAGATCAATAAAATATTTAAAACAATTGTAATTATAGTATTACCTTCCAGCAAGTCGGAATTGCATGAGTACGGGTGCACCCACAATGGGTGTTAGATAAGAAAGCCTATACCGCACCCATGCTTGCAATAAGATTAGGCATCCACCCATATATGATATCTTCCTCTCACCGATCATAATTGAGGCCTTGCAAATTTCATGGTACAAGAATGTCAATATTGCAAATCCCCAGTTATATTCACGAGCTAAGTTAAAATCATCTAACATCGGTGGATATTGTGTGTAAACCAAATTACCAGATGTATTTGGCATCAATATCCCACCAATGATTTGCAGTATATATGCTCGAGCTGCATAAATAAGTTCTTCCCGAGTAGATCTCTCTGTTACAATAAATTCACTCTGCAACCATAAAATTCTCAAACGTAGGCCTTTCACATCTTTCTGAGGAGGAATTTTTCCGAGGTACTAACTGCAAAACACAAATACATTATTTGTATTTACTCCAACCAAAAAATTCTCATTTATTGGGAGACAAAGCTATATAGCTACATCTTCCAAAGTTATCGTGCATTCGTCGAATAGAAAATAAAATGTGTGCGTCTACGATCTCCACCGTTCAATCAACCCAATTACCAACCCGAGGACAATCTTAAATCCACAAAGAAATGAAACATTATAAAATCTAGTGATCTGTAAGTAATAAACTATGATATTGAAAGGTTCCTTGATCTTCATTCCTCAACGGTAGATGGTATGCTCCTGACCCTATTATTAATTTATTATAATAAATCATTTCGTGTTACACATGACATAATAAATTTCATATTACTTACTTGTTCTTCACGAATATGAGAGGAAATGTGCTCATGGTCACGGTACAAGAAAACTTCTCCATATGTCATTTTCAAATAAATCTGCAAAACAATTATCATTTGAATATACCCAACGAAAAAATTTATTAACTTCAAAAAATTTCACATATTCGAATATATCTTCAAAAAATACAAAAAACTTACATGATTAGACGAGAAACCCAAAAAATGTGCTCTAAATCTTTCAAAAAAATAATTATCATTCGAATATACCTTTAATCACACACAAAAATTTTACAAACCCCTCTTATATTAAAAAACAGATTAATTAAAAAATAAATTACTTACTTACTTCTGAGAATCTGAGAAAATCTACAACCAAATATACTTAAAAAAAATTCACATCTTCAGATATATCTTTAAAAGAACACTAAAATTTTCACCTCAAACTCTCTAAATATTTTTTCTCAAACCATATACACCATTCTTCTTCTTTACATCCCAATATATAGGCCTTGTTTGGCAATTAGCAGATAGCTTATAGCGGATTACATTAGCTGATAGTTGATAGCTGATTGCATTAGTTGATTTGACTAGCGGATTGTATTAGCCGATTGTATAAAAGTGTTTGGTAAAATTAATTGATAGTTGTTTGATTATTTAAACAAGCAAAATGACATATAAGGATATGATTATATTCGATACTTGTTTGAAAAAATTATTAGTTATCGGTATTTTGTATATTAATTAGATTACGAAAAATATTTTTTTAATATAACATTAATAACCTTATTTGAAGGATCTATATATTCATTTATAATTTATATAATTATTTTTAATATAATTTAATTAATTTTTAAATTTAAATACAAATATAAATGTGCGAGAATAAAAAGAAAAAATATTAGTTTACAAATATCACAATGTAAAAATATGAGGGTGAAAGTTAAAATTGAAAATGTTAAATTTAGGTTATTTAGAGATCTTTTATAATTATTAAGGGTGAAAGGGTTTTTATAACTCTTATGTCAAAATGTCTAATTTCAAAAAGCTCCTATTAGCAGCTTTTTCAAAATTAGAGGTTTCACCCCAATCCGCTATTCCAATTCACTATTCACCAAATATCTAAATTAGCGGTTCTAACCGGTCAAAACTCTAATATTAGGTCAAACCTCTAATTTTGTGGCTCAAACAACACTTTATCAAACATAGCCATATACTTTCTAATATATATGGATTAATATCCTATACACTGGCGGTGGAAACCGAAAGTTTCCACAAGCGCCTTAATTTTAGGGGATAAGGACTTAGTTTAAGGTATAGGGTTTAGGGGTTTAGGTGTATGGGGCTTAGAATTTAGGGATAGTTGTTTCAATTTAAGGTTTAGGGTTATAATTTAGGGTTTATAGGTTAGGGTTTAGTTTTTAGGGTAATATGGTGAGGATTTAGGTTTTAACCTATAAACCCTAAATTATAACCCTAAACCTTAAATTGAAACAACTATTCCTAAATTCTGACCCCCTACACCTAAACCCCTAAATCTTATACCCTAAACTAACTCTCTATACCCTAAAACTAAGGCGCTTGTGAAAACTTTCAGTTTCCACCTCCTGTGTATAGAATATTTATCCTATCGATATATATATATATATATATAATTTCAGACATAACTACCTTTCACGTGAAAGCTAGTCTTGCATGGATGCAATGCAAGAAGACGACACTTAGAAGTAGCGTCCTACCACCACCCCTGATTAAACTTGCCCGAATAAGCTTTCACGTGGTGAAAGAAACTGACAGTTGAGTCACTCCCTTGACTTTATTAACCTTGTGACGCAGACTGTAGGTGGCGTCCTGCCACTATTCCAACTAAAAAATAAATAAATAAATGTCTTAGTGAGCAGGTGGCGTCCTGCCACCGACAATGTAACTTTTACCGTAGTTCTCTAAATTTATCCCACCCCACCCCATATTCTAAATATTACTTTTAAATTGAATTATTCTCTTAATTTTGCCCTTATTTTGTATGTTTCAAAAAAATTATCTAAGAATTGTATGTTTAGAGTTCGGATATGAATATAATACACCTCTATTTGATAAAAAGGTAAAATGTTAAAAATAGCCCCTAACGTTTTATCTTTTGGTCATTTTAGCTCTATCCTTTATTTTGGTGCAAACAACCCCTAACGTTTCATTTTTCGTTCAAATTCACTATTGTTGGATTAAAACTGTTAGTCAACTAACAATCAACGCCTGAGGTTAACGTGGCATGTCTGCAGAGCATAGAGAGATGACCTGGCACTGCCACGTGGCACTTTGCTGATGTGGCGATTGGTTAAAAAATATTTTCTTTAAAAATATTTAATTAATTTTTTAAAAATGTCACGTCAGCAAAAATACTATGTGTCAGTGCCATGTCATCTTCCCATGCTCTGTAGACATGTCACATCAGCCTCAAGCGTTGTAACCCCCTCGTCCCGGTCCGGACGCTTGACCGATCCGAGCGGGCTACACAGGGATAACCGAGGCGAAACCCGTTAAAGCTCCACTTCGGTTACCGACCCGAGAAAACTTTTTCATTTATTATTATCTTATCTAGATGCATTATTAAATCCTATGTGAGAAAGGCAACATCGGAAGAAACGAGCGAGGCAAACAACCAAACAACCAATCAAAACAACCCATTTTAAACTTAAACAGCAAGTCGTATCGGAACGCCCATAGGGTGTTTCGATATGCCTTGACTACGTCAACTGGCCAAAGTCAAACCGAGGAGACCGTTTTGAAACATGGGTGGACCGTATCGAAACGCCCTCAACGGTCAACTTCTCATGGTCAACGATACAAAGACCGTTTCGAAATTCCAAGACCTGTTTTGTAACCCCCTTAACCCGGCCTAGACGGTTGACCCGAATTAAGAAGTTTACACGGGGAAAACCAAAGTCAACCTTGATTAACGACCCTTTTTTTTTTCTTTTTAATCTTATCTAAATGCACATTAACCCTAGATGTATTCATAACAACAGCATACTCAAAGATCAGCGCATTCAGAAAACATTTAGGGACTTAATTGCACAACATACAAGTTTAGGGACCAAAATGTAAATTCTGGAAATTAGAAGGACTTAACCCACTTTTAAGTTACCATTATGAAATTAGTCATATTTCATGCTTCCCTGCCATATTTCAACTCAAACGGACATCTCAAACTCATTCAATTGCATACACAAAGTTCACGACCAAAACGCAAAGGTTTCAAAACATGTAACCGTCAATTTCAGTGCCCAACGGTCGGGTGTTTCGGAACAGGGATGATCCGTTCCGAAATGCGGAACCGTTCCGAAACACGTTGCGCAACATGGCCTGGCAGTGGCAAAACTGTTCCGGAACGGCTCTGCCCGTTTCGAAACACCTAGGCCATTTCAGGCCCTCTGTTCCGAAACGGTAGCACCTGTTTCGAAACAGGCTGCCCAGATTGCAGAAATTTAGCTAGTTTCTCACACAATTGACCCATCAAACATGCTCCAAAGGCAACCAAATTATATCAGCAAAACATTACATGCATAAGGAACATAATGGCATCAACAATTCATAAACATGGCATCAAACAAGAAAAGCCCCAATTCTATAGGCATGCATCCTATATTGAAAACCTTTCAAACACCAAATCACCAAACAATCCCCTTAAAGGCCATTTACAAGTTCCAACAATATCAAAAGCATAAAACCAACTTAAGGAGTCCAAAACATCTCCCAAATCAACAACATAGGTTTCCCATTGCCAAAAGCTAATAGTGTAAAGAAACTTTCACCATACATGAGCTTAGTTCTTCACTTGGATTCTTGACCTCTTGCTGCCCTTAAACACACTTCAATGCTCTGCATTATTGGTTTAAGAAAAGAGAGAGCGTAAGCACATAGTTTAGTGAGGAATGCTCATTAAAAACAACTCAATAATGCATTTATAAACACTTTTATAAAACTTAATTCAAAACAACATTTATCCATGCACATAAGCATTTAAAACAAGCATTTCATGCTTCAAATTATTAACATGTCATATTGGCCACAAGTGATAATCATAATCTTCCCATTTCATAATACAATCAACATAAGATTCACACATGGACTTTTAACCACCATTGTGATCTTACAATTCACAAGGACCACACATGGACTTTTAACCACCATTGTGTCCTTAGCACAAGAATCACCCATGGACTTTTAACCACCATGGTGTTCTTAAAATACACAAGGTTCACACAAGGACTTTTAACCACCTTGTGACCTTAACACAAGAATCACCCATGGACTTTTAACCACCATGGTGTTCTTAAAATACACAAGGCTCACACAAGGACTTTTAACCACCTTTGTGACCTTAACACAAGAACCAATCATGGACTTTTAACCACCATGTTGTTCTTAACACAAGAACCACCTATGGAATTTTAACCACCATAGTGTTCTTAACCTTTCTCGAAACATCACTTGCCAATATGCATCATTTAACAACAATAATCCACTGTTTTAAAGCATTTAACAAAGCCATTAATCATCATGCATCCTTATGCAACAAAACCACATTTTATCAAATGTTCAAAACAAGGATCTCTTACCTTGAGCATCCTTCAACACATGGCTTATAAAACCAGCAAACAAACATGCTAAGGTTTGCTTTCAAAACAGAATTTAAAACATGCAAACAATCACATTGCACTCAACCAACTCATGGTTCATCAACAAGAGAGTTTTTTCCGAAAACTTACTCTTGAGCTTAGAAAAGTTGTTTAGACTTAAACTAAGCTCCCAAACCTTCAAAACATTGGTTTCAAAGCTGAAAACCAAAATCCACTCACCGATTCCGTTTCACCACTTGCCGAAACACCAATCAAGCTTCCAGATCAACACCACAAGGATCCGAAGATGTCTCCCATGTTTTAAACACATCAAAACAGTAGATTAATGCACCATCATGCATTAATATCCTCAACCAAGACATCTAAACTCGCTGCTCACATCAACACTCACATTTTGGCTACCAAACACAACCGAAATCACATCCAAACATCTCTACAACACTACCCAGCCAAGTTCCATCAATTCCAAACATTCATAAACCTCAATTAACATCTAAAATGGATCTCATAACGTCCTTATACCTCCAGCTATAGCAGAACATCAAGATCACTCCAAAAACCACCAAAAACTTAAACAAAACTTAGGAAAATCAACCTATTCGGGATTGCATTGATTAAACCTCAATTTCTCATCAATTAAACATCCATTTTACATCAAAAACACATCACAAAACAATGCCCAATCAGATCATACGAATTTCATCAAAATTAAAGCAAATCTTGCATTTTAAAGCCAAGATCAAGAACTCAATTGCAAAACCTTTAGTAAAACATAATTCAAGGATTGAGAACTTGGGAATTTCAGTAAAGAACTGAGAATTTAGAGGAGAAGAACGTTCATACCTCTAAACTTGAGTTTCTCCCTTTTTGGAACCAAGATTCTTGAAAATCCAATAAGCAAATGCTAAGGTTTTGTTATAGAAATGATTAGAGATCAAAAGGAAGTTGAAATCTCATCTTTGAATGTCAAAATCAGAGGGAAATTTGCTGGAGAAAAGTGTTTGGGTTGAGAGAAAAGTTGAGAGAAAAGAAAATGGAAAATTTGAGAAAGTTAGTTAAAATGACAAAATATCTTCTTCCCTCCTTTTTTTACCTTAATTAAAACCATTAATAAATTGATTAATATTAAGAAAAATCTGGAGAAACTCCTTTGGGTAAATAGCTCCTTAAAGATTCAAAGTTTCAATCCTTTTTAAAACAGTCACTCAGTTTTCAAAAATTACATTTTGGTCACTAACCCAAAATGTCACTCTTCCAAACCTCATTTTGTAAAATTGATTTCACCTTTCTCTTATATATAATAAAAGAGGATTTTAAGACATTTTTCCATATTTTTAATGCAACCCGAACTAGGCTTTCCTAAATTCACCCTTTTATATTCGAACCGCAACCCGACCGGTCCGGTCCAAACCCAAAACTTCTAAGCCCAAAATTGGGGTGTTACAACTCTCCCCCCCTTAAGAAATTTCGTCCTCGAAATTTACCTGAAGGGAAGAGGTACGGAAACTGCTTCAACATGTCATCCTTCCGCTCCCACGTGGCTTCTTCAACACTACGATGTTTCCACAACACCTTTACCAACTCGATGGTCTTGCCACGAAGAACCTTACTATCCGAATCCAGAATCCTCACCGGTTCCTCATCATAGGTCAAATCCGGATTCAATTCCACTTCTTCGACAGGCATCACATGTGAAGGATCCGATCTATACTTCCGAAGCATAGAAACATGAAACACATCATGGATCTTCTCCAACTCTTGTGGTAACCTCAACTTGTACGCAACAGGACCCACACGCTCAATCACCTCGTATGGTCCAATGTACCTAGGGCTCAACTTACCCTTTCGACCAAACCTCGTCACCTTTTTCCAAGGCGAAACCTTCAAAAACACACGGTCACCCACTGCATACTCAATCTCCTTACGCTTCAAATTCGCGTAAGACTTTTGCCGATCAGAAGCTGCCTTCAAGCGCTCACAAATGAGCTTCAACTTCTCGGTGGTTCCTTTCAACATAGCTGGCATCGAAACCAACTTCTGACCCGTTTCAGCCCAACACATAGGAGTCCTACACTTCCTCCCGTACAAAGCCTCATAAGGTGCCATTTGAATACTTGCCTGATAACTATTGTTATAGGAAAACTCCACCAAAGGCAAATGCTTCTCCCATGAGCCCTGAAACTCAATCACGCAGCACCTCAACATATCCTCCAAAACTTGGATAACACGCTCGGACTGACCATCTGACTGAGGATGATAAGATGTACTGAAATTCAGCCGTGTACCCAAAGCTTGATGCAAACACTGCCAGAAACGCAATGTAAACCTCGGATCCCTATCCGACACAATCGACTTTGGCACACCATGCAGCCGCACAATCTCAACAATGTACAGCTCCGCAAGCTTATCCAAAGAATACGTAGTATGCACAGGCAAGAAATGCGCACACTTCGTCAAGCGATCCACAATCACCCACACCGAATTCTTCTTCGATGGCGACAAGGGTAAACCAGATACAAAATCCATGGTAATCCTTTCCCACTTTCACTCAGGAATTCTCAACGATTGCAACAAACCTGACGGAAACTGATGCTCAGCCTTAACTCGCTGACACACCATGCACTTGCTCACAAACTCGGCAACATCCTTCTTTAGACCCACCCAATAGTACTCATCACGAAGATCACGGTACATCTTAGTACTACCAGGGTGCATAGCAAAAGGACTACTATGACCTTCAGTCAGAATAGCACGCCTCAAATCTACATCATTGGGCACTACTATCCGACTCCCAAAACACAACACTCCATCATCATTAAAACAGAAATCTGAAGGCCTACCCTCTGCAATATCCTGAACATGCGGTACCAAGGAATCATCCAACAACTGCTTTTCCTTGATCAACTAAACCAAAGATGGTTTCACTTGCAATTCAGCCACAAGACCACCATCACGCGAAATACTCAAACTGGCAAACATAGCCCTCAACTCAACAGCTACCTTCCTACTCAAGGCATCCGCTACAACATTAGCTTTTCCAGGGTGATACTCAATCGTCAAATCATAATCCTTGAGCAACTCCACCCAGCGTCGCTGTCTAAGATTCAACTCCTTCTGAGACATCAGATACTTCAAACTCTTGTGATCCGTGTACACAGTACACTTCTCACCATACAGATAATGTCTCCAGATCTTCAAAGCAAAAACCACCGCAGCCAACTCGATGTCAAGCGTAGGATAATTGCGCTCATGCACCTTCAACTGCCGTGATGCATAAGCCACCACCTTACCCTCCTGCATCAACACACATCCCAAACCAACATAGGACGCATCACTATAAACCACAAACTCTTTCCCTGATTCAGGTTGAACCAAGATAGGAGCTTGTGTCAAAGCTGCCTTAAGCTTCTCAAAAGCCTGTTGTCTCGCTTCCGTCCACTCATACTTAACATCCTTCTGCAACAACTTTTTCAAAGGTGCAGCAATCTTCGAAAACCCATCCACAAACCTTCGGTAGTATCCTGCCAAACCAAGGAAACTACGAACTTCATGAACAGACTTAGGGACCTTCCAATTCATCACCGCCTCAATCTTCTGAGGATCAACACGAATCCCTTCAGCAGAAACCACATGACCAAGAAACACCACTTCTCTAAGCCAGAACTCACACTTGCTCAGCTTAGCATAAAGCTGATTCTCCAACAAAGCTTGCAGCACAATTCTCAGATGCCCTTCATGCTCCTCCTCAGTACGTGAGTACACGAGGATATCATCAATGAATACCACAACAAACTTATCCAGGTATTCATGAAATACACGATTCATCATGTCCATGAAAGCTGCAGGAGCATTTGTCAAACCAAACGGCATCACAAGGAACTCATAATGCCCATACCTCGTCCTGAAAGCTGTCTTTGGCACATCCACATCCTTCACCTTCAACTGGTAATACCCTGACCTTAAGTCAATCTTAGAGAACACAGCTGCTCCCCGAAATTGATCAAAAAGATCATCAATTCTCGACAATGGATACCGATTCTTGATAGTCAACTTGTTAAGCTGACGGTAATCAATGCACATTCTCATAGTGCCATCCTTCTTCTTCACAAACAAGACCGGCGCACCCCAAGGTGACACACTCGGCCGAATGAAACCACGATCTAGCAACTCTTGCAATTGCGTCTTCAGCTCTTTCAACTATTTAGGTGCCATTTGATAAGTAGTAATGGACACTGGAGTTGTGTTTTCATACAGTTCAATCCCAAACTCCACCTCACGATTAGGAGGCAATCCAGGCAACTCCTCCGGAAACACACCAGGAAACTCTCGCACAGTCCTGATATCTTGCACACGCAACTCCTTAGAGCTAGGATTCATCACAAAGGCTAGGTAAGCTTCACAACCTTGCCTCAGCATCCGGCTCGCCTCCAATGTAGACACCACATTGGCAAGAAACTTCACATTCTCACCAACCATAACCACCTCATAATCATCCGCAAGTTTTAACGAAA
Source organism: Hibiscus trionum (assembly GCA_030270665.1). NCBI lineage: Eukaryota > Viridiplantae > Streptophyta > Magnoliopsida > Malvales > Malvaceae > Hibiscus > Hibiscus trionum. The sequence continues at coordinate 8,770,467 of BSYR01000010.1, read as the reverse complement.
CTCGCTTATTCTCACAATCCACTACAGCACGATGCTCAGCAAGCCAATCCATACCAAGGATTACATCGAAACCATAGAAAGGCAATTCCATAAGATCAACATGAGAAACATGATCTTGCACAACCAAAGGACATCTTCTATAAAGCTTTCGAGTCACAACAGTCTCACCAAAAGAACTAGTGACACGCATACCAACATCCAAAGACTCAACAGGCAAACCAAGCAATTCAGCATGCTCACGCAAAATGTATGAGTGCGTAGATCCAGAATCAATCAAGGAAAGTAATGACAAGGACTGCAAAGTAAAAGTACCTGCAATCATATCCGCGTCATTCCTCCCCTCCCTCTGAGCAAACACTCTAGCCTGGCCACCACCCTCAGGCTGAACAGCTACAACATGAGCCACATTCCGACCACCCTCTTCTCTCCGCTGGAAGTTACCACGACCGCGCCCACGACCTCTCTGTGGTGCAACAACTACAGGAGCACGCCCTTGACCACCAGCCAACATAGGACACTCTCTCCTCATGTGATCCGTAGATCCATAGTTCCAGCACGAATTACCCGCTGCCACAACAGGAGCTTGCACCTCCCTCACATCTCGAGGACAATCACGTTTCATATGGCCACGCGATCCACATGTCCAACATGCGTTCGGTTCAGCTCTTGCCTTGCCTCCCTGAGCAGGCGCACCACCACCTCGCTTAGCCGAAGGCTGATACTTCTGATCACGTCCCCTCTTGTTCCGTCCACCACCGGAACTATACTCAGCAACTCGCTTACCAGCACCAGAACCAGCACTTCTAGATGATAAACCCAAATTCATCTCAATGTCCTTTGCTCTCCCAACCAGCACATCAAAATCATTATACTCAGCAGCTAGCATATACGTCTTTACTTCCGTCACCAAACCATAACGGAACCTTTCACACCTCTCCCGCTCATCAGGAATAAGTTCAGGTGTGTATTGACTGAGTCGGACAAACTGAACCTCGTACTCAGCTACAGACATGCTCCCTTGGGTAAGAGACATAAATTCTCTCTTCTTCTCATCTAGGTACCTCACACCCAAATATCTCCTCTTGAACGCGTTCTGAAAGAATGTCCAAGTTACATCAGCTTCCTCCATTCCAGAGATAGAGGTTGTCCACCAAGTATAAGCATCGTCCTGCAACAACGATACCACACAGCCCAGCTTCTGCACATCAGTGCAATTCATTTGCCCCAAGATTCTCTTGGTACTTTCCAGCCAGGACTCAGAACCTTCAGCAGACAAACCCCTGAACTCAGTCCCTCCCAGACTGCGCAAACGCTCCAAAGGTAGTCTAACTCCAGCATCTCCCTGATGCCCAGCTCCTTGAGCTCCAGCTACCGCTGCTCGAAAAGCTCCAGCAATGGCTTGAACCAGCATTGTCATGTCAGGAATAGCTTGTCCCTGACCCGCTTCAGGTCCAGCGACCCCAGCAGCAGCACCAGTAGCAGCTCCTTCACCCCCAGCACCACCACCACCAGGTGAAGGAGGTAAATCCACCATATTTTCAGCATTCTCCTCATTCTCATTTTGAGCCATAGCTCGCGTATTAACCCTCAATTCTCTACGAGGTGCCATTCACTAAACAATGCAATCACAATGCAATAAACAAAGTCAGGCCCAGCAAGGTAAGAAATCCAAGTACTCAAGCTCATTTCCAATTAAAAACAACATCATTTCATTAGCTTTGATTTGGCAATGGGTCCCCCTAACATGCTTCACCACAGCATACATCACAATTGTAACATACTTAAAATTCACACAACATGCTTTCATTCAACAAGCATACATACATTAATCACCCACATAATCATTCCCAATTACTCGAGAACTCATCTCTGATACCACCAAATGTAACCCCCTTAACCCGGCCTAGACGGTTGACCCGAATTAAGAAGTTTACACAGGGAAAACCAAAGTCAACCCGAAAGTCAACCTTGATTAACGACCCTTTTTTTTCTTTTTAATCTTATCTAAATGCACATTAACCCTAGATATATTCATAACAATAGCATACTCAAAGATCAGCGCATTCGGAAAACATTTAGGGACTTAATTGCACAATGTTGCGTGTAAAAGAGTCTATTGCAATTGTAGTGCAAGTGTACACGACGCAAGTAGTAAAGTGATACTAGAGTATCGGATATCGTCTCCAAAGGGATTGGGCCAATAGCTTCACCTAATTTCACTGCACGAAGTAAAGGAAATAATTGAAAGTTGTCATGAGAATAATAAAGGAAAACGTAAATAAAAGAATAGAGTAATCAAGATAGAGAGAATGGGCTGGTATTGAATTGCTCAGTAGTGCAGGTATTGTATTGCTTAGGAACTCCAGTTCTGTCATCACACCTGTCGCCGACAGCACCTGTCGCGGCAGCTGTCCGTTGGTCGTTGCGGCAGCAAACACACCAACTCAGTACGTTCAAGTTTGGCAAGAATCCCAGATCTGCCTTGGCCTATCCCTAGGTCCAAGTCTGTCGATGATCACGTCTTTGACGATACCTCCCGGCGTGAATCGAAGGATGAACACCGATGTGTATGAATTCTTCCTTAGCCACTTAACCTTGCCCTATCCCTAGGCACAAGATAGTTCAACTATAAACTAGAGAACTCGCTCTTATTTCTTTCGTATACTTAACTCTCCCGATGCTAAGTAAATAGATAACCTCACAATGCTCTCCCGATGCTCTTGCAAGATATTAAAACCAAAATAAGAGAACTTGAAGTTTATTTTATTGAACTTGGAAAATCCTAAAACAAAACAACCCTTGCAACTACTTTACAAAACAACCCGTGGCCCTAAGGGGAATTTAGAACATGTCGACGACGGGTAAACGGCAGAGGGGTTTAGGTTATCGGTTATGGGGTCTGATCTCTCCTAGGTTAAAATCTATGCCCTTATATAAGCTTTGGGCTCAAGAATTCTAAGTTAACAAGGATTACAACTTTAATTAAAAGTAAGCTTCTAATAAAGACTTAATCTCTAAGGATCCTACTTTTCAGCCGCCTCCTTGTTTCATGGGATTTCCTCTCCTTGAGCTTTGGCTTGACATATCTTTTGATCCGGGGCTAGGAAAAATATTTGGCTTTCACACGACAGACGAGCAGATTTTTCTCTATCTATCGAGGTCCACTTCATTTTTCCTCTTCGTAAGTCTGCTGTCACCTTGCTGTCACGACAGGTCCATGGCAGCTTCGTCTTCTTCGTCTGCTTGTCCAGTTCAACGTCTACTATGGCAGATACCTGCAAAAATAGCCATCTTTTAGTAGAATCCGTGCTTTTAATCCTTTTGTGATGTTTTGCTGAAAACTAACCTAAATGCAATGCAATGATGCTTGAATGCAGTAGAAATATGGGTTAAAAAGGGTGTAAATAATAGAACTTTTACACACTCAACACACCCCCAAACTCAAGTTTTTGCTTGCCCTCAAGCAATTAAACCTAAAAGAAACTGAAAATTTTTTGTGTTGGCCTTCAAACAGTGAACTGTCCCTTACCCGTCGCTCGTTCTCTGTGGCGGCAGCAACCTGTCGGAAGGGTTAGGATCTGTCCGGAATCTCCCTATAGCTCTCGTGCAGTGTGTGCATGCTTGTGAACAATTATATGCCAAGACTCTCTTAGTTTCACTAGAATATTCAACTTTAGCTTGTTTAGAGTTTTTTTCTACGAGACTGTTTTCTTTCTTTTTCTTGCTAGAGCCAGAATTGGGCACCTCTAGTTATTTCCTTTTTTCAAATTTCTTCTCTTTTACTAGAGCCAGTATTTCAGGCACCTCTAGTTAACTGTCTAGAGCCGGTGATAGGCACCTCTAGAAGTTTTTCTCTGGTTAACTGCCTAGAGCCAGTGGTGGGCACCTCTAGGTTTCCTGAGAGTCTAGTCTCTTTTCTACTCAAGGTGCTAAGCTTTCCTATTCTAGTTTGGCTAAAAGGAATCTAAGCAGTATAACAGTCACAATGGTGTTTAAGTTTTCAGAACTATAGAAAGGCTCTAAACTTCTCCTTAATCTGTCCTAAAGATGCTGCCACGGCAGAGATGTCATGACAGGTAAGTTAACTTCACAGTTTTAAGCCAACAGTTTAATCTTTTCTGATTTTTTTTAAGAACTTAAATTAAATAAATAAAAGACACAACAAATAATAAAAAGATGTACTTAAGACTCCATTATTGATGGAGGGTTGCCACCCCCAAACCCAAGGGTTGCATTGCCCTCAATGCAAAATGACAGAAAAACAAAAACATGAAAAGAAAAGTACATCACAAAAGATAAAAGCAGACAGCAATAAGAGGAAAATAAAAACATAAATTTTCAGTCGCTGTCCTCGCTGCTGCTGCTGACTCGGATCTGCCGGCGGCGTCTGGGCTGTGGAGGAGGCTGGGCAGGTTCAGAGGCAGGTTCGGGGACAGGTTGCTCCACGAGCTGAACATCGGAGCTGCTGCCACTGTCCCAACTGCTGGTGGTGGTGGTGCTAGCCTTGGGCAACCGTTTCTTGTCTGCCACGTGTTTTATCCTTTTGACCGGCGTAAATTCTCGCTCCAAATTCCTCCTGATCAGAGGGCTGTCATCGGAGGCAGGCCTTTTTGTGCCTCTGGCAGGGGTGTGGGCCGGTGGACTGCCTGCTGCCGTCGGGGCAGGTGATGTGGTGGAGGCAGTCGAGTGGGAATGCGGGGAGGTAGGTGGGGTGGGTGTGTGAACAGGGGTGTGGACAGGGGTGTCGATACGGAAATAATGGGCAGGAAAAGTAGGGAATTGAACATCGGGAAAATTTAGAGTTTGGGTAATGAAATTTACCGTCGAGTTTGCGAAGTCCCGAATGAACGTCATCAATCCCATTTGTCGCTCCTCTACCCGTTGTAGCGTAGCAAGGAGAAGGGTGGACTGGTCTGTCGGGGCGGTGGCGGCGGCTTCAGGGGCAGGCTCGGTGGCAGGGTCTGTGGGAGGTTCCTCTGATGATTCTTCTGGGGAGCCGGCTGGGTTGAAAGATGAGACAGGTGTAGCCATGACCAGCTCCATGAGGTTGTTGAGGTTGTTGTCTGTCCAGCCTCTACCTTTCCTTATTTTGTCGGAGGGTTCCTCGGGGACAGCAGCACAGCAGCAGAGGGAGGTGATTGTAAACGGCAGGCAGAGGCGAGAGTCGGCGCGGAAGGCGCAGTCCAGGATGCTATCCCTCATATATCGGCCCACATTGATAGGTCTATCGTGCATGATGGAATGAATGAGGGCGAGCCGCTGCCGGTTGACTGTCGTGTGGTGGGAAGACGGCAGGATACGCTTTTTGATGAAAGCGTTCCAAAGTTTGGCTTCCGGGAGGAGTTGCCCCCTGTTAACGGAGTGGGGGTTCTTCTTGCTGGTTGTCCATGATGTTCCCGCCTCTGTCAACTCCACCATGACAGCATCATAAGCGGCAGCGTCGAGGGAGTCGAGGAATTTCTGGTGAGCATCATCATCTGGGCCAAAGAAAAGGCCAAACATGTGGTTGATGCTGTCGGCAGTGAAAGGCACTTGCACTCCTCGAACGGTGACAGATGTCGCCGTTCTGCTGTCTATGGCTGCGTAGAACTCCCGGACTAAGGTGTCGTTTAGCTCTGCCAGTTGTTCAGCAAAGTACTCCCATAGTTGAGCCGTGATGGCCTTTACAATGAACGGCCGGAGTCCCATGTTGGGCGCCTGTCGGATGTACACGAAGCCATGTTCCTCCCATAACTCCTTGCTGGCAAAGGGCGTTGCTGCTGCTGAAGAAGATGCTGAGGCAGCACTACGACGGGTCTGTCTAGTAGACATGTTAGTTGTAAGGGTTGAGAGAAATGAAGAAAGCAAATAAAACTAGAGGAGAAAACAAGAGAGAATAAGCAGAAGTGGTGAAAAATGAAAGTGAAAACGGGGTTTTATAGCGGTCGAGTTGTTGCCCATTTAATGTTGTAACGGCAGGCGTGAATAACAGAGTGACGGATAGGATTTAGCGTGTCTGACGCGTCTGACACGTAATTATGCATCTGTTAGGCGTCTTCCGCACGCTTCTGCGTCTGCCGTGTCAGTCTGTTGACAGCCTGTCATATCCGTCCGCGGCGGCAGCCGAAACGACAGGTTTCAATAAATGGGCTCTGTTGGGCTGATGGATGGATGTTGGGCTTGGGTCACTTCTCCCTTTCTTCTTGACTCCTTTATTTCCTAAAAGCAGAAAATAAAACATTATTCAAATAAAATAATCTAATTTCCTAATAATAATAATAAAGTAAATAAATAAATAAAAATTAGGTTAAATTAGGGATGCCTTGTGGGGCATCTCCTAAAGTAACCACTTCCTGTATTCCTGGGGCTTCAGTCCCCTGATAATACTTGAGACGTTGTCCGTTGACTTTGAATTGGTACCCGTCTTTTAATGATTGGATCGTGATGGTACCATGGGGAAAAACTTGTACGACTTGGAACGGGCCAGACCATCTAGATTTAAGCTTTCCTGGGAAGAGTTTCAACCTAGAATTGAACAACAACACAAGCTGCCCTAGGCAGAACTGTCGTGGCAGCAACTTCTTGTCATGCCACTTCTTAGTCTTTTCCTTGTAAATTCTTGCATTGTCGTAGGCCATTGTCCGTATTTCTTCCATCTCATTCAAATCTAACAGCCTTTTCTGGCCTGCCTTGTCCAAGTCCATATTCACTGCCTTGATTGCCCAATATGCTTTATGCTCGATCTCTACAGGCAAGTGACAGGTTTTCCCATAAATCAGTCGGTATGGAGACATGCCCAATGGAGTCTTGAAAGCTGTTCTATATGCCCATAATGCATCATCTAGGAGTAAAGACCAATCTTTCCTAGTTGGCTTAACCATCTTCTCAAGAATGTTCTTCACTTCCTTATTGGATATCTCAGCCTGTCCATTGGTTTGTGGGTGGTATGCTGTCGCAATCCTGTGCTTGACACCATATTTCTTTAAGGCGGCAGCAATAACCCTGTTATCAAAATGTCTCCCTTCATCACTGATAATCGCCTTAGGGATGCCAAATCTAGAAAAAATGTTTTTGTGCAAAAACTTTTGGACCGTCTTGGCATCATTCTTTTGAGTGGCGATTGCTTCTACCCACTTGGAGACATAATCCACTGCTAGGAGGATGTACAAATTTCCACATGAAGATGGAAAAGGTCCCATAAAATCAATCCCCCAAACGTCGAAGATCTCGAACTCTAAAATGTTTTGCAGTGGCATCTCATTTCTCCTCGAGATGTTACCTGTCCGCTGGCACCTGTCACAGTTCTTGTAAAAGTCCTGTGCGTCTTTATACAGTGTCGGCCAGTAGAACCCTGACTGCAGCACCTTGGCAGCAGTTTTGTTGCCTCCTAAGTGACCTCCATATTGTGAAGCATGGCAGTGATGGAGAATGTCCTTTTGCTCTTCTTGTGGTACACACCTCCTTATAACCTGATCTGCCGCCATGACTGTCGCGGCAGCGATTGCGGCAGCAAAGAGCTGCTCATCTGGGAAGGTCTCCAGTATGTTTGTCTCATCAATTGGTAGACTCTGTCCCTTCTCCAATCTTGACAAGTGGTCTGCCACCTGATTTTCTGTCCCCTTTTTGTCCTTGATCTCTAGGTCGAATTCTTGTAATAGCAAGATCCACCGTATCAATCTAGGCTTTGCATCCTTCTTTGCGAACAAGTATTTCAGGGCAGAATGGTCTGTGTGCACTATCACCTTCGTCCCAAGTATGTAAGAACGAAACTTGTCAATGGAGAACACCACAGCTAATAGCTCCTTTTCTGTGGTGGTGTAGTTCACTTGGGCGTCATTTAATGTCTTGCTGGCGTAGTATATGACATGAAACAGCTTATTTCTGCGCTGCCCAAGTGCTGCCTCGACAGCATAGTCACTAGCATCACACATAATCTCAAATGGCTGTGTCCAGTCTGGTGGCTGTACTATGGGGGCTGTCACTAGTTTTTCCTTCAGAACCTTGAATGCTTCAGTACATTCATCATTAAAGTCAAAGGGTCGGTTCTGCTCTAAGAGATGGCATAGGGGCTTGGTGATTTTTGAAAAATTTGCGATAAATCTTCGATAAAAACCAGCATGCCCTAAAAAACTTCTAATGCCCTTGACTGTAGTCGGCGGCGGCAGCTTCTCTATGACTTCTATTTTAGCCCTGTCGACTTCTATCCCACGGAAGCTAATCTTATGGCCAAGGACTATCCCTTCGTCCACCATAAAGTGGCATTTTTCCCAATTCAAAACAAGATTAGCTTTTTCACATCTTTCAAGTACCTTTTGAAGATTGCCAAGGCAGCTTTCAAAATCGTCTCCAAAGACGGAAAAGTCATCCATAAAAATCTCTAGGAAGTCCTCTACCATGTCGGAGAATATGGCCATCATGCACCTTTGGAAGGTGGCAGGTGCATTACAGAGTCCAAATGGCATTCTCCTAAAAGCGTACGTTCCGTAGGGGCATGTGAAGGTCGTCTTTTCTTGATCCTCAGGTGCAATAGCAATTTGGTTATAACCTGAATAACCATCAAGAAAACAATAGTAAGGTTTACCCGCTAATCTATCAAGCATTTGATCAATAAAGGGTAAAGGAAAGTGGTCCTTTCGGGTAGCTTTGTTAAGCTTCCGATAGTCCATACAAACCCTCCAACCGGTCACAGTCCTGGTTGGGATTAACTCATTGTTCTCATTGGTTATCACGGTCATTCCTCCTTTCTTGGGAACACATTGCACCGGGCTCACCCATTTGCTGTCTGAGATGGCGTAAATAATACCAGCATCTAACCACTTAATTATCTCTTTACGCACCACCTCTTTCATCGCATGGTTTAGCCGCCTTTGGGCATCAATAGTCGGCTTATGATCTTCCTCCAGGAGGATTTTGTGCATGCATAACGCCGGACTGATGCCTTGAATGTCTGCTATCGTCCATCCAATCGCCTTCTTGTGCTGCCTTAGCATGCTGACTAGCTGTCGTTCCTGTTCTTGCGGCAGCTTAGCAGAGATGATTACGGGCAGTGTGTCATTTGAACCAAGATAAGCATATTTTAACTGCCCTGGCAGGGGCTTAAGTTCTAAGGCAGGTGGTTCAACAGTAGATGGCTTTTGGATTAAATGGTTATCCGAAGTGTAATTCAAAGGTTCGAATAACTTCCCTGGACGATGACCTAACCAGTTTACCTCCTCTTGACCTTCAGTATCAGATGTATCGGATTCAGAGGAGCTGCTATCGTCGGTGCTGTCTTCGTTGCTGTCGTGACAGGCTTGTAAGTGGTTGTCGCAGCAGTGGCCAAAATTTATATCATGACAGCCCGACCTAATGTATGGATGATCAAGGGTTACTTCAATGATAGCCTTGCATTCCTCATCCACATCAGTATGTTTCATTGCTTGGAGAACATTTAATTTAATCTCTTGATCGTTCACGCGCATATTGAGTTCTCCTTTCTCCACATCAATCAGTGATCTTCCCGTGGCTAAGAAGGGTCGCCCTAGGATGACTGGTGCGTTTTCGTCTGCCTCACAATCTAAAACAAGAAAGTCAGCAGGAAAAATAAACTTATCCACTCTTACCAGAATATCTTCAATTTTTCCCTCTGGATGAACGTAAGAGCGGTCTGCCAGCTGCAGAGTTACTGTCGTGGGTCGCGCCTTTCCAATACCTAGTTTCTGAAAAACAGATTTTGGCATTAAATTAACACTAGCACCAAGATCACAAAGTGCCTTACCCACAAATTTATTCCCAATTACACAAGGTATGATGAAGCTCCCCGGATCCTTCTTTTTCTAGGGTGGTTGCCGATGAAGAATACTCATGCAACCATCTGCCATCCTTACCGTTTCAAATTCCCCTAGTTTATATTTCTTTGACATGACATCCTTGAGAAATTTGGCATAACCGGGCATCTCCCTAACGGCATCTAACAGCGGAATATTAATATGAACTTGTTTAAAAATATCATAAATCTTTTTAAGTTGAGATTCATGCTTAGCTTGCTGTATCCGTTGAGGGAAGGGTGGTGGGGGATGATAATCAGCAATGCATCCTTCCCACTGCATGCGAATCTGAGGACGGTGATCATCTTTTTTCTCCTCTGTCGCTTCTGCTGTCGTGACAGGTTCTTCGGCAGCAGTCTGTTTGTTACCTGTCGGGGCAGCTTCCTCGGCAGGTTTATCCAAGGCAGGTTCCTTCTCTGTTTCAGCTTCTTGTTCCGGCCCTGGTAGTTTCTTCCCACTCCTAGTAGTAATTGCCTTACATTGCTCATGTGTGGGTGGTCTAGCATTTTCAGTATTGCTAGGGAATCCTCCGTTCTGCCTTGGCTTAATATGCTGAGAAACCTGACCCATTTGTGTCTCCAAAGATTTCAAAGTAGCTTCATGATTTGTCATCCTCATCTCAGTTTTATCCATGAAGTTCTCTGTCTTCTTAACAAACTGATTCATATTCTCAATATAAGTTCCGGTCTGAGACATAAAGGTGGCCAGAGTCTGTTCCAATATACTGCTCGTGGCAGGCGGTGGCTGATGTTGCTGCGGCGGTGGCAGGTTCTGCGGCAGCTGCTGTCGCGTCAGCAGTCTTGGACCTCCCTGATTCTGATTGTGTGCTTGCGGATTCAGGGCGTTGTTAGGATTACTCCAGGAAAATTTGGGATCCTTCCTCCAATTGGGGTTATAATTGTTGGAATTGTAATTTGGCTTGTAATTTCCAACATATTTTCCTTCTTCTACTTGTATTGGGCACTCATCCCTACTATGATTTCCCTCACAGATATCACATACTTCCTCAACAGCAAATCCTTGTAATCCATCATCATTCAATAATCTTTTCATTGCTTTAGTAAGGAATGCTACCTGTGATTTCATAGTGCTGTCGGCTTCATAATCCTTGACAGCAAGTACCCGTTTACCCCCTCTTCTTGCAGTCGGAAACTGCTCCTCATTCTTAGCCAGATTTTTCAAAACTTGTAATGCCTCGTCTGGATCTTTGTCCAATAATAGTCCATTTGCTGCAGAATCAATTCTAATGCAAGTTTGTAAGTTAGCAGCATTATAGAACTTAGTTACCTGATTCCAGACGGGGAATCCATGCATGGGGCAGTTTCGAAGAAGAGTAGTAAATCTGTCCCAGGCCTCGTGCATTGGCTCGTCATCTTCCTGTTGAAAAGTAGCAATTTCGTTACGTAATCGCTCAGATAAATGCGAAGGATTAAAACGAGATAAGAATTCACGAGACAAATCTGCCCAAGTTACGATTGAACCCGGTGTTAGTTTATTCCACCAAGTCTTAGCTCTGTCCCTCAATGAATGGGGAAATAATCGAAGCCTCAGTATCTCCGGATTAACTCCTGGCAGTCTAAACGAACCACAGATCTCCTGGAACGTTTTGAGATGCTCCCTAGCATCTTCTGTCACAGCACCACTAAACTGCCCGACATTGTTGATCATACTAAACATGACAGGCTTGAGTTCGAAGTTATCAACATCAATATCCGGCAGTGTGGTCTCCAGCTCTACATGATCGTTCAGCATGTAGTCACGACATGACCGTCTTCCAGCTGCTGCGGGCGGGTCGCCGACAGGCGGTACACCATCACCAGCGGGCGGATTACGGGCCATCTTCTCTAGCTGTTCCTCAAGGTACTCGTTCCTGTCTAAAAGGTGGCGAAGTTGTTTCTTGAGATTGAAGGAACGTTCGATTTCCGGATCTAATTTATACTCAGGATCTTCACCTCTTTTAGATCTGCGCATAAACAATATAACCTTGTGAAAAGCAAGAGTTTAAAGTACTAACGAAAAATAGAAAAAGAAAAAACAAAAACAAAAACAAAAACGAAAAGTGCAATAAAAGAAAGGTGTAGTTATGTTGCCAATCCCCGGCAACGGCGCCAAAAACTTGTTGCGTGTAAAAGAGTCTATCGCAATTGTAGTGCAAGTGTACACGACGCAAGTAGTAAAGTGATACTAGAGTATCGGATATCGTCTCCACAGGGATTGGGCCAATAGCTTCACCTAATTTCACTGCACGAAGTAAAGGAAATAATTGAGAGTTGTCACGAGAATAATAAAGGAAAACGTAAATAAAAGAATAGAGTAATCAAGATAGAGAGAATGGGTTGATATTGAATTGCTCAGTAGTGCAGGTATTGTATTACTTAGGAACTCCAGTTCTGTCGTCACGCCTGTCGCCGACAGCACCTGTCGCGGCAGCTGTCCGTTGGTCGTTGCGGCAGCAAACACACCAACTCAGTACGTTCAAGTTTGGCAAGAATCCCAGATCTGCCTTGGCCTATCCCTAGGTCCAAGTCTGTCGATGATCACGTCTTTGACGATACCTCCCGGCGTGAATCGAAGGATGAACACCGATGTGTATGAATTCTTCCTTAGCCACTTAACCTTGCCCTATCCCTAGGCACAAGATAGTTCAACTATAAACTAGAGAACTCGCTCTTATTTCTTTCGTATACTTAACTCTCCCGATGCTAAGTAAATAGATAACCTCACAATGCTCTCCCGATGCTCTTGCAAGATATTAAAACCAAAATAAGAGAACTTGAAGTTTATTTTATTGAACTTGGAAAATCCTAAAACAAAACAACTCGTGGCCCTAAGGGGAATTTAGAACATGTCGACGACGGGTAAACGGCAGAGGGGTTTAGGTTATCGGTTATGGGGTCTGATCTCTCCTAGGTTAAAATCTATGCCCTTATATAAGCTTTGGGCTCAAGAATTCTAAGTTAACAAGGATTACAACTTTAATTAAAAGTAAGCTTCTAATAAAGACTTAATCTCTAAGGATCCTACTTTTCAGCCGCCTCCTTGTTTCATGGGATTTCCTCTCCTTGAGCTTTGGCTTGACATATCTTTTGATCCGGGGCTAGGAAAAATATTTGGCTTTCACACGACAGACGAGCAGATTTTTCTCTATCTATCGATGTCCACTTCATTTTTCCTCTTCGTAAGTCTGCTGTCACCTTGCTGTCACGACAGGTCCATGGCAGCTTCGTCTTCTTCGTCTGCTTGTCCAGTTCAGCTTTCCTGCTTCTCTGCCCTGCGCCTGCCTTCAACGTCTACTATGGCAGATACCTGCAAAAATAGCCATCTTTTAGTAGAATCCGTGCTTTTAATCCTTTTGTGATGTTTTGCTGAAAACTAACCTAAATGCAATGCAATGATGCTTGAATGCAGCAGAAATATGGGTTAAAAAGGGTGTAAATAATAGAACTTTTACACACTCAACACACAACATACAAGTTTAGGGACCAAAATGTAAATTCTGGAAATTAGAAGGACTTAACCCACTTTTAAGTTACCATTATGAAATTAGTCATATTTCATACTTCCCTGCCAAATTTCAACTCAAACGGACATCTCAAACTCATTCAATTGCATACACAAAGTTCAGGACCAAAACGCAAAGGTTTCAAAACATGTAACCGTCAATTTCAGTGCCCAACGGTCGGGTGTTTCGGAACAGGGATGATCCATTCCGAAACGCGGGACCGTTCCGTAACACGTTGCGCAACATGGCCTGGCAGTGGCAAAACTGTTCCGGAACGGCTCTGCCCGTTTCGAAACACCTAGGCCATTTCAGGCCCTCTGTTCCGAAACGGCAGCACCTGTTCCGAAACAGGCTGCCCAGATTGCAGAAATTTAGCTAGTTTATCACACAATTGACCCATCAAACATGCTCCAAAGGCAACCAAATTATATCAGCAAAACATTACATGCATAAGGAACATAATGGCATCAACAATTCATAAACATGGCGTCAAACAAGAAAAGCCCCAATTCTATAGGCATGCATCCTATATTGAAAACCTTTCAAACACCAAATCACCAAACAATCCCCTTAAAGGCCATTTACAAGTTCCAACAATATCAAAAGCATAAAACCAACTTAAGGAGTCCAAAACATCTCCCAAATCAACAACATAGGTTTCCCATTGCCAAATGCCAAAAGCTAATAGTGTAAAGAAACTTTCACCATACATGAGCTTAGTTCTTCACTTGGATTCTTGACCTCTTGCTGCCCTTAAACACACTTCAATGCTCTGCATTATTGGTTTAAGAAAAGAGAGAGCGTAAGCACATAGCTTAGTGAGGAATGCTCATTAAAAACAACTCAATAATGCATTTATAAACACTTTTATAAAACTTAATTCAAAACAACATTTATCCATGCACATAAGCATTTAAAACAAGCATTTCATGCTTCAAATTATTAACATGTCATATTGGCCACAAGTGATAATCATAATCTTCCCATTTCATAATACAATCAACATAAGATTCACACATGGACTTTTAACCACCATTGTGATCTTACAATTCACAAGGACCACACATGGACTTTTAACCACCATTGTGTCCTTAGCACAAGAATCACCCATGGACTTTTAACCACCATGGTGTTCTTAAAATACACAAGGTTCACACAAGGACTTTTAACCACCTTGTGACCTTAACACAAGAATCACCCATGGACTTTTAACCACCATGGTGTTCTTAAAATACACAAGGCTCACACAAGGACTTTTAACCACCTTTGTGACCTTAACACAAGAACCAATCATGGACTTTTAACCACCATGTTGTTCTTAACACAAGAACCACCTATGGACTTTTAACCACCATAGTGTTCTTAACCTTTCTCGAAACATCACTTGCCAATATGCATCATTTAACAACAACAATCCACTATTTTAAAGCATTTAACAAAGCCATTAATCATCATACATCCTTATGCAACAAAACCACATTTTATCAAATGTTCAAAACAAGGATCTCTTACCTTGAGCATCCTTCAACACATGGCTTATAAAACCAGCAAACAAACATGCTAAGGTATGCTTTCAAAACAGAATTTAAAATATGCAAACAATCACATTGCACTCAACCAACTCATGGTTCATCAACAAGAGAGTTTTTCCGAAAACTTACTCTTGAGCTTAGCAAAGTTGTTTAGACTTAAACTAAGCTCCCAAACCTTCAAAACATTGGTTTCAAAGCTGAAAACCAAAATCCACTCACTGATTCCGTTTCGCCACTTGCCGAAACACCAATCAAGCTTCCGGATCAACACCACAAGGATCCGAAGATGTCTCCCCTATTTTAAACACATCAAAACAGTAGATTAATGCACCATCATGCATTAATATCCTCAACCAAGACATCTAAACTCGCTGCTCACATCAACACTCACATTTCGGCTACCAAACACAACCGAAATCACATCCAAACATCTCTACAACACTACCCAGCCAAGATCCATCAATTCCAAACATTCATAAACCTCAATTAACATCCAAAATGGATCTCATAACGTCCTTATACCTCCAGCTATAGCAGAACATCAAGATCACTCCAAAAACCACCAAAAACTTAAACAAAACTTAGGAAAATCAACCTATTCGGGATTGCATTGATTAAACCTCAATTTCTCATCAATTAAACATCCATTTTACATCAAAAACACATCACAAAACAATGCCCAATCGGATCATACGAATTTATCAAAATTAAAGCAAATCTTGCATTTTAAAGCCAAGATCAAGAACTCAATTGCAAAACCTTTAGTAAAACATAATTCAAGGATTGTGAACTTGAGAATTTCAGTAAAGAACTGAGAATTTAGAGGAGAAGGACATTCATACCTCTAAACTTGAGTTTCTCCCTTTTTGGAACCAAGATTCTTGAAAATCCAATAAGCAAATGCTAAGGTTTTGTTGTAGAAATGATTAGAGATCAAAAGGAAGTTGAAATCTCATCTTTGAAAGTCAAAATCAGAGGGAAATTTGCTGGATAAAAGTGTTTGGGTTGAGAGAAAAGTTGAGAGAAAAGAAAATGGAAAATTTGAGAAAGTTAGTTAAAATGACAAAATATCTTTTTCCCTCCTTTTTTTACCTTAATTAAAACCATTAATAAATTGATTAATATTAAGAAAAATCTGGAGAAACTCCTTTGGGTAAATAGCTCCTTAAAGATTCAAAGTTTCAATCCTTTTTAAAACAGTCACCCAGTTTTCAAAAATTACATTTTGGTCACTAACCCAAAATGTCACTCTTCCAAACCTCATTTTGTAAAATTGATTTCACCTTTCTCTTATATATAATAAAAGAGGATTTTAAGACATTTTTCATATTTTTAATGCAACCCGAACTAGGCTTTCCTAAATTCACCCTTTTATATTCGAACCGCAACCCGACCGGTCCGGTCCAAACCCAAAACTTCTAAGCCCAAAATTGGGGTGTTACAACTCTCCCCCCCTTAAGAAATTTCGTCCTCGAAATTTACCTGAAGGGAAGAGGTACGGAAACTGCTTCAACATGTCATCCTTCCGCTCCCACGTGGCTTCTTCAACACCACGATGTTTCCACAACACCTTTACCAACTCGATGGTCTTGCCACGAAGAACCTTACTATCCGAATCCAGAATCCTCACCGGTTCCTCATCATAGGTCAAATCCGGATTCAATTCCACTTCTTCGACAGGCATCACATGTGAAGGATCCGATCTATACTTCCGAAGCATAGAAACATGAAACACATCATGGATCTTCTCCAACTCTTGTGGTAACCTCAACTTGTACGCAACAGGACCCACACGCTCAATCACCTCGTATGGTCCAATGTACCTAGGGCTCAACTTACCCTTTCGACCAAACCTCATCACCTTTTTCCAAGGCGAAACCTTCAAAAACACACGGTCACCCACTGCATACTCAATCTCCTTACGCTTCAAATCCGCGTAAGACTTTTGCCGATCAGAAGCTGCCTTCAAGCACTCACAAATGAGCTTCACCTTCTTGGTGGTTCCTTTCAACATAGCTGGCATCGAAACCAACTTCTGACCCGTTTCAGCCCAACACAGAGGAGTCCTACACTTCCTCCCGTACAAAGCCTCATAAGGTGCCATTTGAATACTTGCCTGATAACTATTGTTATAGGCAAACTCCACCAAAGGCAAATGCTTCTCCCATGAGCCCTGAAACTCAATCACGCAGCACCTCAACATATCCTCCAAAACTTGGATAACACGCTCGGACTGGCCATCCGACTGAGGATGATAAGATGTACTTAAATTCAGCCGTGTACCCAAAGCTTGATGCAAACACTGCCAAAAACGCGATGTAAACCTCGGATCCCTATCCGACACAATCGACTTTGGCACACCATGCAGCCGCACAATCTCTGCAATGTACAGCTCCGCAAGCTTATCCAAAGAATACGTAGTATGCACAGGCAAGAAATGCGCACACTTCGTCAAGCGATCCACAATCACCCACACCGAATTCTTCTTCGATGGCGACAAGGGTAAACCAGATACAAAATCCATGGTAATCCTTTCCCACTTCCACTCAGGAATTCTCAACGATTGCAACAAACCTGACGGAAACTGATGCTCAGCCTTAACTCGCTGACACACCATGCACTTGCTCACAAACTCGGCAACATCCTTCTTTAGACCCACCCAATAGTACTCATCACGAAGATCACGGTACATCTTAGTACTACCAGGGTGCATAGCAAAAGGACTACTATGACCTTCAGTCAGAATAGCACGCCTCAAATCTACATCATTGGGCACTACTATCCGACTCCCAAAACACAACACTCCATCATCATTAAAACAGAAATCCAAAGGCCTACCCTCCGCAATATCCTGAACATGCGGTACCAAGGAATCATCCAACAACTGCTTTTCCTTGATCAACTGAACCAAAGATGGTTTCACTTGCAATTCAGCCACAAGACCACCATCACGCGAAATACTCAAACTGGCAAACATAGCCCTCAACTCAACAGCTACCTTTCTACTCAAGGCATCCGTACAACATTAGCTTTTCCAAGGTGATACTCAATCGTCAAATCATAATCCTTGAGCAACTCCACCCAGCGTCGCTGTCTAAGATTCAACTCCTTCTGAGACATCAGATACTTCAAACTCTTGTGATCCGTG